>CM035846.1:89695951-92138451 GCA_020510985.1 Pholidichthys leucotaenia
CAGATCCCATGGCCAAGGGTGAGTTGCTGTGCTGCTGCAGTGCTAACCACTGTGCTACCGCACCACAGCAGCGCCACGGAGGCGGTAAACCCCCGTTACAGCAGATATGGGAGGAGACTGAAGCCAAAAGGACGTGAGGACTGAAACTCTGTCTGAGATTCTGGGGTCGGGGGGGGGGGGGGCGTGTAGAGAGGTGTAGAGACTGGGTTAATCATCTCAGACTGGATGCAGAGGGTAAACAGAGAAGAACAATAGCTAGGGAGATCATGTGAGATAGCAGGAAGAAGGAGTCAGGGGGAGAAAGGGTGAATGTATTGTGATGTGAGATGTCATGCAGATGTGAGATGAGTGGTTGGTATAAAAGGAGAACCCATGGTGTATTGAGACATGCTTTTTCCGTGTATGACTGATGAGAGAGTGAATAAAGTCGTCTGCTACATGAATCAGTCTCGTTATTTACACTCTCCACACTGGAGAGGGTCAGGTCAGATACATGCTCCTCTTCGGTCCACACACTTCTTCCATCAGTGTTGCAGTGCTTGGATCCCTGCGGCTAGAAAATAAACCAAATTTGGTTAAATTTCACCACAACGCCCCCCGCCCCCCATATTTGATGACGGCCATGTTTCCTCTCTCCAGCTCATTTTCCTATTTATTGGCTGCCTTAACTTCCTTTGGTCTGAAAGTCCAACCCTTTCTGAAAATTGGTTTTTCACTCTAAACAGAACAGACCAAGATTCAGTTTGATCTGGAGCAAGACCACCTCCTATTGCTGGACCATATTCTGGCTCTTTGATCCAGACTGTGGCTCAGAGGAGGTTTCACACCAAACTGAAAAAAAAAAGTCTGGACCAAGCAGATTAGGTGTGAAAGCAACTTTAGATTGGGATTAATCTAAAGCACCTGTCTTCTTGGTCTGGCAGAATTTTTTTTCATATTGACTACATCTATGCAAACTTTCCCTTTTTACTGTGCATTATGTTGTTGATAAATAATCACCTTGGGATTTGATTCGACTGCAGGTGTGTTTGTTTTTTGATTAATATCAATAATAATATAATAATAATATACAGTATATCAGGTTTCTTAGCAGCCAGCTGCTGGCATTTATCTCCTTGGCAACAACTTAAAATATCACACCATTTTAAGGCTCTGCGCAGATGTTCTAAAGGTGAAGATGTTGATAGTTTGTAGTTATCACCTTACTTAGTAAATGGACACACAGAAGACAGCAGTAGCCACTACTAACATGCTGATTTTTAGTATTTACCTTGCTATGCTGCAACAAAAGAGATTAGAATTAAGCAAGATTACATGAGAGGGAGTACGGTATCAGTGACTATAGTAACTGTGGGTGTGACGTCTAATGCCCGACGCGTAGCAGAGGTGTCCATTTACTAGTGAACAAAATGTTCTAATGTACAGTCATGTGAAAAAATTTGGACACTCCATTAAATATTCAGTTCTTTATTAAGAAGTGTTCACATATCTACAGTATGTCTAACCTCGTTTTTGTTTTTATTTGCATTTTTTAACAGTTATTTTATCCATTTTAAGTGGGAATGAAAGTAGGGGTGTCCTAAAAAAAGATGGGGGGTATCCTAATTTATTCCTCACTATTTGTTTAGAATTACATTTTACAGAAAATTTTCAAAAAAAAGTCTTTAATTCATTTAGTTGTATGACATGAATCTCCCAGTATTTTTAACATTGATATTAAATATCCATATCTCCAAATATGTTAAAAAACACACAGACTTTAACAGGGTGTCATAATTTTTTCACATGATTGTATTTTGGACATGTCAGCACATGATTATGAGCTGAAAAAAGTGTGACTCAGTTTTAAGGTGGCGGGGAAGGAGTGGTTTAAATTGTAAAAGCAATGATTCAACACCACTATATTAGGCAAAAAGTGAAAAAAACAATCAGAAATAATTAAACATTAAAGCTGCAAGCAGCTGTAAATGAGCCCTTGCCCCCCGTGCAACCGTGGACCCCGGCGCCCATCGTTTCATGACTCTAGGTCATTCCCAACCACGCCAACAAGATCACAGATTGAATGGCAAGGAAGACGTGTTCATGATAACAGCAGTGGCGCCATGCTAAAGGTGATGTGCAGTTATGATCAACCAGGTGGTCTGATAAACCTCAGAAAATTGCACATCATTCTGGCAAGCGGCGCATGAGTATGGCATGTGAGTTATGGCAACTTCCTGTACATTGGCAGTAGGGGGTGCTGTCGCTATGTGTCATTCTTTATTATAGAAATGATCAGTATTGGTTACCTATTCACCACACAAAATTTGGTTGAAATCAGTCAATGTATGCCAGGGCAAAAGCCATTGGAAGGGTGATGGCGATACTGCAAACTTGGCCACGCCCCTTCTGCCAAACCGTCGGGCATTTGGAAATGTTTTCAACAGCTTTTGATGGCACATGCTTTTGATTGGTACCATTTATGGTACCAATCAGACTATTTCAGAGATACTGAAGAAAATCTTTGGTGTAACCTTCATGTCTCCAAGAGAGGGCACTATTGATACTCTTGTATATTCATAGCCGTAATTGTTCGGAGGTGTACCCATATACATCATACCTATCTTGGTGCCAATCTGACATTCCATTCCTGAGGTATTAAAAAAACAACATGATGCAAACTTTCTGATGCAAAACTTTCTGCCTCCTATAGGTGGTACTGTAGATTTCTATGACTATTGTTCTATAGAACTGTTTGGAATTGGACTGATATCCATAATACTGAATTTGGTTGAAATCTGACAATGCATCCCAGAATTATTGCCATCAGAATGGTCATAGAATGATCATGGCAAGGCATCAAAATTTGCCACACCCCTATGGCCAAATGGTCAAGCTTTTGGAAAAGTTTTCAATAACTTTTAATAGCACATGGGTATAGATGACTGTCACCACAAATGAGCTCAATTGGACTAAAACCCTAGGATGAAGTCGAAATCAGGTCACCGCCACTTCCTGCCAAAATGGCCAACTTCCTGTTGGGTGTAGCCCATCACTTCTATGAAGTTTTTGCATGTCTTGACATGATAAACATTTCACCCGATTTTCATCTTTCTACGCAAAAGTAAGTGTGTGCCACTCCCCATTGACGTCACATGTTAGGTGGCGCTGTAGAGCCATTTTTGTGGGATCATTCATATTTCCTCCAAAATATTAAATTTTTTGCCAGTCTTGAGGTTCCTGCAAAAAATGGTGAGTTTTCGTGCACATTGACCACCCCAAAAATGAGATCTTAGATGGAGAAGAAGGAAAAAAAAAATCTAACAAATACAATAGCGCTCTCGCCCACTGATGTTGCCAGTGGCTCGGGCCCTAATTGTAATAGGGCTCTTGCCCACTTACGTTGTCAGTGGCTCAGGCCCTAAAAATTCTAACAATTACAATAGGGCTCTCGCCCACTGACATTGTCAGTGGCTCGGGCCCCAAAAATGGCCTGAAACCTGGTAGATAGGGAGAGAGGTAACCAATTCGAGTGAACATGAGGGAATGCTTACAGGAATGCTGTAAAATTCTGTATAAAATCAGAGCTCACGCCCCAGTTTGTCCTTAACCCAAAGGAGTTCTGAAAACAAGACTGAAGATTCTGCTGCAAAACCATCCATCCATCCATCCATCCATCTTCTTCCGCTTAATCCTTTTTGGGTCGCGGGGGGGCTGGAGCCTATCCCAGCATCTTTGGGCGAGAGGCAGGGTACACCCTGGACAGATCGCCAGTCCATCGCAGGGCCAACACAGAGAGAGAGACAACCATTCACTCTCACAGTCATACCTAAGGACAATTTAGAATCCCCAGTTTGATGCCAATTAACCTAACTTGCATGTTTTTGGCATGTGGGAGGAAACCGGAGAAATCCCGGAGTAAATCCACACAGACACGCAAAACCAAGGACATTAATTATTTCACTACTTCAAAAAGGCTGTCTTTTAAAAAATTCTCAAAATTAGACTTTCAATCAAAACTGACATTAATCTCGATTGAGACAGAGAGATTTAGAAGAAGACACGGAGGACTTTTACAACAAAGTCATTGAGATTTCTGTCCAGAGGGATAGGTGAATGGATTTCATTTACAAGTAAAGGTAAGACCATGCATACTTGTTTTATATGGGGGGAGAGTAAATGGGGGGCTGAAAAGTTCATAGGCTGGCCATGACCAAGCAAAGCCATCCTGTCCGAACCCTTCCATCCAGCCCACCACCTGTTCAGCCTGCTCCCCTCAGGTAGATGATACAGGTCAATCAAAGCCCGCACAGCCAGGATGTCAAACAGCTTTTCTCCCTGGGCCATTAGAACACTCAACATGCATAAACTGCAGTGATATTCTGGTACAATTCTGTGAAATCTTACAACCATTCCCTGTACAATAATTTACTACTCTTAGTGCAATATTACATTTATGTAAATAACCTTATTTCACTGCTGCCCTTTTTGTATATTTTATATACAGTGCAAACATATGTAACCTGGGTCATTATTCTGCTGCTGCCTTATTTTATTTCATATTCAGTATTTTTACTACATTTATTATTTTTATCTATTTAGCATGGATGTGTGTGTGATGCATCTGAGTGTGAATGTCATTAACTAGAGACTGGCGATGCACCTTATTTTCGTTGTGCAAGTGTACTGTGCAGTGACAATAAAGCTATTCTATTCTATGATGCAGTGGTCAAATTTGACTAAATGCAGTTTATTTTTCAACAGTCTCCCCTTCGGTCAAAATACTTCTTCCATTGGTGTTGCAGCGCTTGGATCCCTGTGGTATAGAAGCTCTCTTTTTGATCCTCAAAGACATACAGTAACTCCTTCTTAGTCAGTCTATGAACTTTTCAGCCCCCCCCCCCCCGTGAACTTGAATTTGTATTGAATCGTGGAGCTACAGGGTGCACAGCAAATGCACTGTCTAAGCTACTATAATTTTAATTCTTCCTTGGCCTGAAACCAGTAATCAATAATCAGTTTTGGGCCCCCAAAACTGATTAACTGCCTTTAACTGCCTTTCTGTAAAACTAAAGCAACTGGAGTGTACTATTTCTGCTTTTTCCTTTCACAATAAAAGCTCTAGATATGCATTGCAGAACTGAACTTAAATTTACTGCACATCCTATTAAGAGACAATTTAGTAAAATGCCTTAGTTCCATCCATCCATCCATCCATCCATCTTCCACCACTTTTCCAGAGGTCCGGGTCGCGGAGGCAGCAGTTCAAGCAGAGAAGCCCAGACTTCCCTCTCCCCAGCCACCTGCTCCAGCTCTTCAGAGAGGATACCGAGGCGTTCCCAGACCATCTGGGAGACATAGTCTCTCCACCGAGTCCTGGGTCTGCCCCGGGGTCTCCTCCCAGTGGGATATGCCTGAAACACCTCAAGTGGGAGGCGTCCAGGAGGCATCCTAATTAGATGCTCATACCACATCAACTGACTCCTTTCAATGTGGAGGAGCAGCGGTTCTACTCTGAGCCTCTCCCGGATGACTGAGCTCCTCACCCTATCTCTGAGGGTGAGTCCAGCAATCCTACGGAGAAAGCTCATTTCAGCCGCTTGTATCCGCGATCTTGTTCTCTCGGTCATTACCCAAAGCTCGTGACCATAGATGAGAGCAGGAACGTAGACTGACTGGTAAATTGACAGCTTTGCCTTAGAACTCAGCTCCCTCTTCACCACAACAGACCGGTACAACGTCTGCATCACTGCAGATGCTGCTCCAATCCATCTGTCAATCTCTCGCTCCATTTTCCCCTCACTCGTGAATAAGACCCCAAGATACTTAAACTCCTCCACTTGGGGCAGGAGCCTGTCCCCAATCCAGAGAGGACAATCCACTTTTTTCCGGCTGAGGACCATTTACTCGGACTTGGAGGTGCTGATTCTCATCCCAGCCACTTCACACTCAGCGGCAAACTGTCCCAGCAAGAACTGTAGGTCATTGCTGGATGAAGCCAACAGGACAACATCATCTGCAAACAACAGAGATGAGATCCTGTGGTCACCAAGCATGACACCCTCCATTCCCTGGCTGCACCTAGAAATCCTGTCCATAAAAATTATGAACAGGATCGATGACAAAGGGCAGCCCTGGCGGAGTCCAACTCTCACTGGGAATGAGTCCGACCGAGTGTTGGCAATATGAACCAAACTCCCACAACGGTCGTACAGAGACCGAATAGCTCATAACAACAAGCCCAATACCCCATACTCCCGAAGCACCCCCCACAAAAAACCACGAGGGACGCAGTCAAATGCCTTCTCCAAGTCCACAAAACACATGTAAACTCGTTGGGCAAACTCCCACAAACCCTCAAGAATTCTCGAGAGGGTAAAGAGCTGGTCCGATGTGCCATGGCCAGGACGAAAAACCACATTGCTCCTCCTGAATCCGAGGTTTGACCAACGACCGGACTCTCCTCTCCAGTACCTTGGCATAGACCTTCCCAGGGAGGCTGAGAAGTGTGATCCCTCTAAAGTTGGAGCACACCCTCCAGTCCCCTTTTTTGAAGAGAGGAACCACCACCCGGGTTTGCCATGCCAAAGGCACTGCCCCCAACCTCCACACAATGTTGCAGAGGCGTGTCAACCATGACAGCCCAACAACATCCAGGGCCTTGAGGTACTCAGGGCAAATCTCGTCCACCCCCGGAGCCCGGCCACCAAGGACATTTTTAACCACCTTGGTGACCTCAGCCCCTGTGATAGGCGAGTCATTCCCCTCGTCCACAAACCCTGCTTCCTCTGCGGAAGGCGTATCAGTGGGACTGAGGAGATCCTCGAAGTATTCCTTCCACCGTCCGACAATATCCCCAGTCGAAGTCAACAGCGCCCCATCTGCACCATACACAGTGTGGACAGGGAGCTGCTTTCCCCTCCTGAGCCGCCGGACAGTGTGACAGAATCTCTTGGAGGCCGACCGAAAGTCTTGTTCCATGGCCTCACCGAACTCCTCCCATACCCGGGTTTTTGCTTCAGCAACCACCCAAGCTGCACTCCGCTTGGCCTGCCGGTACACCTCAGCTGCTTTGGGAGTCCCATAAGCCAACCAAGCTTGATAGGACTCCTTCTTCAGCTTAATGGCCCCCCTCACCACTGGTGTCCATCACTTGGTTCGGGGGTTGCCACCACGAGATGCACCAACCACCTTGCAGCCGCAGCTCTGGGCCGCCGCTTCAACAACAGAGGTGGAGAACATGGCCCATTCAGACTCCATGTCTCCAGACTCCCTCGGAATGTGGTTGAAATTCTTCCGGAGGTGGGAGTTGAAGACCTCCCGGACAGGGGCCTCAGCCAGACATTTCCAGTTGTTTTGTTAATAAATTATTTGTATAATTAAGTTTTATAATGTACAATTAGCAGATCAAAAACGTGCAAACTTTCAAGTGAAATTAAATTCAAGCTTATGCTGTTGTGTTCATATATTTGTAAATCTGACGTTGAAAGAGTCAGTGGCTCCACTACGTAGAGGGCATAAGACGTATCACACCCACAGTTACTATATTCATTGATGCCGTACTCCTTCTCATGTAATGTTACTTAACAATCATATAGACAGAGATTCACTTTTTTTTGGCAAAATGATGAAACCTGTTGTTTATAGTTACAAATACATGGGTATTTTATAAAAACACAGCTTTTTATATGTGGTTTGGCCTTTTAATCACAGTTTTGGTCACTAAAAATCAAAGTTTTTGAAAAATTCCAGGGAGAAGATTCCCAACAGGAACCGGTTCTCAGTTCCCACCCCTAGTGATGTCACTGTATTGTTTTGTTTTGTTTTGTTTTTTCTTCTTATATAAACCATGCTTTCTGGAATACCCTTGGTCTTGGCTAACTCCTTCTTAACAATATGAATGTTAGTCTGTGGTTTGGTGCAGCAAAATGAGGACTAGTAATAATTATAAAGTGTTGGTAATGATGGGTAAAAGTAAAGAAGTGTGAGACACATCCTTTGAGCTACTTATTATCCACAGCGTGAGCGTGTGTGGCACTGGCTGCAGAGCGTGCAGGTAAACCAGACATGGAGAGGTAAACAGGAAAGCGTGTGAGACAAGGATCATACCATTTTGAGGCAGGGGAGTCATTTTAATTTTTATTATTAAAATCTTGAAACCACAAACTACTGACTATTTTTGATACTATTTTATTATTTTAGTTTGTCAAATATGAACTAAAATTTTAAAATAATGATTTTTCTTTCTCCCAATGTTTCGAGGTCTTCTTCTTCTTCTTCTTCTTCTTCTTCTTCTTCTTCTTCTTCCAGCTGCTCCCTTTAGGGGTCGCCACAGTGGATCATCTGCCTCCATCTCACCCTAACCCTTGCATCTTCTTCTGTAACATCAGCCCTCTCCATGTCCTCCTTCACTGCATCTTTTACACCCGCTTCAAGATCACCAGCCACAGCAAAGAGAAGAGACACACACTCACCCCCCCCCCCCCCCCACCACCACCACCCACCACCCACCCACTAAGAGTCTTACCAAGCCAGGTAAACAAAGCACTGAGGAATATCAACCCCCGCAAGGCAGCAGGACCAGACAACATACTTGGGCTGGCCCTCAGAGCATGCGCTGCAGAGCTGACTGACCTTCTCACAGCAATCTTCAACCTCTCCCTCAAACAGAACATAGTCAACCCTGCTTCAAAATGACTACCATCACCCCGCTCCCCAAAAAGAGTCCACCGACCTGTCTGAATGATTGCAGACCAGCAGCACTCACTCCAGTCATCATGAAGTGCTTCAAGAGACTGGTGATACCCCTCATTCAGGACAGCATACTGGGCACCCTGGACCCCCTGCAGTACACTTACTGGCCCAACAGGTCCACCTCAGATGCTATCGCTGCAGCACTCCATTATTCTCTCTCCCACCTGGAAGATAAAGACTCCTACATTAGGATGCTCTTTGTCAACTACAGCTCTGCCTTCAACACGGTCATCCCCCACAAACTCACCAACAAACTTTTCACTTGGCCTGCACCCTACCCTCTGCGACTGGCTACTGGACTTTCTAACTGGCAGGCCCCAGTCTGTCAGGATGGGTAACAGGACCTCAGACAGCATCATCACAAACACAGGTGTCCCACAGGGTTGTGTTCTCAGCCCCATCCTCTACAGCCTCTTCACCCACAACTGTGTTGCCTCCCACAAGGACAATATCATCCTACAGTTTGTGGATGACACAGCAGTGACAGGACACAGGTGATGACGAAGCATCCTACAGGAGGGAGGTGGCCAACCTGGTGTCATGGTGTGAGGACAACAACCTCACCCTCAACACGGACAAGACAAAGGAAATGATAGTGGACATGAGGAAAGGGAGGAGGAAACCCCATCGGTGACTGTTCATCTGAAAGCTTGAGGTGGAGAGGGTGAGCAGTTTTAAATACATGGGCATGCACATCAGCAAGGATCTTAAGTGGACACACAACACCACAGTGCTGGTCAAGAGAGCTTAACAGCGACTGTACTTTCTGAGGAGGCTGAAGAAGTTCAGCATGTCTTCCAGGATCCTCAACAATTTCTAAAGCTGCACCATCGAGAGCATCCTGACCAACTGCATCACTGCGTGGTACGGCAGCACCACTGCCCTGGAGCGCAAATACCTGCAGAGAGTGGTGAAGACAGTGGAGAAGATCATCAGGACTCCACTCCCCTCTCTGCAAAGCATCTACCACCGCAGAGTCCAAAAGAGAGCTGACGCCACCCACCCCCAACACAGACTGTTCACACTTCTACCCTCAGGCCAGAAGTACAGAAGTGTGAAATGCAGGACAACCAGACTGAAAAACTCCTTCTTTCCCACTGCCATCAGACTCCTGAACAGATAACAACTCCCAAAACTCTGTAACACAGCTTCGCATATAGGAACTCACACACCGGCTGCTTAATTTGCACACTGCTCACCTGTACAGTAGATATAGTCTCACCCGTCTGATGTCCATATCATCTCTGCTGCTACTTATCATGCACAGTCTACTGGTACTGTGGTTACAGAAATAATTTGTAATTATACACTGCTCGCTGCACAATGCTCATTCGCACACTGTACATAAGTCTATGCCATCTCAGGTTCACATCAGGTTGCACAATGCTCATTTGCACACTGTACATCGGTTCATGCCATCTCAGGTTCACATAATCTCTGATATCAATATATCACTATCACTTTAGTCATCCAGTGAATTTTCAATTTCATTCCTCTACTGCCTAACTGTGTGTTGGTTTGTGTGTTATTAGCATCCTTTAGTATTAGGATTGAGTTCCTGTGTTAGTGTGTCATGACCTATTAGAACTGTTGTTTCTGTACCTTTTAACTTGGCATTCATTTCAGCTTCCATGACTGGCGCCTAGCGGCTGCCCCGGCCTTAGATGCGCTCTGCAGAGCGTGCCCAAATGCCAAGTCACGTTTCGTTACCTTGTATTCATACATGTGTAATGACAATAAAGTTGAATCTCATCTCTCATCTCATTTGGAGAGCAAAGTAAGAATTTCATTGCTCGGGAAATATAGAATTTCTTAACTGTGCACATGATCATAAAGCCTTTGAATCTTGAATCTTATAGTATGGCTGATCAACTTTATGTCTCTGTAGTTAATACAGCTCTGAGCATCACCTTTGCTCTTGAAAATTGGTACCAAAACACTTCTTCTCCGCTCCTCAGGCATCCTCTCACTCTCCGAGATAGTGTTAATCTGGTTAAAAAGTCCACTGCCATATTTCCTAAACATCTCCATAATTCCACAGGTATGTCATCTGGACTAACCGCCTTTCCATTTTTCATCCTCTTCAAAGCTGCCCTCACTTCTGCCTTGCTAATACTCAGGACTTCCTTGTTCACCATCTTTCCTTCATCCATCCTCCTCCCTCTTTCATTTTCTTTATTCATCAGCTCTTCAAAGTACTCCTTCCACCTTCTCAACACACTCTCATCATTTGTTAGTACAATGCCATCTCTGTCCTTAATCAACCTAACCTGCTGTACATCCTTTCCAGCTCGATCTCTCTGTCTAGCATGTTGGTACAAGACATTTTCTCCTTAGTGTCCAGCCTCTCATACAACTCACTATATGCCTTATCCTTTGCCTTTGCCACCTCTCTCTTTGACATGTACCTCAATTCCAAATACTCCTGTCTAATTTCTTCATCTCCTTGACTGTCCCACTTTTCCTTTGCTAACCTCTTCCTTTGGATTCCTGTACCTCCTCATTCAGAGGTGCTGAGTTTCAATTTAGGGGTGCTGCAGCCCTGCCTATGACTACCACCCAACTCCATCCTACCTCCTTTCATGGACTTTGAAAGAAGGTGTGACAAATTTTTGAGTGATATCAGGAGAATGGACACACAGCTACAATATTTGTATGAGTTGGAGGACAGGCTGCTCTAAAACATACATTCATCCATCTTCTACTGCTTAATCCTTTTCAGGTCGCAGGAGGCTGGAGCCTATCCCAGCATCTTTGGACGAGAGTCAGGGTACACCCTGGACAGATTGCTAGTCCATTGCAGTGCTCTAAAACAATCTAAGTCAAATAGGTGATGAAAACACGATAGTTGTGTCTTGTGAAGTCAACAAAAACATGAACTTGGTGAGGACTTTCAGGCCCTTAAAATCCTTCTTGAAATGGACAGGAAGCCAAAGCAGGAAGGCTAGGATGGGGGTACTCAAACAAGTGCCACTGTGGACAATTTGCACACAGTTGAGGGAAGACTGGCTTACTCTCGTGAAAAGGGAATTGCAAAAAGCAAACACACAAGTGGCAACAGATGGTGCTGACCATAAGACATAGGTGTTATAAAAGCTGGAAATGACTGGCGGGCATCAGGCTAGCTTCAATGGTATTGTCAGGAGTTTGTGCAGGGACAGCCCCATCAGTGGTGGAGTGCATCACCTTAACCAGCTGCAAATACAAAATGTACCACCTCTGAGCAGCAGATAGTGGTCAGACTTCTCTGCTTCAGGAGACTGTACAGGTTGGACCTCCAGTCATCAGTCTGCATTCTTCCTGTTTAGTCAGAGGACTGAGAGTAATACACTCCCTCTGCTCCTCCATCACTGCCCTCCTGCTGCTCCTTCTGGTACTGCTGGGCTGTTTCCTCCACACAGCTGCTCTCAGAATGCCTCACATGTTCACTAGCCACTTACATGTATAGAATAAATGGTTAAATGTAACTAGAAGATACATGTGCTATGAGTGGTCAATAGGACTAGAACACTTTATGTATACAATCTCATTCATGGAGATAGATTGTTTAATGACAAATTAAAGCTTCCATGGAAATGAAGAAATGCTCAGATTTTGTTACATTTAAAATGCTGACATGCTGTTGATAAGGGCCCCTTACTCCTCAGCAACTTCATCAAAGGAGAGCACTGTTTTGAGCAATTTTGGGCCAAAGAAATGGACCAAAATTTGAGAAACATTAAACATATTTTCATTTATTCATTCATTCATTCATTCAAGTTTATTTCTGGCTGATCATAACAAACTATATTTTCCATAAAACAAAAAATCATATACAGACAGAAAGGGTGTAGGCTGAAGCAGCAGCTTATTAAAGCCTTCCCCTCATACACTTTACAAATGTTTAGCCAGTCACATAGCAACAGCAACAATAAGTCAACTATAATCTAATTACATAATTATATTCATTTTAAATAAATTAAATACCATTGTAATACCACTGTAACTTAATTTACTATCTAATACACCTAAGTATTTTGTTTCTGATACATTATCAATTTCAGTATCATTTATCATAAGTTTTCTATTCAAATATGTGATCCGTGCTGGCTAAATGAGTCGCAATGAGGAAATTTTCAAAATTGAGGTAACGTTTTCATATTCTGTATTGAAAGACCTTCAAAATGATATTTAATTTGTAGGAATTGCACAAAAACGGACCAGCAACAAGCCAATTTTTTTTAATATTTGGCTGGTTTGAAAACTCGCATTCAATTGGTCCTGAGTTACGTCTTCCACAAAAACGTGTATTTTTAGAAAGTAGGAGTTCCAAGCTTTACAGTGATACCAGGCACTGACGGGGGTTTTCTTGGGACTTGCCACCTACAAACAAAGAAAGAATCATGATTTATGACTTCATGTGCCTGTAGCTCGTAATTACCCGGTGCACATTCCGACTCATTTTGCCAACACGTGTCACATATACCCATCGATTCCCAAATATTATGAATTTTGTTTTACTTAAATTCAATAATAATTTATTTGTATCAAACTATTTCTTGGGGTTACTAATTCTTTCTCAACAGTATTCAGTAGTTGTTCCAGATTGGCTCCATTACTAAATATAGTAGTATCATCTGCAAATAGAATACATTTTAAGCTATTAAATACTTTACATAAATCATTTATATACAATATAAAAAGTAAAGGACCAAGCACTGAACCCTGTGGTACACTGCAGGTGACTCTTGGAAGTTGTAAGCTTGCATTATTTATGTGAATGTATTGGTACTGATCTTCTAAATAGCTACAGTATTTAACCAGTTATGTGCAGTCCCTCTTATGCCATACATTTCCAGTTTTTTTTTTTTTTTTATATAATAAACTGTGGTCACTGGTCCATCCATCCATCCATCCATCTTCTTTTCCGGATGCCTGGGTTGCGGAGGTAGCAGTTCATGCAGAGAAACCCAGACTTCCCTCTCCCCAGCCACCTGCTCCAGCTCTTCAGAGGGGATACCAAGGCATTCCCAGATCAACTGGGAGACGTAGTCTCTCCAGGAAGTCCTGAGTCTGCCCCGGGGTCTCGTCCCAGTTGGACATGCCCGAAACACCTCAAATGGCAGATGTCCAGGAGGCATCCTGATCAGATGCCCAAACCACCTCAACTGGCTCCTTTCAATGTGGAGGAGCAGTGATTCTTCTCTGAGCCTCTCCCAGATGACTGAGCTCCTCACCCTATCTCTAAGGGTGAGTCCAGCAATCCTACGAAGAAAGCTCATTTCAGCCGCTTGTATCCGCGATCTCATTCTTTTGTTCATCACCCAAAGCTCATGACCATAGGTGAGGGTAGGAACGTAGATTGACCAGTAAATCAATAGCTTTTCCTTAGAGCTTAGCTCCCTCTTCACCACAACAGACCAGTACAACGTCAGCGTCACTACAGATGCAGCTCCGATCCATCTGAATCTCTCGCTCCATTCTCCCCTCACTCATGAATAAGACTCTGAGATACTTAAACTCCTCCACTTGGAGCAGGAGCTCGTCCCCAACCTGGAGAGGGCAATCCATCTTGTTCCAGCTGAGGACCATGGACTCGGACTTGTAGGTGTTGACTCTCATCCCAGCCGCTTCACACTCAGCGGCAAACCATCCCAGTAAGGCAGGGGTGTCCAATCGTGTGCCATGGAAGGCCAAGACCCTGCAGGTTTTCTCTTCTACCCAGTCTCTTCAGTAGGTGTTTTCATTTATCAGCAATCAGTGGGAAGAAATTCAGTGGAATCTGCTGTTGAATACACTGGTTGGAGGTAAAGCCTGCAGGGTCTTTGCCCTCCATGGCTCATGATTGGGCACCCCTGCAGTAAGACCTGTAGGTCATTGCTGGATGAAGTCAGCAGGACAGCATCATCTGCAAAAAACAGAGATGAGATCCTGTGGTCACCAAGCATGATACCCTCCATTCCCTGGCTGTACCTTGAAATCCTGTCCATAAAAATTATGAACATGATCGGTGACAAAGGGCAGCCCCGTTGGAGTCCAACTCTCACTGGGAATGAGTCCGACCGAGTGTTGGCAATACGAACCAAACTCTCACAACAGTCGTATAGAGACCGGATAGCTCGTAACAACAAGCCCAATACCCCATACTCACAAAGCACCCCCCACAAAAAACCACAAGGGACATAGTTGAATGCCTTCTCCAAGTCCACAAAACACATGTAAACTGGTTGTGCAAATTCCCACGAACCCTCGAGGATTCTCGAGAGGGTAAAGAGGTGATCTGATGGACCGATGGTGGTCACTGGTGTCAAATGCTTTTTGTAAATTCAAAAATATCCTGATTGCATATTCTTTCCTTTCTATACTGTCAGATATTCTCTCTACAAAATCTACTAAAAGCAAGCACCATGTTCCTGATTTCCCTAAAGCCATATTGTTGTTCATGCAAAATTTTATGCTTGCTTATGAATTCATTTAGCCTTTTGACAAATATTTTTCCAGAATTTTAGAGAACTGGCAAAGTAATGAAACTGGTCAATAATTACAAAACAAATGTTTATCTCCAGATTTATATAATGGGATTACCTTGGCTATTTTCATTTTATTTGGGACCTTTGCAGTGTACAATGATTGATTAAATATATGTGCCAATGGCTTTGATACAAGTTCAATTACATTTTTGATTACAACCATACTGAATCCATTACAGTCTGTAGATTTTTTACGCTTTAATTTCTGTACTATATTGATTATTTCTGTTTCATCTGTTCCTCTAAAAAATATAGCATGACTATTTTTGTCTAGTTTAACTGTATCTCTGTCTTTATGGTTGGGCATTTTAATTTTCTTAGCCAAATTTGGCCCTATACAGTGGGGAAAATAAGTATTGAACATGTCAACATTTTTCTCATTAAACATATTTCTGATGGAGCCATTGACCTGAGATTTTCACCAGATATCATTATCAACCCAAGTAATCCATACATACAAAGAAATCAAGGCAGCTGTCTTCACAAAACAAGTTATATTTAATAAAGTGGAATGACAGTGGGAATAAGTATTGAACATGCTTGGTGAAATTCATTTAATATTTAGTAGAAAAGCCTTTGTTGGTAATAACAGCTACCAGATGCCTCCTGTATGAGGAAAAAATAGGTGCAAGCATTGCTCAGGAGTGATTTTAGCCCATTCCTCCACATAAACTGTCTTCAGATCTTGAAGGTTCCATGGGTGTCTTCTATGAATTCTGATCTTCAGTTTCGTTCCATACATTTTCATTTGAATTCAGGTCAGGTGACTGACTGGGCCATTCTAGCAGCTTTATTTTCCTTCTCTGGAGCCAGTTGAGAGTTTCCTTGGCTGTGTGTTTGGGATCATTGTCTTGCTGAAATGTCCACCCTCATTTCATCTTCAGCATCTTGGTAGATGGCAACAGCTTCTTATCAAGGATGTCTCTGTACATTTGTCCATTCATTTTTCCTTCAATTATATGAAGTCTGCCCCACATCATGATGGGATGTGCAGTGCCATTTCTCCTCCAAGCATGCTGTGTGTTGTGGCATCCAAAAAGTTCAGTTTTGGTCTCATCTGACCAGGCTATATTCTCCCAGTATTTTACTGGCTTACCCAAATGTTGTGCAGCAAACTTCTTGCGAGGTGAGCGGGCATAGAGCCCATGTTGGTTGCATGCATTACTTATTATTTTCTTTGAAACAGCAATACCTGCTAACTCCAGGTCTTTCTGGAGCACTCCACGAGTGGTCTTTGGCTCTTAGATAACTCTTCTGATAATTCTTTTGACTCCTCCGTGAGAAATCTTGTGAGGAGGTCCTGGTTGTGGCCAGCAGCTTCAGCTCAAAGCTGTGAGGTTTTTTTTAATCCAATACACTAATTGTTGTTGTTGGAGGTTTGAGTAGAACTGACCCCTTTGTGTGAAGAATAGACTGCTGACCACTTTCCTTTCTTCTAACTGTGGGTGAGGAAGACTCCTGGATGTGTGGGCCTGTTTGGTGTGGACTCAATCGAGGATATTGAAGGACAAGGCCTGGGGTGCGACAGCGAGCCCCTGGGACTGATAAGAACGTTTTAATAACTTTTGCCTTTTTAAAGGCTGCTTCATTTTTAAGGTCACATTTGCACTATTTGTGATTTTTATTCATTTTGTCTTGTGTAATAAATGTTTGTGCTTGCAACTTTGGTGTCTGTTGGTTACTAAGTATTGCTCACCCTCGTAGTAGGAACCTAGATGGAACCTGTTTTATTGGAGGTTAATAAGAGAATTAATTAATTCTGTTCCACTAATCAGGTAACCTCCATACTTCACACCTGCTGTAAAAAAATTATTGAACAAATCAGTAATTAGTTCATTATCCCTGATCGTCATGTCATTATTTGCAATAAAATAGAGGATTGCTTACTTTATTTTTCCCTTTTTAATTATATAATTCAGAATTCTCCAAGTATTTTTATCTTTATTGTTTTTCAGTTGATTACTGTAGTGTTTGTTTATTTTTTTTACTTGATCTTAAAGTCCATGATAATTTATTTTTATACTTTTTTTATATTTTCTGATTCTGTCATTTTCTGCTTATTCCTAGCCCCCACGATTCCTTGCGTGAATTATGGGCGCAACTTCCGGTACTAGTTTAGAACGTATGGCTGTCACTGAAACGGGGCACTTTTCCCTATTAAAAAAACAATGCCTTTGGCATCAAAAATATGCAAACACCGCCTTTTGCACCTCAGAGACAGTAATATAATCATACCACTTCCCACGACTATGGATGGATGAGAAGATGACCTTAAAAAGTGCCCTCGTAGACAGTAGCTCCGTTAGTTAGCTCCGCTGCAAAGATGCTAGCGCTGTAAACAAATAAAAGCTCTGAGATATATCAATGTCTCCACTGTAATAAAGTCGGATGCATTTTGTTAAAAGATGTGGACATAATCAAATTTACCTTAGAGCAGATGTAGAATCTAGTCAGTGCCACAAAGAACCACAACACCATGCTTGGCTGTCATGGTAAATATAGGCGGCTGCAGCCGTTTGTTTTACCCCGAAATTAAAATGCTCATGCTGCTGTCATGCCATGAATGCTTGTTATTTAACTTAACACGTACAGACCTTTTCTGACAATTGTTCAAAATTTTATTGATCTATATTTTATGATTTAAAAATTAATGCATGCTGAAGCTGCTAACATCAAACCCATATTGTTTCAAGGCAGTGCAACAAATGCAAAAAAAACCCCAAAAACTATTTATCTTTCTTAAATCGTTAAGTCTTAGGAAGCAAACTGTTACTATTTTTTATTTATTATTTTACTTAATGCAGCTTTGCATCTGGTGACATGATGCATAAATGTCAGATCTGTAACATTCATACAAGTGAAAACATACCTAGTGCTGTTGTGTCTGTACCACCAATCACACCAACAGTCCTTGTTAGTTTTCAGCGCATGATCTACGCATTGCTGGTGAGAAGCCTCCATCTATACAGTCTACAGCACAGCCAGAAACACCAGCCGCAAGTACCAGAACTACGCCAAAACATTAAAAAAAAAATGCAAAAGCAAGTGCTGAAATTAGCTGCCACTTGAGTGAAGCATGTATGCAAACTATACATTAAAATGAATTTGAAAAACTTTTAAAAATGCTATTTTAAATGCTCAGCTACTCCACTCTTGCTGACTGATTTAACGCTACTTCAGCCCAAGCCGGAAGTCCCGCCCGTAATCGTTCCTACAGCGGCATCCAAAGGAATAAGGTGGATACAATAAATTTTTCTTTCTACTGTGGAGAGAGGAATAATCAGGCCAAGCATTCAAAGCAGACGAACTTTATTCACTCTCAGTCAGAATCAGAAAAACATTGACCTCATGTTGCAGGGCCTCTCCTTTATATTACAACCTCACACCCCCTGCTGCCTAAGGTCTTGCATCACAATTCATTCTCACATGACAATTCCTATTGTCCCTCAGCCGCTTAATCCCCATGCTCTTCCGGCAGAGGAATTTACTGCTTCTCCCTTCCTTCCAGCCTGAGATGAATACCACAGCATGGGTCCCTGATACCATCACCCCAGAGTCTCAGACTGAGCGTTAACTCTCACATCCTCTCGGCTTCAGCCTCCTCCTGTATCTGCTGTAACAAGGGATCTTCAGCTCTGCGGCGCTGCTGTGCCGGTGGGAGGTTCCTGGGGGTGTATCCGTCTGTGGGTGGACAATGGAGGGGGGGGGGACATTCAGCATGCTCGTGGGACTGCTCTGATGAATCATTTACCTGGGGAGTTCTCAGTGGGGGTCTTCCACGCCGAGGAGCTAGAGCCAACATCACCTGCTCGTCTGCCACCACAAAGGTGGGCTTAAGCCTGTCTACACAGATTTTCTCCCGGCGACCCCCCACACAACATAAAATGTTTGTCCCCTGGTTCCAGCACTTTAAACTGGCCATCGTAGGGTGGGCACAATGGGGGCTGGTGGGCATCGTGCCTGACAAACACGAACGCCACATTCTTCAAAGTTTTCGGTACAAAAGCGCGTAGAAAACAATGGTGGGCTGGGCCAGGTAGCATGCCTGCGTCTGCGCTATGCCGTGAATGCGGGGACGGATGGGTGTTCGGCGCGGGGTTATATGGTAAAAATTCCCCGGGGAGCCGCAGTGGCTGAGAAAAAACCAGCTCTGCTGGGGAAGCCTCCAAATCCTCTTTTGGTGCGGAACGCAACCCTAATAGTACCCACGGCAACCAGTCTACTCAATTTGCATCCGTAAGTGAAGCCCTGAGCGCAGCTTTCGGTGACCTATGGAAACGCTCGCATAACCCGTTGGCCTGTGGGTTGTACGCGGTTGCGCGATGAATTGCGACGCCCAGGCTCCGGGCCATCACGGACCAGAGGTCGGAAACAAACTGAGGGCCCTGATCAGACGTGATGTCCGAAGGGGTGCCAAAACGTGCCACCCATGTTGTCAAAAAGGCACGTGCCATGTCTGCGGACGCGGTGGAAGCTAGCGGGACTGCTTCTGGCCATCGTGTGGTGCGGTCAACCACTGTCAGGAGGTGCGTGAACCCCTGTGATGGCGGGAGGGGGCCCACAAGGTCCACGTGAACGTGATCGAACCTCTTAGCCGGGATACGGAACGCCTCCAAAGGGGCCTTTGTGTGCCTGCGCACTTTGGCTCGTTGGCACGCTATGCAGGCTGCCGCCCACTCTTTCACCTGTTTGCGCAGGCTCAGCCAGACGAACTTCGCTCCCACCATTTTGACTGACGCGCGCACTCCTGGGTGCGCCAGGGAGTGAACGAACTCAAAAACGCGGTGGCGCCAAGCACGTGGGCGTCCTGTGGAGACGTCACAGATGGGGGGGGGGGCGTCTTGCAGTACCCTGCTCTCCAGCCTTAACCCTGTTGGTCCAGACTGGAGTGTGCACACGTCCGCATCGCCAATCTGCTCTGCGGCCATGGCCGTGTAACCTATCTCTACGTAGACTGGGGCCACTACTGCACGCGAGAGGCAGTCCGCCACCACATTAAGTTTACCGGCCACATGCTGAATATCGGTCATAAACTCTGAGATCGTGGCCAGCTGTCTCTGCTGCCGGCCCGACCATGGTTCCGAAATCTTGGCCGGCGCGTACGTTAGCAGCTTGTGGTCCAGGAACGCAGTGAAGTTGCGCCCTTCCAGCCAGAACTGGAAGTGGCATATGGCCAGGTGGAGAGCCAGTAACTCTCTGTTGAATGTGCTGTATTTACGCTCACTGTTGTGCAAAGACCTGCTAAAAAAGGCGAGCGGCTGCCAAGAACCAGCGACGCATTGCTCCACGATGGCCCCTATGGCCACGTCCGAGGCATCGGTAGTGAGAGCTATCCGAGCCGCCGGGTCTGGGTGCGCCAGTAGTGCGGCATTTGCCAGGGCTGTTTTAACCTCAGAGAATGCCTGCTCCTGCTCAGGAGTCCAGTCGACTCTGTCCGCCGGTTTCCGTTTCTTGAGTGTGGCATACAATGGCTGCATGAGCTGGGCTGCGCGGGGGAGGAAACGGTTATAAAAGTTAACCATCCCCAAAAACTCCTGCAGCGCCCTGACTGTCTGAGGCCGGGGAAAATTCGCCACTGCACGCACCTTGTCCGGCAAGGGTATCGCTCCCTCCGGTGAGATGCGGTGTCCCAAAAAATCGATCCCCGTCACGCCGAACTGGCATTTCGCTGGGTTGATTATTAACCCGTGCTCCTCTAACCTCCGGAAAACCGTCCTGAGGTGGGTGAAGTGTTCGTCCTCGGACGCACTGGCCACCAGGATGTCATTCAGGTAGACGAACACAAACGGCAGATCGCGCAACACCGCATCCATCATGCGTCGGAATGTCTGTGCCGCGCCTTTTAATCCGAAAGGCATGTGTAAAAACTCAAACAGACCAAACGGGGTTATTACTGCTGTTTTAGGTATGTCCTCCATGCGCACCGGGACCTGGTGGTAACCACAGACCAGGTCTATTCTTAGAAAAAATACGTGCCCCGGCAAGGTGAACAGAAAAATCCTGAATATGGGGGATCGGGTAGCGGTCGTGCACTGTGGTGTTGTTTAATCTGCGGAAATCTCTGCAAGGTTGCCACGATCCCTCGGCCTTAGGGACCATATGTAGTGGGGATGCCCATGGGCTGTTTGAGCGCCTGATGATGCCCAGCCTTTCCAAGTTGGCAAACTCCTCGCGCACTATGGCCAGTTTAGCTGTGTCCAGGCACCGAGGTCATGCAAAAACGGGTGGCCTGGTGGTGGTAATAAAGTGCTCCACCCCATGTTTAGTGATGGCCGCCGAAAACATCTGGACTGTGAGTGCTGGGAACTGGATGAGCAGTGTGTGGAACTTACCACCTGGAGCTGTGATGTTGGCTAGTGTTGTTGGCCCGGCTCCTCGACCTGTACAGGGGAGGGAATCAAAAGACATTGCATTAATCAGGCGTCTGTTAGCAACATCAACTAGTAGTCTGTGTGCACACAAAAAATCAGCGCCTAAGATTGGGAAACTGCATGCCACTATGACGAATGTCCACTGGTATGTACGGCTGTGTAGGGATACAGTCAGTGTCCTTTCACCAAAAGTCTTAATGTCCAAGCCGTTTGCGGCCGTCAGCTCAAGGCCGCTAGCACCCACTAGCCGGTCGGTGTAGGACGGCAGGATGAGGCTCTTTTGGGAGCCGGAGTCCATGAGGAACCGTCTCCTCAAGCGCGAGTCTGTCACATAGAGCAGCTTGCTTTCTTCACCAGTGGTCGCAGCTGCTACCGACTGCCAGTCTTGGCGTTTCCCGAACGCTTGAATTGGCACGGTGTCACGCATCGGCATGCGTCCTCTCCAAAATGGCTGCACGGTGGCGCAGTGGTTTAGCACTGTGGCAGCACAGTTTTACCCTCGGCCGGGGGATCGCGGGGATCATGAGATCGTGAGTTCGATCCCAGCCCCCGACCAACAGTGAGCTGTGTGGAGTTTGCATGTTCTCCCCGTGTTGCGCGGGTTTACTCCGGGATTTCTCCGGTTTCCTCCCGCATACCAAAAACATGTAGGTTTAGGGCGCTCGCGCACGCAGCGACCAGCAGCCGGTGGCTTGTCACCAGACTGCAAACCAAATCTACCTACGGGTACAAATAAGTAACAAAAAAAAAAAACAAAAAAAAATGGCAGTGGTAGGAGCAGAACGTGTGTCTCTGGCGCTTCCTGGCCCCCGCTGCTGCTACCATCACTGGCTCCTCACTTCCACCGGCCTTCTCGCTGGGTTCCGATGCCGCTGCATTCACTGTGTGGGCTCTGGTGGTGAGGATAATCCGATCTGCCTCCTGGGCTAACGCACGGTAGTCACGCGCGGCCAGCAACGGCGAGTTGGCAAGGACCGCTCTGGCCTCCGTTGGGAGGTTCCGGAGGAAAAGGTGGGCAAACAGAAAATGTCCATCATCCGTGCCCATCAACGACAACCTCTTCTGCATCACTTCGACCGCCGACCCATCTCCTAACTCGGAGTGCGTCAGGAGCCTCTCTGCTCTCTCGCAGTCCGAGAGCATGTAGCGCCGGGTCAATGCAGCTTTGAGAGCCCCATATTTGTCGCGGGCTGGGGGCTGTTGGAGCAGGCTCGCTACTTGCTTAGTCGTGCGAGTGTCCAGCACTGCAACCACATAGTAATATCTGGTGTCATCTGCCGTTATTCCCCGGAGCGCAAACTGGGCCTCAGTGTGGAGGAACCAAGACTTCGGGTCGTGCAGCCAAAAGTCTGGTAGTTTGACTGAAACGGCACACGTGTTGCTGGGGCTTCCTGTCCGGGTCATCTCCGGGGTGTTTGCCTCGTGTTCCATTATTCGTCAAGGGTCACCAGTGTGGAGAGAGGAATAATCAGGCCAAGCATTCAAAGCAGACAAACTTTATTCACTCTCTCACATCTCTCAGAATCAGAAAAACATTGACCTCATGTTGCAGGGCCTCTCCTTTATATTACAACCTCACTCCCCCTGCTGCCTGAGGTCTTGCATCACAATTCTTATTGTCCCCCAGCCGCTTAATCCCCATGCTCTTCCAGCAGAGGAATTCACTGCCTCTCCCTTCATTCCAGTCTGAGATGAATATCACAGCATGGGTCCCCCATACTACACGCATTTTGTAAACCTTTAGTTAACCAAGGTTTAGTGTTTTTAGTACTGCACTTTTTCTGTTTGAGGGCAGTTTTTATTATACAAGTAAGTTATTTCTAAAAAGTTTTCATAAGCTTCGTTTGTTCTCTGAATAAGCTGTACTCCAATCTTGTTTGATCAAATCGGCTTTAAGCATTTCTAATGCACCTTCAGTTATATTTCTTGTTATCTTACTGGTTTTGACTTCTTTTGGAATTTGTTCCTAATTTTGACACCTAAAAAATTGCAGGCTCATGCAGTACATTGTAGTAATAAATTCTTCAGTTTGTATACTTCCATGAGGATTCAATAAATCAATATTAAAGTCTCCACATATAAAAAGAGCCTTACTATTGCAAATGTTGCATGAATCTGTCATTTTATCTTTAAATACTTCTATGCATGAGCCATGTGATTTGTATATACAGCTTATGATTACGTTTTTGGATTTCTCCAACTTAATTTCTACAGTTACACATTCCATTAGATTATTTACAGTAAATGTCATTTTGCTGGCAAGTTAAGCTTGTAGTGATGAGTTTATATATAATACAAACCCATCATCATCATAGCAGTCTGTCGGGGGCGACAATGACTGTTTCATTTAGGTCTGATCAGATTCCTCCACGCAGCTCTGTCCTTCACCCTCTGCTGCCAGAAACTCCTGACCTCGTTAACCCAGGCGACGTCCGAGCCTGTATGAGTTGCTTTCTGACTGACCATTTCATGAAATTGCTTGCAAAGTATTTGAGTACCGCTAGCTTTTGCTGGACTAGCGGCACATTCTTGGCAGACAGAGGCATTATCAGTGGTAAGGACAGGCCAAGACAAACTGACTCCAGTATCTGTTGCAGTGACTGACCAGATGATAGGTTTGTTTATCTCTGCTCTTTGTGTAGTGCATGTTACGATGCACTGACTGGCAAAAGTCCACCACAGACCTTGCGACAGATGTGCTTATCGGCCAGGATGTCCAGTCTCACCCTGAGTAACTGGGAGTGGTCCACCACAGACCTGTGACAGATGTTGTTTTTAGTTCTGCCAGGATGCCCAGTTTTACCCTCCACACCCTTGGAAGGGCGGGGTTGCTGGTTGAGTCGCCGATGGCCTGACCCATGAGACAGGTAGTACCGGTTTTCATGGTTATCCGGTAGCAAGCAAACCAATGCCTGACCTGACATGAGCATTGCTGACTACACTGCTAAAAATCATCTTTTGTCTTCCAACTGACAGCTATGTTGAATTACAAAATGTAATCGTAAGTACTATACATAGAGTGAATCAGATGGCCACAACATACCGCATACTAGGGCTGTGCGATATGGCAAAAAATTCATAAGTCATCTTATATCACGATAACGATATATATCACAATGTGCATTTTCTGTAAATTCTTCAGTTTAGATAATCATACAAAAAGGACCATCTCTTTATTTTTTACATGTACCATTTTCTCTCATAATTTTGCAGTGTTATAAAATAGTTTTGTAATGTGCATTTGAGACTTGATTTTCATCAATTTCAGGTTTTTCTTCTAAATCATATATGAATAAAAAGTAAACACAAATTAAATATTTCCTGAGCCAGAGGAGAATAGCCATCCATCCAGCCATCCATCTTCTACCGCTTTTCCCGAGGTCAGGGTCATGGAGGCAGTAGTTCAAGCAGAGAAGCCCAGACTTCCCTCTCCCCACCGCTTCATAGAGGATACCAAGGCGTTCCCAGGATACCAAGGTGTTACCAAGGCTGCGGACGATCCTAATTTTTGCATGTTGACCAACTTGAGCACCACCTATACTTCTGCACCCCCATCATCACACAACAACCCCCAGTGGAAGAGCACCAGGCACTGCTGCAGAATCATACCACCCACAAACAAGCTCGGGCCAATGGGGGTGCAGACCAGGAACGCCTCCAATGCGAGTGCCACCCTGGCCCAAAGTGGCATTTCAAGCACCCCCTACAGGTGACGCCCTAAACAGCCCACCAAAACTTCATGATCTTCCATCATCAGTAAAAACAGTAAAAAAAAGAAGCTGGGCTATTGAGGGTGCACTGAGACATTTAAACTCAAAAACCTATTTTTATGTCATTAATTGAGAGGTGTGACAAAAATGCCTGAATAACCAACACAAAAAAGACTGAGGAGATTGTTCTTGGCCATTCTCGCGATAATTCACTTTCCTTACTGATTATCCACAATAAGGAAATTAAACAGATGACTTCTTATAAATATTTAGGAGTCATGATTGATGCACCCCTATCATGGACACCTCATATAGATTATGTGGAAGAAGAACCAGCAGCATGACTACTTCCTGCGTAAACTTAGATCTTTTGGAGCCAGCAGCAAGATATTGACTCTGTTTCACTTCTCAGTGATACAGACTGTGCTGTTGTATTGTAGCACCGTCTAGTTAAGCAGCCCGACTGTTAAACTTGAAACTAAACTCAACAACCAAATAAAAATATGTGCAAAGATCATTGGTTAACCACTCATAAGTAATTTTCATGAAGCACACAGGAAAAGCATGATCAGGTCAGCCAACTCCATCTCCTCTGACTCCTCCCATGTTCTAAACAGTGAAGACCAGAAATTTCAGGTAAATTCAGATCACACATATATCAACCCCTGATAGAAAACTGTCTGAATCTGATTTTTTTTAAAAATGACAGTAATTGTGTTTACGCGATTTAGGGAAAAACTGACCTCTGATCTTGATCTCAAGGTCTAGAATTCCTACAAAAATCATCCAATCAGAGCCAAACTGCAATATATGCATCATCAGTGGATATTAACCCTTTAACTGCCTGCTCGACCAATGGTTTAGCACATTTTGATTAAATATATTTCAAGGAGAGGAGTGTCTAACTTAACTCAACCTGATTGAGCCATGTCTACCACTTGGCTGAGGTATATTATGCTAAAAAAAAAATCCAACAGGTGTCACTGTTTCTGCGAGTAGTAAGCTTCTTCATTTACTCTCCAACCAGGAAGTAAAAAACAAAAAAATCAAAACATTTTAACTGTTTCTGGTGTAACTGTAAAAGGTAAGAACACTTTTTTTGATATAGGATAGTGTTTGAGGAAAAACTGAACAGAAATATGTTACTTGATACCACTAAAAGACTTAAATTTAGTATCTAATATTTTTAAAAAAAAACATGTTCAACCAAATGGTTGATATGTCACTTTATGGTAAATGTAACAAAATTAAGCTAATGTAATTATAATTGAATATTTACTATAAAATCAAAGCTTCTGTTTATCCATTGTTGTAAATATGAGACATTAATTGTTTGTATATAGTGAATATGCTGAAAGAATTTTTAGTAAGTATTTTTTGACACTTTGCAAGTTGATTTGAGCAAATATGGTAAAAAAAAAAATCTAGAATAAGAATATGGAAGTCATGAATATAACAGTTCCTTTCAGTGTTTCCTCTGGCTGAAAGACCTTGGCGCGGTGGCAACACATTTTTCCATGGATGGGGGGGCGGAACATATGACATGATTGTTACCGGAATATGTTAATTTTATATATTTTTTTTTAAATTTTGCACAGTAACTTTACATATGGAACTTACCATCTGAAGTACTGTACAACTGAGGCTTGAATATTGGAATATTGGGTCAGTTGGGGTCCCACCCAGACGTCCTGTGTTTAGACTTTTTAGTGGTGTTATCCTTCTCTCCTTCCTCTGCCTGAACACTTTCCTCTCCTTGGATCCTCTCTTCTGTCTCATCTTGTCCTCTCAGAGCCCTGTCTGCTTCAGGTTCTCTCTCTGTCTATGGTGGTATACAAACAGGTTAGAAAATATCAAGTGTCATGTTTTTTTCTTGCAGGATTTCTTTTATTCATTATTTACATAAATGACAAAAATATGTGGGGTTTTTTTTGTATTTTTATTCTAGTGTTTCTTTTTTCCATTGAGAGAGGAGGGAAGGAAAAAACTTTGACAATAGTAATGTACTCATGCATACTTAAATTATATGATCAGGTGGGTATAGTAACCAGAAATTCTACTCATGTAAAAGCAGTGCTTTGAAATTAATAATTAAAAGTAGACAATCAAAAATTTCTAGTTAAGGGAACAGAGAGCACTCACTTAAAAACTTGAGTAATGACTTCAGTCTTGAAGGTTTGAGGTTTTTCTCAAAAATTTATAACAATTTTCTTATAGTTTTCTACTTTTCTCTGTAAATTTATCTAAATTTGAAACCATTTTCCTCAAATTTGTTTCCTCCCCTTTTATTAGTTCGGCAAACTGAGTACAAATCAAAACCGTCAATCTTAACCATAGTAGTTTGTCCATCATTTAACCAAGTTTCAGAAACAGCAATGACAGTAAAGTGTTTGTGATAATGATTTAAACCATCCTGAATACTTGAAAAGTTCCTGGTGAGACTCCTGCTGTTAAAATGTATAATTGAAAACACCCCATTCACGTTTACATTTTTTATGAAATCGTCTTCAGAATAATAACAGCATTTTGTTGTATAGCCTGATAAAAATTAATATCAGGATCAATGTCAATATTGTTTTCCATCATTCACAAATGAATTCCGTCAATCACATGTCCCAGTTTAATTTCCCATCTAGATTATGTTCTTGAAGGGTAGATACTTGAAAAGAGGGGGAGACATACTCACTGTGAGGGTCAAGCATATATCCCGGAATCCTAATACTAATATTATTGATATAGTACATTGCTTCCAGATGGGGTGATCTTCTACTGTCCAAGGTATTTTTTTTTATTTAAGTTTTTGTAAAGGGTATACACGTCATTACAGCATTGCACTGTTTACATTTTCATCACGTTCCCTTTTTTTTGTTATTTGACAACATTGGAAGAATAATTATTACAACACCCCTTTTTTTAAGTGAAAGAAAAAGTGAAATTAAAGAAAGAACAAAAAAACAAAAACAAAACAAAAGAGCAAAAAAATTAAATAAATAAATAAATAAAAATAAAAGAGTATCTGAGTAGTGTTGGAACAAAGAGCGGTGCCATTATTGAAATGGTATTTGTCAAAGATTAGATCTAATGGAAGACACATATGCGATCCAGGGTTGCCAAAAGTTCAAGAACCCATCCATGTCCTGTCTCAGTGCGAATGTCAACTTCCATAGAGTAAATGTCTTGGATCACGTTAATCCAATCTTCAGGTGTAGGACAGTCCTTCAACATCCATTTTTTAGTTAGGGCTTTTTTACTTGCCAATATTAAAACAGTGAATAAGTATTTTTTTCCTCGTCTTTCCAGTAAATCCGGTAGTAAACCAAAATACAAAGTTACAAAAGAAAAGGGGACTGTTATTTTGAATATTTTCCCCAATATTGTCTGTACATTGGTCCAATATTGGTGGATAACTGGGCATGACCAAAACACATGAAAATGATTTGCAGTCTCTTCGCCACACAAGCGCCAACAATTCAACCCCTTATGAGTAAATTTGTTTTGTGCAGGTGTTCTGAAAAATCTTACCAAATTTTTCCATCCAAATTCTCTCCACTGCAGGGATGAGCTACTTTTCCATTGCTGTTTATTTAGCTTTTCCCATATTTCCAGTTGTAAAGTGAAATTCCCCTCTTTTTCCCATCTCTCTTTTATATATGATGTGTTGTCTCCTTTTAAGTCTTGAAGACCTTGGTATATTTTAGAGATGTATCTGATCCCTGGGATCCCTTTATATGTCATTAAGAAGACCTTCAGAACACCTGACTGGGCCCTTTCCAAATCCTCCTTTTTAAGTATATTGTTTATGTGGTGTCTAAGCTGAAAGAACCTGTAAAGGTCTTGATTTATTAGACCTTGTTTTTTCAAATCTTCAAAACTTCTTAAAATTTGCCCTTTAAAAAAATCGTAATATTTTATCAGTCCGTTCTCTTTCCACTTTTTAAATCTAGTGTCTGTTTTATTAGGAGTAAAGTCTTGATCATAGGCAATCCATTGCAGAAATCGATAGGGCTCTTTAGTTTGATTCTCTCTGACTATCTTAAACCAAATTTTTAGCGGGGTCTCTATCCACGGGTTAGTGTTATTCAAAAGTTTAGGTAAGGCATTGTTCCCTATTGTCGCCTGTAGGGGGATGTCTCTTGTTATTTGGCATTCCATCTCCTTCCATCGTGCAGTGTAGACTGGGTTACATAGCTCTACTAAAGTTTTAATTTGTGCGGCTTTAAAATAGTCCCTGATATTTGGCAGCGCGAGCCCATCTTTGTCTTTGTTTAGCTGTAGGGCTCTATATCTGATTCTAGGTCTCTTGCCCTGCCATATGAATCTTGAGATCCTTCTGTCCAGTTCTTGCCATGTTTTTTTGGGAGGTTCTACCGGTATTGTTTGGAAAAGGTATAGAAGACGTGGAAGTATATTCATTTTGACTGCTTCAATTCTTTGTGCAGTACCCAAGAATGGTATCATATTCCATCTTGCTAGATCAGATTTTATTTTTGCCACCAGTGGATCATAGTTTAATGTTATAATTTTGTTGAGTTGTTTTGGGATACTGACCCCCAGATATTTCATAGATTCCATCTCCCAGTTAGTTTTGAGTTTGCTTAGTAAATATTGATTTGGGTCATAGTTGAATGTTAAAACTTGGGTTTTATGCATGTTTAGTTCGTACCCTGATAAATCTCCATACTCTGAAAAAACTGAGATTAGTTCTGGAAAAGAGGTGTCAGGCTGCCCCAGGTATATTGAAATGTCATCAGCAAAGAGTGCTATTTTATGATCCTTCTGACCAAGTGTAATACCTTGAATTTTTTGATTCTGTCTTATCCATTGGCTCAGAGGTTCTATGAAGATTGCAAAGAGCAGTGGAGACAAGGGGCAGCCCTGACGACATCCTCTTTCCAGCTCAAAAGATGATGATAAATTACCGTTAATCCTTATTTTAGCTGTTGGTTTTTTATATAATGCCTGGATAGTTCTAATGAAGTTGTTATGAAAATTGAAACTGGATAAAATTCTATATAGGAAAGACCAGTCAACCGAATCGAATGCTTTTTCAGCATCTAATCCCAATATGACTGCATTTAAGTTATATTTTTTTATATGATGAATTATGTGTAAAGAGTGTCTAATGTTGTCTTGTGTCTGTCTTTGTCTTATAAAACCTGTTTGGTCTAAATGAATTAAGTCTGTCAGTATATTTTCTAACCTTTTGGCAAGGATAGTGGTAAAAAGCTTATGGTCCTGATTTAATACACTGATTGGTCTGTAGTTGGAGCATTCTAGTTTATCCTTTTCAGGTTTAGGTATGACTGCAATGACCCCTTCTCTCCAGGAGGGGGGGATTTCCCCTGTGTGGAGGATATAGTTAAATGTTTTCAGGAGGAGAGGAGATAGTTGCTGTTTAAAGGTTTTGTACCACTCTGCTGTATAGCCATCTGCTCCTGGGGATTTGTTAGCTTTAAGTTTCATAATTGCTTTTTCTAATTCTTTAGGTTGTATTTCTGACAGTAGTGTTTTATTTTGAGACTCAGTAAGTTGGGGAAGGTTTAATGTGTTTAGGAATGCTTCGGATGCGTTTTTATATTTTTTGAGGGAGTACAAGTTCTTGTAGTAGTTCTCGAAGCTTTTAAGAATGTCCTGAATTCTGAATTTTATTTCCTTTGATACTGGGTCTCTGATTTTGTAGATTGCTCTCTCCGTTTGTTGTTTCCTCAATTTATAGGCTAATAATTTTGCCGATTTGCTGCCTGCTTCATAGTATTTTTGTTTCAGAAATGTAAGTTTCTTCTGGATTTCTATTGTGTAGATCTCATTTATTTGTTTTTTTAATTTCCTTAATTTTGAGCGAGTCATTAGAATGAGTGTTGTCTTTGTGCTCTTTTTCTATGTTCTTAAGTTCTGACTCTAATGTGGTTAGTTTTTCTTGTCTCAGTTTCTTTTGGATTGCCAGTTTTGCTGTAATCTTTCCCCTTATTACAGCTTTGCATGCGTCCCACAGTATTAAAGGGGATACTTCTCCATTATCATTTTCTTCCAAATATCTGAGAATATCTGATTCCAATTCATCTTTCAGTGGTCCTTTCAGGACATTTGAATTTAACCTCCAAGAAAATGTATTATTTGTGTATTTTTGGATACTTAAGTCCATATAGATCGGACTGTGGTCAGAGAGATCCATCAGTCCTATTTTACATGTTTTTACTCTTCCAGTGTCTCTATTAAACATAAAAAAATAGTCAGTCCTTGAGTATGATGAATGTGGCGCTGAGTAAAATGTATAATCTTTTACACTGGGGTTGAATTCCCTCCACACATCACAGATTCCCATTTCTTTTAGTAGCATCCGAGTTTTCCTACTTTGAGTGTTATTTTGATGTGGAGAATTACCTGATGCATCCCAGTATGGATTCAGTCTTAGATTGAAGTCTCCACCACATATCACTAAACCTTGGGCTTTAGTTATCATTAGGTCAAATACATTTTTATAAAATTTCCAGTTAGCCCCTGGAGGTGCATATACATTCAGCAGGGTGATATCTTCTCCCTCTAGCTGCCCAAGTACCAAACTGTATCTCCCTTCTTTATCTTTGTGTTTTGATTTTTTTTCAAATGTAATTTTGGTTGAGATCAATGTCACTACTCCCGTCCTCCTCCCTGACTTATATGAAGATGAAGAGATCATTTTAAACCCTTGTCTATTGAGTTTAGTGTGCTCCAGTCCTGCTTTGTCTTTTTTCATTTTGCCTAGAATCTTGGATCTTTTAACTGGATTCAGGATCCCTTTTACATTGTATGAGATTATTTTGGTTACACCCTGTTTCTCCATTGTGTTGTCTTATTTAGTATAACAGTGTGGTGGCCCGCTTTTATGCTACTCGGAAACTGAAAGAACATTAAGAACATAAAAAACATTTAGAACATAGTGTATAAAACTTTAAAACAAAAAACTGACAAAAGAACTTCCTGAGCTGAGGTCTTTTTAGAGACCCTGGAAGAGCCTTGATGGAGTGTTGGCTCTGAGGGAAATTCCTCAAACTCTGTTACGTGTTGAGGGCCCTCTCTTACCCCTGTAAGTTGTCCCATGTTTTTAACGTGAATTTCAGATCCCAATCCGAACTTGTAATGATTTTTTTTTATGCCTATACCCTATGAAATTGTGTGCACCCTCCCACCACCATCACAGCAAACATTCACGTTAATACAGTATTTGTTAGTGTGGAGAGAACATGTGGATCATTGTCACATTTCTATTTTAACAAGTTATTTGTTTTTTTTTTAAAGACTTATTTGTTTCTAATATTATGACTGTTCCATGAAATGTTTTACCACATGCTGATTCTGCATCTCCTTTAATGTTTGTTACCTTGTAGGAGGGGGGGTGGATGTGCAGATTGACTAAAAAAAAATCATTATTCCCTCCTGTAAACGGCCAGTTTTTCCTTGTAGCTCTGACGCTGGGTTTCCTGCTGCTGGCCCGTGGATTTTGAGGGTCTCTGTATGGACCACGTTTGAGCCTTGATTCTTTCGATCGGGTCTGCTGCGGGTTTAAACACCGTTACCGGGAGCCCTCTTCTCGCCATATCCGCGGTTCCTTCTTCCGCCGAGTTGTAGAGACACGTCTCATCGCCGTAGAAAACCCTCAGCTTCGCTAGAAATGGTGTCTGGAAGCGCAGCTTTTTCTCTCGTAGTACCTTTTTAGCGTCGTTGTATTCCCAACGCTTTTTAAGGACCTCCGGGGCGTAATCGTGTTCCACAAAAACTTTTCTTTCTTGGTGCATAAATCCTTTTTTCTGCCAAGCCAGTCTTACAACCTCTTCTTTTATTTTGGAGTTGGAAAACTTCACCACCACTGATCTTGGAGGCGCTTCCGCCGCCGGCCTAGGGGCTAATGTACGGTGCGCCCTTTTTATCTTCAAGTCGGTGGATTGGGGAATATCCAACTTCTCTCTCAGTAAGGATTCCACGCATGCCGCCATTGTAGTGAAACCATCCTCGACTCCTTCTTTCAGACCATGAATTCTTATGTTGTCTCTTCTCAGTCTTCCTTCTTGGTCAGTTAGCTTAGCCTCCAGTCTTGACTGCCTTTTGTGTAGATCCAGCATGGAATCTTCCAGCCCTTTTATTCTTTCCTCTGCTTCCAAGATTCGGTCTTCGGCCTGGTCCACTCTGCTGTTTGTCCTTTTTAATTCTTCTTTGATTTCCTGAAATTCGGCCCAACACTCTCGGCGAAATCGTCTTAATTCTTTAAGTACCATTTTCAAGCTAACCTTTTTGTTAGCTTCATTCAGCTCCTCGTCTTCTGAATGGAAATCCTCCGGATCAGATTTTTCGGCCGATGCGTGTGCTGGCCTGATAAATGCCGATTTCTTCTGTTTTCCTTTAGGAATGATGACTTTGTCTTTTGATTTTCACTCTTCCAAAAATCAGTTAAATCTGATTTTCAAGGTATTTTCCTGGATTGGGTCTGGGAGCTTCAGCGTTAAGCTGCTATCACCATGGTGTTCAGACCGGAAGTCGTCCAAGGTATTTTAAAGTCCAGTTTTATTCGATTCCTCATTTGTATTTATCCAAGTCATTAATGTCTTTTACCCAGAAAACTTTAGCTTCTTCAGGTGTTCCATTTAACTTTATCCCCACTTTGCAGTTTCTTGTCCAGGTGGCTTGTATTTTTCATTGTTTTTTGAGAAATTGGGCTTCTCTGGCAATATCAGCATTCTGTTTTGTCAGGTGCTCATTGAGATATACATCTGTTCCTTTCAGATTTTTTGCCTGTTTCATTAGATTAATTTTAGTCTTTCTGTTAGCAAAACTGATGATGATGGATAATTTTCTTGAGCTGTCTCTTTGTGGAAGTAGAAGGCAGGCTGAAATATGTTTACCGTCATGATTCTGAGCACAGCTGAGAGCCGTGGTCAGCCTGTAGTTGGGTTAAGTCATTTTCTGTATTTCTACTTCTCTGTTTATTTTTTATTAGTGTAGTTGCTTATGTATTTCTGTATTATATTGTTTCCAATTTATGTCCCTGTGTTTTTAATTTGCCCTCATCTTAGTTCTCCTTTTGTAGTCTCAGTATTTATTAGTTTGTATTATTAGCTTAACTCAGTTTTCTCCTTTAGTGTATTTGTTACTTCTATCTGCATTTAGTTATTATTCTTAGTGTATTATTGTTCATGTATTTGTTCCTGATTTTTTTTTCTTCATGGTTGGTGCTTTTACTTTGACAGTTATTGTTTACTTCCTCCCGTCAAGGCCTGTTCATGGGCTTTGACATCTTTCACCTATTAGGTTAATTGCTCCTCACTTCTTGCTCCAAGGACATTTGTTCCTCTGGTGGGGCATCTGCTCCTTCCTCAGGTTGACTAGACACTGCTCTGGCATAAGAGAGTTGCCGAGTGTTTAATCCTGTAAGAATAATGTCGTCCATTCTAGTGTCCTACTCTAGCTCATCCACACGCTATTCCAAATAGATTATTCTTTTATCCTTCTTGAGAATTATCTTTTTCAGTCGTTTTATTTCTTCCACCAACCCCATAAATGTCTTTTGCTGCACTGCCACTTTGGTGATCTCTTCTGACATGAAGTTGACTTTTTTTTTTTATCCCTTCTCACTCATCTTCAGTTACATGGGTTTTCTTTGGTGGCATCTTTATTTTTGCCAATTCGCACACTTGAGCATTAATGATATATTCACCACTAGAGTTAGCAAAGGCTATGGGTGGAGTGGCCTGGTTGAAAAGGCCTACTAGGCCCAGAGTCCAACATATACAGCCAGAGTCCTCCAAAATGTGACTAATGTCCTCAAGATAAATAAGAGTTGATTTAGTTTTTCATGTCTGAGTTGGCAACAAACATTTTAAATATTAAGAAGGATTTATTAGATTATCATTAGATTGAAACTCAGCCAGAGGTTCAGAGAAATTGAATGGCAGGTGGTGGTTTTTAGAAGCCTTGGTCGACTGGTGATAGAAGCTAAGGCCTGCTGACGGTGGAATCCTAGGCGTGCCAGTGGTGGAAGCCTGGGCCTACCAACGGTGGAAGCCCGGGCTCGGTGGTAGTAAAAGCCTGGGCCTTGTGCCAGGTGGTACATCCAGGTGGTTGGTCCAAGTAGTTAGTCCTGGTTACCGGTAGTGGAACATGATGGCTTGTTTTGGTGGCTAAACTCTGTAGCTGGTGGTGAGAAACCTCTTAAAATAAAGGCAAAATAGCCATGTTGAAAATTTTCTCTTAAATTTGCAAGTTTCTTAAAGGTCCCATTTGCCGCACTTTTCCACATGTTGACAGCTCCCACAAGTCTTAATGAAATGTTATGACATATTTTGATAAAAAATAAATAAATAAATAAAAAATCTTTACTTATTTAAAGTGCCACTCCACCAAAAGTCAAGTTTTTTTTTATTGTTACAGTAATATGTCTGTAACATGTTTTTTTATGACTTAAAAGGCATATCAAGAGCGAAATCACTCAAATGTGTCATGTTCTGCTGTGAAATTTCAGTTAAGCTCTGCCCCCTGAAAAAAGGCAAGTTTAGACTGAACGTTTTTGGGAATGTAACTACATCAGGTCTATAGTGTTGAGCTAATCAGGACTCTTTAGCGTAACTGAAGTTAGCCTCCAGGGTCAGTTAGCATTTTTGGTCAGCTGCTTTGAAAACTTGACCCAAATTAAGATGGGTTTTACCATTAAGCTGCTTTTAAGGGCCGGTGCAGTTCCAGTCATGATCCCGGGCCACTGTATATACAGCTGGGCATGTCCTTCAACCAGTAAGTCTTTTTATGTAAGACAAAGGATTTTTTTGTAGAAAACGGGGTGCAAGATAAAGTAGATTTGTTTTCATAGGAGATTTATATCCACCTGAGTGTGTCTTTAATTATTGTAGCATCATTATAAATCTTCTTTTGGAGCCTTACTCAGAATGATTCTTTTTATGCATGCGTGTTTATACTGTACCTCAATGAGTCAGATAACTCCAACCTCCCTATTACATCACTATTGCTGATCTTACCTGACTAACTTTTAGCTGGGATAACGAGCATGGGTGAAATAATGTAAATTTGCCATCAGCTGCCCAAGACAGCTAACTGACATTAGCTAGCGTCACTTAGCCACTAAAAATAATGCCTAAGAGCAACGTATATGGTCAAGTGTTCGTAAATCAGTGTTTCCCTTACCATTATATTAGGTCGTGCCCCGCTCCCCCAACAGCATCCCCCATCCCCTTGAAGGTCAAGTTAATTAAGCAATATTGCACTAGATCTCAGCATTCCATATGTGCAAATAAAGGGTGGGACGGGGGGGGGACATGCCCCCAAACCTAGAAAAAAGAGAATTGTCCTGCTATATCATCGCAAATCCCTCCATATTATGCTCCACAACTGAACAAAATGTATTTGAAGCACCAATGCTCAGCATAATTTTTTTTTTCCTTTAAAATTTGCAGGTTTTCTCATAAATTTGTGCCTTTTTTATTACATTAAAATTGTAAATTTACAACTTTTTTCTTGTAAATTAACTGATTTTTCCATTTTAAATTTGAAACTTTTTCTTTAACTTTTTTGACCATAAAAAGGCTAGGCACCCCTGACTTATATGTAAGAAGTTCTGTATATTTAATATATATAATATGTGAAAACAAGTTAAATATTAGCCTGCCTGGAGACAGCTACAGGTTTGCAAAGGTTGCAGACCCCTAGACTTTGGTTTCCTGGACGCTGCCTGGCGGGTCATGGGAAAAACGCCGCTGGATTGCTAGTTAGCATCGTTTATGGTCGGAACTACGACGGTATCTGATCGTCTTCGAACCTCCGACTTTTGTTCTTGATTAATGAAAACATTCTTGGCAAATGCTTTCAAGTATTGTTTGTGTCGGGGTCCACCACCCCCCCCAAAAAAAAAACAAAAAAACAAAAACAAAGCCATAAATCTAGGGAAAACACTGTAGATGAATAAGGATTCCAGTGGGGATAATAGAATTTATAGAAACTGTAGAGCGTGCAGCCGATAGCAATTTGCACACTACGGCCTTACACGCTGTGTGGCCGAGACTCTCACCTATAAGGGAGTTTTTCCTTCCCACTGTCGCCTACTGCTTGCTCATAGGACATTCTTTGAATGTCGGGGGTTTTCTCTGAATTAGTTTTCATTTGTGTTTATGTATCCAGCACCTTGAAATGACTTTTGTTGTGATAAGGTGCTATACAAATAAAGTTGAATTGAACTGGAAATGTCCACAGAGCATCAAAGACTGTTAACATTCACAAGTCATATTCAGTGAGTCCGAGTCATGTCCGAGTCAAAAATGCTGAAGTCAGAAGTCAAGTCTGAAGTCACATTTTTAGCGACTCCAGTCAGTCTCTGCCACCTCACAGCTGGGAGGTCATGGCCCATCATGACCCAGATGGTCAGTCCCATGACCCAGATGGTCAGTCTCATCTGGGTCATACTAAAGACCATATAAAAATGGTGCTTCCGGCCTTCTAGCTTTTTGCTCAGCATAATAGACTGGGGGAAAGTTGTGGTGTATCCCGCATGGCTTCGGCCCCTCTAACAGGAAAAATGTGATCTCATTCTGCTTGGCTGTATGCATTGATTGACAATTTACTTTACTTTCTTTTCTATCTACAAAAACATAATTCCCATGATGTCTGTGTGTTTGCTTTCCCAAGACTGAATCATAGTTCTGTTGTTACTCACTTAACATACACTATCTCAGTTACAGAATGACAACAGTAGGTTTGTCTAATATACAACAGAATATTGATTAAAATCAGTCCACCCCGCGCCTCAACACAGGACTTATCCATGTGTCTGAAGTGAAGCTGGAATCTAAATTCATGAAGGGACTTTGTATTTTCTGCGGCATGAATACTTCAGTCGAGGACAAGTGAGCAAGCGAGCACCCAAAGCTCTCATGCATCTATAATTTACTCAAGGACTTCACACTACATGAGAAACACATCAGATAGGCAAGCACCCACCCGCAGATGATTCATTTAAGCTACCCATTTCAAAGGACCTATCCATTCTCTTTATATCAAAGCACAGGAAGAGCATGACCGCTTTTGCTTCCCACTCCCCTCAGATGTTGTGGGCCCCATGTTACGGGCATCCAATTGCTATGGACAACTGCTCCCTGTATTGCATTTATAAATGGTTCTTCATACCATTCAGCATTGATGTGTTGGAGCTGAAGCAAATGTGTTCTGGTTAGGCCATCTCACACAAACACTAACACAAGGAGCTAAGCGCTGAAGCTTGTAGGAGTTCAAGTGTGACATCTGTTCATTCTCTTCGCCACTTCACTCCCACTTGTTGTGCTTCATACATAAGAGATTTGTCATTTGTAAGAGTTTTTTGGCATGTTAGTAATGGATATGCAGTTAGGTCAATATATATTTGGACACTGACACAAGTTTGGTTATTTTAGCTGTTCATACCCCCTTTACACAGGGGTGCAGATCATTGAGAGATTGTTGAGAGATTTGGCCAGTTTTTGATTTATTGATGATTTTCAGTGATCTCCACATTTGCCACAGTCTCCTCAGAGTTTTGACTCAGTCCAAAACAGACAAGGATGCTGGGTTTCCTCCTTTTTGATGCTTTGCCAGACTGTTACTGCAGCTGTCTTCAGTAGTTGCTTGTTTGTGAGCTTTTCTGCCTCAAGATGTGTCTTAAGCAAGTCAAATGCATGCTCAGTCAGGTTGAGATCTGGTGACTGACTCGGCCATTGCAGAATATTAAACTTCTTTGCTTTAAAAAACTCCTGGGATGCTTTTGCACTATGTTTTGGGTCTTTGTCCATCAGTACTGTGAATGGCCGTCCAATCAACTTTGCTTTTTGAAAGCTGCACCCCTTTTCTCAAAACTGTAAACACAAAACCAAAAATTCAAACTACATTCACAAATTTCTCACTCTACTGGCAAATCCAAACAATTGCCTCAAAACTGTTTTATCTGCACTCAGAAGCAAACAGCACTTTGAGATCACACGCAGCCAGTCAACATGTAGACACTACAAAGCACTCATTACAGTTTGGGGTTTTTTCAGATGCTTAAACACAATTTTGAAAAACGGGGCCCCGGGGAACCCAAGTAGCACATCACCCCAGATCGTTTACAAGATGGAACACTTTAGTCAAAACTACACAATTTCTTACAAAAACCCTATTTTCTTGTCATAACAGAAGCACATCCATCATTTGATCTGACTCTTTTTGAATCAGTTTAAACACCCCTGTGCTCAGTCAAAAACACTTTTAGCATCTACACCGTGTAAAAATAAACTCACCAACACTACATGACACCAATTGTGCAGCCGAATGGAAATGTTTCTTTTATTCAAGTCAGTCAATACTGAACATTTCAATTAAATATTCATAACAAAACATCTTCAAGTTTTTATGCAGTATTACTGAACTTACCATTATACTGTAAGCTTACAGTAGTAACAAAGTATCCACTTCAGTACTGGAAAAAAACACATCATCTCTCCGCCTATGGATCTGGCCACAGGGCTCATCAACATCACAGACTATGTTTTCATGTCCAAGGGAACATAGGAAGGATCTTCTGCAGTGGCGACTCCGCCCTTGTATTGATGCTGCATCAATTTGGCCACAGACTTGCTCCATGGCTTGAATGAGGGGCATCTGGACATACAGTCAGAGATCATAAACCTTCCACCGCCATGCTGACGAGAACTCCTCTATGGGATTATGAAAGGGGGACTATAGTGGAAGGTATTGGACTGTAAATTCTGTATGGTGAGGAAACCAGTTTTGGACCAGAGCAGAAAGATGAAAAGAAACATTGTCCCAGAAGACAATGTATCACATCTGGTCCCTTTGGTTTGCTGCTGTGATAATATTGTGTAAAAATGTAAGAATGAGGTCAGTGTTGTAAGGACCCATGTCCGCACTCTCTCTCTTCTTCTGACACCATCCATTTTTGTTGAAGACATGTGACCTGTGTCCTTTTTATAGCACCTGTAACAAACCTGATCAGTGTGTCTATAATTATGCATCTGTGTGTGTGCACACCAGGCGGCTGTGTTTAACAAATGTTTTTCATGGGTGTGTTTATTTGAAAGCCTTTGCTTTGAAATCGCAAGGAAGTGACAGCCCATCCATGATGATGGGCTGCACGGTGGCGCAGTGGTTAGCACTGCGGCAGCACAGTTTACCCTTGGCCAGGGGATTGTGGGGATCGTGGGATCGTGGGTTCGATCCCAGCCCCCGACCAACAGTGATCTGTGTGGAGTTTGCATGTTCTCCCCGTGTTGCGTGGGTTTACTCCGGGATTTCTCCGGTTTCCTCCCACATGCCAAAAACATGCATGTTAGGTTAATTGGCTGTTCTAAATTGTCCCTAGATATCTGTTTCCTATAGGCCCTTAGAATAGAGGGTTAGTATTAATGAAAGCACTTTGAGTGGTCTTTGTGACTAGAAAAGCGCTATATAAGTGCAGGTTAGTTAGTTAGTTAGTTAGATGTATTTCTGTGTCAAATGTATACAAGTGTGTGAAGTGTTTGGCAAAAAGTGTGAAGCGGACAATGTGTTTATAATTGTGCAGATCTGGGCTGGTATTCTGTTCCTTGAGTGTCAGGTTTTGCTAATTGTGGGACAGTTAAAATTTAAGTGCCTAAGCAATCGCAAAAAACTGTAAACACTACACAATAAAATGGAAACCATTGCCCCCAGTGCACACAGAACATGTTTATTATATATTGTAAATATATTTTTATGCCTCTGTAAAACTGAGGCATACAGTAATCGGTTAGTGCGTCTGTTTGTGGCTGTGTGTATCTATCCATCTGTCTGTCTGTCTGCCTCTCTGTTTCAGTTCACCTGGTCAAAATTAAGTGGAACTAAAGGCTTGTATCATTGCATCGCCATATTTTCTTGACTTTTAATTTGCCAGAATTTTGAAATAACACTTTGTTTTTTAAATAAATACAAATTTAACTCACCATTACTGTCAATGCCACAGTGAAAAAAGGTATTGTAATAACTATCTCAGGCCAGTAGAGGTCGGAGTGCCACTTTTTTACAGCCACCCATGCTACCATGCCACAGGCACCGAGGCACAGCACCTTGGTGCTTTCATTTATTTCATAAAAGACCAAAGAAAACTGTAAGTGAAAAGCACATTACTATAAAACAATCAAAAATCTTATACGTCTTCAAATCAGATTGATGACATTCATTCCATCTCAGCATCATGTGTTGTTGTACCGCTGGCCTGAGGACTTCATCCACATCGCAGACAATAATTTCCTTAGTAGGTTTTTTTTCTCTGCAGTCCCCTTAATATAGACAAAGTACAAATGTAAACTTTCAGTAACCAACAGACATTAATGTTACCTGTTCTCTTCTCTGAATTTCTGGCCACAAAGAAACAGATCAATTTGGGTTGTACTCTTTGTCCTACTTCTTTCATGGTCATTCCATGAACAAAAGCATCATCAGTTCTAGTTGTTTGAATTTCATCAGAAATTACATTTCTTGCTCTTCCTGTTTCTTGTACTCCTTCTCCTCTTCTACCACCTCTGACATACTCTTCCACCTTCACCACCTCTGATACGTACTCTTCCTTCTCTGCCTCTCATATTGTTTCCATCCATCATTGGTATCCTGTGAACTCTGAACTGGCTTATACTGTATCATGTGTAGTTGTTTCAGATGGTGTGATCAAACCAAGTGCATTCAATTTTGAGTCCTTGTGTGTGATTGACGACAACAGTGCTGTATTTGTGTTTACCGTGTGCCTCCTGTGTTCATCATTTTGCAGCTCATGTGCATCAACGTGAAAAATTTGTTTTAGAGAGTGAGAGAGTTTTGCGAAGTGTGCTACAGATTTGAAAATTCTAACTATATAAACTAGCTTAAGGTTGTGCCAAAAGAGTGTTTTATGTGAAAAATGCATCCAGGCCATCAAGAATATGATTCAGAGAATGGGATTTAGTTTTATAGCAATTCAGAAAAACTGTAACGTCTAAGAAATATTAATCCAAATACAGTACTGAGACCGCTCCTCTTGTTGGGTGATAATTATGAATATTCCATCTGCTATCAGTTGAGACTCTTTTCTTATACAGCTGCAATTGTAAGGGAAAAAAGACTATCAATGGGCTCATTTTTTTTTAAAGTTCACCTTTTACATAAAAACTCCCAGGGTTTGTGTTTCCTCCACAAATGTTCTAACACTTTTGGAAAGAATTACTGCTGCACTCATTAATATTTCAATGTGGAAATTAAGGTCTGTATCAAACTTTTTACTTGTAAATAATTCAAACAGAACATTTTATTTACCAACCTTTGGTTTTCATTGGTGTCAGTGGTGTCATCTCAGAGACTGAGGAAATGCATGTTTTTCAGCTTAAATGTTTAATTAGTCTCTGGTGACACCTCATGGTTATTTTTTATGTTTTGTTATAAGTGTGTGTGTGTGTGTGTGTGTGTCCAGAGAAGGAAAACTGCAGGAACTGGCCAGTTGCCAGTCCCGGGAACTGATGTAAGGACAAGAGGTGGAATCAGCGGACACAAAAAAGGCTTCTCATACAGTTGAAACCAGAAGTTTACATACACTGTATAAAAACACATAACATTTTTTCTTCTTTTTTTTTTTTTTACCTGTCCTGTCCAGCAGCTTGACAAGCAGAAGAGATATCAGCTTTTAATTACCTTCTAATCACTTTTTACAGTACATCTACATCATCTCTCACTGGCGTTTAATAAGACTCTCGCAATTGTGTGTGCACTCAGTGTCACCTAATTATGCAATTAGATTTTGGACAAAAAGGTTTAAAGAAAACTTCTTGAATAGCAAACAAAAATAACAACTTGGGTAAATATTTCATCTCAAAAGCAGAAATCCTGCCTTCAAACCATTTTTTTTAATATAAAATTATTTGCTTAATGAAGAATTATTTTGTTTTCACTGCCCAAACTTTAGCATTTTTCTTTAATTTCCTTTGTTTTTGACTCCTTTTTTTACTTGCAATTTTGGCACAATCCTCACATGGAGTTGTGCCAAATATTTTAAAGAAAACTTGGTGAATATCAGACAAAAAAATACCAATTGTGCTTCAAATATTTAATCTCAAAAGCAAAACTCAAGACTTTAAACAAATTAGTTATAAAATTCTTTGTTTGATAAAGCATTCTTTCATTTTCTTTGGTTGACTCCTGTTTTTTTTTGTTTTGTTTTGTTTTTTTTTTACTTGACGTTTTTGGCACATTCTTCACGCATGGGTGAGATTTTTAGAGGCTGGCCCCCATCAGCTAAAGTATTTCTGAGTGACATTTGGTATGGCCACATGTCCCATTGTTAAGGTCTGTTACATGCACTGAAGGTGGCCTCGCACCCATCATGCTGAGTTGAAATGTGTTGGAGAAGTGACAAAGAAAATTAGTTCAAAGTAAGTTTTTTTGTTGTAATTATGCAGCGGTTTTAATGTTAAAACACTGACAGAGCAGAAAACATCAATATTATATCAATAATCTTTAATTAGTGACATTTCTGGCTGTTGTGTACAATACTGGTCAGTAATACTGGTAGTATTACTAAGTACTAATACTAATAATTACTAAATGTTAATACTTGCCTAGTAAACGGCTGTGCTGACTTTGGACTTTATAGAACACAGTGGACCAACACCGGCAGATGGCATGGCTCCTCAAATCATCACTGACTGTGGAAACTTCACATGGGACCTCAAGAAACTTGGATTCCGTGCCTCTCCACTCTTCCTCCAGACTCTGGGACCTTGATTTCCAAATGAAACACAAAATTTACTTCCATCTGAAAAGAGATCATTTCCTAGTGTTTGTCCACTGTGCGTTACAAAGTCAGTGCAGGTGTCTACCAAGAAATTTTAGAGCACTTCATGCTTCCCTTAGCTGACAAGCTTTATGGAGTTGCTGATTTCATTTTCCAGCAGGACTTGGCACCTGCCCACACTGCCAAAGGTGCCAAAACCTGGTTTAATGACCATGGTGTCAGTGTGCTTGATTGGCTAGCAAACTCTCCTGACCTTTATAAACTTCATATAGAATCAGTGGAGTAGAGGGAGATGAAAGACACAAGACCCACCAATGTAGACGAGCTAGAGGTCGCTATCAAAGCAACCTGGGCCTCCATAACACCTGAGCAGTACCACAGGCTGGTTGTCTCCATGCAACGCCACACTGATGCAGCAATTCATGCAAAAAGAGCCCCGACCAGACTTCCGGTTATGGCGGCTTGCTGAGGAGACGCATGTAAGACTGCTCTGCTACTCAAATCTCTAAATCCTTTCTAAAAGCCAATTCATATGCGTCAATCGGCCCGACAACACCACCAGCGTTAAAAGGATACTGATGCCACCAAAGAAGACAAACCGTGGCCAGATACATCAATCCAGCTTGACGAATTTTGCAACTACAACTACTAAAGATAAGCTAACCGCTAGGAACATGAATCCTACAGCTGATACTGGCACCTCCGCTAGCACTGACCCTAAGAAGCAGTCGGAGGCGGCTATTACTGGCACTACTGGTATTACTGAGTCCGGTACCACTTTGGCAACTATACTAGCAGCTATCAACAACATGAAGTCTGAGTTCTCATCTAAGTTTGATGGTATTATTACCACCATGGAAAACATGAGGAAAGACTTGACAGACTGCTCAGAAAGAGTCACACAGGCAGAGGCGAGGATTTCGACAACAGAAGATAATACAACCGTACTCCAAGAGAAAGTGAAAAATTTAGAGAGGAAAAATAAAGACCTCGAAGAGCAAGTATTGGACCTGGAGGCTCGGTCACGTTGCTCCAATGTAAGGTTTGTCAATTTACCTGAGGGCGCAGAGGGCGAGGACACCTGTGGCTTTCTGGAGCGCTGGATACCGGAGGCGCTGGAGTTGGCTCCACTCCGGGGGACAATTATGGTTGAAAAAGCACACAGGCTTGGACCAAGACGACAACATGAGACTAACTCTGCACCGAGGACTCTTATAATGAAGTTCCTGAATTATAAGGACAAGGAAGCGGTGATGAGAGCGGCCAGGGCAAAACGACAGATCCTCTATAAAAACCAGCCGGTGAGACTCTACCATGACATGACAGCGGAGATGCACAAGAGGCTGAAAGAGTTTGAGGAGGCAAGGCGACAACTTCGGTCACTGGGGCTCCGATACGGCATGATCCCTCCTGCCTGGCTTATAGTGACCTACAAAGACCGCTCACACATCTTTAACAGCGCGGATGAAGCTGAACACTTCATTAAGAAGATCCAGTAGGAAAATGAACGAGATTGAGGTATCGCTAAACAGAGGACATCATAAGAAATGTAATTTAAATCGCTGTTGGTACATTACTTTGATATTTTGCATTTGTAGAGACAGAAGTGGAGGGCAGAGTTAAAGTTGTCTAATTTGATTTACTGTTCTGAGTTCTCTCCCTCCCCTGTCTATTGATAAGAAACGTCTCTCTGATTTAATATACAATGCTTAATTTTGGAGGCTACATATAGGTACACTTTTCACTTGTTGGGTTGTTCTAACAGAATTGTCTGAATTATAGTAGCAGGGCAGTTAGGTTTATCCAGTTTTTTTTTCTCTCTTTCTCTTCTTCTTCTTTATTATTAGCATTATGCATCAGCATAGTTATACTGTTCCACCCATTGTGTGGACCAGCTCTTTGCTTGCTGGAAGTCCAATATTTGAAGGGGTTGGGGGGACACCTGGAGGGACAACTCTCAGGTGTATGTTAATGGCCAAGGGAAAACATTTTGTTTCTGGTTCTTTTTTCCCTTTGTTTGACCTGAAATTACTTAAAATGTTGGGGAAATTCAAAGTTATTTGTCTATATGTCTGTTGCACTAAAGGTTAAAATTACATTCTGGAATTGCAGAGGGCTGCAAAAAATAAAAAAGGTCAAACAAGTTATGAACAGGATTAAAATATTAAAATCTAACATAGTATTCCTTCAAGAAACTCATCTAACCCATGAAGATGAACTTAAAGTGAGGAGGAGGTGGAAGGGAAAAATTTTGTCAGCCCCTTTTACCTCTCAGGCAAGAGGTGTCATGATATTGGTCCACGATTCTGTTCCTCTACAGATTCACAAAGTTATTAGGATAAGGCAGGACGTTACTTGATTATTCAAGGGAAAATTCTCAGAGAACAACTAATTCTGATAAATATTTATGCCCCAAATACAGATGAGCCAAAATTTTTCCAAGATCTATTCTTTATTATTGCTTCTTTACCTGGTGCTTGCATTATGGCGGGCGATTTCAATTGCACTTTAGATCCACGGAAAGACAAAAGTTCAGGAACAGATCGATCACAATCAGGAAGCAGGAATGTTATTCATCATTTCATGAAAGAAATGAATTTGATTGATGTGTGGAGGGAAGATAATCCCAATGACAAAAAATATTCATGCTTTTCTAGTACACATCAGTCATATTCTCGCATAGACTTTTTTCTGGTTTCAGCAATACTAAAATGTAAAATAAAGAAGGTTTCCTATGATGCCATACTCCTGTCAGACCACGCCCCAAACTCTTTTGTTTATTATGATCCCAAATTGACTTGTGATACTCCTAAATGGAGATTTAAAACAAAATTGTTGGCGGATACAGGCTTTGTTACCTTTCTTGATGAACAGATTAAATTCTATTTTGAAACAAATACAACAGAGACCTCAGGAAGTACCAGATGGGAAGCATTTAAGGCATTTATTAGGGGACAAATAATTAATATCACTAGCTCCAAAGCCAAAGAAACTTATAGGTATTCCTAGAAGCAAAAATAAAGAAATTAGAAGAAGAATACTACCAATCAGGCTCTCAAGTTACTCACCAAGAACTACTTCTACTAAGAGCGCAATACAATGAAATATCTTCAACAAAAGCTTTATCAGGTTTATTACGACTTAAACAGACATTCTATGATCAGGGTGAAAAACCCGGCAGAGTGCTGGCATGGCGCATTAAACAAATGCAGAATGAAAGACTTATAACCTCATTACAAAATGGTAATAATGAGACTATTGTGGACCCAATTGAAATAAATGAAACCTTCAAGAATTTTTTTGAAAAGCTTTACAGTTCAGAAATAGGTCTGGATACATCTGAATTAAATAATTTCTTGGACCACATTCAGATTCCTAAGATATCAGAAGAAATTAAAGAGGAACTAGAGAAAGACATAACTTAAATGGAATTATCTGCTGCCATTGATAGTATTAAAGGAGGGAAAACCCCGGGGCCAGATGGGATACCCATTGAAGTTTATAAAATGTTCAAACAGAGAGTTATGCCACCACTATTAGAAATGTTTATGGAATCTTTTCGTAATGGAATCCTTCCAACATCCTTAAGAGGAGCTCAAATCACTTTGTTGCCAAAACCTGGCAAACCAAATAACAACTGTGAAAATTTTAGGCCAATACGTCTTTTAACCACTTGCATTCCGGGCAATTTTCCTAAAAATGCCAAAAAATAACGTGCCCAAAGTAAATCAAAAGCTGTTATTCAACCCTTTGCAGCATCTTCATGGGGTTGGTCTCATTTAAAAGAAAACACTTTGAATTTTTTGGCAAAAAAAACATAATCTCTGTACGTGCTCCGGCCACTGAGTTACAGTCATCTAAACATACTGAACTTGAAGAAAAAAAAATTGGACACAGTGTTTTTTTGGATACAAATGCTTGTAAATAACACACAGCTGTCCGATCCGGCTGGAAAATGCAACAGAAATGTAGAACCAAGTGTTATCCAGCTGAGATCCAAATTTGGTAACAATACCACAAAAAATGAATATTTTACACAGCTTTGTTCTCAGGCTGTTCCCAGGCGTTATGGAACTGTGCCAAATTGTGCCAAATGGCACAGTTTGGAAAAACGTCTGTAACTTTTGAATAATTCAATGTAGAATCTTCATTTTAGGTTCTAATGAAAGGTCACACTCAGGGCTGTGTCTGTGTGTGTGTGTGTGGGCTGGGGGTCGTTCCCCCCCCCGCTACCAAGGACCAAATTCGGCCCTCGCTACATGACGGAATATACTCTTTTTTTTTTCTTTTTTTTTCCTTGCATGTTTTCACAGCGGCTCCCCCCCCCCTCGCTACTGTGTGTGTGTGGGGGGGGACCGTGAATGGACCGTGAACGCCCCCCCCCCCCCTCGCTGCAGAAGAGGGCCATCGCTACATGATGGAATAGACTGATATGCTTCCCCCCACGGACCGGGGAGCGTTCGGACCGTGGCCCCCCCCGCTCCTCTTCTGCAGCGGGGGGGGGGGGGGGCGTTCACGGTCCGAACACGGCAAATGAACCGTTTATCGCGGCGCACGCACTTCGTACTTCGTGCACAGTACAGTTGTAATTTACCGATCGGTCAAAAGTCATTTTTGGATTACAGTTTTCAGGGATAAATAATAATTTAGCTTATAACACCTTACCTCTTCAAAGCAGCAGAGTCATGGCGAACAGCTCTTCCCACGCGTCAGACGAACGCGACGCTGCTCCGCTCGTGGATCCCGATCAACATAATTCCATTATTGCCGTTTTGGCGAATGATTTACGACTTTTGTCGTCGGCCTCCGTCTGTTCTGCTGGAATGAGTGCAGGTCCCACTTGTGGGTGTTCTCCATGCTGCTGGGTGAGCCTGGGTCTGTAGTAGATTCGTACAGAGTCCTTCTGCAGCAGTAAATATCGCTTCACCCAGCCTGAATTCCTGTGCTTCAATTGGCTCCTGCGTTCACAGTAGGCGGGTCCTCCTTCCTAGATTTTCATTCATTGGCTCCTCAAGGTTTCAGAAACCCAATTCAAGGCTCTTATTAGTCGAATGAGAGGTCAATCAGATGAACTAATCTGTTCGCGGCTGTGTTTGCAGATTTTTTTTTCAGTGGCGCTTGGAGGGCACACCACCTACACCATCACCATCAATATCCTTATCATGCGTCATGCGCACGAGGGCGCATGAGCGCGCTCTCGCGTGCCCTCGTGCGTCATAGGATGCAGAGACTTGCCCGCCCACGGAACAACAAGTAGTAGTAACAGCAAGTGGTTAAATGTGGATTTAAAAATTTTGAGTAAGATTATAGCCAGGCGACTTGAGAAAATAATTCCAAATATTATTGACAAAGATCAAAATGGCTTTATACAAGGTAGGCAAGGCTTCCATAATGTTAGGAGAATCCTAAATATATTGATTGAGGAACAAGGGGCAGCAGATACAGCATTACTGTCATTAGATGCCGAAAAAGCATTTGATAGAGTGGAATGGCTATATTTATTTGAGATCCTTACACGTTTTGGTTTTGGAGAAAACTTTAATAAGTGGATAAAACTACTTTATACAGAGCCATACGCTGAAATTATGACTAATCGTAACATATCTAAATCTTTTAAAATACAAAGAGGATGTAGACAAGGAGATCCCTTATCCCCTTTACTGTTTATTATGGCTATAGAACCTCTGGCAATAGCTGTAAGAATGCACCAAACCATAACAGGCATATTAGTTGGGCAACAGGATCACCGTCTAGCTTTATTTGCGGATGATATAATAATCTTTCTGAAAAAGATGGAAATATCCATTCCTGAATTATTAGACCTCATCAATATATTTGGAAAAAATCTCAGGATATAAATTAAATAAATCAAAATCATCACTTATGTTTCTAAATCAATTAGAAAGTAAAAACCCTCCTAAAATAGCCACTCAGTTTAAAATTGTGGATTGTTTTACATACCTGGGTATCCAAATTGCCCCACAACTTAATCATATTATAGCATGTAATTATGAACCATTAATGGAAGAAATCTCAAAATCATTAGATAGGTGGACACATATACCAGTATCACTAATAGGTAAAATAAATGTCCTTAAAATGAATATACTGCCTTAACTATTGTATCTATTTCAAAACCTCCCACTTCCTCCTCCAAGTAACCTGTTCACTCAACTAAAAAGATTGTTGATCAGATTTTTGTGGAATAATAAACGTCCCCGGACACGACTGTCATTACTGTACTTACCCTTTGATAGAGGGGGGCTTAAATGTCCTAATCCACTCTGGTACTATTGGGCAGCACAACTGAGAACATTGTTGTTCTGCTTCACAGAAAGAGATGCTCCTCTCTGGAAAGAAATGGAGGAACTCCAGCTAAGTTTACCCCTCCCTACATACCTGTATTCGGCAAACACTAAAATCCTTAAAAAGAACACAAAAAAATCCTGTTGTGAAAAATATGATTGTAGTGTGGCATCAAATTAAAAAATATCTTAGAGAAATGTCCTCTCTCTCTGTCTTCAGCCCAATATGGAAGAATGACTCCTTCCCACCGGGAAAAGCAGACGGGGGATTTAAATCTTGGGTTATGAAGGGGTTGGGGAAAATAGGAGATCTGTATAATGAGCAAAAGGTGTTAATGGCATTCGAAGAAATAGTTGATAAATTTAATATACCCCATAATCATTTCTTTAAATATTTGCAGCTGAGAAATTTCATTAGATCATGTCAAAATCAAACATTAGACATCTCTAAAATGTCTGTTATAGAGAAACTAATGAACACGAATTGTTTAGGGAGGGGTTTAATTTCCAAAATGTATAAATGCCTGGTGGATGAATGTACAGAAACATCTGTAGAACGGCTGGGAGCATGGAGAGAGGATCTACAGGAGGACATGTCAATGGTAGAGTGGGAAGAAGCATGCACTAAAGCACAATCAAGAACCACTAACACCCGCCTGAAATTAGTGCAATGTAATTGGTTGATGCGATCGTATGTAACTCCAGAAAAGTTAAACAAATATAATAGTGTTATTCCTGATATTTGTATCAAATGTGAGAGAGAAAAGGGTACATTTTTCCATTGTACTTGGCAATGTACAGAAATACAAAAGTTCTGGCAAGAAGTGAAACAATACATTGAGAATATTTTACACATTCAAGTTCCCTTAATCCCACAGCTGTTTATATTAGGTTTGTACCCAGAGAATTTGAAAATTAAAAAAAATCAACGACTATTTATAGACTTAAGCATATTAATTGCAAAGAGAGTAATAGCCCTATTCTGGAAAAACACCAGAAGACCAAGAATCAATAAGTGGTTGTCTGAGTTACCTACTACTCTCCCTTTGGAGAAAATCACCTACACACTAAAGCATCAAGAACATAATTTTTACCACATCTGGGACCCCTTCATTTCCTATATATCAGGAACGGATTTGTCACATGTGATGGAAGAGCGTGGTGACGCGTGAACAGTAGCCCTCTGCAATACACAACTTTGCTGGAATGTTTTGTTTTGTATCCTTTTATCCTATTTAATGGACTATAATTATTTGGATCCCCATCTTGAAATTGGAACAATTGGGAGGGTGGGGTGGGGTTGATATGTTTGTTCACTATGTGTAACTGTATCTCTTTATGTTGCGAAAACAATAAAAAGAATGTTGGCAAAAAAAAATAAAAAGAGCCCCGACCAAGTATTGAGTGTGTACATGGACATACTTTTCAGTCAGCCAACATTTCTATTAAAAATCGATTTTAAAAAAACTAATTTTGTGTAATACTCAAACTTTTTGAGAAACTGAATTTGGGGTGGGCAGCGCGGTGGCGGAGTGGTTAGCACTGCGGCAGCACAGCAACTCACCCTTGGCCACGGGATCTTGGGTTCGATCCCAGCCCCCGACCAACAGTCATCTGTGTGGAGTTTGCATGTTCTCCCCGTGTCTGCATGGGTTTACTCTGGGATTAATCCGGTTTCCTCCCACATGCCAAAAACATGCAAGTTAGGTTAATTGGCATCAAAAACTGGGGATTCTAAATTGTCCTTAGGTATGACTGTGAGAGTGAATGGTTGTCTGTCTCTCTGTGTTGGCCCTGCGATGGACTGGTGATCTGTCCAGGGTGTACCCTGCCTCTCGCCCAAAGATGCTGGGATAGGCTCCAGCCCCCCCGCGACCCAAAAAGGATTAAGCAGAAGAAGATGAATGAATTAATGAATGAATTTGGGGTTTTCATGAGCTATAAGCCATAATCATCATAACTGAAAGAAATAAACACTTCAAATATATCACTCTGTGTAATGAATCTATATATACAGTGGTGTGAAAGTGTTTTCCCCTTTCCTGATTTCTCATTTTTTTGTATGTTTGTCACACTTAAATGTTTCAGATCATCAAACAAATTTAAATATTAGACAAAGATAACACAAATAAACACAAAATGCAGTTTTTAAATGAAGGTGTCTATTATTAAGCGAAAAACCTACATGGCCCTTGTGTGAAAAAGTGATTGCCCCCCCTTTCCCCCCGTTAAAACTAAATTAACTGTGGTTTATCACATCTTTGGAAAGCTGAGTTCAATTTCTCTAGCCACACACACGCCTGATTACTGCCATACCTGTTCTCAATCAAGAAATCACTTAAATAGGACCTGCCTGACAAAGTGAAGTAGACCAAAAGATCCTCAAAAGCTAGACATCAATGCTGCAATCCAAAGAAATTCAGAAACAAATGAGAAACAAAGTAATTGAGATCTATCAGTCTGGAAAAGGTTATAAAACCATTTCTAAAGCTTTGGGACTCCAGCGAACCACAATGAGAGCCATTAGCCACAAATGTACATGGAACAGTGGTGAACCTTCCCAGGAGTGGCTGGCAGACAAAAATTACTCCAAGAGTGCTGTCACAAAAGACGCCACAACATCCAAAGAACTGCAGGCCTCACTTGCCTCACTTAAGGTCAGTGTTCATGACTCCATCATAAGAAAGACACTGGGCAAAAATAGCCTGCATGGCAGAGTTCCAAGACGAAAACCACTGCTAAGCAAAAAGAATGTAAAGGCTCGTCTCAGTTTTGCAAGAAAACATCTTGACTCCTTAACAAGACTTTTGTGAAAATACTCTGACTGACGAGACAAAAGTTGAACTTTTTGGAAGGTGTGTGTTCTATTACATCTGGTGTAAAAGTAACACAGCATTTCAGAAAAGGAACATCATACCAACAGTAAAACATGGTGGTGGAAGTGTGATGGTGTGGGGCTGTTTTGCTGCTTCAGGACCTGGAAGACTTGCTGTGGTAAAAGGAACCATGAATTCTGCTGTCGACCAAAAAATCCTGAAGGAGAATATCCGGCCATCTGTTCGTGACATCAAGGTGAAGCACACTTGGGTTCTGCAGCAGGACAATGATCCAAAACACAGCAGCAAGTCTACCTCTGAATGGCTTAAGAAAAACAAAATGAAGACTTTGGAGTGGCCTAGTCAAAGTCCTGACCTAAATCCGATTGAGATGCTGTGGCATGACCTAAAAAGGCAGTTCATGCTCGAAAACCCTCCAGTGTGGCTGAATTACAACAATTCTGCGAAGATGAGTGGGCCAAAATTCCTCCACAGTGCGGCGGCATAAAATAAAGCGGCGTTGTTGGAGGTTTTAAGTAGAGTTTATTATCATACCGCCGTCACGGGATCCCCTCTCCAGCCCAAGTGTGTGCAGGCTGGAGCGGGATCCTCTGGCTCTCAGAGAAGAAGACACAGAGTGCGTGTCTGCAGCAGCAGTTGAAGTGAGAGTGAGAGGAAGTGTTACAGAACCTGTGCAGTATTTATACCCAACTCAAACAATACATCAAAGCAGATTCACAGCAGTTGGTCTGATCAAAGGGACTGCAGAACAGGCATGAGATATTTGCATTTGTGAGACATACATCACAATAGGCAGATTTGCTAGACTCTGCTCCAGCTGCAGAACAAAGAGGTTAAAAGGCACATCTACATATTGATCTGAGTCTCTAGGTCACAGTAAGGACAGGACACATGAACACAATGCATGAAAGGTAACATTATCACAGTAGTGTAGCGGAAAAAACCAGGAGTAGCGAGCTGTCTGTCCTTAGTCTGTTTGTGGGGGTTTTCCCAAACCGCCACACACAGCACTATAAAAGACTCATTGCCAGTTACCGCAAATGCTTAATTGCAGTTGTTGCTGTTAAGGGTGGCCCAACTAGTTATTAGGTTTAGGGGGCAATCACTTTTTCACACAGGGCCATGTAGATTTGGATTTTTTTCCATAAATAATAAACATCTTCATTTAAAAACTGCATTTTGTGTTTAGCGGTGTTATCTTTGTCTAAAATTTAAATTCGTTCGATTTGAAATTTTTAAGTGTGACAAACATACAAAAAAATGAGAAATTTTTCACACCACTGTATATAGTGTATTTTATATGTGTGTGTGTGCATGTGTGTGTGTATGTATATGTATGTATGTATATATATATATATATATATATATATATATATATATATATATATACTATATATATTTTATAGTAATATGTACATATGTATATTAGCTGCTCTTGCTTGCTTGTTTTTTCTTGCCTTCTGATTGTTGCTCTGAGTGTTGCTATCCCTGTGCTGTTGCAATCCTGGAATTTCCCCGTTGTGGGACTAATAAAGGCTTATCTTATCTTATCTTATCTTATATATGTACAGTGTGTGTGTGTGTGTGTGTGTGTGTGTGTGTGTGTGTGTGTGTGTGTGTATCGCTGTTCCTGGCTGAAGAATTTTGGCCCACTCTTCTTTGCAGAATTATTTTAATTCAGCCACACTGGAGGGCTTTAGCTAGAGCTTGTAACTGATCGCTTATCTGTACAGCCCATTGGTCAGCACTTTGGTATATGTATGTATGTGTATGTATGTGTATATATATATATATATATATACAGTATATATATATATATATATATATACAGTATATATATATATATATATATACAGTATATATATATATATATATATATATATATATATATATATATATATATATATATATATATATATATATGTATGTATTTGCTATGTATTAGAACTTAGGTGGAGGTTTCCAATAAGCCCTGTTGGCTTTCTGCGTCCCGCTGCACATTTTGTATATTATTATTTTACTATTTTTCTACATCTTTTAACTGTGCAAATAAATCAAATCAAATAAAAAACAGAGGTTGTTTCTAAAAGTGCTATATAAATAAAGTTGAATTGGCTTGGCATTCTTCAGGATTTTCTGGTAGAGAGCAGAATTTGTGGTTCCACTAGTTACAAGTCATCCCTGTCCTGAAGCAGCACCAGACCACTACCGCCACCATGTTTGATATGTTGGTGTGACGTTCTTCTTATGAAATGCTTCCAAAGAGTTCAACTTTTTTCTTTTCGCCGCACACAAATTTTTCCCAAAAATCTTGGGGATCATCCTTTTGTTTTTTTTGCAAATATGAGATGAGCCTTTGTGTTCTTTTTGGTCAGTAGTGGTTTTCACTTGGAAACTCACCCATGGATGCAATTTTTGTCCAGTCTCTTTCTTAATCATGGGCCAGTGTCCAAACTGAGGCAAGTGTGGTCTGCAGTTCTTTAGAAGTTCATCTGGGTTTTTGTTTCTCATCTGTTCTTGAATTTCTTTAGGTTCTGGCATGATGTCTTGCTTTTTGAGATCTTTCAGTCTATTTCACTTTGTCAGACAGGTTCTATTTAAGTGATCTGTTGATTCAACAGGTGTGGTAGTAATCAGGCCTGGGTGTGGCTAGTGAAATTGCTTTTTAGCATGGGATCATAGCTTTTTTTTTCTCTTCATAAATGAAATCATCTTTAAAAACTGGATTCTATATTTACTCAGGTTATCTTTGATATTAGATTTGTTTGATGAACTGAAACTTTTTCACAGCACTGTATGTAATTGTGCCGTGAAAGTTCACTGTGTTTGGTCTGAACACACCTTAAGAGTGTAATATTATCTAATTCTACATTTGAAATTACTTCAGCTGGCACATCAATGCATTTCTATCTTTATCGTTACAAAGCTGAAATTTTGTACAATAATAATAATAAAGATATCAAAATTGAAATGTCAAAACATGAAGTTGAGATTTGTTGAGATTGACCAAGATAAAACAAAAAATCAAATTATAAGTTGTATATATAGAATGCCGGGAGCTTGCACTGAGACATTCAGAGATAAATTAGTCGAGCTGTACAATAATATTACTAGTAAGAAAATGGTAGTAATTTGTGGAGATTTCAATATTGATTTACTAAATCCATATCAACAAAATGTAATTACAGAGTTCATGAATTCTATGTACAGTATGAGTCTATATCTCACAATAACACATCCCAGTAGAATCACAGTTCACACTGCTACACTTATTGACAACCTGTTTGTTAATATTATTGATAAGAAAATAGAAAGTGGATTATTGATAAATGATATAAGTGACCATTTGCCAACCTTTGCACTTATCCATGGCCACACGGGGGCCAATACAGAAAAAATTTTAAAATCGTTCAGATACAAATCACAAAATGCAATCAGTTCTTTTAAAGAAGACTTGCTGAAGCAAGACTGGACAAAAGTCTAGGTATCAGATGTAAATGAAGCCTATGACACATTTATAAACATTGTAACCACTCTTTATGAAAAAAATTGTCCATTAGTAAAGAAAAAGCTTAAACATAAATTTGCCAATAAGCCATGGTTAACCAAAGGATTACAAAAGGCGTGTAAAAAGAAAAATTTATTATATAAAGCTTTCCTAAAGAAAAGGACAAAAGAAGCAGAACAGCAGTATAAAACATACAAAAATAAGTTAACATATATAATAAGATGTATTAAAAGAGACTATTACAGTAAAGAAGTGGAGAAAAACAGAGACAATATTAAAAATATATGGACAGTACTTAACAATATTCTTGGAAATAAAAACAGAAATACAAGCTACCCAACCGATTTTTAAAAAAATAATAAAACGACTCAGAGTGTGAATGCAGTCTCACCTGCAGATGAATTTAATAACTTTTTTGTTAACATTGGTCCTAATTTGGCTCGAGAAATACCCATTACGGCGCCTACAGGTGATACAATAAGCAAAAACACTGCTATAAAAGACTCCATTTTCATAAAGAACACAGACGAGAGAGAGGTCATTGAAATTGTTAAATTGTTTAAAAGTAAAACATCTACGGACTGTAATGGTATTGACATGCTCTTAGTCAAAACTGTTATTGAATGCTTAGTGAAACCACTGACGTATATCTGTAACCTGTCTCTCCAAACAGGTATATTTCCCAATGGAATGAAAATAGCTAAAGTAATTCCGATATACAAGATGGGTGAGAGAGGGGAATTCTCAAACTATAGACCAATTTCACTATTGCCGCAATTTTCCAAGATACTTGAAAAAATATTCTATGAGAGAACTGACAACTTCATAATGAAGAATAATTTATTGTGTGAGCAGCAATATGGGTTCAGACACAAGAGGACAACTGCATTTGCTCTAATGGAATTTATAGAAAAAATATCAACTGCCGTTGAAAATAAAGAGTATTCAGTTGGGGTATTCCTGGATCTTAAAAAAGCATTTGACACAGTGGATCATAATTTATTATTAAAGAAACTACAAAATTGTGGTATTTGGGGGGTAGCACTGTCCTGGTTATGTAGTTACTTAAAGAATAGATATCAGTATGTATGTGTTGGTAACAAAAACTCACAGTTACTGAAAGTTACTTGTGGAGTCCCACAGGGTTCAGTTTTGGGGCCATTGTTATTCAATATGTATATAAATGATATATGTAAAGTTTCAGAAAAAATGGATTTAATATTGTTTGCCGATGACACTAATTTATTATGCAGTGGAAGCAATTTGGAACAACTTTTGGATACACTCGGAAAGGAATTAGGAAAGCTTAAACTGTGGTTTGATTCAAACAAATTAACGCTCAATTTAAGTAAGACAAAATTTATAGTTTTTAACCCCTTGCACTCCGGTCAATTTCCCTAAAAACGCCAAAAAATAACATGCCCAAAGTAAATCGAAAGCTGTTCTCCATCCCTTTGCAGCATCTTCATGGGGTTGGTCTCATTTAAAAGAAAACACTTTGAATTTTTTGGCAAAACAGTCATAATCTCTCTAAGTGCTCCAGCCACTGAGTTACAGTCATCTAAACATACTGAACTTGAAGAAAATAAATTTGGCCTGGGTGTTTTGTTGGATACAAATGCTTGCAAATAACACACAGCTTCAGATCCGGGCTGGAAAGTGCAACAGAAATGTAGAACCAAGTGTTATTCAGCTAAGGTCAAAATTTTGTAACAATACCACAAAAAATGAATATATTACACAGCTTTTTCCTCAGGTAGTTCCCAGGCGTTTTGGAACTGTGCCAAATGGCACAGTTTGGAAAAACGTCTGTAACTTTTGAATGATTCAATATAGAAGCTTCATTTTGGGCTCTAATCTCGCTACAGAGGACAGACATCGGCCATCGCTACATGACGGAATAGACTCATGTGGCTACGTGGCGACTGCAGCGCAGTCACCGTGGCTCCCCCCCCCCCCCTCGCTACAGAAGAGTAGTGGGGGGGGGGGCGTTCACGGTCCGGATGCAGCGAACGAACCGTGTACCGCGGCGCACGCACTTCGGACTTCGTGCGCCGCACAGTTGTAATTTACTGATCAGTCAAAAGTCATTTTTTTGATTACAATTTTCAGGGATAAAGAATAATTTAGCTTATAACACTTACCTCTTCACAGCAGCATTGTCCTGGCGAACTTCTCTTCCTCATTGTCAGACGAACGTGACGCTAGTCCGCTTGTGGTTCCCGGTCAAAACACAGTTCCATTATTGCTGTTTTGGCAAATGATTTACGACCTTCGCCGTCAGCCTCCGTTGGTCTATGATGACCATGGAAGAGAATCCTAAACGTCTATTCTGCTGGAATAAGTGCAGGTCGCACTTGTGGGTGGTCTCCGTGCTGCTGGGTCTGTAGCAGGTTCTTCCTGCGGGTCCTTTTTTTCATCTGCTGCAGCAGTCAGTCTCTCTTCACCCAGCCCGAAGTTCTGTGCTTCAATTGGCTCGCTGCATTCACAGCGTTGGTAGGCGGGTCCTTCTTGCTAGGTTTTCAGTCATTGGTTCTTCAAGGTTTCAGAAATCCAATTCAAGGCTCTTATTAGTGGAATGAGAGGTCAATCATATCTGATCTGTTCGCGGCTGTGTCTGTAGTGGAAGAACTTTTTTTTTTTTCAACACGCGCTTGGACGCAGCGCCCTCGTGTGTCCTAGAGCGCACGAGGGCGCACGAGAGCGCCCTCGTGCACTCTGGGACGCAGAGACGTGCCCGTCCGCGGTACACCGGAGTGCAAGAGGTTAACAACCATCACAACAACTTAGTATCTAAACTCAGTGTAAATGGTGTAGAGCAGGGGTCACCAACGCGGTGCCCGCGGGCACCATGTCGCCCGCAAGGACCACATGTGTCGCCCGCAGGCCTGTTCTAAAAATAGCACAACTCGCAAGTGAGCTGCAGATGTAATTTTTTCTGCTGCTAATTTTTATTTTATATTTTTTATATTTTTTAAAATCACACTTGCATTTATATAGATTTTAAAATGACAATGTCTTAAAAATAAAAAAAATGAAAATATGTTTATTATACGTAAAGTTAAGGTGAACTCTGACCTAGTTCAAAGGTCAGTATTGTGCGCATGACAAAACCTTCGCGCTTGTGGAGCGTAAGCTTAGCTAGCGGGCAGTTAAGATGGTGGGCGCAGTGCGGTTTCCAAGCCCAAAAACATGGCAAAAAAAAGACAGAAAATTTATCATTTTCAAAGTGAGCGGGAGGAAGAGTTCTTTTTTACTACTGTGAAAGGAAGCTGCGTGTATTTCATTTGCGGGGCGATGGCGAAGCGCCACTTCACTACCCACTCTTTTTTTTTTTTTTTGGACTTATCTTGTACCCGTAGGTAGATTTGTTCTGCAGTCCGGTAACAAGCCACCAGCCGCTGCGTGCGCAAGCGCCCCTTAACTCCCTAACCTGCATGTTTTTGCATGAAAAACGAGAGCATGCACCACCAGAACATGCAAACTCCACACAGATCACTGTTGGCCGGGGGCAGGGATCGAACCCACGATCCCCGCGATCCCCCGGCCGAGGGTAAACTGCTGCCGCGGTGCTAACCACTGCTCCATCGTGCATATAAGCACTCTCAGTGCTTGTTTAGTTTCTTCTCATGAAAGGACAGTGCTGGTTGCTCAAGCATGATTCTTGGCAAGAACTGTATGGATATAATTCCAGTGAAGAAGAACACACAAAAGTGTGTTTATTAAATGTAACAGATTTTGAGCAGAATTGCAGCAGATTTGTTCAGTTAAAAATGTGATAAGATTTATTTAATATGAAAGCTGATTTTTCTTAAATGTTGCATAACTTTTTCAAACATGGTTCAACATAGTTCATGAATTAAAAGGGTTTAGTTTTTTATGGTTAAAAGGGACTGGTGAAAACTGGACATTTTTTTATGAAATGTAGAAGGGATAATCTGAACAATTGCTGAGATTAATAAAAATAAAGTGTTGAATATTGATCTTGTCTGTTATCCACTCTAAGTTATTGATAATTATTTATTTACGTGTGTATATATATACTGTATATATATATATATATATATACACACACACACACAATTTGTTATTTTAGAGGAGTGTGTCAAGCTGGTGCCCTTCACATGACTCGATACCCATGAAGTAGCTCTTGGTTTCAAATAGGTTGGTGACCCCTGGTGTAGAGATTGAAAGGGTATCCGAAACTAAATTTCTTGGAGTAATAATTGATAATAAACTGTGTTGGAAGTCACATATTAATTATATTAAAGGTAAAATATCCAAATCGATTGCAATACTACACAGAGTGAAATATTTGCCGAATCAACCCACACTATATACCTTGTATCATTCATTAATACTCCCATACATGACATATTGTACTGAAGTATGGGGAAATACATACAAAACAAACATATATCCACTCTTTATACTTCAAAAGAGAGCTATTAGAATAATAAACAAAGCTGCTTACAGGGAACCAACAAACCCACTTTTTCTTAAATTAAAAGCTCTCAAGTTGAAAGATCTGGTTGACTTTAAAACTGCAGTAATAATGTTTAAAGTGAAGAATCTATCACTGCCCGCAAATATCCAAAAGTTATTCCAAATAAGGGAGAAACAATATCATTTCAGAGGAACATGTATATTTCAAAAACCTTCAGTGAGAACTACCACCAAGCAACACTGTTTCAGTGCAAGGAGTCAGATTATGGAACGATTTTGGACCTGAATTAAAATCATGTACAACGCTTAGACAATTTAAACAAAAACTAAAGGAAGAAATACTCCAAACATATATACAAGATGACATGTAAAATCACATAAGGATTGTCATATCCAGTCTGCGTTGTGTTGTAGCTTAGTTTTTTGTCACATTTTGTCTTAGCTTTGTTCTGAATTGTAATCGCTCTTGTTTTGTTTTTCTTTTGAATTCTTGGATGGAATATGGGTGGGCAATATAAGCTGCAGCTTCAGCCATCACCCATTTCGGATAACCTATGTTGAACTGTATAATCAGAGGAGTTATTGTCTAATTTGACCTTGTTGGATTTTCTTTCCCCCTTTGTTATATTATTCTGTTTCTTTTTAATCTGTACTTTTAATCTATCCGAAATAAAGATTCATTCATTCATGAATTATTGAATAGTACAAAATGTATAAAAATAAAATTTTAAAAAGATACAGAAAGGTGGAAATATATAGTAGCTATGTAAAAAAATAAAAGAATTTTAAAAATATAAAAATGTGGAAACATAAATATATCTTGAATTATGAAATGTACAAAACAAGCCTTAAAATGATACAGAAAGTTGAAAAATATTCATAATAAATTACAAACGTAAAATTGTGGAACATTTTTATATGTATATTTCTTATGGGGGATTAAACCTTAGGTAAACTTGTATGTGTTGTATGGTCCTGTTTTCATTTATTATCAGCATCATTTGTACATTAAAATTTTGGGTATAGCCTATTTATACAAAACTTCTCAAATGTCTGAGTGAATATATTTTACCAACCAAATCTACCATCTAATTTTACTCCTATAATGCACAATAAATAACAGTAACATCAATGACCTAGATAGCCCTGGTTTTAAAAGAGACATACATTCAAACATGCAGTCAACACTGTCTTCTAGCTTTGCAGAAACATGTGGGAGATGTATATGTCTGTATTGCATATGTGTGGGAGGAGCACACGTGCCAGTGTGAACTCAAGTGGATCTGTGTGCTGTGGATCTTGTTGTGGATTAGTGTGCATCTCAGCTGTACCAAGTTTAAAAGCCTGTGATGATCTGTGTGTGTTCAGCTGCCTGCACATGCAGTATTTTTGTGAGCTGGAGAGTGTTCATAGAACTCTGAGTGGAGCTGCTCCAGCAGCAAACAAGCCAATGTATTATATAATGGCTGCAGAGCAGACTGGTGCATCTCTATTGATGTGCTAGTACTGTGGATGAGTGGGCTGGAAGAGAGGTGCAGGAGGTGTCATCTGATAAGAGACCATCAATAAGAGAGGGGTACAAATTGGCTGTGACAGTCATGCTGAGGCTGCAGGGTAATTATTTGGTACTGCATTTAACCAGTGCTGGCATGCTGTCATTCACTCACGTCACTGAGGAAATCTGTTTTGAAAAACTGTTCAGGCTGAACTCTAGAGGAACAGCGTGTACCTAAACTGTGGACTTGTTTCTCAATAATTCAAAGTAATTCCCTGTTCTTAAAAGTTTTAATACTACAAATGTGTTTCTCCTATTTTTCCATTTAAATATTAAAATTATTACTCTTATGTTATTGTATGTTTGTTTTCATGTCACCAGCTCACACTGCTCTGCTCACTACCATTTTTCATGAACCATATGCTAACAGTCTAGGGTCGTGAACGTCAGCCTCCGGCCCGCCAGAGATGTTCATCTGGCCCCCAGAATGGTACTGAATTTAGGAGTAGTTTTGTTGCAAATGAGGCACACAGGCAATGTCGGCACCATGGGGCGATCATTTGCAGGCCGTGCCCCCCCCCCCCAAAAAAAAGCCCTAGCATAAGCCTTTGCTGTCAAACTTTGTTTTATTAATTAATAATGTATATTTATGAAAAATCAGATTTCTGAGTGTAAGTGAATGCAGCATCACAGTGGTTACCCACATAGGAAGAGCATGGAGCCAGCCGCCCTGTGAACGGCTCCTTTAATTTATGACATCAACTGCCCTGGATTATCAAGGTGGTTTCCCGGGGCAGGAGCGCTGGGGCCCTGGCTTGTTTGGGGCCCCAAAAGAAACTTTTTTTTTGCTAATTCTGCCATGTCCAACGTTTATTGGAGGGTTTGTTCTGGCGTATCAACTTTTTATTTGTTAAAGTGTACTGTCTGCTTAATTTAATTGGTTAAGACTTGACATTTGACCTGATTAAGATTGGATGTGGGCTGGTAGTGAATCCATGGACAAATGGATGAATGACTGTAGGATAGCGGTGTCCAAAAGAGAAAAAAGAAGAAGGAAAAACAGAAACATGAGAAGAAGGTTTTAAGGCTTTGAGTGTGGCTGTTGCCGAATTGCGACATAACCCCTAGTGGTCAAGAGTGGTAAATATTTTTTGTCAATAAAATAGTTCAGATTTCCAAGGCTATAACTTGAAAGTGGTAAGAGATAATGGCTTACTGTCAATTAGAAAGATGTAAAATATGATCCAACGTTTCAGATAGGAGTGATTTTATGCATCTAATTTGCATAATGCTGGGGCAGCTATATTGAATTACTTAACTCAGTCAAAAGCGGACTTTGGACATATTTACACAAAGAATGGTTCAGTCTTTTGACACCGTTTTTTGTACAGGGGTATGTTATCATCTTATCTTCAAAGTATATGAACAAGAAATCAGTACAATGTATAAAAAAAACAAAGAAATTCATCACTTACCGACGGCTAAGGGGACTCGCTCGCTGCCATGGTCAGTGCGTTTTCATCCATCATGGTCGTTGTTTTGCATTCTGTCGGTCATTTACACTCTCTACCACATCTACAAAGTCTTATGATTATCCCACATAAATTTTGTTTGTATCCTGTGGCTATTTTCCATGTACGACGCTGTCTAAGTGACAATGCACGACGATGGGCGGCAGCCATATTAGCTTTCTGGGCTAAAAGGATGAAAACAGGAAACAGAAATGAGGAGTAGTTCTTCTTTGGTGTATTACGTGTCATCCATTGAGTTCTCCAACGTGTGTCTGCCACCTTCTGAAACTGGCAGATCAGTACAAATCAGTACAAATCCTCAGTACAGCCGGGGATGTCAGAGTGAGATAACAGGCGCAGCGCCACGCTCTGCCACTAGGGGCATGCACACTCAAAGTTAAAAAAGGACTCCTAAATTGACAGGATTTTTTAAAGTCACGATAGAGACGGACAGTGTCAGCTTTACAGTCACAACAAGATGTTTGTCAAACTACTAGCATCACAAATGCTAACACGGGATGCACCGATGGAGCTGCTGTCTGAAGGTCAGTCAGTCATACACACTGGGAATACTGATCCAGAAAAGGACCGGGGACCTGCTAGAATAAGGATGCTGATATCAGAGCATCTGAACATTCCAAATGACAGAAACATTTTTTCTCCAAGTGCCATTTCAATCGCAAACTTCCAAGACACTGGCTTCTATTTTCTCCTTCCACGGCTGTTTGTATTGTTTTGTCTGGCACATATACAGCAATTTTTCTCCCCACTAAGTTGGGTTCACATTATAGCATTTGGACTGACGTTTACAGACCTTTTGAAAAATCAGAGAAATTTGTCCAAATGTCATGAACTTACGTTCGTGAGCAGGTTTTTTTTTTTAATCCAGTGCACACCAGCTTTTATGAACTTCAAAGGAGCTTTTTAACTCCACAGCCTTGCTTGGTCATGGATGAGAGCTGTCCGCTACAATTCAGAGATGATGCCAGTCTTTCTCTTTGTCCAGCAGTTGTAAAATTTCCTTCAGTTATATTATCGTTCATCTCGGCCAGAGTTATATTAATCTGCTCTTGTGAATCCAAATTGTAGATTTAATTCAAAACAGTCGGCATATTTTCATTTTGAATCATTCTTTTAAAAGAATGGCAGTGAATGAGGTTAAAATTGTAAAAACTGTGATCATTAGAGAATGAATATCGGGTTTGTGCACACATAACCTACTCTTCTCCTGGGTCGTGGAGAAGAGCAGCTGTTTTCCCAGTAGGGCAGACTGGTCTGGCAATGTTTTTTTTTTCCCTTCTGTGTAGTGAAAATCCCCGTTCTGGCTTCAAATAGTTAATATTTAACAGTTGAACAGAAAACACTGGCTGAGTTTGTTTTTTCATTGCCATAATTAAACTTGTGGGTTGATACAACATACAGTATTTGTTGGTTGTTAGTCCTGATGGCACTATATTTTTCTGTTATTCAAGCTAAGCCTAGAACTTTGTGGTCATTCACTTTATTTAGTAATTGGCAGTGGCTATGGATATGGAAGCTGTATCCCTATACAAAATGTCTATTGGTACAGAAGAGTCGACAATTCAACAAAACCTTCTCAGATCAGCTCCAGGCCAGCTGCTGCTGCTGTGGCTTAAGGAGATAGTATGTTGGGCCTGTGTGTTATGTCCATAACCAATACTATAATAATGAGGCTGAAGATACAGTCGAACGGAACTTTATTGAATAGACCAGGGGTGTCCAACCATGTGCCATGGAGAGCCAAGACCCTGCAGGTTTTACCTCCAACCAGTGTCTTCAACAGCAGATTTCTGTGAACTTCTTCCCACTGATTGCTGATAAGTGAAAACACCTGCTGAAGAGACTGGGTAGAAGAGAAAACCTGCAGGGTCTTGGCTCTCCATGACACATGGTTGGACACCCCTGGAATAGACTCACACAATGCTAAGGCGCTCCCATCGAGGCAGAGGTGCTGGTTGAAAAAGAGACTGTGCCTCTTCCGGGTAGGCCTTTTATAATCTGGGTGGCGGCGGAACTGGAAAGGTATAGCCGTCACCCATAGCACACAATAATAACAATAATCATAATTAATACATTACATTTTCCCCTCTGAAAAAACGTCCAAGACACACACCATTAGACCCACCCAAATTTAACCCGAATCACATACTAACAGTAAATGCAATAACAGGGCCTATCCATACATACAAATAACGAAAACTAGAGAGGGACATGTGTACTACTGCCCCACCTCCACACGGTCAGATGGGTTATTCTGCTGTCTCTATCATAAAACAGTCCATAGGACAAGGTAAGCTGCTGTGTTCCTAATGTAAAACGTGAAAAATAATCCCAAAACATATTTACAATCAAAGCCTATCAAAACACTCCATAAACGGTCAATATGTACATCCACACCCTGCTGTGCCAGCCCCCACCCCAACACCCTCACCCCACAACTCAGGCAAATTACACATCACACATGCCATTAAATGCAGCAGTATACACAGTTTGTTTGTTTTTTCAGAACACACACACAGGGCAATCCCACAGCGAGTAAGTGTGAAACATATCACCTCCATTGCTCAAGCAATACACACCTATTAACAAATTCTGCCCCCCCCCCCCATAAAAGTAGCCCACACTCTTTTTTTAAAAATGAGCACTCAACCCAGCCACTTTTATGCATATACCATGTCAACACAACAATAACGCAGCCCTGGTAGTGCACACATTAACAATTCAAACATTAGCATGTTAATAGGTCAACCCCAAAACACTCTCGATGGGGAGACCACCAGGTCCCAAGCAGATCCCGACCAGAGCTTCTCCTGCACTTCACCCCTGGAGATGAACCACTTCGGAGCCCCAACACCTCCTTCTCCTCAACGGCGCGCCTCAGTTCATTGGGGTGTCTCCATGACCCATCGGACATCTGAAGATAACAGTCTTCCTGGACGGCCACTACCTGCAGCCGTCCCTGGTCCTCTCATAGTTTCCTCTTGCCGTGAACTCCTCTTAGCCGAGCCTCCGCTCTGGGTCGAACCACATCAGCCACCTGCAGGGGAGCTCAACTCAGCTTCAAACGTCCATGACGTCTAGCCCGGGCTTCCTCTCTGGGTCGAACCGCTCCAGCAACCCCATGCGAAGCCCGACTTGGCCTCCAGTGTTGCTGTCTGGCACGTCTGTCCACCGTGCCAGCTGGTCCTGCCCCACTCTCTTTCATTTTGAGCGCTGGCGAAGCCATTGCAGCTCCTTGCTTCTCGGTACCTCCTGGACAAATTCCGGAAGCAGAGGGAGCTGTACTCACAGCTCCACCCACCGTAACAGGTGTTCCACCGTGCCGCCCAGTTCCTACATCCAGGGTAACATGGGCCCTGGCACCGGAACCCTCCCACAATGGCCCTGGGTGGGATTGGTCCTGTCCATCTCCCAGAATACTAGGCCAATCTTCATCCCATACCGCATCGTCCACCACGTATGGAACCGGTCAGTCCCACAAACCATGGCCCGACCACTCCTCTCTGGTACCGCTGGTGATTGTGAATCCCAGTCCATAAAACTGGTCGCAGCCAATCACGTTCGACCCCTTGGCAGTCACCATGAACTGGATATTTGAGACCACAGCCAACTTGTACCTCGCCGTCAGCTCCAGCGAACCCATGATGGCTAGTCTGTTACCTTCATAGCCACAATACGGCATCGACAGTTCTCTTACATGGTAATGCGGGAACAAACTCCTCACAGTAGGCCAGTTCAACACGGATAACGCTGCGCCCATGTCCACCAACAACGGCACTTCCACACCATCCAGCATCACGTCACAATAAATACGCCCATCTGTGCTCAGGGATACGGTGTGAATAACCGTTGGAGTCGTGGTGGGGGAATCCGTTCTGTGTCGCTGTTCCCCTCACTGAAACTTTTTGCAGGCCCTGCCGAAATGATGTAGGAGTCCACACTTACCGCAGCATTTGCCCCTCGCCAGACACTCTCTTGCCTTGTATTGGTGCTTGGTGGACCCGCAGCCCAAACATCTGGGCAGACCTAATCTTAATAGCGGTAGCGTAGTCTTCTTTATCTTCTGCGCTATCATCGCTATCGTGGTCCACAGCCTGCGCCACTGATTGTGAGTCAGACTGCCTCAACGTTGTTTTCTCACCAAGGTCCTTTGATAGTTTATCTGCTGCTTCGTACTGTTGAGCTACAGTATCTCCACAGCTGCATTCAACGTCAGTTCACCAGAGTGCGTGAGGAGCCTGGATCGTACCACAGAACATAGCGTGTGCTCCGCCATCTGATCGACGACCATTTCTTCCTCCACAGCCCCGAATTGGCACTCTCCAGCCAGCTGGCGCAGGTCTGCAACATACCGTTGCACCGATTCTCCCGGCCGCTGGCGTCACTGTCGGAACTGGATCCGCCGGATGATGACTTTCTCAGGAGTGCGAAAGTAGGGTGCTATTAGCCCAACCACGTCCTCAAAACTATCACCCTCTCCCAATGTGCTGAGAATGCGTTGCCCTTCCATGCCAAGATTATGGACCAATATCACTCGTGCACGTAGTTTCTCCAATTCACTGAGGTTCAATGCCACCAAATAATTTTGGAGCGCTGCAAACCACCTCGCCCAGGGAACTGGTGGCTTGCCTGGGAGCTCCAAAAATGGTTGAATACTAGAAACTCCTTTTTCCATAGCTTTATCCTCATCGCCAAATGTTATGTCCATAACCAACACTTCAATATTGAGGCTGAAGACGCAGTCAAACGGAACTTTATTGAACAGACTCACACAACACTAAGGCGCTACAGTCGAGGCAGTGGTGCTGGTCGAGAAGAGACCGTGCCTCTTCCGGGTAGGCCTCTTATACTCTGGGTGGTGGAGGAACCAGAAAGGTGTAGCCGTCACCCATAACACACAATAATAACAATAATCATAATTAATACATTACACTGTGATCAGAAGGCTGTTGGTTTGCATCTTGCTATCTGCACCTTGTCCAAACCGTTTTACTATGAGATTTTATTTTATTTAGCGAATGCAAAGTCCTTAAGCCAAGCAGTTGCCTCCTGGTTTGCTGTATGGAGGGTGTGTAATCCTCCTTCCAGTCTTTGGAGCGGGCAAGCCTCTATGATGTGTTCCATAGTTTGCTCCTCTCCACATGCGCACAGTGGGCTAGGGCTACTGCCCCATCTGTGAAGGCTGGCCAAGCAGGGGCCATGTCCAGTCCTGAAGCGATTGAGTGTAGACCACTGTCTCCTTGGGAGGTTGGTGCCCGGGACCTGTTGGTTGGGGTTTATCACCAGCTGTTTGTTTGGGACCTCCTTGGTCGCCCATTCCTCTTGCCAAGCTGTCTGGATGGTAAAGTCAGCTGGGGGAGGGTTTTTCCAAATCGGCCGTCTGGATGAAAGTCGGGCAGTGGGTGGGGTGTAGATATCTGCATGGATTGGTAAGTGAGGAAAATCTTTAACTTTTTGAAGCATCCTTTGAGTTAATGCTGCTCGCCGGATGTGTGGAGGGGCTATGTTTGACAGTACAGAGAGCCAGGGGAGTGGTGTTGAGCGGATTGTTCCAGTTATAGTTCTCATGGTTGAGTTGAGCTGGGTGTCTACATGGTGTGTGTAAGATGACCTGGACCAGACAGGGGCACAATATTCTGCTACAGAGTATGAAAGGGCCAGTGCTGAGGTGCGCAGGGTGGAGACTGCCGCCCCCCATTTTGCACCAGCGAGCTTGCAGAGCAGGTTGTTTTGTACTTTCACCTTAGCAGCCGTCCCCTTTAGATGTTCCTTGAAGGATAAGGTCCTATCAAGGGTCACTCCAAGATAAGTTGGATTTGGGGCATGCTTAAGCTTGAGTCCGCTCAGGTGGATGTTTAGTTCTCTGGCAGCTTTTGCATTGTGGAGATGAAATACACTGGAGACGGTTTTTGCTGGGCTTGGCTTTAGGAGTCAGATTTTGCAGAACTGGTCCAGTTTAGCAAGATCTTCCGTGAGCACCCGTTCCAGTGGTTCAAAGTCTGGTGCTTGGAATGCCAAACAGATGTCGTCTGCATAGATGAATTTGCGGGATTTTGTAGTAGGCAGGTCATTTATGTAGAGGTTGAACAGAGTTGGAGCTAGAACTGAGCCTTGTGGGAGTCCGTTTTTCTGCATTCTCCATGCACTTGTGTTCTGACTGAGGTGGACTCTGAACCTTCGGTTGGTCAGCAGGGTTTTTATAATTGCTGTTGCCCAAGCAGGGATCGCCTTTTTAAGTTTCAGGAGGAGGCCTTTGTGCCAGACCGTATCATAGGCGGCTGTAAGATCGAGAAACACAGCCCATGTCTTCAGTCTGCTCTCGAAGCCATTTTCAATGAAGGTGGTTAGGGCCAGTACTTGTTCTCCTGTACTGCAGTCCTTGCGGAAACCTGCTTGATCCACACTTAGAATATCCTCTATTTCTGGGGAAATGCGTTGCAGTATTAGGCGCTCCATGATTTTGTAAGGAACGCTGAGTAGGGAGATTGGGCGGTAGCTTGCTGGTAGTTTGTGGTCTTTGCCAGGTTTTGGGATGGCAATGACCTTTGCTGTCCGCCATTTCTTTGGGATCGAGTTTGTTTGTGTGATCCTTGTGTAGAATTGTGTCAACCAGGTTAGGGCTCGGGGGCCAAGATTTTTCATGAATTCTGGGAAGATGTTATCGTATCCTGCTGCCTTTCCACATTTCAGGCCCTGTAGGACTTTCTCCAGTTCAGCAGCCTCGAAGGGTTCAGGGTTCATTTCCTCTACAGGCATTTTTTTGGTGTTTTTTTTAGCTCAGTTGTAACTGCTCTTCTGGTGTCTTTGTCTTGGGGTGCTTTGGCGATAGTCAGTAGGTGGGATGCAACTTGGTTGGGTGTGACGGATGCTCGGCTTTGGCTAGGGGGCTTCTGTGCAGCTCCTAGGTGATGGATGAGGCTCCAACATTTCCTGCTAGAGTGGGTAAAGCTCCGGTCAGCAACTGTCTCCTCCCATTTCTTTCGCCGGGCTGTATTTAGCGATTCAATGAGATGGTCTGCTATCTCTGGGTCCCCTGATGTTTGATAGGATTGTAGGAGGGCAGCACTTTCTCCGTCCAAACATGGGACATAGAGGGGTCGGTAGCCTCGTGGGATTGCAGTATGGGCAGCCTTGAAGATTGCGCTGCAGAAGCGGTTGTATGCTTCATCTACAGTGATGGTGTGGAGTGGGATGGTAACAACGCTCCGGTCCAGAGTTTCACTGAATTTCTTCCAGTTGGCTTTGCGGAAGTTCCAGCGCATCTTCCTTGGGCTGTATATGACTGGAAGTTGTAGGCCAATGTGTACAAGCAGGGGCCGGTGTTGGCTGTGTGGAAAATCATCAAGAATGAGGATCTGTGTAGGATATGGCTCCCCATTCAAAGAGCTGACCCAACACAGGTCAGGAGAATAGTCCTTCTTCCACCTAGCAGAGTGGAAGGTTCCTCTTTGTTTGGGGTCGTATATCAAAGCGAGGTCATTTCTGGATGCCCAGTCTGAAAGTGCCTCCCCATCACTGTCCACTGCTGGGTACCCCCAGTCAGGGTGATGGCTGTTAAAGTCCCCCACATAGATGGCAGGGTGGGGTAGGGTGGGTAAGACCTGCAGATCCCAGTTGGCATTAGGGGGCTTGTACACATTGACAATATGGAAGCCACCAATGATTATGGTGTCTGAGAAATGTGTTGTTATCAGGTGATTTGCTTCAACTATGTCAGAACGCACATAGGTGGCACGTCCATGTTTAGCATGTAGAACATAGCACAGGAGGTCAAAGCCTTTGATGGTGAAGCGGCCAGCTTCCTCTGTGCCAATATGAGTCTCTTGGAGGCAGATTACATCAATCGAATGTTGGAAGGCGAGGACTTCGATAAGGCTTCGCTTGGCTGCAGCTAGGCCTTCAACGTTTAGTTGTAATATGCGAAGGGCAGATCCTACCACAAAGTGCTCTTGGGGCTGTTTGCTTTCGGCTTTAGGACTGTGACTAGGATTCTTCTTTGACTTGGCACAGAGGCGTCGTCTCTTCGAATTTAGTCTGCTGGTAGGATCATTAGCTTCCCCAGGCGAGCCCGGGTACTGGCGGAGGGCGCGACGAGAACGCTGATCCATTGCCCCCTACTATGAGATGAAATTTAGACTTAAAATTAGGAGGTTAACCTTAGGATTTTATTATTATTTATTTTCTTTATTTAATATGGACATAACAAATTACATTAGTACAATCACAAGGAGAGACCAGATGTTTTGCATAGGTGTATATAGCACAAGTGCTAGTGGGTAGGGTTAAAAAGGTAGTAAATAGATAATGATTAAAATTTTAAAAGAAATAAATGCCTCATATTTCCATACCTGTAGCCTGCTGCTTTTAAAATACACATTAATATATTCCCTATTCCCATAATAATTTCCCTATTGTGGGACTAATAAAGGCTTATCTTATCTTATCTTATCTTATCTTAATAGAATGTACTGGCCAAAACCCCATAAAGAATCTATAATCCATAGAGAATCTGTAGAGCATTGTCAAGAGGGAGAGAACCATGAGAACTATAACTGGAACAATCCACTCAACACCACTCCCCTGGCTCCCTGTACTGTCAAACATAGCCCCTCGACACATCCGGCAAGCAACATTAACTCAAAGGATGCTCCAAAAAGTTAAAAATTCTCCTCACTTACCAATTCATGCAGATATCTATACCCCACCCACTGCCCGATTTTCATCCAGACGGCCGATTTGGAAAAACCCTCCCCCAGCTGACTTTACCATCCAGACAGCTTGGCAAGTGAAATGGGAGACCAAGGAGGTCCCAAACAAACACCTGGTGACAAACCCCAACCAACAGGTCCCGGGCACCAACCTCCCAAGGAGACAGTGGTCTACACTTAATCGCTTCAGGACTGGACATGGCCCCTGCTTGGCCAGCCTTCACAGATGGGGCAGTAGCCCCAGCCCACTGTGCGCATGTGGAGAGGAGCAAACTATGGAACACATCATAGAGGCTTGCCCGCTCCAAAGACTGGAAGGAGGATTACACACCCTCCATACAGCAAACCAGGAGGCAACTGCTTGGCTTAAGGACTTTGCATTCGCTAAATAAATAAAAGAGGGAGAGGAGAGACACCAGACCCAACAATGCAGACGAGATGAAGGTCGCTATCAAAGCAACCTGGGCCTCGATAACACCTCAGCAGTGCCACAGGCTGATCACCTCCATGCCATTGATTCAGTAATTCAAGCAAAAGGAGCCCTGACCAAGTATTGAGTGTGTACATGGACATACTTTTCAGTCGGCCAACATTTCTTTTAAAAATCTCCCCCTTTTTTAAACTGATCTTAGGTAATATTCTATTTTTTTTCCAGAAACTAAATTTTTGGTTTTCATTAGCTGTAAACCATAATCATCAAAATTAAAAGAAATAAACAGTTGAAATATATCACTCTGTGTGTAATGAATTTATATATGCCTTTCCTTTTTGAATTTTAACTTTTTGATGGTATTCTAATTTATTGAGTTGCACCTGTAATATCTGAAACAATTGAATTTTAAATTGAAACAATTTTACAAAGTAGAAAAAAAATCATGTTATATATACAGTAGGTTTGAAGGGATATTATTGACCTAACCGAACCTGCATGCCTTTGGCCTGTGGGAGGAAACTGGAGTACCCGGAGTAAACCCACGCAGACACGGGGAGAACATGCAAACTCCACACAGAAGGGTCACTGATGGTCTGGGGGTGGGATCGAACCACGATGGTCAGGTGGAATCGATCCTGTGACCTTCTTGCTGTGCTGCCACAGTGCTAACCACTACGCCACCGTGCTGCCCTTAGATTAATTGGCATCAGCTGGGGATCCTAAATTGTCCTTAAGTATGGATGTGAGAGTGAATGGTTGTCTGTCTCGCTGTGTTGGCCCTATGATGGACTGGCGATCTGTCCAGGGTGTACCCTGCCTCTCACCCAAAGATGCTGGGATAGGCTCCAGCCCTCCTCGCGATCCAAAAAGGATTAAGCGGTAGAAAATGGCTGTATGGGATATTATTGACAATTCCTTCTTCAGACACTAGATAGATACTATAATATTGTTATGGTGATTTTATTTTACAATAATGATGGTGATAGTGACAATACTGAATCAAAATCCTGATCTCAAACACCATATAAAATCCATTTGGTTAACTGTCAAGATGGTGACGCGTGTGAACACAGCGGCTAGACACTCTGGACTACTGCATTCATTTTTCTGCCTTTTTCTGTGCTCCTACTGTGACGGACTAATTACCTACAGTCACCAGGAACTTATAGGCATCGGTCGCCAACTTACCTCCGACATCTCCAGTGCTCATTCCAGGAATTTCCACCACATCCCTGAGGAGATCGCCAGACCTTCTGGCACCCTGTGGTTCGTTATGCCCCACAAACGGCGTAGACGATGGGAGAGGAAACGGAAACGAGGCTGCAGGGCTGGCCTTTGTGCCCAGCTGCACAAACGTAGCTCCAAACCACCGTTGCCTTCAATTTTCCTCACCAACGCTAGATCCCATGCCAACAAAATGGACGAGCTGTACACGGAGATTGCCTATAATTGCTACGTCCGGGACTGTTGTATTCTGATTGTGACCGAATCATGGCTGAATGAACACATCCTGGCTACCACTGTGGAATTACCTGGCCGAACTACACACCATTCAGACTGTAACGCTGATTCTGGTAGGGGAAGAGGGGAGGGCTTTGTGCTTACAGTATGTGCTTCAGACTTGGTGTAGTAACAGCAGAATAATTCATAGACACTGTTCATCGCACTTAGAGTCCATGTCCTTCCTGTGTAGGCCATTTTATCTCCCCCGCGAGCTAACGGCAGTAATTCTAACAGCCGTTTACATTTCTCCTGATGCTTACGTTAGTTTAGCACTCAACCACCTCCAGCACACTGTCGGCAGACAGCAAAGAGATCACCCCAATGCAGTCCACATTATTGCAGGGGATTTTAACATAGCATGCTTAAAGACTGTTCTCCCCAAATTCTACCAACATGTTAAGTGCCCCACGAGGGGAAAGGACACTGGATCATGTTTACAGTAACATTAAGCACACCTACAGAGCCACCCCCTCCCCCACCTTGGACAATCAAACCACCTCTCTCTGCTTCTGATTCCTGCCTACATCCCCCTCAGGAAGAGTCCCCCCAACCAAACAAGCAATTAAAACCTGGCCTGAAAATGCTCTTCTCCAGCTACAAGACTGCTTTGTACACTGATTGGAGCATCTTTGAACAGCAGGACCTGGACTCCTACACCGAATCTGTTCTTTTCTACATCAAATGTTGTGTAGAAAATGTGACAGTCACCAAACACAGTTTGGTGTTTCCAAACCGGGTATTTCCAAACTGCAAACCCTGGATGACCAGTGAAGTCCAGGCTCTGATCAGAGTCCACAGCTCAGCCTTCAGACAGAGGGACAGCTTTCAGTACAGCACTGCCAGAGCTAACCTGAGGAGAGGCCTAAAACTTGCAAAAAACGCCTATAGGAGGAAGGTGAAGGGCTTTCTCTCAGACAACAACCCCCGACAGATGTCAAGAGGCATCCAGGCCCTCACCAACTACAGGGGCCAGGGCCACCCAACATCAGACAGCAGCCTCACTCTGGCAGAGGAGCTTAACAGCTTCTTTGCCCAGTTTGAGCACACACACCCCACCCCCCATCCTCCCCTCTCTCTCTACAGGTGCACAAGGTGAGGAGGCAACTGAGAGCAGTGAACCCTCGCAGAGCTGGCCCAGAGGGCATCCCAGGAACAATGATCAAAGCATGTGCAGACCAGCTGGCAGGGATCCTCACCAAGTTGTTCAACCTCTCCCTGACACACGCCACAGTCCCCTCTCTCCTCAAGGCCTCCACCATCATCCCCATCCCCAAAAAAGCCACAATTGACAGCCTGAATGACTACAGACCCATAACACTCACGTCTGTAGTCATGAAATGTTTTGAGCAACTGGTGTTCCAGCATATCAGGGACTGTCTCCCCCCCTTCTTTGACCCACATCAGTTTGCCTACAGGGAGAACCGGTCTATGGAAGATTCCATCACTTCCACTCTCCACAGAGTGCTGAGCCACCTGGAGAACCCAAGGAGCTACGTGAGGATGGTCTTTGTGGACTACAGCTCAGCTTTTAACACCATCATCCCGGACATCCTGATCAACAAACTGCACCTCCTCCAGCCCCCCCGCCCCCCCCATACCTGCTGTTGGATAAAAAACTTTCTCACCAACCACCCACAAATAGTCAGACTTGGCCCCCACCACTCCTCCACGCTGTCCGTCAGCACTGGCTCTCCCCAAGGCCGCATGCTAAGCCCTCTACTGTACTCCCTGTACACCTTTGACTGTATTTCAACCCACCCAACCACTGTAATCATAAAATACACCACCTTGGTTGGGCTCATCACCGATGACGATGAGAAGGCATACAGGGCGGAGGTAGACAATCTGCTGCTGTGGTGCCAAGCAAGCAACCTGAAACTGAATGTCCAACAAACCAATAAACTCATTCTGGACTTCGGGAAGAACAGACAGGACCCCCCACCCCCCACCCCCCAATAAATGGTGGCCATGTGGGAAACGTCCTGGGCACCCATATCTACTCTGACTTCTCCTAGACTGTCAGCACCAAGGCCCTGGTGAAGGAAGCTCAGCAGCGGCTGCACTTCCTCTGTGTCCTAAGGAAGCACAACTTGGACCAGAAGCTGCTGCTGGCCTTCTATTACTGCTCAGTGGAGAGCGTGCTCACCTACTGTCTGGGAGTGTGGTACGCCAGCTCCACAGCTGAGAACAGGAAGGCTGTGCCAAGGGTCATCAACACAGCCCAAAAAATTATCGGCAGCCCTCTGCCCTCCCTGGAAGACATCTCCAGAGCTTCCTGTCTCAGAAGGACCAAAGCCATCACAGGAGACCTCTCACATCCCACCCACCATCTGTTTGACCTGCTTCCCTCTGGATGACGGTCCAGATCAATCAGGTCCCACACCTCCAGACTGACATACAGTTTCTTCCCCTGGGCCATCCGAACTGCAAACAGTCAGTGAGGCCCCACCCCCTCCCTCTGAACGCTCACATGCACAGAACTGACGACCTTTTAATTATCACTATAACTCACCTGTCTTTGCACTTCTCACTTTCATGTATATTGGCCCATCCCTGAAATCACTACTGTACATATTTTCCATAATTCTTGGGCCATTTTACTCTATTATGTGTTCTGCACTGTGCACTCTTACGTACATAGTTCCACCCGTGAAGCCACTACCTGTCATAAATCGCCCTGGCAAGGGCAGGCAGAAGACACCACACGCAGGCTGTGAGTTTGCACAATTTAATGAAGAAAAAAACACAAAAATACACAAATGCCCAAAAATACAACAGAGAAAGGATGCCACAACATCCCAGCATGGAGGCTGGACTTATGATAAATCAGGATACAGAAAAGACAGGGACTCCGTCTAGGAACAAGAGATGGTAAACGAGATGGTCACAGTGAGGAATAAACTGAGAAGCAGTCCTTAAATAGGGGAGCAAAAATAATTACATATACAGATGAAAGGTGGGTTGCATGAGTGAGGATAATTAACCTAAACAGGTGACAGCTTTGACAGCCCGAGAACAGAGTTGACACCTGGAAGTATACAGACAGCTGTCAAAGTAAAAGCACGGCGAGAAGGTAACAGACAATAATACTACAACATAAACGGACCAAGGTACATAATGAGAAAATAACTGCCAAAGCACAAACAAGAAGGAAAACAAAACCCAAGAAGTACTCATTAAACAATCCTAATGAAAACCAAGATTACAAAGGAAGAACTGAAGATAAGGACAAATATAATACAGAAATACGTAAAATAACCAAATTAGAATAAAATAACAGGAAACTAGGAACAGAAACAAGAGGACAAACTCAGATATCAAAATATACCAAATCACACTTAGTACAAAACAAACCAAGATGCAGAAATGCAGAAATTGACATAAAACAACTTAGAGGCTGAGCACAGCTCTCAGCCGTGCTCGGACTCATGACAGTGCCCCTCCCTCAAGGGGTGGATTCCAAGACACCCCAACGTAACATCAAAAAAGAGGAAGGACCCACCCACAAAGAAACCCCCCCCCCCAACAAGAATAAGAAAAATAACCCACCCCGGGAGGGAGGAGGGGAAACCCCGGCTTGGAGGGACCGAAACAATAATTAGAAAAACTCATGATCCACAAACTGGATAGATTTGGTGGCAACAGAATATCAACAATACCAAGTGCAACATGGCACAGTTCAGGTGGTCTCCCAGAGTCCCAGAACCACCCGATCCCAAAGTGGGACAGATCGGGTGGCCTTCCAGAATTCTAGAGCCCCTTAGACAGGCGGAATAGCCCATCCCCCAGCATCCCTGGGCCGACGGACCGCAGGGCACAACACGCCCCTACCTGGAGGCGGCAGTTGGAATCCATGCCTCCCAAGGACCACAGGGACCGCATCGTGGATGGAGTGAGTCAGTGGTTGTGGGGAGTTCACACACAATGGAGAGGATGACTGACCAATGAAGAAACCAGGTGAACGGATGGCTGACCAGCAAAAAAACCAGGTGAAAATGATGACTGCCCAGCAGAGAGGGCAGGCAAAGAGGATTACTGACCTGGGTGGCTGGCCAGTGAGGGAACCAGATGATGGAAACTGATCAAATCAAATCAAATCAAATCAAATCAACCTTTATTGTCATATTGCTGTACATACAACTGTGGTGCAGGCAAGATGAAATTGCGTTTCTCTCGGCATCCATATAAGTAAAAAGAACATAATTTGAGACACACTCACACACACCCTCACCCCCACCCCAGCACAGTCATTCACACATCCCTGAGACATACTTGAAAACTAACTAGAACTATAATATACAAATAATATACAGTACATAATGTCCATAAGGTGCAGTAGTATGTATGAAAGATTCCGAATCAACTGTTCAGCATCCTAACAGCTTGTGGAAGGAAGCTGTTAATCAGTCTGGTGGTTCTGCCTTCTGATGCTCCGGAATCGTTTGCCAGATGGCAACAGTTCAAAGTGTTTATGCAGAGGGTGAGAGTGGTCCTTGACAATGTTCAGTGCCCTGCTCCTACAACGGTTCTGAAAAAGTTCTTGGACAGAGGGGAGGGAAACTCCAATTACCCTCTCAGCTCCCTTAACTATCCTCCACAGGGCTTTTTTTGTCTGACATACTGCAGCTGGAGTACCATGTTGCAATGCAGTACGTCAGAACACTCTCCACCACACCTCTGTAGAAGGTCCCGAGATGCAGATGGGGAGAGAGGCCTGTTTGAGTTTCCTCAAGAAGTGCAGTCTCTGCTGGGCCCGCTTCCTGATCCCCAAGGAATTCTTGCTCCAGGTCAGGTCCTGCGAGATCTGCATTCCAAGGAACTTGATGTTCTCCACTCTCTCCACCAAATGGCCGCCGATGCTGAGAGGGACATGTTCAGGCTGTGACCACCGGAAGTCAATAATCATCTTCTTCGTTTTGTCCACATCGAGCACCAGATTGTTCTCCCTGCACCAGCCGTCCAGGTCTCTAACTTCTTCCCTGTACATTGATTCCTCATCCCTCTGAATAAGTCGCACCACTGTGGTGTTGTCTGCAAACTGAATAATCTGGTTCCCCTCGTGTCTGGATACTCAGTCATGTGTTAGAAGTGTACACAACAGTGGACTGAGTACGCAGCCTTGAGGGGATCCGGTGCTCAGCATGATAGAATTGGAGATGTTATTTCCAACACGGACAGACTGAGGTCTCTCAGTCAGGAAATCCAGGATTCAGAGACACGTGGCGGTGTTCAGACCGAGAAGGAGTAATTTCTCCATCAGTCTCTGGGGAATAATGGTGTTGAATGCTGAACTGAAATCAATGTACAGGAGTCTGGCGTAGGTGTCTTTCTGATCCAGGCGGGTGATGACAGAGTGCAGGGTGGTGACTATAGCATCCTCCATGGAGCGGTTTGAACGATATGCAAACTGGAGTGGGTCATGTGATGCAGGGAGGCAGGCTGTATGTGTGGTTTGACAAGCCGTTCAAAACACTTCATCATAATTGGTGTCAGTGCAACAGGACGATAGTCATTCAGACAGGACACAACTGGTTTCTTTGCCACCGGTGCTATGGTAGAGGTCTTAAAGCATCTGGGAACGATGGCCTGACTCAGGGAGATGTTATAAATGTCAGTCAGGACATCTGCCAACTCGCTCGCACAGTCTCGGAGCACACGTCCCGGGCTGTTGTCCGGACTTGCAGCTTTACGTGGGTTGACCCTGATTAGGTTCCTCCGTGTGTCCACTGCGCTGATGATGATAGCTGGCCCAACAGATGGTGGAAATGGGCCAGCCCTCCCTATGATTGTTGGATTTGATGCTTCAAAACGTGCAAAGAAGTTGTTGAGCCTGTCTGGAAGTGAAGCGTCGTCATCATCGACCCCCTGCCTAGACTTATAATCCGTCAGCGCCCGAACTCCCTGCCACATCCGTTTGGTGTTCCTTGTGTCACAGAGGTGTCCCTGGATTTTCTCCGCATAGGCACGCTTCGCCTTCTTAATTCCCTTTGAGAGCACAGACCTGGCTGAGCGGAGGGCAATCCTGTCCTTCACTCTGAAGGCCGCATCTCTGGCTGTGAGCAGCGAGCGCACCTCTGCTGTCATCCAGGGCTTATAGTTGCCCCGTGCAGTGATGGTCTTCACTATAGTGACATCCTCTGTGCACTTCGCGATGTAGCTGGTGACCATTTCCGCATACTCCTCCACATCTGTCCTGTCTCCCTGGGAGGCTGCTATTTTGAAGACCTCCCAGTCTGTGTGCAGAAAACAGTCCTTAAGTGCTGAGGCTGCACCATCTGGCCAAATCCTGATTTGTTTCTCTACTGGCCTGCTGAGCTTCAGTAAAGGTTTGTAGGCAGGCACCAGCATCACGGATAGGTGGTCAGAATGGCCGAGGTGGGGCGAGATGTTGCCTTATAAGCATCTGGAAAGTTTGTGTACACCAAGTCCAACATATTCTCTCCTCTGGTCTTAAAGTCTACACATTGTTTAAACTTGGGGAGCACAGTCTTTAAACTGGTGTGATTAAAATCCCCTGCAACCACCACAAAACTGTCCGGGTGTGAAGTTTGAAATTCACTGATAGCATTGTGCAGCTCTCCGAGTGCCTCGTTAGCATTAGCTTTAGCATTAGTGCTAGGAGCTATGTAAACAGCAGCTACAAACACGTTGGTGAATTCCCTCAGCAGATAGAATGGCCGACAATTTACGATAAGGAACTCCGCCAACGGAGAGCAGTGTTTAGATACTAACGTGGTGTTAACGCACCAGTTCTTGTTAATATAGATGCATAGCCCCCCCCCCCCCCGGCTCTTACCGGAGCTAGCAGCCTCTCTGTCCGCCCAGAATGATGTCATCCCTTCCAGCTGAATGGCCGTGTCAGGGATGTTGTCGTGGAGCCATGTTTCCATGAACGCAAACACACAGCAGTCCCTCCACTCTCTCCGGGTTTCTCTCAGCAGACGCAGCTTGTCCAGCTTGTTGTCGAGGGAGCAGACATTGGAAAGAAGGAGCAACGGTACTGCTGGTCTGGAGGGGTTAGCCTTTAGCCTAGCATGAATCCCAGCTCTTTTTCCTCGCTACTGTTTGCGTTCGCGCCGCTTACGCTTCCTCCTCTCCCGGGTAGCTGCCAGTGGAATCTCCAACAGTATTCCATGCTGGTGTAGAATGTCCAAGTCACATCCGAGCGCCACAATTCTTGCAGCGTGCAGTACCTTGATGTTTAAAAAGGTCTCACAGTTGTAAGTTTTACAGAATGTACATCTGGGATGATCAAAACACTCAAAACTCTCACACTCACTGATGCCTAGAGGGGCTGCAGCGTCCATGAGCGCCGCCATCTTTCTATATATGTGATGATCACTGGCAAGCTCTAGTGAAGAAGGGGGGGGGACTACGATGACCTCAGGCAAAGAAGGGGGAATGACGTTGACCTTGGATGGAGTAGGAGGGACTACGATGACCTCGGGCGGAGGCAGAGGACTCACGGCGACCTCGGGCGGAGGCAGAGGACCAGCAGTGACCTCGGGCGATGGCTCAGGTAAAAGAACAGAGACAGACACTTGATCAGAGTCACCGGCAGCAGTTGGAGCCCGGCGAGGAGACCTCAGAAGCAGAGGGCATCTGCAACTGGCTCTCCCCACTATGAGCAAGACAAGGTTTCTCTAGAACTGATGGTGTAGAAACAGAACAGAGTATTTACCTTGACTTGAGCTCTACCGCCATCCAGGACTCCGACGATTCAGGCAGGGGCATCTCCGGTTCATCCATCTGGGAGTCCATCCCTGATGTGATCACCTCAGATGGGGAGGAGGAGACAGGCATAGAACACAGTTACATGCAGCAGTGGAGCCCGGCGAGGAGAACTCAAAAGCAGGGGACATCTGCAACTGATTCTCCCCACCATGAGCAAGACAAGGTTTCTCTAGAACTGGTAGTGTAGAAGCAGAGCAGAGTACTTGCCTTGACTCAAGCTCCACCGCCGTCCAGGACTCCGAAGATTCAAGCAGGGGCGTCTCCGATTTGTCCATCTGGGAGTCCATCCCTGACGTGATCTCTTCAGACGGGGAGGAGGAGACAAGTATAGAACACAGTTACAGGCAGCAGTGGAGCCCGGCAAGGAGAACTCAGTTGCAGATGTCCTCTGCTTCTTCTTTCTTCTTCTCCCCACCATCAGCAAGACAATATTTTTCTAGAACTGGTAGTGTAGAAGCAGAACAGAGTACTTGCCTTGACTTGAGCTCAACTGCCATCCAGGACTCCAGCGAATCAGGCTGGGACGTCTCGGACCCATTCATCTGGATGTCTATTCCCGACATGGTCACCTCATATGGAGAAAGAGGAGAAAACACCAGAACACAATTACCGGCAGCGGTGGAGTCCGGTGAGGAGAATGCAGAAGCAGAGGACATCTGCAAATGATTCTCCCCCTCATGAGCTAGACAAGATTTCTCTAGATCTGAAGGTGTAAGAACAGAACAGAGTACTTGTCTAGACTCAAGCGCTACTGTCATCCAGGACTATGGCGACTCTGCTGCGGTGGTCTCGACAGCAGGCATGATGGTGGGTGCAGTTGAGAACCTCCAGGCGTGGCGGCCGACACTGGTGGAGCCTCCGGCATGGCGGCTGATGCTGAAGAATGACTCACCGATGGTGTAGCGACCTGTGCAGCTGAAGCCAGAGGACACTCTCCTGTTGGCTCAGTCTCCAGGGCACAGGGGCCTTCTTCTCCCATCCTAGACGTGGCTGTGGGGCTGGAGTAGGGTCTTCAGGGCCGCAGGCCCCTCCGTCGTCCGGTGGCTCTCATTCTGCACCAGCGGACATTCAGGGGAAACAGAAGAGGACACAGGAGAAGCAGGTGAGGGGAAAATAACAGCAGCAGGCCGTGAGGACTCAGCTAAATTGGGCTGCAGCTGCTGAGCCTCACCACTGGGAATAAGGCAAGACAGTTCATTTTTAAAAGTAGGGGAATGAAAAGACACTTGCCTTATTTCCTGGGGCGTGATGGTAGCTGCTGCTGCTGGGCCAGACGATGTCCTCCCAGAAGAAACGGAGGTTGTCTGGTGAAGATGTGGAGACAGGTAAGACGCTGGAGTCCGGGGACGCTGGTTTGTCGGCGCAGACCTCGGCGCAGATGGTTTACATGGCCTCCTCTTGTGGCGTGACTGTGAGGTGGAAGCGATTGAACCCCAGCCCTGAGTAGTGGAGCCAGGGAACGCCTCACCGATGGCACCGGGTCCCACAATGTCAAAATTGGGGGACACTTCATTGTCAGCGCAGGTTTTGTGAAACTTTATCCTCCTGCTGCACAAACTCAGGAAGGAGCCATGGCTTGTACTCCAATAATGGCTCCTTTTCCACTGCCAATACGCGCTGGTGCTCCACTAGCTCCTCGGCACTGGGACCATCTGAAGGCATGAGGGCTATGTATCCAATACGGCAGGCTGTAGGCTCTTGTTTGAGAGGTGAAGGCGGGGCTGCTGCTGGAGAGTAACGAGAGGTAGGGAACTTGCGTGCCTGGGGACCCTTTTTCGTCTGCACAGGCGTGGTAGATGGAGAGCTTCTCACCCACTCACAGAGTTATACTGAGACTCGGAAACAGAGGCAAGGAGAACCGTGAGTCCCAGATAGCTCCATAGGCTGTGGCAGGCCTCAATTACCTGTGCTGCGCTATCCAGACATCTCAGGGCCACTTTGGGAGTGTGGAAAGTGCAAGCATCCAAGATAAAGTCCACTACTAATCCCACAGCCCTACACTCCACCTCGTCCAGTCCCAACACACTAAAGTCCATACAGGTGGACATTTCTGCAAAAAAACAGACTTAATAAAAAATTGGGGGAAGAAAAGAAAAAACTACGCAACCCCACAGCTGCTGGCATCTAAAACTGGCCATGTCATTCTGTTATAAATCGCCCTAGCAAGGGCAGGCAGAAGATAGTACACGCAGGCTATGAGTTTGCACAATTTAATGAAGAAAAAACACAACAGAGAAAGGATGCTACGATATCCCAGCATGGAGGCTAGACTTACTGTACCCTATGGCTAGAGGCTACGGCTTCCCATCGCGGAGGCTGGGCTTACGATAAACCAGGATACAGAAAAGACGGGGACTCCGTCTAGGAACAAGAGATGGTAAACGAGATGGACACGGCGAGGAATAAACTGAGAAACAGTGCTTAAATAGAAGCAAGAATGATTACACATACAGATCAGGTGCGGGTGGCATGAGTGAGGATAATTAACCTAAACAGGTGACAGCTTTGACAGTCCGCAAACAGAGTTGACACCTGGAAGTACACAGACAGCTGTCGAAGTAAAAGCACGGCGAGAAGGTAATAGACAATAATACTACAACAGAAGCGGACCAAGATACATAATGAGAAAATAATAACTGCCAAAGCACAAACAAGAAGGAAAACAAAACCCAAGAAGTACTCATAAAACAATCCTAATGAAATCCCAGATTACAAAGGAAGTACTGAAGAGGACAAATATAAACAGGAAAATAATTACAAGATAAATATGTAAAATAACCAAATAGCCAAACTACAATAAAATAACAGGAAACTAGAAACAGAAACAACAGGACAAACTTGGATACCAAAATATACCTAATCACACTTAATACAAAATAAACCAAGATGCAGAAATGCAGAAAATGACATAAAACAACATAGAGGCTGAGCATATGTCTCATCCGTGCTCGGAATCATGACACTACCATACCTGTGTATATACCAGTGGGCTATTTGTTAATTTTACTTCAGTCAGATGGTTAACTGTGTGTCCTGTAACTGTTGTACATACTTGCATCATTTATGTAGTCTGAATGTCAGCTTTATTCATCTCAAGCTGAGCCACCATGCCAACATCCTCCTTTATGAGTGCACGTGTGTGCGCGGGCGCGCGTGTACGTGTGTTGTATTTGAGTGGAGCTCATTTTGGAGGCAGAGCAGCACTCTGCTGATGAATGCTGATTTCCCCTGTCTTGTGATGAATTTGTCAGCTCGTTGCAACACAGTGAGGCAGCAGTGTTGTGTGATTTACAGTTCGGAGCAGCGTTCAGACGCCATCGCCTCATTTTAAAACGCCGTTATCAGACATTTGGGATTGTTAATAAACACAGTTGCCCTCAGGGGGCGGATTGAAATAGTCGCTTTTATAAAAATGATAAACGACTGTTTGACCGCTTGATCCTCCTTGAATGAATGTCTTTTTTTTTTAATCTTTTTACATTTTTCTTCTTTGGTGATTTGAGTCGACGGCTCCTGCTGTGATGAATAAACTCACTGTCGGCTTGACAAAGAATATTTCCCCGGTGTGCGCGCGCGTGTGTGTGTTGTGAAAAGCTTGTTTCCTTGGTAACCGGGAGGTTGATCTGCTTAAGCTGCAGGGATGCAAACAGTTTTCTTAAACGGAAGGGTCAGCTTCATAATACCTGCGTGGCGGTTTATACAACCCGTCCCTGCTTTCTGCTCTCAGGAAAAGAGGGAGAAAACGTGACCCGGCTGTGAGTGATGCAGAGGGCCGATTCTGTGCGATTAATGGGCTGTCGCTCCTTTTCACAGCCACACAAATCACACCAGAAAAGATCCAGAAAGGCTGCATCTCCACAAGAACTTCCCCTCTCATCCTTCTGTCTTCTTTCCAACCTCCTCACAAACATCTAAATTATTTCTACAGCCTGTTCATGCCCCGCAGCTTAACAACTGGCGGAACATGTGCCCCGCGTGTAACCGTCTCGCCTTTCTCGTGCCCTCATGAATAGCGCCGTGATTGAGTGTATTTTCCTTTTGTGATTGCATGCATTTTTCATCCCGATTAGCTTCTTCTGCAGCGTCATTAGCGGCAGCCCGGCACGCCGACGCGCAAAAACCCCCGGAGTGGTGGCGCGGCGGGAGCGCGCAGTAACCGCCGCGGCGCGCATGCACAGCTGTCAGGACCAAGGACAGCGGCCGCTCAGCCCCGGAGACACCGGTGCGCGTCGGCGTGGATGGGTCGGTCCTTCGGGAGCGCACGGAGCAGCGGCTGCAAGAGGGTGACACACGCGTCCTGGAAGCCCGGGCCGTTCGGTCGGTGTTTCTGTGAAGAAGCGGCTGGGAGGTGTGAACAGCTCTGCAAAGAAGTGGGGGGAGCGGACAATGCGGTCCCGATGTCCCGAGTTGACAGCCCGCCTTTAATATGACCATGCACATTCCTCCGCATTGCACATAACCACCCGTTTTGGTTTTTTTCTTTCCCTTCCACAAGCCTCTTCCTTCCTTTTTTGGCCTGCCCTCCCACGCGCCCGCCGCCCACCTGGACCGTGTCTACTGTCGCGCGCTCCACTGGCTGAGCTGCCCAGAAGCCGCTCGAGCCGACCCGCCACCGGCGAGAAAAGCGACCGGGCTGTGCTGCGCCGCTGGCTTGTCCGCGCGATGCGTCTGTTTCTGCTGGCGGCGCTCTTCTCGTGCTCCTGCACGCGGGCCGGCTGCGAGCCGAAGATCGTGAACATCGGCGCGGTGCTGAGCCAGAAGAGGTACGAGCAGGTGTTCAAAGATGCCGTGACCCAGGCCAACCAGGTCTACGGCCGGGACAAGTTCAAGCTGACCGCCATCTCCGTAACGCACAAGCCTAACGCCATCCAGATGGCCCTGTCCGTGTGCGAGGACCTCATCTCCAGTCAGGTAAAGCGCGGCTGCCTCGTGCAGACCTGCACCACCTCTATGCGAGTTCGCTGTGAATGTGTGTCAGGGCGCAGTGAGGGATCAGCCTCTGGAATCAGTTTTAAATCTATGCTTGATGTGATTCTCAAGTGAGTGTGTTTGGTCGCCATGCTGAGATCGCTGGTAGGGATGCACAGATATTAGGCGATGTGTCGGTATCAGCTGATATCTGCCTGTCAGAAAATAAGATATCGGCCAGGGCTGTTTCTCTGGTGTGTACCCATCGATTTTGAGACACGCAAACACCCGCACATTCAGAAAACACACAGAACTGAAAGATTATAACATACCCCCCACCCCCCACCCCTAAAAAAAAATAGTCACCACCATTGGGGGAAAAAAATCAATTTGCTAGGGAACATAAAGATTGGACTCTGGATCAATGGAAGAAGGTCATGTGGTCTGATGAGTCCAGATTTACCGTGTTCCAGAGGCACCAGGGCAAGGCGGGAGGTGGTTGAAGTGATGCACCATCAGGGTGCCTACTGTGCAGGCCTGTGGGGCGGTGCTGTGATCTGGGGTTGCTGCAGTTGGCCCGGTCTAGGCTCAGCAACGTTATGTGCCCAAAGAATGAATTTACTGAAAGACCAGGTTGTTCCATCAATGGTGATTCGTGCCGCAATCAAAGCTAAAGGCGGTCCGACGAAGTGTGAGCGTATGTGACTTTTTAGTTGACCAGGCAGTGTATTTCCATTCTGGTGTTTTTTATGATGTGTTTCTTTTGTCTCCCTGCCAATGAAGATGAACAAAAACAAAGCAAACAGTATTTTCTGCTGGTCATCCACCGTCTTATTATTTTCAACAGTGGTATCGGCCCAGAGTTTCACAGTCAGCACATCCCTAATAACTAGTATTGAATACAGGCTGAATCGAAGTGGCGGCCTAGAGGTAACGCATCCGCCCCAACAACCGAGAGGTTGCAGGTTTAAGCCCCGGCCAAAAACCATGTAAAAATGCTACTTCCTGCCTTCTAGCTTGGTGCGCCGCATAATAGAATGGGGGGGAGGAAAGCTGATTACCCAGCCACAGGGGGAACGCAAGCCAGTGTACTCTCTGCGCCGGTCCCAGGCCCGAATAAATGGGGAGGATTGCATCAGCAAGCACATCTGTTGTAAAAAAAAAAAATCATTGCCAAATCGACATGCAGATCATCATGATATCAGGTGATAATATGCTCTGGCGACCCTGGAGCCGGGGGGGGGGGGGGGGGGGAAATCTCTAACTGCAGACTAGCTATACATTTATATCCAGAAAAAAAGACACTAGGTTCAGTTGTTCCATCTGGCAGCCACTCTTCATTTGAGCAGATATCACTCCACTTTGCACAATGCAGCAAACTCCCCACAGCTCCATCTGTTTCTCAGACATCCAAAAATAGGCTGAGGTTTGGGGCAGAAAGAGCTCCGCTGTTCATATAGGACGCCCAGCTGCCGAGCAGCTCAACTGCAAAGGATGCAGCCAGGAGTGAAAATGAGCATTAGCTTATAATTCATGACTCGGCTTTGACTCCGTGTGTGCTGGGATGGTTTGGAAAGTGTGAAAATGTTGCCTTTATCCAGTGTATGTTTTCCGAGGGCGATGTGAAATGTGTGCGTGTTGCAAAGTGGGTGCATTATGCCTTTTTTTTTTCTATTTTATATCATCTGTTCTATTACAACAATAGATGCTGAAGAGTCACACCGTTAGCACCGCAGATCCAAAAACATGTTCCATAAGGAATGCACGCTCGGGCAGAGTTGTGCTGTCCCCTGAGAGTTGAAGCGCTCTGACAAATACACCAACTGTCCTCTCGCAGTGATGCTCAACGCGGCTTTTAAAAAGCGCCCACATTATGTCACAGTATGTTGAGGCGTGAATTCCTTTCTCCCACATACATAATTAGGCTTTATGGGGGGGGGGTGACAAAATGCACACACACTCACAGCTTGAGTGCTGCTTTCATGTCCACTGTCCTCTGCTTAGTGTAATGAGTCTAATGCATATGGGCTTGTAGAAAGTAATACTGTCACACTCAGTTTTTGCCACGCTGTCACCAAATGTATGATCTTTATGCACATGAAGCTGCAAAGACGACACCAACGACCGGCTAAGTCCTCCACACATGATGATTTCAGAGAATGTCACAAAAGCTTGCTTTGCTTTTTTGCTGTAGGTTACAACATGTCTCCTCCTTGAAATTTAACGGTTAACATTCTGAGGACTTGCTTTTTGCCGCATAAGTAAGATAAGACTGTAGAAACAGATCTATGAGTGATGCTCTACTCACACGTCTATGTTCTAATTGTGACTGGATCACACCTGAATTATATAGGGAGGTCGTGGAAGGGTTGATCTGATGAAATGGGTTTTTTTTTTTTTTTGGTAGCACCATTCTCAGAGGAAGGCGGGTCGGTGGCAGATGGAGGAGGAGATGCCTGGGAGCAGTCCTTGGAAGATAGACCTCGCTTGTGACCCAACCATACGGGCTGCTCCCGTCCAATAATCCGTGCCTGCCCAGCCATGCCAGCTCCGCTCCCCTTCCTCCACATCCCTGAGGCATTTCTCCTCTCTGGGCTCACATAGATTCATGTCTCACTGCAGCAGTTGGTCAGCTTTAGTTTGTCCAAAAGACGACAAATTAATACAAGTCCAACAGCCCACTCAGTGTGCATCGTTGGAACGGAGGATGAGACTTTTGCTGTTAATGATGAGGGTTTCAATGCAGTTCATGGTTCAGACATGTTGTTTTTACCTTGTTGTGCAACTCGTCAGATTAGCAGTTGCACGCACTGTAAAATGGCTGTACTGCATACAAGATTCTGTCAAACTGAGGTAGCAAAACGAACGTTTCAGCTAAATCTTCATTACAGTGTAAAACGTAACAGTACTTCTTAATAAGGCAGGCCTCTCTAAAGGTTATTACCATGTGGGCTCAGGAACACTTCAGAAAACCATTGTCAGTTAACACAGTTCACCACTACGTCAAACAGGTTCATTTTGTCTTCTTTCAATTATTTTTCCTTTTTTTTTTTTTTTTTTTTTTCCTTTGAAAGACAAAAGTAAAATAGAAAGATGTCTTTACCTTCTTTACATGTTTCAACTGCACTGCAGCCTTCATCAGAAGAGTCAGCTGATTGCTGCCAGGTGACATTTATCAGCTGATTTTCGTAGGCGGGGCCAGCTCAGCAGATCTGTCAGATCCACCGAGCCGGCCCCGCCTCCCGCCGTCAGATGGTCTCTGGAGAATGTGGTCCCAGGTGTGAGAAAGCATAAAGGCCCCCTCATCTCGGTTCATGGTGTCTTTTCCCCAAAGGAAAAAAAAAAAAAAAAAAAAAAAAAAAAAAAGGAAAAACAGTTCACCACTACATCTACAAGTGCAAGTTAAAACTCTGCCATGCAGAGCAAGAACCATACAGTTGAAACCAGAAGTTTACATACACCGTATAAAAAGGCACATAAACCAACAGAGGCGAACCCTGATGTTTGTGAATATTCGTCAGAAAAGTCGGCGAATACAGAAATCACATTTGTCATCATTCACCATTCCTTAAGATACTACCCTATGGCGGCTGGACATTCCCATGGTGTTTAAATTTGCATATAATTGTTTGAAAAGATGGACACGGCACCTTCAGGCATCTGGAAATTGTACCCAAGAGTGAACCAGACTTGTGGAGGTCCACAGTTTTCTTCCTGATACAGTATCCTGGCTGATTTCTTTCCCATGATGCCACACAAGGAAGCAATGCGTTTGAGGTGTGCCTCCAATTTACTCAAATGTCAATTAACCTATCAGAAGCTTCCAAAGCCATGACATCATCTGGGCTTTCCCAAATTGTTTAAAGGCATAGTAATCTTAGTTTATGTAAACTTCGCACTTTAAAGAAAGCAATAAAAGATTCTCTAAAAAAATATTTAGCAAATATAAAAATTATGTAGTAAATAGAAATAATTGTGGTAATCCTAACTGACCTAAAAGAGGAAAAGTTTAGTCTGATTTAATGTCAGCCAGTGAGACAAAAATGCTGTGTGTTTATACAGTGTATGTAAACTTCTGGTTTCAACTGTACTGTATATCAACAGCATCCAGAAACACCGCCAGTTGCTCTGGGCCCGAGCTCATCTAAGGACTGATGCAAAGTGGAAAAGTGTGCTGTGGGTCTGACGAGTCCACATTTAAAAACTGGTTTTGGAAATCATGGATGTCATGTCCTCTGAGCTAAAGAGGAAACGCACCATCCAGATTGCTATCAGTGCAAAGTTCAAAAGCCAGCATCTCTGATGGTATGGGAGGCTGTTAGTGTCCGTGACATGGGTGAACTTACACATCTGTGAAGGCACTAATGATCCTGAAGGGAACATTTCATGTCTTCAGTTCCTAAATGCTGACTGAGTGTTGTTGTTTCTCATCCTTGTTCCTTCTTTTCTTATCTATTGCCACACCACTAAGAGGGAGAGAGAGGGCATTTCAATTCTCCTGTATGTCCTGTATGTATAGAAGTATTGAGAAATAAAAATCTTTTAATCTTAAAAGAAAAGGTGATGTAAACCAGTGTAAACATGCCCCTGTCGTACCGTTTTTGGAATGTGTTGCAGGCATCAAATTCAAAATAAGTGAATATTTGCAAAAAAAAACCTTATCAATTGGAATATTTAATATCTTGTCTTTGTAGTGTATTCAATTGAATATAAGTTGAAAAGGATGTGCAAGTCATTGTATTCTTTTTTTTTGTTATTTACGTTTTCTACAATGTAACCTCACTGGGTTTGGAGTTTGTAGGACAGCCCAATAATGAAGAACTGCAGTAATCTAAAATCTAGAACTAAGAAAGGCAGGGACTAGTTTCTCAGCATCATTCTGAGACAAGATGTTCCTCATCTTGTCAATATTATGAAAATGACATAAAGTTGTCTTGGAAATGTGTTTGATATGTCAATTAAAGGACAGATCCTGGTCATAAATGACTCCAAAGTCCCTTACATACGTAACTGTTAGGAGATAGAATAATATCTAAATAAACTCAGTGCCTGATTTGGGATAGTATTTCTAAAGTTTTTTGGGGGGCCAAATAGAATGATTTCAGTCTTATCTGAATTTAATCGTAAGAAATTACAAGTTAAGTCAAGTCTAAGCCTTTGAATTTACCAAATGCCAAAACATGTAACTAGATTACAATTAGACTTGTCCAGTTATTTGGCAGAGGTGAGATTACTGCAAATTTGGGGTGAATTAAGCTCACATTAAATTTGACCTCCTCCAGGTTCCATGTTGCCATGAGAAAACTAGGTTATTGAAGTCACATACCTGGAACTAGCCCACAGCTTAACAGGAAAAGTCACAAATTGTTAAGAAAAAACTTGCATATTTATGAGAGAAGTTTCAAATTTATGAGTAAAAACTTGAACTTTTACACAAAACAGCTGAATATTTATGAGAAAAAAGTAACACTTGACATGAAAAACATCCAAAATTTATGACAAAAAAATCACAAATTTATGGGAAAAGTTGAAAATTTATGACAAATGATTGTAACTTATTCACTCGTTATTTTTTACTAGAATGCAGAAACAGATAAATTCACAAAATGTATGAGGATTTCTCTCCGTCATGACTGGCAAACAACAGACCTAAAATGCAGATACAACACAGGGGCACAGAGTAGCGTTGCAGCAGGTGAATGGGTTTATTTTTCTGTTTTTAATGGTGCAAGCTCTCCCGCAATGTAGGGAAGTGGCTGGGTCCCGAGAGGAGAGAAGAGAAGCAGGCTTGAGTTTAGGGGATTGACTGGTGACAGGTAATATTTTCTTTGCAGGTACGGTGGATTGACTGGAGTGATATGGCTTACTTGGATTGGAGGAAAGATTGTCTGTGAGTATTATGTTTTCCTTGCAGGCGATCTAGAGGGAAGAGCCAGGTAGGTGTTTGGTGGATCTTTGCTTTCACAGTCAGTATCCATCCTGAGCAGGAGGGTTTCCAAACAGCTTGATCCACGGGGAAAAGGTGATTGTGAGCAAGCAGGCAGGTAAGGGGTGAGCACAGCCAGGACTCCAAGGAGGTCAAAGACAGCAGCATGGCAGCGAGTAGGTTCCTGGGGACGGAGGGAAAGGTAAGGGTAGCATCTCACGGAGTGGTGAGTGGAAAGAATAGGATTCATAGACTTCATTTTTTTTTTTACCTTTTGTTCTTATTAAAGACAAAAATAGAAAGATGTTTTTACCTTCTTTACATGTTTCGACTGTTCACTGCAGCCTTCGTCAGAAGTGTCAGCTGATTGCTGCGAGGTGTCATTTTATCAGCTGACTTTCATAGGCGGGTCTTTCAAGTCTTTCATAGACTTCACTTTGTACTAGAGCCTGTGCCCACAGTAAGATGTGATCACAGAGTAACGTAGCTATAGAATGAGATTTTGCTCTTGTCACTGGGAAACTCATTGCACACCACATTGTCACAACAACGTGGAGTGCAATGAGTTTCCCAGTGACAAGAGCAAAATCTCATTCTATAGCTACGTTACTCCGTGATCACATCTTACTGTGGGCACAGGCTCTAGTACAAAGTGAAGTGGCTTTCATGGAACTCAATTCAATTCAACTTTATTTATATACCGCCATTTCACAACAACAGTCATCTCATAGCACTTTCAACTGTAGGAGGAACCCCCACAGTTGCAGAAAGACCCCAGCAATCAGGCGATCCCCTGTGAGCAAGCACTTGGCGACGGTGGAGAGGAAAAACTCCCTTTTAACAGGAAGAAACCTCCAGCAGAACCAGGCTCAGGGAGGGGCAGTCATCTGCTGCGACTGGCTGGGGGGTAAGGGGACAGAGAAGATGAAAAGAACAGACATGTAGAGAGCAAACAGCACGATGGGGACTCAATCTATGGGAGAGAACAAACAGATGTTAATGACCAGCAAAAAAAAAAAAAATTCATTGAGAGTGAAGAAAGGAGTGAGGCTCAGTGCATTATTGGAGGTCCCCCGGCTGACTAAACCTATTAGCAGCATAACTAAGGGAGGGTTCAGAAACACATGATCCCTCCCTAATTGTACGCTATATCAAAAAGGAAGGTTTTAACCCTGTTCTTAAAAACCGAGATCGAGTCTGACTCGCGAATCCTGATTGGCAGCTGGTTCCACAGGAGAGGAGCCTGATAACTGAAGGCTCTGCCTCCCATTGTACTTTTGGAGATTCTAGGTATTACAAGTAATCCTGCATTTTGGGAGCGCAGTGCTCTGTTAGGATAATACGGTAGTATCAGATCTTTTAAATAAAAAGGAGCCTGATTTTTTAGAGCTTTGTAAGTAAGAAGAAGGATTTTAAACTTAATTCTAAACTCTATGGGAAGCCAATAGGCTTCTATGGGAAGCCTATGGATCAACTGGAGACTTTTTAAAGATGTTTTAGGACAACCTGATAATAAAGAATTACAATAATCTAATCTCGAGCTAACAAAAGTGTGGATCAGTTTCTCAGCATCACTCTGAGACAAGATGCTCCTAATCTCGGCAATATTACGCAAATGATAGAAGGCAGTCTTAGAAACAAATTTAATATGTGAATTGAAGGACAGATCTTGATCAAAAATAATTCCAAGGTTCCTCACAGAGCTATTAAGAGAAAGAGTAACCGCATCCAAACTGAAAGTTTGATTTGGAAAGGAATTTCTAAGGTTTTTTGGACCAACAAGAATGACTTCAGTCTTATCTGAATTTAATAGCAGGACATTACAAGTCATCCAAGCTTTGATTTCCTTAAGACAGGCTTCCAACTTGGCTAATTGATTACTATCATCTGGCTTCATTGACAGGTATAATTGTGTGTCATCTGCATAACAATGAAAATGTATACAGTGCTTTCTAATAATGTTGCCTAACGGAAGCATATATAAACTAAAAAGAGTAGGGCCTAGCACAGATCCCTGTGGAACTCCATGACTGAGCTTTGAGTTGAAAGAAAACTCATTACTGACATAAACAAACTGGAACCTATCAGATAAATAAGATCTAAACCACTGCAATGAAGTTCCATTAAGTCCAACATAGTGTTCTAATCTACCAAGTAGAATATTATGATTGATAGTATCAAAAGCTGCACTAAGGTCTAAAAGGACAAGTACAGAAACTAGTCCATTAACAGATGCAATGAGGAGGTCATTAGTGACCTTCGCTAAGGCTGTTTCAGTACTATGATGGATTCTAAACCCAGATTGAAACTCTTCAAGTAAACCATTTCCCCGCAGGTGGTCAAATAATTGCGTAGCAACAACTCTTTCCAAGATTTTTGAAATGAAAGGGAGATTAGAGATTGGTCTATAGTTAGCTAAAGCTCCTGGATGTAGCATTGGCTTTTTGAGTAAGGGTTTAATTACAACCATTTTAAAAGTCTGCGGTACATGGCCTAAAGTTAATGAAGAATTGATTATATGAAGAATAAAGCTACCAATAAGTGGGAAGACTTCTTTAAATAACCTGGTAGGAATAGGGTCTAAAAGACAAGTTGAAGGTTTGGATGAGGAAACTATTTTGTCTAACTCACAAAGGTCGATTGGAGTAAACTCATCAAGACAGACATCAATTGAAGGAGTTGTAGTAGTTACTGTATTTAAGTTAACTGTGGGAAGAATCTGATTGATTTTATCTCTAATGGATGAAATTTTATTATTGAAAAAGTTCATAAAGTCCTGACTAGTAAGCTCTATGGGAATGCTAGGATTGACAGAGTCCTGACTCTTTGTCAACCTGGCTACAGTACTGAAAAGAAACCTGGGATTATTCTTGTTCTCTTCTATTAATGCAAAATAATAACTCATTCTAGCTTTTCTAAGAGATTTTTTATAAATTAAAAGATGATTTCTCTAAGCTAAATAGATTTCATCTAAATTAGTGGAGCGCTATTTACTTTCTAACTGACGAGTCTTCTGTTTTAAGCTACGAGTTTCTGTGTTGAACCAAGGAGTTAGAAATCTCCGATTAGACTTTTTCTTTTTTAAGGGGGCCACCAAGTCTAGAGTCTGATGCAGAGAAGCTTTAACACTATCTACCATGCTATCAATTACAGAAGGAGCAAGCTGTCTATAGCTTATTTCCATTGTGTTGACACATGGCATAGAGAAAACAATCTGCATAAATTTGGTAACAGCATCATCTGAGAGGCATCTACTGTAGTAATATTTTTCTTTAGGAGCCAAATAGTCAGAAATAGGTTAACAAAATGGTCTGACAGTACAGGGTTGTGAGGAGACTACCAGATTTTCTATTTCCATGCCATATGTCAGAACAAGGTCCAATGTATGGTGGAGATAATGAGTAGAATTTCCTACTTTCTGAGAAAACCCAATCGAGTCTAATATTGAATTAAATGCCACATTAACCTCTTGCACTCCAGTGTACCGCAGGCGGTCACGTCTCTGCGTCCTAGTGCGCACTGAAAAAAAAAAAAGCTGCATTTCCGTTCTTCCACTACAGACACAGCCGCGAACAGAAAGCCAAAGGAGTGCTTTGATTGGTTTAGATGTGATTGACCTCTCATTCGACTAATAAGAGCCTTGAATTGGGTTTCTGAAACCTTGAAGAACCAATGACTGAAAACCTAGCAAGAAGGACCCGCCTACCAACGGCTGCGAATACAGCGAGCCAATTGAAGCACAGAAGTTCAAAAGCGTGCGTCTCTTGCGTAAAATCTGTTTTGTGTAAGGCTGGGTGACACACACGCATTCGCCAGTCTTTTTTTTTTTTACTACTGCTCTTATTTGTTTTGAAAAATCGTTTGCCAAAACCACAATCATGGAAGCGCAAAACCGCAATAATGGAATTATGGTTTGACCGGGTCGCGTGACCAGAACCACAAGTCCATAACAAGCGGACCAGCGTCATGTTCATCTGACAATGAGGAAGAGAAGTTCGCCAGCAATACTACTGTTGTGGACAGGTAAGTGTTATAAGCTAAATTATTCTTTATCCCTGAAAATTGTAATCAAAATGACTTTTGACCGATCGGTAAATTACAACTGTGCGTCATCGCCACATGACGGACTGGTCTGTGCGCCGCGTCCGGACCGTGAACGCCCCCCCCCCCCGCTACTCTTCTGTAGCGGATTGCAGATATTATTGCAGATATTTTAGTACAATTGTGCATAGTAGACCACGGCGCACCGTCCCCACTTTCCATCATGTAGCGATGGGCGATGTCCGTCCTCTGTAGCGGGGGTGTGGGGTGTGGGGGGGTGGGAGTTGTTATCTTCTACATTACAGATATTTTAGTATAATTTTTAGTGCACTGTAGGTTATTTTTTCTTGTAAAAAAAAGCCACACATTTTTTACGTGGCATGCTTCTTTGTGTGTGGGGGCTTGTTTGTTCATTCATTCATTCATGAATGAATAAACAGCCCCCCCCCCCACACACACACAGCCCTTCACCTTTCATTAGAGCCCAAGATGAAGCTTCTATATTGAATCATTCAAAAGTTACAGACGTTTTTCCAAACTGTGCCATTTGGCACAATTTGGCACAGTTCAAAAACGCCTGGGAACAACCTAAGAAAAAAGCTGTGTAATATATTCATTTTTTGTGGTATTGTTACAAAATTTTGACCTCAGCTGGATAACACTTGGTTCTACATTTCTGTTGCATTTTCCAGCCCGGATCTGACAGCTGTGTGTTATTTGCAAGCATTTGTATCCAAAAAAACATCCAGGCGAAATTTATTTTCTTCAAGTTCAGTATGTTTAGATGACTGTTACTCAGTGGCAGGAGCACTTAGAGAGATTATGACTGTTTTGCCAAAAAATTCAAAGTGTTTTCTTTTAAATGAGACCAACCCCATGAAGATGCTGCAAAGGGTTGAAGAACAGCTTTTGATTTACTTTGGGTACGTTATTTTAGGCGTTTTTAGGGAAATTGACCAGAGTGCAAGGGGTTAAGGCAGTCACTATCTACATCTACGTGTATATTAAAGTCCCCTACTATAATTATTCTATCTGATTTCAGCACTAAATCGGCTAAGAGTTCAGCAAATTCGGATAAAAATTCTGAGTAGGTTGATGGAGGACGATAAACTATGGCAACCTGCAACAAGAAGGATTTTCCGGCAAACTCTACTAAAGGTGAAGTTAAAAAGTTTTATTTATATGGATTTGGGCATGGACATCTCACCCTGTACTCTATGTGGTCTTTAAAAGCCCTGAGGAAAAGCTTCCAAAATAAGGCAAACATGGCTGTTAAGCAAAAATCACAATATGGCAGAGGGTATACAGTTAAAGTACTGTTAGTTCTGCTACTTCTGGCAGGAGATATTCACCTTAACCCTGGACCTGCCACTATTAAACAGCAGACCACTGGGTTAGCACAAAACCGAGCTGTACAAAAGCAAAAACAACATTTATTATTCCAAACTGTTAATCATGCACGGGTCCTTTGGGACACCAAGGCTAAACCAAAGGGGATCCTCGGCGAACATTTAAACATACGGAGCATAATCCCCAAAAGAGATGAGATTTCGGTGTTGCTGTTGGACTCAAATCTGGACTACCTTTGTCTCTCAGAAAGCTGGCTACACAGGAACATAGACACTAATATGATCGATATTGCGGGCTATCAGTGTTTTAGAAAAGACAGGCAGGTAGGGAGGGGAGGAGGTGTTTTAATTTACATCAAAGAGAAATATAAATGTCAACTGGTTGATCTGAATACTTCACTCGAATGTTTAGCTGTTAATGTATGTCTCTCTCCGGTAATGAATTTCAACATTGCAGTAGTGTACAACCCACCGTCACACAATTCTTCCTTTTATAATGAATTAAGTGATCTGGTTAAACAACTTGAGAAGAACAGAGAAATAATAATTCATGGTGACTTTAATATTAACTGGGCTGATAAAAAGGACAAACAGAAACTGAAAAGCCTTATGACTAAATTTAATTACCAACAAATGATCAAAGGACCCACCAGGATAACCAAACAATCCAGAACACTTATTGACATGGTATTTACTAATAAACCAGAACAAATAACCAGAACCTATAATCTTGTAACTGGTCTCTCAGATCATAACATGGTTCTTGCTGTCAGAAAACTTACTAAAAAGCGACTACAGTATTTTGGGGGAGTCGATATTGACAAATCAAATTTTATTATTCCCAAATCAAAAAATGAGGAGTTTGAACATTACTTAGAGAATCAAAATTGGGAGCAGCTCATGTCAATATATGAAGTAGATGATTGTTGTAATTTTATAACTGCAACAATCACAAAGTCTATAGAAAAATTTACAAAGCAAATTAAAAGTAGACAACAGAAGATTAGCCTACCATGGTTAAATAATGAAATAAGAAAACTTATGAAGAGGCAAGACTATGCATTGAAAACATCATTAACCTCTAAACTACAAAATGATCACCTTGTGTACAAAAGTTTAAGAAATAAAGTGGTACATGAGCTGCGAAAATCAAAAGTATCTTATTACAATAAACTGATAGATCATGCAAAGGGTAACAACAGTTCCCTATGGAGGCATTTAAATAACTTAACTAATAAAAAAAACGATCAGAAGGGGGTAAAGGAACTTAGAATCAATGGCAAGACCGTCAGTGACAAGGCTACTTTGGCAAATGAATTTAATTCATACTTTGTGGGCTCTGTGGAAGACTTAACAAAAATTTTTGTGCTGCCAAATGTGCTCAACAACACAAATTCCATACTTCCAACAGATTCTTTTCACATCGATGAGGTAAATGAGGAGTTAATTGCTGGTATTGTTAAAACACTGTCAAACTCAAAAACTAATGATATCTACAATATGAGCACCTCCTTTCTCAAAATGCACAGCAAAATATTAATCAAACCACTGACTCATCTCATTAATCTCTCCATTAGGTCTAGTACATTTCCATCTGGCTGGAAAAAAGCTGTCGTCATACCAGTTCATAAATCAGGCAGTAAAGACGATATATGCAATTACCGCCCAATCTCTATTTTACCAGTCCTGTCTAAGGTTCTTGAAAAAGTTGTAGCTACACAGCTGATAGACTACTTACAAGACAGTCAACTTCTTCATCCACATCAATTTGGTTTTAGACCAGGATACTCAACAGAAACAGCAAATTGTTGCCTTATTGAAAACGTCAAACAGTCCTTGGACAGGGGTAATGTGGTAGGAGCTGTTTTTCTAGATCTCAAAAAGGCTTTCGATACTGTAAACCACAGTTTGCTTTTGTCCAAAATGGTATCTTTTAACTTCTCCCCAGATACATTAGAATGGTTTGCATCTTATCTCCAGAATAGAGAACAGTGTGTAAAAGTTCACCAGGATAAATCCTCATTTTTAAACAACCGCATGGGTATCCCACAAGGGTCCATTCTTGGTCCTTTACTTTTCAGCATTTTTATTAATGACTTGCCGTTACACTGCTCAGCTGCAGCATGCCAACTTTATGCAGATGATGCAGTTATTTACACAGCTGCCAAGACTCCAGCACAGGCTGCAGATGTACTGTCCACAAGTATGGTTGATGTCCAAGAGTGGCTCCTCCAGAACCATCTATTGCTGAACCTTCAGAAAACAGTCTCAATGTGCTTTTCAATCAAAAAATGTAACCTGCAACGTTTTAAAGTTAATATACATGATCATGACATCAGTTTAGCTACAGAATTCAAATACCTTGGCATTGTACTAGATCCTCAACTCAAATTTAATCTTCATATAAAGAAAATTTCAAAAACAGTAAAAAAAAATCTGAACTGCTTTAAATTAATTAGATATTACATACCTTACGAAGCAGCTGTACTGTATATGCATTCTATGGTTTTTTCTCATATATCATACTGTTTGACAGTCTGGGCTCAAGCAACCCCTTCCACAATAAGACATATACAGTAGGTTCATTATATAATCAAACCCTAAAAATCTTGGACAAAAAGCCCATCAGGTGGCATCACTGTAATGTTTTAAAAAAATACAACCTATTGAGTTTTGAGAGTTTCATTGACCTCTGTTTTCTGAAATTAACGTTCAAATGTTTCCATAAATCAGCACCCGAGCCACTTGCTGGTTTCGTCCAAAGACAGGACAGCAGCAGAGCCACCGGGAGTTCTGTTAACAATAACTGTAAAATATTCCACCGCAGAACCACATTTGGACAGCTTTCTCTATAAAGGGCAGTCACATCTGGAACACAATGCCAAATGTAATTAAAATAATAATGGACTTTAAAACATTCACTAAAAAGGTTAAAAACTGGCTGAAAAATAAACAAGAATGCACTCATGTATGAATTGATTGTCTGCAAAGTGAGAGTGAATGAAGGGAAGGAATGAATGTATTTGTTTATAGTGAGTGACGAAGGGAGGGAGGCCTGAAATAGGCAAATGTGAGTCAGGTTGTTATATTTGTGTATTTATAATATTTATAATATTTATAATTGTGTATTTATAATCTTTTTGCATTGATGTATGTGGTTATTGTGTATTTTTTTTTTCTTTACTTGATTCTCTTTTCTAAAGCCCATCCAGGGACAAGAGTTGCAAATTAGCTAATAGCTATACACTCTATGTGCAACACATCAGATTGATTGTCATTGATTAATTGTCTATGTTTATTGCACTGTCCCTGTCAAATAAACTAATCTATCTATCTATCAAATAAAATTGGGTTTAGCCTAAAATTGCTAAAGTGCCCAACACTGAGGACCAGGCCATCAAAGGAATTATAACATGTTTTTTGCTTTACATTAACTAGTAATTTGGAATGGTAAATTGGTGCTACTCCTCCTCCACGACCAGAACTTCTGGGATTTTGACAGTTTAAATAACCAGAGGGAGTTGATTCATTTAAACCAACATAATCCTCTTGCCCTAACCAAGTCTCTGTAAGGGATATTAAATCAATCTGATGATCAACTAACAGATCATGGACTAACAGAGACTTGGGAGTTAGAGACCTAATATTTAACAAACCTCCCTAAAGGGGCCCCACCCCCACCCCCACCTCTCACTCTCACACTAATGCGCGCTTTCTGTGAACAAATTGCAGAGAGGAACTTGTTGAGATTTGTAAAATTAAAAAAAAAAAATGCCAATTGACTAAAGAAGAAGAGACTCCACCTTCACTTATTCCTCTATACACCGGATGGCCACTGTGACAAACTCTGCTTTAAAGTGACACTCCACCTAAAATCGAATTTGTTTTCTGTTGTTAACATGTCTGTAACATGTTTTTTTTGTGACTTACATGACATATCAAGAGCAAAATCAGTCCCAAGTTCCAAGTCTGTGTTTTTCTGCTGTGAATGTCCAGTTAAGACCCCCCCCCCCCAAAAAAAGGAGACTATGGACAGAGCATGTCTAGCTACAAAAGCATTTGTGCTTAACCTAATTGGTTAGTGTTATAACCAATCAGGCTAAGCAGTGGGCATGGCTAAACACCTGAGTTCACTCCCCCAGGGGAAGAGGGAAGAGCTGACGTGGCTGTGCGGACGGAGGCTCACTGTCTACCTACCACTGACCACACTGACAGTCAGTGTCCCTTTCTGGGGATGGCACGAAACTGATGACGGCCGCCCGTAGTTTTCCACTGCTGGTGCTACCGTATTCTGGAACTCTGTAGCACATGCTGGACATGGTCAGCTCGGAGACCGGAGTCCAACGGCTCCCGCGCCTGCACATGCAGGGTCTCGGAGGTACCCATGGAGGAATGGGAGGCACACGGTCAGAAGGCCGAACCAGAGAGAGACTGGGGAATGAAGGTGCCAAGACCACCACCCGTCCATTTTGCATTCGTTTTGCTCGGTTCAGTTCCTGTTTACAAGCTATGGATAGCTTCTGGGGAGTCGCATTTCACAAAATTTTTTATCTTGCATGAGAATGCGAATTGTATTTATATTTTAAATAATTTGTGGATAAACTTGTGAACAGAACTGAAGGTTTTTTTGAGGTGGGACACAAAACCTCCCGGGCGCTCCATTCCATCCCCGCCAGGTAGGACAGAGGAGGAGACATTAAACCCCCCACTTCCTCCAGAGGAGGGAGGTAAGTTAGGTAACTGGGGAGCACGTGGCGCAATGACTGGAACGAGGCCGCACGCGCCGCTCTGAGGTCGTGGTTCCACGGCAGCAGGTGGGTGCACCCGACCACTGGTCACCAGCGAGCTGCCCAGGTGGGACTGCCGAGAGCCAGCTCGCTTTGGCGGGGGTTGGCGGCATGTGCATGTCCAGCTGAATCACTTCATTATTTTGACTAGCCATTGTTTAGCAAAGTACTCTTCTGTGTTCTCAGGTCAAAGGAGAAGGGAGGGCTGGCCTTGCAGCATACACTACTGGTGGGTGGGAGTATGGGTGGAGCTAATTAGAATATCCATAGATCTGTGCATACTTAAGTAGGTGGAAGATGTAAAAGTTCTTTCCAAGCAATTCTAAGGCAATTAAAGTTTTTTTGTGGATAAAAAGCCACAATTTACTATTTTGGGCAATACACATTTTTTTTTTGAAGTGGTTTTAGTGCCACCAGAGTGTGTCTTTAACAGAAGTGATTGATTAAACAACATAAACAGTTGGACTAGTACCAGTGGTGATTCCACCTCCGGCGGGCCAATGGTATGGACTCAATCTCCAGTTGCAAACAGCTCCAGCCACCAGTTTTGCGTGTTGCCTCTCAAATATGTTTTATAATGACAAAACGGCAAAAGTAGGACAAAATTTATTGTGGTGGCTGTATAAAGTGAAGTTTGTTTTTGTTCTTTCTTGGCTGCTGCCTCAGTGACTGTTGGGTGGCAATAAACCTTGGCTCATTAGCAAACCTGTTTTTATAATAAAAGTTTAATCAAACAAAGATGGATTCACACATTTCTGATTAATATAGTGCCTATTTAACTTTTTATAAAATTAACATTTAAGGGTGGGGGAGGGGTTAGAGCTGGAAGCTACCATATTTACTCCTGTGAATTGAAAAAATGATTTTCACAGTATTAATTTTTTGACATTATCCAAACCAAAAAAAAAATATTGCCCTGCCCTATCTGAATGGTTCAAGGTTTGGAGTAACAAAGCTTAGGTTTTTACCTTAATCATTATGTATGTTATGTAATGATATTTTTTTTCTGCAGCTGTTTGATAACATTAATTTTTACACTGCTTAAATTGGCAGTACTTCATCTGAAAAGTGAATTAAATTTTTCGACTAGGGGTTGGACTTTTCATAAATGAATGGGGGACGAATGAGACTGCATTTCCCCTTGTGACACAAAGGTGCCACTAAAACCAAAGATTCAAAGAGTTTCATGAAGTTATGATATTTATTTTAAATTCAGATTTGACACTGTAAATATCATTGTTTTATGGTATTTTCCAGTATTGCCAACAGGATTTGATGAATGCTGGAAAATGTGGTACTTCTGTAGCTCAGTCAGTCTGACTAGCTGTTTCCACTGATGATCACAATGACCCCTTTGGGGCAGCAAACAGAACTCACATGCTGGGCAGACGATTGGCATGATTTATTAATAACCACAAAATAAAGCAATTCATGGGCTGAAACACAAGGCTAAGGCACGGCAAGCAAATAAAACCCAACACAAAGACAGGGTTAGGGCTAAGGCAAGGCAAGGCTGTAGTACACGCCAGGTTGACGTTAGGGTGCCTCACCCAGGTGAGGGGCGGCATTCCTTAAATAAAGCAAGACTAAATAAAACTAAATGCAAACAGCCGTGGACAATTAACAAACAAGGATCAAACAAAGAAAATCGGAAAAAAACAGACAAAATAAAAGCCAAATCAGAACTGAGGATACTGACAGGAATAATAATAATAATAATCATTCATTCATTCATTCATTGGCTCCATCGATCTCGAAAGATCATGGGGGGGGTTTGTGCCTTGGGTCATCATTCAGGGAGCTGCACCATCGGGCGTGGCTGTAGAGGCCGATACGGGATCTGCAGGTCCTGCCGCAGCCGTTGCAGATAAATTCTTCACAGTGTAGTGGGGGTCTCGACAGTCTCCTCTGTCTGCGGAGTCTCTTCTCCCCCCAGCGAGTGTCTCTTCTTTCCTCTGCTGTTCGGATGACATCCTGGGTGATGGTCCGCCAGTTGGAGCGGACGGAGGTGGCTGACTCCAGGTCGGAGGGGTTAAAGCCTCCAGCCTTGAGGTCACGCTTGCAAACATCCTTGAATCTGAGAGTTGGACATCCCTTTGATCTAGTTCCAGTAGCCAGCTCCCCATACAGTAAGTCTTTGGGGATGCGGCCATCCTCCATTCGGTTGACATGGCCAAGCCATTGCAAGCGTCTCTTTGTCAGGATGGCAAACATACTGGGCACATCTGCTCTGGCCAGGACATTGATGTTGGAGACACGGTCCTGCCAAGTGATGTGCAGTAGTCTGCGAAGGCAGCGCTGGTGGAAGGCGTTCAGTCGGCGTTCCTGGCAGGAGTAGAGGGTCCATGCTTCACTGCCGTATAGGAGAGTACTCAGTACACAGGCCATGTAGACTCTTATCTTGGTGTTGATGGTTAGCATAGAGTTGTCCCAGACTCGCTTCGCCAGACGGGCCATCACCGTCGATGCCTTGCCGATACGGGCGTTCAGTTCGGCGTCTAGGGAGAGATTGCTGGAGATGATCGACCCGAGGTAGGTGAACTTGTCCACCACCGCAAGTGTGTGGTCGCCGATATTGATATTGGGAGCACTGCTGACATCCTGGCCCATGACCTCGGTCTTTTTAAGGCTGATGGTGAGGCCAAACTCAGAGCAGGCACGAGCAAAGCAGTTGATGAGACGCTGGAGCGCTTCCACGGTGTGGGCAACAAGACCAGCATCATCAGCAAAGAGCAGCTCCCTGATTAGAACGCTTCGCACCTTGGTCTTTGATCTGAGGCGTGCCATGTTGAAGAGGCCTCCGTCGCTCCTGGTGTGGAGAAAGACACCGTCTTCAGAGCCCCGGAAGGCGTAGCACAGAAGCAGGGAGAAAAAGATGCCAAATAGGGTAGGAGCCAGAACACAACCCTGCTTCACACCGTTCTTGATCGGGAAAGGGTCTGAGGATAATCTATCAAACTGGACAATGCCGTTCATGTCCTGGTGGAATGACTTGATCATGCTCAAAAGCTTGGGGGGACATCCAATTCATTGGAGGAGGGCAAACAGTCCATCCCTGCTGACCAAGTCAAAAGCCTTGGTCAGATCGATAAAGGCCAAAAAGAGGGGTTGTCTCTGCTCCCGACACTTTTCTTGCAGCTGCCTCATAGAGAAGACCATATCTATGGTTGACCTGGTTGCTCTGAATCCACACTGCGCCTTTGGATACACACGTTCGGCAAGTAGTTGTAGTCTGTTGAGGACGACACGGGCAAAGGCTTTGCCAACTATGCTTAGGAGTGAGATACCGCGATAGTTGTTACAATCGCTCCGCTCCCCCTTGTTCTTGTAGAGAGTGATGATTTTGACATCACGCATATCTTGGGGCACAGCCCCTTCCTCCCAGCACTGCAACAGGAGCTCATGGAGGTGTTTCAAGAGCGAGCTCTCCTTTGCGGTTTTGACGATTTCAGGGGGGATGTTGTCACTGCCCGGAGCCTTGCCGTTTGAAATAGAGTCTATCGCCTTGCTGAGCTCCTCGATGGTGGGTGGAGCGTCAAGCTCATCCATGACTGACAGTAAAGGGGTGTTCTCAAGGGCCGTGTTCGAGATGGTGGTTACTCTCGAGTAGAGCTCTTGGTAGTGCTCAGCCCATCTCTCCATTTGTTTACCGCGATCCTTGATGACATCTCCTGCAGCTGATTTAAGTGGGGCGGTCTTGATGACACTGGGACCGAAAGCCTTCTTCATGCCTTCGTACATTTTGCGCATGTTTCCGTGATCTGCAGAAAGCTGAATGTCCTGGCAGAGGTTAAGCCAGTAGTCGTTGGCACATCGCCTTGCAATCTTTTGTGCATTGTTCCTCGCAGCGCGCAGTGTAGCAAGCGTCTGCACAGAGGGCTCCTTCTTGTGGGCAATTAGGGCTGCACGCTTGGCAGCGATTGCAGGTTCCATCTCAGCGGCTCCAGCTTCAAACCAATCCGCACTCTTCCCCACCTTTTTCCCAAAGGTACCTATGGCGGTCTCAAACACAGCCTCACGGATATGGTTCCACCTTGCAGAAGCACAGTCAGTGGGACAGTCCGCCAGGGCTTCATTTACGACTTTAGCATAGCGTTCCCGCAGTTCAGGTACTGTAATCATAGCCGTGTTGATGCGGGGTCGGAGTTTCTGCTTGGAGCGGTTGACACGTCTGAGGCAGAGACGTACCTTAGTGGCGACCAGGGAATGGTCAGTGTCACAGTCAGCGCTGTGGAAACTGCGCGTGACCAGCACTCGGTTCAGCAGGGATCTCCTGGTGATGACGAAGTCCAGCTGATGCCAGTGGCGAGACCTTGGATGTCTCCAGGACACACGGTGACAAGGCTTGGTGGAGAAGAATGTGTTGGTCAGACAGAGGTCATGAAAGGAGCAGAGTTCAAGGAGGCGTTGACCGTTCTCGTTGAGCTTGCCGATGCCGAAGCGGCCAATGCAGCGGGGCCAGGAGTCATGATCTGCCCCTATCCATGCGTTAAAGTCACCAAGCAGAAACAGGTGCTCCTTGGCAGGGATCTGCTGGATCCTGGTTTCGAGCACCTCGTAGAATGCATCTTTCATCTCAATTGAAGAGCAGAGCGTCGGAGCATAGGCGCTAAGGATATTAGCTGGTCCAGAGGAGGTTATGAGACGGAGAGAGAGGACTCGTGGAGTGCCTGAAGACGGCGGTTCAATAGAGGACAGAAGGGAGTTTCGAACAGCGAATCCAACACCATACAGGCGAGGCTCGTCAGGCTCCTGTCCCTGCCAGAAAAACGTATAGTTCTTCTCCTTCAAGCTGCCGTTGCCCGGGAGTCGCGTCTCTTGCAGTGCTGCAATGTCAATATTAAGCCTCTTCAGCTCGCGGTCGATGATAGCAGTTTTCCTGGCGTTGTTGATTTGCTGGAGGTCGTCAGAGAGGCCAGGACACATTGTTCTGACGTTCCAGGTTGCCAGACTCAGCGCTGGCGGCTTTGGTTTCTTGATATTAGCTGGTGCAGTGATTACAGTCCGTGATTCAGCTTTTGGCCTACACTTCAAGCACCCTTTGAAGTAAGCGGACCGTGACGGGCCAGCACCTTACTGACTGGGGGCTGCCCAGCTAAAGGCGGGTGGTAGCTGGCCAGTGGGACACGACGATCCCTCCCACCATCGGGAGACAGCCCTAGGCACCCGAGCTTACGCCAATTTGCTCTGGAGTTTTAACCAGTAACTGCGTCTCCCCGTATTTGAGCTGCCGCAGAAGGCGGCACTGGAGTGACCTCTCCAGGGCACAGGCCAGGGCGAAGTTGTGGAGAAACTGAGATGCCCAGTTGACAGATCCTCCTTCTCGGCCTTGTTGGTAGTGTCCAATGGAAGGGACTAGCCGATACAGTTGGTACCAACTTGGCTACAGGAGTTGCCGGGAGGTCCCGCTACGTGAAGACCAACCGCCTACGGGGCTCCACTCTGGATTTTCTGTAGGGGTTGTCTCCCTTAGCCTTTGTCACTCCCGTGACGACCACAAGGCAGTGGTGCTATTTGCCCATAGCTGGGGGTTGTTTTGTGTGGCACCAGGGCGTGTCCACGTGCCGGTGGGCCTGCGTGCCACACATTTGGGCCCAGCCCAAGGGGGACACACCTCCTCCCTTAATGCGACAGGTTGTACTGGGCTACATCTTACCAGTAGAGGAGAGAGAAAACTTCCTCCCCCACCTGACATGTAATAATAATAATAATAATAATAATAGCAATAATGACAACCAGGAACTAAGGACAAGACAGAGACAAACATAAAACAAGAACATGATAATAATAATAATACTAACAAACAGGATGACTAAGAACTAAACTAAGACTAAGGCAAGGATAATCAAAACACAAGAACAGAACCATGAGACTAAAGACATAGAACAGAGAGAATCTCAAGAAAAGTTGACTCAAAGTGAAGTCGTGGGTTAAGCCCATGTCCTGGTCACAAGAAAATATAAACAAGAAAACAAGGCCAGGATGTGGGCTGTGCACGGATGGGATAATTAATTCAATTCAATTCAGTTTATTTATATAGTGCCAAATCACAGTACAAGAATATCTCCACCCACTTTACAAAAGAGCAGGTTTGGGCCACACTCTCAAATCAATTTAAGAAATATATTACAAGAGAGGGAATGCAGTATCAATGATTTTACAGTGGGGGAAATAAGTACTGAATGCGTTGACATGTTTTTTTCAGTACATAAAGCTCTGGGAAAATTTAAGAGACCAATCCAAAATTATCACTGTATCTGGTTTTATTATACAGTAGTGTGGAAAAGTGTTTGACCCCTTCGTGATTTCTCATTTTTTTTGTACGTTTGTCACGCTTAAATTTTACAGATCATCAAACAAATTGAAATATTAAACAAAGATAACACAAGTAAACACAAAATGCAGTTTTTAAATGAAGATGTTTAATATTAAGGGTAAAAAAAACAACAAACCTAAATGGCCCTGTGTGAAAAAGTGATTACCCCCCTGTTAAAACATAAATTAACTGTGGTTTATCAAATCTTTAGAAAGCTTAGTTCAATTTCTCCAGTCGCACCCAGGCCTGATTACTGTCACACCTGTTCTCAATCAAGATATCACTTAAATAGGACCTGCCTGACAAAGTGAAATAGACAAATATCCTCAAAAGCTAGACATCATCCAAAGAATTCAGGAACAAGTGAGAAACAAAGTAATTGAGATCTATCAGTCTGGAAAAGGTTATAAAGCCATTTCTAGAGCTTTGTGACTCCAGCGAACCACAGTGAGAGCCATTATCCACAAATGGCAAAAACATCGAATAGTGGTTAACCTTCCCAGGAGTGGCCGGCTACACAAAATTACCCCAAGAGCACAGCGACAACTCATCCAAGAGGTCACAAAAGACCCCACAACAGCATCCAAAGAAATGCAGGCCTCACTTGCCTCAGTTAAGGTCAGTGTTCATGACTCCACCATAAGAAAGAGATTAGGCAAAAATGGCCTGCACGGAAGAGTTCCAAGATGAAAACCACTGCTGAGCAAAAACAACATAAAGGCTTGTCTCAGTTTTGCCAGAAAACATCTTGATGATCCCCAAGACTTTTGGGGAAATACTCTGTGGACTGACGAGACAAAAGTTGAACTCTTTGGAAGGTGTGCAAGCCATTACATCCGGCATAAAAGTAACACAGCATTTCAGAAAAGGAACATCATACCAACATTAAAATATGGTGGTGGTAGTGTGATTGTCTGGGGCTGTTTTGCTGCTTCAGGACCTGGAAGACTTGCTGTGGTAAATGAAGACTTTGAATTCTGCTGTCTATCAAAAAATCCTTAAGGAGAATGTCCAGCCATCTGTTTGTGACCCCAAGCTGAAGCGCACTTGATTTCTGCAGCAGGACAATGATCCAAAACACACCAGCAAGTCCACCTCTGAATGGCTTAAGAAACACAAAATGAAGACTTTGGAGTGGCCTAGTCAAAGTCCTGACCTGAATCCTATTGAGATGCTGTGGCATGACCTTAAAAAGGCGGTTCATGCTCAAAAACCCTCCAATGTGGCTGAAATGCAACAATTCTGTAAAGATAAGTGAGCCAAAATTCCTCCACAGCGCTGTAAAAGACTCATTGCCAGTTATGGCAAATGCTTAATTGCAGTTGTTGATAGATAGATTTGTTTATTTGACAGGGACAGTGCAATAAACATAGACAATTAATCAATGACAATCAATCTGATGTGTTGCACAGAGTGTATAGCTATTAGCTAATTTGCAACTCTTGTCCCTCTTACCCTTGCTGCTAAGGGTGGCCCAACCAGTTATTAGGTTTAGGGGGCAATCACTTTTTCACACAGGGCCATGTAGGTTTGGATTTTTTTTTCTCTTAATAATAAAACACCTTCATTTAAAAAGTGCATTTTGTGTTTACTTGTTATCTTTGTCTAATGTTTAAATTCGTTTGAACTGAAACATTTAAGTGTGACAAACAAAAAAATGAGAAATCAGGAAGGGGGAAAACACTTTTTCACACCACTGTACAAATGTGTTTAAATAAAATGAATAATTTTGTTTTATTCACTAACCTACTGAAAACAACTCACCCAAATTCCAAGTCATAATATTGTCATTTAGAGCATGTATTTACAGAAAACGACAACTGGTCAAAACAAAAAAGATGTTGCTTTTGATTTTTGCAAATTTATTAAAAATAAACAACTAAGAAATCACATGTACATAAGTATTCACAGCCTTTGCCATGAAGCTCAAAACTGAGCTCAGGTGCATCCTGTTTCCACTGATCATTCTTGAGATGTTTCTACAGCTTAATTGGAGTCCACTTGTGGTAAATTCAGTTAATTGGACATGATTTGGAAAGGCACACACCTGTCTATATAAGGTCCCACAGTTGACAGTGCATGTCAGAGCACAAACCAAGCATGAAGTCAAAAGAATTGTCTGTAGACCTCCAAGACAGGATTGTCTCGAGGCACAAATCTGGGGAAGGGTACAGAAAAATTTCTGCTGCTTTGAAGGTCCCAATGAGCACAGTGGCCTCCATCATCTGTAAATGGAAGAAGTTCAGAACCACCAGGACTCTTCCTTGAGCTGGCCGGCTTTCTAAACTGAGCAATTGGGGAGAAGGGCCTTAGTCAGGGAGGTGACCATGAACCCGATGGTCACTCTGTCAGAGCTCCAGCGTTCCTCTGTGGAGAGAGGAGAACCTTCCAGAAGGACAACCATCTCTGCAGCAATCCACCAATCAGGCCTGTGTGGTAGAGTGGCCAGACGGAAGCCACTCCTTAGTAAAAGGCACATGGCAGCCCACCTGCAGTTTGTCAAAAGGCACCTGAAGGGCTCTCAGACCATGAGAAACAAAATTCTCTGGTCTGATGAGACAAAGATTGAACTCTTTGGCATGAATGTCAGGCATCTGTCACAATCTGAGCGCAGGGGGATTCCACCTGGTTCAGTCTTTTTGCCTTTTTTCATATTTGTACAGTGTTGTCGTTTTGAGTTGCAATTCCTGTTATTGTATCCTTAGTTGATTTGTCACATATTCTGTATTGTTTCTCAGTATGATTTATTTTCCTGTTTATGTTCATTATAGTTTGTTAATTACATTTTTGAGGTTGCTTGTCTTTATTTTTGTCATCTCATTATATTTTTATTCTGTCGTGTTCTCCCTCTGGGTTGACAGCGGTCAGTGGCGTTTCTGGGTTTTTGCTCTGTGTGGGCATTGCCCCTGTCAGGTGTCAGCTTCAGTTGTTCCCCTATCATTACTCCCAGCCGGTCCAAATTATTAATCATTGTTACCTTCTGCCTGCTCATGTGATCCACACCTGTTTCATTTGTTTCGGGCCTTATTTAAGGGCTGTTATTTTCATTTCTGGTTGCAGCAGTCTAGAGTTTCCCTTTCTTCGTCTCCACCAGAACGCAGCCCTCCTTCTGGTGCGCTAAACCTGTAAGTTTGCTGGCTTGTTTGAATTTTACATTGGAGCACTGTTTTGGATTTTGTGTTTTGTTGTTTTCAATAAATCTGACAAACTGCAGTCCAGCGCATGGGTCTCGCCTCTCTGCCCCGAGCGGCAATTCATGACAGAAGACTGCCGCCAGTAAGAGACCCAGCTGCTGTGGTTTGTGGGTTGTTTTTTTTTTTGTTTCACTCACTTGTTTGTGGAACTCATCATGTCCCCAACACGCCAACCTCCAACAAACAAAGGGAGATCGACAGCAGGGGTCCCAAGTGTAGAGGAGCAGTGGGCCTCCGAGTTCATCCAGAGTTTTGTGGATGAAGCTCTCACCTCTCGCATCCCAAAAAAGATCTGTGAGAGTCTGGATTCAGTGACTGCCATTGTCAAAGCGCACCCATGGTTATGGAGGCATGCCTAGTTCACGGACTTGTTGGCCATGCTCCCCGTTCTGCAGCAATCCTTCCCTGGGCTGATGTGGGACCCGTCTCCATCAAACCCGGAGCCTACGCAAAAGCGCACTCCACGGAAGACGCCCTGTTTCGCCTCCAATGCACCCACTCCTGCTCCTGCTGAGACCAAGGTGACGCCTGTGCCGATGAGTGAGCATCCCCAGGCCTCAACTATGCTGGATCCGGCACCAGCAGAGAATCGACCTCCTGTTGCCACGTCGGGCGAGCCACCTGCGTGGGTCACATCGCCAGGGGGTCCCAGGACTGCATTGAACACCATGCCTGCTGCTGGGGCCGCCACAGTGGAGTTCGAGTTGGACCTCCAGAGGGCCGGGTCCAAGAAGCCATCGTCTGGATTGACAGAGTCCTGGACGGCAGTGGAACTTGAGATCTGGCAAGTGCTCTCCTTTGTCTTTGTGGTATCTATTTTGGAGAGATCTTGCCTGGCAATTGGTGGGGAGAGCCAAGTGCAGCTGTCAGCTGCACCTGAGCTCGCCTCGCCGGGCTCCACTGCCGCCGGTGACCTTGACCCTGTTTCTCTGCCTCTCTTGCCTGAGCCTTCTCCCAGGGTCACCGAGGATTGTCCAGCCCCGCCAGAATGCTCCGTGGGTCCAGGCACGCCGCCCGAGATCACCATGGGCCCAGCTCCATCCAAGCCCGGCACCTCCATGGGTGCTACTCCCCCTCTGGCTGAGGTTGTCACGGGTGCACCATCCCAGCCCGGCACCTACGTGGGTGCTGCTTCCCCATCTGATGAGGTCATCGCGGGTGCACCGTCCCAGCCCGGTGCCTCTGTGGGTGCTGCTTCCCCATCTGATGAGGTCATCACGGGTGCTCCGTTCCAGCTCGGCACCTCCGTGGGTCTAGCTTCTCCTCAGCCCGGGTCTCCGTGGGTGCTGTGTCCCAGTCGGGGACTGTCGTGATTGCTGCGCCCCAGCCTGAGACCAATTTGGGTGTTGCGCTCCAGCGTGGGCCCGCCGTGGATGTTATGCTCCAGCCTAGGGGCCACCGAGGGTGCAGCTCTGGCCCAGTCTGGGTCCACCGCGGGTCCAGCTGTGGCCCAGTCCGGGTCCACCGTGGGTGCAGCTCTGCTCCAGCCCGGAGCCACTGCGGGTGCTGCTTTGCTCCAGCCCGGAGCCACCGTGGGTGCTGCTTTGCTCCAGCCCAAAGCCACCGTGGGTGCTGCTATGTTCCAGTCCGGGACTGCTGCGGGTGCTGCAGGCCAGTCCGACGCCGTCGTGGCCCCCTCCTCTGCCAGACACGGTCGTGGTTCCCCCTCCTCTGCCAGACACAGTCGTGGTTCCCCCTCCTCCGCCTGACGTTGTTGTGGCTCCCCCTATTCGTCCACCCTCCATACCTCTGGTCATCCCGTTTGGTCGTCGCCCCCTGGACCACCTTCTCTGTGGTGGTGGTTAAAGAACTCTGGCCGACCACCTGACAGACTGTGCCGTCGGGTTTGGTGGCACATATTCTCCGTCAGACCACCCAACTCTTACCACCTCACTGTCTGCCAGGCCTGGGACTTCAGCTGGCCACCGGAGCAGTCTTGCTCTTTGGTCTAGGGGCCCTAGGGGCCCGGTTCTGTGTGGGTCCTGAGTGGGGCTTTTGTTTTTTTGTTGTTTCCTCTTAGTCTGGGCTTTGCTGGGATGTTTTTTTCTGAGAGTTTTTTCTTATTTTCTCTGGTTTGGTCCCTCTGTGCCTGGGTCCCCCTCCTCCCATCCAGAGTGGAGTTGCTTTCTTGTTGGGGTGGGGCTTTGTGTGTGTGTGTGGGGGGGGTTATTTTCTTTTGATGTTGCCCGGGGTTTCTGGTGTCCACCCCTTGGGGGTGGGGGGCTCTGTCACGATCTGAGCATGGGGGGATTCCACTGGGCTCAGTCTTTTTGCCTTTTTTCATATTTGTACAGTGTTGTTGTTTTGAGTTGCAACTCCTGTTATTTTATCCTTGGTTGATTTGTCACATATTCTGTATTGTTTCTTAGTATGATTTATTTTCCTGTTTACGTTCATTATAGTTTGTTAATTACATTTTTGAGGTTGCTTGTCTTTATTTTTGCCATCTCATATTTTTATTCTGTTGTGTTCTCCCTCTGGGTTTACAGCTGTCATTGGTGTTTCCGGGTTTTTGCTCTGCGTGTGCATTGCCCCTGTCAGCTGTCAGCTTCGGTCACTCCCCTCTCATTGCTCCCAGCCGGTCCAGATTATTAATCATTGTTACCTTCTGCCCGCTCATGTGACCTACACCTGTTTCATTTGTTTCTGGCCTTATTTAAGGGCTGTTATTTTCATTTCTGGTTGCAGCAGTCTTGAGTTTCCCTTCCTTCATCTCCACCAGAACGCAGCCCTCGTTCTGGTGCACTAAACCTGTAAGTTTGCTTTCTTGTTTGAATTTTTTTTTTCTTTGAATTTAGAGCTCTGTTTTGGATTTTGTGTTTTGTTGTTTTCAATAAATCTCACAAACTGCAGTCCAGCACGTGGGCCTCTCCTGTCTGCCCCGAAGGGCAATTCATGACAGCGTCATGTTTGGAGGAAACCAGGCACTGCTCATAACCATGCCAATGGTGGTGGCAGCATCATGCTGTGGGGATGTTTTTCAGCAGCAGGAACTGGGAGACTAGTCAGGATAGAGGGAAAGATGAATGCAGCAATGTACAGAGACATCCTGGATGAAAACCTGCTCCAGAGCGTTCTTGACCTCAGACTGGGGTGACGGTTCATCTTTCAGCAGGACAACAACCCTAAGCACACAACCAAGATATCAAAGGAGTGGCTTCAGTACAGCTCTGTGAATGTCCTTGAGTCGCCCAGCCAGAGCTCAGACTTAAATCCAATTGAACATCTCTGGAGAGATCTGAAAATGGCTGTGCAACGACACTTCCCACCCAATGTGATAGAGCTTGAGAGGTGCTGCAAAGAGGAATGGGCGAAACTGCCCAAAGATCGGTGTGCCAAGCTTGTTGCATCATATTCAAAAAGACTTGAGGCTGTAATTGCTGCCAAAGGTGCATCAACAAAGTATTGAGCAAAAGCTGTGAATGGTTATGTACATGTGATTTCTTAGTTTTTTATTTTTAATAAATTTGCAAAAATCTCAAAAAACTTTTTTCACGTTGTCATTATGGGGTATTGTGTGTAGAATTTTAAGAAAAAAATGAATTTAATCCCTTTTGGAATAAGGCTGTAACATAACAAAATGTGGAAAAAGTGATGTGCTGTGAATACTTTTTGGATGCACTGTATCTTACCATGCTTAAATGATCACCTGATCAGTACCTCCTTAAAATTGAGGTGTCCTTGTTTTGGAATTCAACAGATACTCAAACTGAATGGCTGCCATGCATGTAGCGATGCTAATTTATAGGAAAGATTTTGAAGTGCTTTATTTTTTTTCCCAGAGCTGTGAAGGTCTTCACAAGGATTTTTTTAACCAGACATTGATATTAATTTAAGAAATCAAGAAATCAAATATTAAGTTCATAAATTACGTTATGAGTAATAAAGTGGAATGAAACAGGAAAAAAACATTGAAAGCGGTAACTGAAATGTATTTAATGGTTTCTTCCAAATACAATTTGCAGTTTTTTATTTGTATAGTAAAAGTCACAGCGATTTGGAACTGCCACATGTAGAAACATTCATGCTGTAATTACCTTGACTGCTAGCGGTCCTCCCTTCTCTGTTTTGGATAAAATGCATCTTGGGAGTTGAAATGTCTTTCATCATCTATCGTCCAAAGTGTAGGCAAGCCCACCTCTTTGACTCTAGACACTCCTATCTGCCATTCACACACACGTACTATTTCACTTCAATTTGATAACTTTTTGAATGAGATTATTGATTATACCTCGGTGAAATGGAGAGGCATACAGTAATCGCTCAATGTGTCTGTGTGTGTGGTTGGTTGTATCTGTCCGCCTGGCTGTTTCAGCTTGCCTGGTCAAAATTAAGTAGAACTAAAGGCTTGTATCATTGTATCGCCATATTTTCTCAACTTTTACTTTGCCAGAATTGCGAGATAAGGCTTTGTTTTCAAAATAAATACAAATTTAACTCAAGGGATTGTATTAATCATGCCAGGCCACTGGAAACGGCAGAGCAACTTTTTTTTACAGCCCATGGACCACTTCCATGACATCACTAGGTTGGTTAGTGCTCAGAGGTCTGCATTAGCTACTGTGGAGAGTTTTTACAAACACCAGGTTAATGGATGATTATTAGGCCAAAACTAAAAACAAATGTAAGGGTGGTTATTATTATATTACCCTGACTGCTGCGGTATATTTTACGTGGTCAAAACGAGAAGAGATTGCCCACTTTAATTTGTGACGTGTGAGCTACTGTTAGCCACGATGCTAACGTGTGCAACTTTTTTTATATTAACAATGAAACAGTTTTTTTAAGTTAGAGGGACTGATTTTCATCAGATAAAGTCTCAAATCTGATCCTACTGTTCTCTGATTGGCTTTTTTCTCTGATAAAGTCTGGTGTCCACAGATCATTGCACAGACTGGTAGCACTGAGGTAATAGATTAGATTAGATTAGATTCAACTTTATTGTCATTACACATGTATGAATACAAGGTAACGAAACACAGTTTAGCATCCAATCAGAAGTGCAAAGGACAGCAGTGCAGTATATACGGTAATTAACAGTATGTGCAATTTAAGCAAATATATGCAGCAGTGCAGAAAGTTAAGAGTACTGTTATGTGCAAATAATGTGCAATAAGTTAGATGTAGTTATGTAGTTATGCAGTTATGTACAGGTGAGGATGGTAAAAAATGATGGTAAGAGAGTCAGCGGGGAACTAAGTTCAATAACGTGACAGCTGTTGGAAAGAAACTGTTCCTAAACCTGCTGGTTCTAGTCCGAAGGCTTCTGAAACGTCTTCTGGAGGGGAGAAGCTGGAACAGTCCATGAGCAGGATGGTTGGAGTCCCTAAGAATGCTGCGTGCCCGGCGCAGACATCTTTTCCTGTAGACGTCCTCTATAGCTGGAAGTGGAGTCCCTGTGATGCGTTGGGTGGTTTTCACCACCCGCTGCAGCGCCTTGCGGTCAGCTACAGAGCAGCTCCCATACCAGACTGTGATACAGTTGGTCAGGGTGCTCTCTATCACGCAGCGGTAGAAGTTGCCCAGGATGTCAGTTGACAGATGGTTCTTCTTCAGTGTCCTCAAGAAGAAGAGGCGCTGATGGGCCTTCTTGATCAGGCTGGTGGTGTTAACTGACCAGGACAGGTCCTCCGAGATGTGGGTCCCCAGGAATTTGAAGCTGGGGACACGTTCAACAGCTATGCCATTGATATGGATGGGGTCATGTGTCTCTTCCCTCTCCTTCCTGTAGTCCACTATGAGCTCCTTGGTTTTGCTGGTGTTAAGGAGCAGGTTATTGTCAGCGCACCAAGTAGCCAAGTGCTCAACCTCTGCCCTGTAATCTGACTCGTCGTTGTCCCTGATGAGTCCAATCACCGTGGTGTCATCTGCGAACTTATAAGCTCGCAGAACTTATAAGAACTAATAAGTGCTAACATCAGTTCAAATCTTCAACTAAACTTTTAGGCTGAGCATAAAGTACCTCCTCAGTGGTAATTTATGCAAAACAGATCACCACTGTTTTCTATTCTTTTTAAATGTAATAATTAGCTCATGTATGTGCAACAACTCATTAGTTAATAGTAGTTAACTGCTTTCTTACCTTTGATTAGGACCCCTAATAAATGTGCAACCAGAAGGCTTGTGATGAAATTTACGTCATATCCTCCAGTCCGCTAGTGTCCGTAGAGCTCCTCTGCAGACGACTGCGTGTGGTCCAAATTTTCTGCCCGTGCGGCCTGACCGCATTGACTGCGCATGTGCAAGATTGAAGTCCCATTCACGAGGGGGCACTACCAGCACAGCATACAAAGTCAAAGTAGATGAAGACGACGAAGAGGAAGCGGAAGACGAGAATAAACATGCATGAACCGTTTTGCAGCAGCAGCTTGAGCAGAGAAGAGCACTGAAACATGGTAATTCCTCCTTTTCCTTGAAATGACGCCGTTGTTGTTGCTACAAAAAAAATGTGCATCGATCTCATGTTTATAGCCGGTGAACAAACTGGCGTGTTAGTGCATTTGTGCTACCCATAGGGCTGGGGCGAAACTACAAATAACAGTTGTGTGCATGCGTCAACCGCTTGGCCTGGTACACAAGAAAAGTGAGCATGTACAGCACCATGTGTGCGCCGGGCTCATCCAAAGCGCACGCAGACCAGAGGGGAAATACAGCATGAATCCAGCTTTGCCGTCACTGCAGCTGGGAAAAAAAGGTATTGTAATAACTATGCCAGGCCAGTAGAGGTGGCAGTGCACCTTTTTTACAGGCCCCCCATGCCTCCCTGCCACAGGCATCGAGGCACCAGCACCTTGGTGCTTTCAATAATTTATGGTTTTGTTTTGAATTCTGAATCATCTAACCAGTTGGTGTTTGCTGCTTGTGTGCATGTTATATTGTGACCAAGAAGGTGCAGACAGCCAATGCTTGAATTTGCCTTTCACTGACTGTAAGTCAGGGCTTTGCAACATCTAATATGAAAAGAGCCATTTTAAGCAAATTATGTCCCAGAAAAATCTGCACAGAGCCGCAAAATATAGTTCCCTTTTATATATGAAGCTGTTGTCTTAGAAATCAGTTTTTACTCATGAATCTGCAATGTTTTTTTTTCAAATTTTTTTAAGAGAAGTTTGTTCTTTTAAATGTATTATTTTCATCTTCAAATTCATCACATTTTCTTGCATTCCTTTATCATATTGTCATTGTCATATTGCATTTGTTTGCTACTACTAATACTTGCAAGCATATAGCTTTCTTTCAAATTGCAACTTCTTTTTGTAGCTTTAGTACTTTTTTCTTCAAAGTCAAATATTTGTCTGTTGTAGAAGTATGAGGTATTTCTCTCAAATTTACAGTTTTTGTCATAAATGTTTAGTGTGGTCAGAGAGGCCGCTGGCGTGGATTGGCAGCCATGTTTCTGTCAGTCTGCCCTAGGGCAGCTGTGGCTACAGTAGTAGCTTACTGCTACCATTGTCTGTGGAGTGAATGAATAATAGATTTTCATTGTGAAGCACTTTGGGTTTCTTGAATGGTGCTATATAAATGCAAACCATTATTATTATAAATTTGTAAATTTTTTTCTAATAAATTTGACTGTTTTCATGAATTTTTATTCTAAATTTGCTACTCGTTCCTGTTAAATCTTTTTCTGTTGTACATTTTCAGCTTTTTTCTTTGCAAATTTTTGTCTATTGCAAATATTTTTTAACTTTATTTTCATTAATTCACAGCTTTTTAATGTAAAGTTGCAGCTTTTTTCCTAAATTCAAAATTTTTTTATGCATTATATATTCTTCTTGCCATTATATTTGTAATTTTTTTCTTCATATAGATTTCAAATTTTCCTTATACATTTTGACATTTGACTTGTAACTTTGCAACATTTCTGTCAAAACTTTTCTATTTTTATCATATATTTGCAGCTTTTATGTTTACTCTGCAGCTTTTCCCCCAGTTCTTTTTGCTGTTGTTTTCAGTGCTTTAGTGGAGCCAATGGATTATGGGCAAAAGATCCACATGTGGCTCTGGAGCCGCAGGTTGCAGACCTCTGCTCTAAGTGATGATATTTCAAATATTACCATTTATTGGTAAGATTTGAGGCTGATATTGCTGAAGTTTGGTTAATTACTTCCCCACAGTCGTTGCCACTAATGAGACAATTATTTAAATTATGATGACTAAATATTAATAATTTATTAATAGCCAAACTTGCTGGTTCGATAATTATTGTATTAAATCCCAATATAATGGTGCTGACGTGATAATTTCAACACTAAGCCTCGACTGGTGAGAAAAAAGAAATAATGGCTAACATCCAAAGATACAGCGAGTGGCCTGAGCTTGTCTTAATGCCTGTGACAGAATGACAAAGTGGTCTTCTTCTCTGCCTCTGCAGGTCTACGCTATCCTGGTGAGTCACCCTCCTCAATCCAATGACCACCTCACCCCAACGCCTGTCTCCTACACCGCGGGCTTCTACCGCATCCCCGTGGTCGGGCTCACCACCCGCATGTCCATCTACTCAGACAAGGTGAGTGATGGATGAGAACGAGAGAGAGAGAGAGAGAGAGAGAGAGAGAGAGAGAGAGAGAGAGAGAGAGAGAGAGAGAGAGAGAGAGAGAGAGAGAGAGAGAGAGCAGAAAAGTAAAGCGCTCCCCTGGGGCTTCCTTAGAAGATTTCTAGATTAAACATCCCATCGCTGTCCATTAGAAGAGCTGTGATTAAATGGTTCTCCAGCTGAAGTTTGAAAGTGCATCATTAATAATGCCTTTGACCTAAGTTATGTTTTTATGAAGCACGAGCGGCCAGAATGAAACATTAAAGCCATCACATAAATACCAAAGGCTTAAACAGACCTGATACTGAGTTATCAAAGTGAAAAAAGTCCTTCAAATTAAAGCAAATCAGAGGCATTCAATTCAAATATTTAAACCAGCCTGAGATGAGAGAACAATCTATAAACTAGAAAAGCACTCATAGAGCGCATACCTCCACCAAGGCTCCTTCCGTTTCTCATGGATCACCTCCAAAATGTAATGGACTTGTGTGAAGGCCTATCGCCACTTGTGGTGAAAATTGCATCGAAGTCTGTCCATTAGTTTTGGAGTTTTGTGGCTGACAGACTGTGAGAAGAGCCTTGGCTGAGGTATGCATTCCCAGATCATTCCCAAAATGTAATGGGTTCCTCTCTAGGCCAAGAACCACCTCAGGTGAAAATTTCATCCAAATCCATGCAGTAGTTTTTGTGTAATCCTGCTGCGCAAATACAAACAAAGCCCTTGGTGGAGGTATGCACTCTCAGATCATCACCAAAATCTAATTATCTGTTCCCTGTGCCATTACACACCTTTCCTGAAAATTTCGTCAAAATCCATTCATAACTTTTTGAGTTATGTTGGTAACAGACAGACAGACAGACAAATGCCAGTAGAAGCATTACCTCCTTGGCGGAGGTAATGAACTCAAGTGTTGCTGTTGTGTCCATCTCCTCTATCTCCAAACTCCCAGGCTGCGGGCGTTGCAATTCATCACACAACTGCGTACAACCCACAGGCCAATGGGTTATGTGAGCATTTTCATAGATCACTGAAAGCAGCACTCAGGGCTTCACTGACGGATGCAAATTGGGTAGACAGGTTGGCGTGGGTTTTATTGGGGTTGCGCTCCGCGCCAAAAGAGGATTTGGAAGCTTCCCCGGCAGAGAGCTTGTTTTTGCGCAGCCCCTATGGCTGCCCGGGGAATTTCTGCCAAATAATCCCGCGCCGGACAGCTGCCCGTCTCAGCTTTTGCAGCGTAGCGCAAACACAGGCACACTGCCAGGTCCGTCCCACCACTGTTTTCCGCGTGCTTTTGTGCCTAAAACTTTGAAGAACGCGGAGTTCGTGTTCGTCAGACACGACGACCAGCACCCTCCATTGCGCCTGCACACATGTTGAAAATGGCCCTATCTCACAATGTTAAAGAATCCTTTAAAAAATTTCTGGATCCAGACGGCGATCCGGATCATCCCCAAAATTTAATCAGTTCTTCCTTGTACCATTTCCAACAACGCCTGAAAGTTTCATCGAAAATCCGTCCAAAACTTTTGAGTTATCTTGCTAACCAACAGACAGACAAACAGACAGACAAACCCCAGCAAAAACATTACCTCCTGGCCTGCGGCCTGGCGGAGGTAACAATAAATCCCAGTGATTTTCTTTGATGTTTGGTTACCACTATGTAAAAAGGAATATTTACTGTATGTGCTATTTTTTCCCATTTCACCTGGATTTGCATTCAAAATTATTCAACCCTCTTCACAAATTATGTTTATTTTCAAAATTTCCAATCTTTTGCTGTTTGCAAAAACAAATCAAATGAAACATTTAAACAGATCAATTGTTGAGCCATTTATGTCCTCAAACAGCTCTTTGTCTCAGTGGAAATCAGGAAAAAAAAAAGATCACCAATGATCAGTAGTTCCTGAAAGATTTTCCTCTTTTTTTTAAAGTCTATGAAAAATATTCAGGTACTCTAGTCAAAAAATGAGGCTTCCCTCAAACAGAAAACACCCAATATGATAGTTTTTACCAGAATATATTAGAACCTATTTGTACATTTTGGCATTAAGCAACCTCTAATGGTTGTGGAAATAATGACATGAATGTGTATTGATTAGACCTCCACCTTTTCCTGACACTAATCTTAACACTTATCTTAACCTTAACCACCTAATAATTTGCATATATTGCATAAAGGAAGTTAATCGGGAAACCAAAAGTGAGTTGTGAACAAGGAGGTTAAAGTAAACAGACAGCAGTGACAAAAAGGCAAGACGGGAATGCAAACTTCAGGCTCCTGGGTGTTAGCGCTGTTTTTTAGCTTAACCCACCACATCCATCTCTTTACTCAGATTTAAGAGCCTGAAAACAGGGAAACACTGTGAAAGTGATGTCTTCTTCTCTGAGATAGTACATCGGGTTGTATTCAGAAGGTGGAAACATACAATCTGCTTATGTATTAGGTGGAGGACTTGTTGTGATTAATGGCTAAAAAAAACACAAGAACCACTTTTCACATTCAATAAAATAAATGGCAATATTTCCATGAAATGACCCGCTGGATTGGCTTTCTAAAAAAGAAACTGAAATACAACACTCAGTCCACTTGTAAACAAAATAAAATACAAAATAAATTTTACACGAGAGACAGGACTCTGTTCTCAGTGCATCATGTAGCACGCACGCACGTACACACACACACACACACACACTGAACTCAGCACAACTCTTTTCCCCTATAAAATAAGGCAGAACTATACAGGTATATCTCAATGAATTAGATTATCATAGAAAACTTAGTTTATTTCAGTAATTCAATTCAAAAACTTAAACTCATACTAAATAGATTCATTACACACAGTGATAAATTTCAAGCATTTATTTCTTTTAATTTTGATGATTGTGGCTTACAGCTAATGAAGACCCCAGAATCAGTTTCTCAGAAAATTTGAATATCACATAAGACCAATAAGAAAAAATGGATTTTTAATAGAAATGTTGGCCAACTGAAAAGTATGTCCATGTACACACTCAATACTTGGTCAGGGATCCTTTTGCATGAATAACTGCATCAATAAATTCCATCTGTTGTCCAGATGGACAACAGATGGAATTTAGCCTCTGGCTATAATCTGGCATGTTTACGTTGATTGTTATTTATATACATTAACTTGCACTGTCCTTTAAATAAATTGAAATAAATTAATGTGGCATGGCATGGAGGCGATCAACCTGTGGTAAAGCTGAGGTGTTATGGAAGCCCAGGCTGCTTTGATAACAGCCTTCAGCTTGTCTGCATTGTTGGGTCTGGTGTCTCTCTTCTTCCCCTTGACAATACTCCACAGATTCTCTATGGGGGTTTTAGGTCAGGCAAGTTTATTGGCCAATCAAGCACAGTGATATCATGGCCATTAAACCAGGTTTTAGTACTTTGGCAGTGTGGGCAGGTGCCAAGTCCTGCTGGAAAATGAAATCACCATCTCCATAAAGCTTGTCAACAGAGGGAAGCATGAAGTGCTCTAAAATTTCCTGGTAGACAGCTGTGCTGACTTTGGACTTGATAAAACACAGTGGGCCAACACCAACAGATGACATGGCTCCTCAAAACATGCGCCATATCCTGTCATTTGGAAATCAATTTCTACATCGTTTGTCGTGAGGTTCTTGGTTGAGCTAGTTTTTTTTTTCCACAATATCTTTATTGAACCTTTTTTTTTTTTTAACAAACATGATACAAACAATCAAACACTAACACTAAAGTACTACAAAAAAAAAAAAATACCCTAAAAACACCAACAACCACCAACAAAATCAAGTCTTCAACAATGCTCCTCTGTTTAGTCTAGACAATCCAATACATTAGTATACATATTATGTTCACCAGTTTGGAATTTACAAGGTCCACACACATCATTCACCTTCTTCTTCAAGAGTTATGTTTAAATTTTTTACATAATCAATAAAAGGTCTCCATATATTCTCAAACACAATTTCCTTTGATTTCAGTATATATGTTATTCTTTCTAATGGAAGGTTTGTTAACATCTGTCTTAACCACTGAGTCACATCTGGTCTATGAGTCTTTTTCCATAATAGTGCAATACATTTTTTGGCATTAAGCAAACTGAGGTCTATGAATGTTCTTTCACTTTTATTGAAATTATGCTTTTCTGGGTACAGACCCAACAAAAACAGTTTAGGATTCAATATGATTTGTTTTGAGATTATTTTTTCAATTGTTACCCTCACCTCCTCCCAAAACATTCTTATTAATCTACATTCCCATAAACAATGAAATAGGGTTCCTTTACTTTCCATGCATTTTGTGCATGTATCTGGTATATTTTTGTTATATCTATTTAACTCCTCCGGTGTAACATACATCCGCATTAACCATTTGAAATGTATCAATTTAAGGCGTGCATTTATTGATTTGGTTTGAGCTTCTGTACAAGCCAATTCCCATTGTTCCTCTGAAATTTCAATTTGCAGATCTTCTTTCCAGTAGTTTAATCTTTTCAGTGAATTTTCACTTGAAGATAGTGTCAATGAGTTATAAAACTCTGAAATAATACCCTTTCTTTTACTATCTTTCATCATCATTTTTTCCCAAGGATGAATAAATAGGTCGAGTGAGAGCTTTATTTTGATTTGATCGAATAAAGTTTCTAAGTTGAAGATATTTAAAAAAATGTGTTCTATTGAGATTAAATTTGATCCTCAGCTCTTCAAAAGACATTATGTTGTCTGCACATGGCAAATATAAATCCTGAATCTTTTGTATCCCTTTTAAATTCCATACTTTAAATACAGCGTCCGCTCTCCCTGGTTTAAAATATTGATTACCCCATATTGGACTAAATTGTGACAATAACTGTGGTTCTTTTAAATAGTTTTTAGCTTCACACCATATTTTGATCATATGCTTTACAAATGGATTTTTAACTTGTTTTTGTAATTTTTTTGCCGAATCTGAGTATATGAATATGGGAAGAGGTAAAGGTAAATTGTATGATTCCATTTCAGTCCAGTGAGGGAGATCATTTGATGAAAAATAATATGTCATAGACCTCAGTTGTGCCGACCAATAATACAACATAAAATTTGGACATTTCAGACCTCCACGATCAAATGGTAAATATAATAAAGACAAACGTAATCTAGCCCTCCTGTTGTTCCATATAAATTCCACTAACTTTTTTTTTATTCTTGAGAATAGATCTAAAGGTGGTGATAAGGGAATGTATTGAAATAAATAAAGTATTTTAGGTAAAATATTACTTTTAAGTATATTGATTCTCCCGATCATCGACATTGGTAGTGACATCCATCTCTGAGTTAACTCATTGATATCTGACATTAAGGCTTCATAGTTGACACTGGCAACTGATTCTAGCTTAGGCATAATTTGGATTCCTAAATATTTAAACTGATTTACAACATTGAATTGATTTACCTCAGGGGCTGGGTAATTTCTCTGGGTCTCATTTAGCATTAATATTGAAGATTTAGTTTTATTTATTTTATATCCTGATATTTCACCAAAATTCTTTATTAAATTCAACAAGGTTGGAATTGATTTTTTTAGATTCGACATAAACAAAATTATATCATCGGCGTACAGGGAGATTTTATGTTCTGTTGGTCCAACTTTAATTCCATATATTTGTGAATGTAAACGTATTGCTATCGCTAAAGGTTCAATTGCCATAGTAAACAGTAAAGGTGAAAGTGGACAGCCTTGTCGACATCCTCTATTGATTTTTATTGGTTTTGAAATATTGTTATTTGTTAGGATTTCTGCTGTAGCATTATTGTATATTATTTGAACCCATTTTATGAAATTATTTCCAAGTCCAAACCTTTGTAGGACTTCAAAAAGAAAGGGCCATTCAACTCTATCAAAGGCCTTTTCGGCGTCCAATGATAGGAGAGCTGTATCCGGTGCTTCTTTATTAAAATAAATAATATTAAATAGTCTTCTTACATTATGGAAGCCTTGTCTACCCTTTATAAAGCCATTCTGATCTCGATTAATAATATTTGGTAAAATTTCTTGTATTCGTCTTGCTAAAATTTTACAGATTATCTTAAGGTCGGCGTTTAATAGGCTTATTGGTCTCATATTTTCACATTTATTAGAGGGCTTACCTGGTTTTGGCAACAGTATAATTAAGGCATTATTTATGTATGATGGTAAATTATTATTTTGAAATGCTTCTAAAACCATTTCCAAAAAAGGTTTTATTAATTTATTCTTAAATTTTTTATAAAGGTCAACTGGAAGACCATCTGGTCCTGCACTTTTTCCTGATTTCATATTATCAATGGCTAGCCCAACTTCTTCTTGACTAATTTTAGACTCCAATATCTCCCTGTTTTCATTTGGAATACACGGTATAGATAGTTCGTTCAAAAACCCATTTAGTTTTGTTAAATCAGGTTCATTTTTGGTATCATATAATTTTTCATAGTAATCTCTAAAGGCTCTATTAATTTCTAAAGGATCTATAACTACCTGTCCTTTACTTATAATACTGGTAATTGGTGTTTTAATTTCCAATTGTTTAATCTGCCATGCTAATAATTTTCCTGATTTTTCACCTTGTTCATAAAAAGATTGTTTCAATCTTAGAAGACTCGAGGCAGCTCTATTCGCTGATTTTTTGTCGTATTCAGCTCTCAAAATCAGTAATTCATTCTCCAACCTTGGGTCACTTCCTGCAAACACTTTTTCCTGAAGACTTTTTATTTTATGTTCCAATTTAGCTCTCTCCTCTCGAGTCTTCTTAGATTTTGATCCTGTATAACTAATAATATGTCCCCTAATAAAAGCTTTGAAAGCCTCCCACTTTACACATGCTGATGTTTGTGTAGTATTGATGTCAAAGAACTCGTCTATCTGTTTTTCTATATACTTGACAAATTCCTCATCCTGAAGCCATTTATGCTGAAATTGCCATCTACCTGATTCCTTTGTCAATTTTTTATCTACATATATTAGACAACAGGGTGCATGATCAGAAATCACGATGTTATCATAAAAGCAGTTTTGAATCTTGGACCTTAATTCTGTGGAAATCAAAAAATAATCAATACGTGAGAATGTCTTGTAGGTACTGGAATAACAAGAATAGGCTTTAACTTGTGGTTTCATTTCTCTCCATATATCTAACAATCTCAATTCTTTCATAAAATGATTAATAGTCATCCTACATCCAATGTGCGTACAATCCAGTCCTGTTGATCTATCCACACCTGGATTCAATGTACAATTAAAATCCCCTGCTATTATATGTTGCCCTGTAAGTGATGATAAGATGAGAAATAAATTAGCAAAGAACTTCTGATCATCTATATTGGGACCATATAAGTTCACAAGATTTATATTTTCTAATAGCAAAGAACCTTGAATGATTACATATCTTCCAAATTTGTCTCCAATTACATTTTTCACCTGAAAAGGAACTGATTTATGTATGAGAGTCATAACTCCCCTGGCTCGGGATGAAAATGAAGAGGTGAATACACTTCCCTGCCATCTACTCCTAATTCTTTTAACATCCTCCTCTATCAGATGAGTTTCTTGTAAAAACACAATTCTTGAACCCATGTCCTTTATTTTATTCATAACTTGTTTAAGTTTTTTTAAATTTTGTAGACCTCTGCAATTCCATGAAGTTAAATTAAGATTAACACTTTGGTCCATGATCAATAGAGAGTTTGGGATTACCTTGCAGTGTAAACATGCTCATACAGAGAAGCAAAAACATGAGTGGTTGAACATTCATCCTACAAACTACACACAAACAAATTTCCCCTTCCCACACTTGTGGCAAACCCCCCAAAATCAAAAGAAAAATTCTGTCTCCCGATATAGCCATCGACTGTTCCACACCCACGGGGAACAGCCTAAGCCACTCCTTCTTCATCCTCCCAATCACCCTAACTCTACTGCTTTTAATGACGTAACATTAACTCTCCTCTGTAGTTTTCCAACTTAACTCCAAAATTTTTAACAACTTTGTACATCATAGTTTTTTTTTGTTTTGTTTTGTTTTTGTTTTGTTTTTTTAATATATAATACAATCTATATTTTGTAAACTTACTATTTACTTCAAGTCAGTCAGATGCCTGTGCAAATGCTTAATTATTCTACCTTATATTTTGTTCATGCTTAGCTCCCACCAGTCTCTTCTTCTTCTTTGATCTTCTTGATGAACTCCTGCGCCTCCTCTGGGGTCTTGAAGATGTGGGTTCTGCCCTCATACGTGGTCAGCAGTCTCGCAGGATAGATTACACCATGACGAATCCCAAGGTTGCGCAGCTCCTTACGTACGGGATCAAACTGCTTCCTCAATTGCTGGATTCCTGTGGCCAAATCTGGGTAGAACCGCACCTGCTGGTCCTGGTGTTTAATCTCTCCTTTAGCACGTGCAGCGTTGAAGATCTTCATCCTGTCTCTGTTGCTAAGAAACTTCATAATTAAGGTCCTCGGCGGTCCCTTATCTCTCCGTGGGCCAATACGATGTGCTTTTTCCAGAACCACTGCTGATTGCAACTCCTCGCTGCCCAGCACCTCCGGAATCCACTTTTCCAGAAAGGAACATACGTCCCGACCTTCTGATTCCTCTGGAAGACCCACCAGCCTCAAATTATTCTGTCTCGACCGAGATTCCAAATCCAAAATATTATCTTCCAGAGATTTATTTTTTTTTTCCAAAGTGCGCACCTTTAATTGAAGACGGGTGACGTCATCTTCAGCACTAGCGAGACGGAGCTCCATCTGCGCCGTTCGTTCTACACAGTCACCCAATTGCTTTCTTATTCCTTCCAACGCTGTCATAATCCCATCAAATCTAGAGGAAAAGTCCGCTCTCATTGAACTCATGGCAGCCATCAGCGCATCTGCGCCATTCCCCGCAAACATCGCACCGCCGCCAGCTTCCTCCGCCATATATGGAGTTTTGTTTGCTGCGTCACAGACCTGAAAGTCCGTTAATTTGGACTGTTTCGGCGGCTCGCTTTTTCCTTTTCCTGGTTTTCCAGCCTTAGGCTTCGCCGACATATCCTCGCCCAAATGCTGGGATACGTTCTGTCCCAAATGAGAGAGTTATTTGCCGATTTTTTTTCTCCAGGAGCAGAGCAGAGCGAGACACGTCCGTCCTACGTGGCAGCCATAACCGGAAGTCGATGGTTGAGCTAGTTGATTTGTTGCCAAAGATAAGGTATTTAGTTTTGTTTAAATTTAAAGTTGGGTTGTTTGAATCAAAGCATCTCTTTAGTTTGTTCATTTCTAACCCTATCCAAAAGGTCTTTCAAGTTGTCCCCATAGCTAAATAAATTTGTGTCATCTGTAAAGAAAATATTTTTTAACATACTGGACACTTCACATACATTATTCATATACAAAATAAAAAACTAAAATAAAGGGAAAACCCCAAAAAGCATAATGGGTGCTCTTTACGTTTTAAAGTAGTCTCCCTGGGGCCCATAGGTCCATGGTCGGATAGTTCATGTCAATGTTGAATGGGACAAAAAGCAAAACATTTTCTTCAGAGTAAAGATTGAGGGGGACATGATAGGTATTCAGACACTATGCAAGATTGTGCACAAGACAGGGGCCCCTATATTTGTAATGGGGAAGAATTCAAACTCTTTACAACTAAAACTTGGTAAAAACAAATTTAAGTCATTGTCTAGATGAAAAGAGAAAATTTAAGGCATAGAATAAAAACTTAACTGTCATATTCGCCTCTTGGAGGCGGGGGAGACAGACCCATGCGCTGCATTGTGCTGGCACATTTATTTACAAAAGAAACATAAAGTCCCAAAAAACTGTGCAGATAGACAAAAACGCAAACGAGGGAAAAACTTACAGCTGGCGTCCCTGGGCCGAAATCGCCCAGCGGACCCGGGAGTTGAACAGGAGGATAATAGGTCACTACACGTCAGGAGACACATTCAGTAATCCAGCGATGATCAAGTGAATGAACAGTCTATAAGTAGTGAGGAGTGCAATCAAACAACAAGCGGCAGGTGCGGGTAAACAATAGCAGCCTGGTGGCCTAATTACGCAGTGCTCGCAGCTGAGATGACAGAGAGAGCAGTCAGCGGGCAACTAACGAGGTGGGGATGTCAGGAGGGAAGAAAATAGTGGGCCTGTCATAAGAAAACCAAAATATAATCCTAACCTACAAAAATATCACAACAATACAAAAATAAGTAACAAGCAGGACGATAAATCATCAGAACTCAGTACACAGAAAAATACACAAGGAGAAAATACAGAAAACTGACAACAATAATAATGGCAGACCGACAAAACAGAAATAACTTGGGTCTGAGCTCAGAGGGAAAAATAGGAGCTCAGACTCATGACAGAGCCCCTCCATCAAGGGGTGGATTCCAGACACCCAGAGTAACATCAAACGAACAAAAAAGGACCCTCTCCCCAGAAGAGGTACAACAATAACCCACCCTGGGTGGGTGGTGGGGGAAAACAGGCTAGGAGGGAACACCACAAAAACCCCGCTTAGGGCCCACACCAAGAAAAAATACAGAGTTCAGGCCCCCCGGGTCAAGGAGCTCGAAAGTCCGGGGGGCGGGGGGGGGGGGCGTCCAAAGTCCCAAACTTGGCGGACAGCTAGATGGTCTGAGTCAGGTGGCTGGCCAGAAAACATGGGCCACCCAACCGAACCGCTCAGTCCGTCAGGTGGTCGACCAGGGTTCTTCAGCCACCTGCACAAAGGAGATGGACCGGGAGGCGGCCCCTCCACAGGGAGACCCAACCACGGATAGGAAGGCCGAGGAGGAGGAACCACGACATTGTCAGGCAAGGCAGGAAGGGGAACCCCGACAGCGTCAAGCAGAGGAAGAGGGGGAACCACGACGTCATCAGGCAAGGCAGGAAGGGGAACCCCGATGGCGTCAAGCAGAAGAAGAGGGGGAACCATGATGACATCTGTCTGAGGGACGAGAGGGGCCATGATGACGTCTGGCAGGGAGGGAGAAGAGATGACGATGACGTCTGGCAGGGAGGGAGAAGGGATCACGACGGCATCTGGCAGGGAAGGGGAGAGGGCCACGACATCCTTGGTGGTCTCGGGTTGGAGTTGAGTTGCACCCGTGGTGGCTCCGGGCTGGAGCACTGCAGCACCCTCGGTGGGCCCCGGTTGGGCCAACATTGCACCCTCGGTGGGCCCCGGCTGGGCCAACGCTGCACCCTCGGTGGACACGGGCTGGGCCAACACTGCAACCTCAGTGGGCCCCGGGCTGAGGCGCAGTGCCCATGGCAGACCCAGGTTGGAACGCAGCACCCACGTCGGGCTCAACCTGGGGCGCAGCACCCACAGAGACTCAGGCTGAGGAGGAACCCACATGACGGCCTCAGACAGAGGGGTAGCTGCACCCTCGGCAGACCTGGCCTGGGCCTTAGCTGCACCCACGGAGGTCCCAGGCTAGGACAGGATACCCAAGACGACCTCGGTGGGAGAAGCTGGTCCCAGGGTGACCTCCAGTGGCGAACCTGGATCTTCGGAGATGTCTGGCGATGTTGGATTCTCTCCGGCGACCCTGGGAGAGAGCTCAGACAAAGAACAAAGAGAAGGAGGGTCAGGGTCGCCGGCAGCAGAACAGCTTGGCGAGACGAGTTCAGGTACAGCTGACAGCTGCATCTGGCTCTCCTCACCACAAGTCAGGCAAGATTGCTCAAGGACTGAGAGGAAAAAAACAAAAGACAGCACTTGCCTGAGCTCAAGCTCCACCACCGTCCAGGACTCCGACGATCCAGGTGACGATGGCTCTTCGGGCTCGGCCCCCTGGCGGTCCAGTTTGGGCTCCCACTCTGCTGCGTTGGCCTCCGCAGCAGGCATGATGGTCGTAGCAGTCTTCAGACTCCCAGGCGAAGGGGACCACACTGGTGGATCACCGGCTGGGTGTCAGCTCCGTGCTGGCTCAGGAAGGAGAACCTCTAGAGCCACAAGATCCTCCATCATCTGGCGGCTTCGTTCAGGGGCCGGCGGACACTCGGGGATAATTGGAGGAGACACGGAGAGGACAGGTGAGGAATTATTGGCTACTGGAAGTGGGGAGAGCTCAGGGGACTGCAGTTCCTGTGCCTCCCTACCAGGAATCAGGCAAGGCACATTTATCAAGAGTTAAAGAGGAAGTAAATGCCACTTGCCTGTCATCCTGGTGTTCGATGTATTCTGCTGCAGCCGGTAAACAGTCATCCCTCTCTATGGGCCCCTCAGAGGATTGTGGAAGGATCGCCTCAGCTGACACGGAGGTGAGCGTTGCCGGGGGGAGCCTGGAAGACCTCTCGGCAGCAGGAGGATTTGTCGAGGTGACGGAGGTTACAGCAGTGGCGGAGGAAGATGAGGCTGGCGAAGCAGCGGAAAAAGAAGAGCACAAGAGAGGCCCTGCTGTGGGAATTGTCAGGCTTGACGAGGGGAAAATGGCTGTCGAAGAGGAGGAAGTCTTCCTCTGACGATTAACTGCGGGATGACGTGGTTGTATTGGAGCTGTGGTTGCTTCCCCCAGCTCCTCCTTCGTGCCTGGAAGAGAGAATATGGAGTGGAGTATGTCTGTCGCCTCCGGGTGATTCCACAGGTAGGGGAATGCCTTTGTCACCCGCACCGCTCGATCCCGACTCCCCTGGACCATCTTGGGGAACGGGAGTTCTACGTCTGCAACCAAATTTCCTCCAGGAAGCACACCGCCCGCCGCTCCACCTCATTTAGAGCGGGCATGGTGAGCTCCAATACAGGTTAGTGAAAAAAAAGCACAAAAACGGAAAATTCCCCAACACAACAGCTGGATCTTCTGTCACAGCTGGATTATTCTGTCATATTCACCTCTTGGAGGTGGGGGAGACAGACCCACGCGCTGGATTGTGCTGGCACATGTATTTACAAAAGAAACATAAAGTCCCAAAAAACTGTGCAGACAGACAAGAAAACTGACAACAATAGTAATGGCAGACCCACAAAACTCAGAAATAACTTGAGTCTGAGCTCAGAGGGAAAAATAGGAGCTCAAACTCATGACATTAAACAGCATTCATATCAATGTTGCAAATTTATAAGAAAAAAAGTCATAAATTTACAACCAAAAAGTTGCAGATTTACATACAAGAGGTGGCTGAAAAGTTCATAGCGGTCAAATTTGACCAAATGTGGTTTATTTTTCAATCGCAGGGATCCCAGTGCTGCAACACCAATGGAAGAAGTGTGTGGATCGAAGGGGAAACTATGTTCAAAAATAAATTGCATTTGGTCAGACTTGACCACTATGAACTTTCCAGCCTATAAACTTTTTTAGCCCCCCTCATTTAATGAAACAAGTGGCAATTTTACAAGAAAAAATAGCAAATTCATGAGGAAAAAAGTTGGATGTTCACAAGAAAAAAAAATTTAAGTTTTGAGAAAAAAATTGCAAATTTATGAAAAAGTAGCAAATTCATGTGGAAAAAGAAGCAAATTTACAAGAAAGTCATAATTAGATTTGCAAAAGTTGCAACTTTACAAAAAAGTAGCAAATTTATGAGAAAAACATTGCAGACTTAAAAGAAAAAAGTTGCAAATTTATGAGAAAGTTGCAAATTTACAAGAAAAAAGTTGCAAATTAAAAAAGTTGCAGATTTAAAAGAAAAAATTCAAAGTGATGAGAAAAAGTTACAGATTTGAACAAAGTGGCAAATTTATGAGAAAAATGCAAATTCATGAGAAAAAAGTTGCAAATTTAAAAGAAAAAAATTGCAAATTTACAAGAAAAAAGTTGCAAATTAAAAAAGTTACAGATTTAAAAGAAAAATTGCAAATTTATGTCAAAAATGTTGCTATTTTAAAAGAGAAAAACTGCAAATCTACAACAAATGTTCCAAATTTGTAAGCCTTTTTTTTTTTGGTGCTTCAAAGTCTTATGTGACATGATATTAAAGGTTTATAATGACACTGGGGAGGGGGAGACAATCCTCTTTTTTTCCAGGTTGGGTTGGACATCCCCCCCCCCCCGATTTACACCTATGCACAGGTGCCATTTTGACAGCCACTGCTTTGAGAGCCCCAGCCCTTCCCATAGCCATAAAACACCATGCACATACTAGAGGCTGTGCTGTTCATTTTTCTGTCTCCATGTTGAGTTATTCATTAGAAATGAAGCTGTTGCAGCAACTTCAGACTGCTGATCATTTCATTTTCTGCACACTAATTCCCAGAGTATCCACCTGTCCTTCCTGCGGACAGTCCCCCCATACTCACACCAGGCGCACGTATGGTTCGACCTGATGCGCGAGTTCAACTGGAACCACATCATTCTTATAGTGAGCGACGACCACGAGGGGCGGGCTGCCCAAAAGAGGCTGGAGACCCTCCTGGAGGAACGGGAAACAAAGGTGAGATGCTCCCAGCCCTCCCCCACCAACCCTTGGAGTGTATGAGCATGGGTGTTTAAGGCTTTTAAACCTCAGAGGTCTTCTTTGTATGTGACTGTTTTCCTTTCTGTTGCGTGGCCACATCTCTTTCTCACCACTGTGTGAACACTGCTAACATTCCTAGAGACATCAACAGTGTCTAATGTGGTCTAATCTGACAGAAGTTTGTATGTTTATTTACTCATCTTCACGTTGCTTTTCACCATAGTCCAAATTATCCTGTGTCTTTCCACATTGGGAGCCAAATAGTGGACTTTAACATGGGGCTGTGCAAACCATCACAGACTGATGAGTTTAATTTGAGCCGTGGAGGGGAGACAGGTGTGTCTTGGCAGGCTTTGGGGCTTGTTTTTGACTGCAGCCTGCTATGTCATAGTCACAAGAAGCAGGATTTTTTTTTTTCTTTTCAGATACCGCTGATGCTTCCACTTTAAGTATTGCTCGAAGCTGTGTATGTGGGTCAGTGAAATGCTGATCTTTGAGTCAAAGCAGACACAAGACTGCAGTGATGAGTGCCCTTTCAGGAAAAGGGAGAGGGGGTAGAGGTAGAGAGAAAGAAGGAAGAGACAATTTCTTCTCATTCTATCTATTTTTAATACAATTAAATCACACTGGGATGTGTTTTCCTCTTTGTAATTCGTAATGCTCATCCCTCTCTGGGGCGCTTTGCTGTAATTGTGTGGCAGAGTGAAATGAGTCCTGATTCAGGGACTTAATTAAATCAGGAGCCAAAGAGACGCAGAGTATGACACACACCCGAGGCGGTTTTGCAGAAGGCATCTCTGGTAAAGTGAAAGCTGCTTAGAAGGGATGACTGGGATCAGCATCAGCCACCAAGAGGAAAAGCACTTTGGATTGGGGAAGCTGCAGCTGTGTAGTTTAAACAATGAGTAGTGACAGTCAAAATCATGTAGACATGACTCGCATCCTGCTAGAGAAAAAGATTTGCCTGCAAAACCCAGTGATGAGAATTGAGGGAGTGCAAAATCTGCGCTTGAATCTGAAAAAGAGCCCATCTGTGAGCAGCACCGAGTCCAATAACTGAGAGTTCTTTTTGTTGAGAGGCTTTAATTATGGATATATTTAGTTATGGCTGCAGTGCCAGTCTCAGCATTTTCAAACCCTTTGGAAGATTAATCTGAGATATTAAGACCCTGCAGTGGAACCATTATTCTCATTTTCAGCTCAGTATTTGTCTTATTTTCTAAACAAGCTTTGTATGTTCAAAGTTCAAAAGAATCATATTTAACGTACATCTGTGTAGCTGCAGGTCCCTAATAAGTCTTAAAGGTCCCATATTGAGTATTTTCCAGGAAGCGATTTTAATTTGTCATCCTCAAGGCTGTGTATCCTCCTGAGACCTTAGATTAGACAAGTGGGGTTTTAAAAGAGTCAGTGACTGAATGAAACATTGTGTTTTATAGGTTTTAACCAACTGAAATGCATCTATTGGTGTCCTGATTGTGCCCCAGTGATCCAAGGAGCTATGTTGTCCGGGGCAATTTGCCTCTGGTAGGGTCACCCAAGACAAACTGGTCCTGGGTGAAGGGCCTGACTAAGAACGATCCAACAGACTCTCATGATGAATGCTAGAACAAGGATTCAGTGTACCCCGCCCAGTATGGGGTTACTGGGGCCCCACCCTGGAGTCAGGCTGGGGGGAGGGGCTCGATGGCTAGCATCTGGTGGCCGGGTTTCCACCCATGGGACCCAGCTGGGCTCAGCCCGAAGGAGTTATTTGGGTCTGCCCTCCAGTGAACTCACCACCTGCAGGAGGGACCCATGGGGGTCAGGTGCTGTGTGGATCAGGTGGTGATCAAAGGCGGAGACCTTGGTGGTCTTATCCCAAGCTTCCTAAACTGGCTTTTGGGACGTGGAATGTCACCTCTCTGGTGGGGAAGGAGCCTGAGCTGGTGCATGAAGTTGAGAGATACCGACTAGATATAGTCGGCCTCACCGCAACGCACAGCTCCGGTTCCGGAACCAGTCTCCTGGAGAGGGGCTGGAGCTTGGCCTACTGTGGAGTTGCTCCGGGCAAGAGGCGACGAGCAGGGGTGGATATTCTTGTATCCCCCCATCTTGCTGCCTCTATATTGGAGTTTTCCCCGGTGAACGAAAGGGTTGTTTCCCTGCGCCTTCGGGTTGGGAAACGGGTCCTGACTATCGTTTGTGCCTATGCACCAAATGATGGTTCACAGTACCTACATTTTTTAGGGCCTCTGACTGGGGTGCTGGAGAGTGCTCCTCTTGGAGACTCCATTGTCCTACTGTGGGACTTCAATGCGCACGTGAGCAGTGACAATGAAACCTGGAAGGGCGTGACTGGGATGAACGGCCTGCCCGATCTGAACCCGAGTGGTGATCAGTTATTGGACTTCTGCGCTAACCACAGTTTGTCCATAACGAACACCATGTTCAAGCATAAGGGTGTCCATATGTGCACCTGGCACCAAGACACCCTAGGTCGCAGGTCGATGATCGATTTTGTTATCATGTCATCAGATCTGCGACCGTATGTCTTGGACACTCAGGTAAGGAGAGGTGCAGAGCTGTCAACTCATCACCACCTGGTGGTAAGTCGGTTTCAATGGCAGGATGCCATTCAGACCCGGTAGACCCAAATGTATAGTGAGGGTGTGCTGGGAACGTCTGGCTGAGGCCCCTGTCCGGGAGGTCTTCAACTCCCACCTCCAGAAGAACTTCAACCACATTCTGAGGGAGTCTGGAGACATGGAGTCTGAATGGGCCATGTTCTCCACCTCCATTGTTAAAGCGGCTGCCCAGAGCTGCGGCCTCAAGATTGTCGGGGCATCTTGTGATGGCAACCCCCGAACCAAGTGGTGGACACCAGTGGTGAGGGGAGCCATTAAGCTGAAGAAGGAGACCTATTAAGCTTGGTTGGCTTGTAGGACTCCCAAAGCAGCTGAGGTGTACCGGCAGGCCAAGCGGAGTGCGGCTCGAGTGGTTGCTGAAGTAAAAACTCGGGTATGGGAGGCGTTCGGTGAGACCAAGGAACAAGACTTTCGGTCGGCCTCGAAGAGATTCTGGCAAACTGTCCTGCGGCTCAGGAGGGGGAAGTGGCTCCCTGTCCACACTGTGTATGGTGCGGATGGGGCACTGCTGACTTCGACTGCGGATATCGTCGGGCAGTGCAAGGAATACTTCGAGGATCTCCTCAATCCCACTGATACGCCTTCCACAGAGGAAGCAGGGCTTGAGGACGAGGGGGACGATTTGCCTATCACGGGGGCTGAGGTCTCCAAGGTGGTTAAAAATCTCTTTGGTGGCCAGGCCCCGGGGGTGGACGAGATTCGCCCTGAGTACCTCAAGGCCCTGGATGTTGTAGGGCCATCATGGTTGACACACCTCTGTAACATTGCGTGGAGGTCAGGGGCAGTGCCTTTGGGATGGCAAACCGGGGTGGTGGTTCCTTTCTTCAAAAAAGAGGACCGGAGGGTGTACTCCAACTTCAGAGGGATCACACTCCTCAGCCTCCCTGGGAAGGTCTATGACAAGGAACTAGAGAGGAGAGTCCAGCCGTTGGTCGAACCTTAGATTCAGGAGGAGCAATGTGGTTTTTGTCCTGGCCGTGGCACATCAGGCCAGCTCTTTACGCTGTCGAGAATCCTCGAGGGTTCGTGGAAGTTTGCCCAACCAGTTTACATGTGTTTTGTGGACTTGGAGAAGGCATTCGACCGTGTCCCTCATGGTTTTTTGTGGGGGGTGCTTCAGGAGTATGGGGTATCGGGCTTGTTGTTACGAGCTATTCGGTCTCTGTAAGACCATTTGTGAGAGTTTGGTTTGTATTGCCAACACTCGGTTGGACTCATTCCCAGTGAAAGTCAGGGCTGTCCTTTGTCACCGATCCTGTTCATAATTTTTATGGACAGAATTTCTAGGGAAGCCAGGGAACAGAGGGTGTCATGCTTGGTGACCACAGGATCTCATCTCTGTTGTTTGCAGATGATGGTGTCCTGTTGGCTTCATCCAGCAATGACCTATAGGTCTTACTGTGATGGTTTGTCGCTGAGTGTGAAGCCGCTGGGATGAGAATCAATACCTCCAAGTCCGAGTCCACGGTCCTCAGCCAGATAAAAGTGAATTGTCCTCTCCAGGTTGGAGACAAGCTCCTGCCCCAAGTGGAGGAGTTTAAGTATCCTGGGGTCTTATTCACGAGTGAGGGGAGAATGGAGCGAGAGATTGACAGACGGATCAGAGCAGCATCTGCAGTGATGCGGACATGGTACTGGTCTGTTTTGGTGAAGAGGGAGCTAAGCTCAAATGCAAAGCTGTCGATTTACCAGTCAATCTATGTTCCTACCCTCACCTATGGTCATGACCTTTGGGTAATGACCCAAAGAACGAGATCGCAGATACAAGCGGCTGAAGTGAGCTTTCTTCGTAGGATTTCTGGATTCACCCTCAGAGACAGGGTGAGGATCTCATTCACCCGGGAGAGGTTCAGAGTAGAACCACTGCTTTTCCACATTGAAAGGAGCCAGTTGAGGTGGTATGGGCATCTGATCAGGATGCCTCCTGGACACCTCCCACTTGAGGTGTTTTGGGCACGTCCGTCTGGGAGGAGACCCCGGGGCAACCCAGGCCTCCCTCTGGGACCTCCAGAAAAGTGATAGAAGATGGATGGATGGATGGATGGATCAACAACACCACCAGAATTTCAACATATACTATTTACAGCCCAGGTCTTCACGTAAAAAAACATATTTGGCATGGGGGCCCAGGGCACCCTCTCAGCAGATGCGCCCCTGGAAACAGCCGGTCTTCGAGATGATTGCTGACCCTCCAGATGCTGACGCCGCTCCTCCTTACCATCGGCCTTATCCCACGTTCAGCCTCGTTTCCCAGAGTCTTCTCCTGGGCATGCCGAAGCTGATTCGCATGCCACACCGAGCCATCAGACAGCCTGAAGTGTGTCGCGTCCAGCATGGCCGCTATGCATAGACTCTCCTGATGCTCCTGAGGTTGTTGTCTGGCCCATCTTCACCACGGGTGCTCCTCACCTCAAAACCAGACCCAATCCAGGACCCTCACCAGGGCCCGGCTCAGCTTGAGGCGTTGTTGCCGAGCACACTGATCCCTTGTGCTCATCGGTCTTGTCCCGACCTCTTCTAGTGCTGGTGTAACGTGCGTCATCGTAGCCGCAGACCCCCTGTCCCATTGCGGCCAAACTCCGGAGGCATCCGGGGTTAACCCATTGGCGCCACTTGCTGGCGCAGGCGCCTCGCTGTCACCCTCGGTACTCCCCTCGACCATTTCCCAAGCGCCGGCACTGAGACCCTCATGCACTGGCCCTGAGCAAAATTGGCCCTGCTTTACTGCCATGGCGTCCGGTTGTTCTTCATCCCACATCACATCTTCATCAGTCACCGGAATTGGAGGGTTCCACTGACCACAGCCTGACCACTCTTCCCCAGCATCGTCTTTGATGGTGAAACCCAGTCAGTAAAATAGATCACAGCCCATGATGTTATCACCTTGTGCTGTCACGTGGAACTTGAAGTCCGTCACCATCGCAGACTTGTACCGAACAGTCAGCTCCAAAGTCCTGACCGTGCCCAGTCTTCCACCTCCACAACCATACAGTGTTGCTGGGTTACCTCTAATCCTGTGGTGGGGTAAAAAAAAACGCTTTTACTGTGGCCCAATTCAGCAACAAACGCTCCGCTCCCATGTCGTCCAGCCTCACCATGCAAAACGTGTACCCATTTGTGTGGGGGACACCATGTGGATGGTTGTCTGGGGCGGGCGGAGCGATTTCCAACGTGGGCTCTCTGGTTTAAATTCACGGCACATCCTGGCAAAATGGTTCAAGCGACTACATCTATTACACCATGCTTCTGTCGCTGGACAGTCCTAAGCCTTTTTCTGGTGCATCACAGACCCACAACCCATGCACAGGGACTTTCCCGGGGCCAACCCTTGGCAAGTAGCATTGGCTTCCGTCTCCTCGTCATCCAAACTATTTTCGCTGTCCAGGTCCGTGGCATTTGCCGCGACAAGAGGCTGTAGTGGCTGCTGTGACTGGCACCTGGTTTACTCCAGAGCTAGCTTGTCTGCGGCTTCCATTTGGAGAGCTAGCTTAACAGCTCTGTCCAACATGAGGTCACTAGACTCCGTAAACAGCCTAGCCCTCAATGTGGCGCTGCATGTATGTTTTGCCAGCTAGTTACTAATCACTTCCTCTTCCAGCACTCCAACATGGCACTCGCTAGCCAGCTGTCATCAGCTGCCATCACATTACCCAGGGAGTGGAAATGGCTAGCTAGCAGCTCTGCTACCTCTTCATAGGTGTCCGCAGCACCGAGCGTTCGCAGAATTCGCTGGCTCTCTATGCCTAAATTGTGAACCAGAAGCACCCGGGCCCTTAGCTTATCGAGTTCCCCAAGATCCAGCGCGGCAACATAGTTCTGGAAAGCTTCAAACCACCTAGGCCAGGGCACCAGTGGGTCCCCTAGCATCTCGAGAAAAGGGCGGATAGGAATAATGCACGCCTCCATGGTTTAATCCGATGTCACCAATGTTATGTTTGATATTACCCCTGGTTCACAGAAGAGGCTAGGTGACTTGGAACAAAGCTTTACTTAACTCACTCTCTTGAACAGCCACAGACAGATCACTGGCCAAGGTCCAGGCGAGACAAGAGACCGTAAGATGTCTATATAGGGCGGAGTGGTGACCTCACCAGAGCTGCGCATCACCATCTCATACTTCACACTAAAATACATATCTCACAGGGTCCACACTGGTGGCGTCCTAATGTCAGTGGTGATGTGTTGTTCACAGGACCCAAACACCAGAGCTTAGTTCGCAAGGATTTATTAACTCAAAATAACACAGCACATTGGCTGGAAAAACACAAAGTATGTATAAAACTTACTCAACAGAATATGGCTGACAAGATGACTTGATATGACATGACTACATGGAAGACAGGAGGATGCCACACCCAGCTGAAGGACAGCATCCCTTAAGTACACTGGACAAAATGAACATAATTACAAACAGGAGTGCACAATCTGGAGCAAATGGAAACCAATAATCACTGACAGCTGACACATGAGGAAGACAGAGGGGACAGGAGGGGTGGGGCTGCACAGAAGAACACCGGCAGGGGAGATGCAGAACATGAACAGGTGATCAGGGACAACACGACCATGACAAATAATGATGATAATAGCAAACAGAGAATCATATAAAGCTAAACTCAAGCCCAAGACTAGAATAATGAACATAACATAACTATGATGATGAATAATACTAATCAACTAGACTAAGAAGAAAGCCAACAAAGACATAGATACACAAGACAGAATAATCATAATGACAACCCAGGAAAATCATGATAATGATAAACAGAAAATAACAAGAATAAACTTAAAGTGTGAGCATGGTCTTCCGCCCATGCACAGGTCCTAACAACCTTATGAAATATACTGTAACTTGTTTTGTGAACACAGTTGCCTTGATTTTTTTTTTTTTTTTTTGTATGTATGGACTACTTGGGTTGTTACTGATATCTGGTCAAAATCTCAGGTCAATCGCTCCATTAGAAATATGTTTAATGAGAAAAATGTTGACGTGTTCAATACTCATTTTCTCCGCTGTAGCTCTGTAGTTAATGTTGGTCAGTAACAGTATTACAGCTCATCTTAGCAGGAAGATGCTGTCCAACATGCTGCCTGGCATGCCTGGCATTAGCTTAACTGTTGGAGACACACAAACAGACACGCACAGATTTCTTGAATTATATATAGAGTGATAATATATGAACTTAAATGGTATGGGAACTCCTTGTGCAGGGATGTAGAGTGATGATAATCAAGTCAGTGGCGGTGATGCACCTGTAGGCTTGATGCCAACCGCCAATCAAATCTAAAAGAAGAAGAAGAAGAAGAAGAAGAAGAACTCCTTATACAAAGATATCGAGTGATGATAATCAGGTCAGTGGCGGTGGTGCACCTGTGGGCTGGTTGCCAGCCACTGATCAAATCTAAAAGAAGAAGAAGCTATAGAGTGAGACAGGCTCAGTGATGCATCAAAACTGTGGAAAATTTTTCTGAAGTGAGTTAATTTTCCTACGCTGGTTTGGAAAATCTTTGAATTGGCAAGCTACACAGATAATATTTCATCTATATCAGACATGGCAGAACTACATGGTCAGATCAAACAGCTGACCCAGCTTCTCCCTTAACTTATAATGTTGTGAACAACACCAAGTACGTGGCTAATGCACCTGTAGGCTGGTTGCCAACCGCCAATCAGCTCTAAAAGAAGAAGAAGCTTAACTGTTGAGCTGGCTGGCTTTGATTGCTATTTTCTATAAATTCTATTCACTCATCTAACAATACTTGACCATATACTTTGTTTTAGCTTAGTTTTATTTTCACTAACTGCAATCCTAGCTGAAGCTACCAGTTTAGCCACTCATTCACAAATGTTTCTGTGCTTATTGTACTCCAGTGACCAGTCATATCCTGTCAACAACTGAAACCACACACCCCTGACCACCAGTAATGCTTTATTTCATTCATTCATTCTTTAAGACAAATTTATGTTGGGTGGCTCAAGATCAACTTGGGCTAAGAGCTAGCCAGTTGAGATTAGCAAAAGTGATGTCTTAGGGATTTAAAGAAACATGCACTGAAACCATACTTTTAAACATTTTTTTCTCCTTCGCTCGGATGTCTGCCATGTCCATTGCTTGCTGAGGCAGAGCTGCTGTGATTGGGGCATTGCGATTTAAGGAATGTGGGATTTGTAGTTTTTACAGATGAGCAGAAAAATAGAGGAAGAGAAAACGTTGTCCTCTAAACTAAAGAGCAAAACATGTCTGAAAACAAGCAATGCAAGTATTAAATGGTGTAGTCACTGAATATGTGTTTACTTTTCAGTAACAACCCCTATTTTAAAAGATCAGCACATGATCAATGGTTGACTGAAAATCAATATCATCCTCAAAAAAAAAAGTCACACTGCCACCTACTGCTGGTATGGTTATTACAACAACTTTTTCTACAGCTTTAGTGAGTGTGAACTTGTGTTTTGTTTTGTCTTTATCTTGACATCAAACCCTTTTCTCGTAATATTGGCAAACTAAAAGTCAAGGAATCATTTTGATACATTGATACAAGCCATTAGTTCCACCTGATTTTGACCGGAGAGCTGAAAACCTAGTGACAGACAGATACACACACACACACACACACACACACACACACACACACACACACACACACACACGCACACACAGATGCATCAACATACTACTGTATGCCTACATTGCTTTGCATCAATGCGTAAATATTACTTGAACTGGAAGATCTTTAACATGATGAGAACTGCACAGCACCAGATGATGCAACCCCTCTGTTCACCCCATCTGAAAATCATTTCATCTCCTCTTGTTTCATATTTTCACCAAACTTTTATCAGATTCACTGCCCTTCAAACAGAAGGTAGGTTGAGCTGCTGTACTTAAGATCACTATGTTGGGTTAAGTGAAGGCTTTACTGTCACATGGGTTCAAGAGTAGGAAAAAAGAGCTCTGAAAATGGCATTTGGATCAATCTGAAAACTGATCTTTAGGCACATAAAGATTATTACGTGGGCTGATATCTTGAAATTTGACTCATTTTTAATTGACCATTTAATTATTACGTAAATGACAGAAAATAAGCTTTGCTTTGAAATATACGGCTGCACCATTCTTGTTTTCTTACTCGAATCTCTTCATAATAAAGCCAAGAGGAAATTCACTTGTCTGTGTAACCAATTTTTTCTGCTGTGCATCACTTCTGTTGGTAAACAGACAAAAATTAATGAACCACACAGTCACACTGGATAATACCATTTTTCATTACCACAACTGCGTCCACATTAGTCTGTTCTGAGTCAATCCCATATAAAATCCCATAAACGCCAATCTGAAACTCTTAATCTTTATCTGAGAATAGCTGTAAACTACATTTACTCAACCCTAAACATCCAGATGTTTCAAGAAATTACTGTTCATTCCCCCTCCCTCCCCATAAATAAAGCACTATAAGAAGAAATGGGTAAGAGGCTTATAGCCAAGGAGAAGAAAAGTCTTAGAGCGCTGAGGCATGGACATACTAAATCTGAGGCGTGGACATACTAAATCTAGTATGAAATACCTAATTTTGATAAAATGCTACCATGCAGGATAAATCCAACATTCCCATTGAACATCCGATCAAAGACAGCCTATGGAGTTTGTGTTTGGCATTAAAACAAAATCTTGATGTGTACCCTTTAATTCTTTAATGATGGAAAGCAAATGTCAGCGAGCAGCTGCTCTGCTACCCTTCCCCTCAGCTCTGGGATCAGGCATCTCACCACATCATCAACAGACTAAAGGCTGCTCTTAATAATGAAACCACCTCATTCACTGGACGATGTTAAAGCACGTTAAATGATGTGTGCTGTTTTGGCAGACCATGCTCCAATTAAGAAGGGAGAAGAGCTAATCGTGCCCGTGGACCATGCAGGGTATTTTTAGCTTTGTGGCAAAGTCTTTAGCGAGGTCACACAGTCGCATGGGCGCTGTCATCACCAGCACCGGGGCTCTGGACACAGTGGACTTAGTCAGAGAGGGAACATGACCAACTCAATGTGAAATATTAATGACTGGCTGCAGATATAAAAATAGAGTGCTCAGAAAAACTCGGAGAGAAAAAAAGACAAAGTAATTTTTTTTTAGTTTTTTCCCCCCACAATGTTGCAAGAGCAACGCTCCTAGAAAGGCTTCCTACTTGATGTTCTGTTGAAATGAAAATGTCAAAAATTTGACTGGCAGGTACTTGGCATTTACAAAGTAAAACAAATAAAACAATGTTCTTTTCAAACTGCTCATCTACTGTAAGTTTATCAGTTTTTTGCAGTGGGAGAAATGTGGGAAGGAAGAGAGCTCTTAAGGTAGTATGTCATCAAGCGGTGAAAGCCGATGAAAGTAGCAATTATTGGATTTGCCAACTTCTCTGACGAATGTTGGCAAAATCAAACTAGTATCTCACGGAGCAGTGATTACTGACAATGTTCAAGAATGCTATGCTTTTTGGTTTTCATCTGGGTTTGTAAAAGGTTGCAAAACGGTTAGCACACAGTTTTTAAGGTCACAAACACTTTTTTCCTAAAGGTTCTTAAATAGCTGCTAGTGTTCACTACTTGGCAAACCAAAAAGAACTTAAACAACACATGTTACAGCCATTTACAACTGTTTGTGGAACTATACATTTGCCAAAAAAAGTTTTCAAAATTTTTGATGACAAGAAAAATTGTTTGGGACCTTAAAAGCTGTTTGCAAACTGTTTGGCAACCTTTTACGAACCCTGACGAAACCCCAAAATGGCTATGTTTGCCAGCATTCACCACTCCATGAGATACAGGGCTTTGGGATTGGAAAAAGAAAAGGCTTCTGGTTTGACAGTACGATCGAGGCCACAAATTAGTCAGAATTAAAAGTTATCAACATGATTTAGGGCACTTTCCTTATAAGTAATCTGTATGGGGTCAGATTTCTATCAATTTTAAGCACACATATAGAATAGAAGCACAATATTATGTTGACAATTTCTTCACTATGAATACAAATGGCAAAATGTGAGAATACACTTCCATCTATGAGAATACACTTCAGTATATGGATACCAATTCCAAATCGGCGAAAATACACTTCCATGTCTTGAGAATACAAGTGCAATGTTATAGTTATGATTTTTAGATTATGAACACGAATACTCTTCGTGATATGCTATCAAAAATATGTTATTCAGGTCACAGGCATCGAGCATCGATTCCACCCACTGTGCATGTGTCATTTCAGAGACAATGTGGATTGTACTATGCAGTCAGGACATGCTGTTTGTGGATGTTTCCTGTGTAATTCATTTTTCAAGAACCAGGTGCTTTTCTGTGATAGCGATGATTCTGCTCCGTGATGTTCAGCTGAGCTGAAGCGGACTAATCGAGGTAATTTAGCGGTGCTAATGTTAGCTCTTGAGCAGCAACACGGGAGCCGATTAATTTGTGAAAATGTGAGAATGAAAAGTTCTGTCTTCACTAAGTCACTAATAGTTGGGAATGTAGTAGCTACAGCTGTTGTCTGTCTGATAAAACTAGACTGGAAGCTAATACGGCAGTTAGTTAGTTGGCAAGCATGCTAATATTGCCGTTAGCATGCTAATTAGCTGCAATCAGCTGATTAGACATAAATGTAAATGTTGTTTAGATAACCCATTTCAACCTGACATACTTTTTTTTTTAACATTACATTTTATGTTTTGGTAAATGTCATAACTTTGGTCATATATTAGGTATGTGACAGCAATATTGTGGCTACTTTTGTCTGTTAAATTATTAACACCATACAGGCAGTTAACCTGCAATATTAATGCACTGTTGTATATATGATAATTTAAAATTAATAACATCCTATAATGGACAAAACAAACTGCCTTATATGGTGGTTATATTCAGAAAATACTTTTTTTGCAGCTTAATCAAATTAATCTTTTCTATACATATTTTATAAGTTTACTTTTCATGCCATATGAGTTAATCTAACTAAACAAGTAAAATCAGTGACATGTTCACAGTGTTTTATTTTTAAAACTAGAAAAGCACTTGGAGAGCGCAGACCTCCACCAAGCGCCACAGTTCCCCCCATACAGTGTTTGTGTGTACGTTTTCAGATTCCTTGACCATGAAAACATATGACTAGCAATTGGATTCACAATGATAGGAATAGTGGTTCAGTAGTTATTGACGAAAATGGCATTTTCCGTAATGGCGGTTTAGTGCCACAGTTCCCCCAATACAGTGTTTGTGTGTATGTTTTCAGATTCCTTGACCATGAAAACATATGACAAGCAATTGGATTGACAATGATAGGATTAGTGGTTTAGTAGTTATTGACGAAAATGGCATTTTGCGTAATGGTGGTTTTCTTGTGGACAGTGATCCGGATCACCACCAAAATCTAATCATCTGTAGGATACCCCATTTCTGACAATCTGTGAAAATTTCATGAAAATCCGTCCATAACTTTTTGAGTTATCTTGCTAACAAACAGACAGACAGACAGACAAACAGACAGACAAACCAACGCCGATGAAAACATAACCTCCTTGGCGGAGGTAATAAATGTAATACATAGTAAATGTAAAGAGCAGAATGCTGCTGGGTAAGTCACAATTAGGATGTAAAAAGGTGGTTACTAACCATCAAAAAGAATAAGGTGGAACAAAGACTCTGTACAGGCAATGCAAAACAAGCAATTTTGGTTTGGGATGGTTTAGGTTTAATGATGGGAAGGAAAAGGAAAAAGCAAAGTGTAAACATGGCAGATTCTGGTAAATTTGCTAATTACTTAAATATGGTTTATAAAAGATATGAATTGAGAGACCTAACATTAGGCTGCAGTGCTATTTGTGACCAGGTGAGGAGCTATGACCCAATCCAGCTTTCTGAGATAAAAGTTGGGATGTGTGTCTCTAGAATGAGAACTAAGAAAGCTCCTGGGCCTGATGGTCTTAAGGCCCTGTCACACCTTGATGTTTTAGGCAGCGTATCCCGGACGTATGAAAAATTTGGACAATACGCTGGTGTACATCGAATAAGTTATGGGTAAGTTTTGTATAAGTTAAGCGTACGCTGAAGAACACTAGTGCACGCTGAAGCACACTGATATACGTCGCTGTACGCTGAGCACCTCTGAAAAATTTCAGCATACTGAAAATTTTCCGACATATTCAACGTATGGCTAAAATGTCCCGCATATGCAGGGAATAAGTTGTAGATAAGTGATGCATTTGTTGACAAAGGTTACTTGTAAGCAACTCACAAGTTACTCATAAGTCAAGATACATCAAGATAAATGTCTAGCATACCCAAAACTTATTTCTAATGTATGAGTAACATTCTTTGAATCACTGTGTAACTTACTGAAAGGGTTTCTAACTTATAGCTACAGTATAATGGTGTATTTGCAGTGTTGGTTCACAGGAGGAACCCGTAAGTACAGACAAACTGGTCTTGTTCTTCTATTCAGACAAAGTAAAGAGATGTTTCAAACCTTGACATGTTTTGACTGAGTGATGGTCCTGTGTAGACTGAGTGACACCTTTATTAATTAAGAGCTGACTTGATCCACCTGCACTCTGTTCTGATCAGCTCAGCTGGTGCCTACAGCGCATACACGCACACAGAGAGCTAAACACACGTTCTTGTTCGTATAGCGGGACCTGTACTTCTGTGTGACTGTCCAAGCCAGCTTAAAGGTCCTGTCACACCTTAACAATTTAGGTAGCGTTTGTCAAACGTATAAAAATTGGTCTAAAACTCTGCACTAAAACGCTGAAATTTTCACTTTTGGCTGAATGCATCACATATCCATAATAAGATGGACTTATACAGTGGTGTGAAAAAGTGTTTGCCCCTTTCCCGATTTCTCATTTTTTTGTGTGTTTGTCACACTTAAATGTTTCAGATCATCAAAAAAAATAAATATTAGACAAAAATAACACAAGTAAACACAAAATGCAGTTTTTAAATGAAGGTGTTTATTATTAAGGGTAAAATAAAATCCAATCCGACATGGCCCTGTGTGAAAATATGATTGTCCCCTGTTAAAACATAAATTAACTGTCATTTATCACATCTTTGGAAAGCTGAGTTCAGTTTCTCGAGCCACGCCCAGGCCTAATTACTGCCACACCTGTTCTCAATCAAGAACTCACTTAAATAGGACCTTCCTGACAAAGTGAAGTAGACCAAAAGATCCTCAAAAGCTAGACGTCATGCTGCGAACCAAAGAAATTCAGAAACAAATGAGAAACAAAGTAATTGAGCTCTATCAGTCTGGAAAAGGTTATAAAGCCATTTCTAAAGCTTTGGGACTCCCATGAACCACAGTGAGAGCCATTATCCACAAATGGCGAAAACATGGAACAGTGGTAAACCTTTCCAGGAGTGGCTGGCTGACCAATATCACCCCAAGAGCGCAGCGACGACTCATCCAAGAGGTCACAAAAGACCCCACAACAACATCCAAAGAACTGCAGGCGTCACTTGCCTAATTTAAAGTGAGTGTTCATGACTCCACCATAAGAAAGAAACTGGGCAAAAATGGCCTGCATGGCAGAGTTCCAAGACGAAAACCACTGCTGAGCAAAAAGAATGTAAAGGCTTGTCTAAGTTTTGCCAGAAAACATCTTGATGATCCCCAAGACTTTTGGGAAAATACTCTGTGGACTGACGATACAAAGGTTGAACTTTTTGTGAGGTGTGTATCCCATTACAGCCGGCGTAAAAGGAACACAGCATTTCAGAAAAGGAACATCACACCAACAGTAAAATATGGTGGTGGTGGTGTGATGGTCTGGGGCTATTTTGCTGCTTCGGGACCTGGAAGACTTGCTGTGGTAAATGGAACCATGAATTCTGCTGTCTATCAAAAAATGCTGAAGGAGAATGTCCGGCCATCTGTTTGTGACCTCAAGCTGAAACGCACTTGGGTTCTGCAGCAGGACAATGGTCCAAAGCACACCAGCAAGTCCACCTCTGAATGGCTTAAGAAAAACAAAATGAAAACTTTGGAGTGGCCTAGTCAAAGTCCTGACCTGAATCCGATTGAGATGCTGTGGCATGACCTTTAAAAGGTGGTTCATGCTTGAAAACCCTCCAATGTGGCTGAATTACAACAATTCTGCAAAGATGAGTGGGCCAAAATTCCTCCACAGTGCTGTAAAAGACTCATTGCCAGTTATCGCAAACACTTGATTACAGTTGTTGCTGCTAAGAGTGGCCCAACCAGTTATTAGGTTTAGGGGGCAATCACTTATTCACACAGGGCCATATAGGTTTGGATTTTTTTCCTTAATAATAAACACTTTCATTTAAAAACTGCATTTTGTGTTTACTTGTGTTATCTTTGTCTAATATTTAAACTTGTTTGATCTGAAGCACTTAAGTGTGGCAAACAGACAAATAAATGAGAAATCAGGAAGGGGGCAAACACTTTTTCACACCTCTGTATATAACATATTAGCAACTCATACAGAATATTTCAATAACTTATAAATAACTTAAACTAATGTGTTGCCGACATTCACAACTTATGCACAACAATAGTCTAACTTCTGCATTGCTGATCCTAACTTCTGCATAGCACATTCATGCCAAACTGCCGTAGCCTCCCGATCCATGAATCCTAGGTGTGTGAGAGATCATCTCTGTTTAACCAAAATGATTCTTTTCTCCAAAGACCATGGCAGGGAGTGTGACCAGCCTGGCAGAACTGTGAAATCTGTCAGGTCAGTCATGCCTAAAACAGCTGATGTGACATGTCAGGAACATCAGATGACAGTTATCACAACCTGGCTCAAAGGCATGCTTACTGATGGCAATAAAAAAAAAGTTTATTTTCAATAAAGTGAAAAAAACAAGATAATGCATGGAGTGTGCCTTTGCCAGGGGGCGCAGCCAACAGCTAAGTGTGATTTATTAAGAAAATCAGCTGCGCTCTGCGCTTCGGGTGATCAGCTGATTGGATCCACCTCCTCCAGTGTTCAGACATTTTGGCATAGCTATCAGAACAGCACTGGACAGCTGATAGTACAGACTGCAGTCAAAGGTTAAAAAAAACATGGGGGGAGGGCTAAACAGTGATTTGAATCTTTTCCTGTAGCTTGAAAGTGCTCCAACACATCCCCGACAGGTCCCATTATACGAAAAATTATGTGTGTTTAGTTTTGTGTGTATGCACTGCAGCAGAGCTCTGTATGGGTTTTTCCTGTAAACCAACACTGCAAATATATAGGGCAGCTGCAAGCTAGAAACCCATTCAGTTAGTTACACATAGGTTCAAAGAGCGTTACTCATTGGTTAGAAATAATTTTTGGGTACATTAGACATTAATCTCGATGTATTTCAACTTTTGAATAACTATGAGTTACTGACAAGTAACATGTGTAAACAAACGCATAACTTCCCTACAACCTTTACTCCCCGAATGCAGGATGTATCAGCCATATGCTGGATACGTCGGCAGAGGAGCTCCATGAACTACACCGTATACCAGCGTGGTTCAAGGTGCTTCAGCTTCTTCAGCGTGCTCTTAACTTTGACAAAACTTAGCCATAACTGATTCAACATACGCCAGTGTATTCTTCAAATTTTTCATACGTTTTGCAAATGCTATCCAAATTGTCTAGGTGTGACAGGGTCTTTAGTGTAACACTTTCAAGCTACAGGATATTATGAAGATCCAAATAGCTGTGTGGCCCTCTTTGCCATGTTTTTACATTTGACTGCAGTCTGAACCATCAGCTGTTCAGTGCTGCTCAGATAGATATGCCAAAATGTCAGAACACCAGAGGAGGTGGATCCAATCTGCTGATGAGATCTTCAGAAGCACAGAGCTCAGCTTTTTTCCATGATAAAACCCACTTTGCTGTCCCTTGGCTGCAGCTCTCTGCTGTTTTTGGGTCCACACCGGCAAAAGATTCAAAGATTGTATTTGTCAGTACTACTATACAGTGGGGCAAAAAAGTATTTAGTCAGCCACCAATTGTGCAAGTTCTCCCACTTAAAATATGAGAGAGGTCTCCAATTTTAATCATAGGTATACCTCAACTATGAGAGACAAAATGAGAAAAAAAAAATCCAGAAAATCACAATGAAGGATTTTTAATGAATTAATTGGTAAATTCCTCGGTAAAGTAAGTATTTGGTCAATAACAAAAGTTCATCTCAATACTTTGTTATATACCCTTTGTTGGCAATGACAGAGGTCAAACGTTTTCTGTAAGTCTTCACAAGGTTTTCACACACTGTTGCTGGTATTTTGGCCCATTCCTCCATGCAGATCTCCTCTAGAGGAGTGATGTTTTGGGGCTGTCACTGGGCAACACGGACTTTCAACTCCCTCCAAACATTTTCTATGGGGTTGAGATCTGGAGACTGGCTAGGCCACTCCAGGACCTTGAAATGCTTCTTACGAAGCCACTCCTTCATTGCCCAGGCGGTGTGTTTGGGATCATTGTCATGCTGAAAGACCCAGCCACGTTTCATCTTCAATGCCCTTGCTGATGGAAGGAGGTTTTCATTCAAAATCTCATGATACATGGCCCCATTCATTCTTTCCTTTACACGGGTCAGTCGTCCTGGTCCCTTTGCAGAAAAACAGCCCCAAAGTATGATGTTTCCACCCCCATGCTTCACAGTAGGTATGGTGTTCTTTCTCCTCCAAACACGACAAGTTGAGTTTTTACCAAAAAGTTCTATTTTGGTTTCATCTGACCATATGACATTCTCCCAGTCCTCTTCTGGATCATCCAAATGCTCTCTAGCAAACTTCAGACGGGCCTGGACATGTGCTGGCTTAAGCAGGGGGACGCGTCAGGCACTGCAGGATTTGAGTCCCTGGCGGCGTAGTGTGTTACTGATGGTAGCCTTTGTTATTTTGGTCCCAGTTCTCTGCAGGTCATTCACTAGGTCCCCCCGTCTGGTTCTGGGATTTTTGCTCACCGTTCTCGTGATCATTTTGACCCCACGGGGTGAGATCTTGCGTGGAGCCCCAGATGGAGGGAGATTATCAGTGGTCTTGTATGTCTTCCATTTTCTAATAATTGCTCCCACAGTTGATTTCTTCACACCAAGCTGCTTACCTATTGCAGATTCAGTCTTCCCAGCCTGGTGCAGGTCTACAATTTTGTTTCTGGTGTCCTTTGACAGCTCTTTGGTCTTGGCCATAGTGGAGTAAGGAGTCTGACTGTTTGAGGTTGTGGAAAGGTGTCTTTTATACTGATAACGAGTTCAAACCGGTGCCATTAATACAGGTAACGAGTGGAGGACAGAGGAGCCTCTTAAAGAAGAAGTTACAGGTCTGTGAGAGCCAGAAATCTTGCTTGTTTGTAGGTGACCAAATACTTATTTTACCGAGGAATTTACCAATTAATTCATTAAAAATCCTTCAATGTGATTTTCTGGATTTTTTTTTCTCATTTTGTCTCTCATAGTTGAGGTATACCTATGATGAAAATTGGAGACCTCTCTCATCTTTTAAGTGGGAGAGCTTGCACAATTGGTGGCTGACTAAATACTTTTTTGCCCCACTGTATGTACAGGACATACGAGAATTGAAATACCGTTTGTCTCTCTTCAGTGGTGTGCGCAGTATAAAAAAAGGAATAAGACTGGAAAAACAACAACAGCACTCCATGTACAGTAATGCTACCCACAGTGCAAATAATGGTAAAAGATAAAACCCAGACATCCCAGAGTGCAAATAAATGATAAAACGCAGCAATCCTATATACAGAAAAGCATAGAGCAGTAATACCCGTAGTTGCTAGTTTGATGCAGTACTGTAGGTGCAGACAGTGACAGATTGGACTTCACGTGATCAATATTGCAATAACAGACAGCAGCAGGTATGGCATTTGTGCAAATGGTTGCAGTAAGGTGCAGAAACATACAGCAGTAGATGAATGACTGTTGGTGTGCCAGTCTTTCTGTGCCAACAGCTGAGGTAGTTATTGTGCAGGTAAGTGCATTACGGTCCAAGAGTAGGGAGGGGGAGTGGACAGAGTTCAGGGTCCTGATGGCCTGGTGAACAAAGCTGTTTAGCAGTCTTGTGGAGCGGGCCCAGAGACTCCAGTACCTTTTCCGTGAGGACAGTAGGCTGAAGAGGGAGAGTGAGGGGTGGGAGGTGTTGCCTACAATGTTGATGGCTCTGCGGGTGAGGCGGGTGACATAGATGTCCGAGAGGGGGAGCAGAGGGGCACTGATGAGCTTGCTGGCAGCTTTCACTATGCCTTGTAGTGTCTTCCGGCAGGAGGTGGTGCAGCTTCCGTACGACACTGTGATGCAGCTGGTGAGGATGCTCTCAATGGTGCCCCGGTAGAATGAGCACATGATGGAGGGTGGGACTCATGCTCTCCTCAGTTTGTGGAGGAAATGGAAGTGAGTTTGAGCCTTTTTGTCCAGTGATGTAGTGTTGGACCAGGAAAGGTCCTCAGAGATGTGCACCCCCAGGAACTTGGTGCTGCTCACTCTCTCCTCAGCTGCTCCATCAATGATCAGAGGGGGATGCTGTGTGTGTCCCATCCTGAAGTTGACCACAATCTCTTTGGTTTTTTCCCACATTCAGGAAGAGATTATTGTCTTTACACCACTGGACCAGTTGGCTCACCTCATTTCTGTAGTTGGCCCCCTCTTTGTTGGTGATGAAGCCCACTACCGTCATCTGCAAACTTGATGATGTGGTTGGTGTTGTAGACTGGTACACAGTTATGGGACAGCAGGGTGAAGAGCAGCGGGCTGAGCGCGCACCCTTGTAGGGCCCCTGTGCTCAGTGTGATGGTCTTGGAGGTGCTGCTGCCAACCCACACGTTCTGTGGCCTTTCTGTAAGAAAGTCTAGCCCCCAGTTACAGAGAGAGGTTTTGAGTCCCAAGTGTCTGAGTTTTTGTGTTAGGTGCTGGGGGTTGGTTGTATTGAATGCTGAACTGAAGTCCAAGAACAGCATTCGCACATAGGAGTTCTGAGTCCAGGTGGGTGAGGGCTGGATGAAGAGTAGCAGAGATGGTGTCTTCTGTGGCTCTGTTTGACCTGTATGCAAACTGAGATGGGTCATGGGAGGGAGGGAGGATGAACTTGATGTTCTGCATCACCAGCCGCTCGAAACACTTCATTGTGATGGAGGTCAGTGCTACTGGCCGGTAATCATAGCTGGATGGGATGGGCTTCTTTGGGACTGGTATTATGGTGGCAGTTTTGAAACATGTTGGGACAACAGCTTGACTCAGGGAGATGCAAAACCACACTCCATTATCTTGGGGTTTTTTTTCACTTTATTGAAAATAAACTTATTCATCGCCATCAGTTTGCATGCCTTTGAGCCAGGTTGTGACAACTGTCATCTGACATTCGTGACATGTCACATCAGCTGTTTGAGACTTGACTGACCTGACAGATTTTACAGCTCTGCCAGATCGGTCATGCCCCCCGCTGTGCGATAGTCTTTGGAGGGGAGAATCATTTCAGTTGAACAGAGATGATCTTTTGCACACCTAGGATTCATGGATTGGGAGGTGACGGCAGTTTGGCATGACTGCGCTATACATAAGTTATGCATAAGTTAGACTATCGTTACGCATAAGTTGTGAATGCTCGTAAAACACTAAGCATTCGTTAGTATAAGTTATTTATAAGTTATCACAACATTCTATATAAGTTACTAGTATGTTATGTATTCATCCAACATGTTATGGATACGCGGTGCATATGGCAAAAAGTGAAAATTTTAGCGTATGCCAGCGTTTTAGACCAATTTTTATACATTTGGCAAACACTGCCTAAATCGTCAAGGTGTGATAGGGCTTTTACAGGATGGGTTCTCAAGGTTTGTGCTCCACAGCTTAAAGGGTTTGTTACACAGGTGTTTCAGACATTGCTGGACTGTTGCATTTTTTCCCAGCTGATGGAAAAAATCCACAATAATACCAGTGCCTAAAGTTTCTAAGGCAGCAGCTCTTAAGGATTTTAGATCTGTGACACTTACTCCGCTCTTGGCCAAGTATATGGAAACAATGGTCAGATCTTATGTCCTTTGTTGGAAACCAATTTGATCCACTTCACTGTGCTTATAGACCTCGTAGAGGTACAGAGAATGCAAGTCTCACTCTTCGGGATCAAATAACTAAACACTTGCAACAACTTAAAATCATTTGCTCGTGTTCTTTTTAGTCATCCAAGCTCTGCTTTTGATACTGTGCAAATCAACATTCTTTTAGATTAACTTTTTAAAATGAACATAAATGGAGGTCTTGTTTAATGGATTAGGAGTTTTTTAACTGACTGTCCACAGAGAATTATATTGGATGGAGTTTATTTAGATGAGCTTGTTTTAAATACTGGAGCTCCCCAAGGCTGTGTGTTGTCAGCTCTGTTGTTTTCAATTTATATAAATAGCATATATGTGAATACCAGCCATGTCAATCTCCAAAAGTATGCTGATGATATGGCTCTGGTTGGCCTTCTCAGAAAATAATGGTACACATGAAGAAGTTTACTTTACTTCTTCCTCACTTTAGTGCAGGAATGGTGTCAAACTGCTAATATGGAGATTAATGTCACCAAAACAAAAGAACTTATAGTACAGACAAGGAATGGTAGTAAGTTAACCCCTGTTGTGCTGAATAATCAGCCTGTAGAAGTAGTGGAATATTTTAAATATTTGGGGGAAAATTATAGATCATACACTGAGTTTGAGTGCAACTGCAGAAACCATTTTTAAAACAGCAAATAAGAGGCTTTTACTAAGGAAAGTGAGGAGCTTCAGTGTCAGCCGTTACATACTTGAGATGGCATAGAGGAACCTAGTTGAAAACATTCTCCAGTTTAATATAACTGTGTGGTATGGAAACATGAGTGTGAAGAACAAAAGCAAGCTTTCCAAAATCCTTAAAGTTTCAGGGAAGGTGATTAGTTTGTCACAATAACAATTATGTGACCTATTTGAGAGTTCGGTACTGAGGAAAATCAGACAAACATCTAATTAGACCGCACTCCCACTCAACTCTGAGTTTGTGCTGCCCCCTTGTGGTTAACAGTTTAGGGTCCCGTGGGTCAGTCGGAGCATATATCAGAGGTCCTTTGTGCCAAATGCCATTCAGAGACTGGATGCAAAAAGTTAAATACTTTTCTATTGCAACAGAAGCTTTTACTAAGAATTTAACTTTTTTTTAAAAAATTGTGTTATGCTGCAGTGTTGCATGTTTAATATTTCTGTTCTGTTATTATGGAGGAGCTACAGGTGTAGCTGTTGATGCCAATTACTGGGCAGCATTTATTTTGAATGTGTTTGTTGCTATAAAGTCATCCTGGATAGCGTGAGGGTGGTAGAATCAGAGGCAGAAGGCACTGATGTGTGAGCTGTGAAAGCAGGCAACTGTGAAGGAAACCCTGTGAAGCAGAAAGATAAAGTTGGCTATTTCTTCTGCAAAATGGCTCCCAATCTCAGGCAGAACTCCTGAGTGTCTCCTTTCACTAAGCACAGAAGAGGATGCGAGTATAAAATGACACCTCAGGTGTTATAATCTTAATGTAGATAAGAAACTATTTTCTGCTTGTGCCAATTCACTCATAAGCTAAGCAAGGACCTTTTAAGGGCTTCTCCTTTTTAACCTCTTTGACTAAAGTATCCTGTATTGTTTTTGTTACTGTAATGAAGTACATGTATCATGAAAAGAAAAGAAAATTGTAGTGTTGTTCGTGGGACATGTTATGGTGTTACACGGGCGGTGACATCACCCAGGGTATAAGAGGGCCATGCGGTAGAGAGGCAGTCTCGTCGACCACCTCTCTGCCCAGTGGGAGTGTCTCTGTATCAGTGTGAGTCATATAATAAAGTCCTGTGTAGTTCACTACTCGCCTCATTATTGTGCCACGTTTTACGGACATAACATTTAGCGATGAGGATAAAGTTATGGATGCTGGCGTGTCTGCAATTCGGCCCTTTTTGGAGTCTCCGGGGGAGCCTCTGGTGCCTTGGGGCAGATGGTTCGCCGCTTTTAAAAACTACTTGATGGCACTAAACTTTGGTGAACTGAAGAAGGTATGAGCAAGGGCGATTTTAGTCCACAATTTAGGCATGGAAAGACAACGTATCCTTTCTACCTTGGGAGCTAGTGATAGCTTCAATGACGTGGTTGAGCAAATGGTGCAACATTTCCGCGCACCTACAAACGTCATCGTCAAGAGAGTCCAGTTTCGGCAGCGCCTCCAGCGGGCCAGCGAGTTGGTGTAGCACTATGTTGCAGACCTATAGCAACTGGCTAAGACTGGTGACTTAGAGGACGAAATGGTCCGCAACCAGCTGACGGAGCACACTCTGTGTTCGTCAGCTCGGTCGAGATTGCTTACACACTCCGGCGAATTAACTCTAGCCAGGGCTGTGGAGATAGCCCGACAGTGTGAAACGGCAGACAAGTTATCATGGTGAGAGAGCTACGCTACGCTGCGCCACCATGACTCACAATCAACGACGCAGGCTGTGGATCTGGACAGCGAAGACAGCGAAGAAGAGGAATGCGCTGCAGCTGTAAAGATGAGGTCCGCCCCGGGATCACCCAAGTGTTCGAGTTGTGGGTCCACTAAGCACCAGTATAAGGCGAGAGAGTGTCCGGCGAGAGGCAAACGCTGTGGCAAGTGCAGATACCTGCATCATTTTGCCAGGGCCGGTAATAGGTTCAAGCAAGGGGAACGGGGACACAAGCGGATACCCCTGCTTCAACTCCTACGGTGATTGACACCGTCTCCCCGAACACAGATGGCTGTGCATACTGTATGGTGAAGTTGAACGGTGAGGACGTGCCGTTACTGGTGGACACGGGTGCAGTGAGGTCCTTGCTGAATTGGCCTACTGTGAGGAGTTTTTTCCCATATCACCGAGTGAGATGTCTTTCAACGCCATTTTGTGGATATGGTGGGAATAGACTGCCCATTGTGGGTTCGCTGGAACTGACGGCTAGATACAAGGCAGCGGAGGTAGCCAATCTGCAGTTTGTGGTGACAATCAGTGGAGCAAATATGATGGGCTGCGACCTTTTCTACGGACTTGGCTTCACGCTCACCAGTGGTGGTGGAGAGGAGTGGTCGGGCTGTGGCTTGTGGGACCGGCCAGTTCCGCGAGTGTTGGACGACGCAATATGGGGCGAACCTTGGCCTAGTATTCTGGGAGATGAGCAGGACCAACCCCATCCAGGGCCATCGCAGGAGGGTGCCTGTGCCAGGGTCCAAGTTGCCCTAGTTGAGGGAACTGGGTGGCGCATTGGGACGCCCATGACGGCAGATGAAGCAGAGTGGCTGGCCCAACCTGCCTCCGGAGTTTGGCTGGGAGGTACCAAGAAGCAGGGGGTCACAACGGCTTCGCCAGCATCTGAAATGAAAGCGAGCGGGGCAGGACCGGCTGGCACGGTAAAACGACATGCCACACAGGAATACTGGAAGCTGAGTCGGGCTCCTCTGGGGGTCACTGATGTGGTCCGGCCCAGGGAGAGGGCCCGGTTGAGAGGGGTTTGCAAGAAGAGGAAATGGCAGGAGGACCAGGGGCGGCTGCAGGTAGTGGCTGTTCAGGAGGACGGCTACCTTCAGCTGTCTGATGATACACGGAGACATCCCAACGAGCTGCACCGTGCCAATGTTTGTTTTGTGTGTATATATGTTTGTTGTGATAACGGGATTGTTTTATGCCTTATATTAGGAACACGGCAGGTTTTATTTTATGGACTATTTCATACCAGAGATGGCAGAATAATCCGTCTAGCCGTGTGGGGGTGGGACAGTAGTCCACCTGTCCCCCCCTAGCCTTAGTTGTTTATGTAAATGAGGTAGGCCCTAATGATTTTCTCTTCACTTTAGAGTGTGATTCAGGTTCCAAATTCGGGAGGGTTTCAGTTGTGTGTGCTTGCCCATTTTTTAAAGGGGGGGGGGGGGTGTAGTGTTGTTCGTGGGACATGTTATGGTGTTACACAGGCGGTGACGTCGCCCAGGGTATAAGAGGGCCGTGCAGTAGAGGGGCGGTCTCTTTGACCACCTCTCTGCCTAGCGGGAGCGTCTCTGTATCAGTGTGAGTCATATAATAAAGTCCTGTGTAGTTCACTACTCGCCTCATTATTGTGCCACATAACAAAAATGTCAGCTTGAATAGTTACTACAGATCTTTTTGAAGCTTTATCAAAAGCAATCAGAGCTTATTCATTCTGGTGCAGATGTGCATTAGAGCTTTTTGGTAGAGCAGGGATCGTCAGTCTCGTCAATGAAAGAGCCATTTTTCACCGTTAAAACCCACATCAAGCCAGCAAATATATTTGAGCCTTACAGTATGTATAAGCATGCATTTCCACTTTTATTGAAAATGTGTTTTTCACTGTGAAAGGTAAAGTGTGTAACAGTGGTTGACATCCAATGATCAACTTCGAGATAATATCAATCTCAAATGCCCTAAGGGCAGTGTCTCACTTGGCTATGACAGTTCGCAACTAGTTACCAATTAAAAAAATAGTGACAAATATGCAAATTTGTGACAATTTTCACTTGAAATCACACTAAATTGGCACTTATAACACATTTGTAAACATAGCCTGTCTTGCACACAGGGTCATTTCCTGCATTTTGGGGGCCCCTATTTTTGTAAAGCAGAGGAAAATAATTTGTGGCAGTGCCTCAATCTGGTACACTTTAAGAAGAAAATGGGCTAGATTCATCGATCTAAAATTCAGATTAAAAATTTCAAGTTGACTCAAGCAATGTAATCCTACAGGAAAACATCACTAGTGCATTTGAGGAAGTTTGAAGGATGATTTGTTGTTAAATTTTGAAAAATTATAACCATAATCATCAAAATTAAATAAAGGCTTTAAATATTTCACCGTGGGTGTAATGTATGTTGAAAATATTAAATTTGAGCATTTTAATTTGTATTACAAAAAAATATTTTTTTCCACATGATTCTAATGTTCTAAAATGCATTAATAAAAGGTAAAACATTAATGATTCTGTATGTCAAGAAGTGCAGTGAATTTCCCTCAAAAATTCTTATTCTAAATTCAGGAAACAAAGTTACTCAACAATGAAACATAACAAAAATACTCTGCATTTTGGCAATGGACCAACTGCAGGTGCTTGAGGAGGTGCAGGAGAAGCCTGTTCTGTCACTGGAGCTGCAATCAGCGTTTTACCTAAAGACAAAGATCATCTGATTAACAAGAAAAATCAAATGCAAATATTCATATATAATATCAAATATGTCATATTCATACATTAATAATGCAAAAGAGTATCCTAGAATGTGTCGGTAAAATGACATGATTGCTCTGTCTTTCTCACACTTCTTCATCTGCTTGCTTCACACGCTACACTGCAGAGTTTAGTTTACACCCTATAATTCATTTGCTGAAATCAGTTAGAATCAGTTCTGCACACAGCAGAGCTGCCACATATGCGGAAATGTATTATTGATACAGTGAGGTAAAACCCCTCCCTCTTGCATGAGGGAGTGGTTAAGCTTATTAAAACTATTGGGCTCAATTTTGGGGTGGCACACTCTTGGGGAATTGCCTAAAGAGCTGTGTCCCAGCGCTGCTTGTATCCATATCTCACTTTCAGTGAAAAAAAGGAAAAGCATACTTCATCTCTCAGTCTGATTATTTGGTCGTTGTATCAAAGAACTGGGGTTTAAGGTATTTTAGACTCAACAAATGCAAGCGTTCATTGTCAAAGTTGTTACTTTTAAGCAGAGTGGTGGCCTAGTGGTAGTGCATCTGCCCCCACAGCTGGGAGGTCATGGATTCAAGCCCCAGCTGGGTCATACCAAGACCATATAAAAATGGTCCTTCCCACCTTCTAGCTTGGTGCTCAGCATAATAGAATGGGGGAAGGAAAAGTTGTTTATGGCAGCAGCCCCTCTGATTCTAGATGTGATTAACATTATAGATAAGAGAAATTAATTTTGTTCTGCTGTACATGATTGGCTGTATGGATTACGTAAATGACAATAAAGTTGGTGTCTTCTTTTTATTTTAGTAATGAACACAAAATTAAATACAGTGGTGATCGAAATTAGAGAACAGTGTATTAACCTCTTGCACTCCGGTGTACCACGGACGGGCACGTCTCTGCGTCCCAGAGCGCACGAGGGTGCACCCTCATGCGCTCTAGGACGCACGAGGGCACTGCGTCCAAACGCGCACTGAAAAAAAAAAGTTCTTCCACTACAGACACAGCCGCGAACAGATCAGATATGATTGACCTCTTATTCGACTAATAAGAGCCTTGAATTGGGTTTCTGAAACCTTGAAGAACCAATGACTGAAAACCTAGCAAGAAGGACCCGCCTACCAACGCTGTGAATGCAGCCAGCCAATTGAAGCACAGAAGTTCGGGCTGGGTGAAGAGAGACTGACTGCTGCAGCAGATGAAAAAAAGGACCCACAGGAAGAACCTGCTACAGACCCAGCAGCACGGAGACCACCCACAAGTGTGACCTGCACTTATTCCAGCAGAATAGACATTTAGGATTCTCTTCCATGGTCATCATAGACCGACGGAGGCTGACGACAAAGGTCGTAAATCATTCGCCAAAACGGCAATCATGGAATTATGTTTTGACTGGGAACCACGAGCGGACCAGCGTCGCGTTCGTCTGACAATGAGGAAGAGAAGTTCGCCAGGACAATGCTGCTGTGAAGAGGTAAGTGTTATAAGCTAAATTATTCTTTATCCCTGAAAATTGTAATCAAAAAATGACTTTTGACCGATCGGTAAATTACAACTGTGCGGCACACGAAGTCCGAAGTGCGTGCGCCGCGGTACATGGTTTGTTCGCCGCGTCCGGACCATGAATGCCCCCACTCCCCGCTACTCTTCTGTAGCGAGGGGGGGGAAGCCGCGGTGACTGCGCCACGGTCGCCACATAGCCACATGAGTCTATTCCGTCATGTAGCGATGGCCGATGTCCGTCCTCTGTAGCGAGGACAACCCCCCCCCCCACACACACGCACACACACAGCCCTGAGTGTCACCTTTCATTAGAGCCCAAGATGAAGCTTCTATATTGAATCATTCAAAAGTTACAGACGTTTTTCCAAACTGTGCCATTTGGCACAGTTCAAAAACGCCTGGGAACTACCTGAGGAAAAAGCTGTGTAATATATTCATTTTTTGTGGTATTATTACAAAATTTTGACCTCAGCTGGATTACACTTTGGTTCTACATTTCTGTTGCATTTTCCAGCCCGGATCTGAAGCTGTGTGTTATTTGCAAGCATTTGTATCCAAAAAAACACCCAGGCCAAATTTATTTTCTTCAAGTTCAGTATGTTTAGATGACTGTATCTCAGTGGCCAGAGCACTTAGAGAGATTATGACTGTTTTGCCAAAAAATTCAAAGTGTTTTCTTTTAAATGAGACCAACCCCATGAAGATGCTGCAAAAGGTTGAAGAACGGCTTTTGATTTACTTTAGGCACGTTATTTTTTGGCGTTTTTAGGGAAATTGACCGGAGTGCAAGGGGTTAATACTTGATTTAGTCTGAAATATTGTAATTCTTCATTGTTCAGAATTTGACAGAATATCAGCCGTGACTATACTACTGCTGTACTAGCATGTTTTTCTTTTTTAAATAACCAAGGCACTTCAACATAAACATTCATTTTGTAAAGAAAACAGTGAGCAGAATTAGAGAACAATAACCACTGTGTCAGAAGAGAAGATTTAAACAATGTTTCTTTAGGGCTATAAGATTCAAAAATTAATAGGAAGTATAGTATTGCTTTGAATGACTTCAGCACATCTGCACCAACAGGACATCACTAGTTTCTCCCACTGCTCTGGTTTGGTCTTGGTCCATTCTTCTTCAGTCTCTTCCACAGTTCAGTAACTGTAGTGGGTTTCTTAGCCATTACTTTGTCACCAAGGATTTTCCAGAGATTCTCTATGGGTTTTAGATCTGGACTTTGGGCTGGCCATGTCATTATTTCAGTATTGTTAGGTTCAATCAACTGTTTAACCCGTTTTGCAGTATGACAGGGGGCATTGTCTTGTATGAAAATTGTGAGCTGATTGGGAGATAATTGCAGTGAAGGAATTGCATGATGCTGAAAGAGGTTCACATAAACATTTGCATTCACCCTACCATGTAGTTGTATAAGAGGCCCAACTCCTGCTGCAGAAAACTTTCCCCAAACCATGACACTTCCTCCTCCAAATTTAACTGACTTCGTTGCACACTTTGGGTTCGGTCTTTCCCCAGTTTGACTCTGAACATATTGTTTCCCATCAGACCCAGATAAATTGAACTTGTTCTCATCAGTGAAGTGCACTCTGGACCAGTTCTCTGTCCACACAACATGTTTCTCAGCAAAGGCAACTCTAGCCTTTTTATTCTTTCTGCTGATGAGCGGTTTGGTCACTGCAGAGTGAGCTTTGAGTCCAAATTGTCTTAAATGGCGAAACACTGCGTGCTGAGACAGAGCCTTGCCCTGTTCAGCAGTGAACTGGTGAGTAATTCCAGCTGCAGTGTTGAACCGATTTCCCATTGAGAGTCTTCACATAATGTCCTCTCATGCACTTGTTTTACATGGACAACCAGCCTTTTGGGGGGCCTTAAATGAATGTGCGTCCGTGTAAAGTTTCAGTATTCTTCAAATCATAGACTTGGGAGGGCCAGCCTCTCTTGCAATGGCTGAGAGGGTCATCCCTTGGGCCTTCATCTGAATAACCTGCTTTCAAAGGGTTTCAGTCACCTTAGAGTGGCTTGCCATCTTGCAAAGTAACTAGGAGACCTGCCAGAGGGTGTGTCCAACAGTTGAGTAAATTGTCATCAGGTGCCAGATTAACACCAATAACTGGAAGTTATTGGTGTTAATATGATAATTTGAAAGTGTTCTCTAATTTTTAACAGTGCTGTTCTGAAAATGTCTCATTTAAGGATTTCATATTGTGCTTGAGAATATAGATAATTCTGAAATATGCTCAAAAATCTGCCCTTAGATTCATGTTAGTATTACTTCAAATAATATACAAGCATTGACTTTAAAATTTAGGAAATTATAGGCTCAGCTGGCCTGGGAGCATCTTGGTATCCTCTCTGGAGGAGGAGGAGCTGGAGCAGGTGGCCGGGGAGAGGGAAGTCTGGGCTTCTCTGCTTGAGGTGCTGCCTCTGTGACATGGACCTCCGGAAAAGCGGTTGAAGATGGATGGTAAATGGCCTTCACTTATATAGCGCTTTTTCTTACCTCTAGATGACTAAAGCGCTTTACAGATCCTGCTGTTCACACACCCATTCACACACTGATGGCAGCAGAGCTGCTATGCACCAGCGCTGGCCTGACGCACCAGGAATAACTGGGGGTTCTCTGTCTTGCTCAAGGACACTTCGACATGCAGAGTGCAGACAGAGCGTAAATCGAACCCCTGACCCTCCGATCAGTAGTCAGCCACGCTACACCTGTGCCACAGCTGCCCTCTATAATGGAAATTATAGGTTGTTCTCTATTTTTGATCTCCGCTGTAGATGGAGTTATTATGATTAGCAATCAGAAACAGAGTGACAGAGAGCGGAAATTAGTCCATCAAGGCACTACATGCAGCTACAATTAAATGATTTCTCAATTACAGTTCATTTAAAACTGGGGGTGAGAGCCACTCATTCCTTTGAAGATTTCCTCATTTACCGCATTTAATAACATTAATCACTAAATTATTCCAGTGCATATCAGTAAACTAGAATATCGTGAAAGTTTTTTCTCAGTATAATTTGAAAATATATACTTAGGACAATTACATGGGCAGGTAAAATTTTCTCTTCGCAGCTTTCTACTCCCCCCAAGTACTATACATTGTTAGTAAATGCCTTACCTTCATCCTGGGTGCATTTTTTTTCTTCACTAGAGGGATAATGCCTTTTTTCATACTGGAAGGCTGTCAGCCAACCCCAGTACTGGTTGATGACGTTACTCACCCTTGACAGACAGAATTTTGATCTAATTACCCCCAAATTGCTTCTTAATCACTGCAGCTTAGTTTTCTTTATGTTTTATATAAGATTTAAATCATTCACTAGACATAGGAGCTTATCTTTTCACCAATAAAGACATGTACAGTACTTTTAATTGTCTGAAAATATTGTAGCTTTGTGGATGAATACAGAACCTGCAGGGTCTTGGCCCTCCATGGAATGAGTTTGACACCCTTGGTTTAAATTATTGTTAGGAATAGTTAAGATGACCGTGAAGCTTATAGACTTGGAGCCCATGGCATTGCCCTATGGAGGAAACAGCTATGCTTCCACAGATATCAATGTACTAAATGATGTATCCACCTTATTCCTGGGGGTGCCGCTGTAGGAACGATTATGGGCGGAGCTTCCGGTTTCAGCTGACATAGTGTTAAATCAGTCAGTAAGAGTGGAGTAGCAGGGGCATTTAAAATAGTGTTTTTAAAAGTTTTTCTAATTCATTTTAATGTTCACATACGTGTTTTGCACTCAAGTGGCAGCTAATTTCAGCTCTTCTAGTTTTTGTATTTTTTTTTAATGTTTTGGCGTAGTTCTGGTACTGGCTGGTGTTCGTGGTTGTGCCAGACTGGATCAATGGAGGCTTCTCACCACACGGTGACAGACAACATCCAAGCACAGTGTTGTGGCGTATGTCTGCTCTAAGGTAAATTTAATTATGTCCAACATATTTTAACAAAATGCAGCCGACTTTATTGCGATGGAGACGTGCTGGTCTGAATGCGCACTGCATCATTATGAGTACAGGCAACGAGAAGTCAAATCATGACTCTTTTTTTTTTTTGTTTGGTAGGAGCAAAGTCCCGGGGAAACCCCATGAGTGCCTGATATCATTGGAAAGCTTAGAAATCGTACTTTCTAAAAACACCTATGATTTTGCGGAAGATGTAACTCCCGACCGACCGAACATGAGTTTTCGACCTAGCTATATAAACAAATCATCTTTTTCTGGGTCAGTTTTCACACACTTCCTACAAATTAAATATCATTTTGAAGGTCTTTCAATACAGAATATGGAAATAACATTACATCAGTTTTGAAAATGTCCTCAAAGTGACTCATTTTGCCAACACAGGTCATCTGTTTACAGCATTAGCCTCTTAGCAGCAGTGCTAACTAATGGAGCTACTATCTACGAGGCCACTTTTTAAGGTCATCTTCCCATCCCTCAATAATCATGGGAAGTGGTATGATTAAGGCTGTGTTCCCTCATTTCTGATGCCAAAGTCATTGTTTTTGAACAAGGAAAAGTGTCCCGTTTCAGTGACAACCATATATTCTAAACTAGTTCCCGGAAGTTGCTACCATAATTCACGCAAGGCATCATGGGGCCTAAGAATAAGGTGGATAGCATCACATGGGGAAAAAAAATAAATTCAAGAAATGGGGAGGGGGGTCATTTCTTGCCCACGCACAAGTGATGGGATCCACAGTTCATTAAAACGTGCTGTGTGACTTCCAGTTCAATTGCTAAAGAGATCCATTAGAAATGTTGGTACACCAAATCACTCAGTGCTGTACTGGAGCTCCAACTGCCTACCACTCACTGATCTGGCTGAACAGAGTGGATGGCGTTCATTTGATGCCTAGGCAGGTGATTCAGCTGGTGATCCCTGGCTTCCAGTACAGTTCCGGTAGGTGATTCAGTGCAGTACGTTCACCCATAAAACATTTGAATGAATCGTTCACGAACATTACAGCACTACCACACACAAGAAGAAAATTACTTAACTTACCAGTTGGCAGGGGGCTGTGGATGTTCTTCACAGTTTTGATAAATTAACTCCTGCAAAGTTGTATCTTCACTTCTGTGTCTGGGCTGTTACCGATAGGCTCAATGCTGTTTTGCCTTGTCAAAAACTAGAAAACTGAACTGAGAAGGGTTCGAGATGGATTTGAGACTTTGTGACTATTTTGAGAGAAAATTTGTCACACAAATTTTTTGAACATATTCAAAATTCCTGCAACACAAGAGTGAGGCCCCGTGACTCACGAGAAGAAATTTGGAACCCCTGCAAATATTTGGAGATTTTGGAAACTCCCTTGCAAATGCCATTCTCCAACTAGTTGCGAGCTGTTGTAGCCCAGTAAGATACTACCTTAAATCCACCCCTCCCCCTCTAAGACCAACTGGGGATGGAAGATGGCTATTATGTAATAAAATTCATCCAAACATAAATTGGCTACTACGTCTTCATGTGGGACTGGATCCCTTCCCTGACGACTGCACCAGCATGCACTGCTGAAACCTGAATGCTCCCGCTAGCCTCGCAGGGCCATTTGTCTCTTTGGAGCTACCACAGTAAGATGATGATGCCATTCTCTAGTGTAAATGGACCACAACATAGATATAAATGGCTCATTTGAAGGAAATTTAAAAAAAAAAAACAACAACATTGATATACCAAAGAAATCTATTTATTTTTTTACACAGAGAGCTTTGTTTGTGATTACACCCTTTAAATTTGTGGGATTTATTTTCTCTACGTTTGTAATAATCTTGGAAATTTGCAACGTTCTTCATACATTTGTGACATTTTTGTTGTATTTTGTTGTATTTTTTTCTTATAAATCTACCATTTAATTCAAGTAAATCTGAGCTCTCTGTTTCTTTCTTTCTTTCTTGGGCAGCATGGTGCTACAGTGGTTAGCACTGCTACCTAACAGCTAGAAGGTTCCAGGTTTGATTCTCCAGGCTGGCGGGGGTGGGAACCTTTCTGTGTTCTCTCTGTGCTGCATGGGTTCGCTACGGGTGCTCTGGTTTCCTCCCACAATCCAAAGACATGCATGTTAGGTTAATTGGTCATTCAAAATTGTCCCTAGGTATCCATCTCTGATAGGTTCTTAGAATACAGGGTTAGGACTAGTGAAGTGCTTTGAGTGGTCTTTGAGACTAGAAAAGTGCTATATAAGTACAGGCCCTATCCCTTTTCTTTTTCTTTCTCTCTCCTTTTTGCATAAATAACTAACTTTTCTCTTATAAATATGAGGGATTGCTTTTTCTTTCTTTTTTAGCCACTTGCGGTTTTATCAATAGAGGAGTTTAAATAAGCTTTCTTCAACTTGATGAGAATGACTTTGTATGGAAAAAGACCGTTTTGGATAAGTTTTGGTGTTTTTTGCAGGCAAAATGTTTGGAATTATGAACAAATTACTACTTTTTTGTTTGAATGTATTCATATAAATAATACAGTAACTACATTAGTGAAGCCTTATGAATACTTCCATATTGACATGTAAGGATAATTTGGTTTTTAAGCGGTCATCGCTGATGTTTTTGCAAGCCCCACTGTTAAAGATCCCAATTTGAAGCAGAAAAGTGGAGATTTGTTGGAATGCTTTACTGCCCTCCATTTTCAACTGTTTATAATATTTTTCTGTGTCTGCATATTTTCTCTGTGCACATTACTCATCAGAATAAAAAAAGGAACTATGAAAACCTCGACCAACTGTCCTATGACAACAAGCGAGGACCCAAGGTATATTTGCATGGTCAATGCACGCCGCCCACCAACTTTCCAAACGTAGCAACTAGAAACCAGCCCAAACCAGTCACCAGCTGACCCAGAAATGTCCCTCTCTTGGTAGCACGTGTTTTTCTTTAATTTTTTACTTTGAAACATTTCCCTATTATTTAAATTAAGAATGATTTTGTTATGAAATATCTATAATTTTTCAACATTCTTGGGGAAAAAAAAGAAATCTGTGAACAGCGTCCCGCTTTATCATTTTCATTTTGTCCTTCAATAAAGGAATGCATGTACTCAGAACACACACTCGCTCTCTCACACACACAAACACACAAAAAAGAGTTTGCAGCTCCATTCCTTTGTGGAGTACTGGTAGTGTGGGACAAAATCGTCTCACAGATGCTACTGCCTCCTGTTCTGTAGCACTTCCCTAGTTTTCAGCAGTTTTTTTGTTGGGGGAGAACGTCCCCCTCACCCCCCTTCACCTGTTTTTAGTTACTGGTTGCATTGACCTTCTTCTTCCCCTCTACCTAACACATGCACGTCCTTCTTTGGAGCCTTGATAACCCTCAGTTTGCATGCGAACAAATGCAAAAGTTTTTTTTTCCCTTCAAGCTTTTTTTTTTTTTTAGTTCAGCCGGTTCCCCTGGATCGCTTTCCTTTTTATCTCTGTCTCTCGTTTTCAAACTAAATTGGCCAAGCTCGAACCAAACAGGTAAAGAGGCAGCATGGTGTCTGAGGTAGGGGAAAGTAGCTGGCTTGACCTTCCTTGTGCCCCAATCATACAGGCAGAGAAAGTCCTCCAGTTCAGCCAGGAGACTAACTTAACTGCTCTGCTGCTGGAGGCGAAAGAGCTGGAGGCCCGAGTCATCATCCTGTCCGCCAGGTAAGATTAATGCGCTGAGAAATGTACATGAGATAAAGTGAATACAAAGACAAAAGAAAAAAAATCCCCATAATTAACTTTATTTTCTTTAATATATGCAATATATCTGAATGTCACATGCAGTTCAGTAAATTTCATTTTGCTGTAATTGAGCAGTGATACAACATAATCCAAATATTAGTTTTCTCTTACAATATCCCTTCTTTCTGATCTCATGTATGGAGGAACAAAACGGCCAAAATCATAAAAATTGAGAACATAATAAATGTAGGAATTCATTCATTCATTCATTCATTTCCATTTGCATTCCCCAATTCATCTCCCAATACTCCATTCATCCATCCAACAAGCCGTCCACCTTCTAGCACTTTTCTGGGGTTCCGGTGTCATGGAGTCAACAGTCTAAGCAGAGAAGCTCAGACATCCCTTTCCCCAGCCACCTCCTCCAGCTCTTCAGAGAGGATACCAAGGGATTCCCAGGCCAGCTGGGAGACATAGTCCCTCTAACTGGTCCTGGGTCTACCCTGGGGTCTCGTCCTAGTGGGATGTGCCCAAAACATCTCACAAGGAAGGTGTCCAGGAAGCATCCTAATCAGATGCCCAAACCACCTCAACTGGCTCCTTTCGATGTGGAGGAGCAGCGGCTCTCCCGGGTAACTGAGCTCCTCACCTTATCTCTAAGGGTGAGTCCAGTCACTCTACGGAGAAAGCTCATTTTAGCTATTTGTATCCATGATCTCATTCTTTTGGAGGAGGAGGAGGTTGCTTCTGCGGAGTGAGGGCTGGGTGGCCATCACCATGCGTAGAGCCAATCAAGTTAACCAGTGCGTGCCAGCATTGCCAGCTTTGGGCCAGCTCCTCTGCGTCGTCAACAGCAACTCCAAGCTGTCGGAGGTCTCTCTCCACCACATCAAACCATCTGGTGTATGGCTTGCCCCGAGGTCTTTTCCACCCTGAGGCCCTGGGGTTGAACATGAGGATGGCTTTTGTTGGGTGTTCTGGTGAGAGGCAAAGGACATGGCCAAACCAGCAGATACTGTGATGTTGTTCATAGGACGTGTTATTGTGTGACACGGGTGGTGGCTTCACCTTTCATATTCCGCTGCCACCCGGGGTATAAGAGGGCTGTGAGGAAGAGGGGCGGTCTCATTTACCACCTCTCAGCCTAGCAGGAGCGCCTCTGTATAATCTGTGGGTCTATAATAAAGTCCTGTCTAGTTCACCATTCGGTCTCGTCATTGGTTCACTATTTACATACATAACAGATATGCCACTGTGTAATAAGGTGGGATGCTGCAGGCTGATGTGTGCGGGCTCGGAGCACGTTGTTAGAGGTGCGCTGGGGCCACCTAATGTTCTCAATGGTTCTAAGGACCCAACTATCAAACCCATCCACTCTTGAGGCCAGAGTCTAGATGGGCAGTCCGGTTAAAAAAAAACCCAAACATTCTTTTCGCCATTACCCAAAGTTCGTGATGATAAGTGAGGGCAGGAACGTAGATTTACGGTGAACTGACAGCTTTGCTTTGAAGCTCAACTCTCTCTTCACCACAATCTCTGTCAATCTCCCACTCCATTCTCTCTTCGCTCATGAAGGACCCCAAGAAACCTGAACTTCACCACTTGAGGCAGGAGCTCATCCGTGACCCGGAGAGGACAATCCACCCTTTTCTGGCTGAAGAGCATGGACTTGGACATTCTGATTCTCACCTCAGCTGCTTCTCATTCAGCACCAAACCACTCCAGTCAGACCTGTAGGTCATTGCTCAATGAATCTAGCAGAACCACATCATCTGCAAATAGCAGAGATCAGATCCTGTGACCATCAAGCATGACAATATCCCCAGTCAAAGTCAGCAGCTCTCCATCCACACCATACACAGTGTGAACAGGGAGCTGCATCCCCCTTCTGAGTCCCCGGACAGTTTGTCAAAATCTCTTTGAGGCCGACCGAAAGTCTTCTTCCATGGTCTCTCCAAACTCTTCCCACGCCAAGGTTTGCTTCAGCAATTGGCCAAGCTGCACTCTGCTTGGCCTACAGGTACACCTCAGCTGCTTCAGGAGTCTTTGTGAGATGCACAAATGATCTTGCAGCCATAACTCTGGGCAGCTGGTTCAGCAATGGAAGTGGAGAACGTGGCTCATTCAGATTGCATGTCTCCAGACTCCGTTGAGATGTAGTCAAAGTTCTTTCAGAAGTCAGAGGTGCACAGGACAGGGGCGTCACCCTCACTATACAGTAGGGCAAAAAAGTATTTAGTCAGCCACCAATTGTGCAAGTTCTCCCACTTAAAAGATGAGAGAGGTCTCCAATTTTCATCATAGGTATACCTCAACTATGAGAGACAAAATGAGAAAAAAAAAATCCAGAAAATCACATTGAAGGATTTTTAATGAATTAATTGGTAAATTCCTCAGTAAAATAAGTATTTGGTCATTTACAAACAAGCAAGATTTCTGGCTCTCACAGACCTGTAACTTCTTCTTTAAGAGGCTTCTCTGTCCTCCACTCGTTACCTGTATTAATGGCACCTGTTTGAACTCATTATCAGTATAAAAGACACCTGTCCACAACCTCAAACAGTCAGACTCCAAACTCCACTATGGCCAAGACCGAAGAGCTGTCAAAGGACACCAGAAACAAAATTGTAGACCTGCACCAGGCTGGGAAGACTGAATCTGCAATAGGTAAGCAGCTTGGTGTGAAGAAATCAACTGTGGGAGCAATTATTAGAAAATGGAAGACATACAAGACCACTGATAATCTCCCTCGATCTGGGGCTTCATGCAAGATCTCACCCCGTGGGGTCAAAATTATCACCAGAACGGTGAGCAAAAATCCCAGAACCACATGGGGGGGCCTAGTGAATGACCTGCAGAGAGCTGGGACCAAAGTAACAAAGGCTACATCAGAAACACACTACGCCGCCAGGGACTCAAATCCTGCAGTGTCAGACGTGTCCCCCTGCTTAAGCCAGTACATGTCCAGGCCCGTCTGAAGTTTGCTAGAGAGCATTTGGATGATCCAGAAGAGGATTGGGAGAATGTCATATGGTCAGATGAAACCAAAATAGAACTTTTTGGTAAAAACTCAACTTGTCGTGTTTGGAGGAGAAAGAACACCATACCTACTGTGAAGCATGGGGGTGGAAACATCATACTTTGGGGCTGTTTTTCTGCAAAGGGACCAGGACGACTGATCCGTGTAAAGGAAAGAATGAATGGGGCCATGTATCGTGAGATTTTGAGTGAAAACCTCCTTCCACCAGCAAGGGCATTGAAGATGAAACGTGGCTGGGTCTTTCAGCATGACAATGATCCCAAACACACCTCCCGGGCAACGAAGGAGTGGCTTTCTTAAGAAGCATTTCAAGGTCCTGGAGTGGCCTAGCCAGTCTCCAGATCTCAACCCCACAGAAAATCTTTGGAAGGAGTTGAAAGTCTGTGTTGCCCTGCGACAATTGGAAACCTCTCTCATCTTTTAAGTGGGAGAACTCGCACAATTGGTGGCTGACTAAATACTTTTTTACCCCACTGTATGTGAAATTAAAATGAAAAATGAATAAATAGGTGAAATAATTCAGATATAGATATTATTAAGTACAATTCAGATATAGATATCTGAAATGCAAATACGCAAGTACAAATGCAAATTAAAACAAATGTCTGTCATAGTTTATAAATCATTTAAGGCCTATATTTTTAGCATTATATCCCTTGTATTTTTATATGCATATTTAGTGTCAAAATAAGCAATTTATTAATGTGTTAATTAATTTATAATTTTGGTAGCTTTGGTCCTCCATAGTTTGCTCCTATATTCTCAATGTAAAATCTGTGCATGATGTGTTGGTTTGTGAAGTAGCTTTAGGTTTATGTTCCAACTTAGTTGATAATTTAGCTGCCAAGACTCAACAGAGTACAGTTATAAACTATGCGCCAAACTATGGACACTTGCTAATTTGTGTCTGAGTGTACCATATAGCAGTCCATATTATTTGTTAGTTATTACAAAAAAATCACAAAACTAATTGATAAAATGTAATCATTTTGTCCTTATGATTCATTTGACAATCTTTTATCTGTGTATCATGGAAATTGACAGTGAGGAAGACGCTGCTGCTGTGTACAAGGCGGCCCGCTTCCTCAACATGACGGGCTCGGGCTACGTGTGGCTGGTGGGAGAGCGGGAGATGTCGGGTAAAGCCCTGAGCGAGGCACCAGACGGTACGTTCATCCAGCCAAGATCACCAGGAACACACTAGTTAATCCCCATTCTAACAAGGGGCCAAGTGAAACAAATGCAGGATTAGAGAGATTAAACAATTAATAATGGTTGGATTATGCAGTTATCAGAATAACTGTTTGTTTTGTGTTGAGCATTTAAACATTTACGCACTATGTGTTTAAAGGTTTAAATATGTTGTGTGCCTGCACCTGGTTTTCAGTTTTCAATGTTCATTGTGCTAATCTGCCATGTTAAGTCCCTGGTTTCTGGTGAGTTATAAAGGGAGAGGTTTGCAACAGATAACTGATAGAATGGTAAGCTTCAACAGCTTTTTTGTCTATTTGTGGATTATGCACAAGTTTCTTCCGGATCACAATATTTTATCACTTTATGGTCACATATATCAACCATCGTTTCCCTCAGGCAATCGAACACAAACAGCCGCTAAAGAGTACTTGCAATCCTGTGTGTTCCACTTGCACTGCAGCTTCTCTAAAAGAGTCTGCAAGATTAATAGTCCTGGTTGCAATCAGAAACTTAGCTGAAGTTTGTTTAGGGAGAATAACTGTGGCTGTGTTGATTCCTTTAAAAGGGGGGGGGGGGGTCCAACTTCAAAGGACTCTTTTCACATGCTGTGAAAAAGTCATCAGTGGCAACATCTGAACAATGATCCCGTTATTTCTGCCGCCTTTTCTTGTAAATTGTATCCTAGAGATTGACAGAGGACTGGGTGAAGTGACTGGGCAAGTACAGCTAAGCTACTGAGGGAAATGGGTAGAAAGGTATGGGGTGTATCCTCTGGACAGAGGAAAGAAGACAAGGAGTAGCAAAACACCCCCCACAACATGATGCTGCCACCTCCATACTTCACAGTTGGGGTGGTGTTCTCAGACTTGCAAGCTTCCCCCTTTTTCTTTCAAATTTAATGATGATCATTATGCCAAACAGTAAAATTTTAGTTCCATCAGACCACAGGACATGGTTTGAAAAATTAAGGTCTTTGTCCCTGTGTTCATCTGCAAACTGTAATCTGGCTTTTTAATGTTGTTTATGGAGTTATGGCTTCTTCCTTGCTGAGTGGCCTTTCAGCCCATGTCGGTACAGGACTCATTTCACTGTGGATAATGACACTCTTTTACCAGCTTTAGCCAGCATCTTCACAAGGTCTTTTGCTTTTATTCTGGGGTTGGTATGCACACTTCGCACCAAAACACATTCATCTCTGGGACACAGTACCTGTCTTCTGCCTGAGTTGTATGATGGTTGGACATTCCTATGATGTTTATGTTTGCGTATAATTCTTTGAACAGATGAACGTGGCACCTTCAGGCATCTGGAAATTGTACCCAAGGATGAGCCAGACTTGTGGAGGTCCACAGTTCTCTTCCTGATATCTTGGTTGATTTCTTTTGATTTTCCCATGATGTCACACAAGAAAGCAGTGTGATTGAGGTGTGCCTTAAAATACATCTACAGGTGTGCCTCCAATTAACTCAGATGTTGTCAGTTAACCTATCAGAAGCTTCCAAAATCATGACACCATCATTTGAACTTTCCCAAATTGTTTAAAGGCATGGTAATCTTAGTTTATGTAAACTTCTGACTTTGAAGAAAGTAATAAAATATTCTCTAAAAAAATATTTAGCGAATTAAAAAAAAATTCAACAAAGAGAAACAATTTTGGTAATCCAAACTGACCTAAAACAGGAAAAGTTTAATCTAATTTAATGTCAGACAGAGAGGAAAAAAGGTTATGTGTCTTTCTATACAGTGTATGTAAACTTCGGGCTTCAACTGTATGTGACAGTGGTGCAGGACATGTATGAGGACAACGAGACGGTGGTGAGGTGTGCTGTAGGAGTGACAGATGGATTCAAGTTGGGGGTGGGATTACATCAGGGATCAGCTCTGAGTCCCTTCTTGTTTGCCATGGTGATGGACAGCCTGACGGATGAGGTCAGGCAGGAGTCTCCATTGACCTTGATGTTTGCGGATGACATTGTGATCTGTAGTGAGAGTAGGGAATAGGTGGAAGAGAATCTGGAGAGGTGGAGGTATGCTCTGGAGAGAAGAGGAATGAAAGTCAGTAGAAGCAAGATGGAATACATGTGTGTGAATGAGAGGGATGCAGGTGTAATGGTGAAGATGCAAGGAGCAGAGGTAATGAAGGTAGTTGAGTTTAAAGACCTGGGGTCAACCATCCAAAGCAATAGAAAATGCACAAGAGAGGTGAAGAAGAGAGTGTAGGCAGGGTGGAGTGGGTGGAGACAAATGTTGGGGTGATTTGTGACAGAAGGATAGCAGCTAGAGTGAAAGGGAAGATTTACAAGATGGTTGTGAGACCTGCTATGACGTATGGCTTGGAGACAGTGTCACTGACAAAAAGAGAGGAGCTGGATCTGGAGGTGGCAGAATTGAAGATGCTAAGATTCTCATTGGGAGTGACTAGGAGGGACAGGATTAGAAATGAGTACATCAGACGGACAGCTCAGGTTGAGTGGTTTGGAGACAAAGTAAGAGAGGCAAGGCTGAGATGGTTTGGACATGTGCAGAGGAGGGATAGTGGATATACTGGACAAAGGGTGCACGGTGGCACAGTGGTTTAACACTGTGGCAGCACAGTTTTACCCTCGGCTGGGGGATCACGGGGATCATGAGATCGTGGGTTCGTGGGTTCGATCCCAGCCCCCGACCAACAGTGAGCTGTGTGGAGTTTGCATGTTCTCCCCGTGTTGCGTGGGTTTACTCCGGGATTTCTCCGGTTTCCTCCCGCATACCAAAAACATGTAGGTTTAGGGCGCTCACGCACGCAGCGACCGGCAGCCGGTGGCTTGTCACCAGACTGCAAACCAAATCTACCTACGGGTACAAATAAGTAACCAAAAAAAAAAAAAAAAAAAAAGGATGTTGAAGATGGAGCTACTAGGCAGGAGGAAAAGAGGAAAACCACAGAAGATATCATGGATGTAGTGAAGGAGGACATGGACAGGGTTGGTGTTACAGAGGAAAATGCAAGGCATTGGGTGAGATGGAGACAGATGCTCCTCTGTGGAGACCCCTAAAGGGAGCAGCCGAAAGAAGAAGATTGATAGATGACAAAGACTGATCAAACTGATGTATGACCTTTTCAAGGATGTCTAAACTGGAGGCCTTAAAGCTTTCTACCACTATTGCACGTTGCAAAAGGATCCCAAGAAAGACTGTTTTGCTTAGCATGTTGATTAGCTCTGTTTCTGGCCCGGTCTCAGGTCTGATTGGCCTCCAGCTCATCAACGGGAAGAATGAGTCGGCCCATATCAACGATGCCGTGGCTGTGGTGGCTCAGTCCATCCAGGAACTCTTCGAGAAGGAAAACATCACTGAACCCCCAAGAGGATGCGTGGGCAACACCAACATCTGGAAGACAGGGCCGCTTTTTAAACGGTAAGCTTAGTGTACACACTACAGTTGTTTTTTGTTGTTGTTGTTCTAATGTAAATATGTCATAAAGATGTTGGTTAATATGTTCTTGATAAATAGTTTCTATATCAAAACTTATGCAACAGTGAGTTTAGACTGAGAAAAGTGATTGACCAGATGTGTGTCCCTCTGCTTCAGCTATGATCTAATAATTGTTAATTACAGGAACTGCTGAGGGCTTCTTATAATGTGTGAGGATTCCAATGTGCAGTGTACAGGACATTAATTTTCACAGTGAGGTGCTGTTTGAAAACAGACAGCCTTCACAACATGGGATCTGTGTTGTTTTGTTCCTGGTTCCCACATGCCAAAAACATGCATGTTAGGTTAATTGGCTGTTCTAAATTGTCCCTAGATATCTGTTTCCTATAGGCCCTTAGAATAGAGGGTTAGTATTAATGAAAGCGCTTTGAGTGGTCTTTGTGACTAGAAAAGCGCTATATAAGTGCAGGTTAGTTAGTTAGTTAGTTAGTTAGTTTATGCTAATAGTTAGCCTGGTTAGCTGTGCCGTTTTAGTTTGTACTCAAAGTAGTTACCCCCAAATTTGATTAAAACCTCACAGTGTACAGATGGTATAGAAGCCTCACAATGTAATGTGTCCTTCTGAGTCATCATTTGAAAAGTCCAATAAAAGGCCTAGCCTAGCTAACAGGCTACTTGACTAAACTGACCAGCCCATGAAGTTGTGATTTTCTGAGCCTGGAACCCAATAGAAGACAAACACACAGAGACCAAAGTCAGAGGTAAGTAAATGCATTTATTGAACTAGTTACAAGAGAAAGAGCATGGCCTGCAGAGCAGGGAATATAATTCCTGTAGGGAGGTGAAAAGGACGTGTGAGTGGCAGGGGTAAAACAGGGGCAAGTACAGAAATTGAATTCTGCAGGTGTGAGTTCTTACTTTCTCCTCAACTGTTCACTTGGAATTTGCAAAAAAAAAACCTGCTAAAGCAGTGAAACAGGCTTTTATGTGTTTTCCACTGAGGAAAGGCTTCTGCCCAGCCACTCTGCAATAAAGCCAGATGTGTGGAAAAAGACCCATCTCCACACAGGATCTCTGGAGCTTAGTCAGGGCAGTGACGTGCACAGGCATTTCGGGGGGCTGGTGCTCAACCGAAAGAAAGAGGCACTTTGGTTCCAGTTTTTATTTTCTGGGCACTTTCTACTCAGCTCGGGGCATGAGGCTGAAGGAAACAGCATTGTCATAAGGGCACTTCAGAGGGCAAAGCGGCAGTCCTTCGGGCTCCCTTCATGTCAATCTCGGCATGTGTCTGAGTCAGAGTGACCACTGGGTTCTTGGTCGCCTCTCTCACTAAGGACCTTCTCCCTCGCTTGCTCGGTTTGGCCAGGTGGAAGAATCGTGGGTGTGGCAAACTTCTTTCATGTGAGCATTATGGAGACCACTGTGCTCCAGGGAATCTTCAGCACAGCCAAAATATTTTTGTAGCCTTCCCCAGATCTGTGCACAGCAACAACTCTGTCTCAGAGCTCTGTAGGCAGTTCCTTTGACCTCTTGGCTTGGTTTTTGCTCTGATATGGATTGTTGGTTGTAAGGCCTTCTGCAAAGAGTTGTGTGTCTTTCAAAATTATGTCTAATCAATTTAGTTTGCTACAGGTGGAGTCCAGTCAATGCGTAGAGACATCTCAGCAATGATCAAGAGAAATGGGAGGCACCAGATTCCAAGTGTTTTAGCAAAGTGTCTGAATATTTATGTAAATGTGATATCCATCCATCCATTTTCTACCGCTTTTCCGGAGGTCCGGGTCACAGAGGCAGCAGCTCAAGCAGAGAAGCCCAGACTTCCCTCTTCCCGGCCACCTGCTTCAGCTGTTTAGAGAGGATACCAAGACGTTCCCAGGCCAGCTGGGAGACATAGTCTCTCCAGCATGTCCTGGGTCTTCCCCGGGGTCTCCTCCCCGTTGGACATGCCCGAAAGACCTCAAGTGGGAGGCATTCAGAAGGCATCCTGATCAGATGCCCAAACCACCTCAACTGGCTCATTTCGATGTGGAGGAGCAGCGGTTCTACTCTAAGCCTCTCCCGGCTGACTGAGCTCCTCACCCTATCTCTAAGGGTGACTCCAGCAATCTTACGGAGAAACCTCATTTCAGCCGCTTGTATCCACAATCTCATTCTTTCGGTCATTACCAAAAGCTCATGACCATAGGTGAGGGTAGGAACATAGATTGACTGGTAAATCGACAGCTTTGCTTTAGAGCTCAGCTTCCTCTTCACCACAACAGACCGGTACAGCGTCCGCATCACTGCAGAGGCTGCTCTGATTCGACTGTCAATCTCGCGCTCCATTCTTCCCTCACTCCTGAATGAGACCCTGAGAAACTTAAACTCCTCCACTTGGGGCAGGAACCTGTCCCCAACCCGGAGAGGACAATCCACATTTTCCAGCTGAGGACCATGGACTCGGGCTTGGAGGTACTGATTCTCATCCCTGCCACTTCACACTCAGTAGCACACCATCCTTGATGAAGCCAACAGGACAGCATCATCCGCAAACAGCAGAGATGAAATCTTGTGGTCACCGAACATGACACTCTCCAATCCTTGACTGCGCCTAGATATCCTGTCCATAAAAATTATGAACAGGATCGGTGACAAAGGGCAGCCCTGGCGGAGTCCAACTCTCACTGGAAATGTGTTTGAATGGGTGTTGGCAATACAAACCAAACTCTTGCAACAGTCGTATAGGGACCGGATAGCTTGACAACAACGAGACAGATACCCCATACTCCCGCAGCACCCCCCCACAAGAGACCACGAGGAACGTGGTCGAATGTTTTCTCCAAGTCCATAAAACACATGTAGATTGGTTGGGCAAACTCCCACGAACCCTCGAGAATTCTCGAGAGGCTAAAGAGCTGGTCCGATGTGCCTTGGCTAAGAGGAAAACCACATTGCTCCTCCTGAATCCGAGGCTCGACCAGTGGTCGTACTCTCCTCTCCAGTACCCTGGCATAGACCTTCCCAGGGAGGCTGAGAAGTGTGATCCCCCTAAAGTTAGAACACACCCTCCAGTCCCCCTTTTTAAAAAGAGGAACTACCACCTCAGTTTGCCATGCCAAAGGCACTGTCCCCAACTTCCACACAACATAGCAGAGGCATGTCAACCATGACAGCCCTACAATATCCAGGGCCTTGAGGTACTCGGGGCAAACCTCGTCCACCCCGGGGACCCGGCCACCAAAGAGTTTTTTTTAACCACTTCGGCGACCTCAGTCCCTGTGAGGGGTGAGTTATCCCCCTCATCCTCAAGCCCTGCTTCCTCTATGGAAGGCATATCAGTGGGATTGAGGAGATCCTCAAAGTATTCCTTCTCCCGCCTGACGATATTCCCAGTCGAAGTCAGCAGTGCCCCACCCACACCATACACAGTGTGGACAGGGAGCTGCTTGCCCCTCCTGAGTCACCGGACAGTTTACCAAAATCTCTTCGAGGCTGACCAAAAGTCTTGTTCCATGGCCCCACCAAACTCCTCTCACACCCGAGTTTTTGCTTCCACAACCACCCGAGCTGCACTCTGCTTGGCCTGCCGGTACACTTCAGCTGCTTCAGGAGTTCCACAAGCCAGCCAAGTTCGATAGGACTCCTCCTTCAGCTTGATGGCCCCCCTCACCACTGGTGTCCACCACTTGGTTCAGGGGTTGCGACTATGAGATGCACCAACAACCTTGCAGCCACAGCTCTGGGCAGCTGCTTCAACAATGGAGGTGGAGAACATGGCCCATTCAGACTCCATGTCTCCAGACTCCCTCGGAATGTGGCTGAAGTTCTTCTGGAGGTGGGAATTGAAGACCTCCCAGACAGGGGTCTCAGCCAGATGTTCCCAGTACACCCTCAGTATACGTTTGGGTCTACCAGGTCTAAATGGCGTCCTCCCCTGCCATCGGATCCAACTGGCCACCAGGTGATGATCAGTTGACAGCTCTGCACCTCTCTTTACCCGAGTGTCCAAGACACTCAGTAAAGAATGATATCTCAGGGTTGGTAAATATACCAAAAAATCCTAAATATCCATGATCAGTTTGTCATTGTGGTGTACTGTACATAGATTAATGAGGTAAGAAATTAATTTAACCAATTGTGGCATCAGGCGGCGACGTAACAAAATTGAAAAAAATGAAGGTGCTCTGAATACTTTCTCAACCCACTGTAGACTCTAAAAAGTATATTTTCTACTATTTTTGCCCCAGATCCTCCTTTGTGGACGATTTCTTCCTTGCTTTTATTTGTTCATTTCCCCCCATTTTAGTTTAAACCCCCAATCTACTCAGTTTCCCATTCCTTCCACCTTAACACAGCTACAATTTTTATGGTTACTTCCCTTCACCCCCTAGCTCAACCTGGGGAGCATAACAGTAAGTATTGGTCGAAAATAGCAAATATCATTGAACAGATGAGGGTTGACTGTATTGGTAACACAAGTACGGGTGTCATGTTCAAGCCCTAATTTAGATGCCACCAGTTGGACTTCATTGCTCTTTCATTGCTCCCAAGCAGACGGCTAGTGTGACATGGCAGAGAGTCAGAGAGCTGACTGAATTGCAGACAGTATTGGTATACTAACCAAGTTTTGTAGTGACAAAAACGGTTCTATAAAGCCATTTTAATAAGACTGTCATTTGTGCTGTATACAAAAAATATAATATATATCATTTTAAAACACTGCTCCTGTATCACATAAAATAGAAATAGATCACAGTAATATAGTGTTTATTTTCACTTATAACTCAGCCTTACAGAATAAAAGTTTGGTTTGGTTTTCCAAGAGGAACTATAAACCATACATTTGTGAGTTTCTGCTGACCCACTTAGAGATGCTTCTCTGCAGACTGAGAGAAAATGAAACACCCTCCTTATAAACGCATGCTGCAGCAGAGAGTGAGAGCTCAGCAACCACCAATGCCTCATTCACCATCTTAACAAAAGCTCTGGAAAATCCGTTATTTTTACCACGCTTTCTGATAACCAAAGGGTTGACAGCAGTCTTTCATTGTTACACTCCTACTTGATGACACACAGTTTCCAGGGGTGAACACAGATAATTCCTTTACTGTTGCTCTCCACAGGGTGCTGATGTCGTCTAAATATCCAGAGGGCCTCACGGGTCGCGTGGAGTTTAACGACGACGGGGACAGGAAGTATGCTCACTACAGTATACTCAACTATCAGAAGAGTCGTCTCGTTCAAGTGGGCATATACAATGGAACGCAGGTATGCAGGGGCAGCACTGTTCAGTTTAACAGTGTGCACGTGTGTAGATTAGCCCACATACAGAGTCATGTATTTTTCATTCATATCAGGCATGCCGATCCAGGTTTCTATCTATAGTACAATGCAGTTAATAATATAGGGCAGCTCCTCGTGCTCCTGAGTTTGAGCATGAAGACACACAGTTGTCCAGCCACAGCTAACAGAATGCTTTCAACACAGCATCAAACACATCATTTGTTCCATTTATACCTGGATGCCGTGACAACAATGACAGAGTGCAGCTTTAGGTCCCCCCCCTCTTCAGATCACAGCTGATATTCTGCGTGAGGACTTTTAACAACAATTATAGGTCAGAAAAAAGTAAATGGCAAATGGCGTTCACTTACATAGCGCTTTTTCTCTTCTCTAGATGACCAAAGCACTTTACAGCTCCTGCTATCCACCCATTCACACACGCATTCACACACTGATGGCGGCGGAGCTGCCATGCACAGGCGCTGGCCTGACCCACCAGGAGCAACTGGGGGTTCAGTGTCTTGCTCAAGGACTCTTCAACATGAAAAATAAGATCTTTAAGGGGTGCAAAAGAAGACATTTGCAAGACCATTTATGTAATAAGCCACAGAAATAACTAAAGTCAGAATACTTTATTAATCCCAGAGGGAACTGTCTATGTTACAGTCACTCAATGCAAAAATAATAGTTACAGTTAAAATAAATTAAGCATCAGAAATATTCAAAATTAAGTAAACGTATGTACATTTTTTTTTAAATAATTTTATTTATTTAGCCTTTATTTATACAGGGGAGTTCCACTGAGAGGCAGCCTCTTTTTCTAGGACGCCCTGTTCACATTCACGCCAGGAAGCTGCCCAGTACAACCACAGACTGACCTGCTTCCACTGAGCAGCTCTACTGAGCAGTTTGGGTTTAGGGCCTTGCTCAAGGGCACCGCAGTGGGGTTAAGGAGGGTGGAGCAAACACTGCTTTGTCATCTGTCCCACCCAGATCTGATCCTGCCAGTCCAGGGATTGAACCAACAACCCTACGCTCACCAGTCCACACCCCTAGCCACCACTGCCCCTGTAAGACCCCTGTGGATCCCCAGTGCTGCTGACCACCCTGTCTGGCACACACCGCTGCAGGCACACTGACTGTGGTCTGCCACTTCGGTGTTTAACAATCCTGCATTTTTGTCAGCTCTCTCCACCGTGAGGTTTCCCCAGTGATTAATTAAACATTCAAAAAAAAAACCTGGCTTCTCCAACACAGTGTTACAGCCCAGATATTCCTCTTTGCAAAGTTCCAGTCTGTCCAAGAAAGGTTTTTCTTTTTTGTGTAAGCTAGAGTTTCCTTGAACCACAGCCAATCATGTTTCAACTCCCTGTGATGCCAGATAAGAGACAAACTTCTGTTGAAGAAAATGCACTGTGCTGCAGTCACAGAGACAAGCAAGAACTGAAGAAAATTTCTACCTAAAATAAAAAAACAACTTGTTGTGTAGGAGTCATCACTGCTTGTCAGAGTGTGCAACAAGTTCTGTTTGTCTTGTCCTAAACTTGGCAACCTGTATGACTCAGTCAGGACTGTAGGGGCAACCCTCTCTACTGTTTTAAATTTAGACTGTAGTAACCTTGTAAAGCTGTTGCCAGGATTACATATTGTTCCTTCAAGTTACTCTGTAAGCTTTATAAACTAAATTTTAGAATCTTCAGTTTAATTGCAAACAGACAATAGATACAGTATGTACACACCTGATTGCATTTGTTTTAATAAAAAGCTTAATCTCAAAATAAAAGCAACCCTATACAGGACAGCTACAGTAAAAGTCTGAAAAGTGAAGATGCAGTAACACAGCATACGTGGAATCCCAACTTCATTTCTTGAATGAACATATTGTCAATGCTTTTCTCATAAAAAGAGTATTTTATTCATCAGTATGCAAACATGTTAATTTAAATTCACATCAATAAGAGTAGAAAACTGTTAGTGATTGTAACAACTCTAAAGGTAATATATACAGTGGGGAAAATAAGTACTGAACACATCAACATTTTTCTTATTAAACATATTTCTGATGGAGCCATTGACTTGAGATTTTCACCAGATATCAGTAACCATGCAAGTAATCCAAAGAAATAAAGGCAACTGTGTTCACAAAACAAGTTATATTTGATAAAGTGGAATGACACAGGATATGAGTATTGAACACATGAAGAAAAAGAGGTGCAAAAAAGCATGGAAAGCCAAGAAACCAGCTGAAATCCACCAGATTTTAGGAAGCCATCCCATCCCCCATCAGCACAAATTAATTTCAGCTGGTTAAGTCCTGACTGATAGCCGTTAAAAAGGTCTGTGAATGTCAGATTGTCACACCACAAAAAACTCATGATGGGTAGAAGCAAAGAGCTCTCTCTGGACTTTTGCAACCTTATTGTTGCAAAACGTAATGAAAGCACCGCAGGTGCTGATGCCTTGGTGCTTGTGGCATGCATGGATGGGTATTGACATGCCATCCATGCACAGGTTTGAAATGCTTGGTATTTATTTATGCAGGTAGTTCTGATGTCATTGTCACAATACACATGAGGTGTATGTCATTCCAGGGCTGTACGCTGGCATTTCTGTCAAGGAGCGCATAAAAGAAAAAATATAAAAGCACAAGAATAAAACTAGAAAAGCACTCGGAGAGCGCAGACCTCCGCCAAGCGCCACAGTTCCCCCCATACAGTGTTTATTTTTTTTTCATCCTGTATTTTTTTTTCCAAGTGTTCTGAGTTACATGCACAAAAAAAAAAAATATTGACAAAATATTGAAAATGGCCCTATCTCGCAATGTTAAAAAAAAAAAAGTATCCTTTAAAAAATTCCTGGATCCAGACGGTGATCCGGATCACCACCAAAATGTAATCATCTGTAGGATACCCCATTTCTGACAATTTCATTAAAATCCGTCCATAACTTTTTGAGTTATCTTGCTAACAAACAAACAAACAGACAAACCAACGCCGATGAAAACATAACCTCCTTGGCGGAGGTAATTAGGAGTAGAAAGAAAAATGCTGGATTAACAGATTTTATTAATTTAATACATGTATATTTACACTATGGCATGCAATAGCTGGTAAAAATATCAAAACTTCAGAAACTATCACCATAATCATCAACATTAAATCAGAATGGGTTGAAATATTTCACTCTGTGTGTAATGAGTATTGAGAGAGGTTCTTGAATATCTTGCAAAAAAAATATTGAAATGCAGTTTTTCTATAAAGAGAACATGCAATATTGTTATGTAGCTTCCAGCCCGTTCTCTTCACAGCTGCTCTCACTGCTCATCCTCAGGTTCACCACTGTGGACCTTAGAGAGAGAAACGAGAAGGAAAAAAATATTAAAATGCAATTATTATTACAGATTGAATATTTTTAAAGTCAGCGTCATCAAATAAATTCTATTATAGGTATCATGTTCCTACTCAATATAAGAAATTGTTTGGTTTTCTGTAAAAATAACTTCAAGTGGTGTCATGATCTTGTGCACGGGTGGGCGCCATGCCCAGTCTTCAGTTAAATTAAGTCTTTTTCTGTCTGTTTGTTTCTGTGTTTACCCTGTCTAGTTATAACATTTTGGAGTTGTGTTATTGTCTCATTATGGTTTCCGGTTTATGTTTTATTTTGACAGCGCTGTGCAGCTTCTGGCTGTCAAACTGGTCCACAGCTGCACAGCTGTCATTCATTCTGTTATTTTCTCCACTCATGTATCCACACCTGTTACACATTATGAAACGGTATTTAAGGGGCACAACAACCGGGAGAGGTTGTTGTGTCCTTCCATTATTGTACCCGTCCTCAGGAGCTCTGAAGTTGTCACTGAGTGTTTTGGGAACTGCTGTCAAGGAGAGAGGAGAACTCCATCCAGGCTAGTTTTTCCAATTTCATTTCCAGCCGTGAGCCCCACTGCCTTTCGGGAGCGCTCCGACTGGATTCTGCCCCCTTGCCCGGCGTTCCCAGGCTTCTGTCCTCCTGTGACGTCGGGCCCCGCTCTCCTCCAGCACCTCCACCTTCTTGTATGTATATGTTTAGTGTTTTTGGTGCGTTTATCTTTACGTTAATAAATGTGCAGAAACCACAGTGAGCGTTAGGTGTCCTTCACTTGTCATAAGTCCTTCACTTCATAAGTCATAAGTCACTTGTCATAAGCCCTTCACTCGTCCTTTACTTGTCATAAGTAGCCCTTAAAAAGGGCTACTTATGACAAGTGGTTTTCATATTTCACACCTCACATCAGCTTTGAGTAAAATAAATCAATAAAGAAATGATGGTACTATAAAAGTTATTTTAAAGGAAATGATTCAACAGCGTCTCATGGTGGTGTTTTTATATTGCTGACATTAGTGTTAAGAGTTGAAAAATTGTATGAACTTTAGAGAAACCAGTTTAACATTAATAAGTTATTAACATATGAATCATGTAACCACGGAGCCACTAGTAGTGGAGCACATCTGAAAAAATAATGTGACAAAACACAAGCTTTAAGAATCAAATGTTGCCATGTTAGGAGGTGTTACTGTGTTAACAATGAAACTGCTGCATAATTTAAGGGCAAAGCTTACTTGTAAAAAAAATGTTTTCTCCTGCTCTTCTATTCTGATGTTATCTGCCAGTTTCTTTGACTTCAGAGAAAGCTCTGCTGTGATTGGCAGGTTGCACTTAAGCAATATGGGAACTGTAGTTTTTATACATGAGCTGTAAACTACAGGAAGAATATGTTGTCTTTTATCTTCAAAAGTAAACAGCAAAACATGTCTGAAAAGAAACAATGTGTTGAATAAATGGTGTAGTTCCTGAATATGTGTTTAGTTTGCAGAAACAACTGCTATTTTAAAAGTTCAGCACGAGATCAATTGTTGACAGAAAGCGCTCAGTGGGGCTGTAATAAAGGTGCACTGCCACCTCTACTGGGCCGGCATAGGTATTACAATGACGTTTCAGCTGCATTGATGGTAAAGGTGAGCTATTTTTGTGTTTATTTCAAAAACAAAGAATTATCTCGAAATTCTGACAAATTAAAAGTCCAGAAAATATAGCCATACAATGATACAAGCCTTTAGTTCCACTTAATTTTGACCGGGCGAGCTGAAACAGACAGGTGGATAGATACAACCAACCAACCACACACACACACACAGATGCACAGAGCAATTAGCATATGCCTTTTCGTTTCACCGAGGCATAATGATGACGTTGGTTACAGGCGCATTTTTAAACTGCTGAATGTTCCAGTGAGCACTGTTGGCGCCATCATTCGGCAGTGGAAAGAACATTTTACCATAAACCGGCCACAACCAGGAGCTCCTCAGAAGATTTCTGACAGAGGAGTCAGAAGAATTATCAGAAGAGTTATCCAAGAGCCAAAGACCACTCGTGGAGAGCTTCAGAAAGACCTGGAGTTAGCAGGTACTGCTGTTTCAAAGAAAACAATAAGTAATGCACCAACCAACATGGGCTCTATGCTTGCTCACTTCACAAGACTCCGTTGCTGAAGAAAAAGCATGCTGAAGTTCATTTAAAGTTTGCTGTACAACATTTGGGCAAGCCAGTAAAAATACTGGGAGAGTATAGTTTGGTCAGTTGAGACCAAAATTGACCTTTTTTGGATGCCACAATGCACAGCATGTTTGGAGGAGAAATTACACTGCACATCAGCCCAAAAACACCATACCAACAGTGAAGTTTAGAGCTGGTCGCATCATGGTGTGTGGGTGTTTTTCAGTACATGGTACAGGCAGACTTCATATGATTGAAGGAAAGATGAATGGACAGATGTACAGAGACATCCTTGATAAGAACCTATTGCTATCTGCCAAGATACTGAAGATGAAACGAGCAAGGGTGGACATTTCAGCAAGACAATGATCCCAAACACACAGCCAAGAAAACTCTCAACTGGCTCCAGAGAAGGAAAATAAGGCTGCGTGTCCACCAAATGCATTTTTTCAGCTCTGGGTGGCTATTTTCCATTCATTCTCTATGTAGTCCAGCGTTTACAGCGCTGAGCACCCACGGTGCTGAAATGCTCTCGGCAGTGGCCATTTTTTTGTCGCGGCGCTCAGAGTTAAAAAAGGTTCCATTTTTCAGAGACTGCAGCTGAGCTCGTCAATGTCAGACCTTAAGCAGCCAATCAGAACTGCTGCGTGGGCGGGACATAGGACGCCAGTACTAGTCTGTACTCAGACTCCTGCTTTCTGCGTCATCATATTTTACATCCAGAGCTGCTAGAAAACGTTTCCTGTCCATTGTTATTCAAATCACCCTTTATTGTCATTCAACTGTACAACCAATCATGTACAGTAGAACGAGATTGTGCTTTACCTATCTACTGTGTTAATCACACACACCCCAAGTGTAGAATCAGAAGGCCGCTGCCATGCAAGGCGCCGCCACAAATTTCCCTCCTCCATTCCATTATTGCTGAGCACCAAGCTGGACGGCAGGAAGTTCCACTTTTTATATGGTCTTCGGCACGGCCCGGCCAGGATTTGAACCCCTGCCTCCCGGGTGTGGGGTGGATGCTCTACTAACTGAGCCACCACTCCGGTGGTGAGACTGACGGTTAGAGACTGCTATTAAAAAATCTGTAGAAAGTCTGACAATAGGAAAAGCGGGAGTGATGAGCTGAGAGTGACAAGCTGTTGCAGGGATACAGGGCACAGACTTTTTTTTCCCAGAGCACTGCGCACAAACGCTGAAAAAAAAGTGCTCAGGTCGGTTGGGCGACAAAAAACGCATTTGGTGGACACGCAGCCTAAAGCTACTAGAATGGCCCAGTCAGTCATCTGACCTGAATTCAAATGAAAATCTATGGAATAAACTGAAGTTCAGAATTCATAGAAGACACCCACGGAATCTTCAAGATTTGAAGACAGTTTGTATGGAAGAATGGGCTAAAATCACTCCTGAGCAATGCCTGCGCCGAGTTTCTCCATACAGGAGGCATCTAGAAGTTATTATCAACAAAGGCTTTTCTGCTAAATATTATATGAATTTCACCAAGCGTGTTCAATACTTACTGTATTCCCTGTGTCATTCCACTCTATTACATTTAACTTGTTTTGTGAACACATTTGCCTTGATTTCTTTGTATGTATGGATTACTTGGGTTGTTGCTGATATCTGGTGAAAATCTCAGGTCAATGGTTCCATCAGAAATAAGTTTAATGAGAAAAATGTTGACATGTTCAATACTTATTTTCCCCACTGTAATTGCTGCACTTCAACTTCATCCTGTTTGTAAAATTCATATCCATAAACGGTAGCATTTCTGAACCTATTAATATATAAACCAATTCTTCTTTGCTAAAATCCAGGAGTACATTTTTTAAAGTACCTTTTAGTATTTCTTACTACATATACAGTAAATATAACAAGTATTGCAGAATCCAGCCATAGCAATTTACATCTACAGTAAACTCAAGAACTCTTAAACCCCTTGCACTCTGGTCAATTTCCCTAAAAACGCCTAAAAATAACATACCCAAAGTAAATCAAAAGCTGTTCTTCAACCCTTTGCAGCATCTTCATGGGGTTGGCCTCATTTAAAGGAAAACACTTTGAATTTTTTGGCAAAACAGTCATAATCTCTCTAAGTGCTCCTGCCACTGAGTAACAGTCATCTAAACATACTGAACTTGAAGAAAATAAAGTTCGCCTGGGTGTTTTTTTGGGATACAAATGCTTGCAAATAACACACAGCTGTCAGATCCGGGCTGGAAAATGCAACAGAAATGTAGAACCAAGTGTTATCCAGCTGAGGTCAAAATTTTGTAACAATACCACAAAAAATGAATATATTACACAGCTTTTTTTGTCAGGTTGTTCTCAGGCGTTTTTGAACTGTGCCAAATTGTGCCAAATGGCACAGTTTGGAAAAACGTCTGTAACTTTTGAATGATTCAATATAGAAGCTTCATCTTGGGCTCTAATGAAAGGTGACACTCAGGGCTGTGTGTGTATGTGGGGGGGGGGGGGGGGGTTGTTTATTCATTCATGAATGAATGAATGAACAAACAAGCCCCCACACACAAAGAAGCATGCCGCGTAAAAAATGTGTCGGTTTTTTTTACAAGAAAAAATAACCTACAGTGCAATAAAAATTATACTAAAATATCTGTAATGTAGAGGATAACAACTCCCCCCCCCCCCGCTACAGAGGACGGACATCGTCCATCGCCACATGACTACTACGCACAGTTGTACTAAAATATCTGCAATATATCTGCAATCCGCTACAGAGAAGTAGCGGGGGGGGGGGAGGGGCGTTCATGGACCGTCATGTGGCGATGACGCACAGTTGTAATTTACCGATCGGTCAAAAGTCATTTTGATTACAATTTTCAGGGATAAAGAATAATTTACCTTATAACACTTACCTCTCCACAACAGCAGTGTCTCTGGCGAACATGTCTTCCTCATTGTCAGACGAACATGACGCTGGTCCGCTTGTTACGACTCGTGGTTCTGGTCACGCGACCCGGTCAAACCATGATTCCATTATTGCGGTTTAGCGCTTCCATGATTGCGGTTTTGGCGAACGATTTTTCAAAACAAATAAGAACAGTAGTAAGAAAAAAAGACTGGCGAACGCGTGTGTGTCACCCAGCGGCTTACACAAAACAGATTTTATACACGGGATGCCGCTTTCAATCGTCGAACTTCTCTGCTTCAATTGGCTCGCTGTATTCGCAGCCGTTGGTAGGCGGGTCCTTCTTGCTAGGTTTTCAGTTATTGGTTCTTCAAGGTTTCAGAAACCCAATTCAAGGCTCTTATTAGTCGAATGAGAGGTCAATCAAATCTAAACCAATCAAAGCACTCCTTTGGCTTTCTGTTCGCAGCTGTGTCTGTAGTGGAAGAACGGAAATGCAGCTTTTTTTTTTCAGTGCGCTCTGAAACGCACAGTGTGCGTCCTAGTGCGCACGAGGGCACGCTAGGACGCAGAGACGTGACCGCCCGCGATATCCCAGAGTGCAAGAGGTTAAAAGTCATTAAATATAGAATTCCTTCGGAATTTGGTTCTTGCTACTTGGTTCATCTGAAATGATATTAGGCTACCATGGTAATGAATCTCCAACTTTCCACAAGGCTGTCACGAAATGTGTGCAAACAGTGCACCTGAAAAGATGCAGTGCATACAGTTTATTCCAGGGATCACCAACTAAAAGTGCAAGAGGTCCAATAAGTCAGTCCTCCTCCCCAGCTGAGGTCCGAATTAGGGCTGGGGATCTTTAGGCACCTCATGATACAATTATGATTCAGGGTCTCCGATTTGATTCTAAAATGATTCCCAATGTATTTTTTTGTTTGGTTTTTTTTCAGGATTTTTTTCCTCTCACTGTGTGACAGCTTGGTACTTTTAAAACCAAGTGTTTGCAATGACCCATGAATTTACTTCAAACATCTTTTAATAAAAGAAATGGAAGAGAAATGTGACAAGTCACATGGACAAATTTATCTGAAAATGTGCATTTAAGACCTGTCATCTTTTCATGGACATCTTTAAGAAAACCAGAGCTGTCTCCAGCAGACCAATATCATTTGCTTTTACACATTATTTTATTAAGCAGATGTTTTAGCTGCTTTTAGTTCTGTATTTTTTAAACAAAAAAATCAAATAAATTCTTTGCTCAATTTCAAATAAAACATAATAATTTCATCATAATACAAGGGAACACTAAATTGTCATGAGTGGAGCACTGGAGGTTTCCGTCATGCTCAGTCTCGTGGCTTTTTCTCTGTATTTATATATTTGTTGTATTTTTGTGCCTTTTGGTTTTTGTTATCCCTGCAATTTTTTTTATTTTCCTGTTTATGTCTTAGTTTTACTATGTTCTGATTCTGTATCATTGGTATCTATTTCTCAGTTTGTACTTGTTTATATTTTACTCTTCTAATTCCTTATTGTTGTGGTTGACAGCTGTCAGGGCATTTCCTGGTTGGTGCTCCGTGTGGGTGTAGCCCTGTCAGCTGTCAGCCGGTTGCTCTCCTCTCATTATTTCCAGCTGATCCAAATTATTAATCATTGCTACCTTCTGCCTGCTCATGTGAACTCACACCTGGCATTACTTGTGTTATTTGTTCTGACCCTATTTAAGGACAGTATTTTCATTTCATGTCGCCGCTGTCTTGAGTCAATCTCACCTGAGTTTTTCCTCATCTCCACTAGAGTCCTGTCCTCGCTCTGGTGCGTAATTCGTAAGTTTCTCTCTCTTGTTGGAATTTTGTGTTTGAGCATCGTTTTGGACTTTATGTTTTTGTTATTTTCAATAAATCTCACAACTCGCAGTTCAGCGCGTGGGTCTGTCTCTCTGCCCCGAGGGGCCATTTATGACAGAAGACAGCGGCCAGTAAATTACCCAGCTGCTGTGAGTTGTGGGTTTTCATTTTTCTTTTTTTGTTTCACTCACCTGGTTCCCTGGAGCGTATAATGCCAGACTCTGCAGGGGGGCGCAGTTACCCGATGAGCCTGGGATGGGAGTGCTGCAAAGCTCTTATGGAGATCAATGGGCTAATCTCTGCAGCACACATCAGTCCTGCCCCGAAGGACGCATTATGGTACCTGGGCCTCACGGAGGCAGCTGCTCGGCGGTGCCCCCAGCTTCTGGAGCATGCTGAAAGTGGAGAGGATTTCTCTGGTGGTGGCACTGCAACGAGAGAACAGAGAGATGGTGAGGAACTCCACGAGGAGACCTGGAGCCGCGCCGAAGGGGAGACGTTCCCGGGCCTCTGAAGTATTGGTGCCTCACCAGTCTCCGGCACCCGCTCCACCTGCTCCAGAATGCCGCCATCCAGGGAAATTCCACCGGAGGAACATCTCCACCTCTCAGGCAGAAGTTTCTCTTTTGCTGAGGCAGAAGACTCCTGCAGCAGTGCGCCCTCTGTGCCTTTTTTCTCCCGTTAAATTGTCAGCTCCCTCCCTTGCCACAGCTGCTGTCCCCTGCTTCCCCTCAGCGATTCCTCCCAGTGCTGAGAGGCCCGCTGCGTCCTTCCCAGCTCCGCCCACCTCTGTGTCGGCAGGGGTAGCTCCTCCACGATCCACTGAGGGGCCCATGTCCACCGTTGCCACGGAGAGGGGTGACTTCAAATCATCTGCAGCAGGAAACATTGTACACCGGGAAAACAGGCAAGTGTCTTTTCATTTTTCAGCATTTTATGATAATGTGCCTTGCCTGATTCCCGGTGGTGAGGCTCAGAGTTTTCAGTCCCCTGAGCCCTCGCCGCTTGCTGCAATCATCAATTTCTCACCTGCCCTCTTCGTGTCTCATCCTGCTCTCCCTGAGTGTCCGCCGGCCCCAGGATTGAGCCACCAGACGATGGAGGAACCTGCGGCCCTGGAGGACCTGGTCCCAGCCCTGCAGCCACAGTCTGGACAGAGAGAGAGTGCTTCCAGTGACCCGAAGCCTGCGCCAACTGCAGCGGTGAGCCAACACCCAGCTGCCACGCCAGATGAGCCACCTGCGTGGGTCAGTTCGCCTGGGGGTCCAAGACTGCACCTACCACCATGCCTGCTGCAGGGGCCGCCACAGCAGAGTGGGAGCTGGACCTCCAGAGGACCGGGCCTGAGACGTCGTCGCCTGGATCGATGAAGTCCTGGGCGGCAGTGGAGCTTGAGCTCAGGCAAGTGCTCTTCTTTGTGTTCACTGTCTCCGTTTTGGAGAGATCTTGCCTGGCTTTTGGTGAGGAAAGCCAAGTGCAGTTTTGGCTGCACCTGTGCTCGCCTCACCAGGTTCCATTGTCACCGGTGACCCTGACCCTATGTCTTTGTTCCCTTTATCTGAGCCTTTCCTCAGGGTCACCGAGGCTTATTCAGTTTCGTGAGGTCACCGTGGGGCCAGCCTCACCACCTGAGATCATCATGGATCCAGCTCCTCCCACTGAGGTTGTCACAGGCACTCCATCCCAGCCTGGGACCTCCGTGGGTGCTGCTTCTCCGTCTGATGAGGTCGTCGCGGGTGCTCCGTCCCAGCCCAGGACCTCCATGGGTGCAGCTCCTCCTCAGTCCGAGTCTCCGTGGGTGCTGTGTGCCAGTCGGGGACCGTCGTGGGTGCTGCGCCCCAGCCTAAAACCAGCTTGGGTGCTGCGCTCCAGAGTGGGCCCGCCACGGGCGTTACGCTCCAGCACAGGGCCCACCGTGGGTGCAGCCTTGGCCCAGCCCGGGCCCACTGCAGGTGCTGCTTTGCTGCAGCCCAGAGCCACCACCGGTGCTGCTTTGCTTCAGCCCGGAGCCACCGTGGGTGCTACTTTGCTCCAGTCTGGAGCCTCTGCGGGTGCAACCTTGTCCCAATCCGGGACCACAGCGGATGCAACCTTGCTCCAGTCTGGAGCCACTGAGGGTGCTACAATGTCCCAGTCTGGGACCACCGAGGGTGCTGCTGGCCAGTCCAAGGGCATCGTGGTCCCCTCTCCTCTGCCAGACGCCGTCGTGGTTCCCCCTCCTCTGTTGTCCTTCCCTTCATTGGGCCTCCCCATGGGGGAGCTGCCTCCTGGGCCACCCCTTCTGTTTAGGTGGGTGAAAAACTCTGGTCGACCACGTGACGGACTGAGCCGTTGGGTGGCCCATATTCTCCGGCAGGCCACCCAACTCGTACCATCTCGCCGTCTGTCAGGCCTGGGACTTCAGCCGGCCGCCTGAACTGTTTAGTTCTTTGGCCTAGGGGCCCTGGTTTTGACTAGTATGGGTCCTGAGCGGGGTTTTGTTTCATTCCCTCCTAGCTTGTTCCCCCCACCACCCACCCTGGGTGGGTTATTGTTGTGGTCCTGTTGGGGGGGGGGGGAGAAGCAGGTTCTTTCTTTTTCTTTTGATGTTACCCTGGGGTGTCTGGGGTCCACCCCTGGAGAGGGGGGCTCTGTCACGAGCTGAGTGCTGGAGGTTTCCGTCATGCTCAGTCTCGTGGCTTTTTCTCTGTATTTATATATTTGTTGTATTTTTGTGCCTTTTGGTTTTTGTTATCCCTGCAATGTTTTTTTTTTTTTAATTTTCCTGTTTATGTCTTAGTTTTACTATGTTCTGATTCTGTATCAAATGGTATCTATTTCTCAGTTTGTACTTGTTTATATTTTACTCTTCTAATTCCTTATTGTTATGGTTGACAGCTGTCAGGGCATTTCCTGGTTGGAGCTCTGTGTGGGCGTAGCCCTGTCAGCTGTCAGCCGGTCGCTCTTCTCTCATTACTTCCAGCTGATTCAAATTATTAATTATTGCTACCTTCTGCCTGCTCATGTGACTCCACACCTGGCATTACTTGTGTTATTTGTTCTGACCCTATTTAAGGACAGTATTTTCATTTCATGTCGCCACTGTCTTGAGTCAGTCTCACCTGAGTTTTTCCTCATCTCCACCAGAGCCCTGTCCTCACTGTGGTGCATAGTTCATAAGTTTCTCTCTCTTGTTGGAATTTTGTGTTTGAGCACCGTTTTGGACTTTATGTTTTTGTTATTTTCAATAAATCTCACAACTCACAGTTCAGCGCATGGGTCTGTCTCTGCCCCGAGGGGCCATTCATGACATAAATGTGTTTTTGACTCCAAATAAATAGCTCTAAAATTCTAAATCTACAGCGTAAATCCCAAAAATGTAAAGTTTTACAGGAAAACACAAAGTAAATTACATACATTTAAAAAGATTAATATTTACAAAACAAAATCTCACAAAAGCCCACTTCTATACTACATTTTCAGCATTTAAAAACGAAACATTTCAAACTGTAAGCCTAAAAAAGGGACAGAAAATATAATTAATTCCACAGTACAGAATTCCTTTGGAATTTTTTTTATGTCAATGTTTTTATCTTTTCAACTTTGTGTCTGTTTGGGTAACACGCTGCCACACGGAGAAAGGAGGTGGATGTGTGTGGAACTTTTCATGTTCAATAACACACAGATTAGTTACTGTTTTGACATGATATCAGAGGGTTGTGGAAATTACCTCCATAAACACCGTTGTGCTGGTCCAACGGAGGTGGTGTCCCAGGAAGGTGTGGAGGAGCCGCGGGGACCTTCCATCAACAGACCCCCGGGTGGACCCGCACCATCGCAGGCAGCAAGAGTGGCAGTGGACATGTGATATCCTACCGTGTAGCAATGATCACACTTGAGTTATTTCTTTGGCTAACTCTGCCGTTTATTCTGCAACACACATAATAAGACTGAACATGGATTCTGCGCGGGGTTTTCACACTCTTGTTCTAATGTGTCCCCTTAGTAGCAGTGCTGAACAATAAAGGTAGTTCCCCCTAGAGGCATGTGCCAGTAATGATTTATTTTAGACTTGCAGTCTACCACATCCCTCCCCTCTAGATTAAACTACTCTTAATTACACTAGCCAATTACTAGACATCCTGGAACTCCCATTTAACCCTAAACAATCACAGTTACTTTTAACTTCTTAAACACATGTGTCATACACATAATTTCTTTCTCTTTTTTTTTTTTTTTTTTTTTTTTTTCACATGTATAACACACATAACAGTCTAACTGGGGATTTGGTTTGACTACCGCATCCCAGTGAGGTTCCAGGACGCATTCTTGTCCTGTGGCTGGGGAACTCACTACTGACTAAGTATATTCCTTCAAGTAGTCTGGAGCTTTCCTAGCTCGCTGAGATCTTCTCACGGCTGGTGAGCCAACTGCAGGTGAAGACTCAGACTGCTCCACTGTTTCGGCTGCTGCAGTGCTGCCCGTAGAGTCTGCAGAGACGGTTACCTCAGGTTTCACCTGAAGTGGTGGTTCGTTGATGCTCTCCTCAGGATGGGTGTCAGACAACACCTCTGGTGCCATCGGCAGGGGAATGGAGCTCCTACCACGAACTTGGTCGATGTGTCGCCTCACCACTTGTCCATGACCTAATGTCACCTTGAATGACACAGGGCCTGTCTTTTCTGTTATTTCTCCTGGTACCCAGGCTGGTCCTGAGCCAAAGTTGCGGGTGTAGACCACGTCTCCTTCTCTCAGTATTCTCTCTCTAGCATGCATGTCATGATAACCTTTTTGTTTCTCTTGTTTATCATGCACTTTGTTTCTGAAGTCTGGATGTATTAAGTCAAATGTTGACCTCAACTTCCTTCCACACAACAGCTCAGCTGGTGACTTGCCTGTTGTAGATTGGGGTGTTATTCGATAGCTGAACAGAGCTCTCGACATTCGGGTTTCAATAGAGTCTCCTGTCATCTTTTTCATGAGTGACTTGAATGTCTGCACGGCCCTCTCGGCTAAGCCGTTAGAAGAAGGATGGTATGGCGCAGTCGTGATGTGACGTATGCCATTCTTTTCAGAAAACTCTTGGAACTGTTCACTCATAAAACATGTACCGTTATCTGATACTATGATTTCAGGTAGCCCATGTTGGCTGAAACTCTTTCTAAGACATTCAATGGTAACAGTAGAAGTAGAGCTACTCACAGAATATGCATCGATCCACTTTGAGTATGCGTCAACTATGATCAGGAACATTCTTCCCATCCATGGACCTGCGTAGTCAATGTGAATTCTTCTCCATGGTTTATCTGGAACTTCCCAGGGATGTAGTGGGGCTGCTGGAGGACTGTTCCTGTTCTCCTGGCATGCCGCACATGACTTCACAAGCGCCTCCACCTCTGCATCCATGTTGGGCCACCACATGTAACTCCTCGCCAACGCTTTCATGCGAGTGATGCCAGGGTGTGCTTGGTGTAGTTGTTGCAGTAAGGCATTCCTACCAGGTGGTGGAACAACCACGCGTCCTCCCCACAGGATACAACCTTCCTGGGTGCTGAGCTCATCCTGTCGTTGGGCATAGGGAATGAACTCAGGACTGTTCATCTTCGGCCATCCTCGCAAGATGTATTCTCGCACTCTTGCTAGAACAGGGTCTTTGTCTGTCCACTTCTTTATTTGTTGTGCGTTCACCAGGGGCACGCCGATATCTTCAAACAATAGCACTCTCTCCTCCTCCTCAGGCGTGCTGTCTCTTCCTCCATCCAAGGGTAGCCTACTCATCGCGTCAGCATTCGTATGGTCCCGTCCGGCTTTGTAAACGATGGTGTACTCATACGCTGCTAATGTAACGGCCCATCTCTGAATTCTCTGAGATGTCATCTGGGGTATGGCTCTCATTTCACTGAACAGTGAAATTAGCGGCTTGTGGTCAGTCACTATAGCGAACTGTCTCCCGTACAGGTATTTGTGGAATTTTTTTACACCAAATACTACTGCAAGGCCCTCCTTGTCTAGCTGGGAGTAGTTTTTCTCAGCTGCACTAAGAGTTCTTGAGACGAACCCTATGGGTCTCTCTGAGCCATCCTCCATACGATGAGAGAGTACAGCACCCACACCGTAGGGTGATGCGTCACACGCCAGGATGAGTGGTTTGTTTGAATCATAATGCACTAACACACTACAGGACTGAAGTAGCGCTTTGGACTCTTCAAACGCCTTCTGCTGCTTGACCCCCCATGACCATTTTTCTTCCTTCTTAAGTAAGGTATGTAGTGGTGCCAGCAGCGTGGAGAGCTTTGGGAGGAACCTATGGTAATAGTTCAACAAGCCCAGGTAGGCTTTTAACTCAGTAACATTTTGTGGCTCAGGCGCCTCCGCAATGGCTTCCACTTTGTCTGTTAGAGGGTGTAGACCACTGGCGTTGATCTTGTGGCCTAGGAACACCACCTCTTTTCCCATGAACTCACACTTGCTTCTTTTCAACCTCAGACCGCTTTTCTCCAACCGCTGAAGCACTTCCTCCAGCGTTTTCAGATGTTCTTGTTCATTTGGTCCTGTACAAAGGATGTCATCCAAATAAATGGCAACATTCGGAATTCCACCTAGGATGCCCTCCATAGTTCTCTGGAATATAGCAGGACTGGAAGCTACTCCAAATGGTAAGCGTGTGTAGGTATATAAGCCTTTGTGTGTATTGATGGTTACATACTTTCTTGATTCTTCTTCCAGGACTACTTGTTGGTAGGCGTGACTCATGTCTAATTTCGTGAAGTGTCGGCCGCCATTCAGCTGTGCGAAGAGGTCCTCCACTTTAGGAATTGGATACTGATCCACCCGTGATGCTCGATTGACAGTGAGTTTGTAATCTCCACATATTCTAATGGAGCCATCCGGCTTTCTCACTGGGACTATGGGCGCCGCCCATTCTGCAACCTGCACTGGCTCAATGATCTTGTCATCCAGCAGCCTCTGTAGCTCGCTTTCAACCAGTGGCTTGACTGCATAGGGTACCGGTCGGGGTTTGCAGAATCGTGGTTGGGCCTCCTTGTCCACATTAATCTTTGCAGTGACACCTTTTAGCTGTCCTACGCCTTCTTTGAACACCTCAGCGTGTCTTTCGAGGATCTCCTCCAGCTGCAATTTGGGCTGAGATTCCACTTTATTCACCAACTGATCCATCATGGCCAGTTCTTGTAGCCAACTTCGCCCTAGTAGATTTGGTCCTTCGCTCCCAACTACTACTACAGGTAAGTCCTTTTCTTTGTTTTCGTGCTGCACCTTCACTTGTGCCATGCCTAGCACGTCTAGCTTCTCTCCTGTGTATGTTTTTAATTTTAATGAACAGGGATTTAATTCTGCTGTGTCTGTTTTCTTCCACAGTTGTGTATATTGCTGTTTACTTAATATGGTTACTCCACAGCCTGTATCAACTTCAAATGTTACTTTCATTCCATTAACATTCATGGTACGCGTGATGGGCGCTACCTTGGTCAGCTCCTCTGACGTGTTGTAAATTGTGTGAAAATCCATGTCTTCTGTATCACTTTCTCCCTCCCCTCTCAGTTGATTCGCTTGCTGTTCCTTTCCTGGGCCCTTGTTTTCATACTTTTGCCCATTAACTGTCGCTTTCAGCACCTGTGCGCTGTCCACCTTTATTCTACATGCTTTCTTAATGTGCCCTCGCTTGCCACAATTATGACACAGCTCAGTGGCAAATTTGCACTCGGCGGCATTGTGCTGGCCTTTGCAGCGATAACAACTGGGGAATTTGTGCTGAGTTTTGTCAGTCGACACTTTGTGGACACCTACTTGGGTCTTAGGCACACGAACATGCGTTGCTGTGTCCTCTGTTAGCTTCCCTTGCATCTCTCTCACATCTTTAGATGCTGTTTCCATCGCTTGGCATAATTCCAAAGCCTTTGCAAAAGTGAGTTTTGTTTCAGATGAAAGTCGCCGTTGCATTCGGTCATCATTCACTCCACACACAAGTCTGTCTCTTAACATTTCTTCCAATGAGACTTTGTAATCACAGTGCAGTGTTAATTTCCTCAATTCTGCCACATACTCTGCTATGGACTCAGTGTTCCTCCTTATGCGTGAATTAAATTTGAATCGTTGTACGATTTCACTCGGTTTGGGGCTGAAGTGCTTCTGAAGCTCAGCAGTAAGCTGGTCGTACGTTTTATCTTTCGGTAATGCAGGGCTTATTAAATTTCTCAACAAGCTGTAAGTAGTTGCACCAACTCCACTCAACAGTACAGCCTTCCTTTTGTCTGGCTCCTCAATGTCATTAGCTTCGAAGAAAAAGTCCAACATTTCACTATATTCTTCCCATGACTGAGTCGAGTTATCAAAAGGGGTTACCGTTCCGATTACAGCCGCCATTGCTCGTCGTGGTGGGGAAACCTCGTTTTTCCTCCTCTGAACTTGCACTCGAACTACTGGAGTCACTTGAGTTCGCCACACTTGCAATGTTCTCTGTTTCTTGCCGCTGATTTTTTTCTTTTAATCCTCGTCGCCAATTGTGTGATATCCTACCGTGTAGCAATGATCACACTTGAGTTATTTCTTTGGCTAACTCTGCCGTTTATTCTGCAACACACATAATAAGACTGAACATGGATTCTGCGCGGGGTTTTCACACTCTTGTTCTAATGTGTCCCCTTAGTAGCAGTGCTGAACAATAAAGGTAGTTCCCCCTAGAGGCATGTGCCAGTAATGATTTATTTTAGACTTGCAGTCTACCACAGGACACAATTTCACAGCAGCGTTTCATTCCGCCGGTTACACCGGGAAGGAGGCGTGGCTGTCCACCTGCTGTATCCCACGGAAGACGTCTAAAGTCCCACGCCATAAAATGTCCGGGTGGCCACCGCCGATACAGCACTTGAGCTCCACTTTTTCATTTGGTTAAAACAAAACAGTATAATTTTTCCCCAAATTATATTAAAAAGCTTCAGAGTCCGGACGGAGGACTCGTGAGGTCCGGATCGGAGTCCGACAGTTGCTGACCCCTGGTTTATTCATGCAAAATATACTGTAGTCTTTATATTGAATGCACTTTGAAAAGCACTGGATTTCTTTTTCTTTTCTTTTTTGTCAGTCATTTGACTAAAATGTAAATGTACTGTATGTTTTGGGAATTGTTCTGCACAAAACTTCTTATATTCTTCATCAATTGGGGTTTGCTGGTGAGTTCAAGTGTGTTACTGTGTATTACACTGCCGTGAAAGACAACTTCATGCTCTAGCATAAGCCCATAAGTGGGTCATTATAAAAAGCCCTCATTTCACTCTAATGTAGTTAATGATCGCAATTCAAATGGGCCGTGCAGACAGTAAGGACTGCAAGGATCAGCACTTTGTTTCTCTGGTGATAGGTGTAAAAGTAATAAGTTCCTCAGTCCCTCCAGCATGATGCATTAGTCAGAGGTGGATGCAATAATAAACGAACCACTGAGCCATGGTTATGTAAAGCTGACTCATTAGTGTTGCTCACCCAGTGCCCAAGCCTCATCAGCAGCATGCTTCCTGTCACCACTCACCTAGAAGTACTCTGCATGTGTGTGGCATCTCCACAGGTGGTAATGAACAATCAGCGGAAGATTATCTGGCCCGGAGGAGAGACTGAGAAACCACAGGGCTTCCAGATGTCTACTCGACTGAAGGTAAGGCACCTTCACTTCGTTGCTGTAGTGTCTACACTGATAGAGGTGATATGCACTCAGGGCCTGATTTACTTAGATCAGAAATAGTGGGTCATAAATTACACATGCAGTCCTGAAAACTGCATGTTTTCTTTAGTGGGCATTTTGCACATATTTTACTAAGAGTGCATGTTTGATTAAAGATGCACTCTGTAGAAGTTGGACATGTTTCATTGTGACAACTAACAAAATTAAATTTGTTACAGAGAGCGGCAAGATAAGGTGGAAAACAAAGGAAAGGCAATTTTTAATAACACCATGGCACACCATGGTGGTGGAGTGTGGTACGTTAGTGGCATTGGACAGGAGTCCGCTAATACTAAGCAATTGAGTGTTACTGTCCGTGAAGCCCAGTGACATATTGAGAAAGGTGACTGGTTAAATGCAGAACAACAGGTGAACAGCAACGCAATGTATTTTGTTTTATTTACCAAGTAAAATTTCATATTGCTGCTGCAGAAACAAAGTCATCTGTCTCTATGCTTAAAGGTGGTCTCTCCTGACTGCACAGGAGATGTGAGTTTGGTCATCAGTTGTATGAATGCTCAGGGGACAATGTCACACACTAGGCACCTGATTAGTGTTTTATCTGCTCTGATAATAAGCACAGATGCTGTGGAAGCTGGAGTGACTTTAGTACAAAGCAGATTGCACCTGCTTTTGAAGTTTATTAAATGCCCACACAAAACGGTCAACGCAACTGCGTTTTACCTTACTGATGATGTGTTGTTGCAATAGTGACACATAATCAGTAGAATTTTTGTGGGCACACAAATTGACCACTTTGCTTATTCATTAGGGTAAAGCAACAAAATCCACACCACACACTATTTTACTCATTTGAAGTACACAGTCCTCATTTTGCAGCCTTAGTAAATCATTTTTTTGTGAATTGTAGTTGTTTTTTTTGTTTGTTTTTTTTTGTGAGTGCTTGACACTTTGCATGTGTATTAGTAGATCAGGCCCTTGCTTAGTAGTGCATGAAATAACAATAACCAGTTTGCATAAAAGCATTCCTGATATATTTGCTATTACTTTTATCATTTCAAAACTATCTTAGACTTGCAAAGTTGTCTCCATGTTCATCTTTATCTGTCATTGTCTTAATTTCAGCTCTCCACCTATGTGTATTTATTTATTCCTGTGCTGTGTTATAGATAGTGACAATACACCAGGAGCCATTTGTGTACGTGAAACCCACTATGCAGGATGGGACATGCAAGGAGGAAATGACATTAAATGGAGTCTTAATTAAAAAGGTTATCTGCACTGGCCCCAACGAAACCATCCCAGGTAACACTTCAGGGACATTTACATTGCCACTGTGCTTCTAGTGCGCCCACCAAACATCTATCGGAGATGCATACATATATATGCAGCAGGTATATGTATGCATGTAGATATTCAGAATGGACTGTGTGCAAGTGTCTATGTGTGATGTCGTATTCGGAATAAAATTTTGTCATGGATTTAGTTTGGTCTATGTACGGCACCATTTAATCTGAAGGATAACAGATCCTTCAGATCAAATGTTTCCTCTTGTGTGTTTGTGACTCCCCTGTCATTGCTATTTTTTTTTTACAGGACGCCCAATTGTGCCCCAGTGTTGTTATGGATTCTGTATTGATCTCCTAATCAAACTGGCCATGACCATGAACTTCACCTATGAAGTGCACCTGGTAGCCGATGGTAAATTCGGAACTCAGGAGCGGGTTAGTCTTGATGTTAAAAACCCATCTTTTAAAAAAAATTTTCATGAGAATTTGCCAATCATGATATATGTACTGGTAGAAGTTCTACAGACGTGGACAAAATTGTTGGTACCCCTTTGTTAATGAAAGAAAAACCCACAATGGTCACAGAAATAACTTGAATCTGACAAAAGTGGTAATAAATAAAAATTCTATGAAAATTAACCAATGAAAATCAGACAATGCTTTTGAATTGTGGTTCAACAGAATTATTTTAAAAAACAAACTCATGAAACAGGCCTGGACAAAAATGTTGGTACCCTTAACTTAATATTTTGTTGCACAACCTTTTCAGGCAATCACTGCAATCAAACGATTTTTGTAACGGTCAATGAGACTTCTGCACCTCTCAGCAGGTATTTTGGCCCACTCCTCATGAGAAAACTGCTCAAGTTGTCTCAGGTTTGAAGGGTGCCTTTTCCAGATGGCATGTTTCAGCTCCTTCCACAGATGTTCAATAGGATTTAGATCAGGGCTCATAGAAGGCCACTTTAGAATAGTCCAGTGGTTCGCTCTTAGCCATTCTTGGGTGTTTTTAGCTGTGTGTTTTGGGTCATTATCCTGTTGCAAGACCCATGACCTGCGACTGAGACCAAGCTGTCTGACACTGGGCAGCACATTTCTCTCTAGAATACCTTGATAGTCTTGAGATTTCATTGTACCCTGCACAGATTCAAGACACCCTGTGCCAGATGCAGCAAAGCAGCTCCAGAACATAACAGAACCTCCTCCATGTTTCACAGTAGAGACAGTGTTCTTTTCTTGCTATGCTTCATTTTTGCGTCTGAGAACACAGAGCTGATGTGCCTTGCCAAAATGTTCCAGTTTTGTCTCATCTGTCCATAGGACATTCTCCCAGAAGCTTTGTGGCTTGTCAACATGCAGTTTGGCAAATTCCAGTCTGGCTTTTTTATGATTTGTTTTCAACAGTGGTGTCCTCCTTGGTCGTCTCCCATGAAGTCCACTTTGGCTCAAACAACGACGGATGGTGCGATCTGACACTGATGTACCTTGACCTTGGAGTTCACCATGAATGTGTTTAGAGGTTGTTCTGGACTCTTTTGTTACCATTCGTATTATCCGTCTCCTCCTGCGGCCACATCTAGGGAGGTTGGCTACAGTCCTGTGGATCTTAAATTTCTGAATATGTGCAACTGTAGTCACAGGAACATCAAGCTGCCTGGAGATGGTCTTATAGCCTTTACCTTTAACATACTTGTCTACAATTTTCTTTCTAATCTCCTGAGACAACTCTCTCCTTTGCTTCCTGTGGTCCATGTTTAGTGTGGTACACACCATGTCACCAAACAGCACAGCGACTACTTGTCAGAATCAGAATCAGATTTATTGCCATTGTTCATGTAGTACACAAACTAGGAATTTGTCTCGGTGCAATGCTGCAACATTAAACATGATAAAATAAAAGAAATAAACTATACATGCAATAAAGTGTAGAATAAGAGTGAGTAATACTGGTCAGCAGTTAAATATATTAGCGAGCAGCAGATAATGTGGAGAACCATATAGTGCAGTCGGTAATGCAGGAAGAAAACAGTGATGATTGACATGAGTCTGGTTGAGCTGCTGTACATAGTGCACGAGAGTCAGTAAGTCACTTAGTGTTCAGCAGTCTGATGGCAGAGGGGAAGAAGCTGTTCATGTGACGGGAGGTTTTAGTCTGGATGGACCGAAGTCTTCTACCTGAGGGGAGGGGGGCAAACAGTACGTGACCAGGGTGTGAGGGATCGGCTATGATCCGGCCAGCACGCCTCCGGGTCCTGGAGATGTACAGATCCTGGAGAGATGGGAGCTCTTTAAAATAGGCCGACTGACTGATTACAAGTTTGTAGACACCTGTGATGTTAATTAGAGGACACATCTTGGTTGAACATGTCCCTATGGTCACATTATTTTCAATCTTTTCTAGGGGTACCAGCAGTTTTGTCCAAGCCTGTTTCATGAGTTTGTTTTTTAAAATAATTCTGTTGAACCACAATTCAAAAGCACTGTCTGATTTTCATTGGTTAATTTTCATAGAATTTTTATTTATTACCACTTTTGTCAGATTCAAGTTATTTCTGTGACCATTGTGGGTTTTTCTTTCATTAACAGAGGGGTACCAACAATTTTGTCCACGTCTGTATATTGAGGAGGAGGCAGTCAGGGGTGTTTGTTTTACAACTTAGAGTAGTGAAGGTGGGGATTGTTGGTTTGTGACATCAAACGGAGGAAGTGCAATCAACTAATTTCTTTAAGAACTTCCATCCATCCATCCATCTTCTACCATTTATCTGGGGGTCCTGGTTGTGGGGGGTAGCAGTCCAAGCAAAGTAGCCCAAACTGCTCAATGTTGCATCTTCATTTAAACATTTTTTTCTGTGTATTTTTATTTATTTATTTATTTTTGGATTTCAACATTTATTATTGTAATTTATGGAAGGAAAAACACTGAATTGCTGTGTGGCTCAAGTAGGTTCAGGTTACTTAAGTAACCTGGTTCAGGTTACTTAAGTTAAGTATGAGGTGTTTTTTTTTTATTCAAAGTTAGTAAAGTTTAGACTTATAAGAGTGAACTGCAACTCATTTAATTCAAATGTTTTTCATGCACAGATTCTCATAGCACTGTATAACAAAATGGAATTTTAAAAAAACTAGGTAGAGACACAATAAAAGTAGAAATAAAACCAAAGTTTGCAAAAATAAAAAATCAAGTTAAAACAAAAGATTAATATAGTGCAAAAATGTGAGATCATTAAAAAGCAGCTGATTTGAAACAATAGAAAGCCTGATTAAGCACAAGTGGTTTCAGCTGCTTTTTAAAATATATATAACTGAAACAGTTGTAATTCAAATTTATACAGTAGGTACAACACATATCATCTGTCTCACACGCATTAATAGATCTGATAGTTTATGGAACTTTTAGTTTCAGCAGTGGCCACTGTATGATTACACATTTCTATTCATTTCATACACGGTGCGATTATACACACATCAGCGTTGATATTCCACAGTTACCTGGAAAACAAATTAGTTTGAAAATGAGACTTACCGGGGGCTGGTAGACGGATGGGCCGGTGGAGCCCCGTGACTCTTGCCTGGTTTCACCCCACTCATGCTCCCGACGGATCCCTGATGCAGAGGAGGCACGGGAACTTTCTGATATCAGACACCAAGGGAGCATGACCATTTCCGGCAGCTGTGGAGTGACATCAGCCTGTCCTGGTTGGGGTCTCCCTTCAGCTCTACTCTGTGGTCATTCATGCATCACGGCCCTGCATTAACTTTTACTCTGTGATGGACTACTCTTCTGTTCTGTGACAGCCTCTCCGAAAAAAAAGTATCCCGCTTTTTGTGCCGTGTGGCTGAACACAAAACGTGACATAAAAACGCACAGCCCCACCAAGCAGTGGGGCTTTTTCAATAGTCAGTGAAGCAAAAATGGTTCGGCTGCACCTTGGAGAACAAGTGTGAGAGGGGCCGTTATGTGTTCAGAGGGAGAGAAGGGGAGGAGGTGGAGAAAAGTGAGATTGCGCTGCAGACAGGGAGAGGAGCCTCCCACCTGTAGAGGGCACCCATTTGCCACAAATAAGCTGAGCACAATAAATCTGAATCTTTTTTTTTTTTCCCTCATTCTTGTGGCGCCCCCTAGAGAATGCTGCCCTGGGCAACCACCCATATGGCCCATATGGAAAACCACCACTGGTAGTTGGACATGTGCATTATAGAGTTATTGAATAAAATATTAATTACTTTTGGTGGGTTTGCACACGTTTTACATTCCTTCTAGTAAATATGTCAGTGGCAGTTAATGAATGAAATATTAATTACTTTTGTGCAGGTGTTTTGTTGTTTTTCGGGTGGAAATCCATGTATCTTGCAACACAGTTTCCCCATGGTGCAAGATAAAGCAGTAATGGCATTGGTGGTAAATTGAGAAAATTACAAGAAAGTGTCATAAAACTTAATGAGCCCCCCAGTCAGGGAATTTGTAGACAGAGAGAGCATTGTTCCACCGATGGCTGTATCAGAAACCTTGAGAGAATTGAACATTTATCTCCAGAAGCATGCAATGACCTTAAAAGAAGTTTGACTGGATATTGTGCATTTAAGAGTGATTAAATGATAAAATGGTTTGTCATATTAATGCAATTCTTACCAGGAAGAACTGCTTTCCTCGTATCAAGGATTACATTTTAGTGAGGAAGAATATAATTGTGGATATCTTAAGTTGAAGACCCAATACACATGAATGGGAAAAGTACCAGCATTTCTCCTAGGAAGACTGATGACAGACATCTGAAATGTTCATTTTGAATAGGAAGAATTGAATTGGAGATATTTACTTTTAAGAGTGATTAAATGGCTTGTTATATTCCTCCTAGTAAGAATTACAGTCTTTTGAGTAAGAATAGCATTCGTTCTAGACAAAATTATATTCTTACTAGTTAGAATTCTTTACTAGTAAGCAGGGCTTGACATTAACACCCACCAGCCCACCGATGGCCAGTGTGGAGTGTGCAGCTCATGTTTGGTTCTGTTGTTAGTGATATTGTTAAAACTATTATTTTATAGTTATCATTATCATGTTTGGTGTGGATAGCCCTTTACCCTCTAAATATGTATTTTTTTATGGGCTAGTCCAGGGGTAAATGGCATTCACTTATACAGAGCTTTTATTCTCATCTCTTGATGACCAAAGCGCTTTACAGATCCTGCTATCCACCCATTCACACACACACATTCACACACTGATGGTGGCATGCTACCTAACATGGCGCTTCCAGACCCACCAGGAGCAATTGGGGGTGAAGTGTCTTGCCCAGGGACACAACAGCAGGATATCCGGGGAGAGCGGGATTCGAACCGCCAACCATGCGGTTATTGGACGACCTGCTCTACCTCCTGAGCCACTGCCACCCTGTAATTCTCTGTGAATTTACAGCTTTCTTTCTAGTGAATTTCTGACTTTTTCTACAGATTCAAATTGTTCATGTAAATTTGAGACATTTTTGTCCTTAAGATGAGACTTTTTTTCCTCATCAGTTTTATATTCTTTTTCTTTTTTCTGGTGAAAACAGGTAGCATCCATTTAGGTTAAATTGCAAATGTTTTTCTCTACTGTTTTACAGTATTTACTGCTGTTCTTAAATAGTTGCATAGACAGTGTTTCTCTTCCTATTTTTTCCTCTTCGTGATTTCTCATTTTTTTTGTACGTTTGTCACACTTAAATATTTCAGATCATCAAACAAATTTAAATATTAGACAAAGATAACACAAATAAAAACAAAATGCAGTTTTTAAAAGAAGGTGTTTATTATTAAGGGTAAAAAAAATCCAAACCTACATGGCACTGTGTGAAAAAGTGGTTGCCCCCCCCAGAAAAAAAACATAAATTAACTGTGGTTTATCACATCTTTGGAAAGCTGAGTTCAATTTCTCTCGCCACACCCAGACCTGATTACTGCCACACCTGTTCTCAATCAAGAAATCACTTAAATAGGACCTGCCTGACAAAGTGAAGTAGACCAAAAGGTCCTGAAAAGCTAGACATCATGCTGTGATCCAAAGAAATTCAGGAACAAAAGAAAAACAAAGTAATTGAAATCTGTCAGTCTGGAAAAGGTTATAAAGCCATTTCTAAAGCTTTGCGACTCCAGCAAACCACAGTGAGAGCTATTATCCACATATAGCGAAAACATAGAACAGTGGTGAACCTTCCCAGGAATTGCCGGCTGACCAAAATTACCCCAAGAACGCAGCAATGACTCATCCAAGAGGTCACACAAGACCTCACAACAACATCCAAGAAGTGCAGGCCTCACTTGCCTCAGTTAAGGTCAGTGTTCATGACTCCACCATAAGAAAGAGACTGGGCAAAAATGGCCTGCATGGCAGAATTCCAAGATGAAAACCACTGCTGAGCAAAAAGAACATAAAGGCTCATCTCAGTTTTGCCAGAAAACATCTTGATGATCCCCAAGACTTTTGGGAAAAATATTCTGTGGACTGACGAGACAAAAGTTGAACTTTTTGGAAGGTGTGTGTCCCATTACATCCTTTGTAAAAGCAACACAGCATTTCAGAAAAGGAACACCATACCAACAGTAAAATATGGTGGTGGTGGTAGTGTGATGATCTGTGGGTATTTTGCTGCTTCAGGACCTGGAAGACTTGCTGTGGTAAATGGAACCATGAATTCTGCTGTCTACCAAAAAATCCTAAAGGAGAATGTCCGGCCATCTGTTCGTGACCTCAAGCTGACGCACACTTGGGTTCTGCAGCAGGACAATGATCCAAAACACACCAGCAAGTCCACCTCTGAATGGCTTAAGAAAAACAAAATGAAGACTTTGCAGTGGCCTAGTCAAAGTCCTGACCTGAATCCGATTGAGATGCTGTGGCATGACCTTTGTAACGTTAAACGCTGAGTCCAAATTTACATGGACAGTCTGCAGAAAGAAGACCTCACATTCACCCTTTTTCCTAAATAAATCATTTAAACGCAACATTCCTGTCTTGAACTGAGACCCCCAAAATCCTCTTCATGCCGGGGAACGGCTGGACTGTTATCATAAATCCAAGACAGACAGACAGTTTTATGTGCTAAGAGCTGTTTGAAACAATCCAGGTATGTCAGTCAAATTCCTAAGGTCCCCTAGAATTATCCAAAGCCCAACATTGCCCCCTTTTGGACAACTCAGGAACATGTTTGCTGTTACTTCTGTCAACACTGAACTGCTTTTTCTGACTGAAAATTAACTCTCGCCTCTAGATTTCCTTTTCTCAGAATAATTCTCAGGACATTATTTGAAGACGTGGCCAACCCTGTGATGGACAATTATGGTTTGAAATGTTTCATTAATCACTTATTTGAAATGTATTGTATGTTTGAAAATATGTTTAAACAAATTTATGAAAGTGCATGCTCACTGGAGTAATAATGAAAATTAGTCATGAATCACTGAAGTTAGCGTATATATACACGTATATAATATGAATTTCAAAGTTAACCCTTTGAGTGTGAGAATTTGCGTGCCCCTAGTGGCAGAGAGCGGCACTGTGCCTGCCTTCTCACTCTGACTTTGTCAAAAGTAAGTGAGAAATTTCTGGGTTTTTTTTTTTAAATGTACTGATTTCTTATTCATATACTTTGAAGATAAGATGATGAGGTACCTCTGTACAAAAAACGATGTCAAAAGACTGAACCATTTTTTGTGTAAATATGTCCAAAGTCCAGTTTTGATTGAGTTATGGAATTTAAAGAGGTGCTGCGACATTATGCAAATTAGATGCATAAATTTATTCCTGTCTGAAACTTTGGATTATATTTTACATCTTTCTAATTGACAGTAAGCCATTATCTCTTACCACTTTCAAGTTATAGCCTTGGAAATCTGAACTGTTTTATTGACAAAAAATATCTACCACTCTTGACCACTAGGGGGTATGTCGCAGTTCTGCACCATACACACTCAGAGGGTTAATGTGTTTTTTCCTCCTGGAAGCTTACACAAATCATCTGACTGTTATCAGCCAATCACCAACCAATCTTGGTTGGTTGACGTCCCCTTTCATTCTATTGGTCAGTTACAGACAAAGGAAATCTCCCTGATTGAACCAAAATCCATTTGAATCTCCCACAGTTGATGGTAATTGGTTCTTCCTGCTGCCAGTCAAGGGTTTTAACCAAGAAATAGCTTTCATTTAAGGGAGGGAAACTCCCTAGTGTTTTTCTGTTTGCCTTGAATTCGTCTCCTTTTCTGTGTGCGTCTGAGGAAAGATCTTTTTCTTCTTTTTTCCCGTTAGAGCTCAACCCTTCTCTTTCACATGGAGTGAAACTCCATTTTTCTCAGATGTTTTTTTTTATATATATATAATTTAAGCTTTTTCTAATTGTTTCCTTAACTCACCATGTTAAAGTGGACTGATCCCGATTTTCTAACTCCCATTGGAAGCTGCTTTCACCCAATTACCATGAATCGGAAGAACTCAGATTTCGTGGCTTAAACAATTTTTCTCTCTTCGATTCTGTGACTTTGATCAGACATTGAACGATCTCCAAATTACCTGGACCCGGGAAGAGCCGCTGAAAAAAAAAAAAAACCAAAACTCCCATGTTGTTATCTGCATGACATACACATCAGCAGGCTAGCAGTCTCTCATCAGATCTCTCAAATATATATATATATATATATATATATATATATATATATATATATATATATATATATATATATATATATATGTATATGTATATATATATATATGTATATATACGTATATATATATTTAAATTAAATAATCTTTGTACCTTATAACAATAATTTACTACACCTTAAAAAGGTAGTTCATGCTTGAAAACCCTCCAGTGTGGCTTAATTACAACAATTCTGCAAAGATGAGTGGGCCAAAATTCCTCCACAGTGCTGTAAAAGACTCATTGCCAGTTATCGCAAATGCTTGATTGCAGTTGTTGCTGCTAAGGGTGGCCCAACCAGTTATTAGGTTTAGGGGGCAATCACTTTTTCACAAAGGGCCATGTAGGTTTGGATTTTTTTTTCCCTTAATAATAAACACTTGCATTTAAAAACTGCATTTTATGTTTACTTGTGTTATCTTTATCTAATATCCACCCATCCATCTTCTACCACTTCTCTGGAGGTCCAGGTCGCGGAGGCAGCAGTTCAAGCAGAGAAGCCCAGACTTTCCTCTCCCCAGCCACCTGCTCCAGCTCTTCAGAGAGGATACCAAGGCATTCCCAGACCAGCTGGGAGACACAGTCTCTCCAGCGAGTTCTGGGTCTGATCCAGGGTCTCCTCCCAGAGGGACGTGCCCGAAACACCTCAAGTGGGAGGCATCCAGGAGGCATCTTGATCAGATGCCCATACCACCTCAACTGGCTCCTTTCAATGTGGAGGAGCAGCGGTTCTACTCTGAGAACCTACAGTATAACCTATCTAATATCTGTTTGATAATCTGAAACATTTAAGTGTGACAAACATACAAAAAAACGAGAAATCAAGAAGGGGGCAAACACTTTTTCACACCACTGTATGAGGGTCATCCATCCATCCATCCATCTTCTTCCGCTTAATCCTTTTCGGGTCGCGGGGGGACTGGAGCCTATCCCAGCATCTTTTGGGCGAGAGGCAGGGTACACCCTGGACAGATCACCAGTCCATCGCAGGGCCAACACAGAGAGACAGACAACCATTCACTCACATTCATACCTAAGGACAATTTAGAATCCCCTGTTTGATGCCAATTAACCTAACTTTCATGTTTTTGGCATGTGGGAGGAAACCGGAGAAATCCCGGAGTAAACCCACGCAGACACGGGGAGAACATGCAAACTCCACACAGATCACTGTTGGTCGGGGGCTGGGATCGAACCCAGGATCCCCCAGCCAAGGGTGAGTTGCTGTGCTGCCACAGTGCTAACCACTCTGCCACCGCACTGCCCCATTTACATTTAAAAAAATTATAAATTTAGTTTGAGTAAATTTTTGCATGCAACAGTCAAATTTGAACATATTAAACATAAGGGTGCACATGTCAGGGTTGGTGAGAGATTGGACCCCAACGCTGGATGTGAGTTTGAATATCTTTATTGAGCTGGTCAACCTGATGCAGCTCAAGGGCTTAAAACAAACAAACTCAGCTCGGAAGCTGGAACTAAAAATAAACTCAAACACATGGCAAATCAGGCAGGATGCCGACATGAACAGGACATGAACAGAAGCGTGTTGTTCACACTGATATGACAAAAGGAACCCAAGCAGAACAAAGGTGAAGCAGAACTTAAATAACCAAGGGGGCAATCAAGACAACACGGCACAGGTGGGGAGACCAATCATGACTGACAACTGACACATGAGAAGACAGAAGTGGCAAGACGGGCGGGGCTACACACCCAACCACAGATGGAGGAAACACATAACATGAATAGAGGATCAGGGTAGACAAGACCATGACAATCATAATGCAAATAATGACTGAACTAACCTCCTGATCATAATAACGATAATAATCAAAACCCAAGGTGAAGCAAGAGAAAATATAAAACAAGAACAGAATCAAGACTATAATAACAAATAATAATAACTGCAGAAAAATCCTAAGGAGCAAACCCAAAGTGAGGACGAGGGCTGGGACCCATGCCCTGAAACTAAATAAATCAGGATGAGGGCATGGGGCCCAACCCATGCCCTGACAGCACATGCCAGTGTCCTCCCTGTGCCGGTCCCGAGCCTGGATAAATGGGCAGGGTATATCTAAACTGTAATTACAGATGGGAGAGTGGCTTGATTAAATGTTAAAACAGCTTGCCATAGGGGCTGACTCATACAGATGGATGCCCTTGAATTTATCTCTGGGAATAACAAACAAACAAATTCAAGGCTGACAAAGCAGGATGGGCACCAGGAGTGTTGAAAGTGCAATGGCCTAAAACCAACGCTGTTAATATTAGCAGTCTTCAACTGCATTTAGGTCATAACTTAGGTCATAAGATGCAGCCACAAATGTGCACCTTATCCACAGTGATTAATGAAATAAGTGAAACAACTTTAAAAATATTTTGTATTCACAATAGTTGTTAATACTGTCAAGTAGAAGGATGTTAAGACTGGCATAAACCTCATTTCATCATTTTCAAGAAGTTAAACAGGTCCATACTAAAATAGGACAACTTTTTTCTTTGCCTTTGTCTTACCCCGTTTTAATAAAGCTTCTCCTTAATCCAGTTCATTTTCTTTATGCTATTTTGAATTTAGTTCTACAGCTAGGAGATTTTAGTAGTGCAGTTTAAAAATAGGTATACAAAAAAGATTTCTTTTAATAAGGTTGCTATGAATGATAGGGATTATTTAGCAGAATGATCACTTGAACAAACATATTTATGTGATTAATTACATAGAAACTAAGATAATGAATATATAGTAATATTTTGTTTTTCTCTGCTTTTCTCAACAGCAAAATCAGTTCCTGGACTGGCTTATTTACAGATTTATGTTTAGAGTATTTTTTAAATAAATTATGAATTTACAATCTGAGATTTAAGCTTGCATTATCTATTATACATTTAAAATAATTTCAAAAGAACAAATGTGCCAGTGAGATTTGCTGAAAATTCCAGATGACATACTGACTTCATTCATTCATTCATTCTTTCCATCCATTATTCTGCTTATCTAAGATACTTACTTATATAAGACATGCGTATATGAGATGCCCTTTGCTTTCAGAATGTCATCTTTGCATCACATGATCTTGGTTAAATGTCTTCAAAAGCTTCAGATTATTTATTAGTTGTAGCATATAGGCACGACAGCTGTCCCATTATTGGATACATTTTACTGCATCACTGACTCATGAGCTCATTGATGTATGAAAATGGAACACATACATACATTTATGTAATGGACATTTCTGTATTTGCAGGGGTCATTTGTTTTGTCTTCCCCCACCTGGGGATAGGCTTGACTTTGTGCACATAAAATAGGACAATTTCCCTCATAAGAAAGGCTATGTATAGGCCAACCTTGCTCAAGTGAGACACCTTTACAAAAGTATAACACCAAATGTCCTATTTGCTCCTTCACCTAATTTTATTATGCCATAACATTTAGTTACTAATAAATTAGCAGCAATGGCTAGCGCACCTCCTGTTTAACCTATACTTCCCATTTCATACTTTAACATAATATCTTTTAAACATGTACCTGTTTCGCTTCCTGTTATTACTTCTTTTCTTCTTGTGTATGAAAAATGCAATCCTGGCAAACACAGAATTTGGAACTATGCCAAGGCTCATTAGCATAGAATGCTGTTATGATTCCCCATGCACCATTACGCAGTGCACGGAGGAAGGAATTAAAACCCATGTGCAGAAGTAATTGCGTGCACTTTATTGAACAACAAATAATGTTCAGTCCAGCAAACACTTATGATTATCAAACAGAGGGATGAGGTCACAGTCATGGAGAACACCAGGAGCGCAAGGACGCCTCTTGGACGTTCCACAGCCCAAGGGAGAGAATGCCTAGTGCCGCAGGGCAATTGAAGAGCACAAGGAGAAAGGCAAAAATAAACTTACGGGCTGGAGCGGCCCGAGGCAGTCCATGCTGTCCAGTGAGAGTAGGCAAAACAGGAACAGCCGCTCACGCCAGGTAACAAAAGATTGTCAGGTAGTGTGAGAAGAAGACAACTTAGTCAGGCTGAAAGTGCAGAGTAGGGAGTGGAGGCTAATATACACAGAGGGAGCAGCGACTGTGTACATTGCGCAATGATCCAGCAATCTCTTCCCACTCAAACAGAGCTTAAGTAATGGCAGTACTAATGAGGAAAGAGACCGCCGGTGTGAATGAGTGTGGGCTGGACAGAATAGAAAACAGATGTGCATGAGTGAGTGTCTGAGCATGTGAATGGAGATGGAGGCGTGTGTGTGTGTGTGTGTGCGCGTGCGGAATGAGGAACAGTTGGTGACACTGACAGGAGGATGGGGCATGGCCAAGCTGTCAGGGAGCAGAGGACCCAAAGGGCTCCCTGAAGTGCCTGATGGAAAATAAACAATGTAAAGAGACAAAATAATCACGGTGTCAGAACTGGGTTTGGAACTCCAAACCCAAGTTCATGACAGAGCCCCACCCCAGGGGTGGATTCCAGACACCCTAGTAACCCCAGAAGAAAAACACAATATGGGACACCCCCCCCCCCCCACCCCGCCAGAGGAAAACAACAACCCAGGGTGGGAGGTGGGGGAAAACGGGTTTGGAAGGAAGCAACAAGTAAATAATACAAAAACAATATACAAACAAGGTGAAGTGAACCCCCTCCCAGCCCCAACCTAGGACAATACCCCCCTACCCAGAAGTCCAAAGTTCAGGGGGCCGACCAGAACCCCAGGCCCCAGGAGCAATGGAAAGAGGCCAATCAGATGGTCTATCCAGGTCCAACACCCGTTGGACCACCCGGGAGAGTGGGTCAGGTGGCCGGCCAGAGAAAAAGGGCCACCTTCCCCACAACACAATTTGTTGGGCGGATGAGCTGGGTCCTTGAGCCACCAGCTCAGAAGCGGCGGCCTGGGAGGCGGTCTCCCCACGGGAAGGACCAATCGAAGGGGAGACCAAGGAAGGAGAGCCCCGACATCATAAGGAAGAGACGAGGAAGGATCCCCCCCGCCCCCTGTGGCTCCAAGCTGAGGGACAGTAGCACCCGCAGTGGTCCCAGTCTGGGACTGAGCTGCACCCGCGGTGGCTCCAGGCTGGAGATTAGTTGCACCCGCGGCAAACTCCGGCTGGAGTTCTGCTGCACCCGTGGTGGGCTCTGGCTGGAGCTCTGCTGCACCCATGGTGGGCTCCAGCTGGAGCTTAGCTGCACTCGCGGTGACTCCCAGTTGGAGCTCTGCTGCACCCGTGGTGGACTCTAGCTGGAGTTCTGCTGCATCCGTGGTGGCTCCCGACTGGAGCTCTGCAGCACCCGCAGTGGGCTCCAGCTGGAGCACCATTGCACCTGCGGTGGTCCCCATTGGGGGCCTCATTGCACCTGCGGTGGCCTCCCCAGTGAGGGAGGTAGGACTCTCTACGACCCCTGGCGCTGAACCCGGATCCTCGGCGGCCTCTGGTGGGATTGGCTGCTCGCCGGCGACCCTGGCAAGGAGCTCCGAAACTGAAGGGAGAGAGAAAGAGACCAAGTCAGGGTTGCTGGCAGAAGCAGAGCCCAGTGAGGTGAGCCTGAGAGCTGCTGCAAACTGCCCCTGGCCCTCCTCACCATGTGTCAGGCAGTGTGACTTCAACATAGGCATTGGAGACATTTTGGAGCACACTTGCCTGAACTCGGGCTCCACCACCGTCCAGGACTCCGGCGATCTAGGGGGCACTGGTTTGGTTGGTCCGAGAGATGCTGTACCCACATCGACCTCTACCAGGGTGGATGGACTCACGTCGTTGACATCCATGGGCACCCCAGGTAGCGGCGGATCCTCTCCGGCGACCCTAGGAAGGAGCTCAGGGAAGATGGGAGAGGAAAGGCGGTTAGGGTCGCCGGCAAGGGGAGTCCAGATGCAGCTGAGGGCTGCAGCCAACTCTCCCCTCCAAGAGCCAGGCAAGATCTCTCAAAAACTGACATGAGAATTACAGGAGAGATTACTTGCCTGCACTCAAGCTCCTCCACTGTCCGGGACTCCGACGATGCTGATGACGACGTCTTGGGCCCAACTGGCTGGAAGTCTAGTCCACATGGTGACTCTGCTGTGGCAGCCCTTCACAGCAGGTGTGATGGTGGTTGCGGTCTCTCTGCCCCCATGCACTGTCTTCCACGCAACCGGCTCATCTGGCGTGGCGGCCGGGGATTGCCTTACCACTGACCCTGGAACTGGAACCTCCAGGGCCTCAGGTTCCTCTCCCCTCTGGTGACCTGGTTCTGGGGCCGGCAAACTTGTAGGAGCACACATAGAGGATTTGGAGAGGTCAGGTGAAGAGCTTTACTCCGGGATTTCTCCGGTTTCCTCCCACATGCCAAAAACATGCATGTTAGGTTAATTGGCTGTTCTAAATTGTCCCTAGATATTTGTTTCCTATAGGCCCTTAGAATAGAGGGTTAGTATTAATGAAAGCGCTTTGAGTGGTCTTTGTGACTAGAAAAGCGCTATATAAGTGCAGGTTAGTTAGTTAGTTAGTTAGTAACATGCCACTGGAGCAGAGTACTCAGGGTACTGCAAACCCCGAGTCTTTTGGGCAGGGGACAGGCAAAATTGCTCATCAAAAGTGGAAGTTGAATGAGGAAGAACTTGCCTGTTCTCCTGGCTCTGGATGTCCCCAGTGGTGTCCAGGGCATCTCCTCTCCCCCTTACGTTGAAACCCAGGCCCACACTCCTCGATAGGTGACAGAGGAACCTCCCAAGCGGGAGCAGGGGAAGGCAAGGAAGAGGAAAAAACTGCCTCCTCCACTTTGGCAGATGTAAAAGTTGATGGGGAAGTAGCTTCAGGAGGGGCAAACGGCTTGACCGAGTCTCCCTGCTCCTCCAAGGGACGGTCAGCCTCGGCCAGCGTAGCACGTTGTAGTTTCTCCCTCTCACGGCATTCCTCCTCCATCCGACGGTCAATTAGGGCGAGCAAAGCCAGTCTCTCCTCCTCCGTCATCACGCACGTGGATTGGGCGGGCCCCGGCCCAGAGGATGAAGCAGTTTCAGCCAGCGAACCACGTCTCCATTCCTCCTTCTCGCAGCGCTCCTCCTCCATATAGCGGTCTATCTGGGCTAGCAAAGCCCGTTTCACCTCCTCCATCATAAGTGGATGGAGCGTACCCAGGCTCAAGGGATGACACGAGCGGGAGAGCCGCGGGAGGAGGGTGGCTTCTTCCGCTGCGAGTGCTTCTTCCGACGGGATGATGGCTCCGACATCATGGAGGCCCACTCCGACTCCACGTCTGGCTGAGGAAAGAGGACGGAGAGGATGTCATCCACCCTCGGAATTAGCCAGAGGTAGGGATGACGTTGCGTGATGTCTTCAGCGGTGATCCGTGCCAGCCGAACATCCTCTGGAGACTGCGGCCACTGAGCAGAAAAGAGAGCCTGTTCCAGGAGATCCTGCGCTCTCAATTCCTCATCTGTCCAGACCTCCAGAGTGCAGCTTGGAGGGGAAAAAGAAAAAGGTGAAAAGAAAAGAAAAACACATGACTACTCTGCTGGGTTTTCTTTTTCTGGCTGGATCATTCTGTTTTGATTCCCCATGCACCATTACGCAGCGCACGGAGGAAGGAATTTAAACCCACTTGCAGAAGTAGTTGCATGCACTTTATTGAACAACAAATAATGTTCAGTCCAGCAAACACTTATGATTATCAAACAGAGGGATGAGGTCACAGTCATGGAGAACACCAGGAGAGCAAGAACACCTCTCGGACGCTCCACAGCCCAAGGGAGAGAATGCCTAGTGCTGCAGGACAGTTGAACGGCACAAGGAGAAAGGCAAAAATAAACTTACGGGCTGGAGCAGTCCGTGCTGTCCAGTGAGAGTAGGCGAAACAGGAACAGCCGCTCACACCAGGTAACAAACGATTGTCAGGTAGTGTGAGAAGAAGACAACTTAGTCAGGCTGAAAGTGCAGAGTAGGGAGTGGAGGCTAATATACACAGAGGGAGCAGCGACTGTGCACATTGTATAATGATCCAGCGATCTCTTCCCACTCAAACAGAGCTTAAGTAATGACAATACTAATGAGGAAAGAACCGCTGGTGTGAACGTGCATGGGCTGGACAGAACAGAAAACAGGTGTGCATGAGTGAGTGTCTGAGCATGTGAATGGAGATGAATGGAGGCGTGTGTGTGTGTGTGTGTGTGTGTGTGTGTGTGTGTGCGTAATGAGGAACAGCTGGTGACACTGACAGGAGGATGAGGCGTGGCCGAGCTGTCAGGGAGCGGAGGACCCAAAGGGCTCCCTGAAGTTCCTGATGGAAAATAAACAATGTAAAGAGACAAAATAGCCACAGTGTCAGAACTGGGTTTGGACCACCCAACCCAAGTTCATGACAGAATGCACTCATATCTGACTGGACCAGGTATGAGACCAGAGTGCTAATGCAGCATTATTCTGCATTAAAGACAGCATCAGTGATGCCATGGACTTCTTCATTCCTTCCAAGACAATCAAGCATCAGTACTCTGATAAACCCTGGTTTAATTAGCAGTCCGAAGTAGGGCTGGGTGATATGGCTTTTAACATGTATTTCAATACATTTTGGGTTTTATCATGATACACAATTTATATCACAATATTTTGAGATCTCCTCTGAACCACTGTATAAATGGTCATTTAAAACCTTTGCATAAAGGAATATCGTGAGTGTAGTATCATGTGTAAAAGGAATATTGTGAGTGTAGTATCATGTGTTTCACAGAGATGTGGTTACACTCACAGATCCCGGATGTTAACGTAGCGATACCACACATTTATGTGAAGGAAAAGTGCTGCAGCCTGGACATTGAACTGTTGGCTGTGAGTATGTGACCTTATTGTATGCCACGAGAAATGACGTGTGCCTTAGTAATGATCGTCTACGTCCCCCCATCAGCTGACACAGCGGCGGCCTGTGACGTCATCAGCTCCACTACAGCCACATTACTGGAGAAGCACCCGGATGCATTTATGGCCATCACGGGTGATTTTAATCATGTCTCCCAGGGAAAAACATTATCAAACTTTCACCAGTTTGTTTACTGTCCCACCAGCGAAAACAAAACACTGGATCTACTGTATGCCAATGTCAGGGATGCATATAGTGCCACAGCTCTACCCCACGTTGGCAAATTGGATCACTGCATGGTGATGTTATCACCCAAGGATGTTCTACTTGTGTAAAGGCAGCCTGCTTATACAAGACTGAGGAAGTGGACACAGGAGGCTGCCGATGCACTGCAGGACTGCTTCGAGACGACAGACTGGGGCATACTCTGTGAACCACATGGGGAGGACACAGACAATATGACCAACTGCATCACAGAATACATCAGATTCTGTGAAGACACAACCATGCCAGCATCCAGGTGAAGATGTGGCTGGACCCTCTGCAGTTTGCATATCAGCCCCATTTAGGAGTTGAAGATGCTGTCATCTATCTGCTGCAATGAGCCCATCTCATAGTCTCGTCACAGGCCCCGTGGCTCTGAGAGAGATCTGTCGCTGCCAGAAATCCACGGAGCTGCTCATCCGTAAGCTGCCCGTCCAGCGCCTGGTGAGGGAGATCGCTCAGGACTTCAAGACCGTCCTGCGTTTCCTGAGCTTCGCCGTCATGGCTCTGCAGGAGACCAGCGAGGCCCACCTGGTGGTCTCTACTTCGCTAAGGGGGTCACCATCATGCCCAAAGACTTCCAGCTGGCCCGCTGCATCCACGGAGAGAGAGCTTAGACTTTCTGCTGCACATTCACCAGCCATAATGCTCTGCACTGTGTGTCTATATATATATACATTTATAGTAATATGGACATATGTTTACTAGATGTTGTTTTTTCTTGCCTTCTGATTGTTGCTCTGAGTGTTGCTATCCCTATGCTGTTGCAATCCTGGAATTTCCCCATTGTGGGACTAATAAAGGCTTATCTTATCTTATCTTATCTTATCTGCACCTGGATGGCGGAGGAGACACTGTCAGAAACACATTTTTTGATTTCTCCAGTGCCTTTAACACCATCCAGTCACTGCTGTTGGGTGAGAAGCTGCGGGTGACGGTGGTCGACAGCTCTGTGATCTCCTGGATTACTGACTACCTGACAGGCAGGCCACAGTTTGTTCGGCTGGGCAGCGTCTTGTCTGGCGTGGTGGTTAGTGATAAGGGAGCTCCACAGGGGACTGTGCTCTCTCCTTTTCTCTTCACCTTATACACCACTGACTTTCAGTACAACACTGAGTCATGCCACCTGCAGATATTCTCTGATGACTCAGCTGTTGTGGGGTGTATAAGAGGGGGAGAAGAGGGGGAGTACAGAGCACTGGTAAACAGATTTGTGGAGTGGACAGAGCAGAATCATCTGAGACTGAACGTCAGCAAGACCAGGGAGATGGTGATTGACTTCAGGAAGAAGAGGATACCTTCTCAGCCGTTGCAGATTAGGGAGGAGGATGCGGGAGTGGTTGAGGACTACAGATATCTGGATGTCAGGATCAGCAATGGGCTGGACTGGAGATCCATCACCAATGCTGCGCACAAGAAGGGGATGAGCAGACTCTACTTCCTGAGGAAGCTGAGATCCTTCAACGTGTGCAGCAGGATGCTGGAGCTTTTCTACCAGACCATTGTCGCCAGTGCCATCTTCTTTGCTGCTGTCTGTTGGGGTAGCAGTATCAGGGCCAGCGACACCAACAGACTTGACAAGATTATCAAGAGGGCTGGCTCTGTAATTGGTCTCAGGCCTTTGAGACTGTGGTGGAGAGGAGAACACTAAATAAACTGCGATCCATCACGGACAATCCGGATCACCCCCTCCACCACACACTGGACAGACAGCAGAGCACTTTCTCCAGTAAACTACTACAACTTCGCTGTCGAACGGCCAGGTACAGGAAATCTTTCCTGTCGCATGCCATTTCACTGTACAATAACTCACTCTGATGTTGTATTCTGGTCATAACTATGCTGCCACACTGCACCTTACAGTCTAACTGGTACCTCACATTTCACTCTGCTCCTGATAGTTCTGCATTGTGCAGCGGGTATAATTCATGTGTTTATACGGGTCACCATCTACTCAGCTATGATGTATACAGGCTTTTATAGTAGTGTTAGTTTTACTTTCCATGGGTAATCCCTTTGTCTGTCGTGCGTATGTCTGTCGTTTGGTTGTCTACTGTCATGCTGTTGTTACACTGCAATTTCCCAGTTTGGGCTCAATAAAGTACAGGTATAGCTCAAAAAATTGGAATATCATGAAAAAGTTCAATATTTTTTGTCACTCGTTTCAGAAAGTGAAACCCATATATTATATAGAGTCATTACACAGAGAGTGATATATTTCAGGTGTTTATTTATTTTAATTTTGATGATTATGGCTTACAGCCCATGAAAACCAAAAATTCAGTTTCTCAAAAAATTAGAACATTACATAAAATTAATTTAAAAAAAATAGTTTTTAAATAGAAATGTTGGCCGACTGAAAAGTATGTCCATGTACACACTCAATACTTGGTCGGGGCTCCTTTTGGATTAATTACTGTATCAATGTGGCGTGGCATGGAGGTGATCAGCCTGTGGCACGGCTGAGGTGTTATGAAGGTCCAGGTTGCTTTGATAGTGACCTTCAGCTCGTCTGCATTGTTGGGTCTGGTGTCTGTCATATTCCTCTTGACAATCATCCAGAGATTCTCTATCGGGTTTAGGTCAGGAGAGTTGTCTGGCCAATCAAACACAGTGATGCCATGGTAGTTAAACCAGGTTTTGATACTTTTGGCAGTTTTTTGGGGGGGGGGGGCGTCGGAGGGGGTGCCAAGTCCTGCTGGAAAATGAAATCAGCTTCTCCATAAAGCTTGTCAGCAGAGGGAAGCATGAAGTGCTCTAAAATTTCCTGGTGGATGACTGCGCTGGCTTTGGTCTTGATAAAGCACAGTGGACAAACACCAGCATATGACCTCTGTTTAGATAAAAGTAAATGTTGCATTTCATTTGGAAATCAAAGTCCCAGAGTCTGGAGAAAGAGTGGAGAGGCACAGAATCTAAGTTGCTTGAGGTTTAGTGTGAAGTTTTCACAGTCAGTGATGATTTGAGGAACCATGTCATCTGCTGGTGTTTGTCCACTGTGTTTTATCAAGACCAAAGTCGAAGGAATGGAATAAGTACGGCCCGTAGCCCGTGTAGCAGGCTGGGGGGGGGGGGGGCGGCATGCGCCGCAGATCATAAAGTGGCCATGTTGGAAACCTATAGCGTCAGCACAGCGAGCTATCACTCGGTCGAAGCTAGGCGATCCATAGCCAACTGCTCCTGCGGTGAGGCACCAGCTGAGCTACCTTCCTGGGTGGCTCGTTCTGTCATGGCGTGTTAAATTCTAGACAGCTCACACGCACGATGCCAAGCACAGGTTGGAACCGCACTGAGGGGCACGTTTGACAGCTTTTATTGAATGACAAAATAACAGTGCACAGCTATGGAAACAGTCCCTTACCAGAGGAATTGGACCTGTGGAGAGAAGACGAGAGCCATGAGCTGAGGAGTAGAGTAAGGGGGAAAAAGGGCGAGCCAAATTGCCACTTACTTGGGAAATCCAGGGATGACCGGCAGGACCCAGTGGAAGATAGACGAACCGATAGGGTAGGAGGGGAATGAAGCTGATGGTGCCTGACCGGGGGATGATGGTGCTGAAGGACAGTGAGGTGAAGCAGGAGAGCACGCGCAGTCCCTGCGACACACCTGCATGATGGCAGCAACCTGGGGAGAAGGAAAAGAAGATGGTTAATGGCATGTTAACAATCATACAAATGTATCAGCAAGTCCGAACACGGGCAGTATACCCAGACGAGCCAGCATAGACTGCGCGGAGGGAACCTCCCTAAGTACGCTGGCTGATGAGCGGGCGCAGGTGTGTCTTCTGCCTCAGGTGCAGTGATGAGTTGTAGAAGGTGAGACCGGAGGGGAGGGGCACACTCCCGCTGCCCATGACAGGGCCCCCCCTTCTAGGGATGCCTCCTGGCGGACCAGAGGGCTTGTCCGGGTGGGCACGGTGGAAATCCCGGAGCATCTCCTTGTCCAATACTCGAGATGAGGGTGTCCAGGATTGTTCCTCCGGTCCGTAACCCTCCCAGTCGATGAGGTATTATAGGCCCTGACCTCTGCAATGGACATCCAAGATGTGCCAAACCGTGTGGACGGGATGGCCATTGATGATGCTGGAAGGAGGAGGAGGAGGCTCGGGGTGGGGGGCACAGAGGACTGGTTGTCAGGGGCTTTATGTGGCTGACGTGAAAGGTGGGGTTCACCCACAGGGCCGCGGGCAGCCAGAGCCGGACCAATGTGTCATTGACCACCCGGGCAATGGAGAACGGCCCGAGGAAGCGGGGGGACAGCTTCTTGGCGTTGTTCTTCAGAGGAATCTGGCTATCTGCCAGCCAGACCAGCTGTCCTACGGCGTATTTGGGGGCCAGGACCCGCCTCCAATTGGCGGTGGCCCGGGTGTGTTCAGTGGTGCGGACCAGAGCAGCCCGAGTTGCTCTCCAGACACGTTGGCAGCGCCGAGTGTGGGCCCCCACGGATGGCACCGAAACCTCCCTCTCGGCCAAGGAAAGGAGGGGGGCATGTACCTCAATGACGCCTCGAAGGGGGTCAATCCGGTGACAGAGGACACCGCAGAGTTCGAGTATTCCACCCAGGTCAGGTGTGTGCTCCAGGAAGAGGGATTGTCGGCTGCTACGCACCACAAGGCAGCCTCCAGGGACTGGTTGGCGCGCTCAGCCTGCCCGTTACTTTGGGGATGATTTCCAGAGGAGAGGCTCACCGTCGTCTCTAGCATCTGGCAAAAGGCCCTCCAGACCTGGGGCGTGAATTGTGGACCCCAGTCAGACACAATGTCCACAGGGATGCCGTGGATTCGGATCACATGGTCTGTGAGGATGGCTGCTGTCTCCAGGGCTGACGGGAGCTTGGGGAGGGCTACCAGATGGACCGCCTTGAAAAACCGATACACAACCGTCAGAATAACTGTCTTGCCATGGGAGGGAGGGTAACCCGGTAACAAAGTCCACGGCTATGTGGGACCACGGTCAACCGGGGATGGGGAGGGGATGAAGAAGTCCCGACGGGGGTTGGGGGGGGAATCAGTCTTCCCCAGACACACGTCTGACAGACTCTGACGTACTCCTGAACGTCCCGCCACAGTGTTGACCACCAGAACACCCGCTTGATGAAATCTATAGTCCAGGCGATGCTAGGGTGGCAGGCAAAGGGGCTAGTGTGGCCCCACTGGATGACGTCACTGCGGAGGGCGGCTGAGACATACAGACGGTTCCGGGGGCACCCTACCGGCACAGGCTCCTGGGACTGGGCCTGGCGGACCCTCCGCTCAATGTCCCAAGTAAGGGCTCCGATAATGCGTGCTGGTGGCACGACGGTTTGGGGGGGGGCTACATCCCCGGGTCAAACTGGCGCGAGAACACGTCCGGTTTGGCATTCCGGGTGCCAGGCCGGTATGTGATGGTAAAGTTAAATCGCTGGAAGAAAAATGACCAGCGAGCCTGCCTGGCATTCTGTCGGCGGGCTGACCACAAGTACTCAGGATTCTTGTGGTCGGTCCACACGACGATGGGGTGAACAGCACCCTCAAGCCAGTGTCTCCACTCCTCTAGTCTCAACTTAATGGCCAGCAGCTCTCTGTCCCCTACGTCACAATTCCTCTCGGCTGGTGAAAGCCACAGGGAGAAATATGCGCACGGGTGGAGTTTCTGATCAGGGGGCGTGCGCTGTGACAGCACAGCACCAACCCCCGAATCAGATGCATCCACCTCAAGGACGAACGGGAGCTGCATGTCGACCTGGGCCAAGATTGGATTGTCCGTGAACTGGCACTTTAATTTATTAAATGCCTGTTCAGCTGCCTCAGTCCACCGAAAGGGGACTTTAACCGAGGTCAGCTGTGTTAAATAGGCAGTGCGATGCCACTATAGTTCCGGATGAATCTGCGATAGAAATTCGCGAACCCGAGGAAGTGTTGAAGCTCCCTATGGGAGTGGGTGTAGGCCAATCCAACACTGCCTTTACCTTGGCCGGATCGGCAATCAGCTCCCCCTCAGCCACGATGAAGCCTAAGAAGGTGGTTGATGATGTTGAAAACTCACACTTCTCAGCCTTCACGAACAGCTGATTCTCCAAGAGCCGTTGTAAAACGGCTCTCACGTGGACCTTGTGTTCCTCTGGCAAGCGGGAGAAAATCAAAATATCATCAAGGTAGACAAACACGAATTGGTAGAGCATGTTGCGGAGGACGTCATTAATCAACTGTTGGAAGACGGCAGGGGCGTTAGTGAGCCCGAATGGCATCACTAGGTATTCGAACTGGCCCAGGTGTGCTTTAAAGGCTGTCTTCCATTCATCACCCTCGCGAATGCAAATCAAATGGTCTGCGTTTCTGAGGTCTAACTTGGTGAAAACCCATGAGTGCTGAAGGAGCTCGAACGCTGAATTGATTAAAGGCAGTGTGTATTTGTCTTTAATTGTATTGGCGTTGAGCTCCCGGTAGTTGATACACGGGCGCAGTGAGCCATCCCTCTTCCCAACGAAGAAGAACCCGGCCCCGAGTGGAGCCAAAGATGGCCGAATGAGGCCGGCGTTCAGCGACTCCTTTATGTACTGCAGTCTTGTTCCACCCCGACTCATACGCCACAACCCGGAACTCCACCGAGTACTCGACCACCGACCGGGTACCCTGGCGGAGCGTTGCCCTGCCGCTCAGTCTGACCAAACACGTTAGAGAATGCGGCTACCAATTAGTCAAATGAATATCGGCGCCCCTCAGGGCTGTCTAGAGTGGCCTGGGCCCACTCCTGGGCTCTATCCCTGAGCAACAGGACTAAAAGCTGTACTTTGATACATCCCCCAGATACTCCTCCCCAACCTGCTCCAAGTACATATGAAGTTGGAGGAGAAAAGGTTTACATTTCCCCACCTCCCCCGCGTACGGGGAGGGCGAAGGAATGGAATAAGTACGGCGCATAGCGCGTGGAGCAGGCTGGTGGGGGGGCAGCTGCGGGATGCGCTGCGGACCATAAAGTGGCCATATTGGAAACCTGTTGCTACTGAAGAGGCATATTCATGGAATATGCCTCTTCAGTATGGAGCAGAGCGGGAACAACAGCTCTTGGGCTACTAAACTCTGAACCCTGAGCCTTCTCGAAGTCATTGACCTTCAAAAGGCTGGCATCTTCCCATTAGAACACAGGAGGAAAGTTGCAGCTCTTAACACTTTCTACCGCCACATCTTCCTGCAACCGTCTGCAGAGCTGGCAAGAATCCTGCCTGCCCAAGTATCAAGTGTATGAGTAACCCATTCATCTGCAAGTGGTCACCCATACTTTGGCAATGTACCCAAATCTAACACCCAGCTCCATTTATCTTCATACATCCCAAGGACATACAGGTTGTGGAACTCACTTCCAGCTTCAGTTTTTTCCTGACACTGCCAGTGCAGACAAATTCAAGACAGCTCTGAATGCACCTTTCTTAAACTCATTATACATACAGTACATGTATTCATATTTGTTATGGTTGACAATGTAATTGTGATATGATTTACTTTTGATTCTTAGAGCCGTTTTTCATCTTTTAGATGGCAACACCAAGCTCTGAACCTAGGTGTGTTTTAAAAAACAACAACAACCTTATATTCATGGACCTGGCAGTTTACCAACCATAACAGATGGCATGGTTCCTGTTAACTTTTTCTTTCTTTTTATGCAGTTTTTCAAGTTCCATTTCTCAACAAATCACATTATATTGTTATAGCCTTTTATACTTAGGTGCATTGTATGTGCTGTCTGAATGTGGCAGGTTGGTAAAAGTCACACTTGTATTATTATTTATTGTTTAATAATTAGCTTGGTGTGTTGTCTTTTTGTAACTGATAGTGTACACTGTTGGTAATTTGGTAAATCCCCAAAATGGCTTTTCATTTATGCTTAAGTTCTTTTCTGTCTGACTTTTTTGGAGTTGTAATCATTTTGAATACAATCAGACCATTTAAATTAAATTATTCATTATTTTAACAACATGTCATAATTCTGTTTTGTACTACAGTGGCAAAAAAAATGACTATACACAGAAAACAGGACTGTCTTGCCTACTGTATGTGTTTAATCACCATATATTGCTCATTGCTGACTTTATCATTTTAGTTACATTGGAAAAAGTAGTCAATCTAAATGCAATTTATTCAAAACCTTTTAAAAATGCAACAATATGTCAGTTTTTTAAAGGATGGCAGTCATTTCCACATACCAGTATTTCTTAACAATATCTTAATACTGTTAATGGCAGTGACCCATGCCTTTTTTTCAGCTTCATTATGTATTTTCCCATGACATAAGGGTGATCTCTTGAGTCAAAGCTGTTTTGCCAGTGTAACAAGCTGGTAAGGAATCAGTCAAAACAATAAAACTAGAATGAAAAGTCAAAGAAATTCGATACAAAAAACTAATAAATAACTTTAAACAATGTGAACACACAACTCTATATTTTTGGTATGTGTCCCTGAATCATACTATAAACTACACAGGACATCTTTTGATATCTTATGTATAATACTGAAACAATTTTTGAGATACAAAGGATGTCTGTCACTTATAATCACACTTGGATTAAGACATATCCTTAAATCCCGCAAACATTCTGCAGTCTAGACAACAGCAGGGTGTTAGCTTATGCTGATCCTTTTGTTAACACCTTTATTTTTGGACTTCAGGTGAACAACAGTAACAAGAAAGAGTGGAACGGCATGATGGGAGAGCTCCTGGGGGGCCTGGCTGACATGATCGTGGCCCCACTGACCATAAACAATGAACGAGCCCAGTACATAGAGTTCTCTAAACCCTTCAAATATCAAGGCCTTACAATCCTCGTTAAAAAGGTGCGTAACATGTATTTTTTCATCTGTTGAGTTAAACAAATTTGCACTCTCATCTATGGTGTAAGACATCAGACCACTTTTGTCTACTGACAAAATAGACAAATTTATATTGTGCAGTTGGCTATATATGTAGTTGTTTTCATACTGATACCACTATTGAAAAAGTGGCCAAAACATCTAAAAAATGCTGGCATCAGCATTGGCGAGTCCACCTGTCTGTGCACCAATCAATCACCAATAGCTTGCCATTAATTAGCCACAAAATGGTAGCCAGGTACTTCCCATTTAGCTATATGAGCTCTAAAAATGCTGCGTAACCGAAGTAAATTCTGTACTCTAAAACTAAAGTGCATAGGAAGTTGAGCTGCACTGCCACTGGCAACTACTATTTAAGGGTGGTGAAGATGAGAGTCAACAGAGCTAGGAAGATTCAGAGCCAGGCCAGAGAACTATTACTGCAATATTATCACAACCATTCAGAGTTAGTAATATACAGCTATTAAATATAAAAATAAGATTTTTTTAATGCTTTTGTATTATATTGGTACTTGGTATCAGCTGATATGCAAGTTCAGGTACTGGAATTGTTATTGGGAATTATTTATAAAAAAAAAAAAAAAAGATATCAGAACAGCTCTACTATAGGGAAAAGTAGAGATGAATCTCAAGATGAAGAAATTAGTCAGCATTTTGCCAGCATGTGAATCCTAAATCCATAAGAAGAGTGCTTTTAATTAATAATGGGTGTTCAAAAATGTAAAAAGATTTTGCTGTATCACAAATGTTACTCAAAAGATCATCAGCGTTCAGACCCTATACTGTTTTCATAGTTTTTATCTTATCCAAGTTTAATTTGAAAGAGATATTTATTAATTTTATTTCATTTCCTTTGGTTATTAAAAGTTAAAAGCGTGCAAAGAAATTTGTGTGTTTGGTTTTGATCTGTCAGCTGTGATGCAGTTGGAGGGCAGTCTTTCAAACAAAATATCAAAAACAATTGTCAGAAAATAACTTTTTTTTTTTCCTTCTCAAGGCTTAAGATAATCAAAATTGGTAATACTGAATTGATAATCAAATGTGGTGTTTTTGTTCCCAGGAAATTCCTCGCAGCACACTGGACTCATTTATGCAGCCGTTCCAGAGCACACTCTGGCTGTTGGTGGGTCTTTCGGTGCATGTGGTGGCGGTGATGCTTTACCTACTAGACCGGTTCAGGTACAAACAGGACAATGTCTGTGTATGTGTACCCTTATGTGTTTGGATTCACTCCTGAATCAGTGTGTCTGTACAGTACAAGTGAGTGTACATGCATACCTGAGCACTTGCAGATCTTCACTCGGTGTGGACAGTGACGCAGACTGAGGTGACGATTGCCTCCAGTCATTTCACCGCTGTGTTCCTGTGCCACAGTCTTTAGCCTTTTACCTTTGATTTTGTGTGGCTTCACTCACTCATGCTGAGTTCCCTTACTTATGAGGGGGTCCGGGGTTTTCATGTTCCTAATATGTTCAGGTACTACATGATTTCTCATTTTATCCTCTGCAACCATCACCATTTTCTTCCCATAGCCCGTTTGGAAGATTTAAAGTAAACAGTGAAGAAGAAGAGGAAGATGCCCTCACCTTATCTTCTGCAATGTGGTTCTCCTGGGGAGTGTTGCTGAACTCTGGAATAGGAGAAGGTGAGATTGAGCCTCAAAGCCTAAAATCATCTCTTCATGATGCCTAAAATTTTGAGCAAAATACAATTTCTTCCACTATTGCAATGAATGCTCTATTCTAGACTTTAAACAGTTTTACTTTTGTGCAAGAAGCAACATCAGGCATATAGCTTCTGAAGTTGTTTCAGTGTTATGTTTTCTTTTATAAGGACAAAAGCATTGCCATATATCACAGCTTGTACAATCTTTGTCTTTCGCTATTTCCTTTCATCTGACTTCAACCTTATTTTGAAGTTTGTACTTAACTTGCTAAAGCTTTGAGCACAGGCAAGTCTAGTAGAGGTGTATTAGCGTGATGCATATTCCTGCCCTCATGAGTCTCCAGCAGATGGGCCTTTTTAGGCTGGGAAATCAGACTCATCTAGGGGAAGGAAAACCGTTAATCTCAGTTGCTTTGCAGCTACATCCTGTTAGGAAAAAGGCTGGTGGAGTAAAACTTCAATCAAAACAAGAATCAGGAGCCGGAGTGCCTAAGGTCGTCTATGCTTGTGTTTAACTGGGGTCTGGTAACTCTTGTGATGGTGTGGGTGCTCAACCACTTTAGCACAACAACTCAATCCAACATAATTAAACTGTATAATTCATGGTGAGCCCTGATCAATGGAAGCCTGAGGCTTTAGTTTCACAGTCTTAATTATGCTAAATTCTAAAAGCCTTACAAAGGCTAATGCTAGGCATCTTGGTGAGCAAAACTAGAAGTTTAGGTATCCAAATCAAGCAAAGGCGAGACCTAGCAAACATTAATAATCTTCTACTTCCTATAACAGTGCTTTGATAATATTCAAATTGGTGAGATTTTAATAAACATTAATACTGTTGTTATGAGTGGTTCCCTGAAGTTCGGCATTTCAAGATGGAATCCTTTTTATCCCCTGCCGGTTGAAGACCAAAGGGGTCGAAGACGTCTTTGGGCGAAGACCGACGGGGGTTTATGGTAAGGGGCGGTCCGTCCGTCCAACTTTAATTAAATCAATTCCTCCTACAGTTTTCCTTTAAATGTTTTGAAACTTGGTACCAGGGTTTGATATACACTGATGATGTGCATATTGCAATTTGGCTCTGATCAGATGATTTTTTTAGGAGTTGTAGCTCCTGACTTACCTCAGCTAATAGACACTGTCTTGTGAAATCAGCTCCTCCTATAGTTTTGTTCCAAATGTTCTGAATTGTGGTACCAGGATTTGATATACACCAACAATGCGCATATTGCTGTTTGACTCTGATCGGATGATTTGTGCAAGATTTATAGACCTTGACGTCAACGTCACAGGTCAATTTATCCCTAAATCGTGTAAGCATAACTACTGAAAGAAATGAGATAGGGTTTTTAAATTGATACCATAGTTTTATCTAAGACAAGTGTTGGACAACTTAACACCCTGAGCTGACTATGGGTTTGGGGTCGAAAGGTCAAAGGTCAAAATTATCATTCCATTTGCACAGTTACTATAGAATGAGTAAAATTAGGGTCACCAAACTTGGTAGACATGTTCACTCTGAGACCCTGACCTGTGGCTGTGGGTTTGGTGTCAAAAGGTCAAAGGTTGGAATTCTCTGTGCCTTATTACTATACAACGAGTATCCATGACCCTGAAGTGTGACTGTACTTTTGGGATCACAAGGTCAAAGATCAACAAAATGGCAAGTGAACTATATCTTAACAACAAAGAACAGTAGGGTCACCAAACACAGGTTCACCTTGAGACCTCTAACTATGGATTTGGGGTCAGCAGGTCAAAGGTCAAGGTTAGCATTCCCTATGTCCTTTTACTATAGAACACGTACGTAAAGCTCTCTAGGGTCACCAAACTTGCTACACAGGTTCACCTTGGGATTCTGACCTACAACTATGGTTTGTATACAACTATATTTGTTGTATATTCATGGGTGATAGCCTTATCATAATTTGCTTCTGCCCCAGTAATTTATATGGAAAAGTTGAAAACTGCTGTCATTCAGGGACATATTGGATCTTCAAAGAAAACAGAGGTAGGGGGATATTGCACTCACCCCAGAGTGCTCTTGTTTAGAATCATGCTCAAATGGTCAAAAAGCTATAAATGTAGGCGCTTAGGTGTTAGACCCTGGAGCTTAAAACTTTGGACTTGAGAGTTCATCATGGGAACTCCACACGATTAGTCCAGCTGAAAGTTGCTTGGATTGAAACTCAAAAGATGAACATCTCTCACAGGAGCACCAAGGAGCTTCTCAGCGAGAATCCTGGGAATGGTGTGGGCTGGCTTTGCTATGATCATTGTGGCTTCCTACACTGCCAACCTGGCTGCCTTCTTGGTGTTGGACCGGCCTGAGGAGCGCATCACCGGTATCAATGACCCACGGGTGAGTAATTCAAGGATCTCATTACTAATTAGATTTAAATTCTCCAGAAATATATAGTTAATAATCACCATTATTATTATTTATTAATATTTATTCCCCACCAATTATTCTCTTTTGTGCAGCTGAGAAACCCATCGGACAAGTTCATCTACGCCACAGTGAAGCAGAGCTCCGTGGACATTTACTTCCGGCGGCAGGTGGAACTTAGCACCATGTACCGCCACATGGAGAAGCACAACTATGAGAGTGCCGCTGAGGCTATCCAAGCTGTGCGCGACAAGTGAGTCTCGGCCAGGCTGGGCCGACCAGACTGTGGGTCGGCCGGCTGTTAGACCTCTCAGCCACGTAGACTAGGGCCAGTCCAGTTCACTACGGGGGGAGGGACATGAGCCTCCGGGCCAGGTGGAAGTGGCAGGACTTACTGCTACTCTCCATCTGATTCAGGCCCATCGCCCAGCTAAAGCAGATGTCCAGGGGCAGCAGCAGATGTGGATGTGTCAAGAGCACCGACAACAGTGTGAGGTTGAGCTAACATTGAGTCGAAGAGCACCCTTTTTCAGGTGGTACCCAGAGGAACATCTTTGAGATTGTGGGAATCCAATGGGGGACGCGCCCTTACCCATCTGGCATTGGATTTCATTTGGCCCATAAGCAGCGGTAGAGATTGCTGGTAAACGCTGAATGACACACACGATTTGGTGTGCGAGAGAGCGAGAGAAGGGTGGGAGCCGTAAATGTGTATGTAAATCATTGTACTGTTGCACCGTAACCCCCTCCTTCCCCTCCTCCTCCTTCCTCCTTCCTCCTTCCTCCCTCCTTCCTCCACCCCCCCCCCCCCCCACAGCAAGCTGCATGCTTTCATCTGGGACTCTGCGGTGCTGGAGTTTGAAGCCTCGCAGAAGTGCGACCTGGTGACCACGGGAGAGCTGTTTTTCCGTTCGGGCTTTGGCATAGGCATGCGCAAGGACAGCCCCTGGAAACAGAATGTGTCCCTGGCCATTCTCAGGTCTGTCCCAGCCGAAGCTGCATTACTCGTATGACTTCTTTTGTTTCTTATCAATATGATTTCATGGTCACATATTGGCCATTTATAGCCACCCAATACATGGCTCTATGTCACATCTCTCTATGTATCTCCCCCTTTGCTGCCCTGTTTGTCTGTCTGTCTCTGTCAAGTGTTTGTCTGTCTACCACTGTCCAGCTGTCTGTTACATTTGCGTTGCTAGCTGGGAGTGAGCGGCTCGAACATTCACAAGTCTTCTGCAGTGTTTGTTAACTGTACTACCTCTCTTCCCACCACCCCGTACCCCCTGCAGTTCTCATGAGAACGGCTTCATGGAAGACCTAGATAAAACCTGGGTGAGATACCAGGAGTGTGACTCAAGGAGCAATGCCCCAGCCACACTCACCTTTGAAAACATGGCAGGTATGGTCCTTGTGGTGCAGAGAAAGCGTTAAAAGTGATTGGACAAAAACTGCAGTGGTAAGGTACTGTAGACCTTTTTTGTCCAATACCTTTGCAAAAATCATTGTTTTAGTGTCAGCGTGGGTGCTCTGTGGACATGTGCCGTACAGTATTTTGTGCTGTGACTGTTGTGTTTCTCTATTAATATCGTGTGGTTCACGGCCGCCGCCGTGAATAGGAGCTGTTTAAGAGAGGAGGGGCGACCACTGAGCATGACAGCCGCACCGCGCATTTATGCTCAGTGGCAGCGGCTGAGTTGTAGTCCGGAAGCTTACACGACTCCACCTCTTCTCTGTTTCTGTCTGTCTGTCCCTCTCCCACAGGGGTCTTCATGCTGGTGGCTGGAGGCATAGCAGCAGGGATCTTCCTCATTTTCATCGAAATCGCCTACAAGCGCCATAAAGACGCCCGCAGGAAGCAGATGCAGCTGGCCTTTGCGGCCGTCAATGTCTGGAGGAAGAACTTGCAGGTAGGACTGATCCCCTGTGTCCGCTCACACCTGGGGGGTGGAAGGGCCCATAGTGAGGGTGTACGACAGCCAGAGAAGCCTCCCTCTCAGACAGGTCAATTTTTGCACCTCAGCCCATCTTGGGGCTTCTTAGTTTGAGCAGGGGTTGATGCTGTCCCATCACCATAGGAGAAACTGATCTCTGACGGTACGTGTGATGTAAGGCATGTTGAGTGGGCGCCCCCGCGGGTCCAAACAGTACCCAGTGGTCAACTGCACGCGTGTCTCTTGTGTGTGCCTGCAGGAGAGTAAGGAGGCTTCTGGAAGTCAAGCAGTGGCTGGAACTCCCTCTTTAGTATGTAGTAGAGTCATTTCCACCCCCGTGTCACCTCTCCCTGTTAGTGTAGCAATAATAGAATTAGCAGCCATCTAACATGTTAATATCCAAATTTAAAACCTCCCATAACCATGGCATGAACTAGTAGTTATACGCTGCTGCTGCTGCTCAGATGCTATTAGCTTCATAAGGTCATATGATGTGTCCATGAAAAACTGTTAAAAAAAAGCACATGCATCAGAAATGTTACATGAAAAAAGACTGATTATTACATGGCTGATGCACTTTGATCAAGCCATCATTGATTTCTTTCGCTTTGGTGGTCATGCTTATGGCAACCGGAAGCTTCAGACACAAATAAAGCACAAAGAGTAAAATCAATGCCTTGGCACAACTGCTCAGCAGTGACCCTTCCACAACTGTCAGCATAAGTGTAAGATGTAATGCTGCTCCTTACCCATCGCAGTGTTCATGACGCAGACACGGAAAGAAGAGTGCAAAACTTGCATGCCAGAGGCACTTGCAGCAAGCTTCAAAATTAAAAAAAATAGGTTCACCCAAATTTTCAAAAAAATATGTTTTTGCTTCTCTAGTGCTATCCAACTATGGTGATTTTTTTTTTCAGACTAATGAAATTAGTCATCTTCATGGGAGATACTACTAGTATTTTATTTGTAAATTTGAGTGAACTGACCATTGTAGCTACAATCAAGCAAAACTCTACTCAGCCAATGAAGAACATGATTTGCTCCTGTACTTGAATGCAATCAGTGTAGCCGTGTTGCACTCCTCCTTCACCCACTGAAGGTACAATGTTTCTTCATCTGACGGCCTATCATGACAAAAGTACGTGATGTGGCCCCTGGTCTCTGTGAGTGGGGGTTTTTGTTGTTGTTGTTTTGGCCCTGCTGGAATGAGACAGCAGGGCTGGAGGAAGGTACAGTATAAATACCCTGCCAGCAAATCAATGTCCTTCTTACGGTGTCCACCATCAAACTGACAACTGTATGTAACTGTCGTGAGTGTCCTCATGTAGCTGTACATTCTCTAGGTGCATACAGCAGACGAATGCATGCAGGGCGGCGTTACTGAGAAAGGAGAGGGACACACTAAACTGCCCACAGAGTGATGCAGTTTATATCCCAGTTTATATCACAGTCATTTCTCTGCACCACTGAACAAAGATGCCTCACGCCTGCTCATCTTGCTCACTGACCATCACTGTGGGCCCTAGAGCCAAAATGCCTGTTACACTGGCATCACATGCAAAGAGAAGTGAGGGAAACACATGAACCAAAAAAAATCTGTTTTGCATGCATTATTATCCAGGATGTTACTCACACCGTCTAGATATGCTGATTTGATTACACACCATGATCTAATTCCCACAAACTAAAAACGACAGCTTGGCTAACTAGGACACAAGCAAATAATGACAAACTCTTACATCACAGTTTAATGTGGCCTCCTTCTTCCTTAGTACTGATACCTGAATACTTCTTGTTGGCCTCACTGCTTGTTTGTGTGTTCTATGTTATTATGTGCTTAAACTGCCTTAAGTTGGTGTATTACGCAAAGCACTGTGTAGGACTGTGCATCCATATATTTCTGAACAAAGTGTAACTTCAGAGGACGTCCACATCTGACTAACTCTGTTCACACTCACACATGCAGGACAGCAACAGTTCACATCGCATAAATGCTAAAAAGCTCTCAAGCATTCTTAGTCTTTCACAAAGAAGCAAAACCACACGGTTTGTTAAAGTTGCATCCCTGAGATAACTTTAACAATTAGCAGCTACATATGCCTTATAAGACGTTGCATTTAGATGTGTGCTGATGAATCTGTTTACCCACGTTTGATTTTGATTTAAATCTTTTTAATCCTGCATATTTTTATTAAAAGCTTTGTCTGTAATGGATAGCTATGATAAACAACTGAACGTTCTCAAAGCTAGCAACAAGTGAATGTAGCATTTCAGTTACCATGTTTACATGGACACAAGTAACCGGATTAAAAGCCTGATAGGAATAAAAATGCTTCATGTAAACATGCCAATCTGAATATTCTGACCCGATCGCACGCATTCGGATCAAAATTTCATTCCGATTGAGAGGGGTGGGTTATGCCAATTGTTAATCCGAATGGTGCGCATGAAAACACTCATTCCGAAGGTTGGGCAGAAAATATGTCTACTGCACATGTCTGTACGTCAGCCACACGTCGACATGATGTATTTCCGCCTTTACAGCAGCTAGCGGAAAACATAGCGGGAGTAAAACAAAACTGATCTGTATCGTCCTGCTGTCTCCCTCTGTTCGTCATATGCAGACGTATGTACTTGTAGCTTCATTACGGAGACCAGCAGAAGCAAAAGTACAGTCTGAATAACACAATACAGGTCCATTTCGAAAAGAGAAAGACACAAAGCGGGGCTTGCTAACACTGGAAGTTTCTTCTTCTTCTACTATTTTCGGAATGTCGAAATGTCAACGTGCGTATGTCAAAATGATTTATTCCGTTCAAACGTGTGACACATGGAAACGCACGTCCTAATCGGATTAGCTTTTTCAGGATCCATGTAAACAGTAAAATTCTGATCTGAATTGTAATCAGATTGAAGAAATTTTGCCCATGTAACCATGGCCAGTGTTTCAGACATGTTTCATTACAGTAGGAAGTATTTTGGTCCATTTATGAAAGTCCATTTAAAGCACAAGACAGAATAAATATAAATGGAGCAGTTATGATTTAAAAAACATAGCAAGTCAACTTTCTTTTCTTCATTAAATGCATACATTTCAGGCTGTATTTGGTCCCAAGGTGTGACAGCGAGCCATTTGGACAGAGCCATCAGTGTCGCTATACTATGAAAATGGTGCCCTTCTGCATCACAACTAGGGCTGCAAATTAATTGATTCGCATTCCCAATATTAGTCTCTGCAGTTACTGTATATAATTGCACAAAATGCTGCAATATAGATTTGAATAGTTGAAATGTTATTTTGTAAATAGTACTGTACAAACTTATGTTAAGCATGTTTAAACAACTTATTGGGCAATATTTTGACAGTCTATTCACTCATCAGTTGTCAGATACGCAGAGCGGGTTTGTGGGTGTAGCCCGGTCCATTGTGTTATTACAGCATTGGGGAAAATGGTCTGTGCACTGGGCGAAAAGTACAAAGTGTCACGGTCCGAGCGCCGATTTCGTCCGCGCTCGGGCCATGCATCATCTCCGCCAGATTTGACAGCAGTGTGCACCTTCTGGCTCCCCGAGCTTTTATTGTGACAGCGCTCGGAGGAGCTTCCTGCTGTCAAAGTCTGACAGCTGTGCTGCATTTCGGCTCATCAGAAGCTCTCCATTTAAGAGGGCTCTGGGAGCAGAATAATGCGGCAGTCTGGTCAACAATTGATCAAGGAATTATCCCTTGCCAGACGTTGAGCGAGCGTCCCTCGGCTCAGACGTCAACGAGTGTTTCATGGTCATGTTTGTAAGTGTGCTTCTTTATTGCCTCATGCTCAAGTATTTGTAGTGTAGTGTGTTTTAGCCCACCGTGGCTCTTGTAGCATTTTGTGTGTGCTTTAGTTAATAAACACCTATGCAAACTTCACCGGTGACTTTTGGCGTCTTATGGTGGCTCGCGAAGGCTACCGCATGACAGTAGACTGCCACCAAACCGAGACGCCGTTCCCAGTGAGTTTGCTTAAAGTGGACATTTGTTCTTCCCTGTCTGGGTAACTGCCTGGGTAACTGCAGTTACCTGTCTGGGTAACTGAGAGAATGTCGTCTTTCAGGAGCCGCGTTCGGCGCCTGGGCTATGAGCTAGCGGAGGCTCTGGACTTCATAGATGGAACGCTCTTCACCGCTATGCTCTACGACACCCCCAACGATATACGCCGGCACCTGGGCTATGCTGAGGATATTCTTGATAACCTTCCTCTCTACTTCGACCACCCGGAAGTCATGACGAGGAGGGCAGAGATCGCTTCCCAACATGAGGTACTCCATGGGCTGGAGGGAAACTCTGGCAGGAAGCCGAAGAGGAGGCATCGTCGTTCCTCGTTTTGGGATCCCGTTCCTGTCCCCGATCCAGTCCAGGAGTCCACACTTCCAGACCTCACCTTCACTTCGCCTTCGGCCAGCAGACATCGGTGCCATGCTTGAAGCAAACCTCAGCAAGATCCCCATCTGAATCCGCTTCCGGTGAAGCCCATTAGTGGACCTTCGCAAGCGGCTCCTCCTCGTCCTTCCAGGGGGCCCTCTGTCACCATCCAGTGGGGAAAGGGAGGAACAACATCCCCTACAGCAGGCACCATCCTTCCTCCAGGAGACAGGCAAGTGCAAGTTCCTTCTTTTCATCATAGTTGTGATTTGCCTTGTCTGAATCCTGGGGGCGGAGTTCGGGGTTCGCAGTCCTCCGAGCTCCCACCACCTGCTGTAGCTCTTTCCACTAAACCTGCTGCCTCTGTGTCTCCCTCCGCTGAGCGGTCCACGACGCCAGGCCTACGTCGCCGGACGGGGGGGGGGGGGGGCTACGGTTCTGGAGGGCCTGGTTCCAGCCCCGCAGCCACATTGTGGGCAGAGGAGAAGAGCGGACTGCAGCCTGGAGCCTGCGCCGACGATGAAGCGTCCCCGGGTCTCTACATTGGAACAGTTCGAGCCAGCAGGTCGAGGGTCCCCCACCACCATGCCATGCGGGTTATCGGCGTGGACGTCAGCGCCGGAGGATCCACAGACTGCAGAGACCATCATGCCGGCTGCGGAACCCGCCGTGGCTGAGTGGGAGCCTGATGATGAACTTCTCCGTCCTGAGCCTGGATCGACGAAGTCCTAGACGGCGACAGAATCCGAGTGCAGGCAAATGCTCTACTTTGCGTTTCTCCGTTCTGTCTTGGAGCATTTCTGCCTGCCTCTCGGGGAGGCGAGTCAGGTGGCAGCCACCTGCTGCACCCGAGCTCGTCTCGCTGGGCTCTGTTGCTACCAGTGATTCTGATCCCAGTTCTTTCTTGTCTTCCGAGCCTTCTTCCAGAGTCACCGGTGCGGAGCCAGTCGCGGTTGCTGTGCTGGAGGTTCCAGTTTCAGGGTCGGAGGTCATCACCGGTGCTGCGCCGACCCAATCGGGGTCCGACGCGGGTGCAACCAAGACCCAGTGGGGGTCTGACACGGGTGCAGCCGAGACCCAGTCAGGGTCCGACAACACCCAGTGGGGGTCCGACGCTGGTGCAGCCGAGACCCAATCGGGGTCCAACGTGGATGCAGCCGAGACCCAGTCGGGGTCCAACGCGGGTGCAGCCGCGGGTGCAGCATCGGTATGGGTCGAGGTCAGTGGAGGAGCTGCAGACCCTTCACCGCCTGACATTGTGCGGGCTCGTCGTCGTCATCATCGCCCTCATAGTAGTCACCAACCCAGCTCATCATCGCCGGGGGCTGTTGGGGGGCCTCTGCATTCGGCCCGGCTCTCCCACGTCTTTCCCCCGCCAGGGAGGCCGCCGCAGGCTGTCTCCCCACGGTTCTGGTGGCTGAGGGATGCGGGTCGGCCACCCGAGGAACTATTTTGCCGGTTCGGCGCCCTGGGTTGGCCACCCGATATACTGTGTTTGCAACTGGACGACCTGGTTCGGCCGCCGGAGGATTTGACTTTCCAGGCCAGGGACTGGGGTAGGCCACCCGAATATGTTCTGTCCCCATAATCACCCGTTGGCCTTTGTACGCAGGGAGACCACCGGAACTGTCTCCATTGTTTTTGGACTCTGCCTGTTGTCATTCTTTTGAGTTGTGTAGGTTAAAGGCCACTCGGTGTGATAATTCTGCTCTGTGTTTTGGCCTTCGACAGCATGTGTTTTTTTTTTCTCCCCCTCTTCTGTTTGAGGGACGTAACGTGTTTTTCTGGTTGGCTTTTTTCTCTTGCCCTCTGTGTTAATGTGCTTTATGGAATATTGTATTTTTTGTTACCGTGCTCTGTATTGCCTCATTTGTATCTGTTTCGATTTTGGTTTGTGCATTAAGGAGTACTGTGGGGTTTTTGGGGTTTTTTTCTGGGGAGTTTTTCTCTGTGTTGGTCAATGTGCTTCCGGCCATCGTCATGGGGTTTTGTTTTCTGTTGCTGGTCCTCTCCCTCCGGACCTGCTCCCCCATCCGCCCACCCTGGGGGGGGGGGGGGGTATCATCAGGCGTTCGGAGCCCGCCCTTGGGGAGGAGGTACTGTCACGGTCCGAGCGCCGATTTCGTCCACACTCGGGCCATGCATCATCTCCGCCAGATTTGACAGCAATGTGCACCTTCTGGCTCCCCGAGCTTTTATTGTGACAGCGCTCGGAGGGGCTTCCTGCTGTCAAAGTCTGACAGCTGTGCTACATTTCGGCTCATCAGAAGCTCTCCATTTAAGAGGACTCTGGGAGCAGAATAATGCGGCAGTCTGGTCAACAGTTGATCAAGGAATTATCCCTTGCCAGACGTTGAGCGAGCGTCCCTCGGCTCAGACGTCAACGAGTGTTTCATGGTCATGTTTGTAAGTGTGCTTCTCTATTGCCTCATGTTCAAGTATTTGTAGTGTAGTGTGTTTTAGCCCACCGTCGCTCTTGTAGGGTTTTGTGTGTGCTTTAGTTAATAAACACCTATGCAAACTTCACCGGTGACTTTTGGCATCTTATGGTGGCTCGCAAGGGCCACCGCATGACACAAAGAGGCCGATCTAAAACACACTGTTGATTGTCTTAATAGGGCCCAATATTTGAGATGAGAAATAAACATTTCAAAAATGATCAATTTGTTAACAAAGTAATTTCATGAAACCATCACTTTAAAAACATTAATAATGAAAAAACCTTAGGGTCATATCTCACTGGGCTGGGACAGCTTGCGGCTAGTTGGAGAATGGCATTCATGAGAGAGTTTCCAAAATCTCTCCAAACATTTGTGGCGGTTTGCAATTTCTTCTCATGAGTTGCAGGGCCTCAGTCTCCTGTCACAGGAACATGTTCAAAAAATTTGTGCGACAACTTTTCTCTCAATTTTGCGAGGGAATGGGAACCTATCAAACTAAACTGTGACTGACTGGAGACAAAAAGCAGCTGCAGTAGGGAGAGATATTCCAGGACCAGAGTAGTACTTTTCAGCAGTTGCAGCAGCCTTAAATGTTCCAGTGCCTGTCCTGGTACCTGTCAGCAGCAGAGTGGTCAGGATGGTGCGTGACCACAGCAGCAGCAGAGAGACATGCAGCAGCCTGTAGCATGTCAGCCTGGTCCGCATCCAGCAAGAATAAACAAATGAAGATAAAACTTGATTGCAGGACTTGATTCAGCAAAACTGTGAGAATTGTGAGGAGAGACACAGCCCTCTGCCAAGTGGTGAGTAGAAACTGCATTCTTATAGTATAATTTTAGTTTATAATATAATCCTCATGTTTTTTTTATATACATACAGCTGCAATCAGAATCATTCAACCCCTATTGCATTTTAGGTTTATTAGCAAAAAAGTTTTAAAAAAACAGGTGTTTGCAATAAACAGATTAAACAAGAATAGTTTAAACTGTTAAATAAAACTGAGACTACAAGGATTTTGTCAAAATTCAACACTAAACCTTACTTTCAATAACTACTGGAGTCTCAAAATTATTCACCCTCTTGAATAGAATTCCTCATAAGAGCACAAATTTGCAAATCATGCGTGGTCTCAAGTATACCTGATGCAACCAATCAAGGGTTTCATGAGATGCATCAGGTGTGCTTGAGATAAAACACCTCAAATTCCTGGAATGTTGACAGTAACATTTGATTGCATGTTATAAATATGGCTAAGTCAAGAGAATTGTCCAAAAAGTTCAGAGAAGGGATCATTGCCTTGGACAGACAAATGATACAAAAAGATAGCAAAAGCACTGAATGTTCATAGAGATGCAGCTGGAAGTATAGTTGGCTAGTTTAAAGTTAAAGGAACATTGGCTACACTACCTGAATGTGGCAGAAAGAGGAAGCTATCAACAGCTGCCACCAGAGTCTTGATCTGACAGGTGGTCAAAAACCATTGACTGACTGCAAAAGACCTGCAACAAGACTTGGTGGCGGCTGACACTGAGGTTTCTACAGAAAGGCGCATACAAAACGCTGAACAGCTGCATGCCCAAACTCCAAAACATACAGCACTACTGACCCAAAAGCACAAGAAAAGTTGGCTCCAACTTGCTCAAAACCATATAAATAAGCCAAAGAGGTTTGGGGGTTCTGTTTTGTGGAATGATGACACAAAACTAGAACTTTGGGGGCTTTTGTATCAGTGACATGTCTGGATGAGGAAGAATGACGCATACGTTGTAAAGAACACCCTGCCTACAGTGAAGCATAGTGATGCTCTCAAGGTGCTTTACTTCCTCTGGCATTGGAAACCTGCAGTGTGTGGAGGCAAGATGGATTCAATCAAGTTTCAGGAAATCCTGGGAGAGAATGTCATGTCCTCTGTTAGCAAGCTGAAGCTTGGGTATCATCAGATCTTCCAACAGGACACTGATCCCAAGAATACCTCAAAGTCCATCAAAACCTGGTCTCAGAAGAAGTCCTGGAAGATAATAGAGTGGCCGTCACAATTGTCTGACTGGAACCCCATTAAAAATCTCTGGTGGGATTTGAAAAAAGGTAGTTGCAGCATGCAAACCCAAGAATATTAGTGAACTGGAGGCCTTTACCCATGAGGGATGGGCTAAGATTCCTCAGCAACACTGCCAGAAGCTGGTGTCTAGCTATGCATCATGTTTGCAGAGGTCATAACAGCAAAAGGGTGCTCTACAAAGCACTAAAGATGCTTGTCATGAAGGGGTTGAATAATTTTGAGACTACAGTAGTTATTAAAAGTGGCATTTTGTGTTGAATTTGGAGAAACCACTTTTAATATTGTTTGTGTTGAGCTATTGATGTAAATTGCTCTTGTTTGATTTGGTTATTGCAAACAGCTGCTAGTTTGTACATTTTGCCAATGAACCTAATTTGCAGTGGGAATTGAACAATTTTGATTGCATCTCTGTTTGTTATGCATTTATTTAAGTTCAGGGGCTCAGGCTAATTCCTGGTCTATTTCCTGTCTGTATAGGGGCAGGCATGGACAAGCAGGGAAAACATGGTTTTACTATTGTTTCAAGTGATTGCCAGGCATGTGTAATTTTATTGTATACATGGGTTTGTCCTGTGTCATTTTACATGTGTCCTTCTGTGCAGTACTCCTTTGGGAGAGAAACTACAGTGGGCAAGCAGTGAAAACATCATTAATCTGTTGTTTGTTGTGGTTCCCAAGCATGAGTAATTGTATTTTATACAGCAGGGAAAATAAGTATTGAACGCGTCAACATTTTTCTCATTAAACTTATTGCTGATAGAGCCATTGACCTGAGATTTTCACTAGATATCAGTAACAACCCAAGTAATCCATACATACAAAGAAATCAAGGCAACTGTGTTCACAAAACAAGTTATATTTAGTAAAGTGGAATGACACAGGGAATAGGTATTGAACACATGAAGAAAAAGAGGTGAAAAAAGGCATAGAAAGCCAAAAAAACAGCTGAAATCTGTCACGCCGCGCCATTCATCAGCGGCGCCACCTGCTCACGCACCTGCTACTCGTCAGCGGCGAAGGATAAAAGCCGCCTCGCCCTGAGCGTCGGCCTGAAGCCGTAGACTTCGTTTCCTTTGCATGGACTTCTACCACATTCTCTTCAGCATCCTCTTTACCGGTAAGAAGTTCACTTACCTCATCTCTCCAGTCTGCTCCCCTGTGCACAGGTGGATTCCTCGGCGGCGGACAATCCCGTCCCTCGTCTCTCCTCGCTGCTGCACCGAGCCCTGCAGGTGGCTGTCTCCCGGGCTTCCATCCTTGAAGCGCCAGTCATCTGCCCAAACAAGTAAGCTTCTCTCCCTCGCCTATTCTCCTCCCGTGTTGGTGTGTGCTCATCACCCTGTGTCTGATTTCTCCCATAGGGTTGCCGGCTGAACGGTCTCCTGCCTCTGGGTCCGAAGCAGACGCCCCCACCAACACATTAACATTCTGCAGACACGCACCCAAACATCCCTGTTGTTAATAAACAGTTTGAACTACTCTGAGCCTGTGTGTGTGCGTCTCCTGAGCCGAACGTTATGTCAGTACGGCTTCAGCAGAGCGGCTCGGCGGACGGCGGGCTCGCACACCGGTTTACCATCCTCGAGGCTCGGGTGGATCAGATTGTTTATCAGCAACAGGTGGTTCTTAACCAATTATTAGAACTGACTAACCGATTGAACCGCTTGGACCCCCAACAGCCGTTCCTCCCGACTCGCCAGGGTGGCGCGGCTCCTGCTGTTCCAGCGGCCGTCCAGCCGGCTCCAGTGGCACCGGTTCGGCTCACGCCGATTCCGACCCCCGCCCGCTTTAGCGGTAAGCTCGGCGGAGCGCGGGGGTTTATTATGCAGTGTGAGTCCGTGTTCCACCGTGTGCCCGGAGATTTTCCCTCGGATCACAGCCGAATTGGTTACATAGGGAATCTTCTGGAGGGGCGTGCGTTAACTTGGACCTACGCCGTAATGGCGAGGCCCAGTTATGCCACCCTCACCTATGACCAATTCGTGAGGCGCTTTCTGGAGGTCTTTGACCACTCACAAACCGAAACGGTCCAGGTCGATCGGCTTCTCGCTCTCCAGCAGGGAAGCCGGTCGGCAGCGGACTACGCGGTCGACTTCCGGGTAGCGGCGGAGGAATTGGGCTGGGAGGAACGCTCCCTCTGTGGCCTGTTCCTCCGCAGCCTCAATAGTGATCTGAGGGATGAACTGGCTGGTCGGGATATCCCTGGGACGCTAGCGGAGCTGACGTCCTTAGCGATAAGTTTGGATAACAGGCTGCGCGAGCGCTCCTCGGGGCGGAGGTCTTCTTCTTCTCGCCCTCGTGGAGCCTCGCCGCACCTGTTCCAAGCTCGCCCCCTGGCGGCGCCGCCAGCATCGCGCCCCGAGGAGTCGGAGCCGATGGTGACGGGCTGGACTAAACTTTCCCCTGTGGAGAAACAACGCCGCCGTGAGTTGGGCCTCTGCATGTATTGCGGAGGCGACCAACACACCGTGGAGTGTTGCCCACGGAGAGCCAGTCGGTGGGGTCCGCGAGTCACTGTTGGAAGCCTCGCGGATGTCAATCGGTTAGGATCACTGACTCAATTGAAGCTGCCCATCCGTTTCTGCCATAACCCTACTGGGCACCTCACCCACGCACTGGTGGATTCGGGCGCAGAAGGCAGCTTCATTTCACAAAGCCTGGCAACCCGATTGGGCATCCGCTGCCAGGCACTCAATACTCCCATCTCCCTAATCCACCTCTCCCGTGCCACCCTCGGGAGAGTGACACATCAAACTGTTCCCCTACCGGTCATCATCTCGGGAAACCACCGGGAGGAAATGACCTTTTACGTCCTTCCCAACTCTGTGTCGCCCGTCATCCTGGGGTATCCCTGGCTCCGCCTTCACAATCCGGTCCTGGATTGGAAATCAGCTGGGATCTCGGCATGGAGTACGTTCTGTATGGGCACCTGCCTTCAGTCCGCTGCCTGCTCTCCGTCCGCTCCTCCCCCTGCGACGGACGCTGCACCCCCGGACCTGTCTCTGGTGCCCCCAGAATTTCACGACCTGGGTATGGTGTTCAGCAAAGCGAAAGCTATGTCTCTTCCCCCTCATCGGCCCTATGACTGCGCCATCAACCTCCGCCAGGGGGCTCCCTTACCTTCTGGTCGCCTTTATAGCCTGTCTGCGCCGGAGAAGGAGACGATGAACGCCTACCTGAAGGAATCTTTAAGTGCTGGGATTATCCGCCCATCATCGTCACCCGTGGGGGCAGGGTTCTTCTTCGTGGGGAAAAAGGATGGGTCCCTCCGCCCTTGTATCGACTACCGGGCCCTCAATAATATCACGGAGAAGGACCGTTACACCCTGCCTCTCATGGACACTGCTTTCCACTCCCTCCAGGGGGCGACCTGGTTCACCAAGCTGGACCTACGCAGCGCTTACCACCTCGTCCGGATCCGGGAGGGAGATGAGTGGAAAACGGCCTTCCGTACCCCGAACGGCCACTTTGAATATCTGGTGATGCCGTTCGGGTTGACCAACGCTCCTGCAGTCTTCCAGCGCCTCATAAATGACGTCCTCCGGGACTTCATTGGCCTTTTTGTGTTCGTCTACCTGGACGATATTCTCATCTTCTCCAAGTCCAGGGATGAGCACCAGGTCCACGTGAGGCGGGTCCTCCAAAGGCTGCTGGAGAACCGTCTGTACGTTAAGGCAGAAAAGTGTGAATTTTACGCCAGGAGCACGTCCTTCCTGGGGTTCATCATCGCCCACGATAGGGTGCTCCCCGACCCAGAGAAGGTAAAGGCGGTGGTGGAATGGCCCACACCTGCATCCCGGAAACAGGTGCAGCAATTTGTTGGCTTCGCCAATTTCTACCGCCGCTTTGTCCCCAACTTCAGTGCCATCGTGGGACCACTGACCCGCCTCACGTCCCCGAAGGTCCCGTTCCGGTGGACCGAAGAGGTCGCTGCCGCCTTTGAGGCGCTGAAGGCGGAATTCTCCTCCTCCCGGGTCCTTCGCCAGGTCGACCCCGCGCTGCAGTGCATTGTAGAGGTAGACGCCTCGGACACGGGAGTGGGAGCAGTGCTGTCCCAGCGGTCACCGGACGATGGCGCCAAGCGACCGTGCGCCTTCTTCTCCCGGCGCTTGTCCCCGGCGGAGAGAAACTACGATGTGGGGGACAGAGAGCTCTTGGCCATCAAGCTCGCCCTGCAGGAGTGGCGCCACTGGTTGGAGGGGGCAAGCCTGCCGTTTGTGGTCCTCACGGACCACAAGAACTTGGAATACTTACGATCTGCCAAGCGCCTGAACGCCCGCCAGGCGCGCTGGTCCCTGTTCTTCGCCAGGTTCCAATTTTCCATCACCTTCAGGCCTGGCTCTAAGAACGTCCTGCCTGACGCCCTCTCCAGGCAGTTCGCCCCCGTGGAGTCGGAGGAGGCGCCCCACTCCATCCTGCCCAGGTCGTGCGTCGTGGGAGCCATCTCGTGGGACATTGAGAGCAAGATCCGGAAGGCACAGCAGGTGGAACCTGACCCTGGCGGCGGACCGGAGGGGAGGCTGTTCGTGCCATCCGCGGTCCGAGGAGAGGTCATCCACTGGCTCCACACCTCCAAGCTCACCTGTCACCCTGGCACCTCCCGGATGATAGATCTCCTCCAACGGTCCTTTTGGTGGCCAGGCCTGCGGAGGGATGCAGCCCGCTACGCCCGGGCTTGCCCAATCTGTGCCACCTGCAAATCGGGAAATGCCCCTCCAGCGGGTCTGCTCCAGCCCCTGCCCGTCCCTGGCAGGCCCTGGTCGCACATCGCTCTGGATTTCGTCACCGGACTCCCCATCTCCAACTCCTATGACACCATCCTGACCATCGTGGACCGCTTCTCCAAGGCCGTGCACTTCATCCCCCTGCGAGGCCTCCCTACTGCCCTGGAGACGGCGGACCTCCTCGTCCAACACGTGGTCAGGCTGCATGGGATTCCGGTGGACGTGGTCTCGGACCGGGGCCCCCAGTTTTCATCTGAGGTTTGGAGGTCATTCTGCAACGCCATCGGAGCCAAGGTGAGCCTCTCCTCCGGCCATCACCCCCAATCCAACGGGCAGTGTGAGAGGACCAACCAGGAGCTGGAGGCTGCGCTCCGCTGTGTGTCCAGATCCAAACCCGCGTCCTGGAGCAACCATCTTGCCTGGGTTGAATATGCCCACAACACCGCTCGCTCTTCTGCTACAGGGATGTCCCCCTTCAAAGCGTCCCTGGGTTACGACCCCCCGCTGTTTCCGGAGCAGGAGAGTGAGGTAACTGTCCCGTCAGTTAGGGCCCATCTCAGGCAGTTCCGCTCCACCTGGGCTGCCGCGCGCCATGCGCTATTACGCACAGCGGAGCGCAACAGGACTGTGGCGGACCGGCGTAGGAGACCTGCCCCGGCGTACAGAGTTGGGCAGCTTGTTTACATTTCCACCCAGGACGTCACTCTAAAAGGCGAGAGGAGAAAGCTGGCACAGCGCTTCATGGGTCCCTACCCCATCACCCGGATCATCAACCCGGTGGCTGTGCGCGTGGCTATTCCCCCCTCCCTCCGCATTCATCCTACTTTCCACGTGTCGAAGGTGAAACTGGCGGTTTCTGACCCCCTTTGCCCTCCTCCTGCAGCGCAACCCGCGCCCCGGATGATTGGTGGCCATCCGGCCTGGTCCGCTTCCTCCATCCTGGACTCCCGGCGCCGGGGTCGTGGGTTGCAATACTTGGTGGACTGGGAGGGCTATGGGCCCGAGCATCGACAGTGGGTGCCCCCGTCGTTTGTGTTGGACCCATCGCTCATCGCGGACTTCCACCGAGCGCACCCGGATAAGCCATCGCCAGGAGGCGCTGCTAGAGGGGGGAGTACTGTCACGCCGCGCCATTCATCAGCGGCGCCACCTGCTCACGCACCTGCTACTCGTCAGCGGCGAAGGATAAAAGCCGCCTCGCCCTGAGCGTCGGCCTGAAGCCGTAGACTTCGTTTCCTTTGCATGGACTTCTACCACATTCTCTTCAGCATCCTCTTTACCGGTAAGAAGTTCACTTACCTCATCTCTCCAGTCTGCTCCCCTGTGCACAGGTGGATTCCTCGGCGGCGGACAATCCCGTCCCTCGTCTCTCCTCGCTGCTGCACCGAGCCCTGCAGGTGGCTGTCTCCCGGGCTTCCATCCTTGAAGCGCCAGTCATCTGCCCAAACAAGTAAGCTTCTCTCCCTCGCCTATTCTCCTCCCGTGTTGGTGTGTGCTCATCACCCTGTGTCTGATTTCTCCCATAGGGTTGCCGGCTGAACGGTCTCCTGCCTCTGGGTCCGAAGCAGACGCCCCCACCAACACATTAACATTCTGCAGACACGCACCCAAACATCCCTGTTGTTAATAAACAGTTTGAACTACTCTGAGCCTGTGTGTGTGCGTCTCCTGAGCCGAACGTTATGTCAAAATCCATCAGAATTTAGGAAGCCATCCCATCTCCCATCAATGCAAATTAATTTCAGCTGGTTAAATCCTGACAGATATCCTTTAAAAAGGTCTGTGAATATCAGATTGTCACACCACAAAGAACTCATGATGGGTAGAAACAAAGAGCTCTCTTTAGACCTTTGCAACCTTATTGTTGCAAAACATAATGATGGCATTGGTTACAGTTGCATTTCTAAACTGCTTAATGTTCCAGTGAGCACTATTGAAGCCATCATTCGGAAGTGGAAAGAACATCATTTTACCATAAACCTGCCACGACCAGGGGCTCCTTGCAAGATTTTTGAGAGAGGAGTCAAAAGAATTATCCAAGAGCCAAAGACCACTGGTGGAGAGCTCCAGAACAACCTGGAGTCAGCAGGGCCTGAGGATATACAGTGGATATAAAAAGTCTACACACCCCTGTTCAAATGCCAGGTTTTGTGATGTTAAAAATGAGACCAAGATAAATCATTTCAAAATTTTAGTAATTAAGTAATGCACTCAACCGACATGGGCTCTATGCCCGGTCACCTCACAAGACTTCACTGCTGAAGAAATAGCATGTTGAAGCTTGTTTAAAGTTTGTTGCACAACATTTGCGCAAGCCAGTAAAATACTGGGAGAATATAGTCTGATCAGATGAGACCAAAATTGAACTTTTTTGGATGCCACAACACACAGCATGTTTGGAGTAGAAATGGAACTGCACATCAGCCCCAAAACACCATACCAACAGTGAAGTTTGGCGGTGGGAGCATCATGGTGTGGGGGTGTTTTTCAGCACATGGTACAGGCAGATTTCATATAATCAAAGGAAAGATGAGTGGACAAATGTATAGAGACATCCTTGATAAGAAGCTGTTGCCATCTGCCAAGATGCTGAAGATGAAACAAGGGTGGACATGACAATGATCCTAAACATACAGCCAAGAAAACTCAACTGGCTCCAGAGAAGGAAAATAAAGCTGCTAGAATGTCCCAGTCAGTCATATGACCTGAATCCAATTGAAAATCTATGGAATGAACTGAAGATCAGAGTTCATAGAAGACATCCACAGAACCTTGAAGATTTGAAGACAGTTTGCGTGGAAGAATGGGCTAAAAGCACTCCTGAGCAATGCCTGTGCCTAGTTTCTCTATACAGGAGGAATCTGGAAGCTGTTAATACCAACAAAGGCTTTTCTACTAAATATTAAAGGAATTTCACTAAGCATGTTCAATATTTTTTCCCTGTGTCATTCCACATTATTAAATATAACTTGTTTTGTGAACACAGTTGCCTTGATTTCTTTGTATGTATGAATTACTTGGGTTGTTACTGATATCTGGTGAAAATCTCAGGTCAGCATCTCCTTCTGAAATATGTTTAATGAGAAAAATGTTGACTTGTTGAATACTTATTTTCCCCATTGTACATGATATTGTAAGTCATTTTGCATGTACCCTTTTGTACAGTGCACATGTATGACAGGTGCATTACCAGGTCCCAATTGCACAATTACCACGGATATCTGTAATGCAAGTGTTAAGTGGCCATCGTGGGACTACCATTAGTACAAAATATCTCAGTTTTGTCTCCTGCATGTTGCAAGAATGTGTTGCAACACTCGCATGAATGTGAATTCCTGGCAAACATTAGCCAAAAACTTGCCTGGAGTTGCAACATTATTGCAACATTTGTGAGACATAGGCAAATGTGTCATAAGTGCCAATTCAGTGTGATTCCAAGTGAAAATTGTCACAAATTTGCATATTTGTCACTCTTTCTTTTTAAAACCTCCAACTAACTGCAAGCTGTTGCAGCCCAGTGAGATACTACCCTTTGTTAGCAAGCTCCTATACCGCACACATTTGCAAATCAGGGGCCCCTAATGAGAACTGTGATCAACATAAAATGGCCGGGAAAAAAAGAACTTCCCCTCCCCCAAAATCGAACCCCTCATTTGAGTCAAAGCTTCTGCATAAATAGGAAGTCATTAGATGTATAAATTTGAAGTGAATCTGATTTAAAAAATGTAGAAATTACAGTGGCGACAGCATAAAATATTGAACAAATGGACAAACAAAGTTGCATTGCAAATCAGAACAGATTTAAAGAACAGATTAAGCATTTTTATGCTCTACTGTGTTTTATCACATAATAAGAGTCCTTAATACAGCAGCCTTCTCTGTGGCTGTCCCAAGTTCAGTTTCTCTTGACACCCCCTTCTTGAAGTCACAGATACCCTCCATTGCTCCACCTCCGCTTTTCGTCCCAGAAGGCCACCGTTATCCTCTTCAGGATCAATGGTTTCAACTTAGAACTCCCCGTTTGTATACATTTCACTGCTGTTGTACTCATGGTTGATGTCTCTCTCCCTTGTGCTGCCACTGGGCTCCACATCACTCCTAGGTATTGACTGCACCCATAAGACAACAGCGAGTGCACCTGCTGGTATGTTGGTCTTGCTGATGTTGCAGAAGATGTCTTGGGGACAAAGTACGGTCTCTTTCTGAATATTTTTCTTCAGCATTAGCATGTGAACATTAGGTATATTTAACCAGAACTCTCAATGCTGAGTGTCCATATTGTTATGTCGTAACTCGTAGACAAAGATGAAGCCAGGAGTGGAGCTGAACACTGCTTTATTAAACAAGCTGGGCTCTGTAAACCTGGCTGCACATGCAGCCGCTTGGCAGAGGAAAGATGGAAGAGACCGCCCTTCTACCAGCAGCCCCTCTTATACCACCGGAGATGGCGGAACCGGAAACCAGAGCCGCCATCCCATACCACACAAATAAGAGCTCCAATATGAATGGTATCTGAACAATTAACAAATACATAATATCCCCCCGCCCCCGCAGAAAATCCAAAATACACACACACGATCAACCCACCACAATTTGGAACCCTAATCATTCGTTAGATATAAACAAACTAAAATCACCAAAAAGGGGCCAATGACATTCACACCCAAAAAAAACTAAAATTAGGGGGGACGGGTAGACCGCTGTCCTACTCCCCACACGGCGAGGCAGGTTATTCTGCTGCTTATGCTATTAAAGTCCATAAGAGAAAAGTACTGCCGTGTCTCCTATACAAAATACCACATGAAAACAAGCCCCAAAACTGTTAACACAGAACACAATTGAACAATTAAAACACGCCCATGACTCGGTGAGGATGACCCGTGCCCCCCCCCCCCCCCCAGACCCTTCACCATCAGTCTACCCCTGGCGGCAGTCTGCTTCCCGGACCACAGCTGGTTGCCTTCGCCTCAGAGCATCTGCTCCTCCACACCTCCGAGCGCTCCAACCGTCTGGGGTCGTACCCACCCGTCTTCTTCGGAGCATGCCATAACTCACTGGGATGCCACCACGAGCCATCCGACAGCAGCAGGTATCAATCGTGCCGCTCACCCATCACCTGCAGCCAACCCTGGTACCGCTCCATGTTCCGCTTCTGTCTGACCCGCCTGGACCTTACCTCCACCCAAGCCTGAACCCAGTCTGCGACTCCAAGTGGGGCCTTACACGGCCTGCGGTGTTTCCACCTGGCACTCGCTCTTCCAGTGCCACTTGGTCCTGCCCCCCGGGCTGGGCTGACCCCGCCCTCGTGGTCCCATGTTCACCAGTCCTCCACAGCCGTGCTTTGAGAATATCTAAGACCATCGTTTGGGCCCCGCTCGTCGCTGCAGGTCCTCCCCATGCCGCCCACCGCCCACATCCAGGGCAGCTCGGACACAGGCACTGAGGACCTCTTGTGATGACCCTGAGTGCAACGCAGCCTGTCCACTTTCCGGAGTGCCCAGCAACAGTTCATCCCACACTGCATTGTCCTGGACCATCGGAACTGGTCGGTCCCACAGTCCGCCACCTGACCACTCTTCCCCAGCGCCGCTCCTGATGGAGAATCCAAGGCCATAAAATAAGTTGCAGCCCATGATGTTAGAGCCATAGGCCATCACGATGAACTCCGCAGTGGCCATCATCGCCAACTTGTACCAAGCCTTCAGCGTGATGGTACCCACCGTGGCCAATCGTCCTCCTCCATAGCCGCAAAGCGGCGCTGAGAAACTTCCAATCCTGTAGTGGTGAAAACACTGTCTGACTGTAGCCCAATTCAGTACAGAACTCTCCGCTCCTATGTTGACCAACATTGGTACTGGAACTCCATCCAAAATTACCGTGTAGCACATGTGTCCATCGGTACTCGGGGACACCGTGTGTACCACTGTTGGAGCAGGAGAAGTTGAAGTCTTGCGCGGGCTCTCTTGTCCAGATGACTGGCACATCCTCACGAAATGATGGAGACGGCCAGAATTTCCACGGCGCTTCCCTCTTGTCGCACACTCACTGGCCTTGGGGTGGTGCTTCGTGGACCCACAACCCATACACCTGGGCTTCCCCGGGGCAGACCTCATCCGTGCAGTGTTGGCCTTCTCCACGTCGTCCTTGACACTCCCATCACTGTCCAGGTCCACTACCTTCGTGGCCATGGTGGATCTTGAATTTTCCGGTGAAGGGCGCTCGCTTAGCTCCCGAGTTAGCTTGTCTGCTGCTTCCAGCTGTAGCGCCAACTCGACAGTCCTAGTCAGTGTCAACTCACCCGGGAATGAGAGCAGCTTGGAGCAGACCACAGCACAGTTGGTGTGTTCTGCCAACTGGCCGCGAACCATTTCTTCCTCCAATGGCCCGAACTGGCACTCAGCACCCAATTGCCTCAAGTCCGACACAAACTGCTGGATCAATTCACCTACCTGTTGGTGGCGCTGTCTGAACTTAATCCGCATAACTCTTTGTACCTCCATTCTCCGGTTGTGCACTAATAATGCGCAAGCTCACAGCTTCTCCATTCTTCCCAGGTCCAGCGCTACCAGGTACATCTGGAAAGCCTCATACCAACAAGGCCACGGCACAGACAGCTCCCCCGGGAGCTCCAGGAATGGACGAATTGGTGTTCCACACTCCTACATGAGTTTACCTCTCGTTGCCAAATGTCGTAACCCGTAGACAAAGATGAGGCCAGGAGTGGAGCTGAACACTGCTTTATTAAACAAGCTGGGCTCTGTACACCCGACCACGCATGCAGCTGCTTGGCAGAGGAAAGACGGAAGAGACCGCCCCTCTACTAGCAGCCCCTCTTATACCACCGGAGATGGCGGAACCGGAAACTGGGGCCGCCATCCCGTACCACACAAATAAGAGCTTCAATATGAACAGTATCTGAACACTGAACAAATACATAATACATACATTGTATAACACCTCATGGCTATTGCCAATGACCAAGGTAACTTCACCTTCAAGAACATCAGTTCTCACAATAATAAGGATGCAAACCACTCATTCCGCACAGAGCTGATGCCACAATTGCAGATGCTGTTTCAGTCATGATCTTGTTTCCTACACAGTATTTTTTTTTCATTACGTAATTTGGTTACATTGTTCCTGGTCGGCAGCTAGCTGATGGGCTACCATCGTCTTACATACATGTCTACTCCTCCCTTCTGAGGAGAGATCTTCTGCCTCCTCTCATCCGAGACTTCCTTCTTCTAGCAGGATTGAAAGGTGGCCATTATTCCCGCTCTAATGATAGCAATTACAATCACTCACAAAATTATTATTCTGCGTCCTCCCACAAGGTAGGGCCAGATATGGCTGAACAGGCTACCTAACCAGCCTCCAGTCACCTCAAATCCTTCTTCAGTTACTTTTGCTGTCTCTTCGATGACAGTGCATATTGCTGCAAAGATGCCTCCCCTTCATCTCATACCAAGTGATGGTGGAGTACAATCTTATGTCACAAGCTGGTTTTCCAGTCCACACACAAATGCATCCTTAACCAATAGGCCAACAGGCACTCCAGGTCACGAACAGGTTTTTTTATATGTAAACTTTAAATGGTAAATGGCGTTCACTTATATAGTGGTTTTTACTCATTTCTGGATGACCAAAGCGCTTTACAGGTCCTGCTATCCATCCATTTACCCATTCACACACTGATGGTGGCAGAGCTGCCATACACAGGCACTGGCCTGACCTACCAGGAGCAACTGGGGGTTCAGTGTCTTACTCAAGGACACTTCCACATGCAAATTTCAGACAGAGTGGGAATCAAGCCCCTCACCTTCCAATCAGTAGTCGGCCGCACTACCCCTGCTCAGCAGACGCTTTTAGTTTTAAGCTCCCAACTTTCCCAGTTCCCCATTCCTTCCCCTTTAACCCAGCTACAGTTTCTGTTGTTGGTGTCAGTCATCTCCTAGTTCAGGGGCTGGTAACCTGCAGCTCGGGAGCCGCATGCGGCCCTTCAGCCCCCATGCTTTGGCCCCCTGCAGTTATATTTTAAAACACATGGAAATGAAGTTCATTTTAATTTGTTTATTTTTCAAATTATTGCTTACTGGATACATTTTTCAATGGAAACATAACGTAAATATAACGTAAAATATACAGTGGTGTGAAAAAGTGTTTGTCCCCTTCCTGATTTCTCATTTTTTTGTATGTTTGTCACACTTAAATGTTTCAGATCATCAAACAAATTTAAATATTAGACAAAGATAACACAAGTAAACACAAAATGCAGTTTTTCAGTGAAGGTGTTTATTATAAAGGAGAAAAAATCCAAACCTACATGTCGTCGTCGGCCTCCGTCGGTCTATGATGACCATAGAAGAGAATCCTGAACGTCTACTGTGCTGGAACAGCACTGCCTGTGGCTGAACAGGCCGATGCACACCGGTGATCTACCTTCCAGCGTTGGGCGTTGGTAGGATTCAAGCCTGGGCAGGAAGATATGGAGGACAAGATGTTACCCATGCAGCATGTTCCCCCTCTCCACGTCACTGATGAATCCAAAGGAACAGCAAGGCTGCTATAGTTTGGCACCAGAGCCATCGCAGGAGCTGCCAGAATGATGTTGAGCACAACAGAGAACTGCCTTAGGGGCTCCGACTCCGGATTTTTCCTCAGGGTTGACTCCCGAAGCCTTTCCCATGACTGGGTGTGCCGCAAGGCAGCGGAGGTTTGAAATCAGGGTTTACCTTCCCCTAGATGGGCTACCTTCCCAGGTTGACGAGCCACCATCTACCCGAAGCATCTGGTTTTAAGGCGCCAGAGATCCGCCCTCGCCCCTTCTCCTATTAGTAAAAGCAGTTCCGCCGGGCTTAGAGACTAAACCACACGGGCAGGCTAGGAGTTGGACTTAGTTGTCAGAGGCTTTTCGAGACGCACGCCGTAAGGAGCATTTTATGAGCACTGGGAGCTTAACCCCAGTGCCGCTCCTGGCTATGACAACCTTGGAACCACAAACCTACATGACCCTGTGTGAAAAAGTGATTGCCCCCTAAACCTAATACTGTAACTGATTGGGCCACCCTTAGCAGCAACAACTGCAATCAAGTATTTGCGATATCTTTGCAGAATTGTTGTAATTCAGCCACATTGGAGGATTTTCAAGCATGAACTGACTTTTTAAGGTGTAGTAAATTATTGTTATAAGGTACAAAGATTATTTAATTTAAATATATATATATATATATATATATATATACAGTATATACACACACACACACACATATATATATATATATATACACACACACACACACACACACACATATATATATATATATGAGAGATCTGATGAGAGACTGCTAGCCCGCTGATGTGTATGTCATGTTGTAGACAACAACACGGAAGTTTTGTTTTGTTTTTTTTCACCGGCTCTTCCCGGGTCCAGGTAATTTGGAGATCGTTCAATGTCTGATCAAAGTCACAGAATCAAATGATTTATTTAGGAAAAAGGGTGAATGTGAGGTCTTCTTTCTGCAGACTGTCCATGTAAATTGGGACTCAGCGTTTAACGTTACAAAGGTCATGCCACAGTATCTCAATCGGATTCAGGTCAGGACTTTGACTAGGCCACTCCAAAGTCTTCATTTTGTTTTTCTTAAGCCATTCAGAGGTGGACTTGCTGGTGTGTTCTGGATCATTGTCCTTCTGCAGAACCCAAGTGCGCTTCAGCTTGAGGTCATGAACAGATGGCCGGACATTCTCCTTTAGGATTTTTTGGTAGACAGCAGAATTCATGGTTCCATTTACCACAGCAAGTCTTCCAAGTCCTGAAGCAGCAAAACAGCCCCAGACCATCACGCTACCACCACATTTTACTGTTGGTATGATGTTCCTTTTCCGAAATGCTGTGTTACTTTTACGCCAGATGTAATGGGACACACACCTTCCAGAAAGTTCAACTTTTGTCTTGTCAGTCCACAGAGTATTTTCCCAAAAGTCTTGGGGATCATCAAGATGTTTTCTGGCAAAACTGAGATCAGCCTTTATGTTCTTTTTGCTCAGCAGTGGTTTTCATCTTGGAACTCTGCCATGTAGGCCATTTTTGCCCAGTCTCTTTTCTTTTGGTGGAGTCATGAACACTGACCTTAACTGAGGCAAGTGAGGCCTGCAGTTCTTTGGATGTTATTGTGGGGTCTTTTGTGACCTCTGTATGAGTCGTCGCTGCGCTCTTGGGGTAATTTTGGTCGGCCGGCCACTCCTGGGAAGGTTCACCACTGTTCCATGTTTTCGCCATCTGTGGATAATGGCTCTCATTGTGGTTCGCTGGAGTCCCAAAGCTTTAGAAATGTCTTTATAATCTTTTCCAGACTGATAGATCTCCATTACTTTGTTTCTCATTTGTTCCTGAATTTCTTTGGCTCGCAGCATAATGTCTAGCTTTTGAGGATCTTTTGGTCTGCTTTACTTTGTCAGGCAGGTCCTATTTAAGTGATTTCTTGATTGAGAACAGGTGTAACAGTAATGAGGCCTGGGTGTGGCTAGAGAAATTGAACTCAGCTTTCCAAATTTGTAATAAACCACAGTTAATTTATATTTTAACAGGGGGGCAATCATTTTTTCACACAGGGTCATGTAGGTTTGGATTTTTTTCTACCCCTAATAATAAACACCTTCATTTAAAAACTGCATTTTGTGTTTACTTGTGTTATCTTTGTCTAATATTTAAATTTGTTTGATGATCTGAAATAATTAAGTGTTACAAACATACAAAAAATGAGAAATCAGGAAGGGGGCAAACACTTTTTCACACCACTGTATATTTTTAAAATTATTTATGTTGTCAACCATGCGTCAGAGCCTCTGCTCTCTGTGCAGTGCATGTGGACAGCTTGGAGAGGAGCAGTTTCCTGCTATCCTCCCCGCTCTTGGTAAGACATGAACAGATCCAGAAAAAGTAAAATCATTGAGGAAAATAGAGAGTTTAATTCTGTGGGGACAGATTCATTTGTGTTCATGTATGGTTGTTATGTGGAGAGAATTTCTCCACAAGAACACAAACAAGGAGAAAAACACCCACCTCATTAGTGTCTACAGGTCCATAAAAATTCTTAAATGTGATTATCTAAAATCAACGCCTTAATTGTCCTGAAAAATTACAAAGAATCCTTGAATTCCTGCTCAGTAACCTTAAAATTAGTCGCCTGCACTATCAGACATGACTGAAATCTGAATTAGTGTGAATTTATTTTCGCCATCAGAACTCAGTACTTCCTGAGTTATGTAAAAATAAAAGCCCTTTATAGCAATTCAATTTTAAGAACAGTTGTGTCTGTTATGTCGTATTGTGAAACGCCGTCAACCGGATATACAGCGGGGAAAAAATAAGTATTGAACGTGTCAACATTTTTCTCATTAAATATCTATCTATAAATGCAAGGAATCTCTGTCTGTGTGTGTATGTGGGTCTGTTCCTCACATGTCTCTCAAACCATTCATCAGACTGGTCTCAGATTTTGTAAGTGCTTTGCTGAGATTACAAGGGTGTGTGTCCCCGAGTATGGTTTTGTTCAGTCAAAATATGTAATTTTTTTGATAAAAGTTTAGTCATTGCTCTCTCCTCACGCTCTGGTTTCTAGAAGTGTGGGCAGGGTTTCAGATTGACTCCGTACAGACTGGATAATACGCAGCATCACGGCATCAGTAACCACAGCGCTCTGTGAGTAAAAGAAGGAAGTGAAACGCGACAAATTTTACTAGAAAAAGATAATACTGAAGATTTAATGCTTACCAAATTATACCATAAAGTTGCCGTAATTGTGTAGGTCTAAAGGATAATTCAACATATGAGGAGAAGACGAGGCGCGCAAGCAGACTGGGCGGAGCATCAGCGGGGACCCGGGTCTGACAAAGAACACCGGTGTATCCAACACAGGACATGCCAGGAGAAGCAGCAGCCCAGCCGGACGGACCATGGTCCTTCGTGGAGAGGCACGTCCAGCCTGCCAAGTCAGTGGTAGACGGGAGTCCCAACTGCTGCTTCACCCGTGTGGTACCGCTGTACTTTGGAGAACTGCAAGTCCCACCCCCTACCGAGCAAGTATGTAAAAATTAAAAACTTAATAATAATACCACCATGATTGTGGAGCGGAATGGCTGGAATGACTTAATGACCAAACAGGACACAAAAACGCCCAAATAATGAAATAAATCATTTTTAGTTAAGTACTGCCCATCTGTCAGTAAATATTTAACGATTGCAGTCAAGCAGCCATCCTGCCGTTGTGTCCATGGGCAAGACACTTTACCCACCTTCCCTCCAGTGTCCATAACACTGGGTATGAATGTGTATAAATGTTCGGTAATGGTTGGAGATGGGCAGCCACGTTTTCATCAGTCTACCCCAGGGCAGCTGTGGCTACAGTAGTACAGTAGCTTACCGCTACCATTGTCTGGTAGCACTATATAAAGCTGATGCATTATTATTATTATTATTTCATTATTATTAAACAGGTCCTTCTGCTGTGTATAATAATGTTGGTTGGGTGTTTTGTAGTTAATTTGATTGATTACAGCTTTTAAAACCTTTTAATAACAAAATATTGCTACAATATAAAATGATGCACTACAATGGATCTCAAATATTTCTAAACATGTCCCGTTATAGTACTGCATGAGTTTATTGACGATACACAGAAGAAATTCAATATTACACTGAACTCATCACTGAACAGTGATATAAAGTAAAGTTATTATAATGATAATTGAACAACTCCCATTCCCCAAAGTGCAAGATACACTATTATCTTGAATGTAAGTGATAAAAGATCACACAAATAAGTGATCTGACAAACAAATAAACAAGGGATCTGAAACAGTCACTAACATAGGATGTCCCATTCGTTTTCAATATTTAGGTGTTCTGTAATTAATATTCACTCAATTAAATAGATCTTAGTGCCATTTACTCCCCTTCATATTTGTCAGTCTAATATGTGTGATTGCCTACATATACTGTAGACTACACCTCTTTATTCCACTTTGAAACACAGCCTACATTTGGGCCTGTAAAGCCTAATTGGGATACCTGTTTCAGACAGGAATACTTGCGTTCTATGGGCAATGCACTAGTATTTCTGATGGAGCCATTGACCTGAGATTTTCACCAGATATCAGTAACAACCCAAGTAATCCATCCATACAAATAAATCAAGGCAACTGTGTTCACAAAACAAGTTATATTTAATAAAGTGGAATGACACAGTAAATAATTGAACACGCTTGTTGAAATTAATTTAATATTTAGTAGAAAGGCCTTTGTTGGTAATAACAGCTTCCAGATGCCTTCTCTATGGAGAAATGGTGTTCACTTGTATAGTGCTTTTTCTCATCTCGAGATGACCAAAGCGCTTTACAGATCCTGCTAGCCACACATTCACACACTGATGGCAGCATAACTACCATACACAGGCACTGACCTGACCCACCAGGAGCAACTGGGCATTCAGTGTCTTGCCCAAGCATACTTCGAGATGCAGACTGCAGACAGAGCAGGAATCGAACCCCTAACCCTCCGATCAATAGTCGGCTGCACTACACCTGCGCCACAGCCGCCCCTAGGCACAGGCATTGCTCAGGAGTGATTTTAGCCCATTCTTCCACACGAACTGTCTTCAAATCTTGAAGGTTCCATGAGTGTCTTCTATGAACTCTAATCTTCAGTTTGTTCCATAGATTTTCAATTGGATTCAAGTCAGGTGACTGACTTTGCCATTCTAGCAGCTTTATTTTCCTTCTCTGGAGCCAGTTGAGAGTTTCATTGGCTGTGTGTTTGAGATCATTGTCTTGCTGAAATGTCCGCCTTCATTTCATCTTCAACATCTTGGCAGATGGAAACAGGTTCTTATCAAGGATGTCTCTGTATGTTTGTCCATTTACCTTTCCTTCAATTATATAAAGTCTGCCTGTACCATGTGCTGAAAAACACCCCCACACCATGATGCTCCCACCACCAAACTTCACTGTTGGTATGGTGTTTTGGAGCTGATGTGCAGTGCCATTTCTCCTCCAAACATGCTGTGTGTTGTGACATCCAAAAAGTTCAATTTTGGTCTCATCTGACCAGGATATTTTCTCCCAGTATTTTACTGGCTTGACCAAATGTTGTGCAGCAAACTTTAAACGAGCTTCAACATGCTTTTTCTTCAGCAATGGAGTCTTCCGAGGTGAGTGGGCATAGAGCCCATGTCGGTTGAGTGCATTACTTAGTTTTCTTTGAAACAGCAGTACCTGCTAACTCCAGGTCTTTTTGGAGCTCCCTAGAAGTGGTCTTTGGCTCTTGGATAACTCTTCCGATAATTCATTTGACTCCTCTCTCAGAAATCTTGTAAAGTGCTCCTGGTCATGAACGGTTTATGGTAAAATGACATTTATTCCAATTCCAAATCATGGCTCAAACAGTGCTCACTGGAACATTCAGCAGTTTAGAAATGCGCCTGTAACCAATGCTATCATTATTGTCATGGACCCTCCCATGCGCTTTTCCACAGCGCACGGCGAGGGGTGAAATAATGAGGATTTACGTGCAGGGATCCACCAAAACACATCTATTTAACATAAAGACACGTGACAAACAGTTCAAAAGGTAAGACTTACAAAAAGATACAACAAACACTTACAGCGGACGTTCAGGGGCCGGCATCGCCCCCACGAACGCATGAGATGAGACGTGTATCCATGCTGGCATCCCACAGCCGGAATCACTAAGAGAACGCAAAGAACCACGAGCTGCGCGGAGTGGATACACGCCGTAGTGAAGTTGACAGTTCACTGATACAACGCACAATTGGACAGTCGATCAATAGTCAAAGACCCAGCAGTGCGTGACTGGCAAAAGGCGCTTAAGAACACGCACTGCTCGTTATGGTGTAATGAGGAGCACCTGGGCTAAGACCGGGAAAGATGATTAGCAGGGCTGGGAACAGGTGATGATAATGAGAGAGAGAGGGGGCGTGGCCGGACCGGCAGACTGTCAGCAGTGTTCACAGAAAGTAGGTCACAGTGGCTGTCTAACAGCTGCCGGTCAGACAGTGGCTATGGATACGGGAGGCAGACTGAAATACATAATATACACATATGCTGCGACACCTAGACCCACAGAGAGGGCAGGACCGAACCAGGGAAACCAAGCCGGCTCGGCTCCTGACAACTATGTTTTGCAAAAATAAGGTTGCAAAGGTATTGAGAGACCTCTTTGCTTTTATCCATCATGTGTTCTTTGTGGTGTGAAAATCTGATATTCGCAGACCTTTTTAAAGGCTGTCAGGACTTAACCAGCTGAAGTTAATTTGCACTGATGGGGGATGGGATGTCTTCCAAAATTCTGATGGATTTCAGCTGGTTTCTTGGCTTTCTATGCCTTTTTTCACCTCTTTTTTCATGTGTTTAATACTTATTCGCTGTGTTATTCCACTTTATTAAATATAACTTGTTTTGTGAACACAGTTGCCTTGATTTCTTTGTATAAATGGATTACTTGGGTTGTTACTGATATTTGGTGAAAATCTCAGGTCAATGGCTCCATCAGAAATATGTTTATGAGAAAAATGTTGACATGTTCAATGCTTATTTTCCCCGCTGTACTTGCCTAAAATAAGACCTACAGCTGACAATTTTCCCTCACAATTTGTAAAGAAAAAAGAAAAAAAGAGAGGAATTTTTAGGAAAGGTTCTCTGACAGTGATGTAGAGGTGAGCCTTTTTATTTTAAGGATGTTTTCAGCTTTTTCTCTGCAGGATAACCGCTATTTTGTTACCTGTGGGGTTTTGGACAGTGAATCACAGTCATGTGAAAAAATTAGGACACCCTGTATAAGCCTGTCCTTTTTTTTTGTTGTTTTCTTTTTTACATATTTTGACATATGGATATTTAATATCAATGTTAAAATACTGGGAGATTCACATAATACAACTAAACAATTAAAAATGAATTAAAGATTTTTTGCAAATTTTCTGTAAAATGTTTCTAAACAAATAGTGAGGAATAAATTAGGACACCCCTCATCTTTTTTAGGACACCCCCACATTCATTCCTACTTACAAAGACTAAAATGAATGTAAAAATATGCAAAAAAAAAACAACAATCAAAAACAAGGTTAGGCATAGATATGTGAACATCTCTTAATAAAGAATTGAATATTTAAAGGGGTGTCCAAATTTTTTGACATGACTGTATACGTAAGTGCAGACTGTCTCCACGCATTTTTTTTTTTTCAAAAAATTGTTTAGCTCAGCAGACGTTTTTAAACATTTTCTCCACTCTGCTATAATTATTTCTAATTGGCACCAAATGATTTTTAAAGTTATATTGTTTAGAAAGTCATTCAGAATTGTTTTTGTTTTGTCCCAAAATAAATAAAGAAGAATTTCAGACAACCAATTATCAGACAACCAATCCATTAGTTGTCAAACTGATAGTCTGGAAAACAGGTGAAGGATACAGATTTATATTATATTAATAGATTTGAATAAGGAGCATTATAAGGAAACATAAAAAGGATGAAAAGTAGCTTCTTATAAATAAAACTTTCATCTGTAATTAATTAAAATATCAGGAACTAAAGCTGTGTGATCACTGTTGAAAGTAGGAGATGGAGGATATTTTCAAAACTGATGTAACGTTATTTCCATAAGTTAGGTTAATTGGCATCAAAAACTGGGGATTCTAAATTGTCCTTAGGTATGACTGTGAGAGTGAATGGTTGTCTGTCTCTCTGTGTTGGCCCTGTGATGGACTGGCGATCTGTCCAGGGTGTACCCTGCCTCTCGCCCAAAGATGCTGGGATAGGCTCCAGCCCCCCCGCGACCCGAAAAGGATTAAGCGCTAGAAGATGAATGAATGGATTGAAAGACTTTCAAAATGATATTTAATTTGTAGGAAGTGTGCAAAAACTGACCCAGAAAGACGATTTGTTTATATTTTAGCTAGGTTGAAAACTCGCATTCGATCGGTCGGGAGTTACGTCTTCTGCAAAAACATAGGTATTTTTAGAAAGTACGATTTCTAAGCTTTCCAATGATACCAGGCACTCATGGTGTTTTCCCGATACTTTGCCACTACCAACCAAAGAGAGTCATGATTTATGACTTCTTGTTGCCTGTACACATAATGGCGCGGTGCACATTACGACCAGCACGTCTCCACCGCAATAAAGTCAGCTGCATTTTGTTAAAATATGTTGGACATAATCAAACTTACCTTAGAGCAGAAATATGCCACAGCACTGTGCTTGGATGTCGTCTGTTACCGTGTGGTGAGAAGCCTCCATTTATCCAATCTATGGCATAACCACGAACACCAGCAAGTACTAGAACTATGTCAAAACATTCATAAAATACAAAAACTAGAAGAGCTGAAATTAGCTGCCACCTGAGTGCAAAACACATATGTGGACTATACATTAAAATGAATTTGAAAAACTTTTAAAAACGCTATTTTAAATACCCCTGCAACTCCACTCTTACTGACTGATTTAACATTACGTCAGCCGAAACCGGACGCTCCGCCCATAATTGTTCCTACAGCGACACCCCCAGGAATAAGGTGGATAAAGCTTGACAGTTTTGTTCCACTGTTGTAGTATGAATTCATTAATGCCACATAATATTCAGAGCTATGTATATAAAAATCTTTATAAGCAGTATAGTCTTTATTTTAAAGATGAAATTGCTGTTGCGGCCCTCAGCTACATCCATTTTAGTTGGGGAGGGGGAAAATGGCTCTTTGGTCAGCAAAGGTTGAAGATCCCTGTCCTAGTTCCATCTCAAGGGTATACTGATTTTAAAAGCATGTTGCCTCTTCAAAATCATTATCAGTGATTCAATTTCTGTTTTAATATGTCTGGAAAATTATGTGGCTGAGAAACTTGTGAACTGAACAGATACCGAATGCAGTTTGCCAAGTCGGAGAAAGATACAAAATCAAAGTCAATCCATATGAAAAATACTGCAAGAACATGGCAGCTCACATAATTTATTTAAAACTGACATGTTTGAATAAATGATGGTACTTTAATGTGAGGCATGCCTATGTTTTATTATTCTACTCTGAAAACGTGTACATTTAGGTCGTAAAGATTGAAATCAGTGTTGTCCACTTCTGGTTATGTAACCATTATTTCATTAAGGAAACTACACATTTTCAAACAGATGTTAGTCAGATGTGCACTCTCTAAACAAGACTGAAACTGGTGTCAGAAATGTCAGAAAAGTCTGTGTGATGATAACAATGGCGGCATAAAATGACAGCGGACTGTGGCAGCTCGTTTTCCTTCTCCAATGTGGAAACCGGCAGCTGATGTACTAGTCCAACGCCATGCTTCATCTGATGGTCCAGCATGCCGTGCATGGCCGGGACTGTGCACACGCAGCGCCTCATCAGGGCTCAGAGCGGCCAGGCTGCACTGCTGCAGTCATGTAAGAAATGGGCAAGAAGGCAAAGGTTCAAAAGAAGGGAGCTGACGTCACTTGGGCATTGATTTTTCCTGAACCATGACCAGTACACCCGCTGATTTTGACGATATACTAACATGACATGTCATCTTCCAACAGGGGGATAAAATATGTTATTTGCACGAAAGCCGAGTGGTGTCATGCACCAATTGCTCCTCTGCCAGCACTCATCTATCCTGCTCATTAGCTTAGACCCGCTCGCCACCTGATAGCACGCCATCAGGCGGTGGAGGGGGAACGTGTCGGTTGGCGGGGTGATGGTGGTGCATTATGTGCCCTGAAAGAGCCTAGTCATGTGACCTGATGAAAAAGGATGTTCTGCGGGGCCAGTGCTGGCCAGGATTCAGTTGTCATGCTCTTTGTTTTGTGTTTAATTATTCTATGTCCCCTTCCCTTCCCTTCTTTATTCCTTCTCCTCCATCCATGAAACGTTTTGGCATGTTGAAATTCACACCACACTGCCCCGCCCGCCCCAAGGGCCTCCCCTGCTGCTACTAATCATCCATCCTCCACCTTTACTAACGTCCATCTTAAAGAGCTACTTTTATTAGATTTTTTTTCCTTCCATTTGTTTAGATAGTAAAAAAGTTTCTGTGTTTTGTTTTTTGCATTTGAATAAGTTCATACTCTGTTGCTACATTAGCCAACCATTTCTTCTCAGATTTTTTTTTTCTTCTGTACTCCATCTCATCCCATCCCCTTGTGTGTGGGGTGAATTTCCATTATACCCCTTTCCAGGTATAATGATTTAAATGACTTTAAATGGGCTTTAATTACTGACTTTTGTCGCTTTGATATTGCATCCAATACTTTAACTTTTTTTATACCTGCCTGGCTTTGGATGTGGGTGCTTGCTTTGCTAGTTTTTTTTTTTCTTTTTCAATCTTCTTTTTTTCCCCTTGGCTTTTGCTTAAGGATCTTCTTTAAAGCAATAACAATCAGGTGGATGGAAATTTATGTTACTTTTCTTTTCTCCCCCTTATGCAGCCCTCTTCCTCTCTAGAGACTCAGGATGTAAGAATACCTTAATGAGTTCTATTGTGTTTTTTTTTTTTGCACACAATCACCCAGTTATTGTGCTGAGAGTAGCTGTGGGGCACTCTGATGGTATGAGGGAGGGAGGGCACCAAATTAGCTCGCCATCTTAAGAATATGGTTAAAACTTTTTTTTTTCCTTTACTTTTCTGTGTTTTTTTTTTCCAGCAGGAATGTATTTGATACTGTTTCTCAGTGTAGACTGAAGATATTTAGCTTAGCGTGAGCTCGCTTGTGTGTTGAGACATAGACGCTGCAACTTGACCATAGAGGCAGACTACTTTAGGTGGTGTGCCAACATAGGGATCACGCTCACTAACATCTTTAGTCATCCCTCATCCCAGTGCATTTCTAAGGGCCAAGTGAATGTGTCAGCACATTTCTCGAGGACTACTGTGCCATCTTGTGCAGTCCCACTGTGATAATGTCGCATAGACAAAGGGCCTCACATCAAACTTAATGTTCACTCTCGCATCTAACAGGCTTTATCCCCTTCTTTCTCCTTCTCTTATTGTTCCAAATGCTGTAGTGCCCCCCCTTCCCCCACAAGGACCCTCCCTATATTTAGATACTTAAAAAGAAATAAGGTAATCTACAGTACTGGGGTGGCGGGAGGTGGTGGTGATGTTTCTTTTTTTTTTTTTTTTTTCAATGGGTGAAACTGAAACCACGTTATCACCCTCCCAGCCATAGAGCATGAATAATGTTTTTACATATATTCATTTTAGGATAGGAAAAGTGGTAGAGCAGAGCCCGACCCCAAAAAGAAAGCCTCTTTTAGGTCCATCAGTACCACCCTGGCCTCCAGCATCAAGAGACGTAGGTCGTCCAAAGACACGGTAAGGAGACGGAAGAAGCAAACGTCTTCCCTTTGTTTATCCTTGCCTCTCTTTCCTCTCCTCCTCCTCCTGTCTCTGCTCCCCATCTCTCTCGCCTTTTTGCTCCTCCGCTGTCCTCTCTGCCTTACATCCCCACATCCGACCACAACAAAGAGTCCCATGTTCCACTCACTCATTTCCACACAGCTCCGCTGGCCTCTGCCACGTGTCTGTCCCTTCACCATCGACCAGCCATCGACATTTAGAGTTCTGTAGGTTCACTGCAGCTTTTGGAGGGCAGCAGTTGCAGGATCAGGTCAGGGCCAGGCCAGGAGCTGGGCTCTCAATTTGGGTGAGGATGGGAGGGACAGAGTGGGGACGGATGGTGTCTTCTGGAGAAAGGGGCAGCAACAAATGCAAGCAGTCTGCCGGTGGTGTTTTGTCTTGGGCTGCTCTTCCTCCCTGCCTCTGGTTTGGACGTGGATTCTGGCAATTGTGTCCTTTTTTTAGTGGCTTTGTGATGTGTGCGTGTGTGTATACTCATTACCTGGGTGTGTGTCTGTTTCTATATATTCGTCTTCGCGTCCTGTGGTTTTTGACTGCTTGATCCTTTGTATTTCCCTTTCCATTGTTTCTTTGCATCAGCCCTGCACTTCCCCTGTTTTGGGTTTCAGCCGCTGTTGGTATGCTTGTGGTTTGAAAAGCATGTGCTGATATTCTGTCATTTCTTTTTTTTTTTCTTTTCCCCCCAAAAAAATTTCATTTTCAAGGTGATGGCCAACACTCCTGAGAAGAAAACTACTCTGCCGTCAACATGTCAATTTCGGGATTACACTCATGGATTTCTATTAATCAGTTTACGTTTTGCTTCATCATATTTTGTTCGTCATGATTCTTGTTTAATTTCCAGTGTCCTTGTGGTCTGAACTGTGCATGCCTCTTTCAGGGTAAATTTTTCAGGTGATGATGACATTTTTCTTGTTAATTACAGTTTTTTTTTTTCTTCTGCTACAATGTCTGTGAAGCCTTAGACTCTCACTGTGTTACAATCCAAGCGCAAATACAGGCTAGCTCTTTTCTACCATTATTCTAGTGTATACATTTCATTGCCTTTTTTCCCTTGCAGCACAGTGAGATTGTAAGGTCTTCTGCATTCCTTCACAGTTCAGTTGAAAAGCAATACTTGTTGCAGTTGGATGATTGTACTAAATAAGCTTGGAGCGCTCTGACAAACCAATGATCTGCAGCCATTCTTGTCCAGCTGCTCCACCAGGGATAGCTGGTGACCCGACTGAATGTGGCAATGGCCTCTAAAAAAAAAGAAAGAACTGCAATAATTCCTGGAGACAGCTGAGGAACCATCACAGAACAGTTTTTTTTTTTCCTGCCACTGTTTTAAGTGTTTCTAGGAGGAAGAATACAGAAGGTGGAGACTAAGCTAACGGTTTACAGAGCATCCGATTTGAATGTTTTCACCCATGGTATGGGTGGTTGCTGTTATCAGCCCCATGCATATTGTCAGTAGTCAACCTTTTAGGCTCAACGTGGAGGAGACATCTAGTGATTATGTGAATAAGTAAATTTGCAGTTTCCCTTGGTAAACATCAATGCAAGCTAGCAACTATAGCTATTTCATATTAGGTTCATGTTTTTTTCCAAAAGCAAACCAATTACTCACTACATTTGGTGACTAAAATTAACCATCATTTAAAAAGAGAATTTATTATATCAGATTGACAAGGAGTTCAAATACTTTATTTTAAATTGTCAATTATATAGCAGGCTGTAGTTAGCCTTTCTTTCTTGCTTGCTTGAGTAAATGTGTTGTTTTATGTCCTGGTGAGTAATTATTTTTAATTAATTTATTTATTATTCTAATTTAACGTTTATGATTTGGGGTAGGCGGTAGATGCAGTTACGTTTTTTTTACCAGAGTTGCCAACATTTCAGAGCAGCTTGGAGTGAGTGTGCATAGGCACAATATCCAGAAAGTTGTTTTTTCAGCATATATACTTCTTTACAACATGTTCATTCTGCTTTATGCTGCCTTAACAGCTCTTATTGTGTAAAAATCTAAAGAAAGTCAATACAATATTGGTAGTATTTTCCTCATTTTGGAGTGAGACATAAGGTTTGTTGTCACGAACAGAGCCCATGTTTCCTGTTGGCTCGGTTCTGATCGTTCTTGGTGGCTCAGGCATTGGGTTTATCATGTGTTGTTATCTTTTGATTTCTTGTTGTTTTCATGTCTGTGTATTGTTTCTTTCCATGCCTGTAGCCGCTGCTCTGGCCGGCGATCGTTAGGCAGCTGTTTGACCCACTTCCTGGTGGGCGCTGTCTAACATTCGCCGGTCCGACCATGCCCCCCTCTCTCTCTGACAATCAGCTGTTTGCCCCGGTAATCATCTTTCCCACGCCTCGCCCAGGTGTGCCCAATTTGTTATGCCAGTCAAACACTGCTGGACCATTGTGCCTGATATATGGGTGTTAATCACCGTATGTACGGTCAAGTCTTCGAGGGGTTGTATGTGCTTGCGGGAGAATTGGACTTCTTGGACTGTTCCTGCTTTGTGAGTAAACTGACTAGTGTTTCTCCGTGCAGTATTGCTGCTACGCTGGACTGGTAGCGTTTCTCTGTGCAGTTCTACTGCTATGCTTAGGCTGTTGCCCAGTTTGCTCCTCCTGAGTTGGTCGAGCCTCCTAGAGTCCTCCTCGTTCTCCCGAGTGTGTATGTTATTTGCATTATTTTTCTGTGGCCACAGTACACAGTGGTCTGCCCGCTGTTCACTTGCTGTGTCAGCCATTTTTGTGTACACCGTCTCCTTCTTGTTAGTATTTATGTTTGGAACTGTCAGCTTTTGTGTTAATAAATTGGGGTTGTTGGGGGGTTGGGTTGTTGGGGGATTGTAGCGGAGAGGTAGTACCTTGGTAGGAGGACAGGCGCCCCGTCCCTACGGGTGGTTTGAATACCCTGGTCCCCACGCCCACCCCAGCTCGTACGTATGGCTCCTCGTAGCTGCCGTGGGTACAGTAGCGGCCACAACCCGGGCAACAGCGTCGCCTCACTGGCTAAACTACATACAGGTACCCAGCATAGAGGACCTCGCTGGGCAATGGAGGAACATCTGTCCTCCCCCTCTTGTACTCCCCAGTCATGGGTTAAATGATCAGCTTTTGCAACAGCTGTGAGGGCAGTCCTTGGAATGAGGATCCTGGTCGGTTGCTGCGCCTGCCCCAGTGGCTGCATGTTGCGGTTTCCGCCGAAGCTGGGTGTCAGGAAGAGAGGGTGGCCTTGGGCTTGTACACTCCACCGCCACCATAATCATCAGGTGCAGGTGTCTTCTTTTGGCTGCTGCTTTACTTACCATCAGTATCATTATCACATGCATAGAAGTCCTGCGGCGAGGAATGAGGTGGTGATGGGGGCAGGAAGAGGATGCTTCTGGGAGCCTCTAGTCACGTCTCCCCACACATGGCGGTCCGGGTGTGATGGTTGCTCTGGTGTCAACCCGGAGCAACGGCCCAGTTCGTATCCTGTCTGGACGACAAGGCAGCCCTTTTTAGGGATAGCACTGCTTTCTCTAGATGGAGAGAGGGGGAGAAAAGGACCCCTAAAGAAAGCTTGCTCCATTTTTGGCTTGCGTGCTAGCCACGGCAGGCTGGTCATCCACGTCTGCAGTCGAAAAATGAAAGAAATGAAGAAAGTGAAAAACACAATAAACATAGCCACTTGGAATGTCCGTACCCTCCAAGACAGTGACAACAGCCTGCGACGTCGGACAGCCATTGTTGCACAAGAATTACTCCGCTACGACATTGCAATAGCTGCCCTTAGTGAGACTTGGTTGCCTGACTTGATACAGATCACTGAGCATGGGTCTGGCTACACATTCTATTGCAGTGGAAACCCGATTCATGAGGCACGACAGTCAGGAGTCAGCTTCGCCATCAAGACATGTTACGTCAACCTGCTTGACTCTCTACCGCATGGGGTCAGTGATCGACTTATGGTGCTCTGCCTGAAGCTTGATACTGGGTACATAACATGCATTAGTTCGTATGCACCAACTATGACACACACAGACAAGAGCAAGGAATGGTTCGTTGAGGAACTAGACTGTGTTATTCAAGCCACTCCTCATACTGACAAGTTGGTGGCCCCAGGGGAGTTCAACGCTCACGTGGGAGCCTCATGGACCACCTGGGAGAATGTTGTTGGCCACCACAGTGTTTGAAAGGAGAATTCCAACAGCACCTTGCTCCTCTCCTTGTGCACCCAGCGTCAATTATCTATTACCAACATGTTCTTCCAACAGGCGAATAAACTGGAATCTACATGGATGCACCCGCATTCAGGCCATTGGCATCAGAATGACTTTGTCATTACACGATAGCAGGACATCAAGGATGTGCACCTTACCAGAGCAATGAGGGGAATGACATGTCTCTCAGACCACCAGTTGTTGCGGTCAAGAGTCGCATTCTCCTTTAAGCCCCCATGGCGTAGGATCCGGAAGACACCTGTGAAGAAGCTCAACGTGGCCAAGCTCAGCTCACTGAATTCCAGGACCCAACTGAAGCAGCAACTTGTCATGAAACTTACTGACTTTGACGATGCCCTTTTTGAGACCGTTGACAGCCATTGGACATTACTTCATGATAATATCTATGAAGCGGTGGAGGAAGCGCTCTGCTTCATCAAACGCAAGCATCAGGATTGGTTCGATGAAAATGATGTAGCAGCCATCCAGTTGTTGGACTGTCTTCACCGTGCCCATCTTGAGTATGTGAATGGTAAGAGCTCGATTGCAAAGAAGGACACCTACCACCATGTCCGGCAGACAGTGCAGGTTTCGCTGCGTATTATGATGGACCAGTGGTGATTGCTAGAACTGAGGACCTCCAGGAAGCTGCTGACAAGAACGACGTGAAAGCGTTCTACGATGGCCTGAAGGCGGTCTACGGTCCGGCATCACAGGGCAGTACGCCAATGTACTCTTTGGATGGTCAGACGCTGATAAAGGAGTCGGCTTTCATCCTGGAGCATTGGATAGAACACTATAATGGTGTCCTGAATTGCCAATCTGTGATCTCTGATGAAGCCATTACACAGCTTCCTCAGAGACCTATCATAGAGGAGCTGAATGTCCCACCGACGGTTACTGAGATTAAAGATGCCATCAAACAGACGTCTAGTGGTAAGGCAGCTGGTGGACATGGTATCCCGCCGGAGATCTATAAGTGTGGCGGTAACATCGTTGTCGCCCGTCTCGCCCAGTTATTTGCCACCATAAGGGAGCAGGAGGCGGTTCCACAAGACTTCAAGAATGCAATGATTGTTCACTTGTACAAGCATAAGGGAAACCACCACTGCTGCAATAACCACAGAGGAATATTGCTCCTCGCCATCGCTGGTAAGATTCTAGCACGTGTGATCATAAACCGCCTCAATCACTATGTTGTTGACAACATTATTCCCAAGAGTCAGTGCGGCTTTCGAGCAGGACGAGGCACCACTGACATGATGTTTGCAGCCAGGCAAATACAAGAGAAGTGCCGAGAACAAAATTGTAATTTGTTAAATTAAATTAAAATTAAATCACCCTTTATTGTCATTCAACAATACAACTAATTATGTACAGTAGAACAAATTGTGCTTTATCCTATCTACAGTGTCAATCACACACACCCCATGTGTATAATCAGAAGGGCCGCTGCCATGCAAGGCACTGCCACAGATTTCCCTCCTCCCTTCCATTATTGCTGAGCACCAAGCTGGACGGCAGGAAGTTCCGCTTTTTATATGGTCTCCGGCATGACCTGGCCGGGATTTGAACCCCTGCCTCCCGGGTGTGGGGAGGATGCTCTACCAACTGAGCCACCACTCCGGTTGTTCATAGTGTTCATAGACCTGACAAAGGCCTTCGACTCTGTTGGGAGAGAGGGCCTGTGGAAGCTGCTCGCCAGGGACGGGTGCCCTCCTAAGATCGTCAGTATCATCTGCTCATTCCACGATGGCATGGTTGGGCGGTTAGTTGAGAGTGGTTTAATCTCCGATCCATTCCCTATCATCAATGGCACTAAATAGGGGTGTGTTATGGCCCCGCTGCTCTTTAGTATCATCTTCGCTGCAATGCTCCTTGATGCCTTCAAGGACTGCGACAGGGGTGTAAGGATCCGGTTTCGCACTGACGGCAATGTATTCAACTTGCAACGTTTAAAGGCTAAAACAAAGACATCATGCATGAAGCTGTGAGATCTTCTCTATGCCGACAACTGTGCACTCATTGCTCACACTCTTGAAGACGCACAGTTCATCGTTGACCAGTTTGCTAGAGCAACAAATCGTTATGGACTCACTATAAGTATCAAAAAGACAGAGGTTTTACATCAACCTCGTCTTGGTACGCTCCCGATAAATCCTGTTATTACCATCGGTAGCAAACCCCTCAAGGCAGTTAACAAGTACTGTTTCCTGGGGGGCACCATCTCGCAGAACGCTAAGATCAATGATGAAGTTACCCACCGCATCAACAAGGCTAGCGCATCCTATGGACGCCTACAGCATTGTCTATGGTCGAAGCGTGGCATTCGTCTAAGCACCAAGATCAAGGTTTATCGCACCATTGTTCTATCTACACTTCTCTATGGGTGCGAGTTGTGGACAACCTATCACCCCCATGTGAAGAAACTTGAACAGTTTCACATGCAGTGTTTAAGGAAGCTGTGTGGAATCAGGTGGCGAGACAAAGTTGCCAATACAGAAGTCCTCCGCCAGTGCAATATCACCAGCATCGAGTCATTCATCATACGTTCCCAGTTGCGCTTGACCGGCCACGTTTTTCAGATGACAGATCAGCGCATTCCTAAAATCCTGTTAGTTGGCCAGTTGGACGAAGGGCGGAGGTCACAGGGCAGTCATTGGAAGTGGTATAAAGACGTGCTTAAAGCCTCACTCAAGTCGTGTGAGATTGATCCTATGACATGGGAAACGCAGGCCAAGAACCGCCCCCTTTGGCGAAAGATCTGCCATGAAGGTGTTGACCTCTTCGAGAGAGATAGAACTGCCTGTTTGAATGCCCGCCATAAAGCACGTCATGGTGCCGCCCAGCAACAGACATCTACAGCAGTCGGTGTCATCCACTCAGCCAATTATGTACATCTGTCCCGAATGCAATATGCCATGTGCTTCACGCATCGACCTCATCAGTCATCGCCGTCACAAGCACCCCCTTACAATTTAATGCAACCAGAAGGCAGGAGATCCATCGTTGGCGACGGCTCAGTCCATCATGTCATTTGCATTATTTTTCTGTGGCCACGGTACACAGTGGTCTGCCCACTGTTCGCTTGCTGTGTCAGCCGTTTTTGTGTACACCGGTACCTTCTTGTTAGTATTTTTGTTTGGAACTGTCAGCTTTTGTGTTAATAAATGTGTTGTGGTGAATTCCTGCGAGTAAATCCATTCTTCCTTCTCCTCCTCCGTGCGCTGCGTAAAAGCGCACAGGGATGTTTATGACAGAATGGTCCAGCCATCCAGGATTTAGCGGGTTACACCCACACAAACCTTTTTTCATTTTTTGAACCGTTTCTTTTTCACCCACCTGCTGTTGGAGCACAAGATGCCCTGGGCTTGCCAACCTCATCACCACAGGGGAGGACCGGCAGCTGGCATCCCCACACTGGAGGAAGAGTGGGCAGCAGATTTTATCCAGGACTTTGTGGAAGAGGTTTTCGCGTCCCGTGGTCCCAAGAAAAAATGGGAGTGTTTGCTTGGGGCTATGGGCATCCTAGAAGTGCATCCTGGCCTCTGGAGGTACCCACAATATGCAGAGCTGCTCTCCACGGTCTGCACGCTCGAGCGCTCATTTCCTGGATTATCTGCGAGGACACTTCCTGCCGAGCCGAAGCAGAGATGTTCCCCTTGTCAGCCATCCGCTTCCTCTCCAGCTCAGCCCAAAGTGCCATCCTCAGCTCCATCCAAAAGAAGTCATCCTGCATTGAAACACCGGGGGAAGCCCTCCTCCTCTTTGGCAGCAGCCGCCATTCTTCCAGCTGCCGTGAGGCCCACTGAGCTCACCCTGGCTACGCCCACCTCTGTCGTCTTGGAGATGGTTCCTCCACAAGTCTCTAGAGGGGCCCATGTCACCGCTGACACGGCGAGGGATGACTGCCAACTGCCTGCGGCTGTCAACGTCAATAACCGGGATGACACGCAAGTACTGTTTTTTTCTATTCCATCTAATGGTATTGAATCTTGCCTGTCTCCCGAGGGAGAGGCCCAGTTTCAGCAGTCTGCTGGGACCTCTCCTCCAGATGCAAGTAATAATTCATTTTCCCCCTCTCCGTGTCTCCTTCAATTCTCCCTGAGGGCCTGTTGGCCCAAGGTCAGCACCATCAGACGGTGGAGGAGCCAGTGGTTTTGGATGATTCCTTCCCGGATCCAGCATGGAGAGGTTCCCCTGCAGCCACGCCGGATGAATTCCCTGTGTTGGAGCCGCTGCCAGGGGATAATAGGACTGTTACCACCATCTCGCCTGCTGTGGAGGCTGCAGCTGCAGAGTGGGAGCCTGAGCTGGACCTCCTGGAGGCCGGGGCCGAGTCTTCATCGTTGGGATTGACGGAGTCCTGGACAGCGGTGGAGCTCGAGCTCAGGCCAGTTTTCTCTCCTGTGTTTCTGATGACGGTATTAGAGAGATCTTGTCTGGCTCTAGGTGAGGAAAGTCAGGCGCAGCGCGCAGCTGCATCTGAACTTCCTTTGCTGGGCTCCACCACTGCCGGTGACTCAAATAACTTGGTTTTGTCTCCTGCTTCTGAGTTTTCCTCTAGGGTCACCAGAGAGGAGCCATCATCACCAGGGGTCTCCTTAGAACCGGGCCCGCTGCTTGACAATGTCGTGAGTCCAGCTCTCCCACCGCCTGAGGCCGTCGTGTTGGTCCATCTGCAGGCTGTATCTCCATCAGCGCGGCAGGCTGGTTTCGGACCATCGTGGGGGCTGCGCTCCAGGATTAACCCGATGTGGGTGCTATGCCCCTGCTCGGACCCGTCATAAAAGCCACACTCCAGCGCGGGTTCCACCAAGGGTGCAGCCTTGGCCCGGTCGAGGTCCACCACGGGTCCTGCAGAGCCCCAGCCGGAGGTCACTGTGGGTGATGCAGAGCCCCAGCCAGAGGTCACTGCGGGTGCAGTGGAGCCTGCCCGGTTGGGGTCCACTGCGGGAGCAGCGGATCCAGCCTGGTCGGGCTCCACCGCGGGTGCAACAGAGCCAGCCCGGTCGGGCTCCCCCGCAAATGCAGCGGTGCCGGCCCGGTCGGGGTCCACCTGCGGGTGCAGCAGAGTCGGCCCGGTCGGGGTCCACCGCGGGCACTGCGACTCACCATGAGGACGTCGTGGTCCCCTTCTTCTCCCTATCCTACGCCATGGGGGATTCCTCCCTACGGTCCGGTCACCCACCAGGGAGTCTTCCAGTGAACAGGTCGACTCCTGCTTCATCCCACCAGCCCTGGTGGCTTTACAGTGTTGGCCAACTGCCTGATGGACTGAGTCTATGGGCCAGATGGCCCATATTTTCCGGCAGGCCACTAGACTGGGTTTGCCAAACTGCCTGCTGGTCCTGGGATTCCGGGCGGCCTCCTGAGCCTCCACGTCATTGGACTTGGGGGGGGGGGTTAGTTGTGGACCCTGGGCGGGGCATTGTGTTCCCTCTTTTCCTGTTCCCCCTACCTCCCACTCGGGTTCACGTTGTTGTTCCTGTTGGGGTTGTGTGTGTGTGTGTGGGGGGGTCTTTCTTTTCGATGTTACCATGGGTGTCTGGTATCCACCCCTAGAAGGAGGGGCTCTGTCACGAACCGAGCCTGTGTTTCTTGTTGGCTCAGTTCTGATCGTTCTTGGTCGCTCAGGCATTGGGTTTATCATGTATTGTTATCTTTTGATTTCTTGTCGTTTTCATGTCTGTGTATTGTTTCTTTCCATGCCTGTAGCCGCTGCTCTGGCTGACGATCGTTAGGCAGCTGTTTGACCCACTTCCTGGTGGGCGCTAACATTCGCTGGTCCGACCACGCCCCCCTCTCTCTCTGACAATCAGCTGTTCGCCCCAGTAATCATCTTTCCCGCGCCTTGCCCAGGTGTGCCCAATTTGTGATGCCAGCAGTGTTTGTACTTAGGCAGCATTTGCCAGTCAAACACTGCTGGACCATTGTGCCTGATATACGGATGTTAATTGCCGTATGTACGGTCAAGTCTTCGAGGGGTTGTACGTGCTCGCGGGAGAACTGGACTTCTTGGACTGTTCCTGCTTTGTGAGTCAACTGACTAGCGTTTCTCTGTGCAGTATTGCTGCTACGCTGGACTGGTAGCGTTTCTCTGTGCAGTAATTCTGCTACGCTTATCTGGTAGCGTTCCTCTGCGCAGTTCTACTGCTACGCTTAGGCTGTTGCCCAGTTTGCTCCTCCTGAGTTAGTCGAGCCTCCTAGAGTCCTCCTCGTTCTCCCGAGCGTGTATGTTATTTGCATTATTTTTCTGTGGCCACGGTACACTGTGGTCTGCCCGCTGTTCGCTTGCTGCGTCAGCCATTTTTGTGTACACCATTACCTTCTTGTTGGTTTTTATGTTTGGAACTGTCAGGTTTTGTGTTAATAAATGTGTTGTGGTGAATTCCTGTGAGTAAATCCATTCTTCCTTCTCCTACTCCGTGCGTTGTGTAAAAGTGCACGGGGAGGTTTATGACAGTTTGTGGTGTGTGAGTGAAAAGGCAAAAGAGTGAGATTCACTCCGAAAGAGTGAGAGTAGGCAACATTGTTTTTGCATATAAACATAAGAAGCAAAATGCCTTTCTGTAACTGATAATGATGATTTTCATAGCTTCCAGTCAGCAGTTGTGCTAGACTTTTTTTGTTTTTGTCATTTTGACTGACAGGGCTGTAAAATTCTGTTATGTCGGTAAACGAGAAGCAAGGATGGTATTGGATGCAGAACAGAACAGGACTTTATTGCTGACTCACAGTTACCATACAAGCGCCCCCACTAGACAGAGATGAGGTCAAAGAGAACGCCCCTGTTCCTCACAGCCCTCTTATACCCCGAGTGACGGTGGAACCGGAAAGGTGGAGCCATCACCTGGGTCACACAATAATATGTCCTAATAACAACATAACACTCCCCCCTCCTTCAAAAATGGTCCAAATACACACATACGATTGAGACCCTCCTCAATTTGGAACCCAAATCACGCGCTAAAACTAAACAACAACAGTATAAGGCCTATGACACACACACAACTAAAGCTAGGGGAGAACAGGTGGACTACTGTTCCACCCCCAGCCAGACGGGTTATTCTGCCGTCTTTGCTAAAACACAGTCCTTTAAACATAAGATTGCCGTGCTCCTAAAATAAATAACATAAAAGAATCCCCTTAACAAAACATATATATAAACAGGTTATCTCCCATTCCAACATCATGCAATAAACACTGCCCCAACCATCAGTCAGTCCCAGTAGAGAAACCACCCCCAGAAACCAGTCAAGCGGGTCTCGTTCAGAGCACCTTCTTTTCTTCACACCCAAGGATGACCCACATCGAGGCCCAAACACCGCCTTCTCATCATTGGCATGCCGCGGCTCATTGGAATGTCTCCATGAGCCGTCAGACAGCTGAAGGTAGCCATCGTCCTGAATGGCCACCACCTGCAGCCGCCCCTGGTCCTCCTGTTGTTTGCGCTTGCCTCAAACCCCTCTCAACCAAGCCTCGTCTAAGGGTCGGACCACATCAACGACCCCCAGAAGGGCCCGACTCGGCTTCAAGTGTCTCTGAGTGGCACATCGTTATGTCGTTTCACCATGCCAGCCGGTCCTGCCCCTCTCGCTTTCATTTTCTACACCGGCGAAGCCGTTGTGACCCCACACTCCTTGGTATCTTCCAGCCGAACTCCGGAAGCAGAATGGGCCATCCACTCGGCTCCACCCACCGTCACGGGCATCCCACCGCACCGCCCAGTTCCCTCAGCTAGGGTACTTAGACTCTGGCGCTGGGACCCTCCCGCAATGGCCCTGGGTGGAGTTGGTCCTGCTCATCCTCCAGAATACTAGGCCAAGGTTCGTCCCATACAGCATCATCCACCATTCGCAGAACCAGCCGGTCCCACAAACCACGGTCCGACCACTCCTCTCCAACACTACTGGTGATGGTGAAGCCCAGTCCATAAAAAGATCACAGCCCATAATATTCTCGCCACAGGCAGTCACTACAAGCTTCTGGTTGGACACCTCCGCCAACTTGTACCGGGCCATCAGTTCCACCGAACCCACTGTGGCCAACCTTTTTCCGCCATACCCACACAGTGGCGCTGAATGACCTCTCATTTGGTAATATGGAAAGAAACTCCTCATGGTGGGCCAAGTCAACATAGACCTCACCGCGCCCATGTCAGTCAGCAGCGACCCCGCCACCCTGTCCAATTCCACCATACAGTATGTATGTATCGGTGTGAATGACCGTCGGAGTTGGAGCGGGGGGGGGGGGTCCACTTTGCGTTGCTGGTCCCCTCGCTTGAACCTTTTACATGCTCTGGCAAAATGATGTAGAAGTCTGCACTTGCCGCAGTGTTTTCCTCTTGCCAGACACTCTCTAGCCTTATAACAGTGCTTGGTGGACCCACAACCCAAACACCTGGGTGATCCTGGGGCGGACCTTATCTTTACAGCAGTAGCGTACTTTTCCTTATCCTCCACTCTATCATCGTTGTCTGGGTACACTGCCTGCGCCGTCAGCTGTGATTCATATTGGCGGCGTGTAGCCCTCTCACTGAGGTCCTGTGATAGCTTTTCTGCTGCTTCACACTGTTGAGCTAACTCGATGGCCATGGCTAACGTCAACTCACCCAAGTGTGAGGAGCCTCGACCATGCTGCCAAGCAACAAGTGTGCTCTGCCAACTGGTCGCGGACCATTTCTTTCTCCAATGCTCCAAACTGGAAGTCCCCAGCCAGCTGGCGTAGGTCCGCAACATACCGTTGTACTGACTCGCCGGTCCACTGGCGGCGCTGCCGAAACTGAATCCTCCGGATGATGACATTTTCCGGAGCATGAAAATGATGCACCATTAGCTCAACCACATCGTCAAAGCTATCGCTATCACCCAAGGTGCTAAGGATGCGTTGTCCCTCCATACCCAAATTGTGGACCAACACTGCCCGTGCCCGTAACTTCTCCAGTTTACCAAGGTTCAGTCCCACCAAATAGTACTAGAATGCGTTGAACCACCTCGCCCAAGGGACTGGCAGCTCAACAGGAGCCTCCAAAAACGGCCAAATATTGGCAACTTCCGTGTCCATACTTTATCCTCATTGCCAAATGTTATGTCGGTAAACGAGAAGCAAGGATGATACTAGATGTAGAACAGAACAGGACTTTATTGTTGACTCACAGTTACCATACAAGCGCTCCCGCTAGGCAGAGGTGAGGTCAAAGAGACCGCCCCTCTTCCGCGCAGCCCTCTTATACCCCGAGTGATAGCGGAACCGGAAAGGTGGAGCCGTTACCCGTGTCACACAATAATATGTCCTAATAACAACATAACATCTGTCATAATCCAAACCTGCCATTTTAATTTATTTTAATTAGATCATTGTCAGTGTAATCTGTCACAATGACACACCACTTTCAGATTTTTCTTTCACTGCTGAAAACAATCTGTGAGTGAAGGACAGTTTTCAGTTAACACAACCTCTGCTCCCAGCATCTTGAGCCCTTTTATACATACACTAGTGTCCAATAATCGGTACAGATTCCTTTATTTTTGTTGCCATCCATAGAGAAAACAAAGAAATATGCATTGTAATATGCATTTTTTTTTAAAAAACTTCAGATGTTTTCTGGATTTACAACTAGTACTTTTGTCCACTTCAGGGCAAAATCAATGCCACACAACTGGGACACAGCAGAAAAATATTGGGCACTACCACTATTGAACTTGACTTATTTGCTAATAGGCCAGTATTGGTAAACAAGGTAAATATCGGCTAGTGTTGATTTTGAGTCGATATAGCAGTGTATTCCTAACAAACAGAATTTTAATTCTTTCTGGCCTGTGATAGCTACTTGTGTCGACTATAAGAACCAGCTGCTTAAAAAAAACACACATCTATTTTGTTAATATTTTGTTTTGTTAATATTTTCATCTGAAAATGATACCATCAAGGGAGTATACTATACCAAAAACGACTAGCCAACAAATACACAAACAGAATGGTAATGATAATGAAGCGTGCAGAATGAATGTCTGCTTTATTGTAAGGACCAAATTAAAAAGTAATCAAAATGTCTCATTCAAATTCTACTGTAATATACAGCGGGGAAAATAAGTATTGAACATGTCAACATTTTTCTCATTAAACATATTTCTGATGGAGCCATTGACCTGAGATTTTTACCAGATATCAGTAACAACCCAAGTAATCCGCACATACCAAGAAATCGAGGCAACTGTGTTCACAAAACAAGTTATATTTAATAAAGTGGAACGACACAGGGAATAAATATTGAACACATGAAGAAAAAGAGGTGCAAAAGGGCATAGAAAGCCAAGAAACCAGCTGAAATCCATCAGAATTTAGGAAGTCACCCCATCCCCCATGAGTACAAATTAATTCCAGCTAGTTAAGTCGAACCTCGGATTCAGGAGGAGCAGTGTGGTTTTTGGCCCGGCCGTGGCACATTGGACCAGCTCTTCATCCTCTCGAGAATCCCCGAGGGTTCGTGGGAGTTTGCCCAACGAGTTTACATGTGTTTGTGGACTTGGAGAAGGCATTGAACCGAGTCCCTCATGGTTTTTTGTGGGGGGGTGCTTCGGGAGTATGGGGTATTGGGCTCATTGTTAAAAGCTATCCAGTCTCTATACGACCATTGTGAGAGTTTGGTTCGTATTGTCAACACTCAGTCGGACTCATTCCCAGTGAGAGTTGGACTCCGCCAGGGCTGCCCTTTGTCACCAATCCTGTTCATAAATTTTATGGACAGGATTTCTAGGTACAGCCAGGGAATGGAGAGTGTCATGCTTGGTGACCACAGGATATCAATTCTGTTGTTTGCAGATGATGCTGTCCTGTTGGCTTCATCCAGCAATGATCTACAGGTCTTACTGGGACGGTTTGTTGCAGAGTGTGAAGCGGTTGGGATGAGAATCAGTACCTCCAAGTCCGAGTCCATGGTCCTCAGCCGGAAAAAGGTGGATTGTCCTCTCCGGGTTGGGGACAAGCCCCTGCCCCAAGTGGAGGAGCTTAAGTATCTCGGGGTTTTATTCACGAGTGAGGGAAGAATGGAGCGAGAGATTGACAGACGGATCGGAGCAGCATTTGTAGTGATGAAGATGTTGTACCAGTCTGTTGTGGTGAAGAGGGAGCTAAGCTCTAAAGCAAAGATGTCGATTTACCGGTCAGTCTACGTTCCTACCCTCGCCTACGGTCATGAGCTTTGGGTAATGACCGAAAGAATGAGATCGCAGATACAAGCGGCTGAAATGAGCTTTCTCTGTAGGATTGCTGGACTGCCAAGGAAACTCTCAACTGGCTTCAGAGAAGGAAAATAAAGCTGCTAGAATGACCCAGTCAGTCACCTGACCTGAATCCAATTGAAAATCTGTGGCATGAACTAAAGATCAGAGTTTCTCCATACAGGAGGTGTCTGGAAGCTGTTATTACCAACAAATGGATTTCTACTAAATTTTAAATGAAATTCATCAAGTGTGTTCAATACTTATTCCCTTTGTCATTCCACTTTATTAAATATAACTTGTTTCATGAACACAGTTGCCTTGATTTTTTGCACGTATGGATTACTTGGGTTGCTGCTGATATCTGGTGAAAATCTCAGGTCAATGGCTCCATCAAAAATATTTTTAATGAGAAAAATGTGACATGTTCAATACTTATTTTCCCCGCTGTCCAAATTATTATATTTTCTTTTTCTTTGGCAAGGTGCTGGTATAAAAATTATTCTAGCTGTTTAGCTCCGGGTGCATTTCTACTTCTTGAGCTCATTTCATAAATGCTCCCAAAAAGCCTATGGCTGAATTGGAGACTGTTTTATTTTCCCAGCCCAATTTAACAGTATCATTCTTTATTCTGGAAAATCCTTGTTTTTAATGACATCTGTGGCCACTAGGTGAACTGCAGTCCAATCACTTCCTGACTGCCTGCAGGCCAGATTTTTACTGCCAAAGCAGATGAGGCCAGTCCTTATTCTGCCAGACTGAACAAACGCCTGAAGGGCTGTAAGACTCTGGGATAGTGAGCCAGCCAAAAAAATATGTATTTGATTATTTATTCAAAACTATTTACTCCAATGGCCCGTAACATCTGTACTGACCTTGTCAAACCCTTTGTTTGTTTGGAGGATAATGTGAAAATGCTGCCCCATGACACTTGGCTCTTGAAAAAAAGAGAGTAACTTGTTCCTCCATGGTTTTCTTTTATACATCCAGTCAGCATGCACAACATGGAGATGATACTGCACAATGATTTACAGTAATAAACACAAACTGAATGTAATGTACTTTATTAATGTAGTCCTTTACAACATTCCATAGGTGACCAAAGTGCTTTACAGAAAACTGAACAGCACTAGAGACACACACAACAATAAAGTCATTATATAAACAAAGGGTTCAATTCAGACAACTTTATTTATCCCTCAAGTGGCATTTAATTTAAAAAGCAACTTGTACATTGATGAACTGTATTGTTTATTGTGCAAACACAATAAACAATACAAGAAAACAAATTGAAAGTCACATCTAACCAGCCATTAGAGAGAGTGCTATAATAAATACTATAAAAAATGTACAGCAATGAGACTGGGGGTTACTAAAAGAATAAAACATTCATGATAAAAACCTAAAACCCGTATAAATAAATAAATAATTAAAAAAAAAAAAAACTCGTGTGACATTTAACAACCTTAAGAAGCATTCAGTAGCTTTATTGCTAAGGGAATAAAAGACTTGGCACGCCGATTAGTTTTGCTAGCATAAATAAGTAAGAATAAAAGTAAAATAAAATGGACAAAAAGAATACGTGTCACCAGACTACTGGGTATTTAAAGCCATCCTGAATAAATATGTTTTAAGTTTTAATTTAAAAAGGTCCAGGTCAGAGATAACACACAAGTCAGGTGGAGATTATTCCAGTGCGGCAATGACTGAAAAAGCTCAGTCACCCCAGTGTTTAAACCTCAACCTGAGCTCATCCAGCCAAAGCTGGTCGGAAGATCTGAAAGCCCTACCTTAGTCACAGACAGTTAAAATCTCAAATAAGCTGGAGCAAGGCCATTTAGAGCTTTAAAAACTAACATTAAAAGTTTTAAAATTAATTCTAAAATGGACTGGAAGCCAGTGTTGGTTGTGTTGGTTAAAAGAAGGGCCGCTGCGTTTTGCACAAGTTGAAGGTGACTGAGAGAGGACTGAGAGACGCCAACATGTAGTGCATTGCAGTAATCAAGTCTGGAAGTGATTAAAGCATGGATGGCTATCTCAAGGCTGTGACGGCTCAGGAAAGGTTTGGCTTTGGATAACAAACGTAACTGATAAAAGCTCAGCTTGACTACATTGTCAATCTGTTTGTCAAATTTTAAATGACTGTCAAAGATCACCTCCAGATTTCTGACAGCTGAACTCAGCCCTAAGGGTAAGGTGCCAAACCCAGCCATTTCAGCATCCCCAAACACGATACATTCAGTTTTTTTCTTCATTTAAATGAAGAAAATTTTGGCTTAGACACAAATTAATATCAGCAATGAGGTCCAATAAAAGACTTTGTCCATCAATTTGTTCTGGGCTCAAAGGTAAATAAAGTTGCAAATAGTCTGCATAACAGTGTAAAGACATGTTGTGTCTAGCTATAATTGACCCGACTGATAGCATATACAGTGAAAAAAGGATAGGGCCAAAAATAGAGCCCTGTGGGACCCCACAGGACAGAGAAGCACTAGATGAGGACATGTCACCAATCATTACAGAAAAAGTTCTATTGGATGAATAAGATTCAAACCACTTAAGTGCAGTGCGATGGATGCCAACATGGTGATTCAAGCGTGACACAAGGACAGTATGGTTCACTGTGTCAAAGGCTGCTGTGAGGTCTAGCAGCACTAAAACAGTGGGGAAGTTGGCATCTACAGACACCGCAATATCATCGTGCACCTTTAGCAGGACAGACTCAGTGCTGTGATGAGATCTAAACCCAGATTGAAATGTTTCAAAAATAGAATTGTTTTTTTTTTTTAAAAAAAGGATTACAATTGTATAAAAACAACTTTTTTCTAAAACCTTAGATGAAAAGGACAAATGAGAAACAGGTCTAAAATTGGATGAAAGTGAAGGGTCAAGGTGAGATTTTTTTTTTTAAGAAGGGGCCTAACTATGGCACGTTTAAAAGCAGGTGGGACAAATCCTGAACTACGTCAGGGGTTAATAAAAACCAAAAGACCAGGCCCTACAGTATTAAAAACCTTTTTCAGGACTCCAGCAGGAACAACATCCAGTGAGCAATTTGTTGGCTTCAGTCTTCACTATGTCAGTAAGGGGCGATAACGAAACCAGCTCAAACTGCTCAAACAGCAGAATGAGTCGGAACAAAGGACAAGCTCCCATTAAAATTGTTACTAACAGCAGGACAAAAGGACAAAGTCCACTTTGTCAACAAAAAAGTGAAGAAAAATCTCACGTTGTAACCAAAACATCAGTTACAGTCGGAGCGCATAATTTATAAGTTAATTGGTTTAAATAGCACTCTAGGACAGTGACTGCTATTGGAAATAATATCAGAGAGATGCTGAAATTTTGCCTTTCGCACAGTCCTCTGGTAATCAGCAAGACAGTGATTTAAAACTGAATAACAGGAATAATTTACAGAACAACATTAAAAGAGTATAACAATTTAATTATTTACAAGGTAAGGAAGAGACTTTATCTGTCCCTGTGGTGAATACCCAGGAGTCCTTGTGGGCAGCATATTCATAAATACTCAGAGGTCTGAAAACCCACCTGGGATGTTACAGATTAAAGTTGCAGTAGGCAGAATTCTGAGAAATTAGACAATGAAACTACCACGTTCCTGTAGTTCTCCTCCCATGTCTGTGTGAAGCCATTCGCCATCTGTATGTGTACAGGTCTGGCACGTGTGTTTGTCTGACAAAGCCCCAGTCTGATAACTCCTGTTTCTGGTCAAAGTAACTTTCTGCATTCAGAGAATATACTGTGTGTTGTAATTGTTCTGTCTGACCACTTACATCACAAATTGTTAAAGGATAAATTTTAATTGGCATGTCATAAATGGAAAATTTACTGCAGCTTAAAAAAGGGAGTTGGGGCACCACAAAAAAGGGTGGCTCAAATGCCAGAGCCAGTTTTTTTTTATCCCATTCCATCACTGACTGAGACTGTGGCATGCAAGATGTAATGACTACAGATGTCACTGAAAGCAAAGCTCCTCCAGAATCACAGAGAGCCTTTAACCCAAGTCTAAAAAATACTGTGTCAAAGATGTGGTTTCCCAGATGATTCTCAGGTTTGATGTCTTTGTCACCCTTACTGCCGACAAATGCAGTATTTCTTTGCAGCTTTTGCCTGAAAAATGGCCAGTACCTCTACAGTAAGGTAATAATACTAGAGGCCCTTTCTACTGGTGATATGTATGAGTTTGATAACCACTGATAACACCCATTCAGTCGGATGAAAACATTTAAACTGGGTGCACAGTGTAAGATATAATGTGTATCTGATTTCCTGTCTTTCTTCTCTTTCTCTTGTGCCTAACTTTGTGTTTTTTATGGATGTTCAACGAAGCCAGCCTCCTGCACACTGCCTTGAAGTTTTTGCAATAGAATTGATTACATTTGAAACGATGAAGAGCTGGACCACCTTTGTTTATCTGTCTCTGTGAGGGTTCAGGTGCCGGTTTGGGAGCCCTATAGAGAGCCTAAGTCACGCCCCTCTACTTCCACATATAGGACCTTAAATCAGAAAAAAAAAAATCTCCATTGAAGTGAATGGCAAAAGAGAAATTATCTTTTGATTCCGATCGAATTTTGCCACGAGTTACACATATGATGTTTAGCAATTTAAAAGATAATTTCCACGTAATTAAAGTTGAGGTTGTCATATAATAAAAAAGTAATATTTAGTTTTTGTGAAATCCCTTAGCGGACTACATTTGCTTGTCTTGGTCAATAGACGTCACCAAACACAATTATGGCAGTTTCCTTCTCAAAAAAGCTCGCCTCCCGTTTTCTGACCGATGAAAGGAGCATCCAAAGATGAGAAAAACAACATAAATGTATTTTGAGAAGCTGCAGCTGATCCATGGGAGCGTGAGTTACTTCCCCCTGGGCACACTTTGAAAACGATGACGTCAGTTATGTGAGTTTGTGTTTATAGTCTTTCAATTTATGTATTTTCACAACCTTATACTTTAACAGTTAGACAACAACCTACACCAGGGGTCACCAACTAAAACTGCAAAAGGTCCGATAAGTCGGTCCTCCTCCCCAGCCAAGGTCCGAACTAGATGTGGGAATCTTTAGGCACCTCATGATTCAATTATGATTCAGAACTCCGACTTGATTCTAAAACTATTCTCAATGCATCCTGACACATTTTTTTTCTAGTCAAGATTTTTCCTTCCTACTGTGTGACCACTTGGTCCTTTTAAAGCAAAGTATTTGCAATGACCCATGCATTTACTTCCACCATCTTTTATTAAAACAAATGGAAGAGAAATCTGACACATGGACAAATTTATCTCAAAATGTGCTTTTAAGAACTGTCATCCTTTCATGGACATTCTTTCAGAAGACCACAGCTGTCAACTAGACAGGCCAAAATTATTTAACTTGCTTTCACACATTATTTTATTAAGCTCATGTTTTAGCTGCTTTTAGCTCTATATTAATTTTTAAACCAAAAAAATAAAATTAATTCTTTGTTCAATTTCAAACAAAACATAATATAAAATTTTATAATATAGGAGAACACTAAATGTGTTTGTTGACTCCAGTAAATAGGTCTAAAATTCTAAAATTGACAACTAAAATCCTAAAAATGTTTTATAGGAGAACACAAACTAAATTGTATTGTAATTAAAAAAAAGATTAATCCATCTTATTCCTAGGTCCCATGATGCCTTGCGTATTATGGTAGCAACTTCCGCTACTAATTTAGAACGTATGGTTGTCACTGAAATGGGACACTGTTAAAAGACAATGACTTCGACATCAGAAATGCGGGAACACAGCCTTTTGCACCCCAAAAACAGTAATATAATCATACCACTTCCCACGACTATCTAGGGATGGGAAGATGACCTTAAAAAGTGGCCTGGTAGACAGTAGCTCCGTTTGTTAGCGCTGCTGCTAAGATGCTAACGCTGTAAACAAATGACCCGTGCTGGCAAAATGAGTCACTTTGAGGACATTTTCAAAACTGATGTAATGTTATTTCCATATTCTGTATTGAAAGACCTTCAAAATGATATTTAATTTGTAGGAAGTGCGCAAAAACGGACCCGGAAAAAGATAATTTGTTTATATTTTGGCTAGGTTGAAAACTCACGTTCGATCTGTCGGGAGTTGTGTCTTCTGCAAAGACATATGTATTTTTAGAAAATACGATTTCTAAGCTTTCCAATGATACCAGGCACTCATGGGGATTTTCCCGGGACTTGCCACTAGCAAGCAAAGAAAGAGTCATGATTTATGACTTCTCGTGCCATTTATACAGTCTATGGCACAACCATGAACACCAGCAACAAGTACCAGATCTACGCCAAAACATTCAAAAAAAAATACAAAAACTACAAGTGCTGAAATTAGCTGCCACTTGAGTGCAAAACACATATGTGGACTATACATTAAAATGAATTTGAAAAACTTTTAAAAACAGTTTTAAATGCCCCTGCTACTCCACTGACTGATTTAACACTACTGCAGCCAGAACTGGAAGCTCCGCCCGTGATCGTTCCTACAGCGGCCCCCCCAAGAATAAGGTGGATAGCTAAAAAACTAAATTTCATAAAAAGTCCACCTCTGTGGGGAGCATGGAATAAAGAGGCTGAATTGCTTTTTAATTCAGGTTTATTCAAGCATCACATCATCCCCAGCCTTCTCTCTCAAACGAGCAAAGAGACTGAGCTACATCCAAGCCTCACATTTATACCATTTCTCACAAAGGCTTTTCACTCAAAGGATTCACACAAAGGGAGAATCACGTATCCCCGTCAAAACCCTTTATTGACATTTCTTCCCCCTTCAGACCTTCAGTCCCCCACCTGTCTCCAGGGGGTCGGGAAGTCCTTTCATCGTACCCCCCGTCCTCTTGTTGTTCCTCACAGGTGGTCCAGATCTATTGTCCCCTTCGGTCGTAAGGTCAAACCCAATATGTAATCTCAGCATCTCCTTTATGCTTAAACATATGCAGTCACAAATACACGGGCTACAACCTCTATACAATATTTTCAGTACAGAAAAAAACTTTCAAACAAAAAAACAGACATAAAATATAATTCCATACTACAGAATTCCTCTGACATGGATGGAGCTGTAACTCCATGATTACAGGGAGAGTCGAGGTGGAACTTTTCATGTTCAGTAACACACAGAGCTTTTAGTGAGTTTTTACGTGATATTGGAGGCTACAAGAAGGGCCTCCGTAACCAGCGACGTCACCTCTGCATCCCAGCACAGACTACTCTCGGCAGAATAGAGGCAGACGTGCCCCGGTAAATACATTCAATTTCACAACAGTGCTTCTTTTTCTGGATACAGACCTGAAATGAAGTAGGTCTGTCCGGGGTGGATGTCTTGGCTGTCAGCCTTGTGTGTGTGTGGAGGGGGGGCACCCGCAGCAAACCTGATTTGCAACCTGCTGCATACTCTCTGGAGCATTTGGAGCCACAGAGTCTCTGCAGAGAGTGGTGTTTGTGGGACAGCAAAGAGGGGAGTCTGCAGCAGTAGGATAGCACCCAAGGACTCGTGCCATAATCTGTCTGGGTGGTCACCAATGCAGCAGTTCAGTTCCACTTTTTTCCGCTTTTTTCCCCACCAAAATAAAACAGTCTCCCTTTCTCCCAAATTGTACCAAAAGGCTTCAGGGTCGGGACAGAGGACTCTCAGGGTCCAGATCCATACCGGAGTCCGCCAGCTGGTGACCCCTGGCCTACACCGTTATTCACATGGAAAATTCTCTTTTAAATTGACTAAAATCATATGTGTAACTCTTGGCAAAATTCGATCGGGATCAAAAAATAATTTTGCTCTTGCCATTCACATCAATGGAGGGTTTTTTTTCCCAATTTAAGGTGCAAAATTGGGGGGGCATGACACAGGTTCTCTATTTGGGAGGGGAGGGGGGTGCTGAAAACAACACATTTTAGTGTATAAAAGAGATGCTGTAATTGAAAAACCTGCCATCTTCAGTCTTTGACCATTATTTTTGATTTTATATAAATGTTTTCTTTTATATTAATGGATATCAATGGGCTTGAGTGTCAGTGTCCCTCACCCACATGCCACACTGCTCCTCTCTCCCTCTGCAAGCATGCCTACTACTATAACTGTTGTACTGTAGATGTAGTAGTTGTAGAAGTAGAAATGATCTTTGTAGCTGTGTTATATATGAAGAAATCCACGATAACTGTATGGGATTAGTAGCTTCTAAGTGTGGTTGTGATGTCAGTGAAGTGTCTCTCTTTTCTGCTGGTCCACTTGACCCCCAGTAGGGTGTGCTGTTAGCAGGCCCTCAAGGTACAAGACATGAGGAGACCCAAATGGGGGCTGTAAGCTAAATTGTGATGCAACTCATGGGTCAAGGGGATGAGTTACATCCAATCTGACTCCTCTTTGTTAGAAAATGAAATATTCCTCAGTTTGGATGTTCTCTCATCTGCCAGCATGTTAGTTGCATCATAACACCTTCTAAAGTTCACATGCTTGAGTGTATTGGCTTTATCAGCATAAAATGAGAGGCACCTAAATTCTTAAACCTTGCTTAAATCCACAGAAAAATAAAATAAAATGCACCCTAACTGTTTTTGGTAAGAAATTGTAAGACAAAAGATGCTTTCCTGCATGTTAGATGTAATGAAACAGGTTTTTCTAGCACAACGACTAACTCAGGATTATGATTGGCATGTTGGAAATCAGTGGGATTATGAAGAATATAATGTAGATGAGTTACCCCTCCCAATTTCTGTTTCCAAACCATTAGTTATAAAAAAAAAAAAAAAAAGTTGCTATTTTTTTTTTATCAGTGATGTGTTTAAATGTTGAATGGTAACATGTTTATTCATGCTCCTATACACTTTGCTCAAAAGCAGAAACCACAACCTCAGTAGAAATAGATCTGTTTGACAAGCCAAAAGAATAAAAACAAAGTCAAATGCCTTAAGGACTAAGCAAATGCATGGAATTTTTGCAATGTACAAGACTTTTAGTTCAATACACTCTGCATTTGGTCAAGTACTGCAAAGTGGGGTCTGGACGTGAGAGTCAACAGCACTTGAGAAATCAGCCCCAAAATTCTTCTCCTCTTCAGCTTCTAAAAATAGACAAGCTGCCTGCCTGCATGCATACAAATGGATGTAGGGGTGATAAATTAGCTGCCTGTTTGTCTGTGGCAGGATGATATCACCCAGTCACCTTACTGGGGCTCAAAAAAATAAATGATTGCTGTTGTCAAGATTGACAGTGACCTCACGTCAGCTCCCAGCTGTAGCCCACCTCAGGCACAAACTGTAAGAAAATTAAAAACCTGGCTGCTGCAGGAGCAATGGAATAACAGAATGTTATAGTAGAGCCTATAAATTTTAACTTGTATTGTAAATTAGTGCTATAAAAGCAAAACTGCACTAACATAAATCCAAATTCATTGGATATTTCTTGCAAGTTGGTTGAGAAACATGCTTCATAAACTACAGGTATTGTACAACAGACTTAATCTTGTTTGATTACCCCCCCCCCAAAAAAAAATGCTTTTAAAGCACCAACTAGTGTTGTAGCCAAGACCAGAGTGTACCAAGACCATATAAGGACTTTAAATATCTCATTCATGAGGTCGGGGTTCAAGTTCCAGCTGGGTGATGCCAAAGACCATATAGAAGTGGAACTTCCTGCCGTCTAGCTTGGTGCTCAGCAAAAATGGAATGCAGGAGGGAAATGGCACGGCAGTGGCTCAGAAGGTAGAGCAGGTCATCCAGTAACCAGAGTGTTGGTGGTTTAAATCCCGCTCTCCCCAGACATCCTGCCGTTGTGTCCTTGGGCAAGACACTTTACGCACCTTTCCTCCAATGTCCTTGACACTGGCTATGAATGTGCATAAATGTTCAGTAGTGGTTGGAGAGGTTGTTGGTGCAGATTGGCAGCCATGTTTCCGTCAGCCTGCCCCAGGGCAGCTGTGGCTACAGCAGTAGCTTACCACTACCATTGTCTGTCTGTGGAGTGAATGAATAATGGACTCACTGTAAAGTGCTTTGGGTATCTTGAAAGGTGCTACAGTATATAAATGCAATCCATTATTATTACTTTATATTTCTGAGGCTGATTAGTGGATTGCACCTTGTGGTGAACCATCTGTATTTGCCCTTGTAAATTCTTCTCTTTATGATAGACTTAGATAGATACAACTATTTCCTGGAGAGTGTTCTTCACTTGAGTGGATGTTGTAAAGGTTTTTTCTTCACCGTGGAAAGGATCCTGCAATCATCACCCCTGTTGTCTTCTGTGGACATCCAGGCCTTTTTGAGTTCCTGCCACACCAGGAATCAACTCCAGACCTCGTACCTGCTTTACCGAGGCTGGATTAATCAAGGAATAGCCCATGCCGCCCATGAAATAGTTTTTGAGTCAATTGTCCAATTACTTTTGAGCCCCTGAAATCAGGAGTTTTTGTGTAAAAATGTTTGTACTTCCTAAACAATAACTCCAATTTGGATGTGTATACCTTCAAATTAAAGCTGAGAGTCTGCACTTTAAGCCCATACTGTTGTGTTAGTGTCCAAATATATACGGACATAACTGTATAATCGATCTGGCCATCTCTCTTGTGCTGCATGGTTACACATGCCAAATAATCATTCACACCCTCAGCAATCACAGTAGCATTAGATATTTATTATGTTCATTATCTGGTCAAATTTGGCACTTCTCGCTTCCATGTGTACGTACCACTCTATCCGTGAACAGTTAAACTTGGGCCCTGCTGTAAGTTACACTTCCGCACTTGTGATTGGCTGTACCACCTGTCCGTTGCAAAGTTTTCACCCAATCAGGTGAGGGGCTCATGAATAACACCGAGGAGGCCTGAAACACAGTGTTTTCTGGGAGAATTCACAGATTGGCTTTGTAGATCTCTTGTAAAATAACAAATTATTTTTTCATCAAAATACAGATATATATTCTTGATGATGTTTGAATTTGAAGTTAATCCACGAAAACAGCAGTACCTTTAAGGGGCCAAACTAAGTCAAGACTAAGATGTACATACACAGTGGTCTTGGTCGCAACTTGGTCTCTGCTTTCTTGGTCTTGACCCCTTATAATCTTTGTCTTGGTACACTCTGGTCTTGATCTGATCTTGTTGCGGTTTTGACGACAACAAATATGGTTGTGCGATCCGCTTCAGTGACAACAATCAGCAGAGGTGACGCCTAACGAAGTGACTACACCTTTAACTTCAAGATTTTGCAAAATCCTATGCAGTGTTTTTCAACAAGGGTGCCCTGTTATGTTCAGGTTTCTGTGGAAAATTGTCTAATTTCACTTCTTAATTGGTCCAAAAAATTGCAAACAATTTGCCACTGTTGTGCAGGGGTTCTGTAGACACCCTGGTTGAAAAACACTGATCTAGCCTTTATAAGCTCTCAAAATTTAATCATCATATCTATAGAGACCAAAGCCTTTGCAGTATCAGAATCTAAACACCTTGCTTTTATCACTGTAGGTTTGAATTTTCTCAAGCAAATGTCTATGAGAGTTGACTCACTTTGACGTACATTCTCTAGTGGACATTCAGAAAAACTGCAGTTTTGGGGGCATTTCTTCTGTTTGCTTTTTAAAATTAAAGTGTGCCTGAGAGGCGTTACAGCAATCTTCCGCTTCTGTAGAATTCAAGCATATCTATCCTTGAATTAAAATGAATATTTAGCTTAAAACAACAGTGTTGCAACACTTTTTTTTTTAATTTGCAATGAAAATGACGCCCTGTTATGTTTCTTTCTCCCGCTTTTCCCTTCATTTTTCTTCACACCTGCAGCAGTACCCACCCACCGATATCACGGGCCAGCTCAACATGTCTGACCCATCTGTCAGCACCGTGGTGTAAGAGGGAGAGAGGTTGACGCTGAGGTTCACTCCCCTAGGAGAGAGGAAACAAGAAGGAGGAGGAGGAGAGGAAGCCAAAGCCGAAGCTTTTATTTCACCACCTGCCAACGGAGCTTTTGAGCAATCTGCTTGTGGAGGAAGTGGCTGAGAAACTCAAAACTTGCACCTTTTTCCTTAAAACAAAAAAAAGAAGTCAGGATTACCTGGTCTTAAATGTTTGTTTGTAGGGTCCCTGAGCATGCACAGAAGAACCCATCTGACTCACTTATACTATATATTTTCCTTCTGTATAGTAGAATTAACTTATTTAACCTTGTTTTTGTCCTTTTAAACACAAAACCTACTTAATGTTTGATGTTTTTCATTATTCAGGGTAGCTGTATAGGTTTTAGTTAACCAGGCTTTGTTCAGTTAGGTTAATGGATAAATCAGTTTTGGTGCAGTATACATTCCAATACAATATCTTACATTTCTTAATAACATTTACAGTGGAAACTGCAAAAGTCAGTGGAGTATTTTTAATAGAAATGACTTGTGTTTTTACACTTAAAAGGTTTTTAGATACAATTTATGTAATTTAGCAGCAGTACAGATAACTATAACCTTATCTAGCAAAGGTGATGATGGGAGCATGTGAGTGCTTGTACTGCATATGGATGATAAATGACTATGGTTATTTTAAAGGATAGATATAAGATTCTGCAGATGTTCAAATGACCGCCCCCTTTTAATTTTACACTAACTTGATAAATGCACGTGTTTCTATTTTTAATAAGATCTCATGTTTGAACTACTTAGCTTTGCTACTATTTATAGCAAGATATGCAGGTGAATTAAGAAATTACAGTGGCTTTGATGAACTTGTTAAGTAACATTTCTTAGTTTCAACCATTCATATTGGAACTCCTTCTCTCTTCCTCTCTCCTGCCGCAGTAGTCTTTCTCATTTCCAGTCTCCATGGGGTTGCATCAAAGGGCCAGGTTTTTCACCCAACCAACGCTCGGTCTTTCATGCAAAACCTCGTCCGCCTGCACAGCGCCGGAGAACTTTTGCACGAAGGAAGCCGAGTGAATTGAAAGCTTTGCTCAACGTGCAGGCTTGTGTGCAGGTTTTGGTTAGATGTAAAAACAGGCCGTTTCCCATTTCTGGAGATGAGAAATCACTGCTTTCAAGAAGATGGTCATGTCCATCCAAGTGTCTGGCACTGCATTAGCACTTTATGGTGAGGGGTCTCCCAAACTATAGAAAATAGAAACTGCAACAGGATCCCATCAAGCAGACATGTTAGCGTTTTCACTATAAAGTGTTTCACACATCCCTTGTTTTAATTAGCTTTATTTGAAAAAAAAAAAAAGTCTCTTAATTTGAGCCTAGAGGCCACTTCCAATCATGTTCTCATTCAGGCCTGTGCATGCTTATGTGTTATTTTTTCTTTTTGATGCGTGTTGTTGCCATGTGCAGTTAACTGAACTGTGTACAGCATTTACTGTGATAAGATGAGTTGAATGAAATGTAAATACGAAGTCTGGTTGTTTTGCTTTAGACGAGGTTGCACTGAGCCTGTATTACAACTGCAGCTGGGAATGTCTTGTACTATAGTTACAAACGCACACAAGTAACATTGTGATACACAAGCATGCATCAACACGCACATGCTGTACACAAAAAACACTTAAGGGAGGATCCACTTGTTTTCTTACCTTTTTCAGTAATGATCTTGGATTGAATCATCTTGTTTATACAACTGTAAATAAAATATACTTACAAGTCTGATAAATCTTGTCCTTTTGGGGGGGGGGGGGGTAAAGTTTCAGAATGTCAGGAGCAGAGAAAGAGGAATTCTGGAGTAAGTTGGATGGTTGAAGTGAGGGGTCCCGAGGGAGAGAGAGTGGTGACTGGAGCATACTTTAATGGGCATTTAGTTGAAGGGAGCAGAGGTGATGAGGAGGTGCTGGGTAGGTATGGTTATAAGGAGAGAAATGTGGAGGGACAGACGGTTGTGGATTTTGTTAAAAGCAGGGCCAGCCCTAGGCAAGATTAGGGTATGGCACCCCTTTGACTATTATGAATTTTGTTTTATTAATTAAAAAAAAAATTATGAAGACTTGCAGCAGCAGCTCCTCAGACAGGTGGCACCAACAACCACCTATATGGCCTATGCCAAGGGCTGGCACTGGTTAAAAGGGTGGAAATGGCTGAAGAAAACACATACAGTATTTCAAGAAGAGAAGGGAATGAGTGGAGGAAGGTGCACGCAGGTGGAATCCACCTTATGCAGAAAGAAAAATCTAAAAGAGATAGAGTGCAAGGTGGTGTCAGGGGAGAATATTGCTAGGAAGCATTGGATGGTCTGTAGGATGACTTTGGAAAGCAAGAAGAGGAAGCGGGTGAAGGCAGAACCAAGGAATAAATGGGGAAAGTTACAAAAGGAAGACGGCTGCACAGAGTTCAGGAAGGAGTTGATACAGGCTCTGGGTGGTAGGGAAGAATTACCAAAGAATTGAGAAAGTACAGAAAAGCAATTGAGGGAAACTGCTAGAAAGGTGTGTGATGTATCCTCTGGGCAGAGGAAATAAGACAGACACGGTAGAAAAAGGAAGTACAGGAATGTGTTCAATGGAAGAGGCTAGCAACGAAAATGTTTAGTAGTCAGGGAGACGAAGAAAGTAGACAGGAGTATGTGGAACCTAGGCCCATGACAAAGAGAGATGGCAAAGAAAAAAGGCATACAGTATAATGGGTTGTATGAGAGGCTGGATCTAAGGAAGGAGAAAAGGACTTGTATTGACTAGCAAGACAATGACCATGTTTACATGCACATGAATAAACCAGTTATGAGCTATCTGATTATTCAAGTGGCCACGTAAACAGAACAATCCAATAAAGGTCATGTAACTGAGGTCATTAACTCTTACCTTCCAATTTGATTATTCAGTGTATGTAAACACAACAGAACTGATTGTTGCCATTATTAGTTTATTCCCAGTAAGATAAGATAAGATAAGATAAGATAAGCCTTTATTAGTCCCACAACGGGGAAATTCCAGGATTGCAACAGCACAGGGATAGCAACACTCAGAGCAACAATCAGAAGGCAAGAAAAAAAACAAGCAAGCAAGAGCAGCTAATAAACATATGTACGTATTACTATAAAATATATATATATACACACACACACAGACACACAGTGCAGAGCATTGTAATAGGTTTATTATGATCACGTAACCGGGATCAGTGATTGAGCTGGAAAAGATGTGCAGCAGGCTAGGATGATAAATGACAGAAATGGTAATGTACTAATGAGTGAAGTCAGTGTGTTGAGGAGGTAGAAGGAGCACTTTGAGGACCTGATGAATGAAGAAAATGAGAGAAAGATGGATGAAGGAAAGACTGTGAACCAGGAAGTTCAGAGGATTAGCAAGATAGAAGTGAGGCAGCTTTGAAGAGGATGAAGAATGGAAAGGCGACTGGTCCAGATGACATACTTGTGGAGGTATGGAGATGTTTAGGAGAGATGGCAGTGGACTTTATAGCCAGATTGTTTAACACAATCTTGGAGAGTGAGAGGATGCCTCAGGGGTGGAGTTGTTGAGCTGAAAGAGGGGTTGTGGGGGTGTATCTCTGGAATGCACCCAGGAGCTGTTGGGATTTTGTGGTGAGAAGATAAATCTTGAACAGAGTTAGCCAGGATTTACATTGACTCCGGATGCAGTCCATTGCAGATGCAGTGTGAATGGCCCCTTGCATTCATCCCTACCAGCTCTGTTTGTGTTTTGCAGCGGCAAGATGAGAACAGAGTTTGAAATACAAGATCACGTGAGAATTATAAAAAAAAAAATAACGCAAGATCTCGAGAAAGACCTAAGAGTGACCGAGATGAACCAATCATGATCAACAACAAGGAAGTGTGATGTAGCGGCTCCCAACCTGGATTTTTGGGGTTCTAAATAAAGCGTAAGTAGCCTGTTAATTTTAATTCTATGAAGCGTTTGTATGTTAAGTGAAGTTTTTACCTTCTCTGACACAGTGGTGGAGGAGTAGACCTCAGAAAATAACTGATGATCTTTAAATCATTTTTAATGAACAAACTGCTATTAAATACTGCGATACCACAGGATTTTCTTGCGGATTGGATCCGGCATCCATCAAAGATACGTAGACTCGTTGCGTTTCATTAGCAACTGAATTTGATGAGCCGGCTTTGTTCCGCAGTGGTCCGGACCAGGTGGCGATTAGAAAATTGACGAGAATGGGAACTATTTACTGTGGAGGTCGGATCGCAGCCATAACGTACTGCATCCAGAGTCAATGTAAAGCCAGGGTTACAGTCTCAAAAAGGTTCATAAATTGAGCAACAAAGTCCATGAGGGAATTTCAGCATTCAATCCAGCTCGAGTCCGCTACATCTTCCATCTGCACTGATTACTCCACCTGCACCTCATCAGTCTTCAGCCTTTAAAAGGCTGGTAATTTCAACTCTCTAACTGTGGGACTGTTAGACTAGTCTACATGCTGTTGGTGTCATGAATCATGCTCCAGAGCTGAATGTGCTCCCCCGGTTGAGTCCTCCTCACCTTCTCCCTCCATGGAACCAAGTAAGGAAGCCTTCAGACTACAGATTCTCATACGTCAATCCACCCTCAGGACTCCTACTTGGACTTCTCTCGCTCTGTCATGAATTGCCCTTTGGGGCAGAGAGGCAAGACCCACGCGCTGAACTGTGAGTTTGTGAAATTTATTGAAAAACCAACAAGTATAAAGTCCCACACAGTGCACTAAACACAAAAAAAACACAAACAAGAAAGCAGACTTACTGACACAGCACACCAGAGCATAGCAGGGCTCTGGTGGAGACGAGGAGAAGCTCAAACAAGAATGCAGTGACCAGAAATGAACATAACTGCCCTTAAATAGGGTAAAAAACAATTTACATAATCAATGACAGGTGTGAGTCACATGAGCGGACAGGAGGAAACAATGATACGTAATCAGGACCAGCTGAGAGCAGTGAGAGGGGAGAGAAGCCGAAGCTGACAGCTGACAGGGCAACGCCCACACAGAGCACCACGCCACTGACAGCTGTCAACCAGCGAAAGAACAACAGTAAAGATATAAAGAATAAAATATCAACCAAAGCAGACTAAAATATAAATGTAAATTAATACAAAATAAAAGTGTAACAAAACTAAAACATAAACAGCAAAACAGCAAAAAGTACAAGAATGACAGAAACCCAAAACGCACAAAATACAACAAATATATAAATTTACGGAAAAAGCCATGAGACCGAGCCTGACAGAAACCTCCAGTGCTCGGTTCATGGCACTCCCTCTCTGTCTGGCAGACACTATCTTGGAAATAGTCCCTGGTGCATCTCTATTATATCTAGAGCCCCCCCCGCCCCCCGCAATTCTATAAGTAAAATCACCAGCAATATTCTAACCTCCTTCATTCATGATCAGCCTGACCTGCACACCAACCTGCTTCCCCTATCAGCAGCAAGAATTGCACTCTCCTACAAAGAAGAAAGAACAAGCTGCCATCTCACCACTGCACCTAAAAGTAAGACTAAAAGATCTGAATGTTCTATTCATCATTACCTACCAATACTCACCTTCTCTCCTCTCCTTCCCCCAGCATTGCTAGCACCAGAACCTTCACTGTTCATGTAATCTCAATAAATATTATCTTTACATCCAACCTTGGTCTTCCCTATCTGATTCTGAGTTCATTATTACCAAAATCATCTCTTCCTCTTCTTCTTTTAGATTTGATTGGTGGTTGGCAACCAGCTTACAGGTGCATTACCGCCAATGATTTGATTATCATCACTCTATATCTTTGTATAAGGAGTTCTTATAAGGAGTTGTGAACAACTCCTTATGTGTGAAAACATTATCCATCCTTGGCCTGTGTCCTGGACTCGGCTAGCTAGCCTGTTAGTTAGCAATGCACATCAATTTATTTTATTTGCAATGCTGTGACATGTACAAGGTTTACATCTTTATGACTCTTCATAGGAAGGATCTACAGTAACGCCCCTATTCATAAGCTTTTTTTAAAAAAGATTTTTTTATAGTTGCAATGAACTAGAACTTTCGAAACATACTTTTTCAGTCTGACAGTCTGTGGCACAACTGAAAGCAGAAGCGTAAAGCCCTATTCATGGTGCAAACTCCTCATTTTATTTAATTTTGGGTGTTCAAATCAGTTTGCTGGAGAACTGCTGTCATACTAGGTGGATATATGAACCATATCAATGCACAGTCCCAACCTGAACTGAGGAGAGGTCAACAGCTAAATGTTTTGGAGTCATGGACAGTGGTGGTCCAGTTGTTCATCTCTTTAAAGATGAAAGATGTTCCACAACCAAACAGTGACGCTCACCATTGTCATTGTTATAGTACTATCACGTTACTGCTGGTGTTGTGCCATTAAAAGTGCTAAAGGCTACCACCGGGCTAACACAACTTCCATCAATTCTGTTCATGAACATCCACTCCATAGAAAACAAACTGGACTTTCTACTACTGGAACTCACACTGAAAAGGGAGGGGAGCGACTGCTGTGGCTAGGTGTTGTGTATGATTGTTGTGTTTTGCTGTATGCAGGATGGTGCTGACATATTTCTGCTACTCAGTGCTCTGTAACTACAGTAGCTTCCCTGTAACTGCCAGAAGTTCTGCTCCAGTGCATACCCTCTATAGGGGCTAACAACTTTCCAGCTGGACAGAAGCTGGGAACTGACTGGCAAATCTAAGTGGGTGGTGTGTGCATTATTAAATAATAACTGATGTAATAATGCTAAAGTGATCTCTCGTTCTTTGCACATGCAATATTTCTGCAGTAGGTTTTTGGAGAATATTCTGGATAATTGTTGTAATGTTGAAAGCTTTAAATAAACCTGCAGTTGCAAAAAGCGAGCACATTTGTCCACCCGCATGTTAAGAATTTAAGAGTACGAACCAGACCTCGGACAGTGGCAGTGGGTTCCATAAAGAAAGTGCTTTTGCCCATGATGCATTTAACACCTGGGTTAAAGCGTCATATTCTTTCCATAAGCATGATATGAGTGATGGACATACACACGTGGACAAAATTGTTGGTACCCCTCTGTTAATGAAAGAAAAACCCACAATGGTCACAGAATTAACTTGAATCTGACAAAAGTGGTAATAAATAAAAATTCTATGAAAATTAACCAATGAAAATCAGACAATGCTTTTGAATTGTGGTTCAACAGAATTACTTTAAAAAATAAACTCATGAAACAGGCCTGGACAAAAATGATGGTACCCCTAGAAAAGACTGAAAATAATGTGACCATAGCGACATGTTCAACCAAGATGTGTCCTCTACTTAACATCACAGGTGTCTACAAACTTGTAATCAGTCAGTTGGCCTATTTAAAGGGTGACAAGTAGTAACTGTGCTGTTTGGTGACATGGTGTGTACCATGCTAAACATGGACCAGAGGAAGCAAAGGAGAGAGTTGTCAAAGGAGATTAGAAAGAAAATTATAGTCAAACATGTTAAAGATAGAGGCTATAAGACCATCTCCAAGAAGCTTGATGTTCCTGTGACTACAGTTGCACATATTATTCAGAAATTTAAGATCCACGGGACTGTAGCCAACCTGCCTGGACGTGGCCGCAGGAGGAGACGGAAAATACGAATGGTATTAAAAGAGCCCAGAACAACCTCTAAACACATTCATGGTGAACTCCAAGGTCAAGGTACATCAGTGTCAGATCGCACCATCTGTCATTGTTTGAGCCAAAGTGGTCTTCATGGGAGACGACAAAGGAGGACACCACTGTTGAAAACAAATCATAAAAAATCCAGACTGGAATTTGCCAAACTGCATGTTGACAAGCCACAAAGCTTCTGGGAGAATGTCCTATGGACAGACGAGACAAAACTGGAACTTTTTGGCAAGGCACATCAGCGCTATGTTCACAGACGCAAAAACGAAGCATACCAAGAAAAGAACAATGTCCCTACTGTGAAACATGGAGGAGGTTCTGTTATGTTCTGGGGCTGCTTTGCTGCATCTGGCACAGGGTGTCTTGAATCTGTGCAGGGTACAATGAAATCTCAAGACTATCAAGGTATTCTAGAGAGAAATGTGCTGCCCAGTGTCAGACAGCTTGGTCTCAGTCGCAGGTCATGGGTCTTGCAACATGACCCAAAACACACAGCTAAAAACACCCAAGAATGGCTAAGCCCGAAACATTGGACTATTCTAAAACGGCCTTCTATGAGCCCTGATCTAAATCCTATTGAATCTGTGGAAGGAGCTGAAACATGCCATCTGGAGAAGGCACCCTTCAAACCTGAGACAACTGGAGCAGTTTGCTCATGAGGAGTGGGACAAAATACCTGCTGAGAGGTGCAGAAGTCTCATTGGCAGTTACAGAAATTGTTTGATTGCAGTGATTGCCTCAAAAGGTTGTGCAACAAAATGTTAAGTTAAGGGTACCATCATTTTTGTCCAGGCCTGTTTCATGAGTTTGTTTTTTAAAATAATTCTGCTGAACCACAATTCAAAAGCATTGTCTGATTTTCATTGGTTAATTTTCATAGAATTTTTATTTATTACCACTTTTGTCAGATTCAAGTTATTTCTGTGACCATTGTGGGTTTTTCTTTCATTAACAGAGGGGTACCAACAATTTTGTCCAAGGCTGTAAATATGCTATAAATGGATGGTTAGAGTATAAATTAAGAAAAGAGGATGGCTCAGAGATGAGCAATCCACTCAGTGAACATTTAAAAACTACACGAAAACAGGGAATATATGCAGGGAGTTATTGAAGCTTTAAGGTATACAGAATGCCAAGTCGCGGTGAGGGTGCAACATCAGCATCAAAGGTATTGTACTTTTACACATTTGGAAATTTGACAGAACTAGGGAAGATAAAACAGCCAATAATCTGAGAAATGCCAAATATACACACCACGAAATACACGATGAACTGTTTGGCATGATGGCAAATATGGTCAGAGACCAAATTAGTGGAAAAGTACAGGAAGCTGGACATTTTGCATTGATGGCAGATGAGACCGGTGTTCCGAGTCTGGGATCCCCATCCAGGGAATGAGACGAAAAGCTCAGCCACCCACCACCTTGAGGCATTTATAGTGGAGGCCCAGATTGGAGCACGTACACCACTCCAGCCTTCTGAAGACTTTAGAAAGCACTGCTTCTACCCTGGGACTGATTCCCTTGTCGGTGAACTGAAAATGTGATTGATTTACACAGATTTCTGTGCAGATCACTAGCTCCTGCTGTTACTTCAGCCAAGTTTTTCTTATTTATGATGTGTCAAAGATTACATGAGGAGCAACAGTGGAGACAGCAGGAACATGCTGTCTGTCATTTCAGAACGACCAAGAACCCTTGATGTGCAGGACATCGTAGACACCTTTGCAATGAACCACAACAACAGATGCATCATTCTGCTCTAAAGATACCTTCACACTAAACGCGAATGGGTGGCGCAACTCCATATAAAGTCAATGGAAAGAGGCAAGCACATGCGAAATCGTGCATTTGCACATTCACATCCGAAGGATAACGCCGTCATCTGAGTAAAAGTATCAACATTGGAGAAAAACTAGTTTGACAATGAGACTGACACTCACCTGGAGACAAAAGGACTGGGCGCTCTTCAGCTTAATCAGGATGTCAGAGTTATTTACCCACGGATTCCTGCCATGGACGTGCTAACAAGACTAGCAAGCTAGCAACGGAAACACCCATCTTTTGAAGTTTTGGAGGTAGGGACAACTTTTTCAGGTGAGCCCCCCATTGGATAATGTAAACCTTGTTATTTTGGGGATTTCCACAGCAGGTTGAACACAGCTGCAGAATTTATAAAGGCAACTTCACCTGTCTGCATCTCACTCAGACGGTGAATTCATGTTGTGTGTTTACATTGAGTTATAATGTATTCGTGCTGCGTGAAAAATTTGCCCGTTTGCATTTGGTGTGAAGACATCTTAACAGATTAGACGTCTCTGTGATTAGGTTCTGACTGCCTTCATTCTCTGAAGAAAATGTAATGTGATGTTACAAGATTTACGGCAATATATGTGAACTCAAAATTCAAACAGCCTTTTATAAATCAGAATGTTAAATGTAAATCTAAAATATTAAAATAAATAAATTAATATTAAAACCTAAATACTGAATGCAAATCCTTTAAAAAGTGTTGCGTGTCATTTTGCCTGAAAAGGTGTTTTATAAATTGTAAAATCAGTTCTCCATACAGTCCTGGAGCAACCCCTTAGCTACTCCATCCATCCATCCATCCATCCATCCATCTTCTACCGCTTTTCCAGTGATCCGGGTCGCAGAGGCAGCAGTTCAAGCAGATAAGCCCAGACTTCCCTCTCCCCAGCCACCTGCTCCAGCTCTTCAGAGAGGATACCAAGGTGTTCCCAGGCCAGCTGGGAGACATAGTCTCTCCAGCGTGTCCTGGGTCTGCCCACGGGGTCTCCTCCCAGTGGGACGTGCCCGAAACACCTCAAGTGGGAGGCGTCCAGGAGGCATCCTAATCAGATGCCCATACCACCTCAACTGACTCCTTTCAATGTGGAGGAATAGCGGTTCTACTCTGAGCCTCCCCCGGATGACTGAGCTCCTCACCCTATCTCTGAGGAAGAGTCCAGCAATCCTACGGAGAAAGCTCATTTCAGCCACTTGTATCCGCGATCTCGTTCTTTCGGTCATTACCCAAAGCTCGTGACCATAGGTGAGAGTAGGAACGTAGATTGACTGGTAAATTGACAGCTTTGCCTTAGAACTAAGCACAACAGACCGATACAACGTCCGCATCACTGCAGATGCTGCTCCGATCCATCTGTCAATCTCTCGCTCCATTTTCCCCTCACTGGTGAATAAGACTCCAAGATACTTAAACTCCTCCACTTGGGGCAGGAGCCTGTCCCCAACCCAGAGAGGACAATCCACCTTTTTCCAGCTGAGGACCATGGACTCGGATTTGGAGGTGCTGATTCTCATCCCAGCCGCTTCACACTCAGCGGCAAACCGTCCCAGCAAGAGCTGTAGGTCATTGCTGGATGAAGCCAACAGGACAACATCATCTGCAAACAACAGAGATGAGATCCTGTGGTCACCAAGCATGATACCCTCCATTCCCTGGCTGCGCCTAGAAATCCTGTCCATAAAAATTATGAACAGGATCGGTGACAAAGGGCAGCCCTGGCGGAGTCCAACTCTCACTGGGAATGAGTCCGACCAAGTGTTGGTAATACGAACCAAACTCTCACAGCGGTCGTACAGAGACCGAATAGCTCGTAACAACAAGCCCGATACTCCATACTCCCGAAGCACCCCCCACAAAAAACCACAAGGGACGCGGTCAAATGCCTTCTCCAAGTCCACAAAACACATGTAAACTGGTTGGGCAAACTCTCACGAACCCTCGAGAATTCTCGAGAGGATAAAGAGCTGGTCCAATGTGCCACGGCCAGGACGAAAACCACATTGCTCCTCCTGAATCTGAGGTTCGACCAACAGCCGGACTCTCCTCTCCAGTACCTTGGCATAGACCTTCCCAGGGAGGCTGAGGAGTGTGAGCCCTCTAAAGTTGGAGCACACCCTCCGGTCCCCTTTTTTGAAGAAAGGAACCACCACCCCGGTTTGCCATGCCAAAGGCACTTCCCCCGACCTCCACGTAGTGTTGCAGAAGCGTGTCAACCATGACAGCCCATCAACATCCAGGGCCTTGAGGTACTCAGGGCGAATCTCGTCCACCCCCGGGGCCCGGCCACCAAGGAGATTTTTAACCACCTTGGCGACCTCAGCCCCTGTGATAGGTGAGTCATCCCCCTCATCCACAAACCCTGCTTCCTCTGTGGAAGGCGTATCAGTGGGATTGAGGAGATCCTCGAAGTATCCCTTCCACCGCCCAACGATATCCCCAGTCGAAGTCAACAGCGCCCCATCCGCACCATACACAGTGTGGACAGGGAGCTCCTTTCCTCTCCTGAGCTGCCAGACAGAGTTTGCCAGAATCTCTTTGAGGCCGACCGAAAGTCTTGTTTTATGGCCTCACCAAACTCCTTCCATACCCAAGTTTTTGCTTCAGCAACCACCCGAGCTGCACTCCGCTTGGCCTGCCAGTACACCTCAGCTGCTTTGGGAGTCCCACAAGCCAACCAAGCTTGATAGGACTCCTTCTTCAGCTTAATGGCCCCCCTCACCACTGGTGTCCACCACTTGGTTCGGGGGTTGCCACCACAAGATGCACCGACGATCTTGCGGCCGCAGCTCTGGGCCGCCGCTTCAACAACAGAGGTGGAGAACATGGCCCATTCAGACTCCATGTCTCCAGAGTCCCTCGGAATGTGGTTGAAGTTCTTCCGGAGGTGGGAGTTGAAGACCTCCCGGACAGGGGCCTCAGCCAGACGTTCCCAGCACACCCTTACTATACGTTTGGGTCTACCAGGTCTGAATGGCTTCCTCCCCTGCCATCAGATCTAACTCACCACCAGGTGGTGATCAGTTGACAGCTCTGCACCTCTCTTTACCCGAGTGTCCAAGACATAGGGTCGCAGGTCTGATGACACAATAACAAAATCCATCATCGACCTGTGACCTAGGGTGTCCTGGTGCCAGGTGCACATATGGACACCCTTGTGCTTGAACATGGTGTTCGTTATGGACAAACTGTGGTTAATTCAATTCAATTCAATTCAACTTTATTTATATAGCGCCATTTCACAACAACAGTCATCTCATAGCACTATCAACTGTAGGGAGGACCCCCACAGTTGCAGAAAGACCCCAGCAATCAGGCGATCCCCTGTGAGCAAGCACTTGGCGACGGTGGAGAGGAAAAACTCCCTTTTAACAGGAAGAAACCTCCAGCAGAACCAGGCTCAGGGAGGGGCAGTCATCTGCTGCGACTGGCTGGGGGGTGAGGGGACAGAGAAGAAGAAAAGAACAGACATGTAGAGAGCAAACAGCACGATGGGGACTCAATCTATGGGAGAGAACAAACAAATGTTAATGACCAGCAAAAAAAAAAAAAATATATTTCATAGAGAGTGAGGAAAGGAGTGAGGCCCAGTGCATTACTGGAGGTCCCCCGGCTGACTAAACCTATTAGCAGCATAACTAAGGGAGGGTTCAGAAACACATGATCCCTCCCTAATTGTAGACTATATCAAAAAGGTAGGTTTTAGCCCTATTCTTAAAAACAGAGATCGAGTCTGACTCCCGAATCCAGATTGGCAGCTGATTCCACAGGAGAGGAGCTTGATAACTGAAGGCTCTGCCTCCCATTGTACTTTTGGAGATTCTAGGTATTACAAGTAAACCTGCATTTTGGGAGCGTAGTGCTCTGTTAGGATGATACGGTAGTATCAGATCTTTTAAATAAAAAGGAGCCTGATTGTTTAGAGCTTTGTAAGTAAGAAGAAGGATTTTAAACTTAATTCTAAACTATATGGGAAGCCAATGAAGGGAGGCCAGAACCGGAGAGATATGATCTCTCTTTCTAGTACCTGTTAAAACTCTTGCTGCAGCATTTTGGATCAGCTGAAGACTTTTTAAAGATGTTTTAGGACAGCCTGATAATAAAGAATTACAATAATCTAATCTCGAGCTAACAAAAGCGTGGATCAGCTTCTCAGCATCACTCTGAGACAAGATGCTCCTAATCTTGGCAATATTACGCAAATGATAGAAGGCAGTCTTAGAAACAAATTTAATATGTGAATTGAAGGACAAATCCTGATCAAAAATAACTCCAAGGTTCCTCACAGAGCTATTAAGAGAAAGAGTAACTGCATCCAAACTGAAAGTTTGATTTGGAAAGGAATTTCTAAGGTTTTTTGGACCAACAAGAATGACTTCAGTCTTATCTGAATTTAATAGCAGGAAATTACAAGTCATCCAAACTTTGATTTCCTTAAGACAGGCTTCTAACTTGGCTAATTGATTAGTATCATCTGGCTTCATTGACAGGTATAATTGTGTGTCATCTGCATAACAGTGAAAATGTATACAGTGCTTTCTAATAATGTTGCCTAACGGAAGCATATATAAACTAAAAAGAGTAGGGCCAAGCACAGATCCCTGTGGAACTCCATGACTAAGCTTTGAGCTGAGAGAAAACTCATCATTTACATGAACAAACTGGAACCTATCAGATAAATAAGATCTAAACCACTGCAACGAAGTTCCATTAAGTCCAACATAGTGTTCTAATCTATCAAGTAGAATATTATGATCAATAGTATCAAAAGCTGCACTGAGATCTAAAAGGACAAGTACAGAAACTAGTCCATTATCAGATGCAATGAGGAGGTCGTTAGTGACCTTCGCTAAGGCTGTTTCAGTGCTATGATGGATTCTAAACCCAGATTGAAACTCCTCAAATAAACCATTTCCCTGCAGGTGGTCAAATAATTGCGTAGCAACAACTCTTTCTAAGATTTTTGAAATGAAAGGGAGATTAGAGATTGGTCTATAGTTAGCTAAAGCTCCTGGATCTAGCGTTGGCTTTTTGAGTAAGGGTTTAATTACAGCCGTTTTAAAAGCCTGCGGTACATGGCCTAAAGTTAATGAAGAATTGATTATATGAAGAATAAAGCTACCAATAAGTGGGAAGACTTCTTTAAATAACCTGGTAGGAATAGGGTCTAAAAGACAAGTTGAAGGTTTGGATGAGGAAACTATTTTGTCTAACTCACAAAGGTCGATTGGAGTAAACTCATCAAGACAGACATCAATAGAAGGAGTTGTAGTAGTTACAGTATTTAAGTTAACTGTGGGAAGAATCTGATTGATTTTATCTATGATGGATGAAATTTTATTATTGAAAAAGTTCATAAAGTCCTGACTAGTAAGCTCTAAGGGGATGCTAGGATTGACAGAGTCCTGACTCTTTGTCAACCTGGCTACAGTACTGAAAAGAAACCTGGGATTATTCTTGTTCTCTTCTATTAATGCAGAGTAATAACTCGTTCTAGCTTTTCTAAGAGATTTTTTATAAATTAAAAGATGATTTCTCCAAGCTAAATAGATTTCATCTAAATTAGTAGAGCGCCATTTTCTTTCTAACTGACGAGTCTTCTGTTTTAAGCTACGAGTTTCTGTGTTGAACCAAGGAGTTAAAAATCTCTGATTAGACTTTTTCTTTTTTAAGGGGGCCACCAAGTCTAGAGCCTGATGCAGAGAAGCTGAAACACTATCCACCATGTTATCAATTACAGAAGGAGCAAGCTGTCTATAGCTTATTTCCGTTGTGTTGACACATGGCATAGAGGAAACAATCTGCATAAATTTGGAAACAGCATCATCTGAGAGGCATCTACTGTGATAATATTTTTCTTTAGGAGCCAAATAGTCAGAAATAGTAAAATCAAAGGTTAACAGACAATGGTCTGACAGTACAGGGTTATGAGGAGACACTACCAGATTTTCTATTTCTATGCCATATGTCAGAACAAGGTCCAATGTATGGTGGAGGTAATGAGTAGAATTTCCTACTTTCTGAGAAAACCCAATCGAGTCTAATATTGAATTAAAAGCCACATTAAGGCAGTCACTATCTACATCCACATGTATATTAAAGTCCCCTACTATAATTATTCTATCAGATTTCAGCACTAAATCAGCTAAGAAATCAGGAAATTCGGATAAAAATTCTGAGTAGGTTGATGGGGGACGATAAACTATGGCAAATAAAATTGGGTTTAACCTGGAATTGCTAAAGTGCCCAACACTGAGGACCAGGCCCTCAAAGGAATTATAACATGTTTTTTGCTTTACATTAACTAGTAATTTGGAATGGTAAATTGATGCAACTCCTCCTCCACGACCAGAACTTCTGGGATTTTGACAGTTTAAATAACCAGAGGGAGTTGATTCATTTAAACCAACATAATCCTCTTGTCCTAACCAAGTCTCTGTAAGGGAAATTAAATCAATCTGATGATCAATTAACAGATCATGGACTAACAGAGACTTGGGAGTTAGAGACCTAATATTTAATAAACCACATTTAATTTTTAAATTATGAGGAGGAACAGAGGCCAAATCATTCAATTTAGAGGCTTTATGTTTAATTTGAGTTTTACCAATATTTTGCTTTATCACTTTGGGATGCTTATACATTATATTTTTATTTACTTTGGAGGGAGCAGACAACGATTATCTGATGGGGAAGACAGGGGCTAAGCTGAGGGGTGGCGGATGAAGAGGAGCTGCAGAGAGGCGTGTAAGACTGCAACTCTGCTTCCTGGTCCCAACTCTGAGTAGTCATGGTTTTGGAAATTTGGATAAAAAAGATGCCAGATTGTTAGATAAATGAGAAGCACCATCCAAAGTGGGATGAATGCTGTCTCGTCTCATAAGACCAGGTTTTCCCCAAAAAGAGCTCCAATTGTCAATGTAGCCCACGTCATTTTTAGGACACCACACAGACAGCCAGCGGTTCAAGGATGACGAGCGACTAAACATGTAATCACTGGTCAGATTGGGGAGGGGCCCAGAGAATACTACAGTGGCACACATCGTTTTGGCAAAGTCACACACCGATTCTATATTAAGTTTCGTGACTTCCGACTGCCGGAGACGGATGTCATTAATGCCGGCGTGAATAACAATTGTGGAATATTTACAGTTACTTTTAGCCAGCATTTTCAAATTTGACTCGATGTCGCCTGCTCTGGCCCCAGGAATGCATGTGACTATGGCCGCTGGAGTCTCTAGGTTCACGTTTCTGACTACAGAGTCGCCAATGATCAGAGTTTTTTCCTCAGCGAAAAAAAACTTCTGTGCTAAGTTTTTTCCTTAGCACAGAAGCCCAATTACTGAACACCACTCGGGTTCAGATCAGGCAGGCCATTCTTCCCAATCACCCCCCTCCAGGTTTCACTGTCGTTGCCCACGTGCGCATTGAAGTCCCCCAGTAGGACAATGGAGTCTCCAAGAGGAGCACCCTCCAGCACCCTAGTCACAGACTCCAAAAAGGGTGGGTACTCTGAAACATCATTTGATGCATAGGCACAAATGATGGTCAGGACCCGTTTCCCAACCCAAAGGCGCAGGGAAGCAACCCTTTCATCCACCGGGGAAAACTCCAATATAGAGGCAGCAAGGTGGGGGGATACAAGAATACCCACCCCTGCTCGTCGCCTCTCGCCCGGGGCAACTCCAGAAAAGGCCAAGCTCCAGCCCCTCTCCAGGAGACTGGTTCCAGAACCGGAGCTGTGTGTTGAGGTGAAGCCAACTATATCTAGCCGGTATCTCTCAACCTCGTACACCAGCTCAGGCTCCTTCTCCACCAGAGAGGTGACATTCCACGTACCAAAAGCCAGTTTAGAAAGCTTGGGATCAGTCCGCCAAGGTCTCTGCCTTTGACCGCCACCTAATCCACATAGCACCAGACCCCCATGATCCCTCCTGCAGGTGGTGAGCCCACTGGAGGGCGGACCCATGTAACTCTTTCGGGCTGAGCCCGGCCGGGTCCCATGGGTGGAAACCTGGCCACCAGATGCTAGCCATCGAGCCCCTCCCCCAGGCCTGGCTCCAGGGTGGGGCCCCGGTAATCCCATACTGGGTGGGGTACACTGAATCCTTGATCTAGAATTTATCATGAGAGTCTGTTGGATCGTTCTTAGTCTGGCCCTTCACCCAGTAGCAGTTTGTCTTGGGTGACCCTATCAGAGGCAAATTGCCCCAGACAACATAGCTCCTGGGATCACTGGGGCACACAAACCCACCCCACCACGATAAGGTGATGATCCATGAGGGGGCTACTCTATTAGCTACTCTAATAGAAAAAAAATCCTGGCACCTTGGCACTTGACTTCTCCTGTGTCCCTAGATAGGGTGCTTCTCTTGACACTTCCTACTCTGACCTCTGTGTGGTGTAGTGAGTGTGGTGTGTGTGTGCTGCCGTACCTGCCCCTGGTGTGAAGTCAGGTGGGCATGGCCCTTGTATATAAATAGTTCTGTTCTCATAATAAAGTGTGGATTTGCTGCATGACAGAAGAGACTCCAGTCCCTCATTCTTCATACATAGCATTTGGCTACGAGGAGAAAAATTATGGGAGTGTACGGGCTATCTCCACCACTATCACCATTTCTAGAGTACACGGGAGAGCCGGTGATCCTGTGGTCGCAGTGGCGGGTGATGGGACAAAGTGATCAATATAACTATATAACAGTTATTTGTGCGACTCAAAATATTTGTACTCTGCTTATATTTAGGTACTATAACCAATATCGTCGGCCTCCGTCGGTCTATGATGACCATGGAAGTGAATCCTAAACGTCTACTCTGCTGGAACAGCACCGCCTGTGGCTGAGCAGGCCGATGCACGAATGGCAGTCCCTGTCACACAGGTCGCACTTGTGGGTGGTCTCCGTGCTGCTGGGTCTGTGGCGGTTCTTCCTGCAGGTCCTTTTTTCATCTGCTGCAGCAGTCAGTCTCTCTTCACCCACCTTGAGCTGTCTGGTCAGGGTGCCTCTCCATTTGGAGCGGTCTGTTGCAGGGTCCTCCCAGCGCTCTGTATTGATCTCCAGGGACTTCATGTCTCTCTTGCAGATGTCTCTAAAGCGCAGCTGTGGGCGGCCAACGTCTCTCCTGCCAGTCGCCAGTTCTCCGTAGAGGACGTCTTTGGGGATTCTGCCATCCTCCATACGGTGAACGTGGCCTAGCCAGCGGAGCCTTCGCTGCCTGAGTAGAGTGAACATGGAGGAAAGGCCGGCGCGGGACAGAACTTCTGTGTTGGGCACTTTGTCCTGCCAGGATATGTCCAGGATGTGGCGAATGCAGCACATGTGGAAGGAGTTCAGTCTCTTTTCCTGCCGGGCGTATGTTGTCCACATCTCACTCCCATAGAGCAGTGTGCTGATGACGCAGGCGTTGTACACTGCCATCTTCATCTTGACAGAGAGTTTGGGATTCTCCCACACTCGTGTGGTGAGGCGAGCGAGTGTGAAGGCTGATTTTCCAATCCTCTTGTCGATCTCTGTATCAAGGGAGAGGTTGTTGCGTATCGTGGACCCCAGGTACGTGAACTTATTCACGACCTCCAGCTCGTAGTTGTCGATGGTGATGGTTGGTGGTGCTTCCGTGCCTTGCGCCAAGACGTTAGTCTTCTTCAGGCTGATGGTAAGCCCGAATGTATATTGCAATATATTGCCAAATGTGTGGCTCATTACCTGCAAAAAGAGTGGACCTCTGTCTCAGCACAGAGAATAACAACGTCCTGTGTGATCTATGGGAGGAGATGAGGAACCGGGTGTGATAAGGAATGACCGAGCCTGGGCTACTCTCACCTGGGAGGTGAAATGGCCTTCAGTGGATACACTCGGCGCCAGGAACGGACCCTCCCGTGGACCATGCACCTGGACTGTCAAATGATAATGCATGCTTTCACTTTTGTTCACTTTTGTATAAATATTCTGGGTCAGGGACAGCATAGTCAGTCAGACCTCATGAACTGACACAACCTGTTGCTGTCAGGGAAAGGACGTTTGACCCAGCGCTGTAAACTGCTATATTCAACTTGCTTAAATAAATACAGTTAGGCCCAAAAATATTTGGACAGTGACACAAGTTTTGTTATTTAAGCTGTTTACGAAAACATATTCAGGATACAATTATATAATCAATATGGGCTTAAAGTGCAGACTCTCAGTTGTAATTTGAGAGTATTCACATCCAAATTGGAGCAAGGGTTTAGGAATTACAGCTCTTTAATACGTAGCCGCCTCTTTTTCAAGGGACCAAAAGTAATTGGACAATTGACTCAGAAGGCTGCAAAAAAAAAAATAACAAGGCTGCATGGGCTCTTCCCTCGTTAACCTGTCATCAATTAAGCAGTTAAAAGGTCTGGAGTTGATTCCAGGTGTGGCGTTTGCATTTGGAAGCTGTTGCTGTGAACACACAACATGCAGTCAAAGGAGCTCTTAATGGAGGTGAAACAGACCATCCTGAGGCTGAAAAAAAAAAGAAGAAATCCATCAGAGAGATAGCAGAAATGTTAGGAGTGGCCAAATCAACAGTTTGGTAGATTCTGAGAAAAAAAGAGTGCACTGGTGAGCTTGGGAACTCAAAAAGGCCTGGACGTCCACGGAAGACAACAGTGGTGGATGATCACAGAATCCTTTCCATGGTGAAGAACGACCCGCTGCATGGTGGTGCAGTGGTTTAGCACTGTGGCAGCACAGTTTTACCCTCGGCCGGGGGATTGCGGGGATCATGAGATCGTGGGCTCGATCCCAGCCCCCGACCAACAGTGAGCTGTGTAGAGTTTGCATGTTCTCCCCGTGTTGCGCGGGTTTACTCCGGGATTTCTCCGGTTTCCTCCCGCACACCAAAAACATGTAGGTTTAGGGCGCTCGCGCACGCAGCGACCAGCAGCTGGTGGCTTGTCACCAGACTGCAAACCAAGTCTACCTACGGGTACAAATAAGTAACAAAAAAAAAAAAAAAAAACCCTTCACAACATCCACTCAAGTGAAGAACACTCTCCGGGAAGTAGGTGTATCAGTATCTAAGTCTACCATAAAGAGAAGACTTCATGAGAGTAAATACAAAGGCTTTACCACAAGGTGCAAACCATGAATCAGCCTCAAAAATAGAAAGGCCAGAATTGACTTTGCCAAAAAACACCTGAAGAAGCCAGCCCAGTTCTGGAACAGCATTCTTTGGACAGATGAGACTAAGATCAACCTGTACCAGAATGATGGGAAGAAGAAAGTTTGGAGAAGAACTGGAACAGCTCATGATCCAAAGCACTACATCTTCTGTAAAACATGATGGAGGCAGTGTGATGGCATGGGCATGCATGGCTTCCAATGGCACTGGGTCACTTGTGTTTATTGATGATGTGACAAAAGACAGAAGCAGCCGGATGAATTCTGAAGTGTATAGGGATATACTTTCTGCTCAGATTCATCCAAATGCAGCAAAGTTGATTGGACGGCGCTTCACCAATGATCCAAAACATACTGCAAAAGCAACCCAGGAGTTTTTTAAAGCAACAAAGTGGAATATTCTGCAATGGCCGGGTCAATCACCAGAACTCAACCCAATCGAGCATGCATTTCACTTGCTCAAGACAAAACTTAAGGCAGAAAGACCCACAAGCAAGCAACAACTGAAGACAGCTGTAGTAAAGGCCTGGCAAAGCATCACAAAGGAGGAAACCCAGCATTTGGTGATGTCCATGGGTTCCAGACTTCAGGCAGTCATTGCCTGCAAAGGATTTTCAACAAAATATTGAAAAGTAACATTTTACTTAGGGTTATGTTTATTTGTCCAATTACTTTTGAGCCCCTGAAATAAGGAGCGTTTGTATAAAAATAGCTACAATTCCTACATGTTTAATCATATATTTTTGTTCAACCCCTTGAATTAAACCTTAAAGTCTGCACTTCAATTCTGTTGTAGTTGTTTCATTTCAAATCCAATGTGATGGTATGCAGAGCCCAAATCATGAAGATCGTGTCACTGTCCAAATATTTCTGGGCCTAACTGTATTTGAACATCGACAGATTGAGAGAGAGCATGGCAGGGAGCACAGTGATCATGAATCAGCGGCAGACATGTTGGATTCACTGCCACCACATTTATGGTCACAAGGACCCACAGATGTTGGCAAATGTGTTAATATTTCTCCCATTTCATTTCAGGTCCTAGCAACGTCAGTATGCTCATAAGCCTGCAGCAGAGGAGGGCATCACTGACACCACTGAAGGGCTGCTTCAGGCAGGAGTATTAGAAAATTCTCACTCTGCCGGGAACACCCCTATTCTCCCAGTTGAGAAGCACAAAACCGGTAAATACCGAATGGCACATGATTTGAGAAAAGTGAATTCCCGAGTCTCCACCTCCACAGTGCCGGTGCCAAACCCATACACTGCTTTATCTGCTCTCACATCACAACATTCATGGTTTACATGTATTGATTTGGCTAATGCATTTTTGTGTCTTCCCTTGGCAGAGGAGTGCAGGGATTTCTTCTCATTTACCTACAAGGGCACACAGCTGCGCTACACCAGACTACCACAGGGGTTCATGTTGTCACCAGGTACTTTCAATCAGGTTTTGAAGGAACAACTACAGGGTTGTCCTCTTCCACCAGACGTAGTTCTGGTACAGTATGTTGATGAGATTTTGATAGCAGCACCAAATCCTGACAGTTGTCTGGGAGCTACAAAGAGCGTGTTGTTGAGATTGTTTGAATGTGGATTCAAAGTGTCTAGGCAAAAACTACAGTGTGTGAGGCGCTATGTGTCCTTTTTGGGCCGTGTTATCACACCCACAGGTTCTGGCCTTTCTGCGTCACACAGAGATTCCATCCTTCACCACCCCAAACCACGCACTGTAAAACAAATGTTATCATTTTTGGGTCTAACAGGGTTCAGTATACATTACATACCACAATACAGTGAACGGACAAAATCATTGCGTGCACTGGTTAATGAACAAGGCATGAGAAATCTTGCTGCACAGCTACTGTGGACACAGGAAGCTGAGGAAGCATTCATTGCTTTGAAAAATGAACTCTCACATGCGGCTGATTTGGTAATACCTGATTACAACAGGCGTTTCTATTTGGATGTTTCTGTAGCAGAACACAGTAAATGGTGTTCTGTTTCAGAAAAAAGGGGGAGAGAGAAAGATACTCCTCTAAAGCAGCAAAGCAGGCAACAGGATACCAGCCAATGCTAATTTTGGCACAGACAGGAAAGGAGGTTCAGGACATTCTGTCACAGATTGATGTAAATATGTTAATAGATGAACAAAGAAAAGCGTCTCCTGAAGAAAAAACAGGATGGAAGCAGAGAGGCGCTACAGAAAAAGAAGGGTTGTGGAAAGCACAGGATGGCAGACCAGTGTTACTGCCAGGAATCAGAGAAAATGTGCTACATGAAGCTCATGGGTTAGCACACATAGGAGCTAAAACAAATGAACAGACGTTTGAGTCACTGGTGGCATCCATTCCTCCCAGATATGATTTGAAATTTTGTAAAAAGTTGCACCGTTACAGATATCTCCTAGTGGCAGTGGATACATTTAAGATAAGATAAGATAAGATAAGATAAACCTTTATTAGTCCCACAATGGGGAAATTCCAGGATTGCAACAGCATAGGGATAGCAACACTCAGAGCAACAATCAGAAGGCAAGAAAAAACAACATCTAGTAAACATATGTCCATATTACTATAAATGTATATATATAGACACACAGTGCAGAGCATTATGGCTGGTGAATGTGCAGCAGAAAGTCTAAGCTCTCTCTCCGCAGATGCAGCGGGCCAGCTGGAAGTCTTTGGGCATGATGGTGACCCCCTTAGCGAAGAAGAGACCACCAGGTGGGCCTCGCTGGTCTCCTGCAGAGCCATGATGGCGAAGCTCAGGAAACGCAGGACGGTCTTGAAGTCCTGAGCGATCTCCCTCACCAGGCGCTGGACAGGCAGCTTACGGATGAGCAGCTCCGTGGATTTCTGGCAGTGATGGATCTCTCTCAGAGCCACGGGCCTGTGACGGCGAGGCCTCTTCACTCTGCCGGTGGCCGGAGCACCTCTCCGAGCAGCCCTGGTGGCTAGCTGTCTCCTGGGGGGCTTCTTCCTCCAGTAGATTTTACGGGCGGTCTGCTTGGTTCTTGCCATCGCTCTTTATTATTCTGTCTTATATTTCTTTCACGCCGCCTAAACTCCAGCCCGGCACCCGCGTCGTTTTCGCTACAGCTCCCGGTATGTCGAGTTTCCCATTAGCACCGGGCGGCGGCCAAGTGCTAGCTAGCACTAGCTCCTCCCCGCTGTAACGTCTCCCGCTGCAAACCGTGGCTCCATCCGCCGACCCGGGAGACCCCCGGGGCGATCCGTGCGTCCGTGATATATATACAGAGTAAAAGGTGTAGAAAGAAGAAGGAAGATAAAAAAAAAGGCTGTTGCAACAGGCAGCCCACTCGTGTGGCGCCGCCGGTCCGGCGGAACCGGAACCGGAAAACTTACAGGAAAATTTACAGGATGGCCAGAAGCTTATCCTGCAAAGACAACAAGACAGTGGTCAAATTTTTGATAAATTAACATATCCCTACTTATGGATTTCCCAAGAGAATTAGATCAGATAATTTTTTTTAGATTTAGTATACTTTATTGATCCCCAGAGGGGAAATTGAGGGCATCCACCACCTGGATGGATGAAGCAGCCACGATACGGCGCTATCCCTTAACCATTCACACACACACTCACACCTAGGGCCACTTTAGAGTCTCCAATTAACCTAACCTGCATGTTTTTGGCATGTGGGAGGAAACCGGAGAAATCCCGGAGTAAACCCACGCAAACACGGGGAGAACATGCAAACTCCACACAGATCACTGTTGGTCGGGGGCTGGGATCGAACCCACGATCCCACGATCCCCACAATCCCCCAGCCAAGGGTAAACTGTGCTGCCGCAGTGCTAACCACTGCGCCACCATGCAGCCCATAATGGAACACATTTCAAAAATCAAGACCTACAAAAAGTGGAAAAGATGTTAGGTCTAAAACATTCATTTGGAACAGTTTATCACCCTCAATCTCAGGGTAAGGTTGACAGGATGAACCAAAACATTAAGGTGAAGCTTGCTAAGATCTGTAGCCAGACAGGAATGAACTGGTTGAATGCTTTGCCTATTGTCCTATTGACGGTTAGAAGTTCTGTTAACAGCATAACAGGTTTTACTCCCTATGAACTTTTAACAGGTCGTCAGTTCCTGGGACCGGGAGCACGATTGCAGCTGTGTGAGGAAGAAGAGCCCAAGATTTTTATTTTTTATTATTATTATTATTAATATTAAGATGGGCTATAAACCATTCTATGACCAACTAAGAGCTCTTGTGTCAGCTTTCTCACAACAGGTACAGGAAAAGAAGAAGCCAGGAGGTGATTTGAAACCCACAGAACCAACCACAACAGAGTGGGTCCTCTGACGTGCATCGAGGAAGTTTAAAGGTTTTATCATTTGGTTGTGAATAAGTATCATAATCATCACATATTTAGTAATTAGTGAACTGTGTAATTGAATAACTGTGTGATTGTATGGTGAATGGCCTCAGGCATAAATAACCCCCTGGATGGATGGCTGAAGAGAAAGCTTGGAAAATGGAAAAATATGATTTTCTCTACAATCATACCTATTGTGAGTGTTATTGCAATTTTTGCTTTTTGTGGATGCTGTTGTGTATCTTCTATCAGATCTTTTTGCATTAGGGTCATCACCACTGCATTGGAAAGTAAACAATCCCCTCCATATCAAATGCCATTATTAAAAAATGATGGCTCAATTGAAAATGGAATGGAATCAGATAAAGATGAGGAGGAGGAGGACTGTGACGTGGCTTTGAGTGCCTAAAGGGTTTGAATTATTGGTCTCATTACTGATGAGACCAAAAGGGGGAAACTGATGGGACAAAGTGATCAATATAGCCATATAACAGTTATTTGTGTGACTCAAAATATTTGTACTCTGCTTATATTTAGGTACTATAACCAATATACCATAATGGAATATATATTGCCAAAATGTGTGGCTCCTTCCCTGCAAAAAGAGTGGACCTCTGTCTCAGCACAGAGAATAACAACGTCCTGTGTGATCTATGGGAGGAGATGAGGAACCGGGTGTGATAAGGAATGACCGAGCCTGGGCTACTCTCACCTGGGAGGTGAAATGGCCTTCAGTGGATACACTCGGCGCCAGGAACAGACCCTCCCGTGGACCATGCACCTGGACTGTCATATGGTAATGCATGCTTTCACTTTTGTTCACTTTTGTATAAATATTCTGGGTCAGGGCCAGCATAGTCAGTCAGACTTCATGAACTGACACAACCTGTTGCTGTCAGGGAAAGGACGTTTGACCCAGCGCTGTAAACTGCTATATTCAACTTGCCTAAATAAATACATGTTCCAAGTAAACTAATCTCTTCCTTGAAAACAAACCTGGGTGAACCATCTACACACATAGACAATCTTTGAAGAGTAGACTTAGATGGTTTTACTACACTGCTTTTACCCTAACACGGGCCATGTTCGAGGATTACATCAGGGTGCTGGGCTTAAGTAAACTCAACGGGAGACAAGCACTTCTGGCCCACAATCTCAGCACAGAGGGCCAAAGAATTCTCGGTACGTTGGGTGAAACGGAGTACTATGAGGATACTGTCAAGCGGCTGGCAGAGTACTTCAACGAGCAGACAAGGACCACGAAGCTGTAGGTATTGGAGCTGTTGGTGCCAGGAACGGCTAAGCTAGTTAGCTTGGGTAAGCTAACGGCCCATTTGGTGCCTATGGGCAGGTTAGCCGCAAAGCTAACTTCGCGCCAAAACCCAGCTACAAGCTATCAGCTAGACTTCGAGGTAGGACCGGGGCCACGAGTGGAGGAGTCCCTATTCACTGAAGACGGCGGGCCAGTCAAGAAGCTCAGCACGGTACAGGACCATAGCGCTGATGAGTTGGACGGCATGGTGTGCAAAAACAGCAGAGAGGGAGAGCAGCAAGAGTCATCCCTGCAGCTGGAGGCTAGGCAGCAAGTGAGAGGGACCATGGAGTCTGAGAGCCCCGGGGAAGAACAGCGACAGTAGGGCATGGAGACGACGCAGCGGAGCACCTGGATCAAGGGTACTGAGAGCAGCAACAAAATGCCCGGGTGGGAAAGTGACGCCAACAAGAGTGATGCTGAGAGCCCTGAGGGAGAGCAACAGCAGCCGGACACAGAGGCAGCACAGCGGAGCGCCCTGGATGAGGCTGCTGGGTGTTATGGTGATGTGCCCGAGGCAGCAAGCGGTACCAACGAGCAGGCTTCGGGTCTCCCCGGAGTTCGGCCACGGGGGGCCGGAGTGCTTGGGGCAATGATGGCAGCTGCAATGGTGCTGAAAGCAGTCAGGAGCAGACCGATGAGCACAGAGGGACGGTGTGCCGGACAGCAGCACGCCGGATCCCGAGGAGTGACGCAGTTGGTGGTGAAGAGGGACGTTATGGCGGGAGAGATTGGTTTTCATCCTGGGGGTAAATGGCGGCCACGGGCGCACATGTCGTGGGGCTTCCCGGGGCCTCTGAGCCGGTCTTATCTTCAGTGGCCAGGGGAGTGGATGGTTTTTCGGCTGTCCTGGGCCTCCGGGTCGGTTTTACCCCTGGCTGCCAACGGACATTGATGTAACTTAAACATTGAAATGTAAATGTGTATACATATACTCTGCTGGTATGCCTGTGAGTATGTATGTTATGGGATTGTTTTACTTATTTTGTGTATATTTTGGGAAAAAAAGAAAAACGCTGGTTTGGGTTGTTTTGTGTGAATGTGATAGTTCGTTCTACTACAGTTCATGGTTCCCTGTTCCCTTAGTGCACAATTTGGGTCCTAAATTGGGGAGGGTTTCGATTGTGTGTGTGGTTTTGCATTTTTGTAAGGGGGAGGGGAAGTGTGGTGTAGTGAGTGTGGTGTGTGTGTGCTGCCGTACCCGCCCCTGGTGTGATGTCAGGTGGGCATGGCTCTTGTATATAAATAGTTCTGTTCTCATAATAAAGTGTGGATTTGCTGCATGATAGAAGAGATTCCAGTCCCTCATTCCTCATACATAACACTCTGACCCCTACCATCATCCTATGGGATATCAAATCAAATCAAATCAAATCAAACTTTATTGTCATATTGCTGTACATACAACTGTAGTGCAGGCAAGATGAAATTGCGTTTCTCTCGGCATCCATATAAGAAGCAGCATGATTAAGACACACTCCCACATAGCTCCCACCCCCCCATCCATTCACACATCCCTGAGACATACTTGGGGAAAAAGAATAACTAACTATAATATACAAAATGTCCATAGGTGCAGTAGTGTGTATGTGAGATTCCGGGTCAGCTGTTCAGCATCCTGACAGCTTGTGGGAGGAAGCAGTTGATCAGTCTGGTGGTTCTGCCTCTGATGCTCCGGAATCGTTTACCAGATGGAAGAAGTTCAAAGTGTTTATGCAGAGGGTGAGAACGGTCCTTGACAATGTTCAGTGCCCTGCTCCTACAACGGTTCTGAAAAAGTTCTTGGACAGAGGGGAGGGAGACTCCAATTACCCTCTCCGCCCCCTTGACTATCCTCTGCAGGGCTTTTTTGTCTGACATACTGCAGCTGGAGTACCATGTAGCAATGCAGTACGTCAGAACACTCTCCACCACACCTCTGTAGAAGGTCCTGAGGATGCAGATGGGGAGAGAGGCCTGTTTGAGTTTCCTCAAGAAGTGTAGTCTCTGCTGAGCTCGCTTCCTGATCTCCAAGGAATTCTTGCTCCAGGTCAGGTCCTGCGAGATCTGCACTCCGAGGAACTTGATGTTCTCTACTCTCTCCACTAAACGGCCGCCGATGCTGAGGGGGACGTGCTCAGGCTGTGACCGCCGGAAGTCGATAATCATCTCCTTTGTTTTGTCCACGTTGAGCACCAGATTGTTCTCCCTGCACCAGCCCTCCAGGTCTCTCACTTCTTCCCTGTACATTGATTCCTCATCCCTCTGAATAAGTCCCACCACCGTGGTGTCATCTGCAAACTTAATAATCTGGTTCCCCTCGTGTTTGGATACACAGTCATGTGTTAGAAGTGTAAACAACAGTGGACTGAGTACACAGCCTTGAGGGGTTCCGGTACTCAGCGTGACAGAGTTGGAGATGTTGTTTCCAACCCGGACAGACTGAGGTCTCTCAGTCAGGAAATCCAGGATCCAGAGACATGTGGCAGTGTTCAGACTGAGAAGGGGTAATTTCTCTATCAGTCTCTGGGGAATAATGGTGTTGAATGCTGAACTGAAATCAATGTACAGGAGTCTGGCGTAGGTGTCTTTCTGGTCCAGGTGGGTGATGACAGAGTGTAGGGTGGTGACTATAGCATCCTCCGTGGAGCGGTTTGAACGATATGCAAACTGGAGCGGGTCGTGTGATGCAGGGAGGCAGGCTGTGATGTGTGGTTTGACAAGCCGTTCAAAACACTTCATCACAATTGGTGTAAGTGCAACAGGACGATAGTCATTCAAACATGACACCACTGGTTTCTTTGCCACCGGTACAATGATAGAGGTCTTGAAGCATCTGGGAACGATGGCCTGACTCAGGGAGATGTTATAAATGTCAGTCAGGACATCCGCCAACTCGCTCGCGCAGTCTCGGAGCACACGTCCCGGAATGTTGTCTGGACCTGCAGCTTTGCGTGGGTTGATTCTGGATAGGGTCCTCCGTGTGTCCGCTGTGTTAATGGTAAAAGCTGGTCCGACCGATGGTGGGAGTGGGCCGGCCCTCCCTCTGATTGTCGAGTTTGATGCTTCAAAACATGCAAAGAAGTCGTTAAGCCTGTCTGGAAGCGAAGCGTCGTTATCATCGACCCCCTGCCTAGACTTAAAGCCCGTCAGTGTCCGAACTCCCTGCCACATCTGCTTGGTGTTCCTAGTGTCACAGAGGTGTCCCTGGATTTTCTCCGCATAGGCGCGCTTTGCCACCTTAATTCCCTTTGAAAGCGCAGACCTGGCTGAGCGGAGGGCAATCCTGTCCTTCGCTCTGAATGCTGCATCTCTGGCTTTAAGCAGCGAGCGCACCTCTGCAGTCATCCAGGGCTTATGATTACCCCGCATAGTGATGGTCTTCACTGTAGTGACATCCTCTGTGCACTTCGCGATGTAGCTGGTGACCGAATCAGCATACTCCTCCACATCTGTCCTGTCTTCCTGGGAGGCTGCTATTTTGAAGATCCTCCAGTCTGTGTGATGAAAACAGTCTTGCAGTGCAGAGGTTGCACTCTCTGGCAAAATCCTGATTTGTTTCACTGCTGGCCTGCTGCGCTTCAATAAAGGTTTGTAGGCAGGAACCAGCATCACGGACATATACTGTGACATATACTGTGAACAGTAAGACAATAATGAGTTCACTGAGCTTGGTACAATATTTAGTAGTTCCATCAGAATAGATACCTCCGCCAAGGAGGTAATGTAATCGGGGTGGTTTGTCTGTCTGTCTGTCTGTCTGTCATTTTGTCTGTTTGTCTGATTGTTAGCAGGATTATGCAAAAACTGCTGGACGGATTTTGATGAACTTTTCACCAGAGGTAGCCCTTGGGACAAGGATGAACTCATTAAATTTTGGTGATGATCTGAGACTGCATACCTTCACCAACGACCTTAAAGCAGCCTTGGCAGAGGTATGCACTCTCTAAGTGCTTTTCTAGTTCATTATATATTCTGCTATTTTTAGACACTGTCCAAAGATGATTGTATTACTTCTGACAAAACAGACTTTCAAAAAGTACATCAGATAAAAGACCTTTAATGAAATGTTTGTTGGCGTGTCTACTTCAGTCCTTCAAAAGAGGACTATTTGTGTGTCAGGTTTAGGCTGCATCCATTCATATGCAAACACTCAAGGATAAAAAACAAGTTGCTCTGCAGCTCTTTAGTCCAGCAGTATGGACCACTGCCAATTTAGAACACCTATTTTCATTCATGATTCTGAATCATGTGATTTTCTCTTTGTAACGAATTAAGAAGATGTTTAGGCCATGAATTTATAATAAACTCCACCTCATCGAACATTGGAGTACCATCAAACAGTAGATCACTCTATTCTCTGTTGCTCTGGTAATTACAAGAACATTTTTCTCTCCAAGGTACTTGGAGCTTGGAGCTGTTTCTAATTTAAACTAATTTAAATATTAGACAAAGATAACACAAATAAGCACAAAATGCAGTTTTTAAATGAAGGTGTTTATTATTAATGGTAAAAAAAAAAATCCAAACCTACATGGCCCTGTGTGAAAAAGTGATTGCCCCCCCTGTTAAAACAATTCAATTCAATTCAATTCAGCTTTATTTATATAGTGCCATATCACAACAAAAGTCATCTCATAGCACTACCAAATGCAGGGAAAACCCCACAAAGAAAGCTGAGTTCAATTTCTCGAGCCACACCCAGGCCTGATTACTGCCACATTTGTTGTCAATCAGGAAGTCACTTAAATAGGACCTGCCTGACAAAGTGGAGTAGAACAAAAGATCCTCAAAAGCTAGACATCATGCTGCGATCCAAAGAAATTCAGGAACAAATGAGAAACAAAATAATTGAGATCTGTTCGTCTGGAAAAGGTGATAAAGCCATTTCTAAAGCTTGGGGACTCCAGCAAACCACAGTGACAGCCATTATCCACATATGGCAAAAACATGGAACAGTGGTGAACCTTCCCAGGAGTGGCCAGCCGACCAAATTTACCCCAAGAGCGCAGCAACAACTCATCCAAGAGGTCACAAAAGACCCCACAACAACATCCAAAGAACTGCAGGCCTCACTTGCCTCACTTAAGGTCAGTGTTCAGGACTCCACCAGAAGAAAGAGACTGGGCAAAAATGGCCTGCATGGCAGAGTTCCAAGACAAAAACCACTACTGAGCAAAAAGAACATTAAGGCTTGTCTCAGTTTTGCCAGAAAACATCTTGATGATCCCCAAGACTTTTTGGGAAAATACTCTGTGGACTGACGAGACAAAAGTTGAACTTTTTGGAAGCTGTGTGCAATATTACATCCGGCGTAAAAGTAACACAGCATTTCAGAAAAGGAACATCATACCAACACTAAAATATGGTGGTGGTAATGTGATGGTCTGGGGCGCTTTTGCTGCTTCAGCACCTGGAAGACTTGCTGTGGTAAATGGAGCCATGAATTCTGCTAACTACCAAAAAATCCTAAAGGAGAATGTCCAGCCATTTGTTTGTGACCTCAAGCTGAAGCGCACTTGGGTTCTGCAGCAGGACAATGATCCAAAACACACCAACAAGTCCACATCTGAATGGATTAAGAAAAACAAAATGAAGGCTTTGGAGTGGCCTAGTCTAAGTCCTGACCTGAATCCGACTGACATGCTGTGGCATGACCTTAAAAAGGCACTTCATGCTCAAAAGCCCTCTAATGTGGCTGAATTACAATTCTGCAAAGATGAGTGGGCCAAAATTCCTCCACAGCGCTGTAAAAGACTCATTGCCAGTTATCACAAACGCTTGATTGCAGTTGTTGCTGCTAAGGGTGGCCCAACCAGTTATTAGGTTTAGGGGGCAATCACTTTTTCACACAGAGCCATGTAGGTTTGGATTTTCTTCCCTTAATAATAAACATCTTCATTTAAAGACTGCATTTTGTGTTTACTTGTGTTATCTTTGTCTCCTATTTAAATTTGTTTGATGATCTGAAACATTTAAGTGTGACAAACAGAAAAAAAATGAGAAATCAGGAAGGGGGCAAACACTTTTTCACACCACTGTAGTTGGTCTAATAAAAACTTCTTTTGTGATCTGGAGCTACAAGGGGGGCTGAAAAGTTCATAGTTGTCAAATTTAACTAAATGTGGTTTATTTTTCAACTGCAGGGATCCAAGTGCTGCAACACCAATGGAAGAAGTGTGTGGACCGAAGGGGAGACTATGTTGAAAAATAAATTTTGACCACTATGAACTTTCCAACTCACCCTTGGCCGGGGGATCCTGGGTTCGATCCCAGCCCCCGACCAACAGTGATCTGTGTGGAGTTTGCATATTCTATATTAAAAAAAACAAAAACAAAAACAAAAACTCTGACAGGCATTTAAAATGTCAAAGATCTAGCTATGGTCTTCATCTGCACACAAGCCTAATGGTAAAAAAAAATAAAAATAAAAACCCTGAGTGCTCCATCCCATCAGCCACCCCGAGATGACAGATGGGCCAGATGGACTGGCTCTTCTCCCTCAGTAGTGCTCATCTTGTAAGTTTATAGGTAAAACTGTAAGTGAAAATGAAAACAAAAGCTATTTAGTATCTTATTTCATACGAAAATTGAAATGACTGGAAATAAAATAGAAAATTGTTCTGAAGGATTGCTGCACAGCTTGGACAACAGAAGCTTGTATTTTGGCTGTTTTTGTCATGAATGGGGTTGATGCCTCAACCTCGTTTCATGATCTGTGGCTGTAGTCCTTGATTGTTAATTATTTCCAGCTGGCAGGTTTGAGCCTCTGAGCCTGCACTCTCTGCCAGCCTACTGCCATGCCTCTCCCTCTCTGTCGGCATCCATCAAGCTGTCTACTGTCATTTTCATTTGTAAGTGCACACCGTCTTATACATGCACACCTGCCTGCACTCACACATTCTTACACACGCTAGCACACTTGCTTGCGGTTGTCCATCAACTCCGATGATGACGTCCACTTCTATCGATGAGTCCTTTGATGGCTATGTAGTCCTATCCTGGACCGACATGTTCTGTTGCAGGTAGGGCATGTAGAAGTTGTGGTAGTGGCAGCAGGGGCTGCAGGTGCATTCTTCCTCAGTCTTCTCTCCTGTTTCCTGGCTGTTCTGTCCTCCTCCATCATACGGGTCCCCAAAAGGTACTGCTGTCACCAGGTGTTCTGGTCAGCAGCAGCCACCTCCAGAGCCTCAGGTCTGATCCTGCACTTCTTTAAGGCCAACTTTAGCTGGTCCTTGTAGCGCTTCTTCTGCCCTCCAGCAGAGCGTCAACCATGGTGTAGCTGGCCATATAACACCCTGCGAGGCAGCCGGTTTGGGGGCATTCTCACCATATGTCCCAGCCAGCGTAGCTGGTGCTGGGTGATCGTTGCCTCAATACTCCTACAGCTGGTTTTAAAGAGTATCTCAGAATGAGGCACATGGTCACGCCAGGTGATTCCCAGGATGCGCTGAAGGCAGCGTATGTGGAACCGTTCTAGATCCCTAATGTGGCGGCTGTAAGTCACCCAGGATTCACAGCTGTAGAGGAGAGTAGTGACACAGACTGCCTGGTAAACAAAGATCTTCGTTTGGAGATGGAGGTTCTTGTTCTGGAAGACCCGACGCCGGAGTCTCCCAAAAGAAGCTGATGCCTGCCTGATCCTGTTCTGGACCTCACTGTCAATGGTGTTGTCTACAGAGAGGATGCTCCCCAGGTACTTGAAAGATGGAACAACAGACAGCTGTTCACCAGCAACAGTGAAGATAGGTAGAGTAGATGGGATATTGGTGCTCCATTGGCAGATGACCTCTGTTTTTATGGTGTTCACCGTCAGTCCCATCCTGCTGTATGCTCTCACCGCAGCAGTAAGAACAGACTGGAGATCTTGTGGGCTATGAGATACCAGAGCACAGTCATCTGCATACTGTAGCTCAATGACTCTCACCCTTTGCAGTTTGGTGGTTGCCTGGAGCCTCCTTATATTAAAAAGGTTGCCATCTAGACGGAAGTCCACTGTTACACTGCTGCTGTCCTCAATCTCCTTGCGGAGAAGCTGGGTGACACAGAGCAGGAAGATGTTAAAAAGTACTGGTGCTAATACACACCCCTGCCTAACCCCTGTACAAATGGGGAAGGAAGGAGATTCCTGCCCTCCTATAGTCACCCGAGCAGTCATACCATCATGAAATTGGTGGAGGATATTGACAAACTTGCTGGGGCAGCCAAACTTAAGAAGAACTTCCCATAGGAGTTCTCTATGGACAGTGTCGAAAGCTTTGGAGAGATCGACAAAGGCCATGAGCAGGTCCTGGTGTTGCTCCCAACATTTCTCCTGCAGCTGCCGAGCTGTGAAAATCATGTCCACCGAGCTCCTGCCCTTCCTGAAACCGCATTGCGATTCAGGCAGCACTGATTCTGTGATGTTGTTGATCAGCCTATGAAGCATCACCTTCGCCAGGACCTTACCAGCAACAGCAAGGAGCGAAATACCCCTGCTGTTGCCACAGACAGCCTTGTCACCCTTGTTTTTATAAATGGTGACAATTGTGGCGTCTCTCCATTGTTGTGGGATGTTGTCATCGGCCCAGACCTTGGTGATGTACTTGTGCAGGGTTTTTGTACACAAGTAGCCTCCTTGTTTCAACAGCTCGGCAGGGATGTTATCATTACCAGGGGACCTGCTGTTTTTGAGAGAGTGGGTAGCTGATAGAAACTCCAGGAAGGTTGGGGGCTGATCCAGGTCTTGCATTGGAGGAAGTGTAGGCAAGTTGTCGAGAACTGATACTGCCAGTGATTGGTCTATTTTTAGACAACTGAGAAATAAATGCACTTTTTTTTATTAAAAAGGCTAAATCTGAATATTATTTATCTGTCGTAACTGAGAGTCTTAATAATCCACAGAAATTTTGGAAAGTGATCAAAGGTTTATCTGTGAACAAAAGCTCTCAGGTTCTTCCTACTTTTGTTTTAAATGGCTCAATCCCAGTTTATGATAGAACTGAGGATTTAAATTGCTTCAATAAGCATTTTGTGTCATCTGGTTTTCTGTTTAACTCTACAGGAGCTACATCTGTGCCTCACTGTACTAATTCCCAAATGTTTTTTGGAGAACCTTTTAGACTTGTACCTTTTACTGTACAGCAAGTTCATAAGGCTCTCAAAACTTTGAATCACAGAAAACCTCCTGGACCAGACTTGATAGAACCTTACTTTTTGAAAATGGCTGCCGATTTTATTGCATAGCCTCTTACAGTACTTTTTAATTTATCAATTGAAAACAAAGAGATTCCTGTAGTATGGAAGTCAGCTTTTGTGGTTCCTCTCTTAAAAGGAGGTGACCCAGCAGTTTTAACTAACTACAGACCAATATCAAATTTGTGTGTCTTGTCCAAGATTCTTGAATCTCTCGTGTGTGATCAACTTAAAGAGTTTTTATATTCAAATGAACTTTCAAAACTGCAATCGGGCTTTAGAAAAAAGCACAGCAGCATTACTGCTGCTACAAAAGTGGTCAATGATATACTTGTTGCTCTTGATAAAAAGCAGTACTGTGCTGCACTTTTCATTGATCTGTCAAAGGCTTTTGACACTGTGGACCACACAGTTTTAAAGCAAAGACTCATTAGTTTTGGTCTGTCGGAACATGTAGTCTCCTGGTTCGCAAATTATTTGAGTGACAGGACCCAATGTATTAAATATGATGATTTGTGTTCTGAAATTGTCAGTGTCCACAAGGGGGTGCCACAGCGTTCTGTATTAGGACCCATCCTATTCATTATGTACATTAATGATCTAGGACAAAATGTGTCTGATGCTAGTTTGCATTTTTATGCCGATGACACAATTATTTACTGCTTTGGCTCTTCCCCTGCTAATGCTGTTGCTTCTCTGCAGAAAGCTTTTAATGTGGTGCAGCACACACTTCTGCAGCTAAAACTAGTCCTTAATGCTGACAAAACTAAACTGATGTGGTTTTCAAATTTTAGGAAGAGTCCACAAATTTTTCCCACAGTGTCCACTTTTGAGAGAAATGAAATTGAGGTGGTTCACTCGTACAAGTATCTTGGTATCTTGCTTGATGACGCTCTGACTTTTAAGCCCCATGTTGAAAATCTTGTGAAGAAACTTACACTGAAACTGGGTTTTTTATTTCGAAATAAATGTTGTTTTTCTTTTGAGGTTAAAAAGCGTCTTGTTACTGCAACTTTTTTATCTATTTTAGATTATGGAGACCTCTTGTACATGAACGCTTCAGCTCAGTGTCTGAGTAAGATTGACTCTGTATAGCATGCTGTTTTGAGGTTTGTTACAAACTGTAGAGCCTTGACCCATCACTGTGAACTGTATTCTAGAGTGGGATGACCCTCTTTGTCCACCAGGAGGTTGACTCACTGGTACATTTTTATTTACAAGGCCATACTTGGACTGTTGCCCCCTTACATTTGTAATTTGATCACACTGAGAAGTGTTGAGTCTTATGGTTTGCGTTCTATTGATCATTTGTTGTTTTCTGTTCCATTTGCCCGTACCGAGCTGGGAAAAAGAGCTTTCATGTTCTCAGCCCCCTCTACATGGAACATGTTGCAAAAAGACTGGAAACTAACGGAACTTGTTTCATTGAACGGCTTTAAATCCAGATTGAGAACACTTGAGATGGCCTCACTAATTTGTAACTGTTTTATATGATTTGTATGTCGCTGTAAGTGTATTTGTGATTTTTTTGCTGCCTCTTGGCCAGGACTCCCTTGAAAAAGAGGTTTTTAATCTCAACGGGTTTTTTTTTCCTGGTTAAATAAAGGTAAATAAATAAACAGTGGGGTCTGCATCTGAGTCCTGGTTAAGCAGGGTACTAAAGTCTTCAGCCCATCTCAGCAAGATGTTAGGCTGATCCTTTAGGATTCTCAGCCCATCTGCTGTTTTCAGGGGAGTGATGCAGCGATTTGTTGGGCCGTAAATCTTCTTGACAGCATTATAAAAATTATGCATGTCATTTTTATCGGCAAAGGCCTGGATTTCATGTGCCTTTTTTGTCCACCACTCATTCTGCATTGTCCGAGTAGCCCTTTGTACATCCCGCCAAGCTCTCTGCCACTGATGCCTGATGATAATGGATGAGGGGTTCCTTAAGGTTGCCTGATGTGCTCTGTGCTTGTCCTCCAGCAAGTCGTGGATGGTGTCCGAGTTGTCATCAAACCAGTCATGGTGGTTCTTTCTCTTATAGCCAATCGTTTGGGCTGCTGCCTCACAAAGAGCCGAACTGATGAAGTCCCACTTCTGGTCCATGGTCTTCTCAGGCAGACTCAAGAAATGCTCCACCCCCCCAGTTTCTCAACCAGGGAGCGACGAAAGTCATTTCTTGCATCCAGATTTGCCAGACGGGAGCAATCAAGTTTCCTCCTTTTGGGCCCTTGTAGTCGCAAGGGGGGGCGCACTTGCATGTGGACCTTGGCCATGATCAGCCGGTGATCTGTCCAGCATTCTGCACCTCTCATGGCACCGGTGATGTGGACATCTCTGATGTCACTGCGCCTCACAATGATGTAGTCAATCAGGTGCCAGTATTTAGAGCGAGGGTGCATCCATGATGTTTTGTATTTGGCCTTTTGCTGGAAGATGGTGTTGGTTATGCTCAGGTTATGCTCAGAGCAAAGAGTGAGCAATCTCACTCCATTTGCATTAGCCTGGCCAACTCCGTGTCTGCCAAGCGCTCCACTCCATATCTGGTTGTTCTGACCCACTCTGGCGTTAAAATCTCCAAGTAAGAAGATCTTGTCATTCTTGGGGATCCGGCGAAGAGTTTCGCCCAGTGACTGGTAGAAGGAATCCTTGGCCTCACTCTCCGATGGCAGGGTCGGTGCATAGGCACTAAGAAGTGTAGCAAAGCGATTCTTAACCAGGGGGATACGGAGTGTCATCAGTCTCTCATTAATGCCAACAGGTGTTTCACTGAGTCTTGGTAGAAGGGTGTTTTTGATGGCCAGTCCTACACCATGCAGATGTTGTTCTCCTGAGGGGTAACCTCTCCAGAAGAATGTGTAGCCCATCCCTTCCTCTGTTAAAGAGCCCTCATCTAGGAGCCTGGTCTCGCTCAGTGCAGCAATATCAATGTTGTAGCGACTCAGTTCAGCAGCAACCAGAGCTGTTCTCCTATGGGGTCTATCAGAACCTCGATCCAGGAGTGTCCTTACATTCCATGTTGCCAGTTTTAGGTTGCATGTTCTCTTTTTATTGTTTCGACCGCAGAGGTGGAATGACCCAACAGGCGCGGTAACCTGTTCAGGCGAAAGATGGGTGAGCAATTTTTAGGCCACTTTTTCTAGGCCCCTCCCCAGTTGGGGTGAGCAGTGCTGTCCTAAATAGGGCTGCTCAATCACACAGGGGTCTGCCGAAAACAGCTGCCACCCCAGCTGTTAGCGACCATAATAGCCCTGTGTTGCTGACGTGCAGGGTTATAGCTAGGAGCTCCCAGTAACATTCATACCTGCTCCCGTCGCCATACACCCTGTCGCCGCCAGACTTCAACCAGATGTCCAGGAAAGTAAGGCCCACCATGGTCAGAGGTGGATACCTGCACATTGAATTATTCAGAGTGCCATAGGGGGCGCGCTCTTGCCAATAGCACTGTCTTCGCGATGATGAGGTAAATTCGGTGGCGAGGGTAAGCCCATGACGACCAGTCCCTCCACATGGCTGCAGGAGGCTGCCGGGTCCTTGGTCTTTTAAGTCCCGCCTTTTGCGCACCACCAGCGCATTGCTTTACTGTCAGGGGCGGCTCCCTTAGCCTTCACCTTAATAGATTACCCACAAGGCAGTGGGGCTATTTACCCATAGTTGGGGCAGTGGTTGACGGGCGTGAGGGCGTGTCCACACAGGGTGGGCCTATACGCCGCGTTTCTGGGGCCCCCTGCTGCTCCGAGATCCCCTCCAGTTTAGCCTGGGACCGCAAGGTACCCAGTTACCATGTGTGGCTACGAGGAGGCACTGCAGGGGTCTTGGTGGTGGAAAGGCAATATACCAGCAGGAGGAGACTTATGCGCTCGGCTCCTCTTTTCACCCCCAATGGGGGCTAGCTGGTGGCGGTAGCTGTAAGCAGAGCAGCAAGCAGAAAGCAACATGCAACATATGCCATGCAAAATGCACTATCTACAAACATCTCTATGTTACTATACTACTGCACTAGGCGCTTCACACGCACCCTGTGTAACTCTGTGTCACACTTCACACACTAGCGCGCGCACACACACACACACACACACACACACACTCACGCACTCTCATTACACACGGGTCTCCACTCACACTCTCATGCACGCAGTCACACATATGTTGCGCCCTCTGCTCCACAGTTCGGGAGAGGTACGTGGTGCTTTTGAACAAGAAATAATGAAGAGAGTCGTGGTCTGCATCTTCACTCCATCTCGCTTTATTCAAAAAGACCTGGACACTTCTGCGCAAGCGCACAACACAGTTCCCTCTCCGGGCAAAAGCAATCAATTTGTGAATCATCGAACTCTCAACAAACCGTAAACAGTGCACACAGCATCCAAACTCCCTAATACTGTACTGATGTTTTTAAATGTAACAATCATGTGCAAAAACAATAATGAAACATTAATCTTTTTAACTCTCATCCCTAACTGTATATATTGTCTACAGTCAGCTTTTTAACTGACTTTTTAACCTGTAATCTGCTTCTTAACCCATGTATGATACGCTTTTAATTAACCCATTAATTCCCATTTTTAACCAGTCACATACCATTAATCCCCATTTTTAACCAGTCACATACTCCCCCTCAAAATAGATGTTGTCCCCAACATCATGACATGTGAAATGTATAATAACCACTGTCACAGTGCAAAATTCTCAAAGAGTGCATAGTCAACTAACTCAACAAAAAAGTTTACAGACTGGAACTCTTTTCATACATTCTGTTATGCAAGTATCAGATACTCGTTGTCCAGTGTTTCTTGTGTATGCATTTTGTTACAGACTGGAACTCTTTTGATACATTCAGTTTTGAGTCCAAATAACACATATGACAGGCTGGAACTCTTGATACATTCAATTTTGAGTCCAAATAACGCATATATGACAGGCTGGAACTCTTTTGATACATTCAGTTTTGAGTCCAAATGTATGACAGGCTGGAACTCTTGATACATTCAATTTTGAGTCCAAATAATGCATATATGACAGGCTGGAACTCTTTTCATACATTCTGGCTTTGAGATGAACTCATTCACAGTCTCAAGTGTCCATTACACTTTAAGTGCATATCCTGTGCATACTGGGATAAACACCAACCCATTAACATTTACCACAAAGCTCTTGGAAGTAGAAAAGATGTACTCTGTATACCCATGGCATGGTCGGTTCAGCATAATAAGGCAACGTCTGTATGTTATAACATGCTGGTGTACCCAATGTATCATAAGTGAATACTTTCGGTTTTCTAACGTTACGTCTAGGTCTCTGATTCACTTCCTCACCAGGATCACTATAGGTAGGAGAAGGAGGGTGCGGTGAAGGAAGGCTTACCTCCGCAGGTAAGTCCTCTACCTGACCCATGTCGTCCTCTGGTGGCTGGTCAGCTACTGCAGCTTCAAGCTCTGTCTCCTGCTGCACCTCTTCAGGTATGTTGTCCTCCTGCTGAGCTGGGTCTGCGGTCCTCTCAGGTGGAGGCGAATCGGGGCGGGCGTTCAAGTGAAGTGGCACTGGATAATACTCGTCCTCATCATCGTTGTCCTCTTCTGAGTGAATCTCCGGTGTCCCTGCTGATCTGGTAGTGGTGTATTTCTTTGAACGAGGCTGCAAAGAAGTCTCCAAAGGCAAATGATCACATGGCAGAAGAAGACTGTGATGCAAAGTTCTAGATCTACCCTTGCCTCTCTCAGGTTTCAGTTCATAAATGGGACCACCCTACCCAACCTGCCTTACCACAGCATGGATTGCGTCCCCCCAGTGATTTTGCAGCTTATCAGCTCCTCCACGTGGTGAGTTGGTGTACGGGGCCGGCGGCCGTAGCGTCTACATACAAAGTGTGGTGGGAAGCGCTGTCTGCCAGGGTAAGTGGGTCTGCGCTGTTGTTGCTGCTGGTCTCCTTTTGGGGCATTCTCTCCCCCCTCCCTGCTGCCTTTGTCATGTCCAGGTTCGCCCTCTCCATCACTCTGGTAGTTCTCTGGATAGTCTCCACGGGGAGGGCCTCTCCTCCTGGGGTAGCGCCTATAGCGGCTCCTGTCAGCGGTATACCTGCTTCCCTGAACTGCAGTGCCTCCTGGACAGGTAACATTTGCCACCTCTGCTCCCTTTTCTCCTTCAACTACATCGAACTCCACAGTTTCGCCATCTCCAATACTGCGAAGGTATTTCCTCGGGTTGTTCCTTTTGATGGCTGTCTGGTGTACAAAAACGTCTTCTTTTGTGTCATTCTTATTGATGAAACCATATCCATTTCTGACATTGAACCATTTGACTGTACCCAAGACTCTTGTTGCGATGACCTTCTTATTCCCCGCTGGAGCTGCGGCTGCCGGGCTGGATGGGCTACTGCCTTTCGGGCTCTCTGCTTCCCTCCCTCTTGCAGCATTATGCTCCCTATATGCGCTACAGCCTGCCTGAAAATGCTCACTACTCCCTTTACTAATACTACCACAGGTGTAGGGCTTACATTTGGCTTTGTGTGTGGGCCAGCACTCTCCTCGACACTTTTTGGGGCAGCACAAGGCACTTTTATACACTGAACAACATTTCAAACTCTGGTTTTCACCCTGTGTAGCACAGCTATAACAACACTAGGACCTTTTTATGTCACTGGTCACACCATGTCCCGCTGGAGTGACCCCTTCTAGTTTAAAGAGTTACCTCTGGCTGGTTTCACTGGCTTCTGTGCTTTACAGCCTGCTCTAAAATGCTCGCTGCTCCCACAGCTAAAACAGTGCTGGCAAAACTCTTCACCTGTCTGAATGCAATAATAACACCTTGGTTGTGGGCGGGACATGTGGTACCGCCGAGGGATGAAGCGCTGCTGGAATTGTGCAGTGCCTCTCATCGGCGCCAGGCCTTGCGCTGGATAGTACTGCTGAAGAGCTGCTTGGGGCTGCTGTTCAGGAAAGTAGTGGTGAGCTGATGGGTCCAGCTGGTATTGTGGGTATGGCGTGAAAGTCGGCACTCGAGAGTGGTTTTCAGGTCCTCCGCTGGTGGTGGGTTGTGCTGTGGCTGAAGACTTCTGCATGGTTTCTCGGATTTGGGACACTTCAGCTCGCAAGTCCTTTAAAAATATCATTTCAGACCGCATCTCTTTAATCTCTGCCAGCAGATCAGGTGACAGAACGGCTGTGCTTTGTTTGTGAACTGTCTTTTTTTCTGCAGATGCAGGAGTGTCACTGGGCTGAACAGCATTCACGACGGCTGTCCGCTGGGGGACAGCATGTTTCTTCTTGTCTTTCCTTCTCATTAGCACATGCAATATTCACCTTTTCCAATAAAACTTCATCAGGTGTCGTGGGCTGAAGAAGGTACGGCTGCATGTCACTCTTAACACTGTCACTCTGCAAACCTGTTAAGATGGTGTGCATGAATAACCTTTGGACCAAGGCGGGGTCATATTTTAGACCCGACTCATCTTCCTGGGACGCAAAAAGAATCTTCTGGCGAAGGTCCATGGCTCTCAGAAGGAAGTTTTGAGGAGTCTCTTTACTGCTCTGAGCTTCTGAAGAAAGCTGTTTGTACAGTTCAGTAACCGCTCTCTCCTGATAGTGAGACCTTAGGATCCTCCGCAGGGCAGGAAGAGTCAGCTTACCTTTGCCTTCTAGGTAGCTTCTCAGATGCAGGCCTGGTGTGATGGCGCAAATCACTGCATCAATGATCTCATCTTCATGGTAGCCTTTGCTGAGCCCACTTTCAATCTGCCTGGCCAAACTGGAAAATGTGAGCTTGTCTTTTTGTCCTGGCTCCCCTATTTGGCCAGATATCTTAAAGTCTTTGCACCACATGGAGTTATCTGGAGGCGCTGAAGCTTGCGTGTGCATTGGTGTTCTCTGTAGGCTCAGTTTATTACTCATTAGCTGATGCATAGCCTCTTCTTTGGCTTGAAGTGTGGCCCGTAAAGCATGTACTTCTTTCTGCAGGTCTTCTTTCTGTTTATCTTCACCCACTATTTCTAACTCTGGCATCTTTGCATTTTCAATCAAGTCCTTTATATTTAGCAAATGAGACATTCCTTCATCTTCTAGCTCAGCTAACTCATCTCTTTCAACATAACTTGTGGCAAATGTGATTAGCTGGCCTTGAGTTTTGTCTGCAAATTGCTCTTTTCCCATTCCAGATATTTGTAGTCCATTGCATACATTAAGCAGTTGTTCAATATTCAGTTCATATAATTCTCCTTTAACTTGTAACTGAACTTCCTCCAATTCCATTTTCATCAGAGAAGTGGGCATAAAACAGTTTAACGTAGGCCTCTTTTACCTTCGTGGTGTAGCGGTGTCCTCTCGTGGTGATTGCGGCGCTAGAGTTGCAACCTCTGCACATGGTGTCGAAGCCACGGTGAATGTTGGTGGTGCCTTACGTCTCCGATGCCGGGGTTCGTGGGGGGATATTCGGCTTGAGTTTCCACTTCGGCCGGCAGATTTTTCTCTCACCAAAATATCCCAAGTGGTGCCTCCATAATGTTACGCCCTCTGCTCCACAGTTCGGGAGAGGTACGTGGTGCTTTTGAACAAGAAATAATGAAGAGGGTCGCGGTCTGCGTCTTCACTCCATCTCGCTTTATTCAAAAAGACCTGGACACTTCTGCGCAAGCGCACAACACAGTTCCCTCTCAGGGCAAAAGCAATCAATTTGTGACTCATCAAACTTGGACACTTCTGCGCAAGCGCACAACACAGTTCCCTCTCCGGGCAAAAGCAATCAATTTGTGAATCATCGAACTCTCAACAAACCGTAAACAGTGCACACAGCATCCAAACCCCCTAATACTGTACTGATGTTTTTAAATGTAACAATCATGTGCAAAAACAATAATGAAACATTAATCTTTTTAACTCTCATCCCTAACTGTATATATTGTCTACAATCAGCTTTTTAACTGACTTTTTAACCTGTAATCTGCTTCTTAGCCCGTGTATGATATGCTTTTAATTAACCCATTAATCCCCATTTTTAACCAGTCACATACCATTAATCTCCATTTTTAACCCATCACACATACACACACCCACACTCACATACGCTGACACTCAACCACGCATCAGCGGCCGCCGCACAGCTGTCTCCACTTGTCACTCATTGGCACTCAGAGTATTTAAGGGTGGCAATGTGAACGGTTGTTGTGGTGGTGTAAGTCAATACTAGTCATAGTCAACTGTCTAGTCAAGCCTTTTCCTCGTCAAGTCTGCACTCTGTTCAAGTTGATGTCCTGGAGCTGGTTGTTTTTCCTTCTTGTTTGGACTGTGCACGGCATTGTTATTTCCAGAGCCAGTAGCGCTCCAACCCTGCTCGTAAGTCTTTCTCCATATCATTATTTACTGCCCTTCCTCCCGCTCCAGTCCCATCTGGGAGCACATGGGGCTCCTCTTCCTCCTCCAGCCAATTAGCTTGTTCATCTGAGCCTTGTGTGTCAGACTGTATTCCATGGACATTTTTGTATGTTATTTTCTGTTAAATAAACATGTTCACTTCACCCACATGTTGGGCTCGTACTAATTCATTTGTGCGCTGCGCCATTACGCAGTGTACATGACAGTTTTTCTTTGTTCCCAACTAAAAATCACATTTATTATACATCATGGCATAGATACCTTTGGATCAGAAAGACACCTATGCCAGACTCCTGTACATTGATTTCACTTCAGCATTTAACACCATTATTCCCCAGAGACTGATGGAGAAATTACTCCTTCTCGGTCTGAACACCGCCACATGTCTCTGGATCCTGGATTTCCTGACTGAGAGACTTCAGTCTGTCTGGGTTGGAAACAACATCTCCAACTCTGTCACACTGAGCACTGGATCCCCTCAAGGCTGTGTACTCAGTCCACTGTTTACACTTTTAACACATGACTGTGTGTCCAGACACGAGGGGAACCAGATTATTACCTCCGCCAAGGAGGTTATGTTTTCATCGGTGTTGGTTTGTCTGTCTGTCTGTCTGTTTGTTAGCAAGATAACCCAAAAAGTTATGGATGGATTTTCATGAAATTTTCACAGATTGTCAGAAATGAGGTATCCTACAGATGATTAGATTTTGGTGGTGATCCGGATCACCGCCCACAAGAAAACCGCCATTACGCAAAATGCCATTTTCGTGAATAACTACTAAACCACTAATCCTATCATTGTCAATCCAATTGCTTGTCATATGTTTTCATGGTCAAGGAATCTGAAAACGTACACACAAACACTGTATGGGGGGAACTGTGGTGCTAAACCGCCATTACGGAAAATGCCATTTTCGTCAATAACTACTGAACCACTAATCCTATCATTGTGAATCCAATTGCTAGTCATATGTTTTCATGGTCAAGGAATCTGAAAACGTACACACAAACACTGTATGGGGAGAACTGTGGCGCTAAACCGCCATTACGGAAAATGCCATTTTCGTCAATAACTACTGAACCACTAATCCTATCATTGTGAATCCAATTGCTGCTCATATGTTTTCATGGTCAAGGAATCTGAAAACGTACACACAAACACTGTATGGGGGAACTGTGGGGCTTGGCGGAGGTCTGCGCTCTCCGAGTGCTTTTCTAGTTAAGTTTGCGGATGACACCACAGTGGTGGGACTTATTCAGAGGGATGAGGAATCAATGATCAGGGAAGAAGTTAGAGACCTGGAGGGCTGGTGCAGGGAGAACAATCTGGTGCTCAACGTGGACAAAACAAAGGAGATGATTATCGACTTCCAGCAGTCCCGGCCTGAACACGTCCCTCTCTGCATCAGCGGCCGTTCGGTGGAGAGAGTGGAGAACATCAAGTTCCTTGGAGTGCAGATCTCGTAGGACCTGACCTGGAGCAAGAATTCCTTGGGGATCAGGAAGCGGGCCCAGCAGAGACTGCACTTCTTGAGGAAACTCAAACAGGTCTCTCTCCCCATCTGCATCCTCAGGACCTTCTACAGAGGTGTGGTGGAGAGTGTTCTGACGTACTGCATTGCAACATGGTACTCCAGTTGCAGTATGTCAGACAAAAAAGCTCCTCAGAGGATAGTTAAGGGAGCTGCGAAGGTAATTGGAGTTTCCCTCCCCTCTGTTCAAGGACTTTTTCAGAGCTGTTGCAGGAGCAGGGCACTGAACATTGTTAAGGGCCACTCTCACCCTCTGCACAAACACTTTGAACTGCTGCCATCTGGCAAACGATTCCGGAGCATCAGAGGCAGAACCACCAGATTGATCAACAGCTTCCTTCCACAAGCTGTTAGGATGCTGAACAGTTGATCCGGAATCCTTTACACATATTACTGCACTTTATGGACATTATGTATATTATATGTATATTATAGTTTTAGTCATTTTTAAGTATTTATTTCTCTTAGCTACTTAGATTCACTTAGCCATTTTAATTGTTTTATATATACATAGAAAGTTATTATCATTTTAACTGCAACCGTAATAAGTTAACATTACTGTAATATCCAAATGTGTCTCAGGGATGTGTGAATGGCTGTCGGGGTGGGGTGTGTGAGTGTGTTTATAAATTATGTTCTTTTTACAATACGGATGCCTAGACAAACGCAATTTCATCTTGCTTGCACTACAGTTGTATGCATAGCATCATGACAATAAAGGTTGATTGATTGATTGATTGATTGACTAACTGTGTTGGCTATGATGCACACATCTTTAACAGGATATGTGAGCTCACCATGTTTCTGATGAAATTGCACAAATCCGTTGTTCATACATTGCACTGCTTTAAAGGGGCCGGTGTTTGAAAGAGCCTGTGTGGTCGCTGTCCATTGGCCTTTCATTCACGTGCATTCTAGTGTGGCCTGATTCCAAGTTCTTTTTATTCAAACAGGCATTGAACATAGCAGTGACTTCTTTCTGCATTGTGTGTGTGGAAGCACTGTCAGGACAACAGATCTTTTCACCAGAGGTAGCCTTGGGCCAAGGATGAACTCATTAAATTTTGGTGATGATCTGAGACTGCATACCTTCACCAACGACCTTAAAGCAGCCTTGGCGGAGGTATGCGCTCTCTAAGTGCTTTTCTAGTTCATTATATATTCTGCTATTTTTAGACACTGTCCAAAGACGATTGTATTACTTCTGACAAAACAGACTTTTAAAATGTACATCAGATAAAAGACCTTTAATGAAAAGTTTGTTGGCGTGTCTACTTCAGTCCTTCAAAAGAGGACTATTTGCGAGTCAGGTTTAGGCTGCATCCATTCATATGCAAACACTCAAGGATAAAAAAAACAAGTTGCTCTGCAGCTCTTTGGTCCAGCAGTATGGACCGCTGCCAATTTAGAACACCTATTTTCATTCATGATTCTGAATCACGTGATTTTCTCTTTGTAACGAATTAACAAGAAGATGTTTAGGCCATGAATTTATAATAAACTCCACCTCATCGAACACTGGAATGCCATCAAAGAGTAGATCACTCTATTCTCTGTTGCTCTGGTAATTACAAGAACATTTTTCCTTCCAAGGTACTTGTTGCTTGGAGCTGTTTCTATTCATGGGTGTCAGGCTCAGAGGGAGGACTTGGCTTTGCTCAGAACATTGTTCAATTCAGGCCTGACTTTGCTATCACAAATTAAATGCAAAACAGGAGTCAAACAGACTAGTAGGCAAAGTATTGAAGTATTAAGGGAAAATGTAACACTGCGCTTAAATTACCTTCACAGTGTGCAATGCTGCTGAAAATTGCTCTCATATGTGATGCTGATTCAGTAGCCATGTAGGGAAGTCTCACTAACACAGAAGCACAACCTCAATTCCACAAAGGTTATTACTAACTAACTAACTAACCTGCACTTATATAGCGCTTTTCTAGTCACAAAGACCACTCAAAGCGCTTTCACTAGTACTAACCCTCTATTCTAAGGGCCTATAGGAAACAGATATCTAGGGACAATTTAGAACAGCCAATTAACCTAACATGCATGTCTTTGGATTGTGGGAGGAAACCGGAGCCCCCGGAGTAAACCCACGCAACACAGGGAGAACATGCAAACTCCACACAGAAAGGTTCCAACCCCTGCCAGCCTGGGGATTCGAACCAGGAACCTTCTAGCTGTAAGGCAACAGTGCTAACCACTGCACCACCGTGCTGCCCATGTGCTTCTAAAAGCAATACTAAAATATTAAGAGATTTAACATTCCCAAAATTTTCATACCGAGCAACCTATGTGTTCATAAGATAAGATAAGATAAGATAAGCCTTTATTAGTCCCACAACGAGGAAATTCCAGGATTGCAACAGCACAGGGATAGCAACACTCAGAGCAACAATCAGAAGGCAAGAAAAAAAACAAGCAAGCAAGAGCAGCTAATATACATATGTACATATTACTATAAAATATATATATACACACACACACACACACAGACACACAGTGCAGAGCATTGTAGCTGGATGGAATAAATGTATGAATATATGAACACACAGTGCAGAGCATTGTAGCTAGATGGAATAAATATGTAAATATATAAACACCCACAGTACGGAGCATTGCAGCTAGGTGGAATAAATATGCAAGTATATAAACACACACAGTGCGGAGCAATGTAGCTAGATAGAATAATATGTAGATATATAAAAACACAGTGCGGAGTATTGTAGCTAGATGGAATAAATATATAGATATATAAATATAAACACACCCAGTGCTGAGCATTGTAGCTAGATGGAATAAATATGTAAATATATAAACACACACAGTGCAGAGCATTGTTGCTAGGTGGGATGAAACAGCATAACCGTCTATTTAGTTATCCTACATGGTATGATTATGTGCCCATACATATTCTCACCCTCCATAGCGACCGGTATGTTCCTAGTTGTATGCCGGAGAGGACCATTGTGTAAGTCTATTGCATCTTTTGCATTCAAAAAAAACTATTAGTTTGTTACGTCTTTTTGCTATCTCTGCGAGCAGCCCTGCTTAGGTTGTACAGTCTGACAGCCGTTGGTAGGAAGGACCTACGAAACCTCTCGGTTGTGCACCTGGGATGATGTAGTCTGCTGCTAAATGAGCTCCTCAGTGCATCCAGTATGTCCTGCATAGGGTGGAACTCGGACTCCAGCAGAGATGACAGTTTAGCCACCGTCCTTCTCTCTCCTATCTCCTCCATCGGATCAAGGCGCTGCCCCAGGACAGAGCTAGCTTTCTTAATCAGTTTGTTCAGTCTCTTCCTATCGGCTGCAGTAATGCCACTGCCCCAGCAGACCACTCCAAAAGTGATGGCTGATGCCACCACCGTGTCATAGAATGACTTCAGCAGCGCCCCTTGTACACCAGAAGACCTGAGTCTCCTCAGCAGGAACAGCCTGCGCTGTCCCTTCTTCATTAGAGTGATATTCCACCCAAAAAAAATTTTTTCTAGTTAACCTGTCTGTAACATGGTTTTTATGACTTACAAGACATATCCAGAGCTAAATCACTCAAATGTCTCATGTCTTTGTTTTTTTTTTTTTTTTTTTTGCTTTAAAGTTTCACTTAAGCCCCACCCTCTGAAAAACAGCAAATTTAGACACACCGTTTTTGGTGATGTGAGACTAACACCGTCCTGGCACGTCTGTAGTGTTGAGCCAGTCAGGACTCTCTGGCCTAAATGAAGTTAGCCTCCATGACCAGTTAGCACTTTTGGGCTAGCTGCTTTAAAAACTTGACCCAAATTAAGATGGGTTTTTACCATTAAAGTGTGCGGGTTGTCGTTGTTCACCAGGGTCCCCTTTCTCCACGAACTCCCTCTCCTGCGGCTCCATGGCGGCTGCTTGAGGTTCATGCCGGGCGAGGATTGGAGTTGAGTCTCGTTTGTGCCTTCTCTCCGTGTTGTGTTCTCTCTCCGTGCTCTGATCTTCGACTGTACCCACCCTCATACTCTCCCTCCTGTGATGAGGCTGCAGCTCAAGAATGCTTGGGCTGCATGGGGACTGGCTCCAGATCCCATGTGGCTGCGGACTGGGGCTCTTGTGTCTTGTGGCTGCTCCGGTTCTGCTCGGCGTGCAGTGCAAGGCAGGGAGTGGCTGCGTCTACGTCTGAGTGCAGCAAGTCATTATCATCCACACTGAGTTTACCGCTGGGTTGTTGCACTGTGGTGCCCTGCTGTCTGGTGGTGTCTACCTTGGGGCCCTCCTGAGAAGGTTTGGGGTCGGTGGGCTCAGCAACTGGGGCAACCATCTGTGGAACAGTGAAATGTTCGGTCAGCGATGGTACATCATAGCAATCTGTTGGGGATGACAATGACTGTTTCATTTAGGTCTGATCAGATTCCTCGATGCAGCTCTGTCCTTCGCCTTCCACTGCCAGGAACTCCTGACCTTGTTAACCCAGGCGACGTCCGAGCCAGAGTTGCTTTCTGACAGACTATTTCATGAAACTGCTTGCAAAGTATTTGAGTACCGCTAGCTTTTGCTGGACTAGCGGCACATTCTTGGCAGACAGAGGTATTTTCAGTGGCAAGGACAGGCCAAGACAAACTGACTCCAGTATCTGTTGCAGTGACTGACCAGATGATAGGTTTGTTTATCTCTGCTCTTTGTGTAGTGCATGTCACGATGCACCAACCGACAAAAGTCCACCACAGACCTTCTGACAGATGTGCTTATCTGCCAGGATGTCCAGTCTCACCCCATGTAACTGGGAGTGGTCCACCACAGACCTGTGACACATATTGTTTTTAGTTCTACGGGGGCAGGGTTGTCAGTTGAGTCGTCAACGGCCTGACCCATGAAACAGGTAGTACTGGTTTTCATGGTTATCCGGTAGCAAGCGAATCAATGCCTGATCTGACATAACAGTGATGGTACGCAGTCGTCATATGTATCCACCTGTCCTAAACTGTCAAATATCCACTGCCCCTCATCACCCAGGTGACAGCGTGGAACTGCTCACCTCCACAGATCTCAAAATCTCTCCAGATTTACAGCGTACGTGCAGCTGGCGAAAAACTCAAACCAATGGGGCCATGGAATGGGTAGCTCGCCTGGGATGTTGAGGAATGGCGGTGGTAGCTCCAGACGCACTTCCATCTTCAGGAAAATAATTAGTTTCCTCCAGAAGATCAGGTTTCTCCTCGTCGCCAATTGTTATGTCTAGAAATGGGACAGTGGAGGCAGGTGTTGTACTGAACAAAAACTTTACTACAAGATACAAGAGGTCTGGGAAAACACCTACAGGACCAACCTACAGCCAATATGCACATTACAAAAAATAGCTATAAGGATAATAAATAATGTTGGATATAGAGACCATACCAACTCGTTGTTTTTAAAGTCACATGTCATAAAGTTCATGGATTTAGTTAAATTTAAGACAGCACAAGTAATGTACAGGGCAATTAATAATCAACTCCCAACTAATATCCAAAAATATTCAAAAAAGAGACAATGATTATAATTTGAGAAGAGACTTAAACTTCACAAAACCTAAGGTACGAACAACTAAGAAAAGTATGTGCATATCTGTCTGTGGGGTGGATTTGTGGAACAGTCTGGAGCTGGAACTGAAACTATGTACAAATAGAAATCAATTCAAAAATAGGTATAAACATTATTTGCTGAAAGAATATATGTTAGAGGGGTAGTATTATATGTACGATTCACTATGCTCACTCTGAGACACTATGGAATGGTAGGTGGGACAGTACTGTGTATAGCTGTGTTGTTTGGGGCTGGGTTTTGATGTATGGACTGTATGTATGTTGGGATGGATGGGTATCAATGTTGATATGTACAAAGTATAGTTAATTGTCTACTTGGGGTCTTAAATGAGGTAATTTGTATATATTTCACATGGGTTGTATTTAGGGAAAAGAGGAGTTGGAGTAAAAAAGTGTTCACTTCTTCCTTCTCCCAATATATATATGATATAAGTGACCACTTGCCAACCTTTGCACTTATCCATGGCCACACGGGGCCCAACGCAGAAAAAACTTCAAAATCGTTCAGACACAAATCACCAAATGCAATCAGTTCTCTTAAAGAGGACTTGCTGAAGCAAGACTGGACAGAAGTCTATGTATCAGATGTAAATGAAGCCTATGACACATTTATAAACATTGTAACCACTCTTTATGAAAAAAAACTGCCCATTAGTAATAAAAAAGCTTAAACACAAATTTGCTAATAAGCCATGGTTAACCAAAGGACTACAAAAGGCGTGTAAAAAGAAAAATTTATTATATAAAGCTTTCCTAAAGAAAAGAACAAAAGAAGCAGAGCAGCGGTATAAAACATACAAAAATAAGTTAACATATATAATAAGATGTAGTAAAAGAGACTATTACAGTAAAGAACTGGAGAAAAACAGAGACAATATTAAAAATACATGGACAATACTCAACAGTATCCTTGGAAATTGTCACGCCGCGCCATTCATCAGCGGCGCCACCTGCTCACGCACCTGACAATCATCAGCGGCGAGGGATAAAGGCCGTCTCGCCCGGAGGCTCGGCCTGAAGCCGTCAGACTTCGTCCCTCACCATTGTGAGCATACCTCTCTTCAGCATCACTATTTTGGTAAGAAGATCGCTTACCTGTCTTCTTCAGTCTTCTCCCCTGTGCACAGGTGGATTCCCCAGCGGCGGACATCTCCTCTCCATCGCCCAATCCTCGCTGCTGTACGGAGCTCTCCAGGTGGCTGTCTTCCGGGCTTCGCCCCCTTGTTGTGCCAGCTGTCCTGACCCACCAAGTAAGTCCTTCTCTCGCCATAAATCCCTCCTGTGTTGGTGTATGCCCGTCACCCTCTCCCTGTGCTCTCTCCATAGGGTTGCTCGGCTGTACGGTCACCTGCCTCTGTGCCTGGAGCAGACACCATCACCAACACATTTACTTCCCACAGACACGCACTCATTCACCCCTGCTGTTAATAAACTCTTTGAACTACTCTAAGCCTGTGTGTGTGCGTCTCCTGAGCCGTGCATTATGTCAGAAATAAAAGCAGAAATACAAGCTACCCAACTAATATTCCAAAAAATAATAAAACGACTCAGAGTGTGAATATTGCTTCACCTGCAGATGAATTTAATAATTTTTTTGTTAACATTGGACCTAAACTGGCCCGAGAAATACCCACTACGGTGCCAACAGGTGATACAATATGCAATAACACTGCTGTAAAAGACTCCATCTTCATAAAGAACACAGACGAAAGAGAGGTCATTGAAATTGTTAAATCGTTCAAAAGTAAAACATCTACTGACTGTGATGGTATCGACATGCTACTAGTCAAAACTGTTATCGAATGCATAGTAAAACCACTGACGTATATCTGCAACCTGTCTCTCCAATCAGGTATATTTCCCAATGCAATGAAAATAGCTAAAGTAATTCCGATATACAAGACGGGCGACAGAGGGGAACTCTCAAACTATAGACCAATTTCACTATTACCGCAATTTTCCAAGATACTTGAAAAAATATTCTATGAGAGAATTGACAACTTCATACTGAAGAATGATTTATTATGTGAGTAGCAATATGGGTTCAGACACAAGAGGACAACTGCATATGCCCTAATGGAATTTACAGAAAAAATATCAACAGCCATTGAAAATAAAGAGTATTCAGTTGGAGTATTCCTAGATCTTAAAAAAGCATTTGATACAGTAGATCATAATTTATTATTAAAGAAACTACAAAATTCTGGTATTAGAGGGGTAGCACTGTCCTGGTTAAGTAGTTACTTAAAGAATAGATATCAGTATGTATGTGTTAGCAACAAAAACTCAGAGTTGCTGAAGGTCACCTGTGGAGTCCCACAGGGTTCAGTTTTGGGACCATTATTATTCAATATGTATATAAACGATATATGTAAAGTCTCAGAAAAAATGGACTTAATATTGTTTGCCGATGACACTAATCTGCTATGCAGTGGAAACAATTTGGAACAACTTCTGGATACACTCGGGAAGGAATTAGGAAAGCTTAAACTGTGGTTTGATTCAAACAAATTAACGCTCAATTTAAGTAAGACAAAATTTATAGTCTTTAACAACCATCACAACAATCCAGTACCCAAACTCAGTGTAAATGGTGTAGAGATTGAAAGGGTATCTGAAACTAAATTCCTTGGAGTAATAATTAATAACAAACTGTGTTGGAAGTCACATATTAATTATATTAAAGGTAAAGTTTCCAAATCAATTGCAATATTACACAGACTGAAATATTTGCTGAATCAACCCACACTATACACCTTGTATCATTCATTAATACTCTCATACATGACATATTGTAATGAAGTATGGGGAAATACATACAAAACAAACATATATCCACTCTTTATACTTCAAAAGAGAGCTATTAGAATAATAAACAAAGCAGCTTACAGGGAACCAACAAACCCACTTTTTCTTAAACAAAAAACTCTCAAGTTGAAAGATCTGGTTGACTTTAAAACCGCAATAATAATGTTCAAAGTGAAGAATTTATCACTGCCCGCAAATATCCAAAAGTTGTTCCAAACAAGGGAGAAACGATATCACTTCAGAGGAACATGTATATTTCAAAAGCCTACAGTGAGAACAACCACCAAGCAACACTGTATTTCAGTGCAAGGAGTCAGATTATGGAACGATTATGGACCTGAATTAAAATCATGTACAACGCTTGGACAATTTAAACAAAAACTAAAGGAAGAAATACTCCAAACATATTTACAAGACGACATGTAAACTCACATAAGGATTGACATATCCAGCCTGTGTTGTGTTGTAGCTTAGTTTTTTTGTTTTTTTTTTTCTCTCTGTGACATTCTGTCTTAGATTTGTCGTGAATAGTAACCGCTTAACTTAGCTTAGCTTAGTTTTCTTTTCTTTTTTTTTTCTCTCAGTCACACTTTGTCTTAGCTTTGTTCTAAATTGTAATCACTCTTGTCTTGTTTACTCTTTTTTCTTTGAATTCTTGGATGGAATATGGGTGGGCAATATAAGCTGCGGCTTCAGCCATCACCCATTTCGGATAACTCACGTGGAATTGTTTAGTAGAAGGAGTCTTTGTCTAATTTGACCTTGTTGTTATATTATACAGTTTCTTTTAACCTGTACTGTATTATCCGAAATAAATTCATTCATTCATTCATTCTCCCTTTCGAGCACTGTATACTGTCACTTTTTTTGCACTTGTCATTTGTTTTGTTTTTTTTTTGTTTTACTTTTTTGTTCGAAATAAAGTATCTATCTATCTATCTATACATACTGTTGATACATGTGTTACAGTCTATGAGCTAGCAAGCTAACTAACAGTAGTACACACTCTGACTGTTATGGAGGCGGAGCGCCAAAGAGGATGACTCCCGCCATCAAACTCCTAATATAGGCATGGCGTGATGACGTCACTTTGTGCGTGCGTCCCCCCGTCCGTGTTGCCTATTGTTAATATATCCATATCTAACAGGTAGCTCAGACAAAAATGGCAAATGGACTGGTGCCCAGGCAACACAGCCCATACCTGTGCACATGCTTGCATGTACAATACAAAAAAATCAAATTTATGAGAAAAGTAGAAATTTAATTAGTTAATCAATTCAATTCAGCTTTATTTATATAGCACCACATCACAACAAAGGTTATCTTTGGAGGCGGCGGAGAGAGGAGACAGAAGCGGGGATGCCGGGCCAGGGCGCTAGCTAGACTACGGCGGCAGCCACACAGACCACCGCTACCGCGTCTCTTCATCTCAAACGTCAGAGCACTCTTGAACAAGATGGATGAGCTGAGGCTGCAGATAACAACGAAACCGATAAGGGATAGCTGCATTCTGCTGATCACCGAGACTTAAGATAAGATAAGATAAGCCTTTATTAGTCCCACAACGGGGAAATTCCAGGATTGCAACAGCACAGGGATAGCAACACTCAGAGCAACAATCAGAAGGCAAGAAAAAAAACAAGCAAGCAAGAGCAGCTAATATACATATGTACATATTACTATAAAATATATATATACACACACACAGACACACAGTGCAGAGCATTGTAGCTGGATGGAATAAATATATGAATATATAAACACACAGTGCGGAGTATTGTAGCTAGATGGAATAAATATGTAAATATATAAACACCCACAGTACGGAGCATTGCAGCTAGGTGGAATAAATATGTAAATATATAAACACACTTGGCTTCAACCATCCATCCCGGACAATGCTATCGAGCTAGCAGGCTATTATACCGTACAGTGGCATGACAGAACGAGGGACTCCGGGAAGACCAGAGGAGGTGGGCTCTGCATGTACATTAACAACAGCTGGTGCACAGACATGGCGATTGTAGACAGTCACTGCTCCTCAGACTTGGAATATGTGACTGTAAAATGTAGACCCTTCTATTTAACGAGAGAATTCACCGTCATCATGGCAACCACTGTATACATTTCACCTGATGCTAGTGCTAATGCGGCTAACGGATATTTATATGACAGTCTGAGCAAACAGCAGAGTTTACATCCTGAGGCTGTGCATATTGTAGCAGGGGATTTTAATCATGTGGACTTGAAAAAAGGTGCTCCCCAAGTTCCATCAGCATGTTAATTGTGCTACTAGGGGAGCAAATACACTTGATAAACTGTATTCCAACGTCAAGCAGGGCTTTAGGGTCACCCCACTTTCACATCTGGGCCAGTCTGACCACATGTCCCTGCGTGCAATCCCAGCATATGCACCGCTCAGGAAAACTGCTCCTATTATTACAAAAACAGTTAAAACATGGCCCGATGGTGCAACTCAGCAGCTGCAGGACTGCTTCAATAGGACAAATTGGGACATTTTTGAACACCCAGACCTGGACATATTTACAGATAGTGTGCTGTGTTATATTAAAACCTGCATGGACACTGTCACAGTTGAGAAAGACATCAGGATTCATCCTAACAGAAAGCCCTGGATGACCCAGGAGGTCCAGAAACTGTTGAGGGAGAGGAGAGCTGCCTTCAGGTCAGGCAACACATCTCATTATAGCTTAGCCCAGGCTAACCTGAAAAGAGGCATCAGGAAGGCCAAGAGGGAATACAGGAGGAGGATTGAGGACCACCTGGATAGTAATAACAGCAGACAGGTGTGGGAGGGGGTGCAGCAGCTCACTAATTTCAGAGCCAACCCTAGAGCGGCTGCAGAGAGCCCCTCGCTGGCAGAGGACCTGAATATTTTCTTTGCTCGTTTTGAGGTGGAGCCTCCAGAGATAGAAACAACAACGGAGCCCACAGCTCCCAGTAGCCCAAGCCTCATTGTCAAGGAGTATGAGGTGAGGAGAGTTCTGGGAGCGGTCAATCCCAGGAAGGCCACTGGACCTGACGGTGTCTCTGGGCATGTGCTGAAGGACTGTGCGTACCAGCTGACTGGAATCTTTACTAGGATTTTTAACCGGTCCCTGTCACAGTCCACAGTCCCACACTGTTTAAAATCCTCCACCATAATTTCTATACCCAAAAAACACAATGTTACCAGTCTTAATGATTACCGGCCATTGGCTCTGACTCCAGTGGTGATGAAGTGTTTTGAGAAGCTAGTCAGAGCCCACATCATATCACTCCTCCCACCAGTTCGCTTATAGAACCAACAGATCCACTGAGGATGCTGTAGCCACGGCCCTCCACGCTGCCCTGTTTCACCTGGAGCAGCCGGAGAGCTATGTGCGGATGCTATTTGTGGACTATAGCTCCGCCTTTAACACCATCCTCCCCGGCAGACTGGTGTCCAAACTCAGGGAATTAGGACTTCCATATTCCATTTGTACTTGGATCCAAAGTTTCCTCTCAGATTGCAGCCAGAGGGTTAAAGTGGGACCTCACATGTCCACCACCATTAGTCTCAGTACCGGCTCCCCACAAGGCTGTGTGCTGAGCCCCCTACTGTACAGCCTTTACACCTATGACTGCACCCCCATACACCACAGCAACAGCATCATCAAGTTTGCCGACGACACCACAGTGGTGGGGCTCATCTCCGGGGGAGATGAGACCGGTTTTAGGGGTGAGGTGCAGCAGTTGACAGAGTGGTGTGGGGACAACAACCTTCTTTTAAATGTCACAAAAACAAAGGAGGTCATCATAGACTTCAGAAGAAGTAAAACAGACATTCAACCTCTGACTATTAGTGGTACGGGTGTGGAGAGGGTCGAGGTTTTCCGCTTCCTGGGGGTCCATATTCAGGAGGACATGACATGGGGGGTGAACACAACTGAGCTGCTGAAAAAAGCCCAGCAGAGACTACATTTCCTCAGGGTGTTGAGAGGAAACAACATCTGTCAGAGACTGCTGTTGTCTTTTTATCGTTGCTCTATTGAGAGCATTTTAACTTATTGTATTTGTATTTGGTTCAGCAGATGCACGGTAGCTCAGAAGAAAGCTCTTCAGACTGTCATCAACACAGCCGAAAAAATTGTTGGTTGCCCTCTCCTCAGCCGTGAAGAACTGCACCACGCCCGCTGCCTTAAAAAGGCACAAAAAATCTTGAAGGACCCCTTTCATCCCGGTCACTCTCTCTTCCAACTACTACCATCAGGAAGGCGGTTTAGAGCAATCAAAACAAGGACACACAGATTTAAAAACAGTTTTTATCCGACCGCAATTACCTCCCTGAACTCTAGCAGAACATGAGGTTTGAAACTGTGAAACTGAGTGTGTGTGATATTTAAAATTAGTAATGCATATAATCTTTTTAAGCTTCTTTTGACTTTTAATTCACTGACTGGTTTGCATTTTAATTTCGTTGTACTTGTTACAATGACAAATAAAGTCTATTCTATTCTAATTCTAAATCTCATAGCGCTACAAAATATTAAATAAACATTAAACAAACAAACAAACATTAAATAAATATTTCAAGATTAAAGATAAGATTAAAGTAATTATGATTATTTATTGAATAAAATTGCACATTTCTACAGAAAAGTTTAGAATCCACTAGGAAAAAGTGGAAGAAATTATGAATATCAAGTCATAAATTCAAGAGAAAAACCTCATAATGTAGTGAGAGTGAAGTCATTAATTATTTTTTTTTAGCAAATACTTTCTTACTCTTAAAAGTAACTTTTTTGGTATATTTGAATATTTAAAGTTGTTTTACTAACTTCTGCCCACCCACCTGTGTCTGAGGCTGAGCCGTCAAACTTTAATGTTACACCTCCGACACCTGCGCCAAAGAAATGACGGCTGGGAAAACGAACCTTTTTATTTAAAATGCGCTCACCTTGTGGCCCCGCCTCCTCCAGGACGCCGTTTGCGTGGCCCCAGTGCTCCCAGACAGCCGGGGAAGTGGCATCTGACTCGGCGGTGTGGGGGAAAAGTTCGCTCCAGCCTTTTGCTGTCCCCGGCGTGGCTCATGGCGCTGCGGTCCGCTCGTCACCTCGCTGTCCCCGCGGCGCTGCTGGCGTTCGGGCTGGCCGGCATCCTGCTGCTCACCATCCCCGCTGAAAACATCCAGGAGGAGCCGCAGCTCAGGGTGAGGTCTCCCCGCTCTGGCTTTCTGGAAGTCGGTGTGTGTTGTGAGGGTGTTTTAGGACAGAGGGTTTTTTATGGTGGTCCTTTCTAAGCCACATTAAAACTCATTAAACAATTTTTTTTTATTTATTTTTTTTATTACTTATTTTGTACCCGTAGGTAGATTTGTTTTGCAGTCTGGTGACAAACCACCAGCTTTGAAAACTCTAAGAGTAAATTCAGCATACCAAAGTAATCGTTGCTCTATAAATCCACTGAAATTATTAGTGGTGCGGGGACCGGGGCAAGTTGTCACACTGTTCAAGTCTCCAAAACTAAAGGTGCAATCTCAAAACAGAAATGACAATTTTATGTGCAAATAACTCCAATCAGAGTCATTCTGATCTAAGCTAAGGACTGTTTTTGTATTTTTCATCATCAGAAAGTACAAAAACGACACGCAATACTTTTAGCAAGGTTGTTTAAGGACCTATGAGGGCATTTTACACGCTTTTCATTTTTAATTTTTTGCTAATTTCGGCTGTGTTCATGCATTTAGCTTGAATTTTGGAAATATTGTGTTATTATTTGATCTTGTTATTTCCCACTCAGTTCTTACAGTAACTTTAAAATACACTGTGTACAAGCAAGTATTACACTCATACTGTTAAACACAAAATAAGTTAAATTGAAACCTATTCAAACTAGTGATGTTAATGATTAATTGACCTTTGATCAATTATCGATATGAATTTAGTCGACTAAATTAAATTAGTTGTCAAATAATTGATAACTCAGCAGTCCTTTTCAATGGGCGCTTATTCTATGAAATGTAGTGGCATCACCATCCAGGTGGGGGCGCACACGGTCACCCACTGCCGACTTTCAACTGAAACTAAAGAAAAAACAGAAGAAGACACCAAGCCACCAGAGCGCATGTGCTGTGCAGAGCGAAAAAAAACTCACCCTTCCGGTGTAACAGGCCACAGTATACCCCCAGTCCAGACTATACCTAGGGTTAACCTTATGACTGTCTGTGGCGCACTTTTGCTACAGCAGCCTGTCCCCCTGCTGGTCAAGATTTTTTTCAAGAAAATATTCAGTTCAGATGTCAGAGATTTCTAAAGCTATAACTTGAAAGTTGTAAGAGATAATATCTTACTGTCAATTAGAAAGATGTAGAATATGATCCAAAGTTTGAGATGGGAATAAATTTACGCATTTAATTTGCATAATGCCACTGCAGCCATATCGAGTTACATAACTTTCAGTCAAAAGTGGACTTTGGACATATTTATACAAAGGATGGTTTTGTTTTTTGTCACCATTTTTTGTTTTGGGTTTTTTGTTACGTTATCTTCAAAGTATATGAACCAGAAAATCAGTACAATGTAAACAAACAAAGAAATCCATCAGACTTATAGCTGGCCAGACGGCTCGTTTCGTCCACTTTTGTTGTTATTTTGTCTTCTTTCGGTCATTTTTGCTTTCTTTACCACATCTAGAAACTCTTGTGATTATTCCACCTCAATTTCACTTTTATTCCGCCACAATTTATCTTATTGATGACACGGAACCAGCGCGATTGTTCTGTCCAGTCACATGGCGCTAGGGTCGATGGCAGGTGAAAATCAACCAGATTTGGCCACCCTCTGTTATAACAAAATGTAGATATTTACCTTCATAAGCTAAATAATCTCTTTTTAGAATCATAGTTGGTAAATTTGGGAGCAAATGCCTCCTCTGTCTTGTAATGGAGCACATCGACATTTGTTTACAAACTTGTCTTTGGTGTCCAGAAGTGAGGTTTTTGGATGGGTATTTGGGAGACATTAGTCCTCCAAGGCAAGAGCAGTAAGTTATACGTGTCTGCCACCTTGTGATGTGGAATACTTAGTACAACTGGGGATTTTTTATAGTTTTATGGCCACATCACATGACACATCACATGACAGGCGCCCAACTGCAACATAGATGGTGAGGGCACTTGAAACCAAGACTGACAAAGTAAAGTGGCCTAGGCTAGATGATTATACCCCGGGTATAATATGGCCTAGGTCAGTTCATACCCCCAGGCCAATTTATACCCCCCATGATATCAGCAGTGTTGAATGATATGCACAAGAATTAGGTTGCGTGTCCACCAAACACATTTTTTGTCGTCCGACTGCCCTGAGTGGTTTTTTTTTGTTTTTTTTTGTTTTTTTTCAGTGCTGAGCTCTGGGGGGAAAAAAAGTCTGTGCCCTGTATCCTAGCAGCAGCTTGTCACTCACAGCTCAGCACTTCTGCTTTTCCTATGGTCAGCCTTTCTACTTATTGTTTAATAGCAGTCTCTAAATAACAATGGACAGGACACATTGGTAGCAGCTCTAGATACCAAATATGATGACACAGAAAACAGGAGTCTGAGTACTGACTGTATCTGCGTCCTATGTCCCGCCCTTCCTTAATTCTGATTGGCTGCTTAGAAAGGTCTGACATTGACAAGCTCAGCTGCAGTCTGAAAAGTTGAACTTTTCAACTCTAAGTGCCCTGAGCACCGCTACAAAAAGCGGCCACTGCCGAGGGCGCTCAGCGCTGTAAACGCTGGACTACAATAATAGTCACCCACAGCTAAAAAAATGTGTTTGGTGGACACGCAGCCTTTCTTAACTACCTCTGCCAAGGAGGTAATGTAATCGCAGTAGTCTGTCTGTCTGTCTGTCTTTTAGCAGGATTACACAAAAAGTGCTGGATGGATTTTGGTGAAAATTTCACCAGCGGTAGCCCTTGGACCAAGGATGAACCCATTAAATTCTGGTTATGATCTAAGAGTGCATATTTCCACCAAGGACCTTGTTTGTATTTGTGCAACAGGATTACACAAAAACTACTGGATGGATTTGGATGAATATTTTTACCAGAGGTGGTCCTTGGCCTAGTGCACATTCAAAACTCTTTCCCTCTTTCCCAGTTTTTAAATTGTGTCGATAGGGCAAGTCTGTCATGTTTTTCAGACTATTTTTGTCATATTTGGTGTACATGTGGAGCGGCAAAAAATGGTAAAAAGGGAAAGTGAAATGGAAAGTAAAACCAAAAGTGTGGATCCTAAATGCTATGTTTGTTTGACGTTAATAGATGACGTAAACACTGATATGGTTTTAATATTGTAGCACTACCACATGAAGTGCTTCATAAAGTGCAATGCATCAACATGCAGGTACATCTCAAAAAATTAGAATATCATGAAAAAGTTCAATATTTTTTGTCACTCATTTCAGAAAGTGAAACCCATATATTATACAGATTCATTACACAGAGAGTGATATATTTCAAGTGATTATTTATTTTAATTTTGATGATTATGGCTCACAGCCCATGAAAACCCCAAATTTAGTTTCTCAAAAAATTAGAATATTACATAAAATTAATTTAAAAAATAGTTTTTAATAATATTTACACACTCAGTACTTGGTCAGGGCTCGTTTTGGATTAATTGCTGTATCAATGTGGCGTGGCATGGAGTCCTATGGATTCTCTATGGGGTTTAGGTCAGGAGAGTTTGCTGGCCAGTCAAACACAGTGACGCCATGGTCATTAAACCTGGTTTTGATACTTTTGGCAGTGTGGGTGGGTGCCAAGTCCTGCTGGAAAATGAAATCAGCTTCTCCATAAAGCTTGTCAGCAGAGGGAAGCATGAAGTGCTCTAAAATTTCCTGGTAGACGACTGCACTGACTTTGGTCTTGATAAAACACAGTGGACAAACACCAGCAGATGACCTCTGTTCAGATAAAAGTAAATTTTGCATTTCATTTGGAAATCAAAGTCCCAGAGTCTGGAGAAAGAGTGGAGAGGCACAGAATCTAAGTTGCTTGAGGTTTAGTGTGAAGTTTCCATAGTCAGTGATGATTTGAGGAACCATGTCATCTGCTGGTGTTGGTCCACTGTGTTTTATCAAGACCAAAGTCAGCGCAGTCGTCTACCAGGACATTTTAGAGCACTTCATGCTTCCCTCTGCTGACAAGCTTTATGGAGAAGCTGATTTCATTTTCCAGCAGGACTTGACACCTGCCCACACTGCCAAAAGTATCAAAACCAGGTTTAATGACCATGGCGTTACTGTGTTTGATTGGCCAGCAAACTCTCCTGACCTAAACCCCATAGAGAATCTATGGAGGATTGTCAGGAGGAAGATGAGAGACACCAGACCATCAATGCAGACGAGCTGAAGGTCACTATCAAAGCAACCTGGACCTTCATAACACCTCAGCCGTGCCACAGGCTGATCACCTCCATGCCACACCACATTGACACAGTAATTAATCCAAAAGGAGCCCCGACCAAGTATTGAGTGTGTACATGGACATACTTTTCAGTCGGTCCACATTTGTATTAAAAAAACTATTTTTTAAAATTAATTTTATGTAATATTCTAATTTTTTGAGAAATGGAGTTTGGGGTTTTCATGGGCTGTAAGCCATAATCATCAAAATTAAAATAAGTAAACACCTGAAATATATCACTCTCTGTGTAATGAATCTATATTATATATGTGTTTCATTTTCTGAAATGAGTGACAAAAAATATTGAATTTTTTCATGATATTCTAATTTTTCGAGATGTACCTGTATTATGTTGATACATTGCACTTTATGAATAAAATTATAAATACATAAAAAATAGGCCTAATTATCATAAATAATAAAGTGTAATTATAGCCAAGGGGACAGGTTGTTAAGACCAAGTGGTGGCGTCCAACTGGGGGTTCAAACCCAGAACCTCCGGCTCCAGAGTCCAGGACTCTACTTGTGTCGCCAAGAGGGTCGACCCACTTGGTAAGCCAAGTATGAATGCTTTTATTGATTCTGCTACATAATCTAGAAAACATTTGTTGTTAGTGTCTAACTTTCACAGTATTGTTGCATTTATTTATGTTGAGCTGAACTGTCAAAACGACCCAGGGGTGATGGGGCTGCATGCTGGTGAGATTGAGCCTTTTTTCTCTTCCTTTACGAAATGCAATTTCCTGAGCTCAGGGTCTTTTTCCGTCAATTAAGACATCAACTCCCAGTTATTTTTGGTGGAGTATCTGGACTCTCTTTTTTTTTTTTTTTTTTTTTTTGTTGGTGAAGATTTGTGGAGACATTGCTGCGGACTATCTCTTTTGTTTGTTTGTTTTTCATGTTTACAGTCGGCATTTTTGCACGAAAACAAACTGAGTGGAATGGACTGAGAAACTATATTTAGTTATTGATGAGAACAATTTTATGTACCTGCAAACCTGTATAGAAATAATTTAATGTGTAACTATTATTTTTTGTCTTTTGAGTTGAATTACAACACAATCTTAACACCATATTTGCTTGTGCATTTGAAATCATTTGTAACCCATTTTTATTTTGTAATAGTCAGTTTAATAGTTGATTGTTAGAATATTTTAGAAAAATATTTACCTGTGTGTAAAAGTGGGATGGGCGGGCGTGTCATTTACTTTGATTTATACAATTGTTAGTTCCTGTAGATTTGGATTTTTTCCCTTAATAATAAATATCTTCATTTAAAAAAAATGCATTTTGTGTTTACTTGTGTTATCTTTGTCTCATATTTAAATTTGTTTGATGATCTGAAACATTTAAGTGTGACAAACATACAAAAAAAAAGAAATCAGGAAGGGGGCAAACACTTTTTCACACTCACTGTAGCTGGTCTAATAAAAGAACTTCTTTTGTGATCTGGAGCTACAAGGGGGGCTGAAAAGTTCATAGTGGTCAGATTTGACCAAATGTGGTTTATTTTTCAACTGCAGGGATCCAAGTGCTGCAACACCAGTGGAAGAAGTGTGTGGACCGAAGGGGCGACTATGTTGAAAAATAAATTTGACCACTATGAACTTTCCCGCCTATGAATTCTTCAACTCCCCATACATAGAAAATAAAATTCAATTAAATGACCTTCAAAGTCCCCTCCCCCCCCCCAATATAATGGTAGGCGAAGCACTGCAGTGAATGGATGAACACCTCGCGTGACCAAGTCACCCGCTTATGTGGCGTCAACACGCACACTGTCCTGGACAGAACCAATTCATTACCCAACAGCAGCTGACGATGGCCCCAGCTGCACTAGACTCAGAGGGGATTCATCAAAAAAAAAAAAAAAAACCTGACAGGCATTTAAAATGTCAAAGATCTAGCTATGGTCTTCATCTGCACACAAGCCTAATGGTAAAAAAAATAAAAAATAACCCTGGGTGCTCCATCCCATCAGCCACCCCGAGATGACAGATGGGCCAGATGGACTGGCCCATCGGTCTTCTCCCTCAGTAGTGCTCATCTTGTAAGTTTATAGGTAAAACTGTAAGTGAAAAAGAAAACAAAAGCTATTTAGTATCTTATTTTATACAAAAAATGAAATGACTGGATATAAAATTGTTCTGCAGGATTGCTGCACAGCTTGGACAACAGAAGCTTGTATTTTGGCTGTTTTTCTTTGTTCCCAACTAAAAATCACATTTATTATACATTATAGCATACAGTAGATACCTTTGTACTGTGTTGGCTATGATGCACACATTTTTAACAGGATATGTGAGCTTATCATGTTTCTGATGAAATTGCACAAATCCGTTGTTCATACATTGCACTGCTTTAAGGGGACCGGTGTTTGAAAGAGCCTGTGTGGTCGCTGTCCATTGGTCTGTCAGTCACGTGCATTCTGGTGTGGCCTGATTCCAAGTTCTTTTCATTCAAACAGGAATTGAACGTAGCAGTGACTTCTTTTTGCAATGTGTGAGTGGAAGCACTGTCAAGACAACAGATCTTGAGAGCATGAAATCTCAGGAAAAGGCATGCAGTGCCTGAAAGCAAGATTTAATGAAGCACACTGCATTAAAGAAAAGTCCCATGCAACACAACAAGCATCAAAGCAAAGATCCTGCAACTTGACTTTCCCTTGCAGGCCCCAGGTCTGAACTCTGACGGAGAATCCATTCACTGCAGTTCTTAGCTCACTCTCTTTTTGTTCTCTACCAAAGCAACTTCTTTGCCTGAACATTTTTAGGTAAACCCAAGAATGGGCAGACATGACAGTTTTACACAAAACTGCTAAATAGATGTTTCTGTATGTCTGAGGAACTGTAATTATTTTGATCAGCACAAATTCTGTTTACTTTTTTTGGTTACTTGACCCAGCCTCTCAGCCTGTACCTCATGTCAGAATCAGAATCAGATTTATTGCCATTGTTCATGTAGTTCACAAACTAGGAATTTGTCTTGGTGCAATGCTGCAACATTAAACATGATAAAATAAAAGAAATAAACTATACATGCAATAAAGTGTAGAATAAGAGAGTAATACTGGTCAGCAGTTAAAATATATTAGCGAGCAGCAGATAATGTGGAGAACCATATAGTGCAGTCGGTAATGCAGGAAGAAAACAGTGATGATTGACATGAGTCTGGTTGAGCTGCTGTACATAGTGCACGAGAGTCAATAAGTCACTTAGTGTTCAGCAGTCTGATGGCAGAGGGGAAGAAGCTGTTCATGTGACGGGAGGTTTTAGTCTGGATGGACCGAAGTCTTCTACCTGAGGGGAGGGGGGCAAACAGTACGTGACCAGGGTGTGAGGGATCGGCTATGATCCGGCCAGCACGCCTCTGGGTCCTGGAGATGTACAGATCCTGGAGAGATGGGAGCTTGCAGCCGATCACCTTCTCAGCAGTGCGCACGACGCGCTGCAGCCTTAGTCTGTCCCTGGCAGTGGCTCCTGCGTACCACACGGTTATGGAGGTGGTGAGGATGGACTCGATGATGGCTGTGTAGAACTGCACTAACATCTTGGTGGGTAGCTTGAGCTTCCTCAGCTGCCGCAGGAAGAACATCCTCTGCTGGGCCTTTTTGATGAGGGAGCTGATGGTCGGCTCCCACTTGAGGTCCCTGGTGATGGTGGTGCCTAGGAAGCGGAAGGAATCAGCAGTGGTGATGGGAGAGCCTGTGAGGGTGAGGGGGGGCAGAGGGGTTGTGACTTTTCTGAAGTCCACAATCATCTCCACTGTCTTCAGAGCGTTCAGCTGCAGGTTGTTGTTGTTGCACCAGGACGCTAGCTGGGCCACCTCTCTCCTGTAGGCGGACTCGTCGCCATTGGAGATGAGCCTGATGAGGGTGGTGTCGTCCGCAAACTTGATCAACTTGACAGACTGGTGGCTGGAGGTGCAGGAGTTGGTATAAAGGGAGAAGAGTAGGGGGGAAAGTACACAGCCCTGGGGTGATCCGGTGCTGATGCTAGCAGAGTCTGAGACAGTCTTTCCCAGCCGCACATGCTGCCTCCGGTCCGTCAGGAAGTCGGTGATCCACCTGCAGAGGGAGTCAGGCACGTTGAGCAGGGACAGCTTGTCCCGGAGCAGAGCAGGGCGGATGGTGTTGAATGCGGAGCTGAAGTCCACAAACAGGATCCTGGCGTAGGTTCCCGGGGAGTCCAGGTGCTGCAGGATGTAGTGGAGGGCCAGGTTGACTGTGTCGTCTACAGACCTGTTGGCTCGGTAGGCAAACTGCAGTGGATCCAGGAGGGGGGTGGTGATGGACTTGAGGTGGGGCAGGACCAGGCGCTCAAAGGACTTCATGACTACAGAGGTGAGCGCTACAGGTCTGTAGTCGTTAAGTCCAGTGATCCGTGGCTTCTTGGGGACAGGGATGATGGTGGAGGATTTGAGGCAGGACGGCACGTGGCATAACTTAAGGGAGGTGTTAAAAATGTCTGTGAAGACAGGAACCAGCTCTTTCGCACAGTGTCTCAGGGTGGAGGGAGACACGCCGTCCGGACCGGGGGCCTTGCGCGGGTTCAGTCTGGAGAACTGTTTGAGCACGTCCTGCTCACTGATGACAAGGGCAGGGGGGGAGGAGGGGGGGCGCCTTTGATGAAGTAGGGATCGTGGAGGCTGTGGAGCTGGAGGGAGGGGGGGAGTTGGACACAGATGACGGGGTGTCAAAACGGGCATAGTGTTGGGACAGTCTTTGACAAAGGGCTTTGTCATCCTGACCTTTAGGAGCCTGAGGCCGATAATTGGTGATTTGCCTCAGTCCTCTCCACACAGAAGCCGAGTCATTAGCAGTGAACTGCTGCTGGAGTCTCTCAGAATACACAGATTTAGCTCTCCTCAGCTCTCTGCTAAACCGATATTTAACCTCCCTGTAGCAGTCCCTGTCTCCACTTTTCAACGCTGCTTCCTTCTCCTTCCTGATCTGTCTGAGCTTAGCTGTGAACCAGGGCTTGTCATTAGACTACCTCACCCTGGTGTGCGATGGAAGAATGCTCTCCTCACAAAAGTGGATGTAAGAGTTCAGTGTCCGTGTACTCATCCAGATCATGCGTGGCTCCTTTAAACATGCCCCAATCAGTTATTTCCATGCACGTTTCCAGCTTCTCCTCAGCTTCACTGGTCCGTTTCTTCGTAGTGCTCACAACAGGTTTAGTGAGCTTCAATCTCTGTCTGTATGTGGGAATGAGGTGGACCATCACGTGATCAGATAATCCGAGCGCAGCGCGGGGAACAGCGCGATATGAGTCTTTCACTGTGGTGTAACAGTGATCCAGCGTGTTTATGTGTTTATGTTTATGTTCATGTGTGAAGGTTCTTAACGGAGTCGTTCAGATGATTACTTGTATTTTTGTAAATATCACAAAATATTCAAAGATAACCAAATATCTTATTACACAATTCTAATCAAGCTGATTTTTTTGTTTGTTTGTTTGTTTTTTTTGTTGTGCAGCTTCAAAGTTTCTGACTGGATCCCCAGGTTGTTTGTGAAAGCTTCTTTACAATGATGAAATGGGGGCAACCTAGGAGTTTCATCAATTGCATTATCTTATTTTTATGTAAGCATAGCCGCTTGCAACCCTAATAAAAGCTGTCCTCCAGTCACCATGACATAGGGGCTCCAGAGAAGAGCTATAAAGACAGCCTGTGAAATAGGGATGGGAATTTAGAACCAGTTCCTGTTGGGAACCAGCTCCAAGTTTTTCAAGCCCCTGGAATCGTACATCACTAATGTTATCAATTCCTCTTTTCAAGGCTGCGGGTTTAACACTTCTGTGTTTTTTCTAAAAACAGCATGCGTCATGACATCACACGCTGCCATTACCAACCAACACCACAATGCTGTCACTACTGCGGGATAATGGCAGTAGCATGTGTAAACACAAGCAGCATGGCATGTAGTAAACACAAGTTGAAACATCTCTTGATGCGGCAGCATGGGATACAATGAAAGACTGCAAAGGGTTCAACAGTCTACGAAGTGCGCCTGCACCTGATTCCCAAACAGCAGCACCCCCATTAGTGATGGTAATATTTAGGGCTGCAGCTAACGACTATTTTAGGGCTCGGGCCCTAGTAATAGTTGCTTATTATTAGTAGTAGAATATTAGTGGAATGCTAGTAGTCTGGCAGGCTAAATTAAGTTCATTTTTTTAACTCATAAAACCCAACGAAAAACATGTGATATTTAAATATGAGCTCATTCTTTGATGACGGCAACAGGTTTTACCAACCTGCTCGCTCTCCAATCCTTGCCAGGAAATCCCATTGATCCTAGCTGCACATGGAGCTCTAATGAAGTTTGTGTTTAAAGGCTTGCATCCATTGATGACCGTAGAGCAGCTGGAGTTTGGGTAGGTGGTACGTGCAATGTAGGTTACAGATTAATACTGAACAAGACTCCTTGCAATGTCTTGAGATTTTACCAGTGTTAATATACAGTTGAGTATTGTGTGTGTGTGTACACTCTGCATATATACTGTATATACAGTGGAATGAAAAAGTGTTTGCCCCGTCCTGATTTCTCATTTTTTTTGTATGTCTGTAACACTTAAATACTTCAGATCATCAAACAAATTTAAATATCAGACAAAAATAACACAAGTAAACACAAAATGCAGTTTAAAATGAAGGTGTTTATTATGAAGGGAAAAAAAATCCAAACCTACATGGCCCTGTGTGAAAAAGTGATTGCCTCCTAAACCTAATAACTGGTTGGGCCACCCTTAGCAGCAACAACTGCAATCAAGCATTTGTGATAATTGGCACTGAGTCTGGGCAGCGCGGTGGTGGAGTGGTTAGCACTGCGGCAGCACAGCAACTCACCCTTGGCCCGATCCTGGGTTCGATCCCAGCCCCCGACTAACAGTCATCTGTGTGGAGTTTGCATGTTCTCCCCGTGTCTGCGTGGGTTTACTCCGGGATTTCTCCCGTTTCCTCCCACATGCCAAAAACATGCACGTTAGGTTAATTGGCATCAAACTGGGGATTCTAAATTGTCCTTAGGTATGACTGTGAGAGTGAATGGTTGTCTGTCTCTCTGTATTGGCCCTGTGATGGACTAGCGATCTGTCCAGGGTGTACCCTGCCTCTCGCCCAAAGATGCTGAGATAGGCTCCAGCCCCCCCACGACCTGAAAAGGATTAAGGGAAGAAAATGGATGCATGGATGGCACTAGTCTTTTACAGCGCTGTGGAGGAATTTTGGCCCACTCATCTTGGCAGAATTGTTGTAATTCAGCCACACTGGAGGGTTTTTGAGCATGAACCGCCTTTTAAAAGTCATAGCACAGCATCTCAGTTGGATTCAGGTCAGGACTTTGACTAGGCCACCCCAGAGTCTTCATTTTCTTTTTCTTAAGCCATTCATAGGTGGACTTGCTGGTGTGTCTTGGATCATTGTCCTGCTGCAGAACCCAAATGCACTTCTGCTTGACGTCACAAACAGATGGCTGGATATACTCCTTTAGGATTTTTTGGTAGACAGCAGAATTCATGGTTCAATTTACCACAGCAAGTCTTCCAGGTCCTGAAGCAGCAAAACAGCCCCAGACCATCACACTACCACCACCATATTTTACTGTTGGTATGATGTTCCTTTTTTGAAATGCTGTGTTACTTTTATGCCGGATGTAATGGGACACAAACCTTCCAAAAAGTTCAACTTTTGTCTCGTCAGTCCACAGAGTATTTTCCCAAAAGTCTTGGGGATTGTCAAGATGTTTTCTGGCAAAACTGAGACCAGCCTTTTTGTTCTTCTTGCTCAGCAGTGGTTTTCGTCTTGGAACTCTGCCATGTAGGCCATTTTTGTCCCAGTCTCTTTCTTCTGGTGGAGTCATGAACACTGACCTTAAGTGAGGCCTGCAGTTGTTTGGGTGTTGTTGTGGGGTCTTTTGTGACCTCTTGGATAAGTCATCGCTGCGCTCTTGGGGTAATTTTGCTCGGCCGGCCACTCTTGGAAAGGCTCACCACTGTTCCATGTTTTCGCCATCTATGGATAATGGCTCTCGCTGTGGTTTGCTGGAGTCCCAAAGCTTTAGAAATGGCTTTATAACCTTTTCCAGAGTGATAGATCTCAATTATTTTGTTTCTCATTTGTTCCTGAATTTCTTGGGATTGTAGCATGATGTCTAGCTTTTGAGGATCTTTTGGTCTACTTCACTTTGTCGGGCAGGTCCTATTTAAGTGATTTCTTGATTGAGAACAGGTGTGGCAGTAATCAGACCTGGGTGTGGCTAGAGAAATTGAACTCAGCTTTCCATCATCATAGCAGTCTGTTTTGGGTGACAATGACTGTTTCATTTAGGTCTGATCAGATTCCTCCATGCAGCTCTGTCCTTAGCCTTCCACTGCCAGGAACTCCTGTCTATATCCAACTTCTTAACCACTTGCACTCCGGGCAATTTTCCTAAAAATGTCAAAAAATAACGTGCCCAAAGTAAATTGAAAGCTGTTATTCAACCCTTTGCAGCATCTTCATGGGGTTGGTCTCATTCAAAAGAAAACACTTTGAATTTTTTGACAAAAAAAACATAATCTCTCTACATGCTCCGGCCACTGAGTTACAATCATCTAAACATACTGAACTTGAAGAAAATAAATTTGGACACGGTGTTTTTTTTGGATACAAATGCTTGCAAATAACACACAGCTGTCCGATCCGGCTGGAAAATGCAACAGAAATGTAGAACCAAGTGTTATCAAGCTGAGATCCAAATTTGGTAACAATACCACAAAAAATGAATATTTTACACAGCTTTGTTCTCAGGCTGTTCCCAGGCGTTTTGGAACTGTGCCAAATTGTGCCAAATGGCACAGTTTGGAAAAACGTCTGTAACTTTTGAATAACTCAATGTAGAATCTTCATTTTAGGCTCTAATGAAAGGTCACACTCAGGGCTGTGTCTGTGTGTGTGTGTGTGTGGGCGGGGGGTCGTCCTCCCCCCCCCGCTACCAAGGACTGAGTTCGGCCCTTCACTACATGACGGATTACACTCCTTGCATGTTTTCACAGCGGCTCCCCCCCCCCCTCGCTACTGTGTGTGTTTGTGTGTGTGTGGGGGGGGTTATCCCCCCCCTCGCTACAGAAGAGGGCCATCGCTACATGATGGAATAAACTCATATGCTTCCCGCGGACCGGGGGGGCGTTCGGACCGTGAACGCCCCCCCCACTCCTCTTCTGCAGCGGGGGGGGGGGGGGGGGGCGTTCACGGTCCGAACACGGCAAATGAACCGTTTATCGTGGCGCACGCACTTCGTACTTCGTGCGCAGTACAGTTGTAATTTACCGATCGGTCAAAAGTCATTTTTGGATTACAGTTTTCAGGGATAAATAATAATTTAGCTTATAACACCTTACCTCTTCAAAGCAGCAGAGTCGTGGCGAACATCTCTTCCCCATTGTCAGACGAACGCGACGCTGCTCTGCTCGTGGATCCCGATCAAAACATAATTCCATTATTGCCGTTTTGGCGAATGATTTACGACTTTTGTCGTCGGCCTCCGTCGGTCTATGATGACGGAAGAGAATCCTAAACGTCTATTCTGCTGAAATGAGTGCAGGTCCCACTTGTGGGTGGTCTCCATGCTGCTGGGTGAGCCTGGATCTGTAGCAGGTTCATCCAGCTTCCTTTGTTTTTATCTGCTGCAGCAGTAAATCTCTCTTCACCAGCCCGAATTTCTGTGCTTCAATTGGCTCGTGCATTCAAAGTAGGCGGGTCCTCCTTCCTCGGTTTTCATTCATTGGCTCTTCAAGGTTTCAGAAACCCAATTCAAGGCTCTTATTAGTCGAATGAGAGGTCAATCAGATGAACTAATCTGTTCGCGGCTGTGACTGCAGCTTTTTTTTTCAGTGGCGCTTGGAGGCCACACCACCTACATCACCACCATCATGCGTCATGCGTCCAAGCGTGCACGAGTGCGCTCTCGTGCGCCCTCGTGCGCCCTAGGACGCAGAGACTTGCCCGCCCGCGGAACAATGGCGTGCAAGTGGTTAAAGTTTCTTTTTACAGTGTCTTTAAATCTGAGCCTTGGTCTACCCTGATTGCGTTTGCCCTCGCATAACTGTGAGTAGAGTAACTGCCGAGGGAGACAGTGGTGGTCCATCCTTTCAACATGTCCGAGCCATCTCAGGTTCATCTGTATTAGCATGTCCTCCATTGATGGTAGACCAGCTTGTTTCAACACTTCTATGTTGGTTATCTTGTCTTTCCATGAGATGTTCATGATGGCTCGAAGGTGTCTCATCATGTACGCATGGGGTTTCTTTACCTGCACTCTGTAGACAGTCCAAGTTTCAGCACTGTACATTAGAGTAGCCAGTACTGTTGCTCTGTACACTTTGCATTTCGCACAGATAGACACATGTCAAATGTTCCACAGTCTCTCTCTCAAGTTTCCAAACACAGCGCTCGCTCTTCCCATTCTGAGAGAGAGTTCATCCTCCAGCCTAGCATTCTTTGAAACAGTACTCCCTAGATACTTGAAAGTCTTGCACTTGACTAGTGGCTCTGTACCAATGCTGATCTCTTCTGGTAGTGATGTTGATAACTGGAACTTTGGTGATTGATAAAGGCACTCTGTCTTTTTGATGTTGATTTTGAGGCCAAATTGGCTAGCTGCTCTGGCAAATTTCTCCACTAAAGATTGCATATCTTCCGCACTGTGTGCAACTAGAGCACTGTCATTGGCAAAGAGCATTTCTCTTACTACCTTTATCAATGTCTTACTCTGGGCTTTAAACTGTACCACATTGAACAAGTCTGCTTCTTTCCTTGTTTGAATGTATACTCCTTCTGAAGTGTCTTTGAAGGCCACCTCAAGCATGGCTGCCAGATATAGCGAGAAGAGTGTAGGCACCAGCACACACCCTTGTTTCACCCCGTTGCTTAATGAAAAGTCTTTAGCTACTGAACCACTCATTACCAGGTTTGCTTGCATACCTGTATGGAGTGCCTCGATCAGGCTGACAAACTTCTCTGTACAGCCATATTTCTTGAGTACCTGCCAAAGTCCTTGTCGCGAAACAGTATCAAAGGTTTTATTGAAGTCTGTGAAGACTACATAAAGCAGCATGTTCTGTTCGATACACTTTTCTTGAACCCGTTTCGAGAAGAAAATCATGTCCATTGTGCTTCTTCTGCTTCTAAAGCTGCACTGGGTTTCCGGTAGTACATTCTGCGAGATGTGTTCATTGAGTCTGTTCAGTAGTACACGTGAGAGAATCTTACCAACAGTGGCTAGCAGTGATATACCTCAGTAAATTCCACAAACTTTCCTGTCACCTTTCTTGAACAAAGGCACAATACTTGCATCCTTCCAGTCTTGAGGTACTTTCTGGGCATCCCATATCTCTTGGATGAGCTTGTCCAGGCAGTTGGTCAGCTGAACACCACCAAATTTCCACACTTCTGCTGGAATTCCATCCCTTCCTGGAGCTTTACCATCCTGTGTTGTCCTGATAGCTGCCATTAGTTCATCAAGATTTGGTGGTTCATCCAGACTTGATACAACTGGTCGCTGCACTAGAGCTTCTTTAGCCTCTTCAGTGAGATCTCCATGGGTGTTTAATAGTTGGTCAAAGTGGTCTGCAAATCTGTCCAGGATCTTGTCTTTCTCCTGCAAAACTGTTTCACCATCCATAGCCTTTAGTTGGATCAATCCTCTTGGTTTAGGGCCGTAGATTTCTTTCAAACCTGTGAAGAATATTTTCATGTCCTTCTTGTCTGCTGCAGTTTGAAGTGCCTCCGCTTTTTCATCCCACCATTTGGACTTCATATCTCTGGTGTGCTTCTGTAGCTCACTCTGAGCCTTTGAGTATTTCTTCTTCTTCAACCTTGTGTGACACTGTAGGTTTTCCTGCCTAGCTGTATTCCTCGCTTCTAGTAGTTTCTTCAGATGTTCATCATGCTTATCAAACCAATCTTGATGTTTCCTCTCAGGGTGGCCTAAAACATCATTTGCAGTCTGATACATCGTATCCTTCATTGTTGCCCATTTCTCTTCTATGTCATTCTCTGAGTTGTTGCTGTCCCAGTCTTTCTAGTTTTCTTCCATTTCCTGTATAAGTTCTTTCTGCTTCTTTTGGTCTTTCAGTGCACTAGTGTTTAGCTTCCATGGTGGCTTCGCACCCGTCCTGCAGTGCTGTTTTTGTCTGCAAATTCTTAATCTAGATCTCAGCATAACATGATCAGTACCACAGTCCGCACCTCTCATTGCTTTGGTGTTCAATACATCCCTTATGTCTCTCTGCCTTACTATGATGTAGTCTAACAAGTGCCAGTGCTTGGATCTTGGGTGCATCCATGTCTTCTTGTGTGTGTCCATGTGCTTAAATAGAGTGTTGGTTATCACAAGGTTGTACTCTGAACATAGTGCAAGTAGAAGTTCTCCATTAGCATTGCACTTGCCTACTCCATGACTGCCTAGCACTCCTTTCCATTTCTCAGTGTCTGAACCAACTCTGGCATTAAAATCTCCGAGTATCAGCCTATCATCAGTTGGTACACGCCTGATAGTCTCACGTAAATCACTGTAGAATTTTTCCTTTGCCTCCTCTGTGTTGGTCATTGTTGGGGCATATACACTGATGAGTATGGCATACATCTTCCGCTGTAGTGGGAGTCTCATAGTCATCCTGTCATTGATTGGCACCGGTTCCTCATCAAGCATTGCTGCTATCTCCTTTCTAACTGCAAAGCCCACGCCTGCTTCTCTCCTTTCTTGAGTTGATTTCCCACTCCAAAAGAAGATGTACCCATGGTCTTCCAAGCTGTCATATCCAGGAAATCTTGTTTCACTAAGTGCAGCTATGTCTATGTTCATTTCCAGGGCCACAAGCGCGGTCTGTCTTTCTGGGCGCTGTGATGTTGTTCTGTCCAACAGAGTGCATACATTCCATTCTGCTACCCACAAGGCTGCTGTTTCCCTCTTCTTTTGTCTTCCTGCTCCTAGCTTACTTTTCGCTGCCTGTTGGAGTGTGAGCAGATCAGCGCTGACCTTGTTAGCCCGGGCGACGTCCAAGACGGTATGAGTTGCTTTCTGACTGACCACTTCATGAAACTGCTTGCAAAGTATTAGAGTACTGCTAGCTTTTGCTGGACTAGCAGCACATTCTTGGCAGATAAAGGTATTATCAGTGGCAAGGACAAGCCAAGACAAACTGACTCCACTATCTGTTGCAGTGACTGACCAGATGATAGGTTTGTTTATCTCTGCTCTTTGTGTAGTGCACTGTACCAGTCGGTGCATCACAATGCACCGACTGGTACAGTCCACCACACACCTTGCGACAGATATGTTTATCTGCCAGGATGTCCAGTCTCACCCCGTGTAACTGGGAGTGGTCCACCACAGACCTGTGGCAGATATTGTTTTTTAGTTCTGCCAGGATGCCCTGTTTCACCCTCCACATCCTTGGAAGGGCGGGGATGCCAGTTGAGTCGCCAACAGCCTAACCCATGAGACAGGTAGTACCAGTAGTACCAGTTTTCATGGTTATCCATGAAAGCAAGCCAATACCTGACCGTACCAAAAAAAAAAAAAAATGGGGGGGATGTAAGTCTCAGTTAAAAGCTGCCAATTTCTGACCAAAAAAGTGGAATTTTATGGGTAAAAAGCTGCAACTTTAGCAAAAAGACAAAAAAGTTGTAAATTTCCAACTGTTTATGACCTAAAATGCTGCAAATTTACAAAGAAAAACGTTGCAAATATAAGATTTGAGTAAAATGCTGCAAATTTAAGCATTTTTTTAAACTGCAAACTCAAGAGTAAGAAAAGTTCTAAATTCACGAGGAAAAAGCTGCAAAATTATGAATAAAAAGCTGCAAATTTTCAAGTAAGAAGCTGCACATTTCTGAGTAAAATGACTCTGCGGGAAAATCCTTCAAATTTATGAGAAAAATCCTCACCTTTACAACAGAATGTTTCTAATTTACATGAAAAAGGATGCAATAAATTGGTGTTTGTTGGCCATTTTTAAAATGACAGCCATGAAGAGGACCTAAATGGTGGTGTTTGGTGGTGTTAAATCCTGCAGATCTGCACTAATCAGCAGGGAAAAGGAGAAGAAGAAGAGGAATAGGTGATCCACAGCAGCAGAAATAATCCAGTTAACCCAGGAGGAGTAAACACGACACGCCATGACACCCAACAGATCCCCCCACCCCATGATATCAGTGGGAACAGCTGGGACAAACTTCACACCTCTGTCGATTTACATGTTCCCTTCTGAGGACAATTCAAACAGAGATGCTGCTGAGATGGAAACAAAAGGGTTAAAAGGGGATGTGGTTTTAACAGCAGCACTGATACCACCCCCCTACCCCGCAACTGACCTGCTGGACAGGAACTAACAACTCCTCAGACCTGTTAACACAATTTTAGCAACAAAAAAACATGCAAAAGAACCAAGATTCCCTTTGATTTAACAGGATAACAGTGTGAATTTTCTGGTCTGTGAATGAACAGAGCAGCCATGAGTGTTTCATGGAGTCACTTATTGAATTATAATGGCTAATCTAAGTCACAATTTCAGGAAACATAAGCTTCAGGGGACACTTAAACCCATGACACATTGTTTTAAATTTTGCTGATTTTTTTTTTTTTTTTTTTTTTTTTTTTGGCTTCTCTTCCAGTCCTTATGGCCACTTTCTGATTGCTTTGAGTTTTTAAAACATCATTTTAAGAATAATGTTAACGGACTTAAAGTACATTTCTAACTACACTATATCATACAATGCCGTTTAATATACGATTTTGTGTGATCACATTTAGATCTTAATTCAAACAAGCAGAGTATTTGCAACCAACTTAATTAAGACTTGAACTAAAAACAATCAATCTGAATACAACTGGGAGCGTTTAAGAATAAAAAATCTTTGGATTTCTTAATGAAGTTCTGCCTGCGAGATCACCTGCACTCAAACATTCCAAGTACCATTCATGGGACGGACCAGATTCCATACAAAAATGTTAAAATTTTGCTTTGGCTTTGTCTGTAAGAGGTTGCTGTTCCAGTTAAGTCTCAAGTGTTGAAGAGTCCACCTTTGTATAAAACGGCCAAGTCAGTATACCACAAAGGGCTCAAAGTCGCTAAAATAATCCAAAGGTTAAACCGGCTGTTGGTGTCATTTAAACCCTGCATGGCTTCGACAACGTGGAACCGGCATTTCACTTTGAAACGGATGGCAGCGAGTTATTGCAAATGAGCAAATTTAAAACACTTTAAAACACACAACACTAAAGTTAAGAATACTGCGAGAAGGAAAATAGTTTAATGTAAAACACAGCTGTCTTACCTTGAAATGTCCTTTACAAATGAAGAGATTCAAACTGAAGAATGGAGAAAAAACGTAAAAACTGTATAAAATATCCAGTAGATTCCACAGAGGCGTTACAATACAGCCGTGGACAAAATTGTTGGTACTCCTCTGTTAATGAAAGAAAAACCCACAATGGTCACAGAAATAACTTGAATCTGACAAAAGTGGTAATGAATAAAAGTTCTATGAAAATTAACCAATGAAAATCAGACAATGCTTTTGAATTGTGGTTCAACAGAATTATTTTAAAAAACAAACTCATGAAACAGGCCTGGACAAAAATGATGGTACCCTTAACTTAATATTTTGTTGCACAACCTTTTGAGGCAATCACTGCAATCAAACAATTTCTGTAACTGCCAATGAGACTTCTGCACCTCTCAGCAGGTATTTTGTCCCACTCCTCATGAGCAAACTGCTCCAGTTGTCTCAGGTTTGAAGGGTGCCTTCTCCAGATGGCATGTTTCAGCTCCTTCCACAGATTCAATAGGATTTAGATCAGGGCTCATAGAAGGCCGTTTTAGAATAGTCCAATGTTTCGGGCTTAGCCATTCTTGGGTGTTTTTAGCTGTGTGTTTTGGGTCATTATCCTGTTGCAAGACCCATGACCTGCGACTGAGACCAAGCTGTCTGACACTGGGCAGCACATTTCTCTCTAGAATACCTTGATAGTCTTGAGATTTCATTGTACCCTGCACAGATTCAAGACACCCTGTTCCAGATGCAGCAAATCAGCCCCAGAACATAGCAGAACCTCCTCCATGTTTCACAGTAGGAGCAGTGTTCTTTTCTTGGTATGCTTCATTTTTGCGTCTGTGAACATAGAGCTGATGTGCCTTGCCAAATAGTTCTAGTTTTGTCTCGTCTGTCCATAGGACATTCTTCCAGAAGCTTTGTGGCTTGTCAACATGCAGTTTGGCAAATTCCAGTCTGGCTTTTTTATGATTTGTTTTCATCAGTGGTGTCCTCCTTGGTCGTCTCCCATGAAGTCCACTTTGGCTCAAACAACGACGGATGGTGCGATCTGACACTGATGTACCTTGACCTTGGAGTTCACCGTGAATGTGTTTAGAGGTTGTTCTCGGCTTTTTTGTTACCATTCGTATTATCCGTCTCCTCCTGCGGCCACGTCCAGGGAGGTTGGCTACAGTCCCGTGGATCTTAAATTTCTGAATATGTGCAACTGTAGTCACAGGAACATGAAGCTGCTTGGAGATGGTCTTATAGCCTTTACCTTTAACACGCTTGTCTATAATTTTCTTTCTAATCTCCTGAGACAACTCTCTCCTTTGCTTCCTCTGGTCCATGTTTAGTGTGGTACACACCATGTCACCAAAGAGCACAGTGACTACTTGTCACCCTTTAAATAGGCCGACTGACTGATTACAAGTTTGTAGACACCTATGATGTTAATTAGAGGACACATCTTGGTTGAACGTGTCCCTATGGTCACATTATTTTCAATCTTTTCTAGGGGTACCATCATTTTTGTCCAGGCCTGTTTCATGAGTTTGTTTTTTAAAGTAATTCTGTTGAACCACAATTCAAAAGCATTGCCTGATTTTCATTGGTTAATTTTCATAGGATTTTTATTTATTACCACTTTTGCCAGATTCAAGTTATTTCTGTGACCATTGTGAGTTTTTCTTTCATTAACAGAGAGGTACCAGCAATTTTGTCCACGTGTGTATATGTTGTGAAGGAATGAAAGGACGAGACACGAGAAGCCCAAATTGTGCACCAGGAGTGCACCAGAAGAAAAGTGGAAAAACACAGATTGTGCTGCTTATGCAAAGGGCTGCAAACTAACAAAGTTGCATGAAAATGGCACAAATTCACCAGAAAAAAAAATTACCCATTTAAGCACAGAAGGTCTGAAATTGTGTGAAAATGGTGAAAATGTTACAGAGTCAGTCGAGGGCTAAACTACTATTTACAGGGTAAAAAAAAGCCAAAATCAGGAGCAAATATACACAAACTCACTGCTCCTTTTTCTCCTCCGTTCTTGAAGCAAATAAAAATAAAAACACTCCAAAAATCTCAGTCACTACTAAAACTACTATTTACTAAACTGAACTATTATTTACGTGGTAAAAATGCCAAATATGCCATTATAGGGTAGCTCCAAGTTAGAATTCCATTCCGTTATTCCCTTTATCACAGGATTATAAGAACAAGACTGTCACCATAATTTCAGCCTTCATTCTGAACATTAGTGCATCTTGGTAAATTAGAAAATCACGATTTGAAATTTAATTAAAAAAATAACCATAATCATCACAAATAAATTTAAAACGGCTTAAATATTTCACTGGAGGTGTACTGAGGGCTCATATTCCTGCACTGATATTTAAAGTTTTTTTACCTCCGCCAAGGAGGTTATGTGATCATCGGCGTTGGTTTGTCTGTCTGTCTGTCTGTTTGTTTGTTAGCAAGATAACTCAAAAAGTTATGGACGGATTTTCATGAAATTTTCACAGATTGTCAGAAATGGGGTATCCTACAGATGATTACATTTTGGTGGTGATCCGGATCACCGTCCAGAAGAAAACCGCCATTACGGAAAATGCCATTTTCGTCAATAACTACTGAACCACTAATCCTATCATTGTGAATCCACTTGCTAGTCATATGTTTTCATAGTCAAGGAATCTGAAAACGTACACACAAACACTGTATGGGGGGAACTATGGCACTTGGCGGAGGTCTGCGCTCTCCGAGTGCTTTTCTAGTTTTTTTTATTACTTCAGACTGGAAGAAGTTCTTTTAATTTTCATCTGAAGCCTAATTAAACTTTTAAACTTCTAGATCCAGCAAGGTTTCAAACAGGATGGACTAGCTTATTATTTTTTTTTTTTTTTTACTTTAATGGAGTTGAATATTACTCGAGTCTGTTTTTAACACACAGTTACAACAGCCTTTATGGAGCAGCAGAGCTGCTATTTGAGTTTTTATACTTTAACATCTATTATTTAACCGACTCGCTTTGTAAGTTGTCTTTTTAAGTCTTTTTAAAGTCTGTACTGTTTTTGTACTTTTATTGTTTCTTATTGTTTTTTAACTTTTTTAATTGTCTTGTTTTATTTATTTTTATTTTGATGGACCATGAGTCTGGAATAAAGTTTGATTGATTGATTGATAAGTTGTGCCTCTATGAACGGGCAGAGCGGAGGAGTGACAAGAACCAAGAAATGTGAAGGAGGAAACCCATCCAATCACAGCTCTTATGGTCTGCGTCACCGACGTGCACCTCTCTTTCTCTAGAGAGGTGCGCGTCGGGCGACACAGAGGGGTACTGTATCAACGCCACAGCAGCTGCATCGTGTCGACGCGGGTGCATAAATTCAGCTTTAACATCCATTAGATTCATGCACAATACAACAAAAGGTGTTATAGAAATTACATAGCATCTAGCACAGTGGGATGCGAGGGGAAAAAAATAAAATGAACTAGCAGCCGCAGGCATAAACCAGGAATATCACAAATATTAGAAACCTTTCAATGTCATGTTACAGAACCAAATAAAACACAACTGAAGCAAAAATGCTCAGCATAAATTTAAAAAAAAAATGTTTCTTGTAAATTTGAAATTTCTCTTAATTTTGCATTTTTTCTTCCCATAAATCTCCATCCTTTTTTTTTTACAAGCTTGCAACTTTCTCATAAATTTTAAATTTTTCTCATGAATTCACTACTTTTCCCATCACCCCCAAATTTTAAAAACTTTCAACTCTTCACGTTACAAAAATATGGGTCCGTAAACACAGTCGTGCATAAGGCCCCTAAAGTCACTACAAAAATAGTGACTACAATAAGAATTATCGTGTCCCCTCAATATTTACTCTTGAGAAAATGTTATTTATTGTCCCGCCAACGGTGAAATGAAACATCAGCCATTGCAAGTACCAAGGTTTCTTTCTGGGTAGGAAATGGCCTGCTGAGGTCAATACTGTACTCTAGCCTAACAGCAGAATCCATATGAAGTCTTGAAAATGACTGGGATGTTCAAAGCTGGGTTGCATGAACTAAAACTGTTCCTTGAAACCTTTGTTGGAAAGCAAAAACATCATTCATTGTTGCTATTTATTTACACAATAGAATAGTGTTGAGTTTAGCATAAAGAACAAATGTTGGTGAACGGAAAACAAGAGTGGGCATTTTTTGTCTGTTTCATACACGAACTTAACTGACTCTTAAGACAGCTTGTTATGAGTTTTCACATGAAAGTTGTAATTTAAACCTGGAAGACGTACTTAATGACAGATGTCTGTTTCAGTGCAACCGGCTGAAGCTAAAAGACAAATGTGTGCAAATGTTCACCTAGAAAAATTTAATTCACAATTTAACGCTTGTAAATTACCCATGATTCTCCCAATGATACACCTTCGGACTGCCATAGACAGAGGGCATTTAGTGTCTGATCGTGTGTCCCAGTCTTCCCAGTCGTCCGCCATGGTGAGTACAACCGTCTCTCTTTGCCTCCAAAGATGTGATAAACCACAGTTAATGTTTTAACGGGGGGGGGGGGGCACTTTTTCACACAGGGCCATGTAGGTTTGGAATGTTTTTCATTCTTAATAATAAACACCTTCATTTAAAAACTGCATTTTGTGTTTACTTTTGTTATCTTTGTCTATTACTTAAATTTGTTTGATGATCTGAAACATTTAAGTGTGACAAACGTCCAAAAAAAAAAAAAAAAAAAGAGAAATCAGTAAGGGGGCAAACACTTTTTCACACCACTGTATTTACTTCCATCAAGGGAGGACAGAGGTAATGCTTTTCGTGGCCTTGGTTGGTTGTTTTGTCTGTTGGCAACATTACTCAAAAAGTTATTAACAGATTTTGATGACATTTTCAAGAAAAGTGTGTAATGGCACGGGGAACGGATGATTAGATTTTGGTGGCCATTCAGATCACGATGTGGATGCAGGAATTTTTTGAATATTATTTTATATATATTAATCTGGTGCTTTTCATGCACTGCCTCTTTAACCCTTTGAGTGTGAAAATTTGCGTGCCCCTAGTGGCAGAGCGCGGCACTGCGCCTGCCTTCTCACTCTGACTTTGTCAAAAGTAAGCGAGAAATTTCTGGGGTTTTTTTTAAATGTACTGATTTCTTTTTCATGTACTTTGAAGATAAGATGATGAGGTACCTCTGTACAAAAAACGGTGTCAAAAGACTGAACCATTTTTTGTGTAAATACGTCCAAAGTCCAGTTTTGACTGAGTTATGGAATTTAAAGAGCTGCCGCGACATTATGCAAATTAGATGCGTAAATTTATTCCTATCTGAAACTTTGGATCATATTTTACATCTTTCTAATTGACAGTAAGCCATTATCGCTTATCACTTTCAAGTTATAGCCTTGGAAATCTGAACTATTTTATTGACAAAAAAATTTACCACTCTTGACCACTAGGAGTTATGTCGCAGTTTGGCAACATACACATTCATAGGGTTAACATATGCCCACTGAGTTACATGCATGGTCACACCATAGGGCGGCAACCTGGAAGCCAAACACTAGAGAGAAAGTATTAGGGGGCGTGTCCACCAAACTCATTTTTTCTGCTGTGGGCAACTATTTTCTATTCATTCTCTATGTAGTCCAGTGTTAACGCTTTGAGCGGTGGCCGCTTTTTATTGCTGTGCTCAGGGCTGTAAAAAATTCAACTTGTCAGACTACTGTACAGCTGCACTTGTCAATGTCAGACCTTTCTAAGCAGCCAATCAGAATTAAGGAAGGGCAGGCCCAAAGATGCTGGGATAAGCTCCAGCCCCCCGCCCACGACCCGAAAAGGATTAAGCAGAAGAAGATGGATGGATGGATGGGACATAGGACGCCGGTACAGGGAGACAAGAACGGGAGGTGATGGTGGAGGAGGTGGAGGCTGAACTTTGCTGCATCAAACAACCCGGTACTCTTTGATCTGACACTAAAAGGATATCATGATCAAAATTTGAAAGCAAATGCTTGGAGGAACATGTCCGCATCTGTCGGTGTGCTAGGTGAGCGTTTGTGCCTTTGTCATGGTCATATTTCTTACAAGTTTGTTGCAGTAGATAATATGGATACTGTGTGAATTTGTAGTTAACTGCAAAAAATGGTATGGAGAAGAGAGGAGGGAATTAAAAAATGAAAACCAACCTGAAAGATTCAATAAATCATGATGTTGATTTAAGGAGAAATTGCCCAGCTCCAGCGTATGGTCAATACAATTATGACAGTCTTGTTATTATTATTATGTGGTCATATAATGTAGTCATATTGTTTTTGCTGTTTTTTTTTTCTCTCTGTTAATAATAATAATAATGTATTGCATTTATATAGCGCCTTTCATTCAAATTTTCAGGAAAGGTGTGTAATGGCACACTGAACACATGATATAGATTTTGGTGATGATCTCAAAATGCATTCCTCCGCCAAGGCTCTTATCATCTCACAGAGTGTTAGCAGCAGTACTCCAAAACTACTGGATGGATTTGGATTGAATTTTCACCAGAGGTGGCCCTTGGCCCAAAGATGAACTCATTAGATGTTGGAGGTGATTCGTGAGTGCATACCTCCACCAAGGCCCTATCTCACAATGTACAGATGGATGGTTATATGGACGGACAAAGGGATGGAGGGGAGGACAAAGAGAGGGAGGGATGGAGCCTTGGCGGTGGTATGCGCTCTCTGAGTGACCTCTAACTAACTTTTTTTTTGTGTTTCCAAATGCTTCCAGATGATCTTTATTTTTTCACTTCTTGCAGCGAAATAACTTTTGTCTCTTTGCTTTTTTTTCTTTTTTCTGGGTTTTCTCTTCTCTTTAGTATGGGATTGTCCTGGATGCTGGATCTTCTCATACATCTTTATACATATACAAATGGCCAGGAGACAAACAGAATGGCACAGCTGTAGTTACACAGCATAGTAAATGCCACGCTAAGGGTAAGTACTAGCACTTTGATATGCATATAATGTCAGTCAGATTCTACAGTCTAGTTTTACCTGAAACCAAAATTCACTGTAATATTCTCTCTAAACATTAGCATGCACTAAACATTGACAATCTAATCGTGCTGTACAGAATTTGGGTCCAACCTATGTTGGGTTTTTCATAAGATAAAAGTTTTCTTAAGTCTTAAAGCCTAATTCCTCCTGTATCTTTTTCTGTGTTTCTGTGTTTGAACTTGTATGGAGAGTTCTGTTTGATCCCAAAGGGCTGCATGATTAGAAAAATGTATTGTTGATTGGACATGGCAAGCTAAAAAACTAGCAGTTGAGCTAGCATTCAGCTTCAATTTCAGTGCTGCAAACTACCACATGGGGAGATTCTTATTTTGCATGTGATGGGTTTTCTCTGGTCTTCACTGGAAGAATTTTTCAAAGAAAAACTGCACAGGAGACTATTGTTATAAAAAATATAGATTTATTTACATGATGGTAGGCAGCATGCATAGATACAACAGGGTCCTCCATCCATGGGCATCAGGATCTGCTAATCTTAAATTTTTAAAATTGGATTTTATAAAGTGTAAGGTATTTTATTGAATTGCCTCTTAATGGAATACACAGAAAAGGCAGCAATAAAAGTCCATATTTTAATTTTTTAACTCATGTATAGTATAGCCAATGTGCCAAGACCTTTGATTACATAAGTATAATGTATAGTTGTTTTACAAACCAGTGTTCTGGGGCACAAAATTCATTATACTTTGTTTTTAGTCAAGAAATAACATAAATTATAGTAGCTCAGAGAGCTGCACCTCTGTGTGTTGCTGTTCTACAATTTACACTCATTTATTACAAATTCAAGTATTTACAACAACTATGCATGCATGGGCTTACCTTTACTTGTAAATGAAGTAAATTTGCCTATCCTTCTTGACAAAAATTCCTGTGAATTTGTTAAAAAAAAATGTTCTTATCTTCTTTAAGTTTAAAAAAAAAAAATTATGTGCTTACGGTGTTCAAGCACGCCCCCCTCGTTGGGGCAACACTACTGCAGTCTTTTTTATTGTGATTTTTAGTAGCAGTTTTATGTCAGATTAGGAAAACAAAATATGTTATAAACACATGTGAAAGACATTATCTAGACTATGGAAAGTGAGGACAATAAAAGTACCTACAAACATTACAGTGATGACATATAAAGAGATTTACTCGAGGGAAATATAGATTTGTTTTTGTTCTTAGAAGGCTTTCCTCACTTAAACTTTTACTTTTTTTTAAAAATGTTTACTTAAAGTTTTACCGCCTTCTTTAGAAAGGAGTGACTAGTTGGAATTAATCCTCAAGTCTTCATTTCTTTAAGCCACCCAAGTTTTGATTTTTCTCCTTAACCTTAATTTTTCTGTAAATTCAAGCATACCTGCACATTTTAGAGCATCCCTAGCTAATCCACCTTAAAGCTTTCTTTTGGGCTGTTCTCCTACGTTAAATGCTGTCCTAGTGGGCAATCCATTGTTCCAAGAGGGCACCAGCAGACCCAAGTTCTGGGCTCCAAAGCCGGGCCCTCACCTTTGAGATTCCCTGCTCAAGACCTCCGGACGCAGAACCACAGAGGGGACTCCTGCTACCAAGGCCCCATTTCCAACCCAAGTTGGACAAAGCCGGGCTACCAGAAGCTCAATCCTCCAGCGCCTGTGAGCCTTGACCATTCTATTCTGTTTCGGTCTGAATCTCTTGTGAACTCAGCCACTCCAAGAAAGTAAGGCAGCCAACAGCATTAGCTTCAGCATTAGCAACAGCATTAGCTTCATGGCTGAGTTTATCCAACTCAGCCATAACCTTTTCTGTAACTACCGCTCCTTTTTGAGCATAACGTAATGTAAATCTTTTTTTCTTTTTCATAACACTTTTTCCAAATTCCTTTTTCATTAGCTTTGTGTTATACTTAATTTTTGTTGCTGTTGTCATTGCACTAATTCTCCATTCAGCCACATGATCACATTTCAGCCTTATTTCTTATATGCAAGACCTGTAAATATGTAAATATTGCTTTTTCTTCATATGTGCAAAATCACCACTGTGAATGCTAGCTTTGGCTGTCTCTCCATTTTACAAGCTATACAGATGTCTGTTGTCACTTTGGTTCTCTTTATTAAAACTGCTAAACTGAGCACAGGTGTACTTTCTTTGTCCAGAATCGTTCAATGTCAAGAACTGACACCCAGATTATGAGACTGATCAAATACATACAGTGGGGCAAAAAAGTATTTAGTCAGCCACCAATTGTGCAAGTTCTCCCACTTAAAAGATGAGAGAGGTCTCCAATTTTCATCATCATCATCATCACCTCAACTATGAGAGACAAAATGAGGAAAAAAAATCCAGAAAACCACATTGAAGAATTTTTAATGAATTAATTGGTAAATTCCTCGGTAAAATAAGTATTTGGTCAATAACAAAAGTTCATCTCAATCGTTATATACCCTTTGTTGGCAATGACAGAGGTCAAACGTTTTCTTTAAGTCTTCACAAGGTTTTCACACACTGTTGCTGGTATTTTGGCCCATTCCTCCATGCAGATCTCCTCTAGAGCAGTGATGTTTTGGGGCTGTCGCTGGGCAACACAGACTTTCAACTCCCTCCAAAGATTTTCTATGGGGTTGAGATCCAGAGACTGGCTAGTCCACTCCAGGACCTTGAGATGCTTCTTACGAAGCCACTCCTTCGTTGCCCGGGCGGTGTGTTTGGGATCATTGTCATGCTGAAAGACCCAGCCACGTTTCATCTTCAATGCCCTTGCTGATGGATGGAGGTTTTCCCTCAAAATCTCACGATACATGGCCCCATTCATTCTTTCCTTTACACGGATCAGTCGTCCTGGTCCCTTTGCAGAAAAACAGCCCCAAAGCATGATGTTTCCACCCCCATGCTTCACAGTAGGTATGGTGTTCTTTCTCCTCCAAACACGACAAGTTGAGTTTTTACAATAAAGTTCTATTTTGGTTTCATCTGACCATATGACATTCTCCCAATCCTCTTCTGGATCATCCAAATGCTCTCTAGCAAACTTCAGACGGGCCTGCACATGTGCTGGCTTAAGCAGGGGGACGCATCTGGCACTGCAGGATCTGAGTCCATGGCGGCGTAGTGTGTTACTGATGGTAGCCTTTGTTACTTTGGTCCCAGCTCTCTGCAGGTCATTCACTAGGTCCCCCCGTGTGGTTCTGGGATTTTTGTTCAGCGTTCTCGTGATCATTTTGACCCCACGGGGTGAGATCTTGCGTGGAGCCCCAGATCGAGGTAGATTATCAGTGGTCTTGTATGTCTTCCATTTTCTAATAATTGCTCCCACAGTTGATTTCTTCACACCAAGCTGCTTACCTATTACAGATTCAGTCTTCCCAGCCTGGTGCAGGTCTACAATTTTGTTTCTGGTGTCCTTTGACAGCTCTTTGGTCTTGTCCATAGTGGAGTTTGGAGTCTGACTGTTTGAGGTTGTGGACAGGTGTCTTTTATACTGATAGCGAGTTCAAACAGGTGCCATTAATACAGGTAACGAGTGGAGGACAGAGGAGCCTCTTAAAGAAGAAGTTACAGGTCTGTGAGAGCCAGAAATCTTGCTTGTTTGTAGGTGACCAAATGCTTATTTTACCAAGGAATTTACCAATTAATTCATTAAAAATCCTTCATTGTGATTTTCTGGATTTTTTTTCTCATTTTGTCTCTCATAGTTGAGGTATACCTATGATGAAAATTGGAGACCTCTCTCATCTTTTAAGTGGAAGAACTTGCACAATTGGTGGCTGACTAAATACTTTTTTGCCCCACTGTACCTGCCAACTACTCTGGTTTTGCCGTAATGGTTATGGTTTTCAAGACCCCATTCCGGGTTACGGCTTTATTAATCAAAATTACGGTTTTTCACTAAAAATTAAGTCAAAAATTTTAAATTGTAAAAAAAAAACCACGAAAGCAATTCCAAACACGAGATTGCTAGGAATCATATCTAAATTTAGAACATAGCAACACGTGATGGCGGCCGGGATGGTCACACTTTTTCAGTGCTGAGACAGAGTTGCTGATTTTGCAACTAAAATAACTAACCAACAGCGAATATCGGATCAACATTTGTGACGCACACGCACAGGCTGAATTTCCACCTTAGTTGAACCAGCTTTTGAAGTAGAAATATCCCTTTATTCGCCTTTCACCGGGCTCTGTGAGTAAACTGAGTAGCGTTTCTTTTCGTGGTTCGCTGCTACGCTTTACATGAAGCGTTTGCTAAGCTAATGCTATCGCTATAGCTAACGCCATAGCTAGTCGTAGCACCTAACACCGACACAAAGAAGCGACTTTGTCCCCAGTGATTGGGGATCGCCGGAGGAACTAACCGAGGCAACAGTTGGACGGGAGCCGGATCAGAGTTCAAGTACAGCGGTGGTAGGAGACGGGGACCAGTGGAAGACCACCAGGGCCCCAGCCGGATAAGAGCCGGAATCGGAGCCCAGTTACAGTGGCGGGGCTCGGCGTAGTCGCGAAGGAATTAGGTCAGCATTGTATACGTTTTCATCATGGAATCTGTCGGAGAAAAATCACAAACGAGCGTGAAACCCAAACGAAAATTACAGTCTTTTCGTGAGGAATACTCCAAAGCATTTCCAGGAATTATTATTCACTCAAGAAAGGGTGAAAATTTCACATTTGCTGAGGGAAAAGGTCAAGAGAAATGCCATTTATCAACATTTGTTAAATGCATGATTATGTACTAAGAGAATATTACCATAGAGTTTGTCCTTGAACTTTTCCATCAGCATATCTGCATTGACAATTTAAGGAAAATAGAAACATGATTGTTGAAGAAATATGAGGTTGTTAGCCACATTTTAACTTGATTTAATGCTAATATTTGTTTGGCGTCGGGGGGGCTTTGCCCCCCTGAACCCCCTACCAGGACTTTGTCCTGGACCTACCGGGGCCTATAGCCCCTGGACCCCAGCTAGCTACTAGGCTTTTCAGGTTTTTAAAAGTTGGCAGGTATGAAATAATTGCGAATTAAATTATCAATTAATGCTTAGCTTAGTAATTGCCAAATTCCTAAGCTTAATTATTTGTTCATAGAGTCCCCACAGCTCCGTCCAAAGTGTGGGTGGTGCCTCTAGTGTTATAATGAGGTAATGCAATAATTGGTAATAATTATTTATTCCAGTTGTTAATTATTAATAATCATGTTCATGCAATTGTAGTGTTAATGCTACAGTCATTAAAAGTGACATTTTGTGTTGAATTTGGAGAAATCAATTGTGTTAGTTTTGTTGAGCTATTTTGAATTGTTTATTGTAAAAAGCTGCCAGTTTGCCAATAAACCTAAATTGTAGTGGGGGTTGAATAATTTTGAATGCACCTCTGTAACTCTGTTTTCCTATTCTATGACTTGACTGTGCAATTCCCCTCCTGTTCTTCACTCACTCAGGTGGAGGTATTGCTAGCTATTTAGGCCAGCCGGGTGCAGCAGGCCGGAGCTTGGAGGCATGTTTGGATCAAGCAGTGAAGGACATCCCAACAGACAAACACCAAATTACACCTGTGTACCTGGGAGCCACAGCTGGCATGAGGCTTCTGCAGTGAGTCACTGTGTGTCTGTGTTTATTTTGTTGTGATTCTACAAGTATGTGAATATGCGCTGCCCAGGCTTAATGTTTATTCGTTGTATTGTAGCAAACCACACAAATAAAACAGAATTCAGTTACGTTTCTTAAAAGCATTACACAGAATTTTCAAACTGAGAATATATACAGCGTAGCAAATAAGTATTGAACACGTCAACATTTTTCTCATTAAACATATTTCTGATGGAGCCATTGACCTGAGATTTTCGCCAGATATCAGTAACAACCCAAGTAATCCATACATACAAAGAAATTAAGGCAACTGTGTTCACAAAACAAGTTATATAATAAAGTGGAATGACACAGAAAATAAGTGTTGAACACATGAAGAAAAAGAGGTGCAAAAAGGCATAGAAAGCCAAGAAACCAGCTAAAATCCATCAGAATTTAGGAAGCCCTCAAGCAGCAGTTTCTCTCAACAGCTGTCAGAGCAGGAGGTGTTCCAGTAGAGCTGGAGTATGTGCCTGTCAACAATCGCCCTATTCACGGGCTGATTAAAGACGCCAGTCGCGGACTGTGAGTTTTGCACATTTAATAAACAGAAAAACACACAAGAACAAAAATACACAATTACTGAAAAAAAAAAGGAGAACCGGGGGACACCCGGAAAATACGAATGGACAGGGGCTCCGTCAGAGGAGACGTAACACTAACGTTTGGAGACACAAGACATGCTGTGAAGAGCAATCACACCGGTCTTGCTTAAATAATACTGCACCCGATGAAACTCAGGTGTGGGACATGAGTGGGAATGTAATCAAACAAGTGACAGCTGTGCAGCCCGCGAAACAGTTTGACAGCCGGAAGCTGCACAGCACTGTCAAAATAAAAGTACAGACCAGAACTCAATAATACAGAATAAGATAACGCAATCCCCAAAAGATATAAACAGTACCATAACTATAAAATGACACCCCATAACTAGACAAGACTATAAAAACACAACTAAGAATACAACAACTCATCAATGAACAGAAACCACATACAAAAGATCATAATGAACAGAGAGACAAACAGAAAAAGATTAAACTAAGACTGGAACTGAGCACGGCCTCCACCCGTGCTCAGGATCATGACAGTGCCGCTCCAGGAGATATGAAAAAACTGCACTTAATCTGACTAACCCTGCTCATTTATTGTCCGCGACGTTTAATAATTCAGACAAAACCTTGATACAATTTTTTCTTTTATTTCTTTTTATTTTAAAATGTCCAATTCTTGGGTAAAATCTGAATCCTCGAGAGGACGCCACAAAGCAGCGGTACCTGTTGATTTGGCTACACCCAAGCTTGCACCCCAAGAGCTACCTTCCATGCACCAAGCTACTCTGGACGCCACATTGCTAAGGATCATGATCGAGTCGTTGAGGAAGCCCTCCCATCCCTCATCAGTGTAAATTAATTTCAGCTGGTTAAATCTTGACTGATAGCCTTTACAAAGGTCTGTGAATATCAGATTGTCACACTACAAAAAATGTATGATGGGTGGAAGCAAAGAGCGCTCTCTAGACCTTAACAGTCTTATTGTTGCATCACATAATGATGGCATTGGTTACAGGCACATTTCTAAATTCAATTCAATTTCAATTCAACTTTATTTATATCGTGCCATTTCACAAGTCATCTCAAAGCATTCTCAACTGTAGGGGAAACCCCCACAATTGCAGAAAGATCCCCAGCAATCAGACAATTCTCTGTGAGCAAGCACTTGGCAGTGGTGGAGAGGAAAAACTCCCTTTTAACAGGAAGAAACCTCCAGCAGAACCAGGCTCAGGGAGGGGCAGTCATCTGCTGCGACTGGCTGGGGGGTGAGGGGATAGAGAAGAAGAAGAAAAGAACAGACATGTAGAGATCAAACGGCACGACAGGGACTCAATCTATGGGACAGAATAAACAGATGTTAATGACCAGCAAAAATATTTCATTGAGAGTGAAGAAAGGAGTTAAGCCCAGTGCATTGTTGGAGGTCCCCCGGCTGTCTAAACCTCGTCGTCGGCCTCCGTCGGTCTATGATGACCATGGAGGAGAATCCTAAATGTCTATTCTGCTGGAACAGCACCGCCTGTGGCTGAACAGGCCGATGCGCGAATGGCAGTCCCTGTCACACAGGTCGCACTTGTGGGTGATCTCCGTGCTGCTGGGTCTGTGGCGGTTCTTCCTGCGGGTCCTTTTTTCATCTGCTGCAGCCGTCAGTCTCTCTTCACCCGCCTTGAGCTGTCTGGTCAGGGTGCCTCTCCATTTGGAGTGGTCCGTTGCAAGGTCCTCCCAGCGCTCTGTGTTGATCTCCGGGGCCTTCATGTCTCTCTTGCAGATGTCTCTAAAGCGCAGCTGTGGGCGGCCAACGTCTCTCCTGCCAGTCGCCAGTTCTCCGTAGAGGACGTCTTTGGGGATTCTGCCATCCTCCATACGGTGAACGTGGCCTAGCCAGCGGAGCCTGCGCTGCCTGAGTAGAGTGAACATGGAGGGAAGGCCGGCGCGGGACAGAACTTCTGTGTTGGGCACTTTGTCCTGCCAGGATATGTCCAGGATGTGGCGAATGCAGCGCAAGTGGAAGGAGTTCAGTCTCTTTTCCTGCCGGCCGTATGTTGTCCACGTCTCACTCCCATAGAGCAGTGTGCTGATGACGCAGGCGTTGTACACTGCCATCTTCGTCTTGACAGAGAGTTTGGGATTCTCCCACACTCGTGTGGTGAGGCGATCGAGTGTGAAGGCTGATTTTCCAATTCTCTTGTCGATCTCTGTATCAAGGGAGAGGTTGTTGCTGATCGTGGACCCCAGGTACGTGAACTGATTCACGACCTCCAGCTCGTAGTCGTCGATGGTGATGGTTGGTGGTGCTTCCGTGCCTTGCGCCAAGACGTTAGTCTTCTTCAGGCTGATGGTAAGCCCGAAGTCCTTGCATGCCTGGGAGAAGCGGTTCATCAGGGTCTGAAGCTCCTGCTGTGTGTGGGTTGCGAGTGCAGCGTCGTCTGCGAACAGCATGTCTCTGATTAGAGCCTCGCGTACTTTGGTTCTGACTTTCAGGCGGGCGAGGTTGAAAAGCCTGCCATCAGATCTTGTGTGCAGGTAGATTCCCTCTGTTGCTGTGCTGAAGGCATGCCTCAGGAGCATAGCAAAGAAAATCCCAAAGCGGGTTGGCGCAAGTACACAGCCCTGTTTCACTCCGCTGTGTATGTTGAATGGCTCTGAGACGTTGCCATCGTGCTGCACTATCCCCTGCATGTTGGTGTGAAACGATTCGATGAGGCTTTGCAACTTTGGTGGGCATCCTATCTTTGGCAGGATCTTGAAAAGGCCCTCTCTGCTGACCAGATCGAAAGCTTTGGTGAGGTCGATGAAGGCGACGTACAGGGGCATGTTCTGTTCTCTGCATTTCTCCTGGAGTTGGCAGATGGAGAATATCATGTCTACCGTCGATCGCTCAGCGTGGAAGCCACACTGAGACTCAGGGTAGACACGTTCGGCAAGCTTCTGTAGACGAACGAGAACAACTCGTGCGTAGACTTTGCCAACAACGCTGAGGAGGGAGATGCCCCTGTAGTTGTTGCAGTCGCTTCTCTCCCCTTTGTTTTTGTAGAGGGTGATGATCTTGGCGTCTCTCATGTCCTGTGGTACGGCACCTTCCTTCCAGCACTGGCAGAGGACGTCATGCAATGGCAGCAGTAGGGCGGTCTTGCAGTGCTTGATCAGGTCGGGAGGTATGCCGTCGTTGCCGGGTGCCTTGCCAGCGGCCTAGCTATCAATGGCCTTACTGAGTTCGTCGATGGTTGGCTCGGCGTCAGGTTTGTCCATGGATGGCAGGCAGTCGATGGCATCAAGGGCTGACGGTGTCACGGTGTTCTGTCTGGAGTAGAGGTCGGAGTAGTGTTCCACCCATTTCTCCATGTGCTTGTTCTTTTCTATGATCATCTCCCCAGTGGAGGATTTGAGGGGGGCCGTCTTGCTCTGAGCCGGACCAAGTGCTTTCTTGATGCCATCGTACATACCACGGATGTTACCTGTTATGGCAGCGGTTTGAATGTCTTGGCTGAGCTGAGTCCAGTACTCGTTGGCACAGCGCCGAGCAGTCTGCTGAACTTTGCTTCTCGCAGCCCTGAGAATCTGGAGATTCTTCTCGTTTGGGTACTTCTTGTACTCAGCAAGTGCTGAGCACTTGGCTTCAATGATGGGGGTCATCTCGGTCAACTTGGCATCAAACCAGTCCTGTGACTTCGAGGTCTTCCTCCCAAAGGTAGCCAAGGCTGTGCGGTGGATGGTGTTTCGTAGCTCTTCCCACTTCTGCTTTGCAGATTCCCCTTCTTGTGGTACACCAAGTTCCTTCTCAAAGGTGGAGGCAAACTGCTCAACAAGTTCTGGTTGGGCCATCTTGCTGGTGTCAATCCGTGCCTTTCCAGGCTGTCTAGCATGATGGAATTTCTTCAGCTGCAGCTTGACCTTGCAACACACCAATGAAAGGTCTGTGTCGCAATCTGCACTCAGGAACAAACGGGTGATTAGCACGTTCTTCAGTGAGGTGCGCCTGGTCAGGATCAAGTCCAGCTGGTGCCAGTGCTTTGAGCGCGGATGTCGCCAGGAAACCTTGTGTTGGGGCTTGGTCTTGAAGAACGAGTTTGTGATGCACAGATCGTGATATGTGCAGAACTCGAGCAGCCGCTGTCCGTTGTCGTTCATTCTGCCCACGCCAAATGGCCCAAGACAGGAGGGCCAGGAGTTGTGGTCAGCACCCACTCTGGCATTGAAGTCTCCAAGGAGAATGAGTTGTTCAGAGTTGGGGATGATCCTGACAGTTGTTGCGAGATTCTCGTAGAACTCGTCTTTTGCCTCTGGTGTGGCTGTCAGTGTTGGGGCATACACACTGACGAGGGTGACTGGGCCTTGAGTGGTGTTGAGGCGGAGGGTGAGGAGTCGTGCAGAGCCATTGCTGCCCGGTTCCACCATCTTCAGCAAGGTGTTCTTCACTGCGAAGCCCACTCCGTGTTCCCTGTGTTCGTCACTGCCCTTTCCCTGCCAGTAGAATGTGTAGTCCTTCTCTCAGTGTGCCTGCGTCAGCCAACCGTGTTTCCTGGAGAGTGGCGATATCCACTCCCAGTCTCTTCAGCTCCTTATTGATGATGGCAGTCTTCCTGGTGTCGTTGATGTCCTTGAGGTTAGCAGCAAGTCCTGTCATCATAGTGCGGACGTTCCAATTCCCAGTTTTAGAGTTAGTCTCTTTTGTTTTTTTGTCTTGCCTGGTGCGAAGGTTCTCAGCCTGCTGTTCGGACTTCTCCTCATCCCCATGCACCCAATGAGGAAAGCAAGCTGTGGTGGGACAACACCTTATTGGCTGGGGGCTGCCCAGCTTGAGGCGGGCAGTAGCTGTCCAGTGAGATTCAATGATCCCTCCCACCGTCGGGAACAACCCCTGGCGCCGCGCTCTACGCCAATTGAGCGGTGGCTTATAACCGGTAACGGCCATTCCCCGTGTTTTGTCTACGCCAAAGGCAAAGCTGGAATGTCCTCTCCAGTGATCCGGTGTTCTACCTTCCAGCGTTGGGCGTTGGTAGGATTCAAGCCTGGGCAGGAAGATATGGAGGACAAGATGTTACCCATGCAGCATGTCCCCCCTCTCCACGTCACTGATGAATCCAAAGGAACAGCAGGGCTGCTACAGTTCGGCACCAGCGCTGTCGCAGAAGCTGCCAGAACAATGTTGAGCACAACAGAGAACTGCCTTAGGGGCTCCGACTCCGGATTTTTCCTCAGGGTTGACTCCCGAAGCCTTTCCCGTGACCGGGTGTGCCGCAAGGCAGCGGAGGTTTGAAATCAGGGTTTACCTTCCCCTAGATGGGCTACCTTCCCAGGTTGACGAGCCAACATCTACCCGAAGCATCTGGTTTTAAGGCGCCAGAGATCCGCCCTCTCCCCTTCTCCTATTAGTAAAAGCAGTTCCGCCGGGCTTAGAGACTAAACCACACAGGCAGGCTAGGAGTTGGACTTAGTTGTCAGAGGCTTTTCGACACGCACGCCATAAGGAGCATTTTATGAGCACTGGGAGCTTAACCCCAGTGCCGCTCCTGGCTATGACAACCTTGGAACCTTGTCTAAACCTATTACCAGCATAACTAAGGGATGGATCAGGGGCACCTGACCCCACCCTAATTATAGGCTATATCAAAAAGGAAGGTTTTAACCCTATTCTTAAAAACAGAGCTTGAGTCTGACTCCCGAATCCAGATTGGCAGCTGGTTCCAAAGGAGAGGAGCTTGATAACTGAAGGCTCTGCCTCCCATTGTACATTTTGGGAGCGTAGTGCTTTATTAGGATGATAGGGTAGTATCAGATCTTTTAAATAAAAAGGATTTCTGACAGAGGAATCAAAATAATGATCAGAAAAGTAAGCAGGTACTGCTGTTTCAAAGAAAACAATAAGTAATGCACTCAATCAACATGGGCTCTATGCCCGCTCACCTCGCAAGACTCTATTGCTGAAGAAAAAGCATGCTGAAGCTCATTTAAAGTTTGCTGCGCAACATTTGGGTAAGCCAGTAAAATACTGGAAGAATAATGTCTGGTCAGACGAGACCAAAATTGAACTTTTTGGATGCCACACCACACAGCATGTTTGGAAGAGAAATGGCACTGCACATCCCATAATGGTGTGGGGGTGTTTTTCTGCACATGGTATAGGCAGACTTCATATAATTGAAGGAAAGATGAATGGACAGATGTAAAGAGACATCCTTGATAGGAACCTGTTGCCATCTGCCAAGATGCTGAAGATGAAACGAGGATGGACATTTCAGCAAGACAATGATCCCAAACACACGGCCAAGGAAACTCTCAACTGGCTCCAGAGAAGGAAAATAAAGCTGCTAGAATGGTCCAGTCAGTCACCTGACCTGAATCCAATTGAAAATCTATGGAACGAACTGAAGATCAGAGTTTATAGAAGACACCCACAGAATCTTCAAGATTTGATGACGGGTTGTGTGGGAGAATGGGCTAAAATCACTCCTGAGCAAAGCCTGTGCCTAGTTTCTCCATACAGGAGGCATCTGGAAGCTGTTATTACCAACAAAGCCTTTTCTACTAAATATTAAATAAATTTCATCAAGCATGTTCAATACTTATTCCCTGGGTCATTCCACTTTATTAAATATAACTTGTTTATTGAACACAGTTGCCTTGATTTCTTTGTATGTATGGATTATTTGGGTTGTTACTGATATCTGGTGAAGATCTCAGGTCAATGGCTCCATCAGAAATATGTTTAATGAGAAAAATCAGAATCAGAATCAGCTTTATTGGCCAAGTATGCACAACACATACAAGGAATTTGACTTTGGCTAAAAACTTGCTCTCGTTGTTCAGGTGAAGGATTTAAATTAGGATTCAATGACAAACAGAGTATGTACAGTAAATTACAGTCTGTCCACGTTTCTATAAAAGGATGCAAATATATACAGGAATATATGCAGTTATTTACTCGGACTAACCACACTTTGCAGAAATATATGAAAAAATATACAATCACACAGTATTTCAATGTGGACTCAGATTCAGTGATATAATGTGAATGAAGTAAAAAGCAGTGTGAGAGTTATGTGCAATCTAATAATGGATGAAAAGTCATGAGTACAGCAAACAGGTAGGACTAGGTGAATGTTAGGAGTTCATCAGAGTGATGGCTTGAGGAAAGAAACTGTTCCTGTGACGGGTGGTTTTGACCTTCAGTGATCTGTAACGACGACCAGAAGATAGAAGTTCAAACAGTTTGTGGCCGGGGTGTGATGGGTCAGCACAGATGTTTCCCGCCCGTTTCCTGGTTATGGACCGATATAAGTTCTCAATGGAGGGTAGGTCGGTTGACGTGTTCAATACTTATTTTCTACGCTGTATATTAGCATTTCATTAAAAAATGTTGTTACATCAGAGTCAGTGGTTGGCTATCCAAAATATAGGTTCTACAAAGTTTGTGTTTTGTGGAATAGAAACGTGTTACACCACTGTATTTGTGATTCATTTTGAAGGAATAAACAAAGTGCTTTAAAAAGTATTTTATTTATTACACTTAAATCAGATTTCAGATCATCAAACATATTTTAATGTGAGACAGAGATAACCAAGTAAATAAAAATGCGATTTTTATGCCCCGCCAGTCAAAGACCAAAGGGGTCGAAGGGGGATTATGGTATGGGGCGCTCTGTCTGTCCGTTCGTCAGTCTGTCCCACTTTTGTGAATTTTTAATTTTTTTTTTTGTGTGTGTATTTTTATTGATCCCCAGAGGGGAAATTCAGGGCATCCACCTGGATGAATGAAGCAGCCACGATATGGCACCAATCCCTTCACCATTCACACACACATTCACACCTAGGACCACTTTAGAGTCTCCAGTTAACCTAACCTGCATGTTTGTGGCCTGTGGGAGGAAACCGGAAAAATCCTGGAGTAAACTCACGCAGACACAGGAAGAACATGCAAACTCCACACAGATCACCGTTGGTTATGGGGTGGGTTCAAACCTGGGATTCCATGGCCAAGGGTGAGTTGCTGTGCTGCCGCAGTGCTAACCACTGCGCCACCGCACCACCCAATCAACTCCTCCTAAAGTTTTGTTCCTATTATTTTGAAACATGGTACTCAGGTTTAATATACACTGATCAGGGTTTCCTCTGGTAACATTTCCGTGTAGCGGGCCGCCACGCCTAGGAAATATAAATTAAAAAAAATATATGAAGGAATGAAGCTACGTAAGAGCACACACGTACAACGCGCGTGACCATCATCCGCGCGGAGTTTGGAAGCACCCCGCCCACGTGTTCCAGTCGGCAGGCAGAGTGTCTCGCTACTAGTGTCGCTGTCCGAGGGAAGCATGAGCTTATTAAAGTGCTTTAAACATGAAAAAAAGCAGAAGAGGTATGTAAGCAATGAAGACATTTATGGTGGTTTTAACCCACTGTTAAGGGGAACAATAATGAAGAGTTACTTAGCAAACAGGTGTGGCTAGGCTCATATGCAGCCAGCTTCATATGCAGGGAAAGGCAAGGGGGAGGGAGGAATTGATGAGGATTTGTTTCACCAGCCACAACAAAATTAACTAAGTTATGTTCACTGTTATGTACCTGGCAAGTTAAGATGACCAAAATTCACAAAGTCAATGACTTTAATCCATCAGCAGCCTTCAGACAAACTAAACGTGCCAACATTTGGATTTCAAACTAAAGGAGGTTTTTCCTGCTGTCTGGGTGGTGAGGAGAGTTCTAAAAAACTATATACAGGTGCATCTCAATAAATTAGAATGTCATTGAAAAGTTGATTTATTTCAATGATTCAGTTCAAAAAGTGAAACTCATATATTATATAGATTCATTACAAAGTGATATATTTCAAATGTTTATTTCTTTTAATTTTGATGGTTATGGCTTATAGCTCATGAAAACCCCAAATTCAGTTTCTCAAAAAAAAATAGAATATTACATAAAATTAATTTTAAAAAATTGATTTTTAATAGAAATGTTGGCCGACTGAAAAGTATGTCCATGTACACACTCAATACTTGGTCGGGGCTCCTTTTGCATAATTACTGCATCATGCAGCATGGCACGGAGGCGACCAGCCTGTGTTACATGCTGAGGTGTTATGGAAGCCCAAGTTGCTTTGATAGCAGCCTTCAGCTGGTCTGCATTATTGGGTCTGGTGTATTTCATCTTCCTTTTGACAATACACCATAGATTCTGTATGGGATTTAGGTCAGGAGAGTTTGCTGGCCAGTCAAGCACAGTGATACCATGGTCATTAAACCAGGTATTTGTACTTTTGGCAGTGTAGGCAGGTGCCATGTCCTGCTGGAAAATGAAATCAGCATCTCCATAAAGCTTGTCAGCAGAGGGAAGCATGAAGTGCTCTAAAATTTCCTGTTGGATGGCTGCACTGACATTGGACTTGATTAAACACTGTGGATAAACACCAGCACATGACATGGCTCCACATATCATCACTGACTGTGGAAACTTCACACTGGACCTCAAGCAACTTGGATTCTGTGTCTGTTCACTCTTTCTCCAGACTCTGGGACCTTGATTTCCAAATGACAGGACTTGGCACCTGATTTGGGGAGCCATGTCATCTGCTGGTGTTAGTCCTCTGTGTTTTATCAAGTCCAAAGTCAATGCAGCTGTCTACCAGGACATTTTAGAGCACTTCATGCTTCCCTCTGCTGACAAGGTTTATGGAGATGCTGATTTCATTTTCCAGCAGGACTTGGCAGCTACCCACACTGCTGACAAAAGTACCAAAGCCTGGTTTAATGACCATGGTATCACCATATTTTACTGGCCAGCAAACTCTCCTGACCTAAACCCCATACAGAATCTATGAAGTATCGTCAACAGGGAGATGAGAGACACCAGACCCAACAATGCAGATGAGCTGAAGGCCACTATCAAAGCAACTTGGGCCTTCATAACACCTCAGCAGTAACACAGGCTGATCACCTTCATGTCATGCCACAGTGATGCAGTATTAATTCATGCAAAAGGAGCCCTGACCAAGTACTGAGTGCGTGCATAGAAATACTTTTAGTCGGCCAACATTTCTATTAAAAAAGTCGATTTTTAAAAATTGATCTTATGTAATATTCAAATTTTTTGAGAAACTGATTTTCAGGTTTTCATGAGCTGCAAGCCATAACCATCAAAATTAAATGAAATAAACACTTGAAATATGTCACTGTCTGTAATGAATCTGTATAAAATATAAGTTTCATTTTATGAATTGAATTACTGAAATAAATCAACTTTTTGATGATATTCTAATTTTGTGAGATGCATCTGTGTAGAAATATTATAATAGAAATAAATGAATATTTGGTGATTTTAAGTTATTTTTTTTTTCATTAAATACAGTTTTATTGATATATTTTTCTTTGAAATCAGAGTTAATTTTTTGTTCTGTTCTGGCTCTGCAAAATTATGGTCAAAAGTGTAAATTGTATATGGAAAAAAGTCAAAATTTTACCACAATCTATTTCAAATTTATAAAAATAAACCTGGTAATTTGATATAAAAAAATAGACAAAAATTAGCTCTAAAATAATCCACAAGTTTATAATAAAGTCACAAATATACAAGAAAAGTCATAATTTTACAAGAGAAAGTTACAAATGGTGTAGATAAATTTACAGAGAACAGTAGAAAACTATAAGAAAATTGTTATAAATTTTGAAGAAAAACCTCAAACCTTCAAGACTGAAGTCATTACTCAAGTTTTTAAGTAGGTGCTCTTTGTACCCTTAACTAAAAAAAAAAAACAACAAAAAAAAACTTCCGGCGCCACACAAGTCGGCTGCCTTTTGCAACAGCGGCTCAATTCTGAGTTTTTTTTCTTTCTTTCTTTCTTTACACACTTTATACATCACGGACACACAGATCGCCCCAAAATGCCTCCCGAACCGGCGGACGGAGCCACTGTTTACAGCAGGAGACGGTGCAGCAGGGAACAGCTGCTTGCACTTAATCGCCACTCGGTGCTGACGAAAAAACTCGACGTACCGAGAGAAATAAGGCGAAAACGACGTGGTTGTCGGGCTGGTGTTAGACGGCGGACAAGGAGTATAAGGTACAGACCCACCTTCCCATCCGTTATTATGGGGAATGTACGCTCTATACTGGGAAAGGTAGATGAGCTAGCGGCTATCTGCCGTTACGATAGCACATACTGGGAGTGCTCTCTCCTTTTGTTTACTAAGACGTGGCTAACTGAACTAGCAGCAGATGCTAACATTGAGCTGGAGGGTTTCCACATGATACGGGCAGACCGAACACCAGACAGTGGCAAAGCAAGGGGCGGTGGAGTGATAATGTATGTTAACAACATCTGGTGCAGACCAGGACATATCACGGTTAAACAACAACACTGCAGCAAAGACATTGAGTTGCTAGCTGTTAGCACGCGGCCTACATATCTCCCGAGAGAACACTCACACGTGATCTGCATTGTTGTTTATGCAAATCCGACGGCGAACGCTGGGACAGCGCGTGACATCATCCATTCAGTAACCAGCAGGCTGCAGACAGAACACCCAGATGCTCTTCTCCTCATCTCAGGCGATTTCAACCATGTTTCACTGTCTCCCGTTCTACCCACGTTTACCCAGTATGTCACATGCCACACTAGAGACAATAAAACACTGGACTTATTCGACGCAAACACTAAGGAGGCGTACACCTCATCACAACTCCCCCAGCTCGGGAGATCGGATCACAACTTGGTTCATCTCCGGCCGGTGTACAAACCCCTAGTGCACAGACAACCCCCGGCCATGCGCACAGTGATGTTATGGTCTGAGGAGGCAATGGACACTCTAAAGGGCTGTTTTGAAGCCACCGCCTGGAAGCAGCTCTGCGATCCATATGGTGAGGACATAGATGGCCTCATTCACACCTTCACGGGCTACCTCAGCTTCTGTGCGGACAAATCCGTTCCCACCAAGACCATACAGTGTTACTCAAACAACAAACCCTGGATCAACCCTGAGATTAAAACACTTCTGAGAGAGAAGAAGAGGATCTTCAGGTCGAGGAACAGGGAGATGCTGAAGTCCGTACAGAGGGAGCTGAGGAGAAAGATCAGAGAAGGCAAGGACAGCTTCAGGAGGAAGATGGAGGACAAGCTGCAACAGAGCGACATCAGCGGGGTCTGGAGAAACCTCAAAACCATCTCTGGGCTCCAGAATACCTCCCCCCAGGCCACGGGGGGCAGGGAGTGGGCGAACAATCTGAATTTGTTTTTCAATAGGTTTGACCAACCGCCCTCCCCCCTGACTGCACAACAACCACTGCTGCCTGTAAAGACATCAAGTCCTGCTGCCCACTCCCCACTCCACCAACACCCCCCCACTCCCAACAAACAGCCCCCCATCCTGACCCTGACCAGGACCCAGGTGAGGACGGAGCTGAGGAAGATCAAGGCGAGGAAGGCGTCGGGACCGGACGGCATCAGCGCAAAGTTCCTCAAGTCCTGTGCAGACCAGCTGTGTGGGATTGTGACGTACATCTTCAACCTGAGCCTGAAGCTGGGGAGGGTACCACAGCTGTGGAAAACATCTTGTGTGGTACCTGTACCAAAAACTTCCCACCCCAAAGACCTGAACAGCTACAGACCGGTGGCCTTGACGTCCCACTTGATGAAGACCCGGGAGAGACTGCTCCTTGCTCACCTCCGCCCCCTGGTGGAACCAGCAATGGATCCACTCCAGTTCGCCTACCAGCATGGCATTTGGGTGGAGGATGCGGTGATCTTCCTCCTTCACCGTTCTCTGTCCCACCTGGAGAAGCCCGGGAATGTGGTGAGGATCATGTTCTTTGACTTCTCCAGTGCTTTCAACACCATCCAACCAATGAACCTGAAGGACAAGCTGCTGCGCGCAGGGGTGGACCAGCACCTGTCATCATGGATCCTGGACTACCTCACGAACCAGCCTCAGTTTGTGAGAACCCGGGACTGTGTGTCCGACACGATCATCGGTAGCACGGGGGTCCCCCAGGGGACGGTGTTGGCTCCCTTCCTGTTCACTCTTTATACTGCGGACTTCTCACACAACACAACACACTGCCATCTACAGAAGTTCTCTGATGACTCTGCGATCGTTGGCCTCATCTCCAATGGAGATGAAGCTGAGTACAGAGGGCTTATCCAGGACTTCGTGGACTGGTGCCATCGGAACTGCCTCCAGATCAACGCGAGGAAAACTAAGGAGCTGGTAGTGGACTGCCGCAGGCAAGGACAACCCCTCACAGCACCAGTAAATATACAGGGAACAGACATTGAGATGGTGACATCCTACAAGTACCTGGGTATTCATCTGAACAATAAACTAGACTGGTCACACAATACTGACGCACTCTACAAGAAGGGACAGCGCAGGCTGTTCCTACTGAGGAGACTCAGGTCTTTTGGTGTACAAGGGGCGCTGCTGAAGACATTCTATGACACGGTGGTGGCATCAGCCATCACTTTTGGAGTGGTCTGCTGGGGCAGTGACATTACTGCAGCCAATAGGAAGAGACTGAACAAACTGATCAAGAAATCTAGCTCCGTCCTGGGGCAGCGCCTTGATCCGGTGGAGGAGATAGGAGAGAGAAGGACGGTGGCTAAACTGTCATCTCTGCTGGAGTCCGAGTTCCACCCTATGCAGGACATACTGAATGCACTGAGGAGCTCATTTAGCAGCAGACTACATCATCCCAGGTGCACAACCGAGAGGTTTCGCAGGTCCTTCCTACCTACGGCTGTCAGACTGTGCAACCTAAGCAGGGCTGCTCGCAGAGATAGCAAAAAGACGTAACAACCTAATAGTTTTTTGAATGCAAAAGATGCAATAGACTTACACAATGGTCCCCTCCGGCATACAACTAGGAAAATACCGGTCGCTATGGAGGGTGACAATATGTATGGGCACATAATCATACCATGTAGGATAACTAAGTAGACGGTTATGCTGTTTCATCCCATCTAGCAACAATGCTCTGCACTGTGTGTGTTTATACATTTACATATTTATTCCATCTAGCTACAATGCTCCGCACTGGGTGTGTTTGTTTATGTTTATATTTATATATCTATATATTCATTCCATCTAGCTACAATGCTCCACACTGTGTGTTTATATATCTACATATTATTCCATCTAGCTACATTGCTCCGCACTGTGTGTTTATATATTTACATATTTTTTTTCCACCTAGCTGCAATGCTCCGTACTGTGTGCTTATATACTCATATATTTATCCCATCCAGCTACAATGCTCTACACTGTGTGTATATATATATATATTTATAGTAATATGTACATATGTATATTAGCTGCTCTTGCTTGCTTGCTTTTTTTTCTTGCCTTCTGATTTTTTTTTTTTTTTTTTTTTTTTTTTTTTGTTACTTATTTGTACCCGTAGGTAGACTTGGTTTGCAGTCTGGTGACAAGCCCCCGGCTGCTGGTCGCTGCGTGCGCGAGCGCCCTAAACCTACATGTTTTTGGTGTGCGGGAGGAAACCGGAGAAATCCCGGAGTAAACCCACGCAACACGGGGAGAACATGCAAACTCCACACAGCTCACTGTTGGTCGGGGGCTGGGATCGAACCCACGATCTCATGATCCCCGCAGTCCCCCGGCCGAGGGTAAAACTGTGCTGCCACAGTGCTAAACCACTGCGCCACCATGCAGCCATGGATTGTTGCTCTGAGTGTTGCTATCCCTGTGCTGTTGCAATCCTGGAATTTCCCTGTTGTGGGACTAATAAAGGCTTATCTTATCTTATCTTATCTTATCTTAACTCAATTAGAAATTGTTGGTTGTCTACTTTTAATTATTAATTTCATAGCACTGTTTTTAAGTGAGTAGAATTTCTGGCTGCTGTACCCACCTCTGATCATATAATTTAAGTATGCATGGGTAAATTACTATTATGAATGGTTCCCCCCCCCCCCTCTCTTTCCTACTCTCTCAATGGGGGAAAAAAAGAAACACTAGAATAAAAATACACATATCTTTGTCATTTATATAAACCATGACAAAAAAATCCTGCAGGACAAAACGTGACACTTGGTATTTTCTAACCTGTTTGTATACCACTATAGACAGAGAGAGAACCTGAATTAGATGGAGGTCAGGGAGGGAAAGAGGAGACAGACGAGATGAGCCAAGGAGAGGAAAGTGTTCAGTCAGAGGGTCCAGGAGGGGTGAGAGCAGAGGAAGGAGAGAAGGATGACACCAGTAAAAAGTCTAAACACAAGACGTCTGAGTGGGACCCCAACTGACCCAGTGTTCCAACATTCAAGCCTTGGCTGTACAATACTTCATATGGTAAGTTCCATATGCAAAGTTGCTGTGCAAAATTTAAAAAAAAGAAATAAATAGTATAAAATTAACATGTTCCAGTTACAATACTGTCGTGTGTTTTCTCCCCGCCTCCCCCTGAAAAATATGTTGCCACCACGCCAAGGTCTTTAAGCCAGCGGAAACACTGCTGATGATGTGCATATTGCAATTTGGCTCCAATCGGATGATTTATGCAGGTGTTATAGGCCCTGATTTATGATATCCTACTTCACCTCAGTTCATAGACAGTAACTGTCTTGTGAAATCAACTCCTTCCACAGTTTTGTTCCGATTGTTCTGAAATGTGGTAACGGGATTTGATTTACACTGATGATGCACATATTGCTATTTGACTCTGACTAGATGATTTTTGCAGGAATTATAGACCTTAAGGTCAAGGTCAGAGGTCATTTTTCCCTGTAAACATAATAACTACTGAAAGAAATGATGTAGACTTTTAAAATCCATACCATAGTTGCAATGTGCACACTAACGTGTGTGTAGTGTCCACACTACCACTGCCATTGTGTGGCAGTGTCCACACTACAGCAGTGTGGACATTGCCATCCACTTGCGTTAGAACAGTTTTTAAAACTATAATTTTATAGGACTTCTGGCTCGGCGAACATGGAGTGAGACGCGTATGAGGGAGCTTCTGCAGAGCTAATTTATTTTTTTCTTTCCAACGGCCCTATTTACATCACCTCTACAACTTAAGCTTGTACTAATGCTTTTTTGACTTGGTCACCTTGGCTTTTTTATCGCGAAAATGCCTCCAAAACATAACAAGCCAGGAAACATCTCTCAGCCTAGCCTGCGGCCTGTTGCACATGCAGCCTCATCACCCCACAGTGATTCTGCTCCACCTGCTAACACCTGCAGCATGCCACCTCTGACTGCACACACCGCTGCACTCAAAACGGAGATTCTTTCCGACCTTCGTAATGAGGTTGCAGCGATATTTAAGACCGAGCTTCAAGCAGCACTGAGTGACAATTTAACGTCTATCAAGTCTGAACTGCTCACTCTGAAAACAGAACTACCTGGTGGTATTTCCTCCATGGGGTCGGACGTCGGGGGGCTTAAAGTTACGGTTACTGAGATGGAGCACTCTCTCTCCACTTGCTCCAACGACATTGTTGCTTTCCAGCATAAAGTGGAACATCTATCTAAAGAATGCATGAGGCTGGAGAATAAATATGAAGATCTGGAGTCGAGAGCTTGTCATCAGAATATAAGGATTGTTGGTGTTCCGGAGGATGACCCTACTCCTCTTTCCACGGCCGGCGTATCCAAACTGCTGAGGGAGGCTTTTGGTTTGGATGAGGAGCCCTTTGTGGATCATGCCCACCACTCTGTTATGCTAAAGCTGAAACCTGAAGGTTGCCCCCCCCCCCCCCGCTACTGTGGCAAAGCTTCACTACTACACGGACTGTGTTGATATCCTCAGGAGAGCCAGAGAGCATCAGTGGCTAAAACTCCATAATATGACCATCTCCGTCTTCCTGGATCATATCCCCAAGACGGCGCGGGCCCGTGCCGCCTTCAGTGATGTTTGCCACCAGCTGCGCGAGATTAAGGGAGTCAGATTTGGTCTGCTATATCCTGCCCGGTTACGCATAACATACAGAGGCCAGCAGCAAGAGTTTACATCGCCAGAGGAAGCCATGGCATTCATCAAGAACTCATCTAGTGAGATTGTCTTGGTTTCCTTTGTGAGTGAGTAAATTAACAAATATGATTCCATGTCATAATTCACTCCAGAATCAGAATCAGAATCAGGTTTATTGCCATTGTTCATGTAGTACACAAACTAGGAATTTGTCTCGGTGCAATGCTGCAACATTAAACATGATAAAATAAAAGAAATAAACTATACATGCAATAAAGTGTAGAATAAGAGTAAGTGATACTGGTCAGCAGTTAAAATATATTAGCGAGCAGCAGATACTGTGGAGAACTATATAGTGCAGTCGGTAATGCAGGAAGAAAACAGTGATGATTGACATGAGTCTGGTTGAGCTGCTGTACATAGTGCACGAGAGTCAATAAGTCACTTAGTTTTCAGCAGTCTGATGGCAGAGGGGAAGAAGCTGTTCATGTGACGGGAGGTTTTAGTCTGGATGGACCGAAGTCTTCTACCTGAGGGGAGGGGGGCAAACAGTACGTGACCAGGGTGTGAGGGATCGGCTATGATCCGGCCAGCACGCCTCCGGGTCCTGGAGATGTACAGATCCTGGAGAGATGGGAGCTTGCAGCCGATCACCTTCTCAGCAGTGCGCACGACGCGCTGCAGCCTTAGTCTCTCCCTGGCAGTGGCTCCTGCGTACCACACGGTTATGGAGGTGGTGAGGATGGACTCGATGATGGCTGTGTAGAACTGCACTAACATCTTGGTGGGTAGCTTGAGCTTCCTCAGCTGCCGCAGGAAGAACATCCTCTGCTGGGCTTTTTTGATGAGTGAGCTGATGGTCGGCTCCCATTTGAGGTCCCTGGTGATGGTAGTGCCTAGGAAGCGGAAGGAATCAGCAGTGGTGATGGGAGAGCCTGAGAGGGTGAGGGGGGGGCAGAGGGGTAGTGACTTTCCTGAAGTCTACAATCATCTCCACTGTCTTCAGAGCGTTCAGCTGCAGGTTGTTATTGTTGCACCAGGACGCCAGCTGGGCCACCTCTCTCCTGTAGGCGGACTCGTCGCCGTTGGAGATGAGCCCGATGAGGGTGGTGTCGTCCGCAAACTTGATCAACTTGACAGACTGGTGGCTGGAGGTGCAGGAGTTGGTGTAAAGGGAGAAGAGTAGGGGGGAAAGTACACAGCCCTGGGGTGATCCGGTGCTGATGCTAGTAGAGTCTGAGACAGTCTTTCCCAGCCGCACATGCTGCCTCCGGTCCGTCAGGAAGTCGGTGATCCACCTGCAGAGGGAGTCAGGCACGTTGAGCAGGGACAGCTTGTCCCGGAGCAGAGCGGGGCGGATGGTGTTGAATGCGGAGCTGAAGTCCACAAACAGGATCCTGGCGTAGGTTCCCGGGGAGTCCAGGTGCTGCAGGATGGAGTGGAGGGCCAGGTTGACTGCGTCGTCTACAGACCTGTTGTCTCGGTAGGCAAACTGCAGCGGGTCCAGGAGAGGGGTGGTGATGGACTTGAGGTGGGGCAGGACCAGGCGCTCAAAGGACTTCATGACTACAGAGGTGAGCGCTACAGGTCTGTAGTCATTAAGTCCGGTGATCCGTGGCTTCTTGGGGACAGGGATGATGGTGGAGGATTTGAGGCAGGACGGCACGTGGCATAACTTAAGGGAGGTGTTAAAAATGTCTGTGAAGACAGGAGCCAGCTGTTTCGCACAGTGTCTCAGGGTGGAGGGAGACACGCCGTCCGGGCCGGGGGCCTTGCGCGGGTTCAGTCTGGAGAACTGTTTGAGCACGTCCTGCTCACTGATGATAAGGGCAGGGGGGGAGGAGGGGGGGTGCCTTTAATGAAGTAGGGATTGTGGAGGCTGTGGAGCTGGAGGGAGGGGGGGAGTTGGACACAGATGACGAGGTGTCAAAACGGGCATAGTGTTGGGACAGTCTTTGACAAAGGGCTTTGTCATCCTGACCTTTAGGAGCCTGAGGCCGATAGTTGGTGATTTGCCTCAGTCCTCTCCACACGGAAGCCGAATCATTAGCAGTGAACTGCTGCTGGAGTCTCTCAGAATACACAGATTTAGCCCTCTTCAGCTCTCTGTTAAACCGGTATTTAACCTCCCTGTAGCAGTCCCTGTCTCCACTTTTCAGCTTTGGAGACTTTTCTGTCTCCACTCCACTCCAGGACATTGTCTGCCTATATGAACAATACTGTTAACTACTGGAGGCTTACAGTATTTTTTTGTATTCATGTCATTCAAGGTTAAATATATCCACATTATTTTTCTCCTTGATTACTGCAACCATGTTATGCTATAAAATTATTTTTTTTCTGTTTTTGTTTTTATACTCTGCCTTGTCAGCAGCTTATAGCTGTCATATTATTTCAGACTGTCGATTACTGTGAGCCATATATTTCATACATAAGTTCTTTCTCTGCAGGCACTTGTAAGTTAGCTTAGCTACTCAGTCGAAAGCAGCTTTTTATGAGTATGGCTCCTTTTAGAGTCTGCACAGTTGTTGTTATTGTTTGGGGATGGGAACACTATATGTGGGTGGGTGGGGGGTGTTTGGGTTGTTGGTTCTTGGGTTTTGTCTCTGTGTGTATGGAAGCTTTTTTTCATTTTATTGTGCTTCTCTTTTTTCTTCCCTTTTTCCCCTTACCCCAGTCATGAGGGGCAAGGCAGTCACCTTTGTGATACTGCTGATGGTTAACACCAATTCACATAACATTGATACTGGATCGAGCATTAGATTCTTAAGCTGGAACGTTAAAGACATGAATAATCCAATTAAGAGATCAAAAATATATTCACATATTAAGCGTTTATACATTGATATAGCTTTCCCTCAGGAGACTCATTTGCGTAATAGAGACCAATTCAGACTCAGATGCCCTTGGGTTGGGGACGTGTTTCATTCAAATTTTGATTCCAAGGCTAGAGGGGTTGCAATTTTGATCAATAAGAGAGTCCATTTTTCCCCCTCTAAGATAATAACTGACAAAAATGGAAGATACTTAATTGTTGCAGGTATGCTGCATCACAATCCTATATTGTTGGTAAATGTTTATGCACCCAATTTTGATGACCCAAATTTTAACAATAGGTTATTTAGTACCCTCCCGGTCTTGAACACCCACCGTTTGGTATTGGGTGGCGATCTGAATTGTGTTATTAATCCTTCTCTAGACCATTCAAATCCCTGCACGTTGACCCAGTCCTCCATGTCCAAGTCAGTATCTGATTTCATGTTCAAAAATGGGTTTGTTGATCCCTGGAGGTTCTGTAGCCCTCAAGCTAAGGAGTTTTCTTTTTTTTTCCACAAGTACATCAAACATGTTCTTGCATTGATTACTTTTTTGTTGACAGCGCTCTTCTTTCTAAGGTAACCTCTTCTAAATACCACCCAATTATTGTTTCAGATCACGCCCCCCTAACTTTACACATAAGACTTCTTGAACAGCCTCGTTTTTCTTCACCTTGGAGGTTTAATTCACAGTTGTTATCTGATGACGCATTTAATGCTTTTATATCCTTCTCAGTGGACGATTTCATCGTCGGCCTCCGTTGGTCTATGATGACCATGGAAGAGAATCCTAAACGTCTACTCTGCTGGAACAGCACTGCCTGTGGCTGAACAGGCCGATGCGCAAATGGCAGTCCCTGTCACACAGGTCGCACTTGTGGGTGGTCTCCGTGCTGCTGGGTCTGTAGTGGTTCTTCCTGCGGGTCCTTTTTTCATCTGCTGCAGCAGTCGGTCTCTCTTCACCCACCTTGAGCTGTCTGGTCAGGGTGCCTCTCCATTTGGAGCGGTCTGTTGCAGGGTCCTCCCAGCGCTCTGTATTGATCTCCAGGGCCTTCATGTCTCTCTTGCAGATGTCTCTAAAGCGCAGCTGTGGGCGGCCAACGTCTCTCCTGCCAGTTGCCAGTTCTCCGTAGAGGACGTCTTTGGGGATTCTGCCATCTTCCATACGGTGAACGTGGCCTAGCCAGCGGAGCCTGCGCTGCCTGAGTAGAGTGAACATGGAGGGAAGGCCGGCGCGAGACAGAACTTCTGTGTTGGGCACTTTGTCCTGCCAGGATATGTCCAGGATGTGGCGAATGCAGCGCAAGTGGAAGGAGTTCAGTCTCTTTTCCTGCCGGGCGTATGTTGTCCACGTCTCACTCCCATAGAGCAGTGTGCTGATGACACAGGCGCTGTACACTGCCATGTTCGTGTTGACAGAGAGTTTGGGATTCTCCCACACTCGTGTGGTGAGGCGAGCAAGTGTGAAGGCTGATTTTCCAATCCTCTTGTCGAGCTCTGTATCAAGGGAGAGGTTGTTGCTGATCATGGACCCCAGGAACGTGAACTGATTCACGACCTCCAGCTCGTAGTCGTCGATGGTGATGGTTAGTGGTGCTTCCGTGCCTTGCACCAAGATGTTAGTCTTCTTCAGGCTGATGGTAAGCCCGAAGTCCTTGCATGCCTGGGAGAAGCGGTCCATCAGGGTCTGAAGCTCCTGCTGTGTGTGGGTTGCGAGTGCAGCGTCGTCTGCGAACAGCATGTCTCTGATTAGAGCCTCACGTACTTTGGTTCTGGCTTTCAGGCGGGCGAGGTTGAAAAGCCTGCCGTCAGATCTTGTGTGCAGGTAGATTCCCTCTGTTGCTGTGCTGAAGGCATGCCTCAGGAGCGTAGCAAAGAAAATCCCAAAGAGGGTTGGCCTAAGTACACAGCCCTGTTTCACTGCGTTGCGTATGTTGAATGGCTCTGAGACGTTGCCGTCGTGCTGCACTATCCCCTGCATGTTGGTGTGAAACGATTCGATGAGGCTTTGCAACTTTGGTGGGCATCCTATCTTTGGCAGGATTTTGAAAAAGCCCTCTCTGCTGACCAGATCGAACGCTTTGGTGAGGTCGATGAAGGCAATGTACAGGGGCATGTTCTGTTCTCTGCATTTCTCCTGGAGTTGGCGGATGGAGAATATCATGTCCACCGTCGAACGCTCAGCACAGAAGCCACACTGAGACTCGGGGTAGACACGTTCGGCAAGCTTCTGTAGACGAACGAGAACAACTCGTGCGTAGACTTTGCCAACAGCGCTGAGGAGGGAGATGCCCCTGTAGTTGTTGCAGTCGCTTCTCTCCCCTTTGTTTTTGTAGAGGGTGATGATCTTGGCATCCCTCATGTCCTGTGGTATGGCACCTTCCTTCCAGCACTGGCAGAGGACATCATGCAATGGCAGCAGTAGGGCGGTCTTGCAGTGCTTGATCAGGTCGGGGGGTATGCCATCATTGCCGGGTGCCTTGCCAGCGGCCAAGCTATCAATGGCCTTGCTGAGTCCGTCGATGGTTGGCTCGGCGTCAAGTTTGTCCATGAATGGCAGGCAGTCGATGGCATCAAGGGCTGACGGTGTCACAGTGTTCTGTCTGGAGTAGAGATCGGAGTAGTGTTCCACCCATCTCTCCATCTGCTTGTTCTTTTCTGTGATCATCTCCCCAGTGGAGGATTTGAGGGGGGCCGTCTTGCTCTGAGCCGGACCAAGTGCTTTCTTGATGCCATCGTACATACCACGGATGTTCCCTGTTATGGCAGCGGTTTGAATGTCTTGGCTGAGCTGAGTCCAGTATTCGTTGGCACAGCGCCGAGCAGTCTGCTGAACTTTGCTTCTCACAGCCCTGAGAATCTGGAGATTCTTCTCGTTTGGGTACTTCTTGTACTCAGCAAGTGCTGAGCGCTTGGCTTCAATGACGGGGGTTATCTCGGTCAACTTGGCATCAAACCAGTCCTGTGACTTCGAGGTCTTCCTCCCAAAGGTAGCCAAGGCTGTGCGGTGGATGGTGTTTCGCAGCTCTTCCCACTTCTGCTTTGCAGATTCTCCTTCTTGTGGTACACCAAGCTCCTTCTCAAAGGTGGAGGCAAACTGCTCAACAAGTTCTGGTTGGGCCATCTTGCTTGTGTCAATCCGTGCCTTTCCAGGCTGTCTAGCACGATGGAATTTCTTCAGCTGCAACTTGACCTTGCAACACACTAATGAAAGGTCTGTGTCGCAATCTGCAGTCTGGAACGAACGGGTGATTAGCACGTTCTTCAGTGAGGTGCGCCTGGTCAGGATCAAGTCCAGCTGGTGTCAGTGCTTTGAGCGCGGATGTCGCCAGGAAACCTTGTGTTGGGGCTTGGTCTTGAAGAACGAGTTTGTGATGCACAGATCGTGATATGTGCAGAACTCGAGCAGCCGCTGTCCGTTGTCGTTCACTCTGCCCACGCCAAATGGTCCAAGACAGGAGGGCCAGGAGTCGTGGTCAGCACCCACTCTGGCATTGAAGTCTCCAAGGAGAATGAGTTGTTCAGAGTTGGGGATGATCCTGACAGTTGTTGCGAGATTCTCGTAGAATTCGTCTTTTGCCTCTGGTGTGGCTGTCAGTGTTGGGGCATACACACTGACGAGGGTGACTGGGCCTTGAGTGGTGTTGAGGCGGAGGGTGAGGAGTCGTGCAGAGCCATTGCTGCCCGGTTCCACCATCTTCAGCAAGGTGTTCTTCACTGCGAAGCCCACTCCGTGCTCCCTGTGTTCGTCACTGCCCTTTCCCTGCCAGTAGAATGTGTAGTCCTTCTCTCTGTGTGCCTGCGTCAGCCAACCGTGTTTCCTGGAGAGTGGCGATATCCACACCCAGTCTCTTCAGCTCATTATCGATGATGGCAGTCTTCCTGGTGTCGTTGATGTCTTTGAGGTTAGCAGCGAGTCCTGTCATCATAGTGCGGATGTTCCAAGTTCCCAGTTTTAGAGTTGGCCTCTTTTGTTTTTTTGTCTTGCCTGGTGCGAAGGTTCTCAGCCTGCCGTTCGGACTTCTCCTCATCCCCGTGCACCCAATGAGGAAAGCAAGCTGTGGCGGGACAACACCTTATTGGCTGGGGGCTGCCCAGCTTGAGGCGTGTGGTAGCTGTCCAGTGAGATCCGATGATCCCTCCCACCGTCGGGAACAACCCCTGGCGCCGCGCTCTACGCCAATTGAGCGGTGGCTTATAACCGGTAACGGCCATTCCCCGTGTTTTGTCTACGCCAAAGGCGAAGCTGGAGTGTCCTCTCCAGTGATCCGGTGTTCTACCTTCCATCGTTGGGTGTTGGTAGGATTCAAGCCTGGGCAGGAAGATATGGAGGACAAGATGTTGCCCATGCAGCATGTCTACCCCTCTCCACGTCACTGATGAATCCAAAGGAACAGCAGGGCTGCTACAGTTTGGCACCAGCGCCGTCGCAGGAGCTGCCAGAACGATGTTGAGCACAACAGAGAACCGTCTTAGGGACTCCGACTCTGGATTTTTCCTCAGGGTTGACTCCCGAAGCCTTTCCCGTGACCGGGTGTGCCGCAAGGCAGCGGAGGTTTGAAATCAGGGTTTACCTTCCCCTAGATGGGCTACCTTCCCAGGTTGACGAGCCACCATCTACCCGAAGCATCTGGTTTTAAGGCGCCAGAGATCCGCCCTCGCCCCTTCTCCTATTAGTAAAAGCAGTTCCGCCGGGCTTAGAGACTAAACCACACGGGCAGGCTAGGAGTTGGGCTTAGTTGTCAGAGGCTTTTCGAGACGCACGCCATAAGGAGCATTTTATGAGCACTGGGAGCTTAGCCCCAGTGCCGCTCCTGGCTATGACAACCTTGGAACCGGACGATTTCATAGCCCTAAACAAATCAGACTCTTTCAGTTTTTTATTATTATGGGAGTCACTCAAAGCATATTTGCGTGGACAAATCATTTCTTATTCAGCGTATACTAATAAAATTCGCAAGACAAAAGTGCAAGAGCTCACATCATAAATTTCAAATATAGGCAAATTAAATTCAGTTAACCCAAGCCTGACCTTGTTGAAGTGTCGGCTCAATTTACAGTCAGAGCTCAATCTGATAACAACCCCATGTCAATTATTATGAATATGGCGATAAATCGAGCAGGTTGTTGGCTCATCAGTTGACAAGCCACATCTTGATTGATCCCCAGAATTAGAGACTCTACCGGTTCACTCACTTCTGACCTAAATGCTATCAATACAGTTTTTAAGTCCTTTTAAGTCCTTTTACTCCTCTCTTTATGAATCTGAATCTCCACCTGAAACAACAGAAATGACTTCCTTTTTCAAAAATCTCAGTGTACCTACTGTTGACCCGGATGTGGCTCGTGAGATTGATGCCCCCTTTAGTTTGCAAGAAATTACAGCAGCCATTAAAGCAATGGAAAGCAATAAGGCCCCTGGCCCCGATGGATTTGGTGTTGAGTTTTTTAAAAAAATGCACAGATAAACTTGCCTCTCTACTCATTTCAGTGTACAACGAGTCCCTTGAATGAGGTCCACTGTCTCCAACCTTGACTCAGGCCTCCATAACCCTTCTTTTGAAGCAGGGCAAAGACCCTGAATTATGCACCTCTTACAGACCTTTGTCCCTATTGAATGTTGATGCCAAAATTTTAGCTAAAGTATTAGCAATTCATCTTGAAAAGATTGTTCCTGCGGCGGATGATAAAATGAGGCAGCGATGCTGTGGTTTTAAGCAGGTTTTATTAATCATACCGCCGTCATGAGCTCCTCTCCCGGCGCCGTGCGTGCGCACCGGGAGCGAGCCCACGGCTCTCAGAGAAGGAGAGGAGGACATAAAGTCTGTGTCCTGCAGCAGAGGTTGAAGTGAGAGAGAGAGAGTATGTGTTACAGAACCTGTGCAGTATTTATACCCAACTCAAGCAATACATCAAAGCAGATTCACAGCAGTTGGTCTGATCAAAGGGACTGCAGAACAGGCATGAGATGTTTGCATTTGTGAGACATACATCACAATAGGCAGATTTGCTAGACTCTGCTCCAGCTGCAGAACAAAGAGGTTAAAAGGCACATCTACATATTGATCTGAGTCTCTAGGTCACAGTAAGGACAGGACGCATGAACACAATGCATGAAAGGCAACATTAACATCACAAGGCATGAATGGTACATTACGTCTCAGTAGTGTAGCGGAAAAAACCAGGAGTAGCGAGCTGTCTGTCCTTAGTCTGTTTGTGGGGGTTTTCCCAAACCGCCACAGCTCCCCCCCAGAGGGCTCGGCGGGTGGCCGAGACCTCGATAGTGCAGCTTGGGCAGCGAGCAGGGAAAAGCTTTGTGCAGGAGAAGGTGGAGGGGGGTGGGGGGTAGTAAAAGCCGGCCGGAGAAGATGAAAATGTCCGGGCCGCGCAAAAATTGCTTGTGGGTCCGCGATGTCGAAGGGTTGTCCCGTTGAACGTGCAGAGGTCCAGAAGAAGAAAAATTAGTCACTGGCTCCTCCCGCGATTAAGTCCTGCAAGGATTAATAGCGGCCATGAAGAAAAGACGAGGCTGCGTGGTGGCTGTGATGAGGGCAGAGGGACTGGCGTGTTGGCTTTAGGTGCGGGCACAACCTTAAAGCTCTCGGGAACCGCAGACAGCTGAATTCCCCTTGTGTGCCGTGGCTAAGACCATAAAATCCAGTGAGCAAGCTGCGTGCCTCAGGTGAACGAGCAAGCCTGAAGGGCCAGTGTGCAGCAGAAGGAAGGCGGTCAGAAAAGCCGTATTTGTCCCGTGCGTGGTGTGCGCCGTCCTCGTAACTCCCCGGTGCATGCGCCGGGGTTCCGTGATGGGTGGGCCAGCTGGAGAGGAGAACCAGGGTCAGGGAGCTTGATCATCCCTGTTCAGTGTGTTGGAGCGGTGAAGGGAAGTAGACGCTCTGTCACTCGCTCGGTCATGGTGCGTTCAGGTCCACGTGTGCTCCGTCGGCCATGGGGATCGCCGTCGTGGAGAGGGGACGAGGTGCATGCGCTCTCGTGTGGAGGAGCTGTGAGCGCGGCCGGTCCAGCGTGGATGTGCCGATCTAGGCGTGCAGATCTCACCATGAAACGTTGCTCAGCTTTCCCGGTCGTGGGTGTTCTCCGGGGAGTTTCGCCTGGAAACTCCGCGTTGAGGTCTCCCTGAAGCAGAAGGGAGGGCAGATCAGTCAGGCTGCCGCATTCGCTTGTCGTCGGAGAATCACCGCCGGGTGTTGCGTTCGCTGGCAGCGTGTTCGTTTCAGCGTCGGGTCACCAGTGCGGCGGATGATAAAATGAGGCAGCGATGCTGTGGTTTTAAGCAGGTTTTATTAATCATACCGCCATCACGAGCTCCTCTCCTGGCGCCGTGCGCGCGCGCCGGGAGCGAGCCCACGGCTCTCAGAGAAGGAGAGGAGGACACAAAGTCTGTGTCCTGCAGCAGAGGTTGAAGTGAGAGAGAGAGAGTATGTGTTACAGAACCTGTGCAGTATTTATACCCAACTCAAACAATACATCAAAGCAGATTCACAGTAGTTGGTCTGATCAAAGGGACTGCAGAACAGGCATGAGATATTTGCATTTGTGAGACATACTGTACATCACAATAGGCAGATTTACTAGACTCTGCTCCAGCTGCAGAACAAAGAGGTTAAAAGGCACATCTACATATTGATCTGAGTCTCTAGGTCACAGTAAGGACAGGACGCATGAACACAATGCATGAAAGGCAACATTAACATCACAAGGCATGAATGGCACATTACGTCTCAGTAGTGTAGCGGAAAAAACCAGGAGTAGCGAGCTGTCTGTCCTTAGTCTGTTTGTGGGGGTTTTCCCAAACCGCCACAGTTCCTAACATCATATCAGAATAACAAAATGGGTTTATCAAAGGCCACCAGCTCTTTTATAATGTTCACACACTTTTGAATTGGATTTTTTCCAGAAATCCCTCTTTAGTCCCTGAGGTTGTTATCTCAGTTGATGCTGAAAAAGCATTGATCAAGTTGAGTGTAATTATCTTTTTACTACACTCCATACGTTTGGATTTGGTGACAGATTCATATAAGATAAGATAAGCCTTTATTAGTCCCACAATGGGGAAATTCCATGATTGCAACAGCACAGGGATAGCAACACTCAGAGCAATAATTTAGAAGACAAGAAAATAAGAGCAGTGAATATACACACAGTGCAGAGCATTGTAGCTAGATGGAATAAACAGCATAACCGTCTATTTAGTTACCCTACATGGTATGAATATGTACCCATACATATAGTCACCCTCCACAGCGACTGATTTTATCCTAGTTGTATACTGGAGGGGACCATTTGTGTAAGTCTGTTGCGCCTTTTGCATTCAATACTATTAGGTCGTCAAGTTTTTTTGCTATCTCTGCGAGCAGCCCTGCTTAGGTTATACAGTCTGACAGCCGTAGGTAGGAAGGACCTGCGAAACCTCTTGGTCGCGCACCTAGGATGATGTAGTCTACTGCTAAATGAGCTCCTCAGTGCGTTCAGTATGTCCTGCATAGGGTGGGACTCGGACTCCAGCAGAGATGACTGTTTAGCCACCATCCTTCTCTCCCCTATCTCCTCCACTGGGTCAAGGCGTTGCCCCAGGACAGAGCTAGCTTTCTTGATTAGTTTGTTCAGTCTCTTCCTATCGGCTGCTGTAATGCCACTGCCCCAGCAGACCACTCCAAAAGTGATGGCTAATGCCACCACTGTGTTGTAGAATGTCTTCAAGAACACCCCTTGTACACCAAAACACCTGAGCCTCCTCAGCAGGAACAGCCTGCGCTGTCCCTTCTTGTAGAGTGCGTCGGTATTGTGTGACCAGTGTAGTTTATTGTTCAGATGAACACCCAGGTACTTGTAGGATGTCACCATCTCAATGTCTGTTCCCTGGATGTTTACTGGTGCTGTGAGGGGTTGTCGGTGCCTGCAGCAATCCACCACCAGCTCCTTAGTTTTCCTCACGTTGATCTGGAGGCAGTTCCGATGGCACCTGTCAGGAATCTGAAAGCACCAGTCCACGAAGTCCTGGATAAGTCCTCTGTACTCAGCTTCATCTCCGTTGGAGATGAGGCCGACGATCGTAGAATCGTCAGAGAACTTCTGTAGATGGCAGTGTGTTGTGTGAGAAGTCCGCAGTATAAATGGTGAACAGGAAGGGAGCCAAAACCGTTCCCTGGGGGGCCCCCGTGCTACCGATGATCGTGTCGGACACACAACCCCGAATTCTTACAAACTGTGGCCGGTTAGTGAGGTAGTCCAGGATCCATGATGACAAGTGCTGGTCCACCCCTGCGCACAGCAGCTTGTCCTTCAGGATCATTGGTTGGATGGTGTTGAAAGCACTGGAGAAGTCAAAGAAGATGATCCTCACCGCGTTCCCAGGCTTCTCCAGGTGGGACAGGGAATGGTGAAGGAGGAAGATCACTGCATCCTCCACCCCAATGCCATGCTGGTAGGTGAACTGGAGTGGATCCATCGCTAGTCCCACCAGAGGGTGGAGGTGAGCAAGGAGCAGTCTGTCCAGGGTCTTCATCATGTGAGACATCAGGGCCACTGGTCTGTAGCTGTTCAGGTCTTTGGGGTGGGAAGTCTTTGGTACAGGTACCACACAAGATGTTTTCCACAACTGTGGTACCCTCCCCAGCTTCAGGCTCAGGTTGAAGATGTGCTCCACAATCCCACACAGCTGGTCTGCGCAGGACTTGAGGAGCTTTGCGCTGATGCCGTCTGGTCCCGAGGCCTTCCTCGCCTTGATCTTCCTCAGCTCCATCCTCACCTGGGTCTTAGTGAGGGTCAGGTTGGGGGGCTGTGTGCTGGGAGTGGGGGGGGGTGTTGGTGGAGTGGGGTGTGGACAGCAGGTCTCAATGACTTTAGAGGCAGCAGTGGTTGGTGTACATTTGGGAGTGGGGGAGGGCGTTTGGTCAAACCTATTAAAAAACAGGTTCAGATTGTTCGCCCACTCCCTGCCGCCCGTGGCCTGGGAGGAGGTATTCTGGAGCCCAGAGATAGTTTTAAAGTTTCTCCAGACCCTGCCGATGTTGCTCCGTTGCAGCTTGTCCTCCATCTTCTTCCTGAAACTGTCCTTGCCTTCTCTGATCTTCCTCCTCAGCTCCCTCTGTACGGACTTCAGCATCTCCCTGTTCCCCGACATGAAGATCCTCTTCTTCTCTCTCAGAAGTGTTTTAACCTCAGGGTTGATCCAGGGTTTGTTGTTCGAGCAACACCGTATGGTCTTGGTGGGTACGGTGTTGTCCACACAGAAGTTGATGTACTCCGTGATGGTGTGAATGAGGCCATCGATGTCCTCACCATGTGGATCGCAGAGCTGCTCCCAGGCAGTGGTTTCAAAACAGTCCTTCAGAGCATCCATTGTCTCCTCTGACCATAACTTCACCGTGCGCATAACCGGAGGTTGTCTGTGTACTAGGGGTATATCATGGATTAGACTTCTTTACACTTCTCCCCAGGCTAGCATTTATACGAACGACACTCACTCCACTTATTTTACATTATCGCGTGGCACTAGACAAGGGTGTCCTCTTTCTCCTTTTCTTTTTGCCTTAGCCATTGAACCACTGTGAATTGCTCTGAAATCTCTTCCAATTTTTCATGGTGTCTCTTGATCTGGTATTGAACTGAAATTGCCCCTTTATGCAGATGACCTGCTCTTGTATGCATCAGATCCATTGACTAGTATCACACCAATATTATCCCTCTTAAAGCAGTTTGGCTCTTTCTCCGGCAATAAAGTCAATCTTTCCAAGAGTGAATGCTGTCCCATAAATTCCTCTGCTCTGTTACTTAAACAGTCTGACATACCTTTTAAACTTAGCATGTCGGGGTTTAGATATCTGGGGATCAAGGTGACCCGCGCTCCAACCTCTCTTTTTGCTGCTAATTTTTCTCCACTGATGAGTCAGGTCAAGGCAGACTTGCAGAGGTGGAATTCTCTACCACTGTCTTTGATAGGTAGAATTAATGCAGTGAAAATGACCTTATTGCCTAAATTTCTGTTTTTGTTTCAGTGTATTCCTTTGTTTTTACCTAAAATATTTTTCAAATCCCTTGACCAAATTGTTACAAACTTTTTGTGGGGCAGTTAAACTCCTAGGGTTAAATAATCACTCTTGCAAAAGCTTAAACTCGATGGTGGTCTTGCATTACCTAATTTTCTGTTTTATTATTGGTCAGCGCATATTCACAAATTGTTCCATTGGTTTCACTGTCCGGGGTTATTATGGTGTAGTCTGGAGGCTCAGTCACTTTCTTCTTCTTCCCTATTGGCTCTAGTCTTCTCCTCCCTACCTTTGAATCCATCCAACTTTACAAGTAACCCTGTGGTACTCTCCACCCTTAAGATTTGGGCTCAGTTTAGACACCATTTCAAATTTTTGTCACCATCAACTCTTACACCTGTAACACAAAATGATCTGTTTCCTCTATCCCTCATTGATACCACTTTCACGATTTGGTAGAGTCGCAGCCTTAAGTATTTCAGGGATCTCTACAGAGACGGTATTTTTTTCCACATTTTCAGATGTGATGTCCGCCTATAACTTGCCTGCATCTCATCTGTTTTGTTACTTCCAACTTAGGCATTGTGCCTCTTCTCTGTTTCCAAGCTTCCCTTCCTTCCCCACTAGCCAATCATGGGACGATCTCCTAAATTTGAAACAAAGTCAGAAATCTGTTATATCTGAAATATATGCACCGCTATTCACATTCGATGGTCAATCAGTTGCAAAAATGTGAATTTCCTGGGAACAGGAGCTAGGTTTGAACATAACAGTTGAGTTACGGGACAAAGCTGTCTCCAGTATACGCTCTGGCACACCTTGTGCCAGGCTACAACGTTTACAGTTCAAAGTGCTATATAAGGCCCACTGGTTGAAATCTCGTTTATCTGAAATTTATCCTGATATTGCAGATCAGTGTAACAAATGCCACGCCTCTCCCTGTAATCTTAGTCATATGGGGTTTTTTTCCTGTCCTAGGTTACAGAAATTTTGGTGTTACTATTTTGAAATCATGTCTAAGGCTCTGAGGGAAAATGTTTCTCCAGTCCCCCTCATGGCTATATTTGGGCTGTCTGTTAACTCTCATCACATTGACGCTACAGTCAGATATATTAGCCTTTACGTCTCTCTTAGCAAGATGCCACGTTTTGCTTGTATGGAAATCCCCTAAACCCCTCTCTATTTCCCTCTGGCTTAAGGATGTCATGTTTTTTCTTAAATTAGAAAAAATAAGATTTGCAGTAAAAGGTTCTTCAGCTAACTTTTTTCATAAATGCAATCTTTCATAGATTATTTTGAGTCATTGCAAACCTTGCCTCCAGACTGACCCCCCTTCTCCTCCCTTCTTTCTTTCTTTCTTTCTTTCTTTCTTTCTTCCTTTTTCCTTTTCTTTTCTTTTTATGTGTATTCTATACTTGATATTTTGCTACTGCACTGGACAGAGACTTTGTTCTGTTGTCCCAGTGAGGGGCTTGGTGACGGTATGGGTGTTCTGGGAAAAAAAAGAGAAAAACTGTAATTGTGACATTGTTTTCATAATCATTGTATTGTAGCAGTTTGAATTCAACCCCCCACAACACAGAGACACAACACAGAGACAGTCAGCTCGCACTCCTGGGTTTTTTCCGCTGCATGCTGCGTTTACAGCTGTGAGGTTAAAGTGTCATCCATGCATTGTGTTCATGCATCCTGTCTGTACCTCTGATATGCAAATGCCCAGACTGACTGCTGTGAATGTCTTTGATCTATTGTTTGAGTTGAGTATATAAGCTGCACTGTGCTGTAAATCTGCCTCTCATTCTCTCACTCTGATTCTGCATCTGCTGCGAGACACACACACTGTCTCCTTTTTGAGAGCTGGAGGAACGAAGCGGCAGCCTGCTCAAACCATGGGCTGTAGCCGAGTTCTGATGAAGGCGGGTGATAATAAAGCTATTTAAAAATCCAACGCTGCCTTTATTTTATCATCCTCTTCAGTATGCTCTTAAAAAGATTAATAAAAAAAAAACTATAATTTTGTAGTTATCTTTATAGTGCTTGGTGTGGATGGTCTTTTACACCCTGACCTGGCTGTCAGTTTGGGGTCAAAAGATCAAATTTAATATTCCATTTCTATTATTACTATAGAGCAAAGGTGATGCTCAGAGCTGCAGTAACTACAGAGGCATAACGTGTGGTGATGTGGAGCACAGTTGGGGAACCGTGCTCACACTCCTTTATCAGTTTCATTATTTTCTGTATTTCCCCACTTTAGTTATATTTATTGTGGTTGGTTGGATGTACTTTATTTGAATTTGCCATTTTGTTTCTGTTTACGTATGTAAGTCTCTGTGCCTGGTTTAGGTGTCATTATTTTGTCTGTGATACCATGCGTCCTTGACCATCCAATGTTGTTTATGAATATCATCTGTCCTTTTAGACATGAGCCTGCCCTTTACCTTTGCCCTTAGTTCTCTTTTTGTAATAAAGTAGTTTTGTATTTGCATCCCGTGTTTTTGGTACTTATCTTCTACTCACCTTTTGTATTCCCCAGTCTGTTTCTCATTTTGTTAGTACTTCATATTCATGGCTATGCCTGTCGCCATATCCTCCGATGCTTTTACTTTGACAGTCGTCTGTGTTTACTTCTGGGATTTCAAATTCTGTTCGCAGGCTGTCAAAGCTGTTACTAGTTGAGTTTAATTATCCTCGCTCATGTTACCCACACCTGTATCACTTGCCATCATTGGTATTATTTCCTCTGTGCCTATTTAAGCTCCGCTGCAACGCAGTCCATTACAGTGTTGTTCTCCATGTTTCAGATCGGAGTGCCCCATCTTATTCTCTTTTTGTCAGTGTAGTCCTGACATGCATCCCACGTCTTCTGCGGCATTCCTATATGCCTTAGCCACTGAGCTATTTTGGACTGTACTCCCTCTCATCGTACAATCTCCAAATCCTGTAAGTTTTTGTGCTTGTGTTATACTTTGTGTTTTTGTTATTAAATGTTGCAAACTCATAGCAGGCCTTTGGGTCTTTGTTCTGCCCTGAGGGGCCTGTTTATGACATAAAGTTGATCAGCCACACTATGAAGATTTGGGAAAGAGTTGTTGAAGCCAAGTTAAGAGGAGAGGTGACAATCAGTAAGCAGCAGTAGGGTTTCATGCCAGGAAAGAGTACTACAGATGCAATGTTTGCTCTAAGAGTGTTGATGGAGAAGTATAGAGAAGGTCAGAAGGAGCTGCACTGTGTCTTTTTGGATCTAGAGAAAGCATATGATAGGGTGCCAAGAGAGGAAGTGTGGTACTGTATGAGAAAGTCAGGAGCGGCAGAGAAGTATGTGAAAGTGGAGCAGAATGTGTATGAGAACAGCGAGATGGTGATCAGATGTGCTGTAGGAGTGAAAAATGTGTTCAAGGTGGTGGTGGGGTTACATCAGGGATCAGCTCTGAGCCCCTTCTTGTTTGCCATGGTGATGGACAGGCTGACAGATGAGGTCAGGCAGGAGTCTTCGTGGACCGTGATGTTTGCAGACAACATTGTGATAGTATTGTGTAGTGAGAGTAGGGAGCAGGTGAAAGAGAAGAGGTATGCTCTGGAGAGAAGAGGAATGAAAGTCAGTAGAAGCAAGACAGAATCCATCCATGGGTGTAAATGAGAGGGACGCAGGTGTAACGGTGAAGATGGAAAGAGTAGAGGTAGTGAAAGTAGATGAGTTTAAATACCTGGGGTCAACCATCCAAAGCAATGGAAAATGCACAAGAGAGGTGAAGAAGAGAGTGCAGGTAGGGTGGAGTGGGTGGAGACGAATGTCAGGGGTGATTTGTGACAGAAGGATAGCAGCAAGAGTGAAAGGGAAGATTTTACAAGACGGTAGTGAGACCTGCTATGATGTATGGTGTAGAAACAGTGGTACTGACAAAAAGACAGGAAATGGAGCTGGAGGTGGCAGAGTTGGGGATGCTAAGATTTTCATTGTTAGTGACTAGGAGGGACAAGATTAGAAATGAGTATATCAGAGGGACAGCTCAGGTTGAACAGTTTCGAGTCAAAGTAAGAGAGGCAAGGCTGAGATGGTTTGGACATGTGCAGAGGAGGGATAGTGGATATATTGGACAAAGGATGTTGAAGATGGAGCTGCCAGGCAGGAGGAGAAGAGGAAGACCACAGAAGATTCATGGATGTAGTGAAGGACATGGAGAGGGTTGGTGTTACAGGGGAAGATGCAAAGGATAGGGTGAGATTTTTTTTAATTTTATTATTAAACCTTTATTTAACCAGGATAAGACTCATTAAGATTAAGAATCTCTTTTACAAGAGTGTCCTGGCCAAAACAGGCAGCATCACAAATTACAAGTTACAGACATTAACAACAACATTAAAACAGTACCATGAGTATCATACATGTAAGAAATAGATGGTCAACAGATAAAAGTACAAGTGCTCAGCAGATGTAGACTTGGCTGCACCTAGAAATCCTGTCCATAAAAATTGTGAACAGGATGTGTGACAAAGGGCAGCCCTGGTGGAGTCCAACTCTGACTGGCAAAATTGCTTGGTTTTCTCTAAAAAAATAACCTCATGTGGGTTTTATATTTCACACCATCACATTGGGTTTACTCGAGGAAATAAATCAACAAAAAACAGGACAACCACATCACACACTGGCATACCTGTCAAGTGATACGGTTTCGCCGTATTTTAATACAGGGAAAATGCAATTTTAGCAAATACAGGCGTATTGCCATTTCTGTACGCCAAAAAGAAAAATATACGGAAAAAAAAATTGAGAGTGTGGAGGAACACCTCGTGTGGTGACCCCCACAACCTACGGGGCTGGCAGAGTGCTCAGCGTGAGCAATTATCAGAACAGTGAGAGGTATGGACTGATCATTATGCCGATGCACCTCGCACCCTCTTTTGTCCTGCAGCTCCGGAACAGAGAGGAATCCCGGCGCCAGTAATCCTGCGGCTGATATGTGTGACTCTAATGCAAATGTCCATGCTTTCCTGCTGTATACTGTGATGCTAATGTGCCATGCATGCATTGTCTGAGCTGGGTATATAAGTTGACTACATATCTCTTGCTCTCTCTCTTTTTGATCACTTGCATTGCTTGTTGCTGACCTAGAGACGCAGGGCTCGCTCCAGCACGCTGCCACAGCGCTGAGCGAGCCTCGTGATGGAGGATGAATAAAGGCAGCACCCTTTTAAACTTCAGTTCGCCGTGTCCGCCTGCACTTATTTTGTTCCTCCACAAGAGAACCTAAAATCAACTGAACAGTAATTCGATGCCTGGCGAAATTGAGCGCACCTAACCAAGTTCATCCAAGTGCATTAATGTAACAAAGCTGACAATTAAAAACTCTTTAATTCCAAGTGTATATATCTAGCTGACAATTAAGAACTATATTCAGAATTATTCTTATTGCGTACTTTCAAATTAAGCAATCTACCTTGTGCTAATGTAAATTTGAAAAATATTGTTATTTTTATTTACTTATTATTAACCCCTTGCACTCCGGTCAATTTCCCTAAAAACGCCAAAATATAACGTGCCCAAAGTAAATCAAAAGCTGTTCTTCAACCCTTTGCAGCATCTTCATGGGGTTGGTCTCATTTAAAAGAAAACACTTTGAATTTTTTGGCAAAATAGTCATAATCTCTCTAAGTGCTCCGGCCACTGAGTTACAGTCGTCTAAACATACTGAACTTGAAGAAAATAAATTTGGCCTGGGTGTTTTTTTGGATACAAATGCTTGCAAATAACACACAGCTTCAGATCCGGGCTGGAAAATGCAACAGAAATATAGAACCAAGTGTTATCCAGCTGAGGTCAAAATTTTGTAACAATACCACAAAAAATGAATATATTACACAGCTTTTTCCTCAGGTTGTTCCCAGGCGTTTTTGAACTGTGCCATTTGGCACAGTTTGGAAAAACGTCTGTGACTTTTGAATGATTCAATATAGAAGCTTCATCTTGGGCTCTAATGAAAGGTGACACTCAGGGCTGTGTGTGTGTGTGGGGGGGGGGGTTGTCCCCTCCCCCCCGCTACAGAGGACGGACATCGGCCATCGCTACATGACGGAATAGACTCATGTGGCTATGTGGCGACCGCGGCACAGTCACCGCGGCTCCCCCCCCCTCGCTACAGAAGAGTAGCGGGGGGGGGGGGGCGTTCATGGTCCGGACGTGGCGAACGAACCGTGTACTGCGGCGCACGCACTTTGGACTTCGTGCGCCGCACAGTTGTAATTTACCGATCGGTCAAAAGTCATTTTTTGATTACAATTTTCAGGGATAAAGAATAATTTAGCTTATAACACTTACCTCTTCACAGCAGCAGCGTCCTGGCGAACTTCTCTTCCTCATTGTCAGACGAACGCGACGCTGGTCCGCTCGTGGTTCCCGGTCAAAACATAATTCCATTATTGCAGTTTTACGCTCCATGATTGCGGTTTTGGCGAATGATTTACGACCTTTGTCGTCGGCCTCCGTCGGTCTATGATGACCATGGAAGAGAATCCTAAACGTCTATTCTGCTGGAATAAGTGCAGGTCGCACTTGTGGGTGGTCTCCGTGCTGCTGGGTCTGTAGCAGGTTCTTCCTGCGGGTCCTTTTTTTCATCTGCTGCAGCAGTCAGTCTCTCTTCACTCAGCCCGAACTTCTGTGCTTCAATGGGCTCGCTGCATTCACAGCGTTGGTAGGCGGGTCCTTCTTGCTAGGTTTTCAGTCATTGGTTCTTCAAGGTTTCAGAAACCCAATTCAAGGCTCTTATTAGTTGAATGAGAGGTCAATCATATCTGATCTGTTCGCAGCTGTGTCTGTAGTGGAAGAACTTTTTTTTTTTTTTTCAGTGCGCGCTTGGACGCAACGCCCTCGTGCGTCCTAGAGTGCACGACGGCACACGAGAGCGCCCTCGTGCGCTCTGGGACGCAGAGACGTGCCCATCCGCGGTACACTGGAGCGCAAGAGGTTAATATTATCATTTTTTAAAATGTATTTATTTATTTATTTATTTTTTTTTTTTGTGCTACTTGGCTTATTATTTTCACATTACCAAAAAGTTATGGCTCAAGATTGTGTCCATATAAGTGTACATTTGAATAAATATGTTTGAAATAGTTCATGTTGCAATTGTTGTTGTTTGTTTGGTTTTTGTTTGGGTTTTTTTTGGCTTCGGTTTTCTTTCATCTGCCGATAAATACGGAGGCATGAGGTATGCCTTGACAGGTATGCACTGGTGTTTTTATATCCTTGACATAAGTATTAAGAGTTTTTAAAAACTGGCTTAACTTTAGAGAAGAAAATTTACATATTAACAATTAGCTATTTTAACATATTAATAATGTAACCACTGAGCTGCCAGTAGCAGAGCACATTAGAAAAAATAATGCAGTGAAACATAAGGTTTAAGAATTAAATGTTGCCGTTTTAGGAGTGGTTAGTGTTTTAATATTGAAACCACTGCATATTCTAAAGCCAAAACCTACTTTTAAGACATTTTTTTTCTCCTGCTTTTCTCATCTGATGTTGGCTGTCAGGTCAGGCAGTTCTGCTCTGATTGGTATGCTGCGACTTGAGCAATGTAGGACTTGTAGTTGTTACCAATGAGTTGAAAACTACAGGAAGAAAATGCGTCCTATATCTTCAAAACTAAACAGCAAAACACGTCTGAAAACAAATGATGTGGTGAATAAATGGTGGTGTCACTGAATATGTTTGCAATTTTCAGTAACAAGATATTTTAAAAGTTCAGCATGCAATGGACTGTTGACAGGAAGTGGTCCTGTTTTTAAAAAAAAAAAAAAAAAAGAAAAGAAAAAAGTTGCACTGCCACCTCTACTGGCATGGAATAGTGACGACAACTTTTTCCACCGTTCTGGTGAACGTGTTTTGGGGTTTTTTTGGGTTTTTTTTTCACTCATTTTGATAAAGAATTATCTCGAAATTCTGGCAAATTAAAAGTCAAGAAAACATTTTGATACATTGCTACCTGGTAACTGTGGTGTTATTGTGTCTTTGGGAGCGGTGCATTATGGGAAGTCTTCAGCAAATTGTGGTTAGTGTGGGTAGTGGGAGTGGTAGTGGGAGTGGTAGTGGTAGTGGGCTGCATGGTGGCGCAGTGGTTTAGCACTGTGGCAGCACAGTTTTACCCTCGGCCGGGGGATCGCGGGGATCATGAGATTGTGGGTTCGATCCCAACCCCCGACCAACAGTGAGCTGTGTGGAGTTTGCATGTTCTCCCCGTGTTGCGCGGGTTTACTCCAGGATTTCTCCGGTTTCCTCCCGCACACCAAAAACATGTAGGTTTAGGGCGCTTGCGCACGCAGCGACCAGCAGCCGGTGGCTTGTCACCAGACTGCAAACCAAGTCTACCTACGGGTACAAATAAGTAACAAAAAAAAAAAAAAAAAAAAAATTTAGATGCCAACATCGGATTCTGGCATATTCCACTGACAGACGAATCAGCCAAGTATGCAACATTTATAACACCTTTTGGGAGGTTCCATTTTAATCACCTACCCTTTGGCATGACTTCAGCACCCGAACGCTTTCAGCGTATGATGGCTGAAGTCACTGAAGGACTGGACGGTGTTGTTTGCCACATCAATGACCTCCTGGTGTGGGGACAAAATCAGTCCGAGCACGACTCTCGACTACATGCAGTGCTTCAGAGATTGGAAAAAGCTGTCATTACACTGAACATGGACAAATGCGAACTCTCAAAGAGTGCAGTCATCTTCTTGGGTCACATTATATCGGACACAGGTATCCGCCCTGATCCAAAGAAGACAGAAGCAATTATGGAGATGAAAGCACCTACAAATGTGAGTGAGGTGAGAAGTTTTCTTGGAATGGTTAATAAGCTGGGGAAGTTTATCTCGCAGCTAGCAGAGAAGGATAAACCCCTTTGCGACCTGCTCTCAAAGAAAAACTGTTGGGTTTGGGGGGAAGATCGATGGAATAAGATAAGATAAGATAAGATAAGCCTTTATTAGTCCCACAACGGGGAAATTCCAGGATTGCAACAGCACAGGGATAGCAACACTCAGAGCAACAATCAGAAGGCAAGAAAAAAAAACAAGCAAGCAAGAGCAGCTAATAAACATATGTACGTATTACTATAAAATATATATATATACACACACACACAGACACACAGTGCAGAGCATTGTAGCTGGATGGAATAAATATGTAAATATATAAACACCCACAGTACGGAGCATTGCAGCTAGGTGGAATAAATATGCAAGTATATAAACACACACAGTGCGGAGCAATGTAGCTAGATGGAATAATATGTAGATATATAAATATATAAACACACCCAGTGCTGAGCATTGTAGCTGGATGGAATAAATATATGAATATATGAACACACAGTGCAGAGCATTGTAGCTAGATGGAATAAATATGTAAATATATAAACACCCACAGTACGGAGCATTGCAGCTAGGTGGAATAAATATGCAAGTATATAAACACACACAGTGCGGAGCAATGTAGCTAGATGGAATAATATGTAGATATATAAATATATAAACACACCCAGTACTGAGCATTGTAGCTAGATGGAATAAATATGCAAATATATAAACACACACAGTGCAGAGCATTGTTGCTAGATGGAATGAAACAGCATAACCGTCTACTTAGTTATCCTACATGGTATGATTATGTGCCCATACATATTCTCACCCTCCATAGCGACCGGTATGTTCCTAGTTGTATGCCGGAGGGGACCATTGTGTAAGTCTATTGCATCTTTTGCATTCAAAAAACTATTAGTTTGTTACGTCTTTTTGCTATCTCTGCGAGCAGCCCTGCTTAGGTTGTACAGTCTGACAGCCGTTGGTAGGAAGGACCTACGAAACCTCTCGGTTGTGCACCTGGGATGATGTAGTCTGCTGCTAAATGAGCTCCTCAGTGCATTCAGTATGTCCTGCATAGGGTGGAACTCGGACTCCAGCAGAGATGACAGTTTAGCCACCGTCCTTCTCTCTCCTATCTCCTCCATCGGATCAAGGCGCTGCCCCAGGACAGAGCTAGCTTTCTTAATCAGTTTGTTCAGTCTCTTCCTATCGGCTGCAGTAATGCCACTGCCCCAGCAGACCACTCCAAAAGTGATGGCTGATGCCACCACCGTGTCATAGAATGACTTCAGCAGCGCCCCTTGTACACCAAAAGACCTGAGTCTCCTCAGCAGGAACAGCCTGCGCTGTCCCTTCTTGTAGAGTGCATCAGTATTGTGTGACCAGTCTAGTTTATTGTTCAGATGAATACCCAGGTACTTATAGGATGTCACCATCTCGATGTCTGTTCCCTGTATATTTACTGGTACTGTGAGGGGCTGCCCATGCCTGCGGCAGTCCACCACCAGCTCCTTAGTTTTCCTCGCGTTGATCTGGAGGCAGTTCCGATGGCACCAGTCCACGAAGTCCTGGATAAGCCCTCTGTACTCAGCTTCATCTCCATTGGAGATGAGGCCAACGATCGCAGAGTCATCAGAGAACTTCTGTAGATGGCAGTGTGTTGTGTTGTGTGAGAAGTCCGCAGTATAAAGAGTGAACAGGAAGGGAGCCAGCACCGTTCCCTGGGGGGCCCCCGTGCTACTGATGATCGTGTCGGACACACAGTCCCGGGTTCTCACAAACTGAGGCCGGTTCGTGAGGTAGTCCAGGATCCATGATGACAGGTGCTGGTCCACCCCTGCGCGCAGCAGCTTGTCCTTCAGGATCATCGGTTGGATGGTGTTGAAAGCACTGGAGAAGTCAAAGAACATGATCCTCACCATATTCTTTGACTTCTCCAGTGCTTTCAACACCATCCAACCGATGATCCTGAAGGACAAGCTGCTTGAATGCTTTTGAAATATTGAAGAAAGCCCTGTCTTCTCCACCAGTGCTGGCAATATCCTAACAGAGACACTAAAGTATTGGCTGATGCATCTTCATATGGTTTAGGAGCAGTTCTCCTGCAAAGATGGGAAGATGACTGGAAACCTGTGACTTATACATCAAGGTTACTCACTCCAATGGAACAACGTTACACACAGATAGAAAAGGAGGCCTTGGGTCTCACATGGGCCTGCAAGCAGTTCCGCAAATTCCTCATAGGCAAAGATTTCTGCCTGGAAACTGCCCATAAACCTCTTATCAGCTTGCTGGGATCACAAGTATTGGCTCTTCTACCACCAAGAATTCAGCATTTCAGAATGAGACTGACACGCTACTCATATACAGTGGGGCAAAAAAGTATTTAGTCAGCCACCAATTGTGCAAGTTCTCCCACTTAAAAGATGAGAGAGGTCTCCAATTTTCATCATAGGTATGCCTCAACTATGAGAGACAAAATGAGGGGAAAAAAATCCAGAAAATCACATTGAAGGATTTTTAATGAATTAATTGGTAAATTCCTCAGTAAAATAAGTATTTGGTCACCTACAAACAAGCAAGATTTCTGGCTCTCGCAGACTTGTAACTTCTTCTTTAAGAGGCTCCTCTTTCCTCCACTCGTTACCTGTATTAATGGCACCTGTTTGAACTCGTTATCAGTGTAAAAGACACCTGTCCACAACCTCAAACAGTCAGACTCCAAACTCCACTATGGACAAGACCAAAGAGCTGTCAAATGACCCCAGAAACAAAATTGTAGACCTGCACCAGGCTGGCAAGACTGAATCTGCAATAGGTAAGCAGCTTGGTGTGAAGAAATCAACTGTGAGAGCAATTATTAGAAAATGGAAGACATACAAGACCACTGATAATCTCCCTCGATCTGGGGCTCCACGCAAGATCTCACCCCGTGGGGTCAAAATTATCACGAGAACGGTGAGCAAAAATCCCAGAACCACACGGGGGGACCTAGTGAATGACCTGCAGAGAGCTGTGACCAAAGTAACAAAGGCTACATCAGAAACACACTATGCCGCCAGGGACTCAAATCCTGCAGTGCCAGACGTGTCCCCCTGCTTAAGCCAGTACATGTCCAGGCCCGTCTGAAGTTTGCTAGAGAGCATTTGGATGATCCAGAAGAGGATTGGGAGAATGTCATATGGTCAGATGAAACCAAAATAGAACTTTTTGGTAAAAACTCAACTTGTCGTGTTTGGAGGAGAAAGAACACCATACCTACTGTGAAGCATGGGGGTGGAAACATCATACTTTGGGGCTGTTTTTCTGCAAAGGGACCAGGACGACTGATCCGTTTAAAGGAAAGAATGAATGGGGCCATGTATCGTGAGATTTTGAGTGAAAACCTCCTTCCACCAGCAAGGGCATTGAAGATGAAATGTGGCTGGGTCTTTCAGCATGACAATGTTCCCAAACACACCGCCCGGGCAATGAAGGAGTGACTTTGTAAGAAGCATTTGATGGTCCTGGAGTGGCCTAGCCAGTCTCCAGATCTCAACCCCATAGAAAATCTTTGGAGGGAGTTGAAAGTCTGTGTTGCCCAGCGCCAGCCCCAAAACATCACTGCTCTAGAGGAGATCTGCTTGGAGGAATGGGCCAAAATACCAGCAACAGTGTGTGAAAACCTTTTGAAAACTTGCAGAAAACGTTTGACCTCTGTCATTGCCAACAAAGGGTATATAACAAAGTATTGAGATGAACTTTTGTTTTTGACCAAATACTTATTTTACCGAGGAATTTACCAATTAATTCATTAAAAATCCTTCAGTGTGATTTTCTGGATTTTTTTTTTTTCTTATTTTGTCTCTCATAGTTGAGGTATACCATCCATCCATCCATCTTCTACCGCTTTTCCGGAGGTCCGGGTCGCGGAGGCAGCAGTTCAAGCAGAGAAGCCCAGACTTCCCTCTCCCCAGCCACCTGCTCCAGCTCTTCAGAGGGGATACCAAGGCGTTCCCAGACCAGCTGGGAGACATAGTCTCTCCACCGAGTCCTGGGTCTGCCCCGGGGTCTCCTCCCAGTGGGATGTGCCTGAAACACCTCAAGTGGGAGGCGTCCAGGAGGCATCCTAATCAGATGCCCATACCACCTCAACTGACTCCTTTCAATGTGGAGGAGCAGTGGTTCTACTCTGAGCCTCTCCCGGATGACTGAGCTTCTCACCCTATCTCTGAGGGTGAGTCCAGCAATCCTACGGAGAAAGCTCATTTCAGCCGCTTGTATCCGCGGTCTCGTTCTTTCGGTCATTACCCAAAGCTCGTGACCATAGGTGAGAGTAGGAACTTAGCTTGACTGGTAAATCGACAGCTTTGCCTTAGAACTAAGATGACAGAGGTCTCCAATTTTCATCATAAGTATACCTCAACTACAACTAGTTCTAGTTGAGGTATACCTATGATGAAAATTGGAGACTTCTCTCATCTTTTAAGTGGGAGAACTTGCACAATTGGTGGCTGACTAAATACTTTTTTGCCCCACTGTACTATTGAGCACGTCACTGTGGACAGCAGACATACTGTCACGCTTACCAGTAACAACTCATGTCAAAGGATGAACAAGAGCTGATGGAAAGTACCAATGTCTGTGTAGACTGTGTTATGGAAGGGTTACCAGCCAGTTCTGCATACCTAGAGACACTGAAAGAACAGCTAAAAGCTGACAGTATTTGTTCATGCATAATGACATTGTACACAGAAGGATGGCCAGCACATGCAAAACAAGAGCCTGTAATAAAAAGTTATTGGCCAGAACGAGCTTCACTTACAGCGAAAAACGGACTATTATTGAAAGACACGTGGTTCATGATTCCCTCTGCAATGTGTAATGACATTCTTGCAAAACTGCATGAAGGACAACAAGAAGTGGTGAAATGTAAAGAACGTGCACGTCAGTCAATGTGGTGGCCCGGTCTCAGCCAACAAATAAAAGAAATGGTTCTAAACTGCAGGACCTGTAATCAAGAGCGTCAAAACGACACAGAGCTGTTGCTGCCATCTGAACACCCTGAAAGACCATGGCAAAAATTAGGATCAGATCTGTTTGATTTTAGGGGGAAAACCTACCTCCTTGTTGTAGATTATTTTTCCAGATATGTTGAGATTTTTTTTTTTTTTTTTTTTTGAGATTGCGTTCTTATCTCACACTAAATCAACAGATTCCATTCTTCATCTGAAATCAATTTTTGCCCGTCATGGCATTCCTAAAATCCTAATGTCAGATAACAGACCACAGTGTTCTGGACAAGCCTTTGCTTCTTTTGCAGCATCGTATGGTTTCAAGCACATAACCAGCAGCCTTCGGTTTCTACAAAGCAATGGGGAAGCTGAACGTGCTGTGCAAACGGTGAAAATTCTTCTGAAAAAAGCAGCAGACCCCTATTTAGCACTTCTCGCTTATAGGGCAGCACCTCTTCGGAACGGATATAGCCCAGCTCAACTTCTGATGGGCCGCCGTCTTCGTACTACTTTGCCAGTTTTTTCAAGTCAGCTAAACCCTTCATTGCCCAGTGTGAAAGAACTTGCCTTGAAAGAAAAGGAGAGGAGAACAGCAGATGCTGAGAATTACAACAGACATCACCGAGCAAAGACTCTGGGTTCTCTGTCTCCTGGAGATCATGTGTAGGTGACAGATACAAAGTCATCTGGAACTGTGCTTAATAAACATTGTACTCCAAGATCTTACATGGTAGATCTTCCTCAAGGTATGGTGAGACATAATCGTCAACATCTGATACCTTTACACATGCCTGAACGAGAAAGAGCTTCATCACAGAAGCAACACACACCAGAGACTGTTCCAGATCAGGCCTCCCCACCACCTGTAGTGGACAATAAAGATTCATCAACAGAGACTCCTACTCTTAGAAGTAGATTTGGTAGAGCCATAGTGAAACCAACTAGGTTGAACCTGTGAAAAAGAAAAAAAAAAAAAAAAAAAAAGCCTAGCTGAAGGCAAAATGTATTGATGTGTTATAGGAGTTAAGTTGAAAGCATAAATGTTATGGAAATAATGTTTTGAGCATGTAAGAAAAGTTAAGGTTTAACAACTGAGTTTATTAGAAGTTAACAAGCTAAAGACAGTACAATATATTGGTTGTAAAAAGGAAAACAAAATGCTTTTGTTTCATGTTCACCTTAACAGGACTAGGTAGGAACAGACCTTTCAACAGAGGGGCAGAATAATCCCCTAAGGTCTGTCGAGACAAAGGCAGTCTACTCTTTGTTCTCTAAAAAGGGTAGATGTGGTGTTATCGTGTCTTTGGGAGCGGTGTATTGTGGAACACGTAGTAAAAAAGATAAAAGTGCCAACATGCTGTCAAACTGAAGTCCCGAGTTTGGAGTGTCTCTCTTGATATATAAAAACACAACAGTAACAGACAGACGGATACACACAAACTCCTCGAAACATTACCGTTGGCCTATGTTGCTTTACACCGAGGCATAATTCTATGGAAAATGTTGAAAACTGCTCTCCTTCAATAGCATATTTGGATCTTCAAAGAAAAAGGATGCAGGGAATATTGCACTCGCCTCAGAATGCTCTTGTTAAATGATCATTTCATTTATTAAGGGAAAAAAGCTATCCAAACCTACCTAGCTCTGTGTGAAAAGTAGTTGCCCCCTAAACCTCATAACTGGTTGTGCCACCCTTAGCGGCAACAACTGCAATCAAGTGCTTGTGATAACTGGCAATGAGTCATTGACATTGCTGTTGATGAATTTTGGCCCACTCTTTTTTTTTCAGAATTGTTTTAAATCAGATTAGAGGAATGTATGTTTTCTTACCAGCCTTTGTGGTGTTGTTTTGGTTTTTTTTTTTTTTTTTTGATCAGCATTGGCTTTTGCCTTGGAACTCTGCCGTGGATGCTACTTTTGCCCAGTCTCTTTTTTTTTTATTGTTGAATCATGGACCAGCATCTAAAGTGAGGCCAGCAGTTCTTTAGCTGTTGCTCTGGGTTTTTGTTTTTTTTTTTATCTGTTTTTGAATTTCTTTAGATTGCAGCATGATGTGTTGCTTTTTGAGATCTTTTAGCCTACTTCCCTTTGACAGGTTCTGTTTAAGTGATTTCTTCATTCAACAGGTCTGGCAGTAACCAGGCCTGGGTTCAGCTAGTGAAATTGAACTCGGCTTTCCAAAAAAATGTGGTAAATCACAGTTAATTCTGTCAAGGCCCTCCGTGCGCTCTTCCATTTGCGCACAGAGGAGAGAAGGAGAAATGAGGATTTAAACGCTGGGGTTACCACACACACATTTATTGACACAGTCCACAGAAGAAACTATACAAAATGGTGGCACAGCTCGGGCTAAGGAAAGAGTCCAACTGTAATACTAGGCTGTACAGGGGAAAGCGTAGCAGTTGTGCCGCAAAGGGAAACGCTACCAGCATAGCGACACAACTGCACAGAGAAACGCGACAATTACTTACAGCCTAGCAATCCGGGTCCTCTAGTGGAGCAGCGAGCACACTCCAAATAGTCCTCCGTTGACGTGATGGTTGGGCGGCGGAGCACAGCCGTCTAACACGTACAATGAACCAGCGACGTTTGTCCAGCAATGAGCTGCTTATGAACAAACATCGCTGATGTGGCAATTAAGGAACACCTGGGTGAGACGCGGGGGAGATGATTGCTGGGGTAGGAAACAGCTGATGAAGTCAAGGAAGAGCGAGAGGGCGTGGCTGGACCGACAGATTGTCAGTAGCGTGGGAGAAAGTAGGTCACAATGCAGACTAACAGCTGCCGGTCAGGCAGTGGCAAAGGATGAGAAAATACATAAAGTGCACATAAGCAATAGAACCAAAACCCCCAAAGCGATCGAGACCGAGCCAGGGAAAGCCAAGCCGGCTTGGCTCGTGACAAATTCATGATTCATAATTCATTCTTTTTCAAATATGACCAGGTAGGTTTGGATAGCTTTTTTCCCTTAATGAATGAAATGATCATTTAAAAACTTAATTTTTTTATTTACAAAGGTTATCTTTATCTAATATTAAAATTTGTTTAATCTGAAACATTTGAGTGTGACATACGTATGAAAAAAATAAATAAATATATAAGAAAACAGGAAGGGCCAAATACTTTTTCATTGCACTGCATATATGGATGGGAGATATGCCACCATTTACTTCCATTGTATAAAAGTGAAGCTCCATTTCCTCGATTTAGGATGCCGTCATCTTGAGCTGGTGGCATCATTTGTAGTCATTCTGTGCAGTAGCAACCATGAAGCAGGATTCTGGAGTTGAGTTCCTGTAAAACGCAAACTCAGCGCAAACTTTTTCCATGAAGCTCCCCAGCCAGTTTGTGTCCAAGAGAAGTCAGGCCCCCCGGCTCCAACCTGCACCAAAAGAATAAAGTGAATCATTGCAAATCTGAAATTTTACATAGGAATGTGCCCCAAAATTTTAGTTGCCCCCCCCCACCAAGATTTTAAAAAAGTTAAATTTCTAATTTACCTTCACCAAATTTACAAGGAAAAAAAAAAGAAAAACAACCAAATTAACCCCTTGCACTCCGGTCAATTTTCCTAAAAACGCCAAAAAATAATGTGCCCAAAGTAAATCGAAAGCTGTTCTTCAACCCTTTGCAGCATCTTCATGGGGTTGGTCTCATGAATGAATGAATGAATGAATGAATGAATTTATTTCGGATAGTACATTACAGGTTAAAAGAAACTGTATAATATAACAACAAGGTCAAATTAGACAAAGACTCCTTCTACTATACAATTCCACGTGAGTTATCCGAAATGGGTGATGGCTGAAGCCGCAGCTTATATTGCCCACCCATATTCCATCCAAGAATTCAAAGGAGAAAAAAGAGAAAACAAGACAAGAGCGATTACAATTTAAAACAAGGCTAAGACAAAATATGACTGAGAGAAAAAGAAAACTGAGCTAGTCTAAGTTAAGCGGTTACTATTCAAAAACAAATCTAAGACATAGTGTCACAGAGAAAAAAGAAAAACTAAGCTATAACACAACACAGGCTGGAAATGTCAATCCTTATGTGAGTTTACATGTCGTCTTGTAAATATGTTTGGAGTATTTCTTCCTTTAGTTTTTGTTTAAATTGTCCAAGCTTTGTACATGATTTTAATTCAGGTCCAAAATCGTTCCATAATCTGACACCTTGCACTGAAATACAGTGTTGCTTGGTAGTTGTTCTCACTGTAGGCTTTTGAAATATACATGTTCCTCTGAAGTGATATCGTTTCTCCCTTGTTTGGAACAACTTTTGGATATTTGCGGGCAGTGATAGATTCTTCACTTTGAACATTATTATTGCGGTTTTAAAGTCGATCAGATCTTTCAACTTGAGAGTTTTTTGTTTAAGAAAAAGTGGGTTTGTTGGTTCCCTGTAAGCTGCTTTGTTGATTATTCTAATAGCTCTCTTTTGAAGCATAAAGAGTGGATATATGTTTGTTTTATATGTATTTCCCCATACTTCATTACAATATGTCATGTATGGGAGTATTAATGAATGATACAAGGTGTATAGTGTGGGTTGATTCAGCAAATTTTTCACTCTGTGTAATATTGCAATTGATTTGGATACTTTACCTTTTATATAATTAATATGTGGCTTCCAACACAGTTTGTTATCAATTATTACTCCAAGGAATTTAGTTTCGGATACCCTTTCAATCTCTACACCATTTACACTGAGTTTGGGTACTGGGTAGTTGTGATGGTTGTTAAAGACTATAAATTTTGTCTTGCTTAAATTGAGCGTTAATTTGTTTGAATGAAACCACAGTTTCAGCTTTCCTAATTCCTTTCCGAGTGTATCCAGAAGTTGTTCCAAGTTGTTTCCACTGCATAGCAGGTTAGTGTCATCAGCAAACAATATTAAGTCCATTTTTTCTGAAACTTTACATATATCATTTATATACATATTGAATAATAATGGTCCCAAAACTGAACCCTGTGGGACTCCACAGGTGACCTTCAGTAGCTCTGAGTTTTTGTTGTTAACACATACAAACTGATATCTATTCTTTAAGTAACTTCTTAACCAGGACAGTGCTACCCCTCTGATACCACAATTTTGTAGTTTCTTTAATAATAGATTGTGATCTACTGTATCAAATGCTTTTTTAAGATCCAGGAATACTCCAACTGAATACTCTTTATTTTCAATGGCTGTTGATATTTTTTCTGTAAAAAAAAGAAAACACTTGGAATTTTTTGGCAAAACAGTCATAATCTCTCTAAGTGCTCCGGCCACTGAGTTAAAGTCATCTAAACATACTGAACTTGAAGAAAATAAATTTGGCCTGGATGTTTTTTTGGATACAAATGCTTGCAAATAACACACAGCTTCAGATACGGGCTGGAAAATGCAACAGAAATGTAGAACCAAGTGTTATCCAGCTGAGGTCCAAATTTTGTAACAATACCACAAAAAATGAATATATTACACAGCTTTTTCCTCAGGTAGTTCCCAGGCATTTTGGAACTGTGCCAAATTGTGCCAAATGGCACAGTTTGGAAAAATGTCTGTAACTTTTGAATGTTTCAATGTAGAAGCTTCATTTTGGGCTCTAATGAAAGGTCACACTCAGGGCTGTGTGTGTGTGTGGAGGGAGGGTTCCCCCCCCCCCGCTACAGAGGATGGACATCGGCCATCGCTATACAACGGATTAGCCTCATGTGGCGATGTGGGACAGCAGCGCAGTCACCGCGGCTCCCCCCCCCCCTCGCTACAGAAGAATAGCGGGGGTGGGGGGGCGGCGTTCACGGTCTGGACGCGGCGAACAACCCCTTGTACCACGGCGCACGAACTTCAGACTTCGTGCGCTGCATAGTTGTAATTTATCGATCGGTCAAAAGTCATTTTGGATTACAATTTTCAGGAATAAAGAATAATTTAGCTTATAACACCTTACCTCTTCACAGCAGTGTCCTGGCGAACTTCTCTTCCCCATTGTCAGACTAACGCGACGCTGGTCCACTCGTGGTTCTGGTCTCGCAACCCGATCAAAACATAATTCCATTATTGTGGTTTTGTGCTTCCATGATTGCGGTTTTTGCCGAACGATTTTTCAAAACAAATAACAGTAGTAATTAAAAAAAGACTGGCGAAGGCGTGTGTGTCACTCAGCCTTCGTCGTCAGCCTCCGTCGGTCTATAACCATGGAAGAAATCATAACGTCTACTCTGCTGGAACAAAAACAAAATAAGCACCGCCTGTGGCCAAACATGCCGATGCGCGAATGGCACTCCCTGTCACACAGGTTGCATTTGTGGATGGTCTCCGTGCTGCTGGGTCTGTGGGGTTCTTCCTGCGGGTCCTTTTTTTGATCCGCTGCAGCAGTCAGTCTTCACCCAGCCTTAAAAAAAACAGCTCGCGAACTTCTCTGCTTCAATTGGCTCACTGCATTCACAGCACTGGGAGGCGGGTCCTTCTTGCTAGGTTTTCAGTCATTGGTTCTTCAAGGTTTCAGAAACCCAATTCAAGGCTCTTATTAGTCGAATGAGAGGTCAATCAGATGAACTAATCTGTTTGCGGCTGTGTCTGCAGCTTTTATTTTCAGTGCGCGCTTGGACGCCATACACCACCTACATCACAATCTCCATGTGCTCTAGGACACAGAGACTTGCCCGTCCGCTGTACAACGGAGTGCAAGAGGTAAAAAAAAAACTGTAAATGTAGGAGAAAAATCTCACAAATTCATGACAAAAATGTAGCAGATTGAAGATAGTCACAAATTTAAGTATTTGGATGTCAGTAAGTTAAGTATTATTTGAAAATATATGAGAAACTCAAACTTTAATGATGACAATTGTGAATTTGTTTGGGGGGAAAATATTGAATTTACAAGAAGTTTCAAATTTAGTTAAAAAATTAATTTACAAAGAAAAAAATGTATATTCAAAAAAATCTAGTAAATTTGCAAGAAAAAACTCAGTATTAAAAGAAAAGCTGTAAATGACAAAATGCTAAAAAATTTACATGAAAAATTTACAAATTTATAGCAAAAGCCACACAAAATATTGATGCTGGCACAGTCCACTGATGGATAACAAAGACTGTGTACAGAATATTCAGATATTCTCACTGGGTCGCTCAGAAATACACAGCCCCAAAACTGGTGTTTGGGACAGCCTCATCTTTAAGTGGGTTTATGCTTTCAATGGTTTTATACAAACTTTTTTGTACTGTTGTTATAAGTCTTTATTGTTGGGATGTGTGTGTGTGTGTGGGGGGGGGGGGTGGTTCAGGTTTGGGAACCATTGATCCATGGTTCTAACTGATAACAACATACTGCTACACTAGAAAAGCACTCGGAGAGCGCAGACCTCCGCCAAACGCCACAGTTCCCCCCATACAATGTTTGTGTGTACGTTTTCAGATTCCTTGACCATGAAAACATATGACTAGCAATTGGATTCACAATGGTAGGATTAGTGGTTCAGTAGTTATTGACGAAAATGGCATTTTCCGTAATGGCGGTTTAGCGCCACAGTTCCCCCCATACAGTGTTTGTGTGTACGTTTTCCGATTCCTTGACCATGAAAACATATGACTACCAATTGGATTGACAATGATGGGATTAGTGTTTCAGTAGTTATTGACGAAAATGGCATTTTCCGTAATGGCAGTTTAGCGCCACAGTTCCCCCCATAGAGTCTTCAGATTCCTTGACCATGAAAACATATGACAAGCAATTGGATTGACAATGATGGGATTAGTGGTTTAGTAGTTATTCACGAAAATGGCATTTTGCGTAATGGCGGTTTTCTTGTGGACGGTGATCCGGATCACCACCAAAATCTAATCATCTGTAGGATACCCCATTTCTGACAATCTGTGAAAATTTCATGAAAATCCGTCAATAACTTTTTCAGTTATCTTGCTAACAAACAGACAAACAAACAAACAAACCAACGCCGATGATCACATAACCTCCCCCTTTGGCGGAGGTAATAAAACTGATCATGGAGTTTGGAGAGCTCAAAGAAATGGAAATGAATTACTCAGACACAAAGGTTTAATCACAAGAGGCACAGGTGTTGGAAATGCAAAACAGAATTTAAAAAATATTTGAATTTATTCAAATGCACATGTGCCTAGAGGAAGAAGTTTGCCTTCATGCAAAACCTTTTTTGTGGTTTATATTTTTCAGAAGCAGTTCTATTGACACTAACAACAAATTACAAAGGAAGCTTCATGAAATGAACATATTTTTAGTACAAGGGCACTGTTAAAAAAAAAAAAAAACCTCCCATATGTATCGCACTATAGAATGCATATGCAAATAGGGAGGAGAAAACAGCTGGCCAGTTGTTCAGTCAAGTGCAAGTCATCTATTTCTAGCTAATGTGTTTTCCATTTGGTCTCTATCCTTCCCTGCTGGCGGGAATTTGACACGGATACATGAGCTACAGCAAAGTATATTGAGGTAAATTGGTCTCTATTTGTTTATTTAGATCACCAAGGATCTCATCCGTAACCCTGTCTGGAGAAGAGTTTACATTTAAAATCAACTGAAAGTGCTACGTTAGTTTGCATAAATGTAATCAGAGATGGTCAAATCCAAAGCAGAATGACAACCTGTCATAGAGTTGCAAACTGTGTCTCAGTGGCACAGGAATTTCTGTTCAGTAGCTTTTGCAATGAAATAAAATATGCATTACTGAGAAATTTATTTAATACTATGGGTATTACACGTAATAGAGTAAAAAGACAAGTGTAGATAATTTTCAAAAAGAATACAACTATTTAATATTTTCTTGTAATTTCACCAAAGGAAAGTATGAACTAAATAAATGAGAGTATTTGGTATAAATAGCTTATTAGTGGTGGGCAAATTAACGGATTATTGCATGATGACGCAATGTCCCCGTTAATCAGACAAGTTTTTTTTTGTGTGTTTTTGTGTTTTTGTTTTTTTTTTATTTAAGTTTTTGTAAAGGGTATACATGTCATTACAGCATTGCATTGTTTACATTTTCATCAGGTGTTCCCTTTTTTTTGTTTTTTGACAACATTGGAAAAATAATTATTACAACACCCTTTTTTTAAGTGAAAGAAAAAGAGAAATTAAAGAAAGAACAAAACAAGAAAAACAAAAACAAAACAAAAGAGCAAAAAAAAAATAAAAAAATAAGAGTATCTGAGTAGCATTGGAACAAAGAGAGGTGCTATTATTGAAATGGTATTTGTCAAAGATTAGATCTGATGGAAGACACATATGCGTTCCAGGGTTGCCAAAAGTTCAAGAACCCATCCATGTCCTGTCTCTGTTGAATATTTAATAGTTCAGAATGGTTCATACACATAAGTTGATAGTTATTACATATTGAAATACACGTGAAAACAAACAGATATTATAAACATTTTATAGTTAATCAATTCAATTCAATTCAACTTTATTTATATAGCGCCATTTCACAACAACAGTCATCTCATAGCACTATCAACTGTAGGGAGGACCCCCACAGTTGCAGAAAGACCCCAGCAATCAGGCGATCCCCTGTGAGCAAGCACTTGGCGACGGTGGAGAGGAAAAACTCCCTTTTAACAGGAAGAAACCTCCAGCAGAACCAGGCTCAGGGAGGGGCAGTCATCTGCTGCGACTGGCTGGGGGGTGAGGGGACAGAGAAGAAGAAAAGAACAGACATGTAGAGAGCAAACAGCACGATGGGGACTCAATCTATGGGAGAGTCAGAAAAATGGGAGAATCAGAAAAGCTATTTATAGTAGTAATTTAATTAGAATCCCAAAGGTGTTTTCCTTCAATGCAGTCGTTAGACATTGTCCACTAGACGGCGCTGGTGCTGTACCTTTGGCCATGAAATGTTATTGTTCAAGCTGCAGACCGAAGAAGAAGAAGAAGTCAGTGCTAAGCAATGCAGTGCTATCAGAGAGACGGACGCATGTTAGTCAGCGGGAACAACAAATGTGTTGTAAACTGAGATGCAGCATTCTCCAGTAAAGCCAAATGAAGGTAAAGTTGGGTGTTTGGACATTCTTTCTTTATAACAACTGATGTTACAGCTAAATCCACAACATATTTTTTGGTGCCGAAACCCGGGAACCGGAAGCTGGGAAGCGGGAAAAGTGAAGAGAGAACGTTGTTGGGATTAAGCCGATAGCTGTAACAACACAGAGACGAAAGGAAAAAATGTCGGAGCGACTTCAAAGGCTAAAACAGAAACGGACCGTGCTGCGGACGTCCGTTACAAAGCTGCTGCAAATTATACAAGATGAAACAAGTAAGACTGATATAAACAGTGACCGTTTGCGGGAGCTGTTAGCCATGTTGTCACAGAAAGAGAAAGGCCTGCAAGACATTGAACCAGATATAGAGCAGGAGATCCCTTTGGACGAGTTAGATGCGGACATGGTGCAGACACTTGAGTATCAGGACAACACAATTTTATGGAGGACGCGGGCAGAGAGAGCGATTGAACGGGCTGCCTTACAGCAACAAGAACAGGCAAGAGACGCCACCGTATCAGCGAATCCACATCGGCTGAGTGACGTGAGTACACGGTCAAATACAAGCAGACCCTCGGTAAGGCTACCCAAGCTCTCAATAAACAAATACAACGGAGAAGTGTGCATGTGGCAGGAGTTTTGGGACCAATTCGAAAATGCAATTCACCAAAACCCAGATTTGAGCAAAACTGAAAAGTTCACTTACTTGAAGTCATATCTCATCGGGCCAGCTGCACGCGCCGTCGCAGGGCTGAAAGTAACTGACATGAACTATGATGCTGCAGTAGACATGCTTAAGCAAAGATTTGGAAGGAAAGAGCTCATTGTAAGTGCACACATGTCTAAGTTACTAAATCTAAGCCCAGTTAAAAGGTCCTCAGACACTGTTGCCTTGAGACAACTTTTTGATGACGTTGAAGTACAAATCAGAAGCCTAGAAGCTTTAGGAGTTATGTCAGACAGTTATGGAGGTTTACTGTGCCCCATACTGTTCAAAATGATTCCTGCTGATCTTGCCCTTGAGTACACCCGCAAGACAGATATAGGGCAAAAGTGGGATGTTGATGGCCTTGTAAAGTTTTTGCAACAAGAAGTTGAAAGCAGGGAGCGTGCTGCACATTTGACACAAACAAGAGAGAATCATAAAGATACACATGCAAATCAGAAACAGCACTGCAAACTAAATTCAAGCAGAGAAAAGTGGAAAGGACCTAATGTGCCCTCAGCTGCAGCCCTCCACACAGGCAGTTCGAATACACCCTTTGTGCACAGTTGCATATTCTGTAACAGTACCAGCCACAAGTCAGAACAGTGCACTGAAGACACAGTCACAAGCAGGAAGGAAAAGCTAAAGAAAAGGGGAAGGTGCTTCATATGCCTAAAGCCCAGACATCTTGCTCGAGACTGTAGATCCAAAAATGTGACACGCACTGATTGTGGAAGGAGACATCATGCTGTTGTGTGTGACAGAAGTGAGCAACCAATAGAAAGGACAGATGCTGCTGAAAACACGAGTGATACAGTAGTCACCTCAGTATTTCCATATGCAGCCAAACCAACCCCAGAAAAATGTGAAACAGTACTGTTGCAAACTGTGAGAGCAAGGATCGAAGGACCTGAAGGAAAGAAGATTGTGCGTTGCTTAATTGATGGAGGAAGCCAACGGAGTTTTGTCCATGAGAAGCAAGTGAAGGATTTAAAACTGCCAATACTAAAACAGGAGACATTAAACCTTCACACGTTTGGCTCAAAAAACCCAGTGACCACAAAACGCAATGTCATAAAACTAGTCCTGGAGAATGTGAGAAACAAAGATCAGAAAATTGAGATTGAAGCTGTTCAAACCCCACAGCTTTGTACTGCAGTCATGAAAGTCCCCAGTGAACACATCCAACGGCAGCTGGAGAAAAAAGGGCTACCAGTAGCAGATGTGTCAGCGGGAGATAAAGATGGTTTGGAGCTATCAGTACTGATCGGAGCAGATTACTACTGGAGAGTAGTCACAGGTAAAACTGAGAGACTGTCAGGTGCTTTGGTTGCCGTAGAAACCAGATTCGGCTGGGCAGTGCAAGGACCAGTTGTCATGTCCAGTATGAATGAAGCAACATGCATGCACATTGGACTCAGTGAAGACTCAGTGGAGATCTCAAACCAGCTAAGAGCATTTTGGGAGATCGAGTCGCTGGGCATCACTACTAAAGGTGAGGAAACACCTGATGACAAGAAAGCCAAGGAGAGCTTTGACAGGTCAGTCAGATTCATTAATGAGAGATATGAAGTGGCGTTGCCATGGCGCCAAGACACACCCGAACTCTCAGACAACAAGAAGGTTGCACAAAAGAGGTTTGAAACCCTGAAAAGAAAGCTGAAATCTGACGTGACACTGTTTAAAAGATACAACGATGTAATAGAGGATTACACAGAACAAGGAATATGTGAAGATGTGCCAAAGAGCAGTCATTCAGCAGAGACAGAGAATGTAACCTACTACTTACCTCATCATGCTGTAATCAGAGAGGACAAAGTAACTACCAAGTTAAGGGTAGTGTTTGATGCTTCGTCACATGAAGAAGGTTGTTCCTCTTTAAATGACTGTTTATTACCTGGCCCAAACCTGAATGCTGACCTCATGAGCATTTTGATCAGATTCAGACAAAATCCTGTAGCTTTCACAGCAGACATTACTAAAGCTTTCCTTCAGATATCTATAACTGAAAGTGACAGAGATGCTGTGAGATTTTTGTGGCTTACAGGACCCCCAGATGTTGAAGGCACCAACACGCGTATAATGAGAATGGCACGTGTTGTGTTTGGAGTAACTTCGTCCATTTTTACTTGCAGCCACTATCAGACATCATCTGGAGAAATATGAAGCTAACCAACCAGACACAGTAAAACTAATGAGAGACTCACTTTATGTGGATGATCTGATCGCTAGCTCAAGTAACTCAGACGAGGCATACAGACTTACTACAGGAGCAAGAGAAATACTGGCTGCTGCCAACATGAACCTCTGTAAGTGGACAACAAACTCCCTTGAACTGAAAACCAAGTGGTCAAACAGCAAGCTTGATTTCACACAAGAAACAGAAACACATGGAAGTGTGTTGAAAGTACTTGGTTTGGTGTGGAGACCGGACACAGATGACTTTGCCTTTGACCTCAAACATTTGATGAACATTCTAAAAGGAAAAGAAAACACAAAGAGGAGTGTTTTGAGATCATCCACCAGACTCTTTGATCCTATAGGGTTCCTAACGCCATTTACCATTCGAGTTAAATGTCTGTTTCAGGAAATGTGGCGACGGGGCCTGAGCTGGGACGACGAGCTGCCTCCAGACCTTTCACAGGCATGGCAGCAGTGGTGCATGGAGCTTCCTCAGATCCACCAAATAGTCATTCCGCGGTGGTATGGAACAGAAAAACTGTCAGATAAATCACAAGTTCTCCATGTCTTCACAGATGCAAGCGAAAAGGCGTATGGCGCAGTTGCGTATCTACAAGGACAAACAACAGAAGGAGAGACTGTTACTGCGCTCGTTGCATCCAAGTCAAGAGTGGCACCAATCAAAACAATCACACTGCCACGCTTGGAACTGATGGGAGCTGTGATTGGATCAAGGTTGGCAAATAACCTTTTGAAGGCACTGAATATGCAGATCACTCAACTCAGAATGTGGTCAGACTCCATGATAGTGATTCACTGGATTCGCAGTTCATCAAAGAAATGGAAACAGTTTGTTGCCAACAGAGTGATGGAGATACAAACTTTGACACCACCAGAACTATGGACACATTGTAATGGAAAGGTGAACCCAGCTGATCTCACCACAAGAGGTCAGTCCGCATCAAGGTTGAAAGAGGAAAATCTCTGGTGGTCAGGCCCATCGTTTTTGAAAGAAAAGGAGCTTCAAACTACACCGCCAGAAACAGCACAAGAACTACTATCAGAAGAAGAGGTTAAAGCTGAGCTAAAGGCAAGTCAAGTCGCAGTACATCTCAGTAACAGTGAAAGAGTGCAATCTGAACCATTGCTACAGCTGGACAAATACAGCAAACTACAGACTGTACTAAGAGTAACTGCATGGATTCAAAGATTTCTCCACAATTGTCATTCAAAGCAAAGACAAAGGGGCGAACTAACAGCAGAGGAAATGGCAAAATCTGAAAGGGTATGGATACGTGAAGCGCAACTTAACAGTTTTGAAAGAGAAATAACAGAGTTGAAAACTGGAGAAAATGTGCACAAAGACTCAAAAATCAGAGACTTTAAACCCTTTCTAGACGAGCAAGGCTTAATCTGTGTAGGAGGAAGGCTGCATCAGTCAAACATGAGTTTCAATGAGCAGCACCCATGGTTGTTACCCTCAAATCACAGATTTGCACAACTTCTGATAAAATACAGTCACGAAAATGTCATGCATTCAGGCGTGAGAGACACTCTAGTTCATCTACGAGAGAATTATTGGATTCCACGCGCGAGACAGTTAGTCAAAAAATGCATTTCAGACTGTACTATCTGTAAAAGATTCAAAGTAAAAGCAGCACAGCAAACAGCTGCACCTCTACCCAAAGACAGAGTTACTGAAGCACCGCCGTTTGAAGTCACAGGTGTTGACTTTGCAGGCCCACTGTTTGTAAAGTCCAAGAATTCTGCAGAGAAGGCGTACCTAGCACTTTTCACCTGTGCAGTTACACATGCAGTGCACCTTGAACTAATATCGAGTCTATCAACAGAAAGTTTCCTTTTGGCACTTAAGAGATTTATTTCACGGAGAGGACTTTGTAGAGTAATCTACTCGGACAATGCAAAAACGTTCAAGAGAGCAGATCAAGATCTAAAGGAACTGTGGAAGGCTATAAAAGAGCCAGAGCTGCTGGAATATTTTTCTGAAAAGGGAATCGAGTGGAAATTTATTGCAGAAAGAGCGGCTTGGTGGCGTGGTTTTTGGGAAAGGTTAGTGCGCTCTGTAAAGGGATGCCTCAAAAGAGTAATGGGCAGAGCATCTCTGAGCTTTGAAGAGTTAACTTCTCTGTTGACAGAAATAGAAGCCACTATTAACTCAAGACCACTCACATTTGTGTACAACGATTTACAAGAACCAGAACCTCTGACGCCAGCTCATTTCCTCATAGGGAAAAGACTTACCTCTTTACCACCAAAGCCATTTTCCACAACAGGTCAGATAGCAAATGCAAATAAAGAAAGGCTGACCCGAAGATGGAAATATCGCCATAGACTTGTCAAGGAATTTTGGAACAGATGGAGGAGGGAGTATTTGCTGGACCTCAGATGGGCTCACACTCGTCATACCCCAAATCCAACACAACTCAAACCAGGAGATTTGGTCCTTATTGGAGATGACAAGATATCACGTCAAACATGGAAAACAGGACTAATCATAGAGGTGTTCCCAGGGAGAGATGGACTAGTCAGATCCTGCGCTGTGCACACTCCAACTGGGACGACGTTAAGAAGACCAGTTCAGCTACTATATCCTTTTGAAGTTAATATTTGAACTGTCTTCTTGGGGGGGAGGGTGTTGAATATTTAATAGTTCAGAATGGTTCATACACATAAGTTGATAGTTATTGCATATTGAAATACACGTGAAAACAAACAGATATTATAAACATTTTATAGTTAATCAGAAAAGCTATTTATAGTAGTAATTTAATTAGAATCCCAAAGGTGTTTTCCTTCAATGCAGTCGTTAGACATTGTCCACTAGACGGTGCTGGTGCTGTACCTTTGGCCATGAAATGTTATTGTTCAAGCTGCAGACCGAAGAAGTAGTCAGTGCTAAGCAATGCAGTGCTATCAGAGAGACGGACGCATGTTAGTCAGCGGGAACAACAAATGTGTTGTAAACCGAGATGCAGCATTCTCCAGTAAAGCCAAATGAAGGTAAAGTTGGGTGTTTGGACATTCTTTCTTTATAACAACTGATGTTACAGCTAAATCCACAACAGTCTCAGTGCGAATGTCAACTTTTCCATCGAATAAATGTCTTGAATCATGTTAATCCAATCTTCAGGTGTAGGACAGTCCTTCAACATCCATTTTTTTGTTAGAGCTTTTTTACTTGCCAATATTAAAACAGTGAATAAGTATTTTTCTCCTCGTCTTTCCAGTGATTCCGGTAGTAAACCCAAATACAAAGTTACAAAAGAAAAGGGAACTGTTATTTTGAATATTTTCCCCAATATTGTCTGTACATTGGTCCAATATTGGTGGATAACTGGGCATGACCAAAACATATGGAAATGATTTGCAGTCTCTTCACCACACAAGCGCCAACAATTCAACCCCTTACGAGTAAATTTGTTTTGTGCAGGTGTTCTGAAAAATCTTACCAAATTTTTCCATCCAAATTCTCTCCACTGCAGGGATGAGGTACTTTTCCATTGTTGTTTATTTAGCTTTTCCCATATTTCCAGTTGTAAAGTGAAGTTCCCCTCTTTTTCCCATCTCTCTTTTATATATGATGTGTTGTCTCCTTTTAAGTCTTGAAGACCTTGGTATATTTTGGAGATGTATCTGATCCCTGGGATCCCTTTATATGCCATTAAGAAGACCTTCAGAACACCTGACTGGGCCCTTTCCAAATCCTTCTTTTTAAGTATTTTGTTTATGTGGTGTCTAAGCTGAAAGAACCTGTAAAGGTCTTGATTTATTAGACCTTGTTTTTTCAAATCTTCAAAACTTCTTAAAGTTTGCCCTTTAAAAAAATCGCAATATTTTATCAGTCCGTTCTCTTTCCACTTTTTAAATCTAGTGTCTGTTTTATTAGGAGTAAAGTCATGATCATAGGCAATCCATTGCAGTAATCGATAAGGTTCTTTAGTTTGATTCTCTCTGACTATCTTAAACCAAATTTTTAGCGGGGTCTCTATCCACGGGTTAGTGTTATTCAAAAGTTTAGGTAAGGCATTGTTCCCTATTATCGCCTGTAGGGGAATGTCACTTGTTATTTGGCATTCCATCTCCTTCCATTGTGCAGTGTAGACTGGGTTACATATCTCTACTAAAGTTTTAATTTGTGCGGCTTTAAAATAGTCCCTGATATTTGGCAGCGCGAGCCCACCTTTGTCTTTGTTTAACTGTAGGGTTCTATATCTGATTCTAGGTCTCTTGCCCTGCCATATGAATCTTGAGATCCTTCTGTCCAGTTCTTGCCATGTTTTTTTGGGAGGTTCTACCGGTATTGTTTGGAAAAGGTATAGAAGACGTGGAAGTATATTCATTTTGACTGCTTCAATTCTTTGTGCAGCACCCAAGAATGGTATCATATTCCATCTTGCTAGATCAGATTTTATTTTTGCCATCAGTGGATCATAGTTTAGTGTTATAATTTTGTTGAGTTGTTTCGGAATATTGACCCCCAGATATTTCATAGATTCCATCTCCCAGTTAGTTTTGAGTTTGCTTAGTAAATATTGATTTGGGTCATAGTTGAATGTTAAAATTTGGGTTTTATGCATGTTTAATTCATACCCCGATAAATCTCCATACTCTGAAAAAACTGAGATTAGTTCTGGAAAAGAGGTGTCCGGCTGCCCCAGGTATATTAAAATGTCATCAGCAAAGAGTGCTATTTTATGATCCTTCTGACCAAGTGTAATACCTTGAATTTTTTGATTCTGTCTTATCCATTGGCTCAGAGGTTCTATGAAGATTGCAAAGAGCAGTGGAGGCAAGGGGCAGCCCTGACGACATCCTCTTTCCAGTTCAAAAGATGATGATAATTTACCGTTAATCCTTATTTTAGCTGTTGGTTTTTTATATAATGCCTGGATAGTTCTAATGAAGTTGTTATGAAAATTGAAACTGGATAAGATTCTATATAGGAAAGACCAGTCAACCGAATCAAATGCTTTTTCAGCATCTAATCCCAATATGGCTGCATTTAAATTATTTTTTTTTTTTATATGATGAATTATTCATGTACCAAAAGCCAGTTTAGAAAGCTTGGGTAATGACCGAAAGAACAAGATCGCGGATACAAGCGGCTGAAATGAGCTTTCTCTGTAGGATTGCTGGACTCACCCTCAGAGATAGGGTGAGGAGCTCAGTCATCCGGGAGAGGCTCAGAGTAGAACCGCTGCTCCTCCACATTGAAAGGAGTCAGTTGAGGTGGTATGGGCATCTGATTGGGATGCCTCCTGGACGCCTCCCACTTGAGGTGTTTCAGGCACGTCCCACTGGGAGGAGACCCCGGGGCAGACCCAGGACTCGGTGGAGAGACTACGTCTCCCAGCTGGTCTGGGAACGCCTTGGTATCCTCCCTGGAGAGCTGGAGCAGGTGGCTGGGGAGAGGAAAGTCTGGGCTTCTCTGCTTGAACTGCTGCCTCCACGACCCGGACCTCCGGAAAAGCGGTAGAAGATGGATGGATGGATGATGAATTATGTGTAAAGTGCATGTAAGGTTATCTTGTGTCTGTCTTTGTCTTATAAAACCTGTTTGGTCTAAATGAATTAAGTCTGTCAGTATATTTTCTAACCTTTTGGCAAGGATAGTGGTAAAAAGCTTATAGTCCTGATTTAACACATTGATTGGTCTGTAGTTGGAGCAGTCTAGTTTATCCTTTTCAGGTTTAGGTATGACTGCAATGACCCCTTCTCTCCAGGAGGGGGGATTTCCCCTGTGTGGAGGACATAGTTAAATGTTTTCAGGAGGAGAGGAGATGGTTGCTGTTTAAAGGTTTTGTACCACTCTGCTGTAAAGCCATCTGCTCCTGAGGATTTGTTAGCTTTAAGTTTCATAATTGCTTTTTCTAATTCTTTAGGTTGTATTTCTGACAATAGTGTTTTATTTTGTGACTCAGTAAGTTGGGGAAGGTTTAATGTATTTAGGAAGGCTTCGGATACGTTTTTATGTTTTTTGAGGGAGTACAAGTTCTTGTAGTAGTTCTCGAAGCTTTTAAGAATTTCCTGAATTCTAAATTTTATTTCCTTTGATACTGGGTCTCTGATTTTGTAGACTGCTCTCTCCGTTTGTTGTTTCCTCAATTTATAGGCTAGTAATTTTGCCGATTTGCTACCTGTTTCATAGTATTTTTGTTTCAGAAATGTAAGTTTCTTCTGGATTTCTATTGTGTAGAGCTCATTTATTTGTTTTTTAATTTCCTTAATTTTGAGCGAGTCATTAGAATGAGTGTTGTCTTTGTGCTCTTTTTCTAGTTTCTTAAGTTCTGACTCTAATGTGATTAGTTTTTCTTGTCTCAGTTTCTTTTGGATTGCCAATTTTGCGATAATCTTTCCCCTTATTACAGCTTTGCATGCGTCCCACAGTATTAAAGGGGATACTTCTCCATTATCATTTTCTTCCAAATATCTGAGAATATCTGATTCCAATTCATCTTTCAGTGGTCCTTTCAGCACATTTGAATTTTACCTCCAAGAAAATGTATTATTTGTGTATTTTTGGATACTTAAGTCCATATAGATCGGACTGCGGTCAGAGAGATCCATCAGTCCTATTTTATATGTTTTTACTCTTCCAATGTCTCTATTAAACATAAAAAAATAAGCAATCCTTGAGTATGATGAATGTGGTGCTGAGTAAAATGTATAATCTTTTACACTGGGGTTGAATTCCCTCCACACGTCACAGATTCCCATTTCTTTTAGTAGCATCTGAGTTTTTCTACTTTGTTATTTTGATGTGGAGAATTACCTGATGCATCCCAGTATGGATTCAGTCTTAGATTGAAGTCTCCACCACATATCACTAAACCTTGGGCTTTAGTTATCATTAGGTCAAATACATTTTTATAAAATTTCCAGTTAGCCCCTGGAGGTGCATATACATTCAGCAGGGTGATATCTTCTCCCTCTAGCCGACCAAGTACCATGCTGAATCTCCCTTCTTTATCTTTGTGTTCTGATTTTTTTTCAAATATAATTTTGGTTGAGATCAATGTCGCTACCCCCCTCCTCCTCCCTGACTTATATGAAGATGAAGAGATCATTTTAAACCCTTGTCTATTAAGTTTAGTGTGCTCCACGTCTGTTAGGTGGGTTTCCTGTAAAAATATTATTCCTGCTTTGTCTTTTTTCATTTTGCCTAGAATCTTGGATCTTTTAACTGGATTCAGGATCCCTTTTACATTATATGAAATTATTTTGGTTACACCCTGTTTCTCCATTGTGTTGTCTTATTTAGTATTACAGTGTGGTGGCCCTCTTTTATGCTACTCAGAAACTGAAAGAACATTAAGAACATAAAAAACATTAAGAACATAATATATAAAACTTTAAAACAAAAAACTGACAAAATATCTTCCTGAGCTGAGGTCTTTTTAGTGACCTTAGAAGAGCCTTGATGGTGTGTTGGCTCTGAGGGAAATTCCTCAAAGTTACGTGCTGAGGGCCCTCTCTTACCCCTGTAAGTTGTCCCATGTTTTTAACATGAATTTCAGATCCCAATCCGAACTTGTAATGATTTTATTTTTTTTTTATGCCTATACCCTATGAAATTGTGTGCAACCTCCCACCACCATCACAGCAAACAGTCACGTTAATACAGTATTTGTTAGTGTGGAGAGATCATGTGGTTCATTGCCACATTTTTTTTTTAACCATGATTATAGTTGCGGTGGAAGGAAAAAAGCAGAACTTTCAAAACGTGGGTCCCGTTTCCGTTGGACAGTATGTGGCACAACTCAAAACAGAAACATGCAGAAGCTCTGAATTTTATTTAATTCTGGGTATTTAAATCAGTTTGCTGGAATATCACTGTCATACTATGTGGACATGTCGACCATATCAATACACAATCCTGACCTGAACACTGGAGAGAAGAGAAGAGGCCGCAGCAAGAGAAAGAGTAGGCCGCTGTGCGAGATCTCCCCTTAGATCCCGGGCGGCCTGGCTGATGATGCTGTGATCGCGGGGCGTTCCAAGACTGTTGTACAATAATCCAAAATGGCGACTCACGTCGACCATTGCGTCAAATAAACAAACTTTTCTATAGGTAGCTTTTTTTTTTCTTTTTTGTAATTAATCCACTAACTGACTGTCTGTTTCTTTCTTTTTTCGTATGGAGCTGGAGGAACTTGAGAAATATATTGACGAGTTTTATTACTGCTGCTGTGACATGGAGCAGGCGAACGTATCTCCCGTTCCGTCTTCCCTGTCTAAACGACCCAGAACCGCAGATTCACCAAAAATAACACCCAAGAAATCATGGGACGGCTCAGAGTTTAGTGACATTCTTTTCTCTATTGAAAATAAACTTACCAGCACGGATGGTAGACTTGCGTTGGTCAGGTTGCTCCATAAAGAATTCCAGAGTGTACGAGAGAGTTTGGAATTCAGCCAGGCGCAGCTTGTCTCTCTCTTAGAAGAAAGTAACAGCTTGAAAAAGTCAGTCAGTACGCTAACCATGCAACTTGACATCATTGTAAAAGAAAACCGGAAAATGAAGGAAACAATTCTCCACTTGCAATCACGCAGCATGAGAGATAACCTAGTTTTCTCTGGAATTGTCCCCAAAAAAACCCAGTGAAAATCCAGAGCAGCTGATCTGTGAATTCATATCTACGCAGCTGAATATGCCCTCCAACAATGTGAAATCAATTACTTTTCACCGAGTCCACTGCACTGGACAGAAAAATCCCCAAAACAAATGTCCCAGATCTATTGTTGCCAAATTTGAAAATTGCAAGCAAAAAAGTTCTGGTACAGAGGCAGGGCAGGCATCTTCAAGGCACAAATTATGGTCTAAATGATCAATTTCCACAGGAAATTATGGAAAGAAGGAGGAAGCTTTTTCCCCATTACGAAACAAGAAATCCAAGAAGGTAAATGAGCTGTTGTCTCTGTGAATAGATTGTTTATAGATGGCAAGCTGTTTATGGATGAAACCATAACCCCCTGGCAATTCTAGAGTCTAGTTTGTTTCCTTAGCTACATGTGGAAAAAAAAGAGTACGATTGTGCGCAGGTCTTTTATTTGATCCCTGTTTAATTCGTTAACGATTGTCTAATGTTTTTTCTTTTTTGTTAAGGTTGTTGTTTGTCTGTTGTAGCTGATCTCGTTGATGATGTTTGCTTGTTGTTATATGTTATCGGTACCTTCTCACCAATTATTAACTTTCATGTCTGTTCTCTCTCGCACATTTGCTCTATAGGAAATAACTTTAAGTACATGTGCCCCACTCATTCTTGCAAATGCAAGCAAATGCAACACAGACAGGCACGCGCACCCATGCACATACATACAGTGCGGAAAAAAAGTATTTAGTCAGCCACCAATTGTGCAAGTTCTCCCACTTAAAAGATGAGAGAGGTCTCCAATTTTCATCATAGGTATACCTCAACTATGATAGACGAAATGAGAAAAAAAAAATCCAGAAATTCACATTGAAGGATTTTTAATGAATTAATTGGTAAATTCTTCGGTAAAATAAGTATTTGGTCACCTAAAAACAAGCAAGATTTCTGGCTCTCACAGACCTGTAACTTCTTCTTTAAGAGGCTCCTCTGTCCTCCACTCGTTACCTGTATTAATGGCACCTGTTTGAACTCTTTATCAGTATAAAAGACACCTGTCCACAACCTCAAACAGTCGGACTCCAAACTCCACTATGGCCAAGACCAAAGAGCTGTCAAAGGACACCAAAAACAAAATTGTAGACCTGCACCAGGCTGGCAAGACTGAATCTGCAGTAGGTAAGCAGCTTGGTGTGAAGAAAACAACTGTGGGAGCAATTATTAGAAAATGGAAGACATACAAGACCACTGATAATCTCCCTCGATCTGGGGCTCCACGCAAGATCTCATTCCGTGGGGTCAAAATGATCACGAAAACAGTGAGCAAAAATCCCAGAACCACACGGGGGGACCTAGTGAATGACCTGCAGAGAGCTGGGACCAAAGTAACAAAGGCTACCATCAGTAACACACTATGCCGCCAGGGACTCAAATCCTGCAGTGCCAGACGTGTCCCCCTGCTTAAGCCAGTACATGTCCAGGCCCGTCTGAAGTTTGCTAGAGAGCATTTGGATGATCCAGAAGAAGATTGGGAGAATGTCATATGGTCAGATGAAACCAAAATAGAACTTTATTGTAAAAACTCAACTTGTCGTGTTTGGAGGAGAAAGAACACCATACCTACTGTGAAGCATGGGGGTGGAAACATCATACTTTGGGGCTGGTTTTCTGCAAAGGGACCAGGACGACTGATCTGTGTGAAGGAAAGAATGAATGGGGCCATGTATCGTGAGATTTTGAGTGAAAACCTCCTTCCATCAGCAAGGGCATTGAAGATGAAACGTGGCTGGGTCTTTCAGCATGACAATGATCCCAGACACACCACCCGGGCAACGAAGGAGTGGCTTCGTAAGAAGCATTTCAAGGTCCTGGAGTGGCCTAGCCAGTCTCCAGCTCTCAACCCCATAGAAAATCTTTGGAGGGAGTTGAAAGTCCATGTTGCCCAGCGACAGCCCCAAAACATCACTGCTCTAGAGGAGATCTGCATGGAGGAATGGGCCAAAATACCAGCAACACTGTGTGAAAACCTTGTGAAGACTTACAGAAAATGTTTGACCTCTGTCATTTTGTTGACTGTTGACTGTTGGGGTTATCGCTCATCTTTTAAGTGGGAGAACTTGCACAATTGGTGGCTGACTAAATACTTTTTTGCCCCACTGCATGTGTTTTAGCTCCAGTGTTTCGTCAGTGGGGCCCCTCATTGCCGGATGCTGCCTGGCCCATCTGCAGGGGTGTTGGTCTCGTGGGTCGCTCTAGGTTGGGTGGGTGGGGGCTTTATACCACTGCCTACAGCTGTGGTGCAGGCCCCGGCCTGTCCTGGTGGGGGCGGTCCTTGTGACGCCTTCTGTGATTACTGGCTGTGTGACATCACGGCGTGGGGGGGCTCCACAGGATGGTTGCTCCTTCACGTGGTGCTTCGGTCTCTTTTATTTTATATGTGTGTAAGAGAAGTAGGGGGTGATGTATGTGGCTGTGTGTGTTGTGTTTGTGGGTATGTTTATGAGAGGGTTGGAAGGGGTTCGGATGTATCATGTAAAATATGTAACTAAATGTGTCTATTGTTTTTATCTATGTAAAGCACTTTGTGCAGCATCTAATGTTTTAAAAGTGCTATACAAATAAAGTTTGATAACAGACTACTGTAAGATTAAAAACTTAGAAACCACAATATTATTGCTTGATGCAGAGAAAGCCTTTAACTGTGTTAATTGGAAATTCCTTTTTGTGGTGTTAAACAAGTTTGGGTTTAGTTCATCTTTTATGAACTGGATTAAACACTATATTGCTGTCCAACTGCATCTGTCCAAACAAATGATCAAAGTTCTCGAAGCTTTAACCTCCAGAGAGACACCAGGCAGGGTTGTCCACTTTCTCCCTCATTTTTTACCATCTTTATTGAACCATTAGCAGCAGCCATATGACAAAATGTTGATATTAGAGGCATCCAAACTGGAGAAAAAGAACACAAGATGTTTTTATGTTGATGATGTATTAATTTTCCTTGAAAACTCACAAAGATCTCTTCTTCAGACAGTGATGCTCACTGATAAATTTTCATCACTATCAGATTACTCTATTAACTGGGGCAAATCAAGAGTCTTACCTATAAGTTGTAATTTTTCAAATAATAATAATAATTTCAAAATCCACTATTCCAATACAATCAGGTAATATTAAATATTTAGGAATAGATATTTCCCCCAGGCTCTCAGAGTTACTGCAACTAAATCACAGTCCCCTTCTCAAAACGATACAAGACGACCTTACGCGCTGGAGGGCATTACCTATATCACTAATGGGAAGAGTCGCAACCGTTAAAATGATGGTCCTTCCTAAAATCAACTATTTATTTTCAGTGATTCCTACCCATCTATGGCCTAGTTCAAGTCTCTAGACTCAAATATAAGTAAATTTTTATGGAAGGATAAACCATCATGGATCAGTTTAAAAACTCTTCAAAAAGCAAAAGAGTGTAGAAGGTTAGAATTTCCAGGTTTTTTTAATTGCTTCTTAGCCAATAGACTGCAGTTTGTTTCTAAATGGACAAAATCAACCCCACTAGGAAACCCATGGTTAGATGCTGAATAGGCTCTCTGTGGGTCACTAAATATCTCTGACCTACCTTTCATGAGTTCCTGTATCAAACACCATGACTGTTTTAAAAGCATTAATATTAGCTCCTCTCTGACAGCCTGGTGGAATTTTTTTAAAAATAATGGGGTCTTCACTTGTCCCTTGCAAACTCACTTTTAGGATGATAAACACTTTTTAGGATGACTAAAACCTCTAATTTTCAACTCATACAGTACAAAGTTCTACATAAAATTCATTACACAGGACAAAGGATGTTCAAAATGGGCCTGAGTCACACAAATATCTGCTCCCACTGCACCAGCAACATCCCAGATAGTTATATGCATGCTATGTGGTCCTGTGCACCAGTCCAAAAGTTCTGGCAGAAGACATGTGAAGACTTATCGGCATGGCTTGGGTATCATATCCCACCCTCTCCCACACTTTGCATACTAGGTGATTTAAGTGGAATGAATATAGAGGTAAAGATGTCACACATGGTTCTCACTGCCTTATGCATCACAAAGAAAACTATCCTTATGAATTGGAAATCAAGAAATTATGTACGACTCACTATAATAACCTACTATCAGATTATATTAGCCTGGAGAGAATGTCTGCCTCTTCTAAAAACCAATTGGCTGAATTCAGTTCTCTCTGGTCCCCGCTTATTAATTCTATAACCTGAGGGGTGGCGGGCAGTGGCTCGCTCTTAGTGCCTCTGGCGGCTGGCTGCGCCCTGACCATGAGGGATTTTGGTGACCCGCTGGGACCAGTGTCTGGGGAGCCTGTTTTGAGGTGGCTGTGGCTCTGGCCTGGGGGGGTTGATGTGGTGGGGGGGCTGCAGAGTGGGCTGGGGAGATTCTGTGGCCCCGGGCTGCCTGGCCTTGTCTCTCGGGTGGGGCTGGGTCTGGTCCTGGGCCCCTGGTGCTGGGGGGGGGGGGCTGTCCCCCTCTGGGTCAGGGTCGGGTGTACAGCAGTGGTGCGGGCCAGCCCCAGCATGTCCCTGTGCGGCAGGGTCGTGTCCTCCTCGGTGCCCTGGCGGCACTCCGGGGGCTGGTACCTGCGTCCCGGGGGGTACCCCCCCCCGTTCTCCAGGGCTTACGAGTGTGTGTGTGTGTGTGTGTGTGTGTGTGTGTGAGTCTGTGTGCGCATGCGTGTGTGCAAGTGTAAGTGAGTGTGGGTGTGTGTGGATGCGGATGCAAGTGCATGTGTGTGTTGTGTGTGGGCATGCGGGGTTGTGTGTGGGTGTAGGTGGGCATGTGTGATGGTGAGTGTGTATGGGTGCACATGAGGGTGGGTGTGGGTGTGTATGTATGTGGGTGCGGGTATCTATGGGTGGACGTGCGGGGGTGGAGGTTGTGTTTGTGGGCGAGGGGACCTCGTTGGGTGGTGGGGGTGGGGAGGGCCAGCTGGTGGCCTGAGGGTTGGTGGTTCGGGGCCTGCTTTTCGCAGCCGTCCTGCCATTGTGTCACGGGGCCGGGCACATTGCCGCACTGCTCCAGTGTCCTTGGCACCGGGTGTGTGGTGCTCGGGGAGGGGGTGCTGTTATCGCGGGTTGGTGGCCATGTTGCCGTCTGTTCACCCTGGGGCGGCTGTGGCTGCGGGGCGGCCTGCCGCTGTTGGTGTGCGTCTGGGGTGGGTGATTGGTGGACTTACCGTGGGGGCTCTGGGGTGTCGTGTGGCATGTAGGGCGCTGTATGGGTCCGGCCTATTGTTCATTATTGTTATTATTGTTGTTCTATATGTTCGTGTGTGCAGGATGTGTGGGTTGGCTGCTCTATCATGCCTGTGGTGCTGGGAGCGCCAGGGCACGATGCTGGCGGGTCCTGGGCTGCTCGACTTGGCAGCCGTTGCCCTGGGTTGAGATGTGGGGGCAGTGGGTGGCCTCCTGAAGCAGTTTGTGAGCTGGCTTCTGGGGGGGGGACAGGCTCCCTTTTGGACCGCCTCCCTCCCAGTCTTACCTCTCCCCCCACTTCCCGATTCTCAGTGGAACATACATCTTATTGCACACACTTAGGGTTTTGGGGTGGGGGTGTGCCATACTGTGTCGGTGAAGGGGATCCTTCTGCTGTGCAGTGGGGCTGCTTTCACCTCAATTTTAATTGCACTATAAACACTTAGGGCTAGGGGGGATGAGAGCCCCACTGCCTATAGCAGTGGGTAGCCATGCTCCAACCACCATTCCCCCAATTTTAACTGCAATCTGGTAGCTCACACACCTGCACATAATCACATCACACAACTAACACACATTCATCATGGGGGAGGGGTCTTCCCCCACCCTTGTTGCCCTCCTTCTGCTGGGGGCCCAGGGGCTCAGCAGGAGGCCCGGGGCCTGTCATGCTGTCAAAATCCCTGGATGCTGCCGAATGAATTGGTGCGAAAAAGGGATTGAGAGAATGATTGAATAAGAGAGTAAGCGAGAGTGAGGGAGTGATGAGTGGCAATGGTGATTGTTGGAAAAATTCTCTGTTAGGATATAAGATGCTCAGTCAGTGATAAGGCAGGATCAAAGTTTCAGCAAATTTAATGAGAGCGCTGATCAGCAGAACACAATACAGAACACAGTTCTCAGTCTGTCAGTGTACTGCATTAACTAACAGAGCGATTCTAACATATATACCCAAGGGTTGGGGTTGCTTCTTGATTAGTTCATTCATGACACAGTGTGATAAGGTCTTCTGAGCCTCTTGATTAGTTCATTCATGCATAAGATTGTATCTGCTGAGTACATGCAGAAAACCGGTTATACTAGTGATAGAACTGAACATAGTGATAGAACTGAACATTCACAGTGTTAAACTAACAGTCACATCAGCATCCTTCTATCCGTATTTTTTCCACTACTCAACAACTCTTTATAGTAACAGGCTTTCCTGATTCAGTATATACATTAAGCTTTATATAAAAAAAATTCATATTTATAAAAATTCATATAACTCAGTGTAACAGAATTTTTCCATCAGTGATAGTGGGTCAGATTTGCTTGGTGCTTTGCATGTCGGGTAGCATCTCAGAGTGCTTGCGGAGTGGTGATCTGCTTCTGTGGCTGCGGCTGCCCTGGGGTGGGTCAGCGGCAGTGTGGCTGCTGGCCTGTGCCGGCGGTCTCTCCAGCCGCTGCCAGGCGCTGGTGCGCGTCCATGCTCGCTGCATCTGCACCGTGGCCGCCCAAAGTAAAAAGGGTGAATGAGTGTGTGGGGGAGAACACGAGTGGATGTGAGTAGGTCGGAGCGTGAGTGAGAATGTGTGTATGGGTGAACATGAGTGAGTGCGGGTCACTCTGAGGGCAAGTGGGAATGGGAGCGAGATTGAGTGTGTGCAGGAGTGGGAGAGAAGGGGTGGGTCTGGGAGGGTGAGTGTGGGATTGTGTGGGGGAGAGGGCAAGCGAGAGTGGGTGAGTGTATGTGGGTGCAAGTGGGTATGTATGAAAGCATGTGAGTGTGTGGGAATGGGTGTGTGTGCTGGTCGGGAGGTGCTGGATTGAGGGGGTAGCACCTCTTGGCTGCGTGGGCTCCCCTGAGTGTGGGGGAGAGGGGTGTGGGGCCCTTGTGCCTTGCTGCCACCTTCTTGGGGCATGGTGGTTCCCAAGGTTTGTGGCGGTGGCGCTGGGGTGGGAGCGGGCCCACTGTGGGGGTGTCTGGGGGGGGGGGGGGCTTGTGCTGAGGGCACAGGCTGGTCTCCGGCCCAGGGGATGAGAATGTTGTCCTCCTGGCGCCTGTGGCCCAGGGGCTGGCATTGGCCCCGCTGGCAGGGTGGGGGTTGGCTGGTCTGAGGGTGTGGGCCGGCCGTGCCGGCCGCTTGGCAACCCAGCCCCCCTCGGTTGTCCTTCCTGGGGTGGATGCCTGGCTGTCCTGGGGCTTGTTGGCCTCGGGACACCTGTACCCAGTGGGGGTTGGTGGCGTTGTCCTGCTTTTTTTTTTTTTTTTTTTGTTACTTATTTGTACCCGTAGGTAGACTTGGTTTGCAGTCTGGTGACAAGCCACCGGCTGCTGGTCGCTGCGTGCGCAAGCGCCCTAAACCTACATGTTTTTGGTGTGCGGGAGGAAACCGGAGAAATCCCGGAGTAAACCCGCGCAACACGGGGAGAACATGCAAACTCCACACAGCTCACTGTTGGTCGGGGGCTGGGATCGAACCCACGATCTCATGATCCCTGCGGTCCCCCGGCCGAGGGTAAAACTGTGCTGCCACAGTGCTAAACCACTGCGCCACCGTGCAGCCCAGCTTGCTCTGGGTTTCCGGGGTGAGTGGGGGGGGGGGGCGCAGTTGCTGTGACCAGCCACCCTCTTTGTATGTTCCCTGAAAAAACTACTCACATGCGCACACTTATTTTGCGCACGCTATCATACACATGCACACATATGCACACACACATATCTCTCCTTTAGCAGGTGCAGATACCAGACTGTTGTTGACTGTTGACTGTTGACTGTTTTGTTGACCTCAGTCATGTTGTTGACTGTTGTTGAGACCTCTTCAGTGGAAGAAACAGTCTGTCTTGTGTTTGTTTCAGTTGTTAGTTTGTCTTCTTTGTTTGTTGCGCTCCCTCCCCCCCCCCCCCCCCGGTCGGGTCCTTCATGGGTAAAACAGTTAATAAAGTATTAAAAGTTATTACAAGAGGAGTTTATAAACAATATACAGTACATATACTGTATATGTACTGTATAAAGCTCCTTTTGGCAAAGTAAATCTGCTTGGCACAATAAGGGAAGCGGATTTCTGTTCTGCTCACCTAGCTGCCTGACAGGACAAGGAAAAAAAAAAGATCCCAGGCGGCATCGTTACAAGCTGTTGTAGGGGTTTGGGCGGGGATGCCGGTTGAGTTGGCATGGCGTGGAGGGTGAAACAGGGCATCCTGGCAGAACTAAAAACAATATCTGCCACAGGTCTGTGGTGGACCACTCCCAGTTACACGGGGTGAGACTGGACATCCTGGCAGATAAATAAACACATCTGTCGCAAGGTCTGTGGTGGACTGTGCCAGTCGGTGCATTGTGACATGCACTACACAAAGAGCAGAGATAAACAAACCTATCATCTGGTCAGTCACTGCAACAGATACTGGAGTCAGTTTGTCATGGCTTGTCCTTGCCACTGATAATACCTTTATCTGCCAAGAAAGTGCTGCTAGTCCAGTAAAAGCTAGCAGTACTCAAATACTTTGCAAGCAGTTTCATGAAATGGTCAATCAGAAAGCAACTCATACTGGCTCGGACGTCGCCCCGGCTTACAAGGTCCACTTACAAGGTCCGCGCTGATCTGTTCACACTCCGACAGGCAGTGAAAAGTAAGCTAGGAGCAGGAAGACAAAAGAAGAGGAAAACAGCAGCCTTGTGTGTAGTAGAATGGAATATACGCACTCTGTTGGACAGAACAACATCACAGCGCCCAGAAAGACAGACCACGCTTGTGGCCCTAGAAATGAGCAGGTACAATGTAGACATAGCTGCACTTAGTGAAACAAGATTGCCTGGATATGACAGCTTTGAAGACCATGGGTACATCTTCTTTTGGAGTGGGAGATCAAGTCAAGAAAGGACAGAAGAAGGAGATAGCAGCAATGCTTGATGAGGAACCGGTGCCAATCAACGACAGGATAATGACTATGAGACTCCCACTACATCGGAAGATGTATGCCACACTCATCAGTGTATATGCCCCAACAATGACCAACACAGAGGAGGTGAAGAAAGAGTTCTACAGTGATTTACATGAGACTATCAGGCATGTACCAACTGATGACAGGCTGATACTCGTTGGAGATTTTAATGCCAGAGTTGGTTCGGACACTGAGAAATGGAAAGGAGTGCTAGGCAGTCATGGAGTAGGCAAGTGCAATGCTAATGGAGAACTTCTACTTGCACTAGGTTCAGAGTACAACCTTGTGATAACCAGCACTCTATTTAAGCACAAAGACACACACAAGAAGACATAGATGCACCCAAGATCCAAGCACTGGCACTTATTAGACTACATCATAGTCAGGCAGAGAGACATAAGGGATGTATTGGACACCAGAGCAATGACAGGCGCAGACTGTGGTACTGATCATGTTATGCTGAGATCTAGATTAAAGATTTGCAGACAAAAACAGCATGGCAGGACGGGTGCGAAGCCACCACGGAAGCTAAACACTAGTGCACTGAAAGGCCAAAAGAAGCACGAAGAACTTACACAGGAAATGGATGAAAACTTGAAAGACTGGGACAGCAACAACTCAGAGAATGACGTAGAAGAGAAATGGGCAACACTGAAGGATACGGTGTATCAGACTACGAGTGATGTATTAGGCTACCCTGAGAGGAAACCCTGCCCTTTTTCCTTCTTGCCTTGAGAGAGAGCAGTCACATTTTTCTTCCCTCCTCCCCTGCCTTCCTGATCTATTCCCAGCTTTTGCAATGTTGCGTTTTTGTCTGTGTTTAGTCGCTCTTCTTCTGCTGAATCTTAATCTAAACGGAAATTATGGATTTGGAAGTGGCTTAAATGTGCTATTGTCACTATTTTTCAACAAGAATAGGGCCAAGGGGGAGCCCAAGAATTGGAACCTACGAGGAGACTCATGGACATTGGAATTCATGCGTCTGTGGAAACATTATTGGTTATGATCTCAGGACTTCTATTTTTGGCTGTGGAGTTCCCTGATGCATCAGAAATTGAAGGAAAGTGAGAGAGCTGATCAAAGCGGACCCGGCAAGCTCCTTCATCAAATTCGACCAGTTGGGGAGGGCACAAGTAGCGGCAAACGGTGAACTGAATGACAGTGATTCAGTGAAGGAATACATCTGAAGCCCTGTGCTCTCTATGGAAAAACAGTTTAAGCCTGCACATATAATGGAAGCACAGAATTACACGGGTGAGGACAGATTCTATTCTCTGAGTGCACTGTGCTGATTTGATTTGATTTGACCTTGTTTGCCCCGTGTTTACATTCCTCCTGATTGAGATAAGCGGAAGGACCGGCTCTTATGTCTACCCAAACAATCAACAATCAGTTGTTTGTCGTCAGCGGATTGGACCCTCAAGGACAATGCCCATGTGCCTTCTGCAAGCAAGAGAGAGAGCAAGAGAGATAGACTCTGGACTTGTTTATAAGTCACATGATTATAACATCTATCCACTGCCAGGAGGCGCCCTCTGCTGCTCACTAACAACTGTTACATTTACACTACACAATGCATACAACACTACATGCATACAATATACTGCCTCTCAACTTTTGTGTGTGATCTCCTGCTAAATGTCTGCTAAATGTGCATTGAGGTTTTTTTTTTGCCTGCAATCAAAATTTTGCTCACTTGCCGAGCGTCATTCTGATAAAACATGTGTTTTTTTCTCTCGCCTGCTGTGTCATGTCCATTTTCTTTTCTTTTTTTTCCCTTTCTTCTTTATGACTGGCGCCTAGCGGCTGCCCCGGCCTTGGATGCGCTCTGCAGAGCGTGCCCAAATGCCAAGTCACGTTTCCTTACCTTGTATTCATACATGTGTAATGACAATAAAGTTGAATCTCAATCTCAATCTCAAACATCAAGATTGGTTTGATAAGCATGATGAACACCTGAAGAAACTACTAGAAGCGAGGAATACAGCTAGGTAGGAAAACCTACAGTGTAACACAAGGTTGAAAAAGATGAAATACTCAAAGGTTCAGGGTGAGCTACAGAAGTACACCAGAGAGATGAAGTCCAACTGGTGGGATGAAAAAGCGGAGAAACTTCAAACTGCAGCAGACAGGAAGGACATGAAAACATTCTTCACAGGTCTGAGAGAAATCTATGGCGCTAAACCAAGAGGATTGATCCAACTAAAGGCTATGGATGGTGAAACGGTTTTGCAGGAGAAAGACAAGATCCTGGACAGATTTGCAGACCACTTTGACCAACTACTAAACAACCCTGGAGATCTCACTGAAGAGGCTAAAGAAGCTCTAGTGCAGCGACCAGCTGTATCAAGTCTGGATGAACCACCAAATTTTGATGAACTAATGGCAGCTATCAGGACAACACAGGATGGTAAAGCTCCAGGAAGGGATGGAATTCCAGCAGAAGTGTGGAAATTTGGTGGTGTTCAGCTGACCAACTGCCTGCACAAGCTCATCCAAGAGATATGGGATGCCCAGAAAGTACCTCAAGACTGGAAGGATGCAAGTATTGTGCCTTTGTTCAAGAAAGGTGACAGGAAAGATTGTGGAAATTACCGAGGTATATCACTGCTAGCCACTGTTAGTAAGATTCTCTCACGTGTACTACTTAACAGACTCAGTGAACACATCTCGCAGAATGTACTACCGGAAACTCAATGCGGCTTTAGAAGTAGAAGAAACACAATGGACATGATTTTCTGCTTGAAACAGGTTCAAGAAAAGTGTATCAAACAGAACATGCCACTTTATGTATTCTTCATAGACTTCAGTAAAGCCTTTGATACTGTTTCACGACAAGGACTTTGGCAGGTACTCAAGAAATATGGTTGTACAGAGAAGTTTGTCAGCCTGATCGAGGCACTCCATACAGGTATGCAAGCAAACGTGGCAATGAGTGGTTCAGTATCTAAAGACTTTTCAGTAAGCAACAGGGTGAAACAAGGGTGTGTGCTGGCGCCTACACTCTTCTCGCTATATCTGACAGCCATGCTTGAGGTGGCCTTCAGAGACACTTCAGAAGGAGTATACATTCAAACAAGGAAAGAAGCAGACTTGTTCAATGTGGCACAGTTTAAAGCCAAGAGTAAGATATCGATAAAGGTAGTAAGAGAAATGCTCTTTGCCGACAACAGTGCTTTAGTTGCACACAGCGTGAAAGATATGCAATCTTTAGTGGAGAAATTTGCAAGAGCAGCTAGCCAATTCAGCCTCCAAATCAACATCAAGAAGACAGAGTGCCTTTATCAACCACCAAAGTTCCAGTTATCATCATCACTACCAGAAGAGATCAGCATTGGTACAGAGCCACTAGTCAAGTGCAAGACTTTCAAGTACCTAGGGAGTACTGTTTGAGAGAATGCTAGGCTGGAGGATGAACTATCTCTCAGAATGGGAAGAGCGAGTGCTGTGTTTGGAAGCTTGAGGGAGAGACTGTGGAACAATCGACATGTGTCTATCCGTGTGAAATGCAAAGTGTACAGAAGACAGTACTGGCTACTCTATTATACAGTGCTGAAACTTGGACTGTCTACAGATTGCAAGTGAAGAAACTCCACGCGTACATGATGAGACACCGTCGAGCCATAATGAACATCTCATGGAAAGACAAGATAACCAACATAGAAGTGTTGAAACGAGCTGGTCTACCATCAATGGAGGACATGCTAATACAGATGAACCTGAGATGGCTTGGACATGTTGAGAGGATGGACCACCAGCGTCTCTCTCGGCAGTTACTCTACTCACAGTTATAAACGCAATCAGGGTAGACCAAGGCTCAGATTTAAAGACACTGTAAAAAGAAACTTGAAGAAGTTGGACATAGACAGGAGTTCCTGGCAGCGGAAGGCTAAGGACAGAGCTGTGTGAAGGAATCTGATCAGACTTAAATGAAACAGTCATTGTCGCCCACAACAGACTGCTATGATGAGGGGTTTGGGACCGTATCGTGGATAGTGCTGGTCCAGTAGTGTCACTCTTTGAAGATGAAAGCTGCTCTGCAATCCAAACAGCAAAGTCAAAAAAGGCATGTCTGTTTGAAAGGGAGTAATGAAGAGGGCTAGCAGCTAATCTAAAGGCTAACCACAGGCAAACATCGCTTCCGTCAGTTCTGTTCCTGATTGTTCGCTCTCTGGAAAACAAACTGGACTATCTACTACTGGAACTTGTAACAAAAAGGGAGGTGAGAGATGCAAGTACTTCTGCAGTACTTATGGCATTTTTTGGAGAACATTCTGGATAGTTGAAAGCTTTAAATAAACCTACAGTTGCAGAAAGCAAGCACATTTGTCCACTCACGTAAGTGCATAGAAAGACTTGAAAAATTAGTAATTTAAGGTAAATTATATTGAAAAACTTTTATTAAAATGTGATTAAATGTGATTAGCAATTTCAAATTAGTAAATTTAAAGTGAATAAAAATTTTCACAAAAAAAAAATTAAAATAAACCCAGCCACAGGGGTTGCACAAGCCAGTGTACTCCTAGCGCCGGTCCCAAGCCCAGGTAAATGGGGAGGGTTGTGTCAGGAAGGACATCCGACATAAAACCTTTGCCAAATCAAACATGCGGATCATGACAAATGAGACTTTAATATAGGATCAGTCGAGGCCCAGTTTAACAACGACCGCCACCAGTGCTGTTAACTGACAGGGTCCAGTGGAAATTGGGTTACTGTTGGTCGAAGATCAAGGAGGACGAGAGAGAGAGAGAGAGAGAGAGAGAGAGAGAGAGAGAGAGAGAGAGAGAGAGAGAGAGAGATTTTTTTTTTGATTTTTCAACACACCTTTATTGTCACAAATTCAACAGAAAAACACAACTAAAACAACTAAAAGAAGCAATGGAAAAGAAAAATGTCTCACTGACAAGAAATCAAAGACACAAGTAACCAAACAAGGAAAACTAAAACAAAAAACTTGCTTCTTACATCAGGATTATACCATAGGTAATTTTCCCCTCCTTAACACAACACAGGATGTGCTTAAAGCACCACATAGCCTCAAAGGTTTCAACATTCTGCATCAGATGATAGTAATTGTAATCAATCATTATTCGAGCCTTAATCATGCCAACCAGCATGTCTTTTACATTACAATCCAGCAGTTGTTCAATTTTTCTTTTCCTACTAACATAAATAGCCATTTTAGCCTGACCCAGGATGAAATTTAAGAGTTCACTCTTTTTCTTAGTCCTCTGTCTATATGGAAAGCCCAAGATAAAAATCTGCTGGGAAAAGACTTCTCCAAACAGATAAAACAGCTTCCCCAAAAAAACAAACAACAATTGCAGTCTGTTACAGTCCAGAAAACAATGGAACACAGTTTCTTTCTGAGGACAAAATGGACAAACCTCAACAACATTTGGGTTTAAAAGAGAGATAAAAGCATTTACAGCCACAGCACCATGTAAAACTCGCCATTGTAGGTCTCCAACCTTCTTAGTTAATGGTGGTTTATAGAGTGCTCTCCAGGCAGGCCTCACCTCTGGACCCAGACCCAAGTGTTTCCTCCATGGTGTATCAGCTCGACCTTTTAACTTATTCACATTTAGAATTTTCACCAAAAGTCCATACATTTTTTTACCAGGAGAGTCACAAATGTTAATGTGCTCAGAGTTTAAAAACACACCAGTGCCATCTTTAAAATCAGGAGATAAAATACTAAAAGGAAAAGGTTCATCAGCAGTTTGTACAGAGTTTTCGCAGTGTAAAACAATAGCAGAGTGTTCTTCTGCAGACAGGCAGTCTCTCCAATCTTTCAACAAGTTCATTATAACTCTGACTGAAGAGACGCCAAGAGCCAAGCACAGGGCAACAGCATTGTCCAAGTTAGGACCACATAAATTCACCAAATGTCCCAGCGTTGTAACCTTTGCAAAAATAAACTTTTTTAAAACAGAAGGTCCTAAAACATTGCCCACATCAAAACGGGTCCCGAACACAAGTGGTTCCTTTAAAAGCCAGAAAGGTGGCAAGGAAGCCTGGGGAGAGTTCTTTTTAAAAAGTCCCCAGATTTTAAAAGCACTTTGGTAAAACTGGGGAAGTTCTGGGAGTTTTTGGCCCCTTAAATCCATTAAAAGCAGCGACTCCTCTAGTCCAAGCCCTCCACAGCGAGCCAGGACAGCCCTGGCAATAGGTCTCCACACAAGGTCAAGGGGGCCACTCAGCAGTCGCTGAATGAACTGCAGGCGAAAGACAGCCCCCCTGCTGGCCAGATGGATGAGCCCTTGACCACCTTCTTCCCTCGGTAAAAACAGGATACTCTGTGGAACCCAGTGAAGACGGTCCCAGAAAAAGTCCACGACTATAGATTGCACTCTGGCCAGCAAATTGGGTGGAGGGTCCAGACAAGACAGTCGATGCCACAGCATTGAAGCAATCAAGTTGTTGATAATTAAAACACGACCTCTGAAGGACAAGTTTGGCAGAATCCATTTCCATTTTTTTAGTCTTCCTTCAGTTTTTTCTAAAAAACACTCCCAATTTTTCTCAGTAAAAGTCTGATTTCCTAAAAACACACCAAGATATTTAAAACCACCTTGTGTCCACGAGAGGCCACCAGGTAGGGTAATTTTTTGTGGTCTCCCCCCCACCACAACAGCTTCACTCTTACCCCAATTCACTCTCGCTGAGGAGCACTCACCAAAAAGATTGACAGTTCTTAAAAGGTAGTCTACATCATTTTGATTTCTTGTAAAAACAACAACGTCATCAGCATAGGCAGACACTTTAAAAACAGAGTCAGAGTTGGGGACTTTAAAACCAGTGAGGCCTTGCCTTAGTTTACAAAGGAGGGGCTCAATGGCAAGAGAGTACAGCATACCTGAGAGGGGGCAGCCCTGTCGGACACCCCTCTCAACTTTGAAAGGAGCACTCAAACCACCATTAATCTTAAGAATACTCTCAATGTCTCTATACCAGGGGTGTCCAACCATGTGCCATGGAGAGCCAAGACCCTGCAGGTTTTACCTCCAACCAGTGTCTTCAACAGCAGATTTCAGTGAACTTCTTCCCACTGATTGCTGATAAGTGAAAACACCTGCTGAAGAGACTGGGTAGAAGAGAAAACCTGCAGGGTCTTGGCTCTCCATGGCACATGGTTGGACACCCCTGCTCTATACAAAGCCTGGATCATGGCGATGAACCCTGAGCTGAAACCAAAGGCCTCTAATGTCTGCCAAAGGTATGGATGTTCAACTCGGTCAAACGCCTTTTCTTGGTCTATTGAAATAAGACCAAGTTCTTTGACCAATGAGCTGGAGAGGTCCAAAACATCACGAATTAAAAAAATGTTGTCTGTAACCAACCTACCGGGTACACAGTAGGTCTGGTCTACATGTATGACCTGCTCCATCGCCTTCCTCAGTCTGGTAGCCAACACTTTGGAGAGAATTTTGTAGTCAGTACAGAGGAGGGCCACCGGACGCCAGTTCTTAATGTCTTTCAAGTCGCCTTTTTTTGGAAGGAGGGTGAGGACTGCTCTCCTACAACTTAGGGGCAGGTGACCCTTCCGCAGACTGTCAGACAGTACTTCCAGCAAGTCCTCACAGATCTCAGACCAGAATGCCTTGTAGAACTCCGCTGGTAGGCCATCTATCCCTGGGGCTTTTCCACACTGAAGAGACTGGACAGCCACTGCCAGTTCTTGCAGAGTGATCCCGCTCTCCAGCTCCGCATTCACGCTAGCCATCACCTTTGGCAAGTCCGTCAAAAAATGACTCAGTGCATGTGGATTCTCAACAAATTCTTTCTTAGAGATCCTTGTAGAAAGCAACTGCAAAGCGACGGATCTCCACAGACTCATGGATCGGCCGCCCGTCCTCGGAGCTGAGAGAGTGGATCATCCTCCTCTGACCATTCTTCCTCTCCAGACCAAAGAAAAAATGAGATGGAGCGTCCATTAGTGCGATGTTCTGGAACCTACTGCGTACCACAGCGCCCCTGGCAGCCACACCCAGTAGGTCAGTTAAAACAGACTTTTTGCCATTGAGGGCCTCAAAATGTCCTCTTTCTCCTGTGGAGCCTGCCAAAGACTGCAGCTCCACTACTTCTCTCTCCAGGTCCCTGACAGACCTGGCCAAGTCTCCAGAGACATTGCGAGTATACTGTAGGCACAGATTCTTTATTTGGCTCTTCCCTACATCCCACCACTGCTGCAAAGAACTAAAATTTGATTTTGTTAATTTAAAATTACTCCAAAAAAACATAAAAGCAGTTTTAAAACTGTTATCCGATAAAAGTGACGTGTTAAAATGCCAGTATGCACTACTGCACTTTATATTCTTGATAAAAACACAACACTGAACCAGGGAATGATCTGTGAAGCCAACAGGGACTATAAAAGCACTTTTAAAAATGCTAAAATGGTGCTTAAAACTGTAAACCCTATCCAGTCTAGCTAAGGACAAAATATTGTCCTTTCTATTGCTCCACGTGTACTGTCTAGCCTTGCCATGAAAATTCCTCCACACATCACACAGATCATGAGCTTCTATGAGACCTTTTAAAACTCTTTTGGATGCAGCATGTGGCTCTGGGTGATTCCTATCCATAAGAGGATTTTCTGTACAATTAAAATCACCTCCCACAAATAAAAAGTCATCATTACTGCAATTTTTGATCGTGTCATCTAAAATATTTAAAAAGGCCAATCTTTCTGTGCCTACGGTTGGAGCATACACATTTATAAAAACAACTTTCACATTCTCAAAAACAGCTCGAACTTTTAAAATGTGGCCTGCAATTATCTCATCAATGTCATAAGAAAGTGGAATAAAATCTCGAGAAAATAAAATACCCACTCCACCACATTTGCTGCTTCTATGACTAAGAATAATTTCACCCCGTAATTCCCTCCTCCAGTCAGCAGCATTGTCCTCAGAACTATGAGTCTCCTGAACAAACAGAACATTAATTTTCTTGCATTCTGCAAGAGTAAAAACACTCGCTCTCTTGCCCCATTGATGTTGAGTGTGCCAAAATTAAAACTACACATGTAAATAAGAGGGCAAAGCCAATACAAAAACAGAAAAGAAAGAATGAGCGATAAAAGACTAATCATCCTGGGCAATTTGGTTCTTAACTTTTAGTACAAGCTTTTTTAGTCTGTAGACCTCCTGATCAGTGAAACTTTCCTGCTCAAGCTCTCCCCTATTTTTCATGTAGGCCCGAGCAGAGTCAACAAAACGTTTTAGATCAGGGAAGAAGCTTTCAACTTTAACCATTCTGACCCCCTTAGTGTCCTGCAAAAACTTCTGTATTTTTGTGAAGGGGTAACCGCCTCCACTGGCCCCATCATCACTACTTTCACCATCACTCTCTATCTCAGACCCAGCATAAGAATCTGGCTGAGATAGAGAAACCTCAGAACTGTCTTTGACAACCCTTTTTACTTTGACCCTCTGCTGTTTGGTTTCCAAATTCTTCCGCTTGATTGAGATTTTACATAACTCTTCATCTATTTCGATGTCATCCTCATCCTCCAACACTGACTCAGCCACCCTGGTAGCTGTCTCTTCCTGTCTTTCGCTCACCCTGTGCTGTGGTTTTATATTCATCTTTCTGGTCCCACCATCTGTGACAGAGATCATCCTGCGCAGTTCGCCCCACACGGGACACGAACTCGCGACCTCTCAGTCAACTACACAGTTCGAGCATGGGAGACACAGCACGATCGCGCTGAGCTAAAGGTCCGACTGGTAGCTCAGCGCTACCGATACTGTATGAGGCTTTGGGAGGGAGGTTTTACTAACGTTCTACGCCGAACAGCACTAGTTGGCATCCGTTACACTCTCCCCCTTAAACCTTACTCCCATGCCGGGTTCACGGCACCAGTGTGACAGAGATCATCCTGCGCAGTTCGCCCCACACGGGACACGAACCCGCGACCTCTCAGTCAACTACACAGTTCGAGCATGGGAGACACAGCACGATCGCGCTGAGCTAAAGGTCCGACCGGTAGCTCAGCGCTACCGATACTGTATGAGGCTTTGGGAGGGAGGTTTTACTAACGTTCTACGCCGAACAGCACTAGTTGGCATCCGTTACACATCTACCTGGGCCTCATTTTGCTCCTCTGTCTGACCCTCAGCGCGATCCCTCTCGGTAATCTCACCCTTGTCTGCAATGTTGGTCTGTGCAGCAGCCCCGCGATGTGCTTTAACTTTTGTTGCTGTTTCAGTTATGATCGACAGGCTGGCTGTGGAGGGCGGCGAAGCCGCCCCGCCGCCAGACAGCCTCGCGGCCTCGGCCGAAGCGCCGCCGCCAGACGGCCCCGCGGCTCCGGCCGAAACGCCCGACGGCGCAGCAGCGCCGTCAGCCTCAGAGGACGGCGAAGCCGCTCCGTCACCAGACGGCCCCGAGGCTGCACTAGCGGCCTCCCCCGAGTGATCACCCCCCACTCCCTGAGGGCATGATCGAATCAAATGTCCCTCCATTCCACAGCCGAAACACTTCATATTATCGGAGGTGACGTGGATGGTATAATCAAAGCCGTCAATCCGGTATTTAAACACGAGGTTGAGGCTTTCCTCGCTATTCTTTAAAATCATGAGCACCTGTCGCCTAAAAGACATGACATGCTTTAAACGCGGGGACTTACAACCGAGAGGGATGTGCTTAATCGGGGACAAAAGCTGCCCGTGTCTCGACAGCTCCTTCTCCAACAGCTCATTCTTTAAAAATGGTGGGACATTTGAGATGGTAATCCTCTTCGCGGGATTCACCAGAGACAGAACAGGAACCAGTGTGTCTTTAATCACAACCCCGCTCTCCACTACCCGGTTAACTTTTTCCACACTATCGAGGAAAATCACCACGGCACTATTCATTCTCGAAGCTGATCTAACGCTTTCATAACCGACCAGCTCCCCCACAGCCAGACTACACTCCTCCACTGAGCAGCTGACAGCCGGTGTCAGTTTGACAGCATGCCGGCGTGTCAGCGTCTCGAATCCGGAGCCTCGCTCCAAAACCATGCTGACCAGCAGAGCTGGCAGCAGAAACCCCACCCCAGCTACAGAAAACAACAAAACTTAAGATTATTTAACAAAAAAACACCTTAAACACGAAAAGATAGAGAAAAGTTTGAAATAATTCACTCACGCTGTCACACGCTCTCAGCTCACACTCACGACCACACCCACTCAGAGAGAGAGAGAGAGAGAGAGAGAGAGAAGTGTGGAGGCGAGAGTAGGGATGTTAAATGTAGGGACTATGACTGGTAAAGGCAGAGAGTTGGCTGCTATGATGGAGAGAAGGAAAGTAGATATACTTAAGCAATATTACACAAGACAGAGTATGGTATCAATTTATATATAGTGGCGTGAAAGTGTTTGCCCCCTTCCTGATTTCTCATTTTTTTTGTATGTTTGTCACACTTAAATGTTTCAGATCATCAAACAAATTGAAATATTAGACAAAGATAACACAAGTAAACACACAATGCAGTTTTTAAATGAAAGTGTTTATTATTAAGGGGGAAAAATCCAAACCTATATGGCCCTGTGTGAAAAAGTGATTGCCCCCTAAACCTAATAACTGGTTGGGCCACCCTTGGCAGCAACAACTGCAATCAAGCGTTTGTGATAATTGGCACTGAGTCTTTTACAGCGCTGTGGAGGAATTCTGGCCCACTCATCTTGGCAGAATTGTTGTAATTCAACCACACTGGAGGGTTTTCGAGCATGAACTGCCTTTTAAAAGTCATGCCACAGCATCTCAATCAGATTTAGGTCAGGACTTTGACTAGGCCACTCCAAAGTCTTCATTTTTTCAGTCTTTTTAAGTCTTTTGTAAGTCTTCATGATTTTCTTAAGCCATTCAGAGGTGGACTTGCTGGTGTGTTTTGGATCATTGTCTTACTGCAGAACTCAACTGCGCTTCAGCTTGACGTCACAAACAGATGGCCAGGTCCTGAAGCAGCAAAACAGCCCCAGACCATCACACTACCACCACCATATTTTACTGTTGGTGTGATGTTCCTTTTCTGAAATGCTGTGTCATTTTTATGCCAGATGTAATTGGACACACACCTTCCAAAAAGTTCAACTTTTGTCTCATCAGTCCACAGAGTATTTTCCAAAAAAGTCTTGGGAATCATCAAGATGTTTTCTGGCAAAACTGAGACAAGTCTTTGTTCTTTTTGCTCAGTAGTGGTTTTCATCTTGGAACTCTGCCATATAGGCCATTTTTGCCCAGTCTCTTTCTTATAGTGGAGTCATGAACACTGATCTTAAGTGAGGCAAGTGAGGCCTGCAGTTCTTTGGATGTTGTGGGGTCTTTTGTGACCTCTTGGATGAGTCGTTACTGTGTTCTTGGGGTAATTTTGGTCAGCCAGCCACTCCTGGGAAGGTTCACCACTGTTCCATATTTTCCCCATTTGTGGATAATGGCTCTCACTGTGGTTCACTGGAGTCCAAAAGCTTTAGAAATGACTTAGTAACGTTTTCCAGACTGATAGATCTCAGTTACTTTGTTTCTCATTTGTTCCTGAATTTCTTTGGATCGCCGCATGATGTCTAGCTTTTGAGGATCTTTTGGTCTACTTCACTTTGTTAGGCAGGTCCTATTTAAGTGATTTCTTGATCGCGAACAGGTGTGGCAGTAATCAGGCCTGGGTGTGGCTCGAGAAACTGAACTCAGCTTTCCAAAGATGTGATAAACCACAGTTAATTTATGTTTTAACAGAGGGGGCAAATCACTTTTCTTCACACAGGGCCATGTAGGTTTGGATTTTTTCTTTACCCTTAATAATAAACACCTTCATTTAAACACTCCATTTTGTGTTTACTTGTGTTATCTTTGTTTAATATTTAAATTTGTTTGATGATCTGAAACATTTAAGTGTGACAAACATACAAAAAAATGAGAAATCAGTAAGGGGACAAACACTTTTTCACACCACTGTAGTAACTGCGGGTGTGATAAGTCAAATTAGAGTATCATATCCATAGTTAGTATATAAATTGATACCATAATGATGTCGAGTGTAATATTGCTTTTATACAGCAGTTCCGGAAAGCACAATTTATTAAATGACAGCAATACTGGACAACATATGATTTGTTTGTTTAACCAGTAATTTTGCCCAGCTGAAAAAAAATAGTCCCTTCTAAATGTAGCCAGTAACTGTTGCTAAACATCTCAGTCAGCATGAAGACGTCTATTGTCATTTCACACACATGTAAACAAATTAAATATTGTCAAGTGCAAAAGTAGTCATCATCATGTGTCGCAAGGCAAAAGTAGTAAGTGTTTATAAAACATATGCCTGTTGAGTCGGTACTGCAGAAGATCCCAGATCAAAACGTAGCCAATGCCGGTCATCAGAACTACCGGTAGATAGCCAGTAGTTAGCATGCTAGCAATTTAGCACACTTTGCTCACTTTTCTTTGCATTTTCAGATGAAACAGAGTCCATTACCACAAAGGTATTGTGTGTGGTCTATATTAATCATATATTCCATAACCTACATATGTTGAAGCATGTGGAAATGTTTAGTAATTACATATGTAAAGCAACTTCACACCTCTGAAAGGACAAAGGCTCTCAACCGCCGAATGAAGAACAAAGACGTTCCCAGACACTGCGGGGGAGACCGGAGGAGCCACCCTCACCCCCTAAGGCGAGGAGAGGAAATACCAAGACAATGGGAGGATTAAGATAATGAGGGATGTCAGCCTTTATTATGCATGTCTTTTGTTATGTGCAAGTATAAAGTCAGTGAGCCGGAGAGATTCGGTCTCTTTTTTCCTTCTGCTACTCTGCACTAGAATGAGACTTGTTAGGAGAGCTGATAAATAAACTTTGGTTTATATATCAAATCGCCTCATCATTTCAAGCTCTTCTACACTGGTGACCCCTGACGCGAGTATGGACCTGAGGCGTTCCCCCGCAATCGACTCATCCGTGGCGACCCAGGCAGACGCCAGCGCCCACGCAGACAGGGGAACAGATGGACGTCTTTCCCCCCCGGCAGAAGGGATTGAGAGGGCTCAACCGAGCACCAGCACCTCTGTGAGAGCCGAAGCAAGGCACTCTCACCCTGCGGACACAGCGGTGATGGTATACACGAATGCCGTCGCTGTCAAGCTGCCAGACTTCTGGCAAGAAGACCCCGCCTCGTGGTTTCAGCAAGCTGAAGCCCAGTTTACACTGGCGGGCATCACGGCTGACGATACCAAATTCTATCATATCGTCTCCAAACTCGACGCCGCCACTTCAAGGTGTGTGCGGAGCATGATCCGGCGGCCGCCGGCCCAAGACAAATATGAAACGCTGAAAGTAACCATCGTGGCAAATTACGTCCCCTCAGCTGAAGAGAGAGCCGAGAAGATCCTGGCGGTCTACGGCCACAGAGGGTGCAAACCTAAAGCCCTCATGGAGGATTTGCTGCAGCTTAAAGAAGAAGACAATGACAGCTTCCTCCTCAAATTCATTTTCCTCAGCACGCTGCCACCACACATGAGAGGGATACTCGCCAACATGAGATGCAGCACCCAGCAAGACTTCCGCGTGCTCGCCAACAAAGCTCAACGGCTCGTCAACGCCTGCAAGGAGCAGACACCCACAGCAGCATCCGCAGACCTCAACGCTTATGCCCAGAACCACGAAGAGCCACAACCCACTGAGCAGATCCAGCCCGCGGTGACAGCGACACGGCCAAAACGTAACAGACGGAGCGACGTCTGTTATTATCACCACCGTTTCGCCGAGAAGGCTCACAAAGGTGTTCCCCCCTGCAAATTTAAACGCCAAAGCCGAGAGCCGTTAACGGCAGCGGTTCTCGGCGAGAAGAACAAGCTGTTGTACGTGACGGATGGACACACCGGCAAGCAGTTCCTCATCGACACAGGAGCTCAGCTGAGTTTCGTCACGCCCTCCCACGCAGATCGAGCCACGGGCACCCGGGGCAACGGAGCCATGGCAGCCAACGGCTCTAACATCGACACGTCTGGCGAAAAGAGCCTGCACCTCCTCATCCACGGCCGCAACTACAGATGGACATTTGTTGTAGCGGCGGTGAGGTTTAACTTGTTAGGCACAGATTTTTTGTGTGCACATGGGTTATTAGTGGATCTAGCAAATAGGCGCTTGGTTAATGCCCTGTCCTTTGCTTCTATTCCATGCTCAGCTCGAGTTTCTCCACCACCTGTGCAGGCTAACGTCACCACAGCAGGAGGTAAGTTTGAGCAACTCCTCACCCAATTTCCAGCACTCACAATTCCCAAATTCTCAGCCACTGTGGCTAAACACGGGGTTGAACACTTTATTCCCACAACGGGCCCACCCGTATTTGCCAAAGCTCGCCGCTTAGACGCGGCCAAGCTCAACATAGCACGGGACGAGTTTACGACCCTTGAAAAATTGGGCATTGTTAGACACTCGAAGAGCCCTTGGGCCTCACCACTTCACATGGTTCCGAAATCCGACGGTTCTTGGAGACCGTGCGGAGATTACCGCAGATTAAACAACGCTACAGCGCATGACCGCTACCCAATTCCTCACATTCAAGATTTTTCACTACATCTGGCGGGTGCGCGCATTTTTTCAAAAATAGACTTAGTCCGCGGTTATCACCAAGTCCCAGTCCGAGCAGAGGACATTCCTAAAACAGCGGTAATAACCCCTTTCGGCCTTTTTGAATTTCTGCGAATGCCTTTCAGCCTCAAAGGTGCTGCTCAAACTTTTCAACGAATGATGGACGCGGTCTTACGCGATCTTACTTTTGTCTTCGTCTACCTCGACGACATGCTGGTAGCCAGCTCGTCTGAGGAAGAACACGAGCAGCACCTCACTACGGTTTTTCAGAGGCTAGAAGAGCACGGGCTAATAATCAATCCAGCCAAATGCAAATTCGGCGTGTCAGAAATTGATTTTTTAGGACACAAAGTCTCTCCGAAGGGGGCAGTTCCACTTCCAGACAAAGTTCACGCGATAGAAAGTTTCCCACGGCCACAGACGGTCAAATCGCTACAGGAATTTTTAGGGATGGTTAATTTTTACAACCGCTTCCTCCCCCACGCAGCTCAGCTCATGCAGCCCCTATATGACGCGCTCAGAAAAAAGAAAGCTTCCAACGCGGTCGAATGGACCCCAGAGCGCGAACACGCCTTCGCGGAAGTAAAAAGCGCCCTAGCTAACGCCACATTGTTAGTTCACCCAGATCCCTCGGCCCGCATCGCGCTAACCACAGACGCTTCGGACCTGGCTATAGGGGCAGTTGTAGAACAACATGTCAGCGGGGTCTGGCAACCTTTAGCATTCTTTAGCAAATCGCTAAACCAAACTGAGCGTAAATACAGCACTTTTGACAGGGAGCTGCTAGCGCTTCATTTATCCATCCGCCACTTCCAGTTCTGGTTAGAAGGGCAGAGTTTCACGGCTTTTGTAGACCATAAACCGCTCACCTTTGCTATGGCTAAAATTTCAGAACCATGGTCAGGCAGGCAACAAAGACAGCTAGCTGCGATTTCAGAGTTCACCACAGACATTCGACACGTGGCAGGCAAACTTAACGTGGTAGCAGACTGTCTCTCTCGCGCTGTGACACCACCAGAATGCGAGGAGACAGATTATACTGCCTCAGCAGCAGAACTTTTCACTAACGCAGACACATACGCAGCACCTATCCATGCAGGGATAGATTATGCAGCCATGGCAGAAGAACAAAGCGGTGACGCGGACGTGCGCGCACTCCTGTCTGGACCAACAGGGTTAAGGCTGGAGAAAAAGGGTTTACGCGACGGCGTCCCCCCCCTAATATGTGATGTTTCAGCCGGCCGACCTTGCCCATTAGTACCAGCTACATGGCGCCGCCGTATTTTCGACGCAATTCACTCCCTCGCGCACCCAGGCGTGCGCGCCTCGGTTAAAATGGTCACCGAAAAGTTTGTGTGGCCAGGCCTGCGCAAAAACGTAAAAGAATGGGCAAAAACTTGCATTTCTTGTCAACGCGCCAAAATACACAGACACACAAAAGCCCCTCTGGAGCCTTTTCCAATCCCTGCTAGAAGGTTCGACCACGTTCATGTCGACCTCGTGGGGCCACTACCTTCCTCCCAAGGTTTCACACACCTGTTAACAATGATAGACCGCACCACGCGCTGGCCAGAGGCAGTCCCTCTAGCAGCAACCACAGCGGAGGAAGTCGCTTGCGTTTTTTTGACAAACTGGGTAGCACGTTTCGGCGTCCCATTGGACATCACGTCCGATAGGGGGCCTCAATTTGTCTCAGAGCTTTGGTCAGCCATGTCCAACAGCTTAGGGGCAACAATTCATCGCACCACCGCTTATCACCCTCAGGCTAATGGGTTATGCGAGCGTTTTCACAGGTCTTTAAAGGCTGCCCTCAGAGCCTCACTAACGGATACAAATTGGGTAAATAAACTTCCCTGGGTTTTATTGGGGTTGCGTGCTGCACCTAAAGAGGATCTAGACGCCTCTCCTGCAGAATTAGTTTTTGCACAACCTCTCAGGCTTCCAGGTGAATTTCTACCAGAGAACCCAGAGCCAGGGCACCTTCCAGTCCCAAGGTTTTTAGGCAGCAACGGACCGGACTCTCTCCCCGGTCCAGCTCATCACTCCTTCCCACGGGTTTTTGTCCCTCAAGCTTTAAAAAACGCTGAGTTCGTTTTTTTTAGGCATGAAGCTTTAAAACCAACTTTCCGCCCAGCATACGATGGGCCATTCAGAGTGCTGGAACATGGTGATAAACACTTTGTGCTTGATTTTGGGGATAGAAAAGAAACAGTCAGCATTGACAGACTTAAGCCTGCCTTCTTGTTGAAAGACGAACCTGCACAGTTGGCGAGAGCACCTCAGCGGGGTAGACCCCCCAAGAGAAAAGACTCAGCCCCCCGGCAGGGAACAGTTAACCACTCTCCTTCCCACACTGCAGATTCCTCACAAGAAGGTCCCAGCAGGACGCCTAAACCAACCTACAGCAGTTTTGGGAAAAGATTAAAACCCAGACAGCACAGGGACTGATGCAAACCACTCCACAATTGTTCACTAATTGTGCTGCAACAGTTTAGGACTGACTTATGATTTTACTATGCTGTTATGATTACCACTGAACTCTCTTAGGAGCATGGCTGCTGGAAAGTTTCTTCTGTGGCAAGAGATGTAACACTTAGTATGTCATAGTAATTATCTTAGACTGTGAACCTTTCTATTGTCCTTTCTTAGTTGTTTGGGGGGCCTGTGGTCTATATTAATCATATATTCCATAACCTACATATGTTGAAGCATGTGGAAATGTTTAGTAATTACATATGTAAAGCAACTTCACACCTCTGGAAGGACAAAGGCTCTCAACCGCCGAGTGAAGAACAAAGACGTTCCCAGACACTGCGGGGGAGACCGGAGGAGCCACCCTCACCCCCTAAGGTGAGGAGAGGAAATACCAAGACAATGGGGGGATTAAGATAATGAGGGATGTCAGCCTTTATTATGCATGTCTTTTGTTATGTGCAAGTATAAAGTCAGTGAGCCAGAGAGATTCGGTCTCTTTTTTCCTTCTGCTACTCTGCACTAGAATGAGACTTGTTAGGAGAGCTGATAAATAAACTTTGGTTTATATATCAAATCGCCTCATCATTTCAAGCTCTTCTACATTGTGGTTTGTTATTGGAGACAATAAATCAAACTCTAATACTGCCTATTTTTTTAAACAGACATGAAATAGCTTTATGAGCTTAATAACGGAAGGGTAGATGGGTAGGCAGAAACAGTTGGGGTTTTTTTTGTTTTGTTTTTTTTCAAAAGAGTGGGACTTCTGGGTCACGGATGTATAATTTCTTGTCAAACTGTGCCTCACTGTGGAAATTGAGGTATTCAAAACAGTACTGTAATTGTCAGAGAGTTGATAGACAATTACTGTTACTAATTAACGGTTGCATGAACACCTTTGAAGCAGAGTGATACATATCGAGTGAAACTAGAGTGCAATTATCATGAAATATAGTAACTCCTGGAATCCCTATTGTCCAATCAAATTGCTCGGTCAGAACTAACTGTTGTATAACGTGTGTTCAAGAAACCAGATGGAAGGGAAGCAAGACTAGGAGCATTGGAGGTGGATTTAAACTGTTCTACCATGGTGTAGATAGGAAGAGAAATGAAGTTGGCCTAATACTGAACGAAGAGTATATGAAGAGTGCACAGGAGATAAAGAGGGAGTCGGACAGGATCATGAGTTTGAAGTTAGAAGTCAAAGGTGTAATGTTGAATGTTGTCAGTGCGTATGCCCCACAAGTTGGATGTCAGGTACAAGAGAGAGAGGAATCCTGGAGTAAGTTGGATGAAATGAAGTGGTAGAGAGTGTTCCCAGGGGGGAGCGAGTGGTGATTGGAGCAGACTTTAATGGACATGTAGGTGAAGGGAACAGAGATGATGAGGAGGTCCTGGGTAGGTATGGTCTTGAGAGAAATGTGGAAGGACAGATGGTTGTGGATTTTGCTAAAAGGATGGAAATGGCTGTGGTAAACACATACTTTAAGAAGAGAGAGGAACATAGGGTGACTTACAAGAGTGGAGGAAGGTGCACACAGCTGGACTACATCTTATGCAGGAGGAATCTGAAAGAGATGGACTGCAAGGTGGTGGTAGGGGAGAATGTAGCTAGACAGCATTGGATGGTAGTCTGTAGGGTGACTTTGGAAACCAGCAAGAGAGTGAAGGCAGAGCCAAAGATAAAGTGGGGGAAGTTACAGAAGGAAGAAGGTTGCACAGAGTTCAGGAAGGAGTTGATACAGGCTCTGGGTGATAGGGAAGAATTGCCAGATGACTGGGAAAGTACAGCAGAAGTATTGAGGGAAACGGGTAGAAAGGTATGTGGTGTATCCTTTGGACAGAGGAAGGAAGACAAGGAGACTTGGTGGTGGAATGAGGAGATACCAGAAAATCTTCAAAGAAAGAGGTTAACAAAGAAAAAATGGCATAATTAGGGAGATGAAGAAAGTAGACAGGAGTATTTGGAATCTTGACACATGGCAAAGGGAGAGGTGGCAAAGGAAAAGGCATATGGTGAGTTGTATGAGAGGCTGGACACTAAGGAAGTAGAAAAGGACATATCGATTAGCTAGACAGAGATCGAGCTGGCAAGGATGTGCAGCAGGTTAGGTTGATTAAGGACAGAAATGGTAATGTACTAACAAGTGACGAGAGTGTGTTGAGAATGTGGAAGGAGCACTTTGAGGAGCTGATGAAGGAAAAAATGAGAGAGAGAGGAGAATGGATGAAGGAGATATGGTGAGCAAAGAAGTCCCGAGGCTTAGCAAGGCTGAAGTGAGGGCTTGTAGAGGCTTTGAAGAGGATGAAAAATGGAAAACAACCCCTAAAAGGAGCAGCCAAAAGATGAAGAAGAAGAAAATTTAAAAGACAGGAACTGTTTGAATAATGTTGTTAAAGTCTGCTCCAAAATTATTGGCATTCCGTTAGATGACTTGAACTCAGTCTGGGAAAAATGTGTCACTCAGAAATCAAAATGTATCATTCGGCAAGCTCATGTCCTTAATAGTGAGTTTTTACTGATGCCATCGGGACGGCGTTACTTGCAGCCTCCCAGGAAGACTGACCGTTACGTTAGGTCCTTTGTTCCTTCTGCCATCAAAATGATCAACACAGAGTAGTCTTTTTGTAGAACATTCGAGGGCTGCATTCCAATTCCAGTTTTTTGGCAGAATGACGCTGTTCATGTGCAATACTACTGTTGACCTGAGTACTTGCTCCATTTATACTTATATTTAACCTTTTAATGATTGCATTCTTTTTAGATGTTTATTTTTTTATGTTGTTTTTATTGACTTTTTCGGGTGCTTAGCTTTTCCCTTTTAATACTCCAGTTTTAGTTGTATTTAGTCGTTCTGTATTTATTCTTGCACTGTTTTGGCACAAAGCCCTTCCCATTTTTATTACATCGTATGTCTTGAGTGCTTCCACACTCAGGGCTATTTGGTCCTGGAGGTTTAAGAGTGTTTTACTCATTGATTCCCACAAACTGTGCTGTTTGAATGTTTGGGCGTGTATGTGAATACTGGTCAGTGGACTGGAGAAAGTGAATTGCCCCTTGGGGATTAATAAAGTTTTCTGTATCTGTGTCTAATTTTAATCATTACCCACCGCTAATTGCTATGTTTTTAATATACCGGATATTGTTAAACAATTTAACAGAAATGCACTCAAATTGTCAGCTCCTGTAAAAGCTACAGCATCTTAGAATAGTTGACCAATGAGTAATGGTGCATACGCTGATCATGAAATCTGTCCCAATCTTTTATTCATGCTGTGTACATAATCACTTTTAAGGAGTCTAGTGAGTGAATCTAGTTTTGTGTTATTTTCCCAGTATTTCTAGTCCTGTGCAGTCGGCTCAGATTCTACAGGAAGTGAGCCACACAATCCAGTCCTACCCTTTTGACTACAGAGGAGCAGCCATACTAAGCGGTAAAGAGGAGGGGGCATACGGCTGGGTCACTGTCAACTATCTATTAGAGAACTTCATTAAGGTATTCAGACTTGTGCTTTACCAGTAGTTGGTTGACATGATGACTAAACATCACACTGGTGGGTGTCTGAGCAAATATAAAGTTCTAATTATCCGCTTCCTTTTCAGTATGGTTTTGAAGGACACTGGTTCAGCCCCCAGAGACCTACAGTAGGAGCTCTTGATTTGGGTGGTGCATCCACACAGATAACATTTGCCACCCAGGAGAAAATTGAAGACCAACGTGACTTGATGAAGCTGCGTCTCTATGGAAACGAGTACACTCTGTACACACACAGCTACCTGTGCTACGGGAAGGATCAGTTCCTCCACAGGTTGCTGGCTCACATCACAAAGGTGAACTCTTCAGCACAAAGGTTGTAAAGAAGTGGACGTTGCAGTTTGGTTTTGTATGAAGCTTGATTACATTCAGTACAAATCAGACTACAATGTGGACCAGTTCTGCAATCCAGACATTCTGTTTAGAGGTGTAGAACCACAGCAGTGGAATTCTCACACATTTTAGGCGCAAATTAATTAAATCACTTCCTGTTTAGATCTTTTTAATACAATTAAAATACATATTCTCTGATTGCCTTAATTATTGCTCCCTCTGTTGGTTGTAGACTAAAACTGCACAATATTAGAGAAAAACATTCAGTATTGTTGTTAATTAAATATTACGATAACATATTTTTTGATATCTAAACAAGCTAAAGAATACCATGTTAATACCTCTTGGGTTTAGCTACCAGTTTTTCACCCACATTTTCCTCTCACGTCTCCATCAAATCAGCCATCAGGATGCTCACCCCACTCCATGCTTTATAATTCTGGCTCTTCTGTGTTAAAGTGCTTTCCCACCACCTACTTTGTTGTAGTTTAATAGCATGGAGACCGTGTAAATGCAGCTCCAAAATAGTGTAACCTGAATGTGTAAGAACATGAAAAAATATACTATTATCACTGTTCAAGGGTTTTGGGGGTTTTTTGCAGCACATATATTACGTATGTTTATATCGAAATAGCGATAACATTTTGATAGATTGTGTAGCCCTCTTACATAACACTGCACAGGTAGACATATGTATAAGACAGGGGTCAGCAACCTGTACTTCACAAAGACTCACTTTGAGTGATTTTTGTCTAAAAAATCTGCATGGAGCCACAAAAATATCTGAACCTGAGAACTAAGATAAAACGGTAAAATCACAGCTGGCCTGACAACATTCAGATTAAAAAGCTTTAGTTGAAAATTTGCAGCTTTTTTGATGATAAAGAAAATTGCAAACTTTTTTCGGCAAAATTTTTAATCATTTGTAGAAAAAAAAATCGACTTTTTTCGTACAAATTTATGTGGATGTTTTCCTCATTAAACTAATGTTTTTAGTTTAATTTAGTTATATTTTTTGGCATAAATGGCTGTTGCTTTTTTCTTTGCAAGTCTGATATTTTTGTTGAGTAAAATTAAAGAACGTCACATAAATCAGTGAAATTTTTCCCAATAAAATTTAAACTTTATTCAGAAATTTTGACCTTTTTGTAAATTTGTTACTTTTTCGGGTAAAAAAAGCAGCCTTTTCACATAAATTTGTGCCAATAGCTTGTAGCTTTTTGTGATTTTTTTTTTTTAAAGCAGATCTTGTGTGACCTTTGTTCCTGCAAATTTGTCAGGATTTTTCGTTATGAAATTGCAACTTTTTCCCCAATTTTCCAGTGTTTTTTGCCATAAGTTTTCAGGTGTTCTCATAAATTTAGTATATTACAGGTACATCTCAATAAATTAGAATATCATTGAAAATTTAATTTATTTCAGTAATTCAATTCAAAAAGTGAAACTAATATATAGATTCTTTACACACAGAGTGATATACTGTAGTTCAAGCATTTATTTCTTTTAATTTTGTTGATTAGGGCTTACAGCTCCCCAAATCAGGTGCCAAGTCCTATCATGTGGAAATCAATGTTCCAGAGTCTGGAGGAGGAGTGGGGAGGCACAGAATCCAAGTTGCTTGAGGTCCAGTGTGAAGTTTCCATAGTCAGGGAGGCATGTCATCTGCTGGTGTTGGTCCGCTGTTTTTTATCAAGTCTAAGGTCAGCATAGTCATCTACCAGGAAATTTTAGAGCACTTCATGCTTCCCTGTGCTGACAAGCTTGATGGAAATGCTGATTTCATTTTCCAGCAGGACTTGGCACCTGCCCACACTGCCAAAAGTATCAAAACCTGGTTTAATGACCATGGCATCACTGTGCTTGATTCGCCAGCAAACTCACCTGACCTAAACCCCATAGAAAATCTACAGGGTATTGTCAAGGGGACGATGAGACACCAGACCCAACAATACAGATGAGCAGAAGGCCGCTATCAAAGCAACTGGGGCTTCCATAACACCTCAGCAGTACCACAGGCTGATCGCCTCTATGCCATGCCACATTATGCAGTAATTCGTGCAACAAAGTCCCAACCAAGTATTGAGTTTGTACATGGACATACTTTTCATTAGCCAGACATTTCTAATAAAAAGATTTTTTTTTTAATGGATCTTATGTAATATTCAAATTTTTTTTTAGATTTGCGATTTTTGTCATGAATGGGCAACCTGTTTTCTTTAAAATTTGTTGCTACTTGTCTTAGAAATTTGTGTGTGTGTGTGTGTGGGGGGGGGGTTCCCTCAAGGCATCAGGGAGCCACTGGCTATGGGGAAAAGAGCCATATGTGGCTCCAGAGCTGCAGGTTGCAGACCCTTGGTACTGTATCTTCCTGTCTCAGACATACAGGGCCATAAAAAGTATTCACCCCTTTTTTTCTTTTGTAATGCTTTTTATAAATGGAATCATGGTCAATAAGAGTTTGGCTTTAACAAAATTAAGTTTCAGTGGGTAAATGGATTTCTACAAAGCAATGCCAATTATAGATACACTACTGTTCAAAAGTTTGGGGTCACTTAGAAATTTCCTTATTTTTGAAAGAAAAGCACTGTTTTTTTCAATGAAGATAACTTTAAACTAATCAGAAATACACTCTAATATCTAATATACATTGCTAATGTGGTAAATGACTATTCTAGCTGCAGATGTCTGGTTTTTGGTGCAATATCTACATAGGTGTATAGAGGCCCATTTCCAGCAACTATCACTCCAGTGTTCTAATGGTACAGTGTGTTTGCTCATTGCGTCAGAAGGCTAATGGATGATTAGAAAACCCTTGTGCAATCATGTTAGCACAGCTGAAAACAGTTTATCTGGTTAGAGAAGCTATAAAACTGACCTTCCTTTGAGCAGGTTGAGTATCTGGAAAAAATTATTATTTCAAATACAAATCATTATTTCTAACCTTGTCAATGTCTTGACTATATTTTCTATTCATTTTACAACTCATGGTGGTAAATAAGTGTGACTTTTCATGGAAAACAAAAAATAATTGTCTGGGTGACCCCAAACTTTTGAACGGTAGTGTATATAATGTAAAATAAGTGATTGTATAAATAATAACCGCTTTAAAAGTGACTGACTTAATTCAACAGACATCACATTAGTGCAGTCAGTGGTTCTCTGACTCACTCCAATTTGATCGTGAGCATGTTTAAGTTTATAAATGCCAGTCCATTTATAACCTCCAACCTTAAACCTTGGCGTCTCTCCATGCCTCTGGGCAACTCTAGTCCAGATTTTGAATCAGCATCTTTCTCTTTACCATTTTCCCATAAGCCTCTGACTGGTGAAGTAGCGGGGCAACAAGTGTTGCATCAGTCTCTCCCATCTCTGATCTTTTGTTAGCAAGAATTACAACATGTGATTTCTCTCTTATTTCACCAACCACATTTTCTTCATTCAGGAGACTTTTTAACTGCAATTCTGTTGTTTTAATGTGTCTCTCCAGGCTCAGGATTACCCTCTGTCAGTGACTCACCCCTGCTATCCTGCAGGCCACAGCAGGCCAGTAAAGTTGAGCAGCATATTCACTTCTCCGTGTACAGCCAAGTACAAACCCAGCTCCTATGACCCTCACGCCTCTCTGACAGTACACGGCAGCGGGCATTATGAACACTGTCTAAGTAACGTGTCTGAGATCTTCTCCTTCAGTGACTGTCCCTTCTCCCAGTGCTCCTTTGATCAAGTTTTTCAACCAGACATCACTGGCAGTTTTATGGTAAGAAAGCCTGGCATGATTAAAGGTCAGTCTGTAACAAAAATTTAGTCATGGCTCAAAAGACTGGCACCCATGCACTTCTGTCAGATAATGCAACACTTCTCCCATAATGTTTTTGCAAGTACAAAATCTCATTTATTTTGATTGCAGTGGAGCAACACAAAGAAGCAGAAAATGTAACTGGACAAGATTATTGGCACCTTAAACTTGATCTTTCTAATGTTCAGTGCACAACACGGAGGCTGAGTCAACTTTTCTCAATTTTTAACCTGTGTTCAAGTGTGATTACTAAGGTGAGTTTATCTGAAAATGGAAGGAGAGTCACATGCTTGCAATACAATTGTTTCTTCTAATTTTGAAAAGGCGCTAATTCTGTCCTGCATGAAATGTCTCAGATTTAGCTTTTTTTCATTGCTTTTTTGTGTGATTCCAATACAAACAAAAGAAATAAACATTGGTATACTAAAACGTTTGAAATGGCAATGATTTTCTGGGAGTAGTAATGTGTTATCTGACAGAAATGCAGTGGAGGAAGCATTTTTAGCCATGCCTATGACCATCTGGTCATTGTCAACATATATACTTTACACGCTACACAAAAGTTTACATAATTAACAAAAGCAGTTCCAGCTTGTATACCCCTGGCAATGCTGGGAATGCTATTAAAACTAGAAAAGCACTCAGAGAGTGCATACCTCAGCCAAGGCTCCTTCCGTCCCTCATGGATCACCTCCAGAATGTAATGGGTTTGTGTGTACTCCACAAGCCAGTTCTGGTGAAAATTGCAGCAGAGTCCATCCAATAGTTTTGGAGGATTCTTGTTAACACACTGTGAGAAGATAAGAGTCCTGGTGGAGGTATGCATTCTCAGATCATCACCAAAATGTAATGGGTTCCTCTCTAGCCCAATGACCACCTCTCATTAAAGTTTGATCCAAATCCATTCAGTAGTTTTTGTGTAATCCTTCTGCACACATAGGTCCTTGGTGGAGGTCTTTACTCTCAGATCATCACCAAAATTTAATGGATTCATCCTTGGCCCAAGGGCTACCTTTGGTGAAAAATTCATCAAAATCCATACAGCAGTTTTTGTGTAATAGACAAACAGGCAAACCACCCCGATCACATTTCCTCCCTGGCTGTCATGATCTAGAACACTACAAAATTTTATCACTGAAGTTGGGCTTCTGGTAAAAAATTCCATACAAATTCATCCATTGGCTCCAACTTAACAGCAAAAGTTACTTGCTGCTTTTCTGGTCATTTTTTTCATGCAGTTCTGACCTTTAGATTTTCCATAATCCTGCTAACAGACAGACTGTACTAATCACATCACCTCTGTGGTGCATTCAAATAATGAGCATTTAAAAAATCCACTCACAAGCACAGTGTTAAGCTTTGTAATACATCTTGTTTGTTTGATGGGCACAAAATTGGTATGTTAAATGAAATACCAAAGTTATTCAACCCCCACTGCAAACTAGGTTTATTGTCAAAACGTACAAACTAGCAGCTTTTTGCAATAAACACATCAAACAAGAACAATTTAAATAGCTTAACACAACTAATATTATAAGTGGGTTCTCAAAATTCAACACAACATGCCACTTTTAATGACTACTGCAGTTTCAAAATTGTTCAACCCCTTCATGACAAGCATCCTTAATACTTAGTAGAGCACCCTTTTGCTGTTATGACCTGCTGCAAATCTGGCGCATAGCCAGACACCAGCTTCTGGCAGCTTCTATGCACGTTACTATGGAAACTGAAACCTCAGTGCCTGCTGCCACCAAGTGTTGCTGCAGGTCTATTGCAGTCAGTTGGCGGTTTTTGACCAACTGCCTCCTCAGGACTCTGGCAGCAGCCATTGATAGCTTCCTCTTTCTGCCACATCCAGGTAGCGTAGCCACTGTTCCTTTAACTTTAAACTTGTGAACTATGCTTCAAATTGTATCTCTAGGAACATGCAGTGCCTTTGCTATCTTTTTCTATCCTCTTCCTTGTTTGTGCAAAGCCTGTCCTGAATCATCCCTCAGGGCAGTGAGAAAGACCCACGCACCAACTGCAGTTTGTGAAAATTTATTACACAAAAGAAACATATATAAAGTAAAACAAGATGCTCAAAACACAAAATACAACGAGGGAGAAAAAACTTATGAGTATCACTTCCAGTTGTGGCATGTAAGGTGAGGATGCACAGGTAAAGGCTCCCAGTTCGTTTCTTGCTTAAAACTCAGTTTAAAGCTAGCGTTTTGAGCTGTTGCTTTGTCACTACCACTGGAGAATAAACCTGCTCATGTGAAAAAAGAGAAATTGCCAATCTCATAACTTAATATTGTAGTGGCTGGTGAAGCAATCAGTCCCCTCACACTCCGGGAGAACAAAGGGATTTCTCCCATGTGTTTTTTTTTTGTTTGTTTTTTACGATCACAATCAACGTACATCGGCCGGGATCATGGGTCCCAAGAAAGCTCAGCAGACTGAGGAGGTGGACGACATCAAAAGATTGCTGGACTTCTTGGCTGAAGAGATTTCTGCTGTTAAGCTGCAGCAAAAAAACATTATGGACCTGGTTGAGGAGGTGAAAGCACTGCAGATCCAGAACGCCGAGAAGGACAAGAGGCTGGCGTATCTGGAGAGCCGAGTGTCGGAACTGGAGCAGAACACCCGGGTGAACGACGTGATCATCACGGGGCTCCACATTAAACCCTGATCGTACGCGCAAGCGGTGGCCGCGGACAGCGGAGGGAGGCTTGACGCACTGGAAGATGAATCCACGGAGCACCAAGTGGCGGCCTTCATGCAGTCCAAAGGAATCCAGCTGGACTGTAACACTATTGAGACCTGCCACCCTCTGCCCAGGAAAAACGGCGACAAACCGGCTGTGATCATGAGATTTGTCAATAGAAAACACAAGACTGCGCTGCTAAAGCAAGGTAGGAAACTGAAAGGAACGAACATTTACATAAACAAGCACCTTACAAAAGAAAACGCAGAAATAGCCAGAAAAGCAAGATACCTGAGAAAGTAGAAAAAGATTCAAAACACCTGGACATCAAAATATACATCAAATTAAACGGATCACCTGAAGAAGCCAAGGTCATTAACATCCGTAATATTATGGAACTGGACAAATATCAATGAATGTTATTAACGCTCATTAATCTCTCCATTAGGTCTAGTACATTTCCATCTGGCTGGAAAAAAGCTGTCGTCATACCAGTTCATAAATCAGGCAGTAAAGACGATATATGCAATTACCGCCCAATCTCTATCTTACCAGTCCTATCTAAGGTTCTTGAAAAAGTTGTAGCTACACAGCTGATAGACTACTTACAAGACAGTCAACTTCTTCATCCACATCAATTTGGTTTTAGACCAGGATACTCAACAGAAACAGCAAATTGTTGCCTTATTGAAAACGTCAAACAGTCCTTGGACAGGGGTAATGTGGTAGGAGCTGTTTTTCTAGATCTCAAAAAGGCTTTCGATACTGTAAACCACAGTTTGCTTTTATCCAAAATGGTATCTTTTAACTTCTCCCCAAATACATTAGAATGGTTTGCATCTTATCTCCAGAATAGAGAACAGTGTGTAAAAGTTCACCAGGATAAATCCTCATTTTTAAACAACCGCATGGGTATCCCACAAGGGTCCATTCTTGGTCCTTTACTTTTCAGCATTTTTATTAATGACTTGCCGTTACACTGCTCAGCTGCAACATGCCAACTTTATGCAGATGATGCAGTTATTTACACAGCTGCCAAGACTCCAGCACAGGCTGCAGATGTACTGTCTACAAGTATGGTTGATGTCCAAGAGTGGCTCCTCCAGAACCATCTATTGCTGAACCTTCAGAAAACAGTCTCAATGTGCTTTTCAATCAAAAAATGTAACCTGCAACATTTTAAAGTTAATATACATGATCATGACATCAGTTTAGCTACAGAATTCAAATACCTTGGCATTGTACTAGATCCTCAACTCAAATTTAATCTTCATATAAAGAAAATTTCAAAAACAGTAAAAAAAAATCTGAACTGCTTTAAATTAATTAGATATTACATACCTTACGAAGCAGCTGCACTGTATATGCATTCTATGGTTTTTTCTCATATATCATACTGTTTGACAGTCTGGGCTCAAGCAGCCCCTTCCACAATAAGACATATAGGTTCATTATATAATCAAACCCTAAAAATCTTGGACAAAAAGCCCATTAGGTGGCATCACTGTAATGTTTTAAAAAAATACAACCTATTGAGTTTTGAGAGCTTCATTGACCTCTGTCTTCTGAAATTAACGTTCAAATGTTTCCATAAATCAGCACCCGAGCCACTTGCTGGTTTCGTCCAAAGACAGGACAGCAGCAGAGCCACCAGGAGTTCTGTTAACAATAACTGTAAAATATTCCACCGCAGAACCACATTTGGACAAACAGCTTTCTCTATAAAGGGCAGTCACATCTGGAACACAATGCCAAATGAAATTAAAATAATAACGGACTTTAAAACATTCACTAAAAATGTTAAAAACTGGCTGAAAAATAAACAAGAATGTACTCATGTATGAATTAATTGTCTGCAAAGTGAGAGTGAATGAAGGGAAGGAATAAATGTGTTTGTTTATAGTGAGTGACGGAGGGAGGAAGGCCTGAAATAGGCAAATGTGAGTTATGTTATATGTGTTAAATGTGAGTCAGGCTGTTATATTTGTGTATTTATAATATTTATAATATTTATGTTAAGTGTGAGTCAGGCTGCTATATTTGTGTATTTATAATATTTATAATATTTATAATTGTGTATTTATAATTTTTCTGCATTGATGTATGTGGTTATTGTGTATATTTTTTTCTCCCATCTTTACTTGATTCTTTTTTCTAAAGCCCATCCAGGGACAAGAGTTGCAAATTAGCTAATAGCTATACACTCTATGTGCAACACATCAGATTGATTGTCTTTGATTAATTGTCTATGTTTATTGCACTGTCCCTGTCAAATAAACTAATCTACTACTACTATGAACTGGAGTCACAGCAACAAGAGACAATTGTAGGACACTGAAGGATTATACTCATCTGCTACAAGACATTTAACAACATGAAACAAAAGATCAACAAACAGGAACAACAGGAACTGAAAGTTTTTGAATATACAGATCACAACCCACAGGACGTAGAATATAACATAGACCCTGATAATAATTTATTTAGCTCCATCAATAATGACTGTAGTTACTACACAGATGAACAGTTTAACACAATGGTCACATCTGATTTCAATATTTCTATGATCCACTTCAACAGCAGAAGTCTCTATGCCAACTTTAATAACATTAAAGATTATTTACATCAGTTTAAAGAGCCATTCAATATTGTGGCAATATCAGAGACGTGGCTCAGTGAAGAGAAAGGAGTGGATTTTACCATGGATGGCTATGAATTAAATTATATAAATAGAAAAGTGAAAAAACGAGAGAGTTGCAATTTATGTTGATAAGAGCTTGAAATACAAGGTTGTTGAACATCTGTCAGTAACTGTGGATGATTCATTCGAATGTATTACAATAGAAATCTGTCTGGACAATGTGAAGAATATAGTAGTGAGCTGTGTATATAGAACACCTGGATCAAACATTGACTTATTTAAGGACTGGGTGGAAAAAATGTATGCAAAACTAACTCAAAGTTATGTTCATCTGTGGGGATTTCAGTATAGATCTGATGAATTCAAAACAACATAGTTTGACAGAAGAATTTATCAACACAATATACAGTATGGTCTTACATCCAACAATTACCTGACCTAGCAGAATCACTTCACACAGTGCCACACTAATAGATAACATATTCACAAACATTATGGAAAATAATATCAGGAGTGGGCTTTTATTGAATGATATCAGTGACCACCTGCCGATTTTTGTTGTCTATCAATGTGATTATAGGAAGAAAAAGTATACCAAAAATATTAAATATAAAAGAGTAAGAACCAAAGAATCTATGTATTTACTGACAAAGGAATTATTAATACAAGATTGGAAGATAGTTTATGATGAAAATGATATAAATAAAGCATATGATAAATTTTTACAAATATTTCAATCATTGTACAATAAAAACTGTCCTATAAAACAATACAGTGACAGACAACAACAAAAAAATATTCCTTGGGTCACCAAGGGGTTAATAAATGCATGCAAAAAGAAGAATACATTATATAAACAATTCATTAAGTGCAGAATGGTGGAGGCTGAGATAAATATAAAAGATATAAAAATAAGCTTACTAATATAATGAGGACCTGTAAGAAAGAATATTACAACAGAATATTAGAGGATAATAAAAATAACTTAAGAGGAATATGGCAAGTACTCAATGGGATTATTAGTAATAGACCCAAGAATGCTAATTATCCAGAATATTTTATTGAAAATGGCAATTTGATAAATAATATGGAGGATGTGGGTAGTGGTTTCAATAAATTTTTTGTAAACGTTGGTCCTGAATTAGCAAAATCAATAGTGACAGCAGAAACAAACAACAGTGGTTCTGTGAATGAAATAGAAGACACAAATCCAGACACAATCTTTTTGGGTGCAGTTACTGAAAAGGAAATTATCGAGACTGTGAGTAAATTTAAGAACAAAAAATCAACGGACTAGAATGAAATCGACATGACAATAGTGAAAAAAGTAATTGAAGGAATTGCTAAGCCACTCACCCACATCTGTAACCTGTCATTTCAAATTGGTAAATTTCCAAACAAAGTGAAAATAGCAAAAGTAATACCTCTATACAAAACAGGAGACAGTCATTGTTTCACAAATTACAGGCCAGTCTCTTTACTTTCACAATTCTCCAAAATACTTGAAAAAATCTTCACTAAGAGACTGGATGATTTCATTGAAAAACACAACCTCCTTACAGACAGCCAGTATGGTTTTAGAGCAGATAAATCTACATCTTTGGCACTGATCGAACTTATAGAAGAAATTACTAGTTGTATAGATAAAAAAAAGTTTGCTGTAGGAGTATTTATAGATTTAAAGAAAGCTTTTGACACCATTGACCACAGAATACTACTAAGGAAACTGGAAAGGTATGGGATAAGAGGGGTCGGACTGAGTTGGGTGGAAAATTATTTAAGTAACAGACAACAATTTGTACAAATTGGTGAGCACAAATCGCCCTTCATGGACATCACTTGTGGTGTGCCCCAGGGGTCAGTTTTGGGACCCAAACTCTTTATTTTGTATATAAATGACATATGCCAAGTATCAAAAATTCTGAAATTTATTTTGTTTGCAGATGACACAAATATCCTTTGCACTGGTGAGAATTTGCAGCAGGTTTTAGAGGTGGTCACAACTGAAATGAAAAAGTTAACGCAGTGGTTCAACAAAAATAAATTATCTCTAAATCTAAAAAAACCCAAAGATTATGTTGTTTGGAAATTATAAAATAAATCATGAAATAATGGTAACGATAGATGATACCAGAATAGAAACAGTACAGGAAAATAAGTTTCTGGGGGTGACGCTAGACAATAAAATCTGCTGGAAACCTCACATCAGTCACATCCGGGCCAAGTTAGTAAAATGTATAGGCATACTGGGGAAGACAAGACACATCTTGGACTATAAATCATTGGTCTTACTGTACAATTCACTGTTTCTACCTTATCTTAACTACTGTGTAGAAGTCTGGGGAAACACCTACAAGACCAACCTACAGTCAATATGCACATTACAAAAAAGAGCTATAAGGATAATAAATAATGTAGGATATAGACACCATACCAATTCGTTGTTTTTAAAGTCACATGTCATAAAGTTCATCGATTTAGTTAAATTTAAGACAGCACAAGTAATGTACAGGGCAATTAATAATCAACTCCCAACTAATATACAAAAAATATTTAAAAAAAAGAGACAATGATCATAATTTGAGAGGAGACTTAAACTTTACAAAACCCAAGATACGAACAACCAAGAAAAGTATGTGCATACCTGTCTGTGGGGTGGATTTGTGGAACAGTCTGGAGCCGGAACTGAAACTATGTACAAACGGAATTCAATTCAAAAAGAGGTATAAACATTATTTGCTGAAAGGATATATGTTAGAAGGGTAGTATTTATAGGTACGATTCACTATGCTCGCTCTGGGACACTATGGGACACTATGGAATGGTGGGTGGGACAGCACTGTGTATATCTATGTTGTTTGTGGCTGGTTTTGATGTATGGACATCAATGTATGTTAGGATGGATGGGTGTTAATGTTGATATGTACAAAATACAGTTAATTGTTTACTTGGGGTCTTAAATGTGGTAATTTGTATATAATTCACATGGGTGTATTTATGGAAAAGAGGAGATGGAATTGATAAGTGTTCACTTCTTCCATCTCCCTTTCGAACACTGTTTACTGTTACTTTATTGCATTTGTCATTTGTTTTGTTTTTGTTATACTTTTTTGTTCGAAATAAAGTATCTATCTATCTATTACGTGCCAGAGCGAAGAAGGGCTGTGGCGGAGACAAGGAGAATGTCCATTAAGACAGTGGCAACAATGGAATGAAAATAAAGCCCTTAAATAGGGATCAGACCCATTAACATAATTAACAACAGGTGTGGGTACCTGAACGGGCAGGAGAAGTGATTATACATAATTGGGATCAACTGCGGCAGTGAGAGGCAGGCAAACCAAAACTGACAGCTGACAGGGCACACCCACACCAGCTTCACACCCCTGACAGCTGTCAACAGGAAAAAGGTGACACTAGAGATATCAAGAATAAAATAGCATGCTAAATAAATATAAACAAACACAGAATAAAAATATAACACGAACAGGAAAAATGGCAAGCAGAACAAAAATGCATAAACCCAAAAAGCATAAGATGCAACAGATGAGTAAATAAGCAGAAAAACCCATGAGACAGAGTCTGGTGGAGAACTCCAGCACTCGCCTCATGACAGAGCCCCCTTCTTAAGGGGTAGACCCCAGACACCCCAGGGTAACACCAAAAGAAAAAGAGGCCCTGCCCCCCCCCCCAGCAGGGAACCACAATAACCCACCCAGGGTGGGTGGTGGGGGGAACAGGCTAGGAGGGAATGAAGCAAATCCTGCTCAGGACCCACACCAGTCAATAACAATGAATTGGGCCCCCTGGACCAAGAAGCTAGAAAGTTCAGGTGGGCAACCCAAGTCCCAGGCCAGGTAGACGGCGAGGTCGAACGAATCGGGTGGTCTGCCTGAGAGCATGGGCCACCCAACCCCATGGCACAGTCTGTCAGGTGGCCGACCAAAGTTCTTTAGCCACCTGAACAGTAAGGGTGGTCCAGGAGGTGGCTCCCCCACAGGGAGACCCAATGATGGAAAGGAGAGTCGAGGAGGGGGAACCACGATGGCGTCTGGCACTGGAGAAAGAACCACGATGGTGTCTGGCAGAGGAGTGAGGATTATGATGCCCTTGATCTGGCCAGCAGCTCCCTTGGTGGTCTCGGATTGAGACAAGGTTGCACCCGCGATGGCTCCAGGCTGGAGCAACGCTGCACCTGCGGTGACTCCAGGCTGGAGCACGGCTGCACCCACGGTGGCTCCGGACTGGAGCACGGCTGCACCCTTGGTGGACCTGGACTGGGATGTAGCGCCCATAGCGGGCCCCCACTGGAGCACACCACCCAAGTTGGATTAAGGCTGGGACACAGCACCCACGGAGACCTGGACAGGAGAGGAGCTTCACTCACAGAGGACCCAGACTGGGCCGAAGCTGCACCCACGAAGGTCCCGGGCTGGGACGGAGTACCCGTGACGACCTCAGCGGGAGGAGCTGCAACCATGGAGGGCCTGGCCTGGGCCGAGGCTGCACCCATGGAGGTCCTGGTATGGGATGGAGCATCCTCGATGACCTCAGCAAGGGGAGCTGGACCCACGGCAATCTCGGGCAGCAAACCTGGATCCACGGGGACATCTGGCACAGGTGGACTATCCTTGGTAACTATGGGAGAAAGCTCAGACAACACAGGCAAAGAAACAGGGTCAAGGTCACTGGCAGCGGCGGAGCCCGGCAAGGTGAGTCAGATGCAGCTGACGGCTGTACCCGGCTCTCCTCACCAAGAGCCAGACAAGATTTCTCCAAAACAGACATGAGAAAAACAAAGGAGAGCACTTGCCTAAGCTCGAGCTCCACCACCGTCCAGGACTCCGTCGATCCAGGCGATGGTACTCCGGGCTCGGCCCTCTGGAGGTCCAGCTCCAACTCTGTTGCGGTGGGCCCCGCAGCAGGCTTGGTGGTGAATGCAGTCTCTGTAGCCCCAGCCGAAGTGACCCACGCAGGAGACTCATCCGGTGTGGTGGCTGGGGTTCGGCTCACCGTTGGCACTGGACTCTGCGTAGAAGAAGCCAGGGGACACTCTGTCATTGGCGCAGGCTTCAGGTTGCAGAAAGTGCTCTCCCTCTGTATGTTGCGTGGCTGCACTCAGATCTTCCAGCACTGCAGGCTCCTCCATCGTCCGGCGGCTCTGTTCCGGGGCTGGCGAACACTCAGGGACAGCAGGAGGAGACATGGAGAGGGTAGGTGAGGATTTATTAGTTGTAGCAGGTGGTGAGAGCTCAGGAGACTGCACACCCTGAGCCTGACTACCGGGAATCAGGCAAGGCATATCACTATAAATTATAGGAGAATGAAAAGACACTTGCCTGTTATCCCGGAGTTCGATGTTTCCTGCTGGATACGATGTGGGGCCAACCCTCTCCGTGACTTCAATTGGAGAGGGACTCCCAAGGGAACGCTGGGGAGCCGCCCGTGCCGTGACAGCGACGGGCAGAGCCGAAGAGGAAACAGCCAACCTCCCACCAGTGGGGAAAAAACGACGAGGCAGAGCAGGGATCAGCAGCTGCGGAAAGACGAGGGGCTGACGGAACAGCTGAAGAGAGGAAACATGAAGGATGCACTGCTGCGGCAGTCTTCTGCCTCGACAAAGGAAAAGTGGCTGGCGGAGAGGCGGGAGTAACCCTCTGGTGGTCTCGAAGCTGGATTTCGGCGCCGTGGGGTAGATGGAGCCGGTGGAGCAAAAACGGATGCACTGGAGGCGAAGCAGGACGTCTTCTGGAGCGCTTCCGTGTGGACGCCGAGTTCATTGGAGACGATCCCCACTTCAGCCCGGGGAAGGATTGTTGTAGAACAGCGAGTGTGGACAGCAGCTCTGTGAACTGGGGATACTTCCTCAATCCGGGATATGCCTGGACTATGGCGGTAGCTGAATCCGTGCTCCTCCAGATTTCATTTGGACTGCGGGAGGCGAGAGCTTTGTCCAAAAAGCTCTGGATGAACTCGGCAGCCCACTGCTCCTCAACACTCGGAGATCCTGTTGCTGATCTCCCTTTGGCTGATAGAGGTCGGCGCGCTGAGGACATAGTTACTCCACAAAAAGGTGAGTGAAAACAAAAAAATTCCCAAACTGCAGCGGCTGGGTCTAAACTGGCCGCTGTCTACTGTCATGAATCGCCCCTCAGGGCAGTGAGAGAGACCCACATGCCAGCTGCAGTTTGTGAAAATTTATTACACAAAAGAAACATATATAAAGTAAAACAAGATGCTCAAAACACAAAATACGAGGGAGAAAGAGCTTACAAGTATTACGCGCCACAGCAAGGCGGGGCTCTAGCGGAGACAAGGAGAATATCCATTAAGACAGTGGCAACAATGGAATGAAAATAAAGCCCATAAATAGGGATCAGAACCCATTAACATAATAAACAATAGGTGTGGGTACCTGAACGGGCAGGAGAAGTGATTATACATAATTGGGATCAGTTGTGGCAGTGAGAGGGAGGCGAACCAAAACTGACAGCTGACAGGGTACGCCCACACCAGCTTCACACCCCTGACAGCTGTCAACAGGAAAAGGGTAACACTAGAGATATCAAGAATAAAATAACATGCTAAATAAATATAAACAAACACAGAATAAAAATATAACACTAACACAATCAGGAAAAATGGCAAGCAGAGCAAAAACACAAACCCAAAAAGCATAAGATGCAACAGATGAGTAAATAAGCAGAAAAAGCCATGAGACTGAGTCTGGTAGTGAACTCCAGCACTCAGCTCATGACAAATGATTTCTTCTCTGAACTTCCTGGACAATTCTCTTGACTTAGCCATATTTCTAACATGCAATCAAATGTCACCATCAACCATCCATGTACAGGTACAGCTCAAAAAATTAGAATATCATGAAGAAGTTCAATATTTTTTGTCACTCATTTCAGAATTTACAGATTCATTACACAGAGAGTGATATATTTCAAGTATTTATTTATTTTAATTTTGATGATTATGGCTCGCAGCCCATGAAAACCCCAAATTCAGTTTCTCAAAAAAATTTGAATATTACATACAATTAATTTTAAAAAATAGTTTTTTAAGAGAAATGTTGGCTGACTGAAGAGTATGTCCATGTACACACAATACTTGGTTGGGGCAAATTTTAGATTAATTACTGTATCAATGGGGCGTGGCATGGAGGTGATCAGCCTGTGGCACTGCTGAGGTGTTATGAAGGTCCAGGTTGCTTTGATAGTGACCTTCAGCTCAACTGCATTGTTCGTCTGGTGTCTCTCATTGTCCTCTTGACAATCCTCCGTAGATTCTCTATGGGGTTTAGGTCACCTCAGCAGTGCCACAGGCTGATCACCTCCATGCCACACTACATTGATACAGTAATTAATCCAAAAGGAGCCCTGACCAAGTATTGAGTGTGTACATGGACATACTTTTCAGTCAGCCAACTTTTTTATTAAAAAAAAAACTATTTTTTTTAATTAATTGTATGTAATATTCTAATTTATTGAGAAACTGAATTTGGGGTTTTCATGGGCTGTAAGCCATAATCATCAAAATCAAAATAAATAAACACTTGAAATATATCACTCTCTGTGTAATGAATCTATATTATATATGGGTTTCATTTTCTGAAATGAGTGACAAAAAATATTGAACTTTTTCATGATATTCTAATTTTTTGAGGTGTTCTATCTCAAGCACACCTGATGCAGCTGTAGTGGACTTGAGCCAGATTGAACTCTTAAGACTGTTTTAACTCTGTACAAAATGCATCATCCCCACGGGATCCAAGCAGTGTTACTGAGTGCCATTCCGTGGCCCTCTTCCTTTTCTCCTTCTCTGGCAACACAGGCTTTCATCTGTCTGTGTTAAAGTTGTACTCCGGTGGCTCTAAAACCACCTCAAAAACCAATGTATATTTCCCAAAATAGTATATTGTGGCTTTTTATACACAAAAAACATTCATTGCCTTAGAATTGCTTGGAAAGAGCTTTCACATCTTCCACCTACTTAAATATGCGCAGATCTATCAATATTCAAATTAGATAAGATAAGATAAGATAAGCCTTTATTAGTCCCACAATGGGGAAATTCCAGGATTGCAACAGCACAGGGATAGCAGCACTCAGAGCAATAATTTAGAAGATAAGAAAATGAGACCAGTGAATATACATATGTACACATATATACTGTGTATGTGTGTGTGTATATATATATATATATATATATATATATATATATATATATATATATACAGTATATATATATATATACAGTGCGGAGCATTGTAGCTAGATGGACTAAACAGCATAACCGTCTATTTAGTTACCCTTCATGGTATGAATATGTACCCATACATATTGTCACCCTCCATAGCGACTGATATTGTCCTAGTTGTATACTGGAGGGGACCATTTGTGTAAGTCTGTTGCGTCTTTTGCATTCAATACTACAGGCAGGAGTATAGCTCCACCTATACTCCTGCCCACCAGTATCTGGAAGAAGACGACATTGTACAAGGCTCCAAGAAGGCAATCCTACTTGAGGAAGTAAAAGTCGTAACAAGGCTTCCATAGGTGAACCTGTGGAAGGATCATTCTCAGTGGAGTGGAGAGTCGCGGTCTGGCCCTGCGTAGAGGCTGGAGGGCTCCACGCTGGTCTTTGGTTGCCCACTCACCACAGCTCACCCCGGCTCACACCGAACGAGGCTCACTCCAAAGAAGGTGAGCTGGTGGACTCGCTGGGGGTGACCCGTTCGCAAGCTGCTCAGACCGCCAGCCCCCAGCGTGCTCGCTTTGCCGGCAAACGCCGGCCCGCTCACCTCCTTCACTCCCATGTGGGAGAGCCAGGGAGATCCGTGGTGAGTGGGCAACCAGAGATTGGCAAGGAGCCCTTCAGCCTCCACACGAGGCCGGGCAGCGACTCTCCACTCTACCAAGAAGGATTCTTCCACAGATTCACCTACCACAATACTCACCCCGGCCGTTGCACCATGCACTCCAGGGCCATCTCCCCCAGCATGCAGGGTAAAATGCAGGCTGCAAACCCATGTCCTCTCTGGTATTTTAGCAGGGACACTGAGGTTTTTCCAAATAAAATTAATCATTGCTGTCATATTTTCATGTCTCTGGATAAGACATGTAATTTAAAAGAAGAGGATTTCTTGCTCACACAGCCAAAAACTGAACACGTATAATCTGCCATGTTTCCCAACTTGTAAAAGCTCCTGCTGCTCCTCGGTTCCTCCCTCTTTCCTGAGGCAGTGAACTTAGGTCTGTAGCCATGCCCAGTGCTTAGCCTAATTGGTTAATGTTATAACCAATCGGGCTAATCAGGAATACTTGCGTAGCTAGAAACGCTCTGTCCAAATTTGCATGGGGGGAGGGGGGCTTAAGTGAAACTTTACAGCAAAAAAACAGATATGAGACATTGAGTGATTTCACTCAATATGTCTTGTAAGTCACAAAAAACATGTTACAGAAATGTCATCGACAGAAAAAACTTCATTTTTAGCGGAGTGTAACTTTAAGAGAGAAACTAAATGACTTTCCCCCACTGCATGGGTGTAAGAGACTCCAAAACCCCTCCAAAGACCAGTCATATTTCCAACAGACAAACAGAAATGACCTTCATAAAATCTCAGCAACATTAACTTGGTTATCTGCACAGACATTAAGGAATTTCTTCAACCACAAATGCGGGAAACCAAGGGGGCATCCCAATGCACCCTTTACTCTACCCCTCCGTTTTGCGCATTCACTGTGAATACGCAAAACAGAGTGGTGAATTGGGACACACCCTAAATATGTGGTCCAGGACTCATATCATCTCATGTCACTGTTTGTATTGTTTGTCTGTCAAAGTACTCCTGCATGTCTCTGTTCCTCATTGTGAATTCTTATAGAACAGACAAAATCATGTAGAGATTCAAGATTCAAAAATTTTATTTGTCAATACTTCTTTATGTACAGGACATACAGGAGAATCGAAATGCCATTTCTCTCTCTCTCAGTAGTGTGCGTAGTATATAAGAAAAGAAGGAATAAGGATAAAAACAACAGCAGTCTATGTACAGTAATACCTACCCGTAGTGCAAATAAAGCTAAAAAACCACAACAGTCCTATGTACAGTAATATCATAATACCCGTAATGCAAGTTCAATGCGGTAGAGGAGGTGCAAACAGTGACAGTTTGGAATGCGTATGATCAGTAGTGCAATAACAGACAGCAGCAGGTGTGGCATTTGTGCAAATGGTTGTAGTAAGGTGCAAAGACATACAGCAGCAGATGTGGTACTATTGGTGTGCCGAGTATTTCTGTGCAAACAGCTGAGGTAGCGTTATTGTGTAGGTGAGTGTTACTGTCTAGGGGCAGGGAGCAGGGGGGATTGGGGGGGGGTAGAGTTCAGGGTCCTCATGGTCTGATGAACAAAGCTGTTTAGCAGTCTTGTGGAGTGGGCCCAGATGCTCCGGTACCTTCTCCCTGAGGGCAGGAGGCGGAAGAGGGAGTGTGAGGGGGTGGGAGGTGTCACCTGTGATGCTAATAGCTCTGCGGGCGTGGTAGATGTCTGAGAGGGAGGGCAGAGGGGCACTGATGATCTTACTGGCTGAGTTCACTGTGTGTTGTAGAGTCTTCCGGCAAGAGGCGGTGCAGCTTCCATACCACACAGTGATGCAGCTAGTGAGGATGCTTTCACTGGTGCCCCAGTACAATGAGCACATGATAGGGGATGGGACTCATGCTGTCCTCAGTTTGTGGAGGAAATAGAAGCGAGTTTGAGCGCCTTCTTGGCCAATGATGTGGTGTTGTTGGACCAGTGAGAGGTCCTCAGAGATGTACATCCCCAGGAACTTAGTGCTGCTCACCCTCTCCATAGCTGCTACTGGCCAGTAATTGTTGTAGCTGGATGAGACAGGCTTCTTTAAGACTGGAATTATGTTAGCAGTTTTGAAACACGTAGGGACAACAGCTTGACTCAGGGAGATATTGAAGATGTCAGCCAGGACATTGTTGAGCTCCTCTGCACAGTCCTTCAGAACGTGACCTGGTATGTTGTCTTGTTCCGCTGCCTTGTTTGGGTTGATCCTGGAGAGGGTCCTATTCACAGTTGACTGGATCCAGACTTATATGTCGCCTGCTCGTCTGGGGGGGAGTGGTCTTCTGTGCTGATGTGTTATTTTGTGCCTCAAAGCATCCAAAGAAGTCATTTAGGTTGTTAAGCAGGGTGATGTCACTCGCGCGTCTGAAGTGGAGGTTTGTAATTGGTGAGGGTCTGTATGCCACACTAGAGAGAACATGCATCTCTGGTGTTGCTGAAGTGTCCGGATATTTTCTTGCTGTATTGTTGTTTTACCTCCTTGATGTCATGAGACAAGTTGACTCTAGCTGTTGTTAGTCCTGCGGTGTCACTGGCCCTGAAGGCTGCATCCCAAGCCCTCAAGAGCCTGTGAATCTCTGCTGTCATCCATGACTTCTGGTTAGCACAAGCAGTGATGGTTTTGCAGTGAGTGACATCATCAATGCATTTAGCTATGTATGCTACAACAGCCTCATTGTACTCCTCTATGCTTGTATGTTCATTGTGAGGGGCTGCATGCTTGAAAATGTCCCAGTCTGTAGTACTAAAGCCGTCTTTCAGAGAATAGAAGGCCCCCTCTGGCCACACACATACCCAGGGGTGCCTCCAGAAATTTTTCATGGGGGAGCCACATGGAAACCACTGAAAATCTTGGGGTGGCACATCAAAATCAATTTAAAATGTAATCACACTGCGAGCCCGTTCGCATTTGGTCTGAACACACCTTGGCAGTGTGATTTGTCCTACTTTGCTGTATTTTGTTAATATTTGTTAATAATATACAGCATGCATCAATTATTCTTAAAGACCTCGGACAGACGAAAATTCAATATCGCTAATTCATATCTCAAATTGTTGTCTGAGACGAGCTAAGGCGAACCGCACATGTTTTGGTGTCAACGAATGTCGCATAAGGTGACAATGCGCTCTTGAAGTATGCTGTCGTCGAGAGCGGGCGGACACAGCCAAGCGATCAGCGGTTAAGTAGGTCACTGACTGTGTGACGTCACCCCAGGCAAACACGCGGCCATTGCTGTGTTTTGCTTCATGCAACACTTGATATTTACGTCTTAAAATCGGCGATTACGGATATTTCTCAGAATACTTGTGGATTAGAAATATATTATTTATGAAGATTAGGATTTTAGGAATCGAATTAATATGGTTTGGTGTTGTTGTTGCAACATATTTGCTAAGAAAAACAAATATAAGCCTAAGATTGTAAGAGAAATGTGCTTTTAAAAATGGAACCCCAATTTTCTACCATAAAATGGTTTCCATTATAACTGTGAAATGTTATTTAGTGGAATATAATAATTGCTATATCTGGAAACTAGTTATTTTCTTAATCTGTAGTGATACTCCATTGATTTTTGTATTTCTTTGTATATTTCTGCTGTGTTTTCAAACATTCATACAAAGGTGGTATAGTATGTAATATTTCGTTTCAAACATTAATAAACTCAATATATGATTTTACAAAACTTTATTTACATATCATTGTTCACAAATCTAATCTTGGTAGGCAAAATCCCATGTATCGATCAGATGGGAATGTTTCTCTGATGAGGCTCACCGCACAGGCAGGCAACAGAACCCTCACTTCTTTCCCAAGAAATCCCCAACACCACCGTACCAGTTGCCTGTAGGCTATGTATCTGTATCGCCTGAAAAATAGGGGGTTTCATTATTAAATTTATCATTTGCATTGATTATTGAATGATTTGTTCATAATTCATCTGGAAAAGTAAATCACATGAATAAATATTGTTTATAAACTCACTCGTGCTGACTTGCGTCTTGATCACCATATTGCTGTCTGTAGGCCAGATAAGCTGTCTGTAAAACCCAGATGTCAAGACAGACAGAACGAAAACCTGGGTGATCAGTGATACACTTTGGTAGATTATCATTGGTGTATCCACAGCCCTTCAGTTCTTCTATTTTCTCCTTCACCTTCAACATCTCCTGGCAGCACCGACATTCACTTGATTTTGGCATAACCTGACATTTCTCACAAGTGCACCTGTGCAAAAAAATGGTATAATCAGATGCTTATAATAAACTAATGGCTCGTGGGAGTGCTATGTAAATTGGTCTATGAAGTTTGATTAGAAAAAATTAAAAGCATGTAAAAAATTTTGACTGGAAAGAAAACTTATAGTAAAACAATAATGAATCACAATAATTCTTAAACATGATCCATCATTCTCTTATAGAATTCTGTAGCTTTAGAGACAAGTATTAACAGGATGATGATTAACAACATGTCATGAGAAAATTGTAAAGTACACCTATTATCGCTCACATAGATTATCCATTTATTTCGAATTAAAATGTTTCTAAGTCGCCAAATAAGGCAGCGAGTGACCAATTGGTAGTTTTAGTTTGAAAATTAAGTGTGTGACCATGCATGTCGCCAAAAAAAAATATTTCTAAGCATCTTTTACCAAGATAAATGTACAACGCTTGGACAATTTAAACTAAAACTAAAGGAAGAAATACTCCAAACATATATACAAGATGACATGTAAAATCACATAAGGATTGTCATATCCAGCTTGTGTTGTGTTGTAGCTTAGTTCTTTTTTTTCTGTCACACTTTGTCTTAGCTTTGTTTCTTTTTTTTTTTTTTTTTTGAATTGTAATCGCTCTTGTCTTGTTTTTTTTTTTTTTCTTTTGAATTCTTGGATGGAATATGGGTGGGCAATATAAGCTGCGGCTTCAGCCATCACCCATTTCGGATAACTTATGTTGAATTGTATAATCAACGGAGTTATTGTCTAATTTGACCTTGTTGGATTTTCTTTCCCCCTTTTGCTATATTATTCAGTTCCTTTTAACCTGTACTATCCGAAAATAAATAAATAAAGATTCATTCATTCATTCATAAGTCTTCGAGCCGATCGTCGTCAACTTGGTCTGTTCCCGTCTCTGTTTCGTCTTCCTCCTCTCCCTCTGGCTCGAACAAATAAGGCTGAATACCCCCCTCAGTACCACCCAAAACTTCTTCATCATCCGATTCTTCATTTTCAATCTCATCATTTATATTGAGGTCGTCAAACTCGACAAAATAATCACTGTCCGAATCACTTTGCTCTCGTTCTGCCATTTTCTTTGTAATCCTGGGGTGATGTCACTAATGCCCGCACCTAGCGAGAGATGGCGGTAGTGCAGCCTCACTAAGTGAAGGCTGGGCTATGACCAAATAAGGTCATTTATGGAGGCTGGTGACACATATTAAATCGCGGGAATAGGCAGAATGGAATATTTTCATACAATCAGTTGATTGGTTCAATAAAAAAATGTCACTGTCCAAGGTCTTTAAACATCTACTACATGTAAAATATGACATAGAAAAACAAGTTATAAAATTATGTTAGACTGTCCAGTGGCAGAGACCAGGGGTGGCCACTGGGGGCTGGGGGGGTACAAGTGGTGGCAGGGCCCTGGGGGGGGGAAGGGTCCTGCACAAACCTGATTTTTTGTTGGTCTGATGGCTTGAAATGTTGTTGTAGACAAACCTGTATTAGTCACATGTATTTATTCCAGTGTACCTAGCTTTTTTTTTTTTTTTTTTTTTTTTAATTACTTATTTTGTACAGATTTGTTTTGCAGACTGGTGACAAACCACCAGCTGCCAGTCGCTGCGTGCGCAAGCGCCCCTTAACTCCCTAACCTGCATGTTTTTGGCATGTGGGAGGAAACCGGAGAAATCCCGGAGTAAACCCGCGCAAACACGGGGAGAACATGCAAACTCCACACAGATCACTGTTGGCCGGGGGCAGGGATCGAACCCACAATCTCACGTCCCCCGCGACCCCCTGGCCGAGGGTAAAACTGTGCTGCCACAGTGCTAACCACTGCGCCACCGTGCAGCCCTTAGCTTTGTGATAATTAAACATTTCTGAGAATTTAGTCTAAGCCAGTGCCTCTGCTTCCCTCTCTCTTCAAATCTGAGTGGGCTGATTTGCATACAGAAAGGGAGATCCAGCCAGTGCCTGGCTGTTGGAGTCACTCAAGAGCGCCCCTGTATGTGAAAGAAAGCTTCCTTTTATCTCCCTGCAAAACTAAGGTTTAGCTCTTTTCCCTTTTGCTTCCGGGCCTGTTGGGCCCGCTCTGCAGCTCTGCCACTTTTTACACAAGGTAAATACAGCTCTTTGTTTCTTAGAATTCTTGCTTTACCTAATCTTTTACATTTCTGAATGTTTCCCTAAAGTTTTGTCGTTTTCCTTAGAAAGCAGTGACTAGTTAAATTAATCCTCAGTTTAAGAATCACTCAGTGTCAAGAATTCACGCAGAGATTATGAGACTGATTAGATAATTGTCAATTAAATTATTAAATAAAACTTGGCTTATTAATTACCAAATTCTTAAGCTTAGTTATTTATTAATAGAGTTCCGACATCTTTCAAAACTGTGGGTGGATCCCCCCCTTCGTGTTAGAAAGAGGTAATGCAATAATTAATAATTATTCATTCTAGTTATTAATTATTAATAATCATATTCACATAATTATAGCCTTAACGCTTCATACTTAATGGTGCAACCCGCTTGAGACTACATAACTAATGACGCCCTTGATTGGTTGCATCAGGTGTGCCACACCTGATTCGCAAATGTGTGCTCTTACTGTATGAGGAATTCTATTCAGGACATTGAATAATTTTGAGACTGCGTAGTCATTAAAAACAGGATTTAAGAATTTGGATAAAATTTTGTAATATTAGTTTTATTTAACTATTTTAACTGTTCTTGTGTAACAGTTTATTGCAAACACCTGAAAATTATAAAATTTTGCCAATAAACCGAAAATGCAATGGGGGTTAGGATGAGCCATACAAATGTTCTGTATCTGCTAACTTCCTCAATATTTTTTTGAATTCAGACCACTATTTATCTGACTCACTTTGAAAGTGGCACTATGCTGAACGAGCAGAGGAGCAGCAATGAGAACCAGGAAATATGAAGGAGATAAAGCGGACCAATCGCTGCTTTTGCAGTCTGCATCAGGCTACGCATGGGGGTATTGCGTCGCTACTGGGTTTGGTCCGCGTCAGCGCCATCATGACCCAATGAGGGGGCATAAATCCAGTTTTAGTCCGACGAGAATTTTTGTTTAGTTAATGTTAAATAGAACTAGTCCATGCCCGTAGAAAGCAAGTATTCCTGTCTGAAACAAGTAGCCGAATCAGGCTTTACAGGCTCAAATGTAAGCTGTGTTTGAAAGTGGAATGCAGAGGTGTAGCCTGTGTGTAGGCAATCACACACGCTAGACTTTGACAAATATGAAAGGGACTGAACTGAGATTTATTTGATTGTGTGAATATTAATTACAGAGTAATTGAAAATGAATGGGACATCCATTATTAGCCACTATTTAAGAACTGCTTGTTTACTTTTTTGTCAGATCACTTTTGTGATCTTTTATGACTTCTATTCATAATGGTGTATCTTGCACTTTGGGGAATGGGAGTTGTTCAGTCATCATTATAATTTAGTTTGTATTTGTAGTTTATAGTCTGTTGTCAATAAACTCATGCAGTACTATAACAGGACACGTTTACAAATATTTGAGACCCATTGTAGTGCATCCTTTAATATTTTAGCAATATTATAAGTACAAAACACTGAACATTATTATTATTATTATTATTTTTTTTTTGTATTTGTACCCGGGGACCCGGCCGGGCTCAGCCCGAAGGAGTTACATGGGTCCGCCCTCCAGTAGGTTCACCACCTGCAGGAGGGATCATGGAAGTCCGGTGCTATGTGGATTAGGTGGCAGTCAAAGGCGGAGACCTTGGCGGACTGATCCCAAGCTTTCTAAACTGGCTTTTGGTACGTGGAATGTCACCTCTCTGGTGGGGAAGGAGCCTGAGCTGGTGTACGAGATTGAGCGATACCGGCTAGATATAGTTGGCCTCACCTCAACACACAGCTCCGGTTCCGGAACCAGTCTCCTGGAGAGGGGCTGGAGCTTGGCCTTTTCTGGAGTTGCCCCGGGCGAGAGGCGACGAGCAGGGGTAGGTATTCTTGTATCGCCCCACCTTGCTGCCTCTATATTGGAGTTTTCCCCGGTGGACGAAAGGGTTGCTTCCCTGCGCCTTCGGGTTGGGAAACGGGTCCTGACCATCATTTGTGCCTATGCACCAAATGATGTTTCAGAGTACCCACCCTTTTTGGAGTCTGTGACTGGGGTGCTGGAGGGTGCTCCTCCTGGAGACTCCATTGTCCTACTGGGGGACTTCAATGCGCACGTGGGCAACGACAGTGAAACCTGGAGGGGGGTGATTGGGAGGAACGGCCTGCCCGATCTGAACCCGAGTGGTGTTCAGTTATTGGACTTCTGTGCTAACCACAGTCTGTCTATAACGAACACCATGTTCAAGCATAAGGGTGTCCATATGTGCACCTGGCACCAGGACACCCTAGGCCGCAGGTCGATGATCGATTTTGTTATCGTATCATCAGACCTGCGACCGTATGTCTTGGACACCCGAGTAAAGAGAGGTGCAGAGCTGTCAACTGATCACCACCTGGTGGTGAGTTGGATCCGATGGCAGGGGAGGAAGCCATTCAGACCTGGTAGACCCAAACGTATAGTGAGGGTGTGCTGGGAGCGTCTGGCTGAGGCCCCTGTCCGGGAGGTCTTCAACTCCCACCTCCGGAAGAACTTCAACCACATTCCGAGGGAGTCTGGAGACATGGAGTCTGAATGGGCCATGTTCTCCACCTCTGTTGTTGAAGCGGCAGCCCAGAGCTGCGGCCGCAAGGTGGTCGGTGCATCTCGTGGTGGCAACCCCCGAACCAAGTGGTGGACACCAGTGGTGAGGGGGGCCATTAAGCTGAAGAAGGAGTCCTATCAAGCTTGGTTGGCTTGTGGGACTCCCGAAGCAGCTGAGGTGTACCGGCAGGCCAAGCGGAGTGCAGCTCGGGTGGTTGCTGAAGCAAAAACCCGGGTATGGGAGGAGTTCGGTGAGGCCATGGAACAAGACTTTCGGTCGGCTTCAAAGAGATTCTGGCAAACTGTTCGGCGGCTCAGGAGGGGAAAGCAGCTCCCCGTCCACACTGTGTATGGTGCGGATGGGACACTGTTGACTTCAACTGGGGATATCGTAGGGCGGTGGAAGGAATACTTCGAGGATCTCCTCAATCCCACTGATACGCCTTCCACAGAGGAAGCAGGGTTTGGGGACGAGGGGGATGACTCGCCTATCACAGGGGCTGAGGTCGCCAAGGTGGTTAAAAATCTCCTTGGTGGCCGGGCCCCGGGGGTGGACGAGATTCGCCCCGAGTACCTCAAGGCCCTGGATGTTGTTGGGTTGTCATGGTTGACACGCCTCTGCAACATTGCGTGGAGGTCGGGGGCAGTGCCTTTGGCATGGCAAACCGGGGTGGTGGTTCCTCTCTTCAAAAAAGGGGACCGGAGGGTGTGCTCCAACTTTAGAGGGATCACACTCCTCAGCCTCCCTGGGAAGGTCTATGCCAAGGTATTGGAGAGGAGAGTCCGGCCGTTGGTCGAACCTCGGATTCAGGAGGAGCAATGTGGTTTTCGTCCTGGCCGTGGCACATCGGACCAGCTCTTTACCCTCTCGAGAATTCTTGAGGGTTCGTGGGAGTTTGCCCAACCAGTTTACATGTGTTTTGTGGACTTGGAGAAGGCATTTGACCGCGTCCCTCGTGGATTTTTGTGGGGGGTGCTTCGGGAGTATGGGGTATCGGGCTTGTTGTTACGAGCTATTCGGTCTCTGTACGACCGTTGTGAGAGTTTAGTTCGCATTGCCAACACTCGGTCGGAGTCATTCCCAGTGAGAGTTGGACTCCGCCAGGGCTGCCCTTTGTCACCGGTCCTGTTCATAATTTTTATGGACAGGATTTCTAGGCGCAGCCAGGGAATGGAGGGTGTCATGCTTGGTGACCACAGGATCTCATCTCTGTTGTTTGCAGATGATGTTGTCCTGTTGGCTTCATCCAGCAATGACCTACAGCTCTTGCTGGGACGGTTTGCCGCTGAGTGTGAAGCGGCTGGGATGAGAATCAGCACCTCCAAGTCCGAGTCCATGGTCCTCAGCCGGAAAAAGGTGGATTGTCCTCTCCGGGTTGGGGACAGGCTCCTGCCCCAAGTGGAGGAGTTTAAGTATCTTGGGGTCTTGTTCACGAGTGAGGGGAAAATGGAGCGAGAGATCGACAGACGGATTGGAGCAGCATCTGCAGTGATGCGGACGTTGTACCGGTCTGTTGTGGTGAAGAGGGAGCTTAGTTCTAAGGCAAAGCTGTCGATTTACCAGTCAATCTACGTTCCTACTCTCACCTATGGTCACGAGCTTTGGGTAATGACCGAAAGAACGAGATCGCGGATACAAGCGGCTGAAATGAGCTTTCTCCGTAGGATTGCTGGACTCACCCTCAGAGATAGGGTGAGGAGCTCAGTCATCCGGGAGAGGCTCAGAGTAGAACCGCTGCTCCTCCACATTGAAAGGAGTCAGTTGAGGTGGTATGGGCATCTGATTAGGATGCCTCCTGGACGCCTCCCACTTGAGGTGTTTCAGGCACGTCCCACTGGGAGGAGACCCCGGGGCAGACCCAGGACTCGGTGGAGAGACTATGTCTCCCAGCTAGTCTGGGAACGCCTTGGTATCCCCTCTGAAGAGCTGGAGCAGGTGGCTGGGGAGAGGGAAGTCTGGGCTTCTCTGCTTGAACTGCTGCCTCCGCGACCCGGACCTCCGGAAAAGCGGTAGAAGATGGATGGATGGATGGATGTATCTTGTATACGTTATTGATCACCAGAGGGAAATTCAGGGCATCCATGGTACGGCACCAATCCCTTCACCATTCTCACACACACACACAGCAGAATAACTCGTTTGGCTGCAACTGTTGCATCAGTGTTGCCCATTTGTCTGTAAATATTTAAATAAAGATGATTTATTTTGTTATTTGGGTATTTTTGCATCTTGTTGTCGTTTAGTCAAAGCGTGCATATGTGTCCGCATATGATATGCAGTTGATCTGGCCATTCTGCCCACAATGAAGCAGCTCAGGACTGCCGTCTACCCCTGACCGGGCAGGCTGGACCTGCCTCCCCGCGAACGATCGTGGAGCGCCCGGTCGGACACTGGTGTTGGAGAAGCAGCACCTGAACTGGCGGATCGCAGTCCTTCGCAGGGAGCCAAGCCCAGCCTGCCCGGTTAACTGGAGTCTCGGCTGCTGCTTTACCTGCGTGCCTGCGAAGGACTGCAATCCACCGGTTCAGCTGCTGCTTATGGTATAATTTTTTAAGCATTAAAACTTAAGTCTATCTTTTGTCACTATTTGCACTACGGGTAGCATTACTGTACATGGACTGCTGTTGTTGTTTGTCCAGCCACTGAAGAGAGAGAGAAACGCCATTTCAATTCTCCTGTATGTATATCAGCGGTTCTGATAGATATGCCAAAATGTCAGAACATGGAGGAGGTGGATCCAATCAGCTGATCACTCGAACCACAGAGCTCAGCTGTTTTCCGTGATAAATCAGCCTCAGGGCAAAAGCACACTCCATGTGTCATCTTTTTTTTTTTTCACTTTATTGAACACAACTTTTTTTTATCGCCATCAGTTAGAGTGCCTTTGAGTCAGGTCGTGTCTGGCCACTGCTTCTCCCGGCATGTTTTGTGACGCTCCGCCCAGTCTACTCGCACACCTCATTCTCCACATATGGTGAATTATCCCTTTAGACCTACGCAATCACAGCAGCTTTATGGTATAATTTTTTTAAGCATTAAATCTTCAGTATTATCTTTTTGTAGTCATATTTGTCATTTTTCATTCCCTTATTTTGTCCAGGGAACACTGTGGTGACTGACAGGTCGTGATGCTGTGTGTTATCCAATCGGCATAGTCATAATACCGCGTATTGTCCAATCAGCATGGCCATGATACTGCGTATTATCCAATCAGCAAGGGGTCAATCCGAAACCCCGCCCACACTTCTTGAAGCCAGGGCATGAAGAGAGACAGAGCGGTGACAGAGCAGTGGCTAAACGTTTATTGATAAAAAATTACATATTCTGACTGAGCGACTCCATAATCGGGGGTGCACACCCTCATAACCTCAGGAAAACACGTATAAAACCTTAGGTCAGTCCGAGGAATGGTTCAAGAGATATGCGTGGAACAGACAGACACACAGACACTTTGCAAATTTATACTGTAGATAGATGCATCTTGTGGGAATTTTTGCCACCAATTAGGTTCATTTCCTCAGCTTATAACCCCTTCTCATAACACCCCAGTAGCCTCAAGTAGTGCAGGTATATTTTGCTTCAACACTTTTTCACATTACATCTTGATTTCTAGCTTTTCACAGCTGTTTTTATCCAGGCATTGTACTAAGCCAACTGTGTTTACTGATGCTTTGGCTGTGCATGGGTGTTGCTATGACAATGGTCACTTGACTGCAAAGGGTCTGTACATCTTTCATCATCACAGACAGGCACCAGCAAGCAAAGAAACACTGTTAGATCAGGTTTAATTTACATTTTATCAGTCTGTTGCTTGAGTTAAATTTTCCATGCACTGTTAGTTGCTTGTGACGAAGTTTGATGTTTTCTTTTTCATCAGGCGTTTTCTGCTTTCTACTACGTTCAGTCCTTCCTGCACCAAGTCACAGGAATCGGTGTGAGTGCTCCTTCACAACTGGAGGCAGCAACCAAAACTGTGTGCAACATGACTTACAATGAAGTAATCTTAACATCAAATTAAAATGACAGTTTTGTTATGCATTTTCACCAGTGAGCATTTAAAATTGCACAAATTACATTTTACTGCATTCTTTCTGTTTGGTGCAGATGTTGCATCTCGCGCCGGAGGAAAAGTCTCGGCTACATAACTACTGTGCTGCATCAGTTTTTCTCAAGATTCTCATGTTAAGAGGATACGGCTTCAATAACACTTCATTCCCACATATTTCCTTCCAGAAAAAGGTAACAACTTCATCACTATTCAGTGCTCATTTATTAATATTAAAGGGGACATATTATGCAGTTTTTTAACATGTTGGCACAGTTCCCAGAGGTCTTAACGAAATGTCTGTGACATGCTTTGATCAAAATATCTAAAAGTTTAAATATTGCAGCATCATTTTCCACCCAGATTAAACACCGTTCTTCACAATGACCCATTTCAAGGCATGTTTCTTTGTTTTTTTTTTGTTTGTTTTTTTTTTGTATCAGACAAGGATGAAAAGGATGTTAACTTTACCTTGACATGTTTCGACTGGCTTTTGCAGTCTTCCTTAGAAGCGTCAGCTGATCACTGTGACGTGTCATTTATCAGCTGTTTTTCTTTTAAGTGTTAAATAGTGTTCCGTTTTTTTCTCAAAATTTGTAGAACATTTACATTTATTTCATTCTGCATACCAAATGTGTTGAAGTAATTATTTTTTGTTGTATAATAACGAATGTTTAAGGAGTCTATTTTGTCATTCTAGTCAGAAGTCTATTATCAGATGGGCAGAATGCATTTATGGGTGTGTTCAAGTCTATTTTCTGATCATGGTAGCGGGAAAACAATCTCTGTGCTGGGCGAAAAGTGCAAAGAGGCTGGTCTAATTATTCAGAGGCATGTTTTAGGTCATCCAATTCAAAGTGCTCCCTCCATCCCTTTGATGCCCAGAGGTGTATAATCGAAGGTGAACTCTGATCATGATGGCTGTTTAAACCAGGCATTAATCATGGTTATTTTATGGAGGATGATGGGGAAGAAATGATTGAACAGTTGAGCTGAACTTAATAGATTTAACGTAGCCCAACACACAGACATGAATGGGTTTGTCGTAAACCTGTGCACCGTTTTTGTTTTGTTTTTTAAATCTGTGCAGTGAAAAACTCTTTATTTAACTCTCTTCAGATAAAGGCAGTCAACAGAAAAACAATGGCTGAGCTGTGTTTTTCATTAACAAGGATAGGACACATGCAGGACACATGACTGGACAGGAGATATGATGTTGTATGTTGACAGACATGATAGATTAGTATGATGACAGAATACTTTGTCACAGAAGAGAGGTCTGTAGTTTAAAATCTTCAGACTGACAGTATCCCACCACACCTTTTCTGTTTACCACATCCACACCGCCCATGCAATCTTCCCCCTTGTTGAATATACAGTCTGAGATTAAAAGTGAAACACGCACACTCTCCGTGTTCGTTCATTCATTCATCCATCCATTCATTCCCCTGAAAAACTAAATACATGAATGCCTAATCTATATCCTATACTCCAACTGTAAGTCCATGATTAAAATGAAAATGTGGATGGAATAAAAAAGTATTAAGTGTCTCATCATGTTGTAATTAAGATGATGGGATTTGATTATAACTGTTAGAACTCTGTCCATTACAATAACAGAAAATCCTAAAGCATGCCGGTTCTCCTCCAGTGCTTCTGTCAGTAGGAGTGATGCAGTTTTAAAATGCGCTGCTGAAATAGCATTAACAGTGCACTTCTGATGACAGACCTCCTTTTTCCTGATCAAAAGTGCTTTGTCATAAAATGCAGTGAAATACCAATGTGCTGAGATTGTGCCAGCACCACACGTCTCTTAAATGAGTCTCCTCCTTGTGTGCAAAGCAGGGATCTACAGGTAATTAGGTGATGTGATGCAAAGCGTGAAAACCAGACAGTGCACTGGCATAAACTTACAAATTCACCGGCATAAAATGGGGAGTGTGCCATAAATGCGTGCTGTTGATTGCTGTAATAGGGCACTAAGTCTGTTTTGTGGGTCACGTGATCATTAGAGCCAGCCAGTGCCGGCCCTTGGCATAGGCCATAGAGGCAGTACACTGGCTTGTGCACCCCCTGTGGCCTAGGGTGCCAAAATATGGCCGGCCCCGGAGCTGAATTTTGTCAAAACTGAGAACTACCATAGAAACAAGGAAGAAAAAGAAAAACAGTAAAAACAAGGGAAATGACAAGATCGGAGGGTGCCATGCTCAGTGACCACAGGATCTCATCTCTGCTGTTTGCAGATGATGTTGTCTTGTTGGCTTCATCGACTAATGACCTACAGGCCTTGCTGGGATGGCTTGCTACTGTGAAGCGGCTGGGATGATTGGCACCTCCAAGTCCGAGTCCATGGTCCTCAGTCGGAAAAAGGTGGATTGTCCTGTCCGGGTTGGGGACAAGCTCCTGCCCGAAGTGGAGGAGTTTAAGCATCTCGGGGTCTCATTCACGAGTGAAGGGAGAATGGAGTGAGAGATTGACAGACGGATCGGGGCAGCCTCTGCAGTGATGCGGACGTTGTACCGGTCTGTCATGTTGAAGAGGGAGCTGAACTCTAAAGCAAAGCTGTCAAGTTACAGGTCAGTCTACGTTGCTACCCTCACCTATGGTCATGAGCTTTGGGTAATGACAAAAGAATGAGATCGTGGATACAAGCAGCTTAATGAGCTTTTGCCATAGGATTGCTGGACTCACCCTCAGAGATAAGGTGAGGAGCTCAGTCATCCAGGAGAGACTCAGAGTAGAACCGCTGCTCCTCAATATCAAAAGGAGCCAGTTGAGGTGGTTTGGGCATCTGATCAGGATGCCTCCTGGACGCCTCCCACTTGAGGTGTTTCAGTCACGTCCCACTAGGAGGAGACCCAGGGGCAGACCCAGGACACGCTGGAGAGACTACGTCTCCCAGCTGGCCTGGGAACGTCTTGGTATCTTCTCTGAAGAGCTGGAGCAGGTGGCTGGGGAGAGGGAAGTCTGGGCTTCTCTACTTGAGCTGCTGCCTCCGTGGCCTGGACCTCCGGAAAAGCAGTAGAAAATGGATGGATGGATGTAAATGACAAGAGCTCATAGACTCTTATGCTCCCAACAGCGTTTCTACCACTGGTCTACTAGGAAAACATATTTTCAAGGTGTTAAGGCTTTGAGTGTGACTGTTGCCGAATTGCAACATAACCCCTAGTGGTCAAGAGTGGTAAATATTTTTTGTCAATAAAATAGTTCAGATTTCCAAGGCTATAACTTGAAAGTGGTAAGAGATAATGGCTTACTGTCAATTAGAAAGATGTAAAATATGATCCAAAGTTTCAGATAGGAGTTATTTTACGCATCTAATTTGCATAATGCCACGGCAGCTATATTGGATTACATAACTCAGTCAAAAGCGGACTTTGGACATATTTACACAAAGAATGGTTCAGTCTTTTGACACCGTTTTTTTGTACAGGGGTATGTTATCTTATCTTCAAAGTATATGAACAAGAAATCAGTATAATGTAAAAAAAAAAAAAAAAAAACAATAAATTTGTCACTTACCGGTCGCGGAGGAGGGCTCGCTCGCTCACGTGACTGGTCTGTTTTCGTCCATCATGGTCGTTATTTTGCGTTCTGTCGGTCATTTGCACTCTCTCCCACATCTAAAAAGCCTTATGATTGTCCCACGTAAATTTTGTTTAAATCTCGCGGCTATTTTTCCTGTATGATGCAGTTTTCTGTGATGATCCATGACAATCGTGGTGGCCATATTAGCGTTCTGGGCTAAAAGGATGAAAACAGGAAAAGGAAATGAGGAGTTCTTCTTTTTTGGTGTATTAGGTGTCATCCATTGAGTCCTCCAGCACGTCTGCCACCTTCTGAAAATGGCAGATCAGTACAAATCAGTACAAATCCTCAGTGCAGCCGGGGATGTCGGAGTGAGATGACAGGCACAATGCCACGCTCTGCCACTAGGGGCACACGAAATCTCACACTCAAAGGGACGTGTTCTAAGAGGAAAATGTCACAAATTGGCAAGTATAGTTGCAAATGTTGAAATATTATGACGGAAAAAGTTGTAAATTCATTCGAAAAAAGTTTGTGTGGAAAACTGTTTAAAAATTATCACAAAAGATAAGATAACTCTTTATTAATCCCACAATGGGGAAATTACAGGATTGCTGCAGCAAAGGGAGAACAACACTAAAAGCCATAGTAAATAAGATAAGGTAAGAACTGGTTAGCCAAAGCAGTAACTATACATATGTATACAGTTATATACACAGTTCAGGAGCATGGCAGTTAGATGGTATCAACAGCATTACAGTTAGTGTTGTGAAAAAGTGTTTGCCCCCTTCCTGATTTCTCATTTTTTGTGTGTTTGTCACACTTAAATGTTTCAGATCATCAAACAAATTGAAATATTAGACAAAGATAAGACAAGTAAACACAAAATGCAGTTTTTAAATGAAGGTGTTTATTAAGGGTAAAAAAAATCCAAACCTACATGGCCCTGTGTGAAAAAGTGACCCCCCCCCCCCCCGCCTGTGAAAACATAAATTAACTGTGGTTTATCACATCTTTGGAAAGCTGAGTTCAGTTTCTCTAGCCACACTCATTGTGTTTACTGCCACACCTGTTCTCAATCAAGAAATCACCTAAATAGGACCTGCCTGACAAAGTGAAGTAGACCAAAAGATCCTCAAAAGCTAGACACCATGCTGCGATCCATTACATCTGGCGTAAAAGTAACACAGCATTTCAGAAAAGGAACATCATGCCAACAGTAAAATATGGTGGTGGTAGTGTGATGGTCTGGGACTGTTTTGCTGCTTCAGGACCTGGAAAACTTGCTGTGGTGAACAGAACCATGAATTCTGCTGTCTACCAAAAGATCCTGAAGGAGAATATCCGGCCATCTGTTTGTGACCTCAAGCTGAAGCACACTTGAGTTCCACAGCAGGACAATGATCCAAAACACCAGCAAGTCCACCTCTGAATGGCTTTCGGAAAATAAAATGAAGACTTTGGAGTGGCCTCGTCAAAGTCCTGACCTGAATCTGATTGAGATGCTGTGGCATGACTTTCAAAAGGCAGTTCATGCTCAAAAACCCTCCACTGTGGCTGAATTACAACAATTCTGCAAAGATGAGTGGGCCCGAATTCTTCCACAGCGCTGTAAAAGACTCATTGCCAAGTTATCGTAAACGCATGATTGCAGTTGTTGCTGCTAAGGGTGGCCCAACCAGTTATTCGGTTTAGGGGCAATCACCTTTTCACACAGGGCCATGTAGGTTTGGATTTTTTTCCCCCTTAATAATAAACACCTTTATTTACAAAGTGCATTTTGTGCTTACTTGTGTTATCTTTAGCTAATATTTAAATTTGTTTGATGATCTGAAACATTTAAGTGTGACAAATGCACAAAAAAATGAGAAAACAGGAATGGGGCAAACACCTTTTCACACCACTGTAGTTAATTACCCAGCAATATATAAATATAGACCCAGACAGTATATTTCACATTTGAATGAGCGTTGTTGTTGCCACCTTCGATAATAATTGTGATTGGATAAGTTGTGTATTGGAGGGGATGATCTCTATTGTGTAAAGTTGTGATGTTTAATACAACCTCTATGAGGAGCACAGGTTAGATTGTAAAGTCTGACAGCCACAGGTAGAAAGGACCTGCAGAACCTCTCCCTCGAGAACTGAGGTTGGCACAGCCTACCGCTAAATGAGCTCCTCAGTGCGTTCAGCGTGTCCTGCATGGGGTAGGACTCAGACTCCAGCAGAGATGGCAGCTTAGCCACCATCCTTCTCTCTCCTATCTCCTCCACTGGGTCGAGGCGGCGCCCCAGAACTCTCCTTAGGAGGAACAGCCTGCACTGCCCCTTCTTGTAGCACGTTGGTGTTGTGTGACCAGTCCAGTTTATTGTTCAGGTGAACACCCAGGTACTTGTAAGATGTCACCATCTCAATGTCTGTTCCCTGGATGTTTACCGGTGCTGTGGGCAGTTGTCCTCGCCTGCGGCAGTCCACCACCAGTTCCTTGGTCTTCCCCGCATTGATCTGGAAGCAGTTCTGCAGACACCAGTCCACAAAGTCCTGGATAAGTCCTCTGTACTCTGTGTAATTCATGTCAGATTTATAGGAAAAAAAGTACAAAATTCATTAGGAACTCTAAAGGTGGGCAGTGAGGGCCATTCCACTGCAGGTTTTCTGTTCCACTGAGTCTCTTCAGCAGGTGTTTGCTCTGATCAGCTTCAAGGATTGCTAATCACTGAAAACACCTACTGAAGAGACTGAGTGGAACAGAAAACCTGCAGTGGAATGGCCCTCCATGGCACATGATGGCCCACCCTTGTTGTAACTGCACTGCGCTCTGTACAACGGCAATAAAAGCATTTATGTAACAAAGTAGCCAGCATTAATAAGTGAAGGGTATTTTTTGGTAAATTTGTATCCGTTTTCTTGTAAATGTGCAGATTTATATCTGCACATACTGTATATTTATATCCCAACAACAAGCCATGGGTTACAAAATCAGTTAAATCCTGCTTACAGAGGAAAGCACTTGCCTTTAAACAGGGGTCTGTTTCTGAGCTACAGGTTGCCACAAAAGAGCTGAAGTCCGAAATTTTAAGAGCAAAACAGAATTATAAATCAGAATTGGAAAGCAAGATGGCAACAAAGAAACTTGGTTCAGCCTGGGCCAGTATGAAAACTATTGCAGGCCTTCAGAGCACAGAGCGCAGTAATCGTGTGTTTTTAGATGGTTTTAATTCAGACACAGAGCTGGCTAATGCTCTTAATTGTTTTTATGGTCGTTTTGACTCCTTTGATTTTAGCACAGAAACCCAAGATTTGAAACAGAAACTCAAAGACAATCAGCACTTTAATATTGAGGTGCAGGATGTTAAAAGGGAGTTCTGCGCTGTAAAAGTGAACAAAAGTCAGGGCCCTGATAATATATGTGGGCGCTTGGTAAAGTCCTGTGCACATGAACTGAGTCCTATATTTCATTACATTTTCAGTAAGTCCTTACAGACACAACATGTGCCTAAGATCTGGAAAGAAGCCGTGGTTGTTCCCGTTCCAAAATCCAGCTGTCCTAAAACGGTAAACGACTTTAGACCAGTTGCTCTGACTTCAATTTTAAAGAAAATCTTTGAAAAACTGGTCAGATGTGAGGTCCTAAAGCAGACTGAGCATGCATTGGATCCTCTGCAGTTTGCCTATAGGCCTCACAGAGGAGTGGAGGATGCCACTGTCACTCTGTTTAACATGCTTTTTAAACATCTGGATTTTAATGGGACACACGCCAGACTTTTATTTGTGGACTTTTCCTCCGCCTTTAATACAATCCAACCTCATATCTTAGTTGAAAGGCTCCTGCAACAATTTGATTTGAGCAATAATCTGGTGGGTTGGATTCTGGATTTCTTAACCAACAGGATGCAGAGAGTAAGGGTCAATGGTACATTGTCTGACCTAAAGTGCTCTTCTACTGGCTCTCCTCAGGGGTGTGTGTTGTCACCACTACTCTTCATCCTGTACACAAACGTGTGTCGGAGCAGACATGACAACAGACACATTATAAAGTATGCTGATGACTCAGTTATTGTCAGTCTCCTCCAGGATGGTGAGAGTGGCCACGGCCCAGTAGTTGATGATTTTGTTCACTGGTGTGAGGATTCCTACCTGCAGCTGAATACGACAAAAACTAAAGACATGATTATTGACTTTAGGAGGAAAACTCCCAGGCACAAAGTCACCGTACTAAAAGGCCAGACCACCGAATGTGTACAATCCTACAAATATCTTGGGACGATTATTGATAGTAATTTAAACTTTGAAGAGAACTGTGAAAGGGTGTGCAAAAAGGGTCAGCAACATTTGCATTGCTTGAGAAAACTTGCACGCTTCCAATCTGACCAAACCATAATGACAATGTTTTATCGGGCTTTTATTGAATCTGTTTTATCCTTTTCTTTAGTGTCATGGTTTGGTCAGATAAAACTGAAACAGAGGAAATCCTTGGATCAGGTAGTTAGATGGTCCAGTCGTTTGCTTGGTGAGCCACAGCTGAGCCTGACATCCCTGTACACCAGACAGGTACAGAGGATGGCTACCTCCATTTTAAATGATGACTCCCACCCTTTGCACTGCAACTTTCAGCTTCTTCCCTCAAGACGGAGGTTTGCTGTCCCAAAAAGTAGAACCCAGCGCTACAAAAACAGCTTTGTTCCTGCTGCTGTCAAAGAGTTGAACAAGTTGTAACAATATATTGCACATAATTTAGTTACCTATTTATTAACTCCATTTTATATTTACTTATTGTTGTAGGATGTTACATGGGTTCTAAATATTTTATTGGGTTTTAGACCTTTGAGTTTTTAACCTCTTTGACTAGTTTTTAACTTTTAATATGACCCTTCTCTCTTACCTCTGGTTTTTCTCCCATCTCTTTGTCTTTTTATACCTTGATTGATGGAGCCTTGAGTATTTTTATCATGTTTATAGTCAGCTTCATGTGTGCCTGTGTTTGTGTCTATGTTGAATGTAATTAGTGGCTTCTAAATATGGATGTCACCAGACTGCAAAACAAATCTACCTCCGGGTACAAATAAAGTAACCTGAACCTGATTTTTTTTCTTGTAAAGTGGCACACTTTTTTCACTATTCTTGTAAATGCATGGCTTTTTTTTTCTTGGAAATGTGCTTGTTTTGTCTTTGATGAATTTATAACCTTTTTTGTTATGAATCTGGGACTTGCTTATGGTAAATTTGAAACTTTTTAGTTGTAAATGAGCATCACTTACCATATTTTTGCACCTTTTTATTCTTGCAAATTTGAACTTAATTTACATTTGCGTCCTGTTTCTACAAATTAAGTTCCTCGGCTCTAAATCCCATTGAGAACATTTGGGGATAGATGGTGTTGGTGTTAAACAGAGACCAGACATGGATCTGAATCCATGTCGGGGACTTCTGATTCCTGACAATGGCAAGGGAAGTTTACAAAAACGGATGTCAGTTCCAGATGGTGGGTGCTCTTGGGGAAGCCATCTTCACCACATGGAGCAACGCTCTCACCAGCCTCCTGGAAACACTCGCATCAAGCATGCCCATGTTTTCTGGGCTGTGATCTTAAACTTTTGATCAGCTGATGAACAGCCTGAGTTTAAATTTAGTTTTCAGTAAACTGTCTACTCTCTATTTTTTGTCTCTTGCTCTTATTTCTTTTTTTTTTTTTTTACATGTTGAAGCCCTGCTTACAACCTGGTTACGATCCACCAGCATGAAATGTGAATACTTGCAGTTTTCCCCCGATCTTAAGATTTTGACCAGGGGTGTTTCTACATTGTAAATGTTCCTGTAATAGTACTGATGTATTGTTTCTGATCCTCCAGGCTGGGGACACGGTGGTGGGCTGGGCTCTGGGCTACATGCTGAGTTTGAGTAATCTGCTGCCTGCAGAGAGCCTGGAGCCAAGAAAGGGTCTGACCCCAGGAGCGTGGGGAGCCCTCATCTCCCTCTTTGTCCTGCTCCTCACTGCAGTATTCATCTTCACCTCGGTTCAGGCTTGTAACAGGCGGCGTGAGAAGCAAGGCAATGAAAGCACCATTTAGAAACTGAATTCTGCACGTTGCAACAGAACAGTTTTGAGGTTTTGCTCTGGGCATCAAGATTTTGAGCCTTAGAAAAGAGATGACTCAGTCTCTTTATTGTCCAACCAATGTGACTGTAGATATCGTAAATAAATTGCACTTGACTGTGAGTGGTTTTTGTTTTAAGCATTATCTAATGAAGAGATGCACTGATGGTGCCGTGGGATTGCTCCTGTGACACTGTGCACCTCAGACAAGTTCATGTTTTTCCTGGATTCTTGAAAAACAAATTTGAGGTTGTACAAAATATTTTTTTCCTCATGACTTTATTCTGAAACACTGTTGCACTAAAATGTAGATGACCAGTACTTTTCTATTTAATTTAATGAATCATGTTTGTATGTAATTGTGCTTTTCAGACATTAGTTTTATTGCTGATTTGATGCTACCTTTTATCAACTTGTACAGTTGGAGTGAAAATAACATTATATAAATTTTGTCTTCAGATACACTGAAATAACATGATATATTGATACAAATTTGTCTGTTTATCCATTAAAAAAGCTTAAATCTAGTGAATTGCCACTGTAATCATTTTGACTGTTACCTATTCAGGTTTATTGTTTCAGAGGCTTTTAATCAGATAAACATATTTTTTAATTTTGTTTTAATGTGACTGTGTGGCATTGAAATGCATGGTAATGAGTTGGTAAATTACAACTTTATGTAAAGCTGCTGCACTGAATTGGGATTACTTATGTGTGTGCCCTTCACAATGTACAGGTGCATCTAAAGGAATATTATGGAAAAAGGTCAATTTTCTTAACTTAAAAAGTACACTTTCATGGGTTATAAAAAATTTTTTAATCAGAATTTTATAATTTTTTTTTTTTGGTTTATAGCAAAGTTTTTCAACCTTTTTTGAGCCAAGGAACCCTTTTTATATAGAAAAATCTCACGGCACCCCACCAATCTAAAATGTTGCAGTTTATAACAACTTATGTAATGAAAATTTAGTCTTGTAATTAGTTGTACTGACTCAGTGTGAAACCTGGGTCTGTTTAGATAAACACAAAACTGATATCCTAACAGGAACTGAAGAAAGACAACACTTTTAGATAGATAGATGTACTTTATTGATCCCAAACTGGGAAATTACAGAGTAACAGCAGCATGACAGTAGACAGCCAAACACAGAAACACACACATGACAGACAAAGGGATTACCCATGGAAAGTAAAACTAACACAACTATAAAAGCTATATACATCATAGCTTAATATATACTCCCCCTCCTCTCCTCCTCTTATACACCCCACAACAGCTGAGTCGTCAGAGAATTTCTGCAGGTGGCATGACTCAGTGTTGTACTGAAAGTCAGTGGTGTATAACGTAAAGAGAAAAGGAGAGAGCACAGTCCCCTGTGGAGCTGCCGTATCACTAGCCACCACTCCAGACAAGACATTGGCCAGCCGGACAAACTGTGGCCTGCCTGTCAGGTAGTCAGTAATCCAGGAGATCATAGAGCTATCGACCCCCATCACCCGCAGTTTCTCACCCAGCAGCAGTGGCTGGATGGTGTTAAGGGCACTGGAGAAATCAAAAAAAGTGATTCTCATAGTATCTCCAACACCATCCAGGTGTAGATGGGCTTGTTGCAGCAGGTAGATGACAAGCATCTTCAACTCCTAAATGGGGCTGATATGCAAACTGCAGAGGGTCCAGCCACGTCTTCACCTGTGGCCTCAGGTGGGCTAAGACCAGTCTCTCCAGGACCTTCATCACATGAGATGTGAGGGCAACTGGTCGATAGTCATTCAGGTCTGATGGAGATAACTTCTTGGGGACAGGAACCAGGCAGGATGTCTTCCACAGCACTGGTACTCTCTCCAGACTCAGGCTCAGGTTGTACAGGTGTTTCAGTACCGGAGCTATTTGGTTGGCACAGATCCTCAGGGTCCTAGCTGAGATGCCATCAGGGCCCTCCCCCTTCCTCTGGCGGAGTCTCTCCAGCTGTTTCTCCACCTGGTCTGTAGTCACTGTGAAGTGAGGGAGGGTCCTGGTGCCCCCTGAGGAGGAGGAGGGGGGAGATGGAGAGAGGTTCTGCACAGGAGGGTGGGTGGGGGTCTGGTTGTGTTGCTGGGGTGACAAACTGTGAGTTGAACCTATTAAAAATCAGATTCAGTTCCTCCTGGCTTCCAGATGGCTGCCTGACTCTCACCTTGTACCCAGTTGTTTGTTTCATTCCCTCCCACACATCTTTAGTGTTGTTTTGCTTGAGTTGTTTTCCTCCACAGCTCTCAATCTCTTGTTCTAATTTTTATAACAGACAGGCTTGAAAAGCCCAGTTTTTCTCATTAATGTTACCTGTTTCTCTGTGTGCTCACAGAGATGAACAAAATAGTTCATGTTCTTAGCTTGAAGGAATGGGTGTTTGGAAATGTTTAAGCTTGCTTGGGGGGGCCATTGCGCTGATGGATAGCTTTTCCCAGCACACCAAGCATAATGGCTTGGTGCAGTCGGATTCCTAAAGGCAATAAATCCAAAGGAAAGCTAGCGTTTGCTGCACTGCTTTGTCGTCACTGTTTTAACTTTCTTTTGACAACCACTCAGCCCTTCACCAGGGTTTGAATTTTGTCCAGGGCCCAGTTCAGAGTCTGAATCTTTCCTCTTCAAATATTTATCCAAAAGCATTGTGAGGGAACGCAAAAGTACACCCCCCCCCCAAAAAAAAGAATCTCAGGCTGACCCTTGGGAGGGGGGTCTATAGTGTTGTAATGTCTACATAAAAAGACATTAATATTATCTTGTCTTCCCCCAACTAAAAGGATGATTTTTGTTTAATGGCGTTATGAAAGAAAGCCATAAGATCTTGTCTCCTTTCATGGGGCCACTCTTCCATCATTCGACTAACCAAGATACTTGCTCAACTTCCGCTATGCTCATGTACATTCAAAATAAAACCCAAATTGTTCAATTTATTTTAAGCTGATACCAGTACTAAAATTCCTCCAAGTGTAATTACTGCACGTTTTATATACATTTAAATAATTATTTGTACCTTATTAAATGTGTTAGACACATAAAACAATTTTGGGTATAAAGGCTGAGCGTGACTAAGATAAGTATCATTAAGAATAAAATGTGTGTCATGAAACAGGCTTAAAACTCTTGCAAAACTGGTACTGTGGAAGATGAAAGTGGATGAGACAGCGCGCTGGACGACACACCAACTTTAGTCGCCTTCCAACATAAAACACAGAAAATGCTCTCTGGGTCTCTGGGCGCCTCCTTTTATACCACTTTATTCCTGCCCAGTGAGACCCAGGGAGTCAAAGGCAATATGCACAGTACACAAAACCGGCCTGGCACATTAACATTACAGGACACGAAACCCTGCTTATCACTCCCTCTCCCACTCTAGCGAACCTCGAGTCACCCCCAGGTGCCACTTCCTCCTTCAGTCCTCTACCCCCCCCCCCCCAACTTCCGACTCTGGGTGGAGAACCCCCCCACTCAGTGCCACCACAGTACAACACAATCAGAAATAACAAAAACAGCCAGAGGACTTGCTTTAATAATATTAGGGTTTTCAATTTGAGGACTGGTTGTTGTTCTTGTCTATTTTATTTTACATAAATGAACATTGGAGGCACACTTATGTAGTTAGTCGGGTACTGTATTAATTACAGTTCATCGCGCTTTATTTTGAAAAGTCGAGCCGGAAGATTGTCCTTTTGTTGTTGCTCGCTGTCTGCATCATGGCGGCACAGTTTTGACGGTAGAGCGCTTATTCTTGATATTACTGGAATAAAGCTTCATTTCCATCTTCATTCTGGTAATAACTACGTACAGTTCAGCTGCTGGGCTGTACGCGCACACACACCTGTGCGTGTTCCAAAGTAAGAGCGTTTGTGTTGCGCTTTTTGTGCGTGCTCTCTGAGATGTGCACTCAGACCAGAGCCGCGGCGCTCATGGCCAACATCCCGCAGGCAGACATTGACCTGTCCGGGGTCTTCAAGTACGTCTTGATCCGGGTCCACAGCCGAGAGGAGGGGGACGACTCGGAGGTGGACATAGTCAGAGGATACGGCTGGGCGGAATACCACGGTGAGAGCCCCCCCGTCATAGGAGTGTGTGTGTGTGGTAGTTGTAGTTAAAAAAAAAAAAAAACTTTATTTGGAGAAATATACAAACAATATTCCTTACAATTTTTGAAACGTTGTATCAGCAGGAACAGGTGCATAAAATAACAGCATAATTACAAATGTAGTAACAATAGAAAAAATAAACAAAAAAATAGGGCTTTTGATTTAATTTGTCTTTACCAATTAAAAAGGCAAGTTTCACTGCATTTTTATTTTTCATACGGTCACGGGCTCTAAACAAGGAAAGAAACTCATTATGAAAAGCAATAAATCAGGGCGTCACTTTGAAATATTTACATGTGTATGTAAAATTTGACCAGGGTGAGAATATAATCACAAAAAATCATTGTCTGTATTGTCCATAAATTATGTGTGTGCAAGTAAAAGGATGAAGTCTAATGTGAGGAAGAGTAGTAGAAGTTAGGAAGTGGCTGTTGATATGCAAGCCATAGGCCAGGGCTGTTGAGTTACAAAATCAGTTGGGCCACAGTTTGAAATCAAGACCTGTAACTGGGTCGCATGTTCAGCAATCTGTTGAATATGACAAATTTCAAACTAACACAGATCAATATGATGAAAAATATGCACTTTTTATTCATTGTCTTGGTTTTAAATGTGCGCTTGGCACATGACAAAGCCACATCAAAAGTGCGTAAAAACACCATAACAGCACTGGGGTTGAGCAGAACTTGAAGTAGTAGAAATACTTTTTTCTCTTGAACAACAATTAAATAAATAGAATGGGGGGGGGAATAAAATTCTCTAAATAACCATTTTGATCACATCTTACTCAGGCATATCTCAAAGTGCATAAAAACTCAATGTGCACTGTTGCTAGCATTAACATTTGTTTCCCTTTTGAAATAAAATATACTACATGCTGGCCATAACTGACCTTGGCACATCACAAAGTGTATTTAGCCGAAGAAAAAATGAACTGTCAAACACTTAAGTGCACAAACCCAAGAAAAGATTGATAACATTAACAGACATTGCACATCCACTATTGTGGTTTGGTTTGTTTTAAATCACCACATGTGTGAGCAGGAACCTCTTTTTATAACTACTCATTCCATTACACACACACATCAGTCAACCAAAAATTTCTAGTAGAGTTAAGGATGCAAAAAGCACGCACTTAAAAACTTGAGTAATGACTTCAGTCTTGAAGGTTTGAGGGTTTTTTTTCCAAAATTTATAACAGTTTTCTTGTCCATCCATCTTCTTCCGCTTAACTTTTTCAGGTCACGGGGTGGGGGTGGGGGGGGGGGCTGGAGCCTATCCCAGCATCTTTGGGCAAGAGGCAGGGTACACCCTGGACAGATCGCCAGTTCATCGCAGGGCCAACACAGAGAGACAGACAACCATTCACTCTCACAGTCATACCTAAGGACAATTTAGAATCCCCAGTTGATGCCAACTAACCTAACTTGCATGTTTTTGGCATGTGGGAGGAAACGGGAGAAATCCCAGAGTAAACCCACACAGACACGGGGAGAACATGCAAACTCCACACAGGTCACTGTTGGTCGGGAGCTGGGACCGAACCCAGGATCCCCCAGCCAAGGATGAGTTGCTGTGCTGCCGCAGTGCTAACCACTACTCCACCGTGCTGCCCACAATTTTCTTGTAGTTTTCTGTTTTTCTCTGTAAATTTATCTAAATTTGAAACAGTTTCCTCAAATTTGTAATTTCCTCGTGTAAAATTGACTTTTCTTGTACATTTGAGACTTTACTGTAAATTTGTGGATTATTTTATGGATAATTTTTTTTATCTATTTTTTTAAATAAAGTTGCTGGGTTTTTTTATAAATTTGAAACAGATTGTGGTAAAATTTTGACTTTTTTTTTCCTTGTACAATTTATACTTCTGACTATAAGTTTGCAAAGCCACAACAGAACAATAATTTAACTCTGATTTCAAAGAAAATTTATTTAATGAAATAAATTAAATTACCAAAGATTCAGTTATTTCTGTTAAAATATTTCTATATATTTATAGTTTTTTAGAAATCTCACCAACCAGACAGCAGGAAAAACCTCCCTTGTTTTGAAATCCAAATGTTGGCACATTTAGTTTGTCTGATGGCTGCTGACGGATTAAAGTCATTGACTTTGTGAATTTTGGTCATCTTAACTTGCCAGGTGCATAATAATGAACATAAATTATTGTAATGGCTGGTGAAGTAAATCCTCAGCAATTCAGTCACTATTGCCTCTTTCCCTTCATATGAAGTCTAATCACACCTGATAGCTCTGTGACAGTGTTCCCGTTACCAGCAGGTTAAAGCTACCATAAATGCCTCCACTGCTTACATACCTCTTATAGCTTTTTTTCCGTGTTTAAAGTACTTTAATAAGCTGATGCTTCTCTCGGACAGCAACGCCAGCAAGACGCTCTGCCTGGCCTGCCAACTGGAATGCTCACGCGAATGAGGCGCTTCTGAACTCTGCATGGATGACAGTCATGCATGTTGTTTGTGTGTGCGCTTGCGACTCGTCATTCCTTCATATTTTTTTCTTAAATTTATATTTCCTTGGCATGGCCTGAGTCCGCGGGCCACTCGAAGGTTGCTTCTGGGCCGCATGTGGCCTGCGGGCTGCTAATTGAATAGGCCTCCCATAGCCCAGTGTGCATTGCCTATTGCTACAGAAGAATTTGTCAATCTGACAAAACCTTTTCAGATCAACTCCAAGGAAGCTGTTGCTGTGGCTTGGGTAAATAGGGGTGCAACAATTACTCGAATAATTCGATTACAAAAATTCCTCGATTCAAAATCTGTGCTTCGACATGTCGTTTAATGTAACACTTCCGGTACTACCTTCTTCCATTCACACTACCTAAACAAGACGCCATATCGGAGGGACATTTCAAGCTCAGATTGAAGGGAAACATTGTGCAGTGTGTATGGTACATGGTAAAGCTGAGCAGCAAACTAGCATCCTACAACCTCGATGTTAGGATGTCTTGGCAGAAAGCATCCCATATCATGCACAGCCAGCGCACCTGAGACAAGGTACGTGATTGAGATTTTAAATTAAGATGAAATTAATGTAGTCAGCTACGCTAATTATGCTAATACAGTAGATATAAAAACTCTACACACCCCTGTTCAAATGCCAGGTTTTTGTGATATAAAAAAATTAGACCAAGATGAATCATTTCAAAACTTTTTCCACCAGTAATGTGACTTACAGTATAACCTCTACAACCCAAATGAAAAACAAACTGAAATCTTTTAAGTGGAAAATTAAAAAATAAAAAACTTAAAATAACCTGTTTGCATAAATATGCACACCCCGTTATAACTGGGGATGTGGCTGTGTTCAGAATTAACCAATCACATTCAAACTCATGTTAAATGGGAGTCAGCACACATCTGCCACCATTTAAAGTGCCTCTGATTAACCCCAAATAAAGTTCAGCTGTTCTTATAGGCTTTTCCTGACATTTTTGTAGTCACAAACATACAGTCCAAGCCATGGTCCGCAGAGAGCTTCCAAAGCATCAGAGGGCTGTCATTGTTCAAAGGCATCAGTCAGGAGAAGGGTACAAAAGAATTTTTAATGCATTAAATATACCGTGGAACACTGTGAAGACAGTCATCATCAAGTGGAGAAAATATGGCACAACAGTCACATTACCAAGAACTGGATGTCCCTCCAAAATTGATGAAAAGACGAGAAGAAAACTGGTCAGGGAGGCTGCCAAGAGGCCAACAGCAACAATGAAGGAGCTACAGGAATTTCTGGCAAGCACTGGCTTTTTAGTGCATGTGACAACACTCTCCCGTCTAGGGTGGCAAGACGGAAGCCTTATCTTATGAAGAAAAACATCCAAGCCCGGCTACATTTTGCAAAAACGCATTTGAAATCTCCCAAACGCATGTGGGAAAATGTGTTATGGTACAATGAAACCAAGGTTGAACTTTTTGGCAATAATTCCAAAAGGTATATTTGCTGCAACCACAACACTGCTCATCACCAAAAGAACACCAAACCTACAGTAAAGTATGGTGGTGGCACCATACTGGGGCCTTAGTCAAGGTGGAGGGAATTATGAACAGTTCCAAATACCAGTCAGTGTTGGCACAAAACCTTCCGGCTTCTGCTAGGAAGCTGAAGATGAAGAGGAACTTCATCTTTCAGCATGACAATGACCCAAAGCACACATTCAAATCAACAAAAGAATGGCTTCACCAGAAGAAGATTAAGGTTTTGGAATGGCCCAGCCAGAGTCTAGCCCTGGTTTAAAGTTACGGTCTATGCAGTAAACACTGCAATAAGCATTGTAATAAATATGTACCTGTGTTATTGAGTGTTTGGTACAATTACTGCTGCTCTTTTGGAAAGGAAGTTCCGCATGGTGGCCAGTGCAAGTATCTTTAAGAAAAAAGTATCCGATTACTCGAGTAGTCTTCAATTAGAGTGGACGATTACCCAAGCCATAAAATAGTCGTTAGCTGCAACAGTGGACCTGTGATCGGAAAGTTGCTGGTTTGCGTCCTGCTTTCGCCGCCTTGCCCAAACCAATTTACTTGAGATGAGATGGAATTAAAATTAAGAGGTTAGCTTTAGTATTTGGGAGTGGTTGAGGTTAAAAAGGTAGTAAATAGATATTAAAATTTTGAAACAACTAAATGCCTCAGATTTCTGTACCTGTAGCCTGCATTAATAGAACGCACTGGCCAATCAGATTGGAGTTGTATCTGTAGCAAGAATTCTATGGGTACAGTTGTGTATCCGTAGCCACTGCCTTATAATTATTGGAATTAGATCTCTTCTACATCCAAGTCCCATGTACAGTCATGTGAAAAAAAATTAGGATTAGGACTTTTTTTCAAATTTTCTGTAAAATATAATTCTAAACAAAGAGTGAGGAATAAATTAGGATTCCCCCCATCTTTTTTTAGGACACCCCCACATTCATTCCCACTTAAAATGGTTCAAATAAATGTTAAAAAAATGCAAATAAAAACAAAAACAAAGTTAGACATAGATATGACATAGATATGACATAGATATGAGAACATTTCTTAATAAAGAACTGAATATTTAATGGGGTATCCTAATTTTTTCACATGACTGTATAGACAAACACAGTGTGATTAATCTAATACCACATAAACAATTACATTATTTCATGGGTTTATTGGACACATCCATTAAACATTCACAGTACTGGTGGAAAGTAAACCCTTGGATTTAATAACTTTGGCAGCAATAACCTCCACCAAACCCTTCCGGTAGCTGCTGATCAGACCTGCACCACGTTCAGGAGGAATTTTGAACCGTTCTTCTATGCAGAATTGCTTCAGCTCAGCCATATTCTTAAGATGTCTGATGTGAATGGTTCTCTTGAGGTTATTCTACAGCATCTCTATTGGATTCAGGTCTGGAGTGTGACTGGTAGGGGTGCAACAAATGATCGATTCAGTGATGGATTGCGATACTTCACACCAATGACGATCCACTGATCCCTAAACGCATGGTTTGATCTTTTATTTATATGTATATATTCATGTAGCATTGCATGCTTTGGGGTATTAATCAACCAATTGCATTTTCAGTCCACTAGATGGTGCAAAGTAAGCACCCAGTCAAGTGAATTCATATCTTGTCTCACGACATTTGCAGCCAGCTTTGAAAGTTAGAAAGCAGTTAAATGCAGCAAAAAGCTAGCCCAAATATTGGGCCTTTTTTGGATTTTATCAGATGGAATGGAAGACCTTGACATGACACACAACCCGTAAGAAGGGCTGCACGAAAAAAAACCCACTTGAACACGTGGCACCATGGCCAGCACATGTCTCAAAGTAGTGTGAGCAACGGCTAAGCTAAAAACACACTGGCGTGTAGCATGCTTTTTCTCTGAGCGGGGTTGACCAGCAAACTCTGGAGACCTGCCACTATCAACCTGCATGCAGAGACGCTTCTCTGCGGAAAATGAAGCCCCGAGAATGTCGGCAGCAGAAAGTACCGCAGGAGCTGCATGACTGACAGCCACCACAACAAAAGTGGCCGCGGTGAGTTGAAAAGAGTTCAAATTTTACATGAAACAGATTTTGACAGTTGTACTTTCGGGACAAAATTTGACGACATGGGGGGGGGGGGGGGTATGGTATTGTGATGGATCGTAGTAGTGATGGGATCGTGATAGATGATAGTATTGGATCATGACCCAAGTATCGCGATCTGAATCAGATCGTGAGGTCCCTGGCGATTCCCACCGCTAGTGGGAATCGCCACTAGCGTTTTTTTTTTTTTTTTTTTTTCTCTCGGCGCCACACGAGTAGGCTGCCTTTTGCAACAGCGGCTCGATTCCGAGTCTTTTTCCCTTCCTCTCTCTTTTGATCCGTCTTTTTTTTTCACCCCACTTATATCACGGACACACAGATCGTCCTAAATGTCTCCTGAGCCGGTGGATGGAGCCACTGTTTATAGCAGGATACGATACAGCAGAGAACAGCTGCTAGCATTCAACCGCCACCCGGTCCCATTGGAAAAACTCGACATACCGAGAGAACTGAGGCGAAAACGCCGCGGCTGCCGGGCTGGAGTAAGGCGGAGGACAAAAAATATAAGGTACAGACCCTCCCTTCCATCTGTTGTCATGGGAAATGTATGGTCGATACTGGGAAAGTTAGATGAGCTAGCGGCTATCTCCCGTTATGATAGCACATACCGGGAGTGCTCTCTCCTTTTGTTTACTGAGACGTGGCTAACTGAACTAGCAGCAGATGCTAACATTGAGCTGGAGGGTTTTCACATGATACGAGCTGACCGAACACCAGACAGTGGCAAGGCTAGGGGCGGTGGAGTGATAATGTATGTTAACAACAACTGGTGCAGACCGGGACATATCACTGTTAAACAACGACACTGCAGCAAAGACATTGAGTTGCTAGCTGTTAGCATGAGGCCTACATATCTCCCGAGAGAACACTCACACGTGATCTGCATTGTTGTTTATGCAAATCCGACGGCGAACGCTGGGACAGCACGTGACGTCATCCATTCAGTAACCAGCAGGCTGCAGACAGAACACCCAGATGCTCTTCTCCTCATCTCAGGCGATTTCAACCATGTTTCACTGTCTCCCATTCTACCCACGTTCACCCAGTATGTCACATGCCACACTAGAGACAATAAAACACTGGATTTATTCTACGCAAACACTAAGGAGGCGTACACCTCATCACAACTCCCCCCACTCGGGAGATCGGATCACAACTTGGTTCATCTCCGGCCGGTGTACAAACCCCTAGTGCACAGACAACCTCCGGCCATGCACACTGTGGAGTTATGGTCTGAGGAGACAATGGACACCCTAAAGGGCTGTTTTGAAGCCACCGCCTGGAAGCAGCTCTGCGATCCACATGGTGAGGACATCGATGGCCTCATTCACACCTTCACGGGCTACCTCAGCTTCTGTGTGGACAAATCCGTTCCCACCAAGACCATACGGCGTCACTCAAACAACAAACCCTGGATCAACCCTGAGATAAAAACACTTCTGAGAGAGAAGAAGAGGATCTTCAGGTCAGGGAACAGGGAGATGCTGAAGTCCGTACAGAGGGAGCTGAGGAGAAAGATCAGAGAAGGCAAGGACAGCTTCAGGAAGAAGATGGAGGACAAGCTGCAACAGAGCGACATCAGCGGGGTCTGGAGAAACCTCAAAACCATCTCGGGGCTCCAGAATACCTCCCCCCAGGCCACAGGGGGCAGGGAGTGGGCGAACAACCTGAATCTGTTTTTCAGTAGATTTGACCAACCGCCCTCCCCCCTGACTGCACAACAACCACTGCTGCCTCTAAAGAAATCAAGTCCTGCTGCCCACTCCCCACTCCACCAACACCCCCCCACTCCCAACACACAGCCCCCCATCCTGACCCTGACCAGGACCCAGGTGAGGACGGAGCTGAGGAAGATCAAGGCGAGGAAGGCGCCGGGACCGGACGGCATCAGCGCAAAGCTCCTCAAGTCCTGTGCAGACCAGCTGTGTGGGATTGTGACGTATATCTTCAACATGAGCCTGAAACTGGGGAGGGTACCACAGCTGTGGAAAACATCTTGTGTGGTACCTGTACCAAAAACTTCCCACCCCAAAGACCTGAACAGCTACAGACCGGTGGCCTTGACGTCCCACTTGATGAAGACCCTGGAGAGACTGCTCCTTGCTCACCTCCGCCCCCTGGTGGAACCAGCGATGGATCCACTCCAGTTCGCCTACCAGCATGGCATTGGGGTGGAGGATGCGGTGATCTTCCTCCTTCACCGTTCTCTGTCCCACCTGGAGAAGCCCGGGAATATGGTGAGGATCATGTTCTTTGACTTCTCCAGTGCTTTCAACACCATCCAACCGATGATCCTGAAGGACAAGCTGCTGCGCGCAGGGGTGGACCAGCACCTGTCATCATGGATCCTGGACTACCTCACGAACCGGCCTCAGTTTGTGAGAACCCGGGACTGTGTGTCCGACACGATCATCAGTAGCACGGGGGCCCCCCAGGGAACGGTGCTGGCTCCCTTCCTGTTCACTCTTTATACTGCGGACTTCTCACACAACACAACACACTGCCATCTACAGAAGTTCTCTGATGACTCTGCGATCGTTGGCCTCATCTCCAATGGAGATGAAGCTGAGTACAGAGGGCTTATCCAGGACTTCGTGGACTGGTGCCATCGGAACTGCCTCCAGATCAACGCGAGGAAAACTAAGGAGCTGGTGGTGGACTGCCGCAGGCATGGGCAGCCCCTCACAGTACCAGTAAATATACAGGGAACAGACATCGAGATGGTGACATCCTATAAGTACCTGGGTATTCATCTGAACAATAAACTAGACTGGTCACACAATACTGATGCACTCTACAAGAAGGGACAGCGCAGGCTGTTCCTGCTGAGGAGACTCAGGTCTTTTGGTGTACAAGGGGCGCTGCTGAAGTCATTCTATGACACGGTGGTGGCATCAGCCATCACTTTTGGAGTGGTCTGCTGGGGCAGTGGCATTACTGCAGCCGATAGGAAGAGACTGAACAAACTGATTAAGAAAGCTAGCTCTGTCCTGGGGCAGCGCCTTGATCCGATGGAGGAGATAGGAGAGAGAAGGACGGTGGCTAAACTGTCATCTCTGCTGGAGTCCGAGTTCCACCCTATGCAGGACATACTGAATGCACTGAGGAGCTCATTTAGCAGCAGACTACATCATCCCAGGTGCACAACCGAGAGGTTTCGTAGGTCCTTCCTACCAACGGCTGTCAGACTGTACAACCTAAGCAGGGCTGCTCGCAGAGATAGCAAAAAGACGTAACAAACTAATAGTTTTTTGAATGCAAAAGATGCAATAGACTTACACAATGGTCCCCTCCGGCATACAACTAGGAACTTACCGGTCGCTATGGAGGGTGAGAATATGTATGGGCACATAATCATACCATGTAGGATAACTAAGTAGACGGTTATGCTGTTTCATTCCATCTAGCAACAATGCTCTGCACTGTGTGTGTTTATATATTTACATATTTATTCCATCTAGCTACAATGCTCAGCACTGGGTGTGTTTATATATTTATATATCTACATATTATTCCATCTAGCTACATTGCTCCGCACTGTGTGTGTTTATATACTTGCATATTTATTCCACCTAGCTGCAATGCTCCGTACTGTGGGTGTTTATATATTTACATATTTATTCCATCTAGCTACAATGCTCTGCACTGTGTGTTCATATATTCATATATTTATTCCATCCAGCTACAATGCTCTGCACTGTGTGTCTGTGTGTGTGTGTATATATATATATTTTATAGTAATACGTACATATGTATATTAGCTGCTCTTGCTTGCTTGTTTTTTTCTTGCCTTCTGATTGTTGCTCTGAGTGTTGCTATCCCTGTGCTGTTGCAATCCTGGAATTTCCCCGTTGTGGGACTAATAAAGGCTTATCTTATCTTATCTTATCTTAGTGACTGGACCACTCCAAAAGGCAGATTTTTTTAAAGCCATTCTGTAGTAAATTTACTTCGATGCTTAGTGTCTTTGGTTTTGCCGATGACTTACGTAGCTCTAATTGCTGAAGGAATCATTCAGGCTCAGGAAGTTTTGACACGGCTAGAGAACGAAGCAGCTAAAGTTGGATTCCATCTAAACGCAGAAAAACGGAAGTGATGATTTACAACTAGAAAACAAATCTACCAATTGTAGCAACTAGTGGTGAAGAGATCAAGGTCGTTGAGGACTTTAAACACCTGGGATCATATATGAACAGGTTAAACGATGAAATCAAGATTAGGAAGATGCTAGCTTGGTCAGCTTACCACAAGATGGGAAAGATACGGCGGTCAACTCTAACAAAGTCATTAAAAATCCAACTTTTTTTTATATCAACAGTAGAATCAGTACTGCTCTATGGAAGCAAAACTTGGACACTGATGAAGGCAATCGAAAAGTCAATGGATAGAGCATACACTCGTATGCTACGGAAGGCACTAGGAATAAAATGGACGGAACTAATTACCAACGATGAGGTCTATGGCAACCGACTGAGAGTAGGCACCAAAATAGCAGAAAAATGACTCAAACTTGCTGGTCACTGTATACGACATCCTGAAGAAGAAGCATCCAAACTAGTGTTGTGGTAGCCAGCTCACGGGCAAGTCAACAGAGGCAGGAGGTCACTTGCATATGTCGATATGTTGAAGGAGGACACTGGACCCGGCAACACTCAGGAATTGAGGTTGGCAATGATGGATCAGGAGACCTGGAGGTCGTTTGTCTCATTGGCTTGAACGGGAGTTTGGCTGTAAGTAAGTAAGCTAGTGTCTTTGTCCTACTGCATCTAGACCTGTAATGATAATTACTAAAATGATTAATCGTGAGATAAAAAAACACAAACTTAAGTCTTCTGGCCTCGGTATACAGTGGGGAAAAGAAGTATTGAACACGTCAACATTTTTCTCATTAAACATATTTCTGATGGAGTCATTGACCTGATATTTTCACCAGATATCAGTAACAACCCAAGTAATCCATACATTCAAAGAAATCAAGGTAACTGTGTTCATAAAACAAGTTATATTTAATAAAGTGGAATGACAGGGAATAAGTATTGAGCACGCTTGGTGAAATTCATTTAATATTAGTAGAAAACCTTTGTTGGTAATAACATCTTCTAGAGCCTCCTGTATGGAGAAACTAGGCGCAGATGTTGCTTAGGAGTGATTTTAGCCCATTCTTCTGCACAAACTGTCTTCAGATCTTGAATGTTCCGTGGGTGTTTTCGATGAACACTGATCTTCAGTTCATTCCATAAATTTTCAGTTGGATTCAGGTCAGGTCAGGACTGACTGGGCCATTCTAGCAGCTTTATTTTCCTTCTCTGGAGCCAGTTGAGTGTTTCCTTGGCTGTGTGTTTGGGATCATTGTCTTGCTGAAATATCCATCCTCATTTCATCTTTAGCATCTTGGCAGATGGCAACAGGTTCTTATCAATGATGTCTCTGTACATTTGTCTTTCCTTCAATCATATGAAGTCTGCCTGTACCGTGTGCTGAAAGACACTCCCACACCGTGATGAGATATGCAGTGCCATTTCTCCTCCAACCAAAAACTTCAGTTTTGGTCTCATCTGACCAGACTGTATTCTCCCAGTATGTTACTGGCTTGCCCAATTGTTGTGCAGCAAACTTTAAACAAGCTTCAGCATGCTTTTTCTTCAGCATTCTAGTCTTGCAAAGTGAGCGGGCATAGAGCCGATGTTGGTTGAGTGCATTACTTATTTTCTTTGAAACAGCAGTACCTGCTAACTCCAGGTCTATCTGGAGCTCTCCACAAGTGGTCGTTGGCTCTTGGATAACTTTTCTGATAATACTTTTGACTCCTCTGTCAGAAATCTTGCGAGGAGCTCCTGGTCATGGCTGGTTTATGGTAAAATGATGTTCTTTCCACTTCCGAATGATGGCTCTTACAGTGCTCACTGGAACATTCAGCAGTTTAGAAATGCAACTGTAACCAATGCCATCATTATGTTTTGCATCAATAAAGTTGCAAAGGTCTAGAGAGAGCTATTTGCTTCTACCCATCATGAGTTCTTTGTGGTGTGACAATCTGATATTCACAGACCTTTTTAAAGGCCATCAGTCAGGACTTAACCAGCTGAAATTAATTTGCACTGATGGGGGATGGGATGGCTTCCTAAATTCTGATGGATTTCTGTCATGAATGCCCCGAAGGGGAAATTCACATTCTCAGGAAAATTGCAGCTTATCATCCATCCATCCATCCATCTTCTACCGCTTTTCCGGAGGTCCGGGTCGCGGAGGCAGCAGTTCAAGCAGAGAAGCCCAGACTTCCCTCTCCCCAGCCACCTGCTCCAGCTCTTCAGAGGGGATACCAAGGCGTTCCCAGACCAGCTGGGAGACATAGTCTCTCCACCGAGTCCTAGGTCTGCCCCGGGGTCTCCTCCCAGTGGGACGTGTCTGAAACACCTCAAGTGGGAGGCGTCCAGGAGGCATCCTAATCAGATGCCCATACCACCTCAACTGACTCCTTTCAATGTGGAGGAGCAGCGGTTCTACTGTGAGCCTCTCCCGGATGACTGAGCTCCTCACCCTATCTCTGAGGGTGAGTCCAGCAATCCTACGGAGAAAGCTCATTTCAGCCGCTTGTATCCGCGATCTCGTTCTTTCGGTCATTACCCAAAGCTCGTGACCATAGGTGAGAGTAGGAACAGCTCGTTCCAGCTTGCAGCTTATCAATTAATCATTAATCAATTGATAAGGTGAATCAACTACTGAAATGAATTAATCGATTGCATCCCTAGTATATATATCCATCCATCCATCCATCCATCTTCTACCGCTTAATCCTTTCGGGTCGCGGGGGGGCTGGAGCCTATCCCAGCATCTTTGGGCGAGAGGCAGGGTACACCCTGGACAGATCGCCAGTCCATCGCAGGGCCAACACAGAGAGACAGACAACCATTCACTCTCGCATCCATACCTAAGGACAATTTAGAATCCCCAGTTTTGATGCCAATTAACCTAACTTGCATGTTTTTGGCATGTGGGAGGAAACCGGAGTGCCCGGAGTAAACCCACGCAGACACGGGGAGAACATGCAAACTCCACACAGAAGGGTCACCGATGATCTGGGGGTGGGATCGAACCCACGATGGTCAAGGGTGGAATCGATCCCATGACCTTCTTGCTGTGCTGCCACTGTGCTAACCACTGCACCACCGTGCTGCCCTAGTATATATATAGTATATATATATACTTAATTTTTTTCATCTACCAGGCCAAGCGTTTGACACATGCACATAACCATCATTTGTAATTTTACGGCTGTGGCGCAGGCGTAGTGTGTCCGACTACTAATCAGAGGGTCAGTGGTTCAAGCCTCACTCTCTCTGCAGTCTGCATGTCGAAGTGTCCTTGAGCAAGACATTGAACCCCCAGTTGCTCCTGGTGGGTGAGGCCAGCGCCTTGCATGGCAGCTTTGCCACCATCAGTGTGTGTGTGTGTGTGTGTGTGTGTGTGTGTGTGTGTGTGTCAGAAAGAGAGAGAGAGAGAGAGAGAGAGAGAGAGAATGGGTGGATAGAAGGAGCTGTAAAGTGCTTTTGTCATCCAGAGATGAGTAAAAAGTGCTACAGTATATAAGTGAATGCCTCTTACCATTTACCTCAATCCTATGGGTAGTGCAAATGCGCTAAAACGGCAGTTTGTTTGCCGGCTATATAAAAACTGAAGAAACGTGAGAGTGAAGCACTTTATTTTTTTTTTTTTGTAGCAACAACAATGGCATCATTTCAAGGAAGAGGAGGAATTACCGTTTTTCAATGCTTTTCTTCACTTAAGCTGCTGCCGCTGCAAAATGATTCATGTACAGTGCATCAGGAAAGTATTCACAGCGCATCACTTCTTCCACATTTTGTTATGCTACAGCCTGATTCCAAAATGGATTAAATTCATTTTTTTTTCTCAAAATTGTACACACAATAGTAATGACAATGTGAAAAAAGTTTTCTGTTGTTTTTTTTTTTTTAGATTTTTGCAAACTTATTAAAAATAAAAAAAACTAAGAAATCACATGTACATAAGTATTCACAGCCTTTGCTCAGTATTTTGTTGATGCACCTTTGGCAGCAATTACAGCCTCAAGTCTTTTTGAATATGATGCCACAAGCTTGGCACACCTATCTTTGGGCAGTTTGGCCCATTCGTCTTTGCAGCACCTCTCAATCTCCATTAGGTTGGATGGGAAGCGTTATTGTCAGATCTCTCCAGAGATGTTTAATTGGATTCAAGTCTGGGCTCTGGCTGGGCCACTCAGGGACATTCACAGAGTTGTCCTGAAGCCACTCCTTTGATATCTTGGTTGTGTGCTTAGGGTTGTTGTCCTGCTGAAAGATGAACCATCAGGTCTTCACCCAGGATGTCTCTGTACAGGGTTTCCTCTGGTAACATTTCCAGGTGGCGGTCCACCACGCTTGAATTTATGCTTCCACTCTATGAGGAAATATAAATTTAAGAAAAAAATATGAAGAAATGACAGCCCCCAAGCACAACCGTCATCCGCATGGAGTTCAGAAGTGTGCCACCCGCGTGAGCGCTCCAGTCGGCAGGCAGAGTGTCTCCTTAGCGACACTGTCCAAGAGAAACATGAGCTTATTAAAGCACTTAAAACGCAGAAAAAAAGCAGAAGAGTTATGTAAGCAGTGAAGGCATTTATCATGATTTTAACCCGCTGGTAATGGGAGCAATAATGGAAGAGTCACTTAGCTAGCACATGTGGTTAGGAGCTTGAGTAGGTTCATTTTGTCTTTTTTAATTATTAGTTTTTTTGTTTTTCTTATTTCAGACAAGAAGGGAGATGTTTTTACCTTTACCTTAGTTAATATTAACTAATTTATGTTCATTATTATGTACCTGGCAGGTTAAGATGACCGAAATTCACGAAGTCAGTGACTTTAAATCATCAGCAGCCTTCAGACAAACTAAACGTGCCAACATTTGGATTTCAAAATAAGGGAAGTTTTTCCTTCTGGGTGGTGAGGAGAGTTTAAAAAAAAAAAAAAATTATAAATATATAGCAATATTATAACAGAAATAACTGGATCTTTGGTCATTTAAGTTAATTTATTTCATTAAATACAATTTTATCAATATTTTTTTCTTTGAAATCAGAGTTAAATTATTGTTCTGTTCTGACTGCAAAATTATGGTCTAAAATGTAAATTGTTATAAGGAAAAAGTAAAAAAATTACCACAGTCTGTTTCAAATTAATTTAAGAAAAAACAAAAGGTAATTTTATTTTAAAAAATAGACAAAAATTAGCCATAAAATAATCCACAAATTTATAATAAAGTCTCAAATGGTGTGGTGGCGCAGTGGTTAGCACTGTTCCAGCACAGCAACTCACCCTTGGCCATGGGATCCCTGGTTCGATCCCAGCCCCTGACCAACAGTGATCTGTGTGGAGTTTGCATGTTCTCCCCGTATCTGCATGGGTTTACTCCGGGATTTCTCCGGTTTCCTCCCACAGACCAAAAACATGCAGGTTAGGTTAATTGGAGACTCTAAAGTGGCCCTAGGTGTGAATATGTGTGAATGGTTAAGGGATAGCGCCGTACCGCGGCTGCTTCATCCATCCAGGTGGATGCTCTCAATTTCCCCTCTGGAGATCAATAAAGTATACAAAAAAAAACCCCAAAAAAACAAATGTACAAGAAAATTCCATTTTATAAGAGGAAATTACAGATTTGAGGAAAATGGTTTCAAATTTAGATACATTTATAGAGAAAAGTAGAAAACTATAAGAAAATTGTTATAAATTTTGGAGAAAAACCTCAGACCTTCAAGACTGAAGTCATTACTCAAGTTTTTAAGTGGGTGCTCTTTGTACCCTTAACCCACCTAGAAATTTTTAGTTGTCTGCTTTTAATTATTAATTTCATTGCTTTTACACGAGTAGAATTTCTGGCTACTATACCCACCTCTGATCATATAATTTAAGTATGCATGAGTAAATTACTATTATGAATGTTTTTTTTTCCCTTCCCTACTCTCTCAGTGGAAAAAAAAGAAACATAAGAATAAAAATACACATATTTTTGTGATTTATGTAAACCATGACAAAAAAAAATCCTGCAGGATGAAACATGACACTTGATATTTTCTAACCTGTTTGTATACCACCATAGACGGAGAGAGAATCTGAATTAGACAGGGCTCAGAGAGGGCAAGATGAGACAGACAAGATGAGCCAAGGAGAGGAAAGTGTTCAGGCAGAGGGTCCAGGAGGGGTGAGAGCAGACGAAGGAGAGAAGGATGACACCAGTAAAAAATCCAGACACAGGACATCTAGGTTCCATATGCAAAGTTGCTGTGCAAAATTTAAAAAAAAAAAAAAAATAGTATAAAATTAACATATTCCGGTAGTGTCAATAGTGTCATGTGCCCCCCCCCCCCCCGGGGAAAAATATGTTGCCACTGCGCCAAGGTCTTTAAGCTAGAGGAAACACTGCTCTGTACATTGCTGTATTCATCTTTCCCTTTATCCTGACTAGTCTCCCAGTTCCTGCCGCTGAAAAATATCCCCACAGCATGATGCTGCCACCAGCATGCTTCACTGTAGGGATGGTATTGGCGTGGGGATGAGCGGTGCCTGATTTCCTCCACACATGACCCCTGGCATTCACGTCAAAGAGTTCAATCTTTGTCTCATCAGACCAGAGAATTTTGTTTCTCACGGTCTGAGAGTCCTTCAGGTGTCTTTTGGCAAACTCCAGGTGGGCTGCCATGTGCCTTTTACTAAGAAGTGGTTTCCGTCTGGCCACTCTGCCATACAGTCCTGATTGGTGGATTGCTGCAGGGATGGTTGTCCTTCTGGAAGGTTCTCCTCTCTCCACAGAGGAACGCTGGAGCTCTGACAGGGTGACCATCGGGTTCTTGGTCACCTCCCAGACTGTCTCGGAGGTCAACAGACAATTCCTTTGACTTCATGCTTGGTTTGTGCTCTGACATGCGCTGTCAACTGTGGGACCTTATATAGACAGGTGTGTGCCTTTCCAAATCATGTCCAACTAACTGAATTTACCACAGGTGGACTCTAGTTAAGCTGTAGAAACATCTCAAGGATGATCAGTGGAAACAGGATGCACCCGAGCTCAATTTTGAGCTTTACGGCAAAGACTGTGAATACTTATGCACATGGGATTTCTTAGTTTTTTTTATTTTTAATAAATTTGCAAAAATCTCAAAAAAAAATTTTTTTTTCACATTGTCATTATATGGTATTGTGTGTAGAATTTTAAGGGAAAAAAATGAATTTAATCCATTTTGGAATAAGGCTTAACATAACAAAATGTGGAAAAAGTGAAGCGCTGTGAATACTTTCCAGATGCACTGTATGTTTAGTCTCCTCTTCATCTTCTTCATCTACTTTGACCTTGTATGCTGTGTCGGTAGCGCCACCTCTTAAATGGGAGGTTCAATATTATGCATGTGCAGACAACGTGCGCAGGCAACATGGTCACAAAATTTGGGCTGCACGTAGTCAGATGCGGAGGGACCCCGCAGATCCTAGCAGGCTGGAGATGATGACCACGCACACCTGCCACCACACTCTCCTGCCCAGACGGGGGTCGACAACGACGTTTCCTCCTTGATTGTTGATGACTCACTTGTCCAACACATTAAAATGAAAGCATCTGTGACTCACTGTCTTCCCGGTGCTAAAGTGGCTGATGTGTTGCAACAGGTTCCTGATTTCTTCACGCAACACCCTCCTATCTAGAACATCGTCATCCACTGTGTCACTAACAGCATCCGCAAAAGACAGTCTGAACTGTTAAAAGGGGGCTTCACCACACTCATTGACTCACTTATAGACACCAGTAAAAGACTGATCATCTCCGGACCTCTGCTGTCACCCCGTTTTGAAGATGTTAATTTCAGCCGGCTGTGCCAGCTGCACACCTGGGTGATGGGGCTGTGTAGGGTCAGAGGAATTCCCTGTGTAGATAATTTCTCAGCTTTTCATAACCGTCTGTATCTTTTTCAGTCAGATCGTTTACACCCCAGTGATAATGGTTAATTTATTCTGTCTACCAATATTAATCTTACATTAAAGTCCTGCACTAATTATCATTCAAGAGGATGCTCAGGAGGATAGGTAACCACGGTTGCACCATCATCCTGTCCATCCATCAGCCCTGATACTCCATCTACCGCCTGTTTGACAGCCTGTTTGGCTGACTGCCACCAAACCCTACTGTAACCTAAGTGTTTGTCTCACGGCCCCTTAGTTTAGATAATTTAAGTACACCGCAAAAAAGTAAAATTCAAGTCACCAAAAAATTGAAGCAAAATAATTTGAATTTAAAAAATGCTACAATAACCTCTCAGAATTTAACAATCAGATGTGGTTTATTAAAAATTAGATCCCTTGCCTCTAAATCTTTTCGAGCATATGATTTAATAATAGACTACCAAATTCATTTATTTGCACCTACTGAAACATGGTTGCATGAGGAGGACTCTGTGCCGCTGAATGAGTCTACTATGTGACTGTTTACTAAGAAATAGTTTATTTCAGGTTTTAGAGTTCATCATAGTACTGAAACTGCTCTAGTGAAAGTGACTGATGATTTACTGATAACATCTGATAATGGACTTGTTTCCATGCTTGTACTTTTAGATCTTAGTCCAGCTTTTGACACGATTGACCATAAGATTTTATTTCATAGACTGGAACAATTCTTTAGGCCTTCCTTCTTGTGTAATCTCTTTATTCTTAAAACTTGGGGGAAAAAAAGCAATTTTGCCAATATATCTAAAATGCAATGGACTTTAAATAAATTTGATTGCAGTTGTATTAGCCTATGACAGTGCATTGTGTTTAATATAAGCAGATCTGTGCTGCTCTCTGCTGGATACTGAAGTGTACAGTTATTGTTAAATTTATTTATTCATGGATTTGTGATTTAATTTTGAAAAAGTGTAATTTCAAACATCCGTTATGAGTAAACAGAAATCCTGTATTGTCCATTTAAAGCATCAGTTGCTGGTATAGTTCTCCGACACTGTCACATTATCACTATTATTATTTTCTTTATTCTCTTTTATTCTGCAGCTGACATTTATGATAAGGTTTCGGGGGAGCTGGAGAAGGACGGCCACCTGGACTGCGAGTGTCTTGGAGGAGGGAGGATCAAACACGACCCCCAGGCCAAGAAGATCCTTGTCTATGGATACTCCATGGTACCAGGACACACTCACTAATATACAGTGGCCGAAATAAGTATTGAACGTGTCACTGTTTAAAGTACATCCCTGTATATTTCCAGTGAAGCTACTCACATGATTGGTATCGACTCAAGAAATCCACACATACAAAGAAATCAAAGCATTTGGGTTCATGATTAAAGTATTGTGTAATAAAGTAGAATAAAATAGGAAAAAGTCCTGAAGCTTGTAGAAAAAGCAGTACCCCAAGGCATCGAAAGGCAAGGAATCAGCTTGTTGCTAGAAAGCACTTCTACCGTCCATCTGTCTGATCCACAAAAGGTACCCCCTTTTTTCAGAGCAACTCCTACAGTTTTGTTCCACACATTTTGAAATTTGGTTCCAGGGTTTGCTACATACTGATGATGCGCATAGAAAAATTGAAAATTGCTCTCCTTCAGTAAGATATTGGCAGTAGGCGACTTGAGGGCAGATGCTGGCCTCCTCGTTATCCTGCCGTCCCTTCATCACCTTAAGGAGTGCAAGGATCGCACAGTAGAATGTCAGTGAGAGTATAGCTGCAAATGAACAAGAAATAAACTGAAAATTTATGAAAAAAAAGCTGCAAATTTAATAGGAAAAGTTTCGGTTTTTGAGTAGTTGTAAATCTTGGCAGGGAAAAAAAGGTATCAAATCTATCACAAAAATGACAAATTTATAGGTAAAAAGTACAACCTTTATGTGAAAATTCACAAATTTGCAGTGAAGTTATGCATTTCTAAGAAAAAGTAAGTTTTACAAGAAAAATCATTTTTTTCTTGTTTTATTCTTAAATTTGACACTTTTTTTCTTGTAAATTTGCAACTTTTTCTTTGAAATTTTCAAGTTTTGCCTTATAAATCTGACTTTTTTCCCACATAAATTAGCAATTTTTTCACATAAATTTAAACTTTTTTTTTTATATTTACTTGTAAATTTGCAAGTTTTTTCATAATTTTTTTTCACAGATTTGCGTTGTTCTTGCAAACTTGCAACTTTTTTCTCGTAATTTTGTGACCTTTTCAGAAACTAGATTTTTTTCCCCTCATGTATTTGCGACTTTCTCATAAATATGTCTTTTTTTCTTGGAAATTTGCAACTTTTTCTTGGAAAGTTGTGACATTTTTCTCCTAATTCCTTTCTCCAAGTACTGCCACGGATCATTCTCCTTCTTATCCGCTCCATTAATTTCCTGTGTTTGGTCTGAAAGTCTGAACCTTTGTGAAAATTGCTTTCACACTTTAAACAAACCAGACCAAGGTTCACTTTGATCCAGGCTGAGACCATTTTTTTTTTTTTTTTTGGCCAGACCATATTTCTGCTCTTTTGTCCGTGCCGTGGTTTGGGGTTGGTTCCATACCTAAAATTTTGGTCCAAACCAAACAGGTTAGGTGTGAAAGCCCTTAAATTCAGTTGAAAATCTGTGAAAAGATCAGAATTCTTTTGTTAGATGAATGGCCCAAACTCTCTGAGTTAATGCCAAAATCTGGTGAAAATTTTGTGTGTGTAGCCTCATTGTAAATATACTGTATGTACTGGGGGGAAAAATGTTGCATTCTGTACTTACTTCCCCCATTGTGAGTATCAAATGTTCTGTTTCCACCCTGATGGAACGCTGATGTGCCATTCATTCTAGGGATTTGGAAGAGCGAACCATGCAGTGACCACGGAGAAGTTGAAGGCTCGGTATCCAGACTATGAGGTGTCCTGGACCAATGAAGGCTACTAGGATAAATTGAGCACAGCCTCACTGATGTACTTCCTTGACTAACCCCTCATTAAACACGGCAAGGACACACTGATAAGGAGTTTGATATGGGAATATGAATATGGGAATAAATAAATAGTTATAGCACTTACATACTGACTGACTTGTTTTAGTCACATGACCTGACAAAGTTGACCTTATCTCTAAGATGAGCATGCCTTGTTCTCCATAAAGGCTTGCTGAATTCATTGTTTGCTCTTTCCATCCGCTGTCAGAATATTGGAGCCACCCTGATGTCATGTCTTATCTTGCTTTTTTACGACAGCGGTGTTCCAGTTTTTCATTAAACTCAACTGATTAAAGTGGCACTCCTGTGTTGGTGGATAATTACAAAGGAACTCAATGCTCTTGAAGACTGCCACAGCATCAGAAGGTATTTTTAATCTGACGGTATTTGTTTATTTTTTTTTTTTTTGTAATTCCAGTGTTATTTTGAAATCAGGTTTGGCAGTCAAGCTCTTTCAAAAGAAACTCAGATGTCATGTCACGGCACATTTAAATCCAAGCCCCACAGTACACGCTGTTTGACTGAACAAGTGTTTTCACCTGTAATGACCATCATTATGGCATTCTTGTCTTAAAAAGCCAAGTTTCTTTGGTAGTGTCTGTTTGTCTTACCAAAGGTAGCTTTTCTGTGAAATCGACTCCTACAGTTTTGTTTCAAATGTTTTGAAACTTGGTACCAGGGTTTGATATACATTGATGATGCACATATTCCAATTTGGCTCCGATCGGATGATTTTTGCAGGGTTATAGCCCATATGTTTTTACTTCAGTTAATTTTTCCCCTTAACTTGATATGCGTATTTCACTTTGTTTGGTGGAAACTACTAATATCGACTAATGAAAGTCTGTTGTTGAATTCCAGATGTTGTAAAATTATTTTTGTTGTATATTCATGGATGATAGGCTTATCACAATTTGGTTCTGCCCCAGTAATTATATGGAAAAGTTGAAACCTGGTCTCCTTCAATAAGATGTTGGGATCCTCAAAGAAAACAGAGGCGGGGGATAGTGCACTCATCGATCTTATTAAATATATTTGACAAGTTTGTATCTCCTCTAATTATCATTCACTGCCTTTGTCCCAGGGGTCTGTAACCTGCGGCTGCTGAGTTGCATGCAGCTCTTTTGGTTTTTCTCTAAAAATAAAGCCAATAATGTTATTAATTTATTATTTTAAATGCAAAAAGAAGTCTCAGATTTCCATTTAAAAAGTTCAAGCTTTCATAAAAAAATGAATAATAAAGGAAAAAAACACTGGTTTTGGGGAAAAAAAAAAAACCTTAAAGACTCACCAGAAACAAAGAAAGTAGTCTGAGCTGTTTGGTATATGAAGTATGATCTGGCCAGAGATCTATATCAGTTTACTGCTCAATATAAGATCCAGGGCAGCTGGTATTTATTCTTATGCCAAGGTTGCACTTCATACAGTAGTTTCAGTCAGTGTGTGTGTGTGTGTTACCAGGTTTTCAGCTCCTCTGCTTAAAATCAAGTGGAACTAAAGACTTGTATCAATGTATCACCATGTTTTCTTGACTTTTCATTTGCCAGAATTTTGAGATCAAGCTTTTTTTTGTTGAGGCAAACACAAAAACAACATGCGTTCGCTCAAACTATGAAAAACTTGAAAGAACTATGTCAAGCCAATAGGTGGCAGTGCAACTTTTGTAAAGCACCACGTATGAATTCCAATCAACCATTGGTTGTGAGCTGAACATTGCGATTGTTACTGAAAAGTAAGCACATTCGGCAACTATGCCGTTTTTTTTTCTCGCATTGATGTTGTGTGTTGTAACTGTGACGTCGGTGTCATATGTGTGTAAACAAATAGCAAGCTTTTCAAAAGCTTGCAAGCATGGACTGACCATACTTAGCTATCCTATGCTACTATGTCACAAGCACCAAGGTATTGACACCTATGGTGCTTTCATTCACGTAGAGTTAAACTGCATTTACAAAGTTAACTTGTTATTATTGTCCTTTTGGAATCTGTCTTCCTTGTAGGGTCATTCGACTGTAATACCATACTGACCATATGGGATCTTTATAAGACTGAAATGCTCCAAACAGGTCAATATGTGCAAGCACAGATCAGGGCTCATTTCATTAAAACTCAGTCAGTCCTTCTCCCTTCAACCCAACAGATTCACCTTTCTTTCTTTTCTTTTTGTGGACAATTAGTTCAATGCTCATTATATACTGTATATTTGATATTGCATAATATATTTAGTCACATTCCCTCAAAGTACCTGTGGGTGAGTAAAAATGATAGAATTTTAGGTGCTTGTGGTGGACGTAATACACATGGCACTTCACCCAGGACAAGGGGGGTGGAAGGGGAGGATGATGGACTGAAGGAGGAAGTGCCACCGGCGGGTATCAAGCGGGACAGTTAGATCTATGCACCCCCCAGGGAGAGCAAGATAACCGGAGCCGCAGAGAGAAGGAAGGTGTCAAAGCGGCGCCCGTGTATGTTATGTTAATGTGCCACACATTCTCTTTGTCCATGCAACAATGTGTGATGGTTGGAAGCATAAAAAAAGAATAAAGTCTTGTGTCGTCCAGCTCGTCGCCTCCCCATCCCTTTCTCCACATGCTCATTATTTCTCAAAGGACTCACACATGAAGTTTTCAGAGTTAAAAAAAATTATTTTATTTCTTAAAACAGTGGTTGATTTTGTAATGTGTAACCTCACTGCCATCTAAAGTACACACTACAGTACTGTATCAGGTCTACAGCAGCGGTATGACGCCTGGGCTCTTTTGACCATAACCAATGGCTTCCCTTGTCTTATAAAAATAAATAAAAGGCTGCAAATTTACTAGAAAAGACAAATTAGGAGAACAATGTAAACAAGATCCCACCTGGAGAAGCCCGGGAATATGGTGAGGATCATGTTCTTTGACTTCTCCAGTGCTTTCAACACCATCCAACCGATGATCCTGAAGGACAAGCTGCTGCGCGCAGGGGTGGACCAGCACCTGTCATCATGGATCCTGGACTACCTCACGAACCGGCCTCAGTTTGTGAGAACCCGGGACTGTGTGTCCGACACGATCATCAGTAGCACGGGGGCCCCCCAGGGAACGGTGCTGGCTCCCTTCCTGTTCACTCTTTATACTGCGGACTTCTCACACAACACAACACACTGCCATCTACAGAAGTTCTCTGATGACTCTGCGATCGTTGGCCTCATCTCCAATGGAGATGAAGCTAACTAACTAACTAACTAACCTGCACTTATATAGCGCTTTTCTAGTCACAAAGACCACTCAAAGCGCTTTCATTAATACTAACCCTCTATTCTAAGAGCCTATAGGAAACAGATATCTAAGGACAATTTAGAACAGCCAATTAACCTAACATGCATGTTTTTGGCATGTGGGAGGAAACCGGAGAAATCCCGGAGTAAACCCACGCAACACGGGGAGAACATGCAAACTCCACACAGATCACTGTTGGTCGGGGGCTGGGATCGAACCCACGATCCCACGATCCCCACAATCCCCCGGCCAAGGGTAAACTGTGCTGCCGCAGTGCTAACCACTGCGCCACCGTGCAGCAAGTTGAGTACAGAGGGCTTATCCAGGACTTCGTGGACTGGTGCCATCGGAACTGCCTCCAGATCAACGCGAGGAAAACTAAGGAGCTGGTGGTGGACTGCCGCAGGCATGGGCAGCCCCTCACAGTACCAGTAAATATACAGGGAACAGACATCGAGATGGTGACATCCTATAAGTACCTGGGTATTCATCTGAACAATAAACTAGACTGGTCACACAATACTGATGCACTCTACAAGAAGGGACAGCGCAGGCTGTTCCTGCTGAGGAGACTCAGGTCTTTTGGTGTACAAGGGGCGCTGCTGAAGTCATTCTATGACACGGTGGTGGCATCAGCCATCACTTTTGGAGTGGTCTGCTGGGGCAGTGGCATTACTGCAGCCGATAGGAAGAGACTGAACAAACTGATTAAGAAAGCTAGCTCTGTCCTGGGGCAGCGCCTTGATCCGATGGAGGAGATAGGAGAGAGAAGGACGGCGGCTAAACTGTCATCTCTGCTGGAGTCCGAGTTCCACCCTATGCAGGACATACTGAATGCACTGAGGAGCTCATTTAGCAGCAGACTACATCATCCCAGGTGCACAACCGAGAGGTTTCGTAGGTCCTTCCTACCAACGGCTGTCAGACTGTACAACCTAAGCAGGGCTGCTTGCAGAGATAGCAAAAAGACGTAACAAACTAATAGTTTTTTGAATGCAAAAGATGCAATAGACTTACACAATGGTCCCCTCCGGCATACAACTAGGAACATACCGGTCGCTATGGAGGGTGAGAATATGTATGGGCACATAATCATACCATGTAGGATAACTAAGTAGACGGTTATGCTGTTTCATTCCATCTAGCAACAATGCTCTGCACTGTGTGTGTTTATATATTTGCATATTTATTCCATCTAGCTACAATGCTCAGCACTGGGTGTGTTTATATATTTATATATCTACATATTATTCCATCTAGCTACATTGCTCCGCACTGTGTGTGTTTATATACTTGCATATTTATTCCACCTAGCTGCAATGCTCCGTACTGTGGGTGTTTATATATTTACATATTTATTCCATCTAGCTACAATGCTCTGCACTGTGTGTTCATATATTCATATATTTATTCCATCCAGCTACAATGCTCTGCACTGTGTGTCTGTGTGTGTGTGTATATATATATATTTTATAGTAATACGTACATATGTTTATTAGCTGCTCTTGCTTGCTTGTTTTTTTTCTTGCCTTCTGATTGTTGCTCTGAGTGTTGCTATCCCTGTGCTGTTGCAATCCTGGAATTTCCCCGTTGTGGGACTAATAAAGGCTTATCTTATCTTATCTTATCTTATCTTAAGATAAAGTTATCAGCAATCAGTTACTAATTCTCAAAAGAATGACAAGTTTTTAAAAATTGAAAAAATTCCACATGAAGAAAAATGTCTCAAATTTACAAGCAACCCTTAGCAAATTAATAAGTGAAAAGTGCAAATTGTATGTTAAAAAAAAACACCACATAAGAAAATAGTGATTTTTTTTTTTCAGAAAATTGTCAATGAAAAAAACATTTGAAATTGAAAAAAATGGCACATTTGGCGATCTGTCCAGGGTGTACCCTGCCTCTCGCCCAAAGATGCTGGGATAGGCTCCAGCCCCCCCGCGACCCGAAAAGGATTAAGCGGTAGAAGATGGATGGATGGATGGATGGATACTAAAAACGCAATCTTATAAGAAAAAAAAGCCACAGATATAATTAAAACACACAAAATTCCCCAAAGAAATTGCAACATATACGTATGCTAGAAAATAATTAAACTGAAAAACTTACCAATATGACCTTGATTTTAAAGCTCACATTTTTTCCAATAATTGCTCGAAATGTCTTTCCACTGTTGAGGCTGCAATACTTGCACGTTACATCAACTTCAAGAATTCAGATATACTGTACAGTAGTTTATCTACATACATTTCATTTATCTCTCTCACCATTTATTTCCCTGCATCTAATTGCACAATTATCTGTCCCACATAGTTTTATAAAAGCTGGCATCAGCTGCATGCATGCTGTCTGATCTTAAAGTCCAGCCCTTATCTCTCCTGAACAGAGAGGCGGTCCGAGTCAACAGGTGAGTTTTCTGCAGGTGGAGCTCGGACCTCCACAGTGAGACGAGTGTGAACTGAAAGGGGAGGAAGACGGGAAGATGGCTGACTGGAGGAGCTCAGCCGTCATTCTGCTGCTGCTCACGCTGCTGCGCGGTAAGACGGTCCAGAATAGACTCCACTCACCCGACAATGGGGATCTGAAGCTTGTGAAGTCATCATGATGTTGATGTGGGGTGGTGTAATGTTCTGAAAGGCATGGGCAGATAGGGTAAGCTGGGGCACAAAGTTACAGTTGTCATGTTTAATAAATGGACTAAAGATGGAAATTAGCCACTGGCTACAATCTGGCAAGTTTACATTGATATCAAATGCTCATTAACTTGCACTGTCCTTAAAAACAGCAAAATATGTAGTTTTATTTCACACAAGTCTCATCCATGTGCTTTTGGGCATCTTCTCCTTCATATGATTTTTATAATGTGTTAGTCTGGCTGTTGGTTGAACTTCAGATTCAGGAGGAATGATGTGTTTTTTTCCTAGTCGTGGCACATCGAACCAACTCTTCACCCTCACAAAGATGCTCAAGGGTTCATGGCAGTTTGCCCAGCCAGTCTACATGTGTTTTGTGGACTTGGAGAAAACATTCAACCACATCCCTGTTGATTTCTTATGGGGGATGCTTCGGCTCGTTGCTACGAGTTAGCCGGTCTCTATACATCTGTTGTGAGAGTTTTGTTCATATTGCCAACAGTCAGTCGAACTCATTCCCAGTGAGAGTTGGACTCCACCAGGACCGCGCTTTGTCACTGATCCTGTTCATAATATTTATGGACAGGATTTGTAGGCACAGAAAAGGAACGGAGGGTGTTATGTTTGGCGACCACAGGATCTCATTTCTGCTGTTTGCAGATGATGTTGTCCTGCTGGCTTCATTGAGCAATGATCTACAAGTTTTATTGAGACGATTTGCTACTGAGTGCGAAGCAGCCGGGATGAGAATCAGTACCTCGCAAGTCCGAGTCCATGGTGCTCAGCCGCAAAAGTGTGGATTGTCCTCTCCGGATTGGGGACAAGCTCCTGCCCCAATGGAGAAGTTCAAGTATCTCAGGGTCTTATTCACAAGTGATGGGAACATAAAGCAGGATATTGATAGATTGAAGCAGCATCTGCAGTGATGTGGACATTGTACCAGTCTGTCATGTTGAAGAGGGAGCTGTGCGCTAAAGCAAAGCTGTCGATTTACCGCTCAATCTACATTCCAACTTCCTACCCCCACCTATGGTCATGAACTTTGGGTAATGACTGAAAGAATGAAATCACGAATACAAGCAGCTGAAATGAGCTTCCTCTGTAGGGCTGTTGGACTTACCCAGTTGGGGTAAGGAGCTCAGGCATCCAGGAGAGATGAATATAACACATCATAAGGAGCCAGTTGAGGTGGTTTGGGCATCTGATTAGGATGCCTCGTGGACGCTTCCCACTTGACGTGTTTCGGGCATGTCCCATTGGGAGGAGACCCCGGGGGCAGACCCAGGACACGCTGGAGAGACTGTCTCCCAGCTGACATGGGAACACCTTGGCGTCCTCTCTGAAGAGCTGGAGCAGGTGGCTGGGCAGAGGAAAGTCTGGGCTTCTCTGCTTGGACTGCTGCCTCCGTGACCCGGATCCCTGGAAAATCGGTAGTGGACAAATGAAACTATGTTGAGGTTCCCACCCCTGCCAGTCTAGGGTTTTGAGCCTGGAACCTTCTAGCTGTGAGGCAACAATGCTAACCACTGTACCACACAAAGTTAATGTCACAGGTGCATGAACTCGTGAAATTTTGAAGCCATATTTTGATAGGATATACTGTTACTAAGTAAAACCTGAAACACATACTGTATTGTGATTATTATTTCTATAAGTAAATTGTTCACTTGATCATACCTAAAATGTTTATAAGCTTTTTTACATAATTACGCCACACACATACTTTTGGCAGCTCACTATTTGGGGTCACCACAGCAGATCATGGGTTTCGCATGTTAGATTTGGCAAGGATTTTATGCTGGACGCCCTCCCCATTTTTCCAGGCTTGGGACTGGCACGCTGGTTTTGGCTTAACCAACTTTCCTTTCCCCATTCTTTTTATGCTGAGCACCAAGCTAGAAGGTGGAAAGTACCATTTTTGCAGTCTTTGGTATGATCCAGCTGGAGCTTGAACCCACAATCTCCCGACCAATTATGCAAACGCAGTATTGCTCACCGACTCTTTTGTCATGTTAAGTCAGTACAGTCCTCTTTATTAAAACTAGTGCATTACCCGTAGAAAGCAAGCATTCCTGTCTAAAACAGGTAGCCCCATTGGTCTTTACATGCTCAAATGTAGGCTGTCTTTGAAAGTGGGACACAAAGAGGTAGACAATGTACGCAAGACATGTTAGACTTTGACAAATACAAACAGGACTGAATGGCACTAAGATTTATTTGACTGCGTGAATAATATTAAATACAGAATAGACCTAATAATTGAAAACAAGTAGGACATCCAGCATCAGTGATTGTTTAGGAGCCTTGTTTATTTGTCCATCAGATCACTTATTTGTCTGAACCTTTATGACTTGTATTCAGATGTGAGCACAGGTGCTGCCTGCCGCGCCTCCACCGGTGCCGACGGGCCAGCCACAGGGTCGTCAGCTGGGAGCCACACATCCTTGCTGTTTCACCCCTTTAATCCCAGAGCACCTCTGGGTGGTGGGGCAGCTCTGGCCAGCCCTAAAATGCTTTGTTACCCCACTTGGAATCTTTTCTTCTGAGCCACAGCCAGAAGCTCCCTTTTTCTGCTTCTTCAGCCAGTTCCCTGAGTGCCTTTTTCTGCTTGAACCCAGTGACTCTAAGGACTTTCATCATAGTGTTGTATCTTGCACTTCGGGGACTGGTAGTTGTTCAATCACCATTATAATTATTTTATGTTTATATTTCTTTGTTCAGTGATGAAGTTAACTGTAATATTGAATTTCTTCAGTGTATCGTCAATAAACTCATGCAGTACCATAACAGCACATGTTTACAAATATTTTAGACCCATTGCAGTCCATCAGCTTATATTTTAGCAATATTTTGTTATTAAAAGCGTTTTTAAAACTTTAATACTAAGATTGAGGCAGTGCTTATATCGTCACGCTGGGGTGATACTGAGGCCAAATGATCTACACTACCGTTCAAAAGTTTGGGGTCACTTAGAAATTTCCTTATTTTTGAAAGAAAAGCACTTTTTTTCAATGAAGATAACTTTAAACTAATCAGAAATACACTCTATACATTGCTAATGTGGTAAATGACTATTCTAGCTGCAAATGTCTGGTTTTTGGTGCAATATCTACATAGGTGTATAGAGGCCCATTTCCAGCAACTATCACTCCAGTGTTCTAATGGTACAATGTGTTTGCTCATTGTGTCAGAAGGCTAATGGATGATTAGAAAACCCTTGTGCAATCATGTTAGGTCTGCAATGCTGTAATTGCTGCAAATGGAGGATTCTTTGACAAAAGCAAAGTTTGAAGGAAAAAATTATTATTTCAAATACAAATCATTATTTCTAACCTTGTCAATGTCTTGACCATATTTTCTATTCATTTTACAACTCATGGTGGTAAATAAGTGTGACTTTTCATGGAAAACACAAAATAATTGTCTGGGTGACCCCAAACTTTTGAACGGTAGTGTAAACCTTGAGGGCGTGACTGGTAAAGACTGACCGTCGTCACTCTGTTGTAAGCGTGTGTTTTTTATTGATGTGAGAAGATTATTTATTATCATTATTATTATTCCGCCTAAACTATCACATTTTTGACCCTCTAAATGTTAACCAAAATGCATTTTTTTCACACACACCTCAGACCCGGTGAAAAATTTTGTAAACTGGAAAAAAATATGTGCCCCACGCTGAAAATTTATCCAGCGTATGGTTGATACATCCCACATTCGTGGAGCAAAGGTTGTAGGGCCCTCCCCCATGTTTTTTTTTTTTTTTTTTACCTTTGCTAAAAAAAAAAAAAAAAAGGTATAACCAATCAGCTGATCACTGGAACCACATGATAAATCAGCCTCAGGGATAAAGCACACGCCATACATTATCTTTTTTTTTTCACTTTATTGAAAATAACTTTTGTTATCGCCATCAGTTAGCTTGCTTTTGAGCCAGGTTGTGTCTGGCTGCGTAGGCTGTGTTTGAAAGTGGAATACAGAAGTGTAGCCTATACAGTATGTAGGCAGTCACACTTGTTAGACTTTGACAAATATGAAAGGGACTGAACTAAGATTTATTTGACTGTGTGAACATTAATTGCAGAATAATTGAAAATGAATGGGACATCCAATATTAGCCACTGTTTAAGAACCACTTGTTTATTTTTTTGTCACGTCACTTATTTGTGTGATCTTTTATGAGATATTGAGTGTTTTTGTGTCCAGTTTGGTGACGGTCATCGTTTAGTCAAACCGTGCATGTGGCCGCATATGATATGCAGTTGATCTGGGCATTCTGCTCCACAATTATTAACTTTTAATAATTGTGCGAGCACACTGAGAGGAGCGCCATCATGCCCGTAGAAAGCAAGTATTCCTGTCTGAAGCAGGTATCCCAATCAGGTTGCAAACGGACTCTCGTGTATCGCTGACTGGGGAAAGCTGGGCGTGCCTCCCCGACACCGGTGGATCGCAGTGTTTTAATGTTTTAATGTGTTGTAATTTTTTAAGCATTAAATCTTAAGTATTATCTTTTCCTAGTCAAATTTGTCATGTTTCGCTTCCTTGTTCTGCACACGGAGCTTACCGTGGTGAAAGCAGTTCAGCTGCTTCTCCACCCCCCCCCCTTCCCCCAGCCATGCTGAATTAGCTATTAGATCTATGCAATCACAGCAACTTTATGGTATAATTTTTTAAGCATTAAATCTTAAGTATTATCTTTTTCTAGTCAGATTTGTCACGTTTCGCTTCCTTGTTTTGCACACGGAGTGCTGTGGTTACTGATGCCATAATGCACGTATTATCTAATCAATAGGAGTCAATCTGAAACCAAACCCTGCCCACACTTCTAGAAGTCTGGGCATGACAGCGAGCGGTGGCTAAACTTTTATTGATTAAAAATTACATATTTTGACTGAGCAACTCCATATTTGGGGATGCACACCCTCGTAACCTCAGGAAACCACGCTTAAAATCTGAGGCCAGTCTGACAAACGGTTAGATATGTGTGGAACAGACACACAAACACACAGACAGAGATTTTGTGAATTTATAGATAGATGTTTGAAACCAGATGACTCCACTCTGAAGATCCAGTGTCAGGTTTCAGCATTTAGCTCATTAAAGCACAAAGTCTTGAGTGGTTTTCAAAGACCTTTGGTTAGACTGATGCCATTAACCAGTGTCAATAACCTGATTACGTCTCACTGGCCTTTGAGATAGCTGGCATAATTTGGGCTGTAAATCTTTGCCAGCAATAAATTCTGATAACAAAGGGAGACTGAGTTATGTACAGTTGTGCTCATAAGTGTACATACCCTGGCAGAATTTGAGATTTTTTTTGGCCATTTTTCAGAGAATATGAATAATAATACAAAAACTTTTCTTTCACTCATAGTTAGTGGGTGGGTGAAGCCATTTATTATCAAACAATTGTATTTGCTCTTTTTAAATCACAATGACAACAGAAACTACCCAAACGACCCTGATCTAAAAGTTTGCATACCCTAGCTCTTAATACCGTGCATTGAGGCCTTTAACATTAATGACAGCTTGGAGTCTTGTGGTAGTTGTGGATGAGGCTCAGATGGTAAAGCTGCCCGTTCTTCTTGGCAAAAAGCCTCCAGTTCCTGTAAATTCTTGGGCTGTCTTTCATGAACTGCACGTTCGAGATCTCCCCAAAGTGGCTCAATGATATTGAGGTCAGGAGACTGAGACGGCCACTGCAGAACTTTTTCTGCTGTAGCCAATGACAGGTTGACTCGGTCTTGTGTTTTGGATCATTGTCATGTTGGAATGTCCAAGTGTGTCCAATGTGCAGCTTCCAGGCTGATGAGTGCAAATTTTCTTCCAGTACTTTCTGATAACATGCTGCATTCATCTTGCCATCAACTTTGACCACGTTCCCTGTGCCTTTGTAACTCACACATCCCCAAAACATCAGATCCACCTCCATGTTTCACAGTAGGGATGGTGTTCTTTTCATCATAGGCCTTGTTGACTTCTCTCCAAATGTAGCGTTGAATCTTCATAGTTGCCACAGTCAAGATATATAGAGTGATGATATAGAGTGAAGTACGTGGCGGTAATGCACCTGTAAGCTGGTTGCCAACCGCCAATCAAATCTAAAAGAAGAAGAAGAACTGTAGTGTTTATGGTTGTGACCGAAAAGTTCAATTTTGGTCTCATCACTCCAAATAACTTTGTTCCAGAAGCTTTGAGATTTGTCTCTGTGCTGTTTGGTGTTTTGTAAGCAGGTTTTCTTCTGGCAATTCGACCATGCAGCCCATTTTTCTTGAAGTGCCTCCTTATTGTGCATCTTGAAACAGCCACACCACTTTTTTCAGAGAGTCCTGTATGTCAGCTGAAGTTATTTGAGGGTTTTTCTTTGCATCCTGAACAATTTTCCTGGTAGTTTTGGCTGAAATGTTTGTTGGTCTACCAGACCATGGCTTGGTTTCAACAGAATCCCTCATTTTCCACTTCTTAATTAGAGTTTGAACACTGCTGATTGACATTCTCAATTCCTTGGATATCTTTTTATACCGTTTTCCTGTTTTATAAACTTCAACTATCTTCTCCCGCAGGTCCTTTGATAATTCTTTTGCTTTCCCCATGGCTCAGAATCCAGCAACATCAGTGCAGCACTGGATGAAACATTCAGGGGTCTGTCAGGAGCCCAGAAATTCACTGACTTTTTATACACACACACTAATTCCAAGTTAACAGATCACAGGTGAGGATGGTTACCTTTAGTAGCCATTTAAACCCATGTGTGCCAACTTGTCTGTATGTTATCAGACTAAAATTTCCAGGGTATGAAAACTTTTGATCAGGGTCATTTGGGTAGTTTCTGTTGTCATTATGATTTAAAAAGAGCAAACACAATCGTTTGATAATAAATGGCTTCACCCACCCACTAACTATGAGTGAAAGAAAAGTTTTTGTATTATCATTCAATTTCTCTGAAAAATGGCCAAAAAAATCATAAATTCTGCCAGGGTACGTAAACTTATGAGCACAACTGTATACTTATAATTTCATAAGGCAGGAAAATATAATTCTTCTTTATTTGTGATGGATAGTATACAAAGCAGTTTCCATTCGCGGCCAACTCTGTTTTTTATTGAGTGCATGTGCAAGTTTTTTGGGTCACATCATGAAGTTTTATTCTACAGGTGAAATTCTGTGAAGCAGAAAAATTATTGACCTTTATGTTTTATCTTTTTACCCAGTCGCTGGTTCTTTGGCTCAAGCATGTGGGGGTTCTGAGAGAAGATGTAACTTTGTGGCTGACTGTGATGACTGGAGCGATGAGAAAGACTGTGGTAAGAATAAACATCTCCATGGAGACAGTCACCTGAGCTACAATCAGATTTATTTTTCTTTGCTTTTTTTTTTTTAGTATCATTTACTTCACCATGTTTCGGGGTATATTCTAGAGATTTATTTTTTTAGTGGGCTATAAATTTTAAAGAATCTGTTCAAATTGTTAACCCTTGAATCCCCCCCCCCAATAGGGATTAATAAAGTTCTATTTTGTTTCTGTTCTACAAAATAAAATGCCCCCCCCCCCCTTTGGATTAAGACTTGGTCAGAATTTCTGAATTTAAGAGCTTCCTTCTAAAGGAGCGTTCAGACCAAATCTGAAGCAAATTTTTCATGTGCCACAATTACTTGTTAACTCAGTGTAAACACATGAATAATTTGCACATTCGCATCCGAGGGAGCTGGGAGTGATAACTAATCAGCCTTGAGAATCCACCATCACCGGAGTACATGTATCAAGACTGGAGAGTAAACTAGTTTGAAAACGAGACTGCCTGCAGACAGATGGACTGGAGCGCTGCAGCTGTCTGTAGTTTGTATCCACCCACGTACTCCTACTACCAATGTGCTAACGAGGTCTAGTAGGTTGGAGCTAAACAACCGTCATCCAGGTGCAGTTTCTGGAAGAGGAAGTGACCTTTTCCCAGCTGTGCTCCCCGCCGGATAATGTAAACCTAAACATGATGGCGTTTTGGGGATTTCCACAGCAGATGTAAAATAGCTGCAGAAGTTACGAGGCAACCCCGCCCTTCTGCAACTCACTCGGATGCAAATTTGCACCAGTTCATATCTTATTGATTTTTACATGCAATTGTGCCCTGCAAATAATTTGCATTTTTACATCTGGTCTAAACGCACCTTGAGATAGCAAGTTTCTCATGAATGGTCAGCCTTTTCCATCTTGTCATGCTGTCTGGGTTGGAGATACTGGCTGGTGCTGCTGCTACTGTCAAAGTGCCTTTATTGTCATTCCATTGCTAACTAGAAAAGCACTCGGAGAGCGCAGACCTCCGCCAAGCGGCACAGTTCCCCCCATACAGTATTTGTGTGTACGTTTTCAGATTCCCTGAGCATGAAAAGATATGACTAGCAATTGGATTCACAATGATTATTTGTTTATTTGACATGGACAGTGCAATAAACAGACAATTAATGAATGACAATCAATGTGATAGTGATAGGATTAGTGGTTCAGTAGTGTAAAACGGGGCTGTAAGGGACGGCGGGTTAATAAGGGACACTTTTCTGGGAAATGTTTTAAATGTAATTCTGCTTTTTTTATTTTGAGCAGGACGCTGAGTTGTGTTGTTATTGTCAAATATCCATGAATCCTTCATCAAATCTAGGCGGAAGCAAAATTAAAAAAGCAGAATTACATTTAGAAAAGTGTCCCATATTACCCCGCCGTCCCTTATAGCCCCGTTTTACGGTTGTAAAAGCATTGCCTCCTTGGCGGAGGTAATAAACTGAAGTGTTGGTGTGTCCATCTCCTCCACTGACGGATGCAGATTGGTTAGACAGGTTGCCGTGGGTTTTATATTATATTGGGGTTGCGCTCCGCGGCAAAACAGAATTTAGAATCTTCCCCGGAAGAGAGGTCGTTTTTACGCAGCGCCTATAGCTGGGCGGGGAATTTGTGGCAAATAATCGGGCGGCGGACAGGTGGCCGTGTCAGGTTTTGCAGCGTGGCGCAAAAACAGGCATGCTGGCGGGCCCAGGCCAGCAGTGTTTTCCGCGTGCTTTTGTGCCTAAAACATTGAAGAACGCGGAGTTTGTGTTGGTCATACACGACGACCAGCGCAATGTGCGCAGCGCCTATGGCTGGCACAGGCACGCTGGCGGGCCCAGGCCACCAGTGTTTTCCGCATGCTTTTGTGGCTAAAACGTTGAAGAAGGTGGAGTTTGTGTTGGTCAGACACGACGCCCAGTGCCCTCCATTGCGCCTGCGCACATGTTGAAAATGGCCGTATGTCACAGTGTGGAAAAATGCTTTAAAAAATTCCTGTATGCAGACGGTGATGCGGATCATCCCCAAAATTTAATCAGTTCTTCCTTGTACCATTTCCAACAACGCCTGAAAGTTTCATTGAAATCCGTCCAAAAGTTTTTGAGTTATCTTGCTAACCAACAGACAAACAGACAGACAGACAGACAGACAAACAGACAAACACACAGACAAACACACAGACAAACCCCGGCAAAAACATTACCTCCTCCTGGCCTTTCGGCCTGGCGGAGGTAATAAACAATGCAACGAAATTGAGATACTACTCCCTAAAAACAAACTATCACACTCACAGTACACTCATGCATTTAACATTCTCATAATTACAACAATAAACTAGAAAAGCACTCGGAGACCGCAGACCTCCGCCAAGCGCCACAGTTCCCCCCATACAGTGTTTGTGTGTACGTTGTCAGATTCCTTGACCATGAAAACATCTGAGTAGCAATTGGATTCACAATGATAGGATTAGTGGTTCAGTAGTAAAAGCATTACCTCCTTGGCAGAGGTAATAAACTGAAGTGTTAGTGTTGTGTCCATGTCCTGCATCTGCAAACTCCCAGGCTGGGGGCGTTGCAATTGAATGAATGAATGACTTAATCTTTATTTCGAATAGATTAAGAGTACAGGTTAAAAGAAAGTGAATAATATAACAAAGGGGGTAATAAAATCCAACAAGGTGAAATTAGACAATAGCTCCTCTGATTATACAATTAAACATAAGTTATCCGAAATATGTGATGGCTGAATCCGCAGCTTATATCAGCTATCCAGGACGACATGGCGGCAATAAAGTCCAAACTCGGCGACACACCCCCTCCAGCTGACGTCCGGGTCGTGGAAGATGATGATGAAGATGACGATGAGGCTTGCAGTACTCAGAGTGCTGTCAACATCCCCAGCGATGAGGAGACTGTGGTAGCAGCTGTCGACCACGCCCCGGTCACCATTGCAGCCCGTGGTCCTCCACCTACTGCCACGGCCGAAGGGGAGAATGCGGACGAGGCCGCCAACTCTACAAAGACCAGTTTTGTTGACGTTGTCGGCAGCAACCCTTCTGGGGTTGCCAAAGCTGCCAAAGTTGCTGTAATTGCTGAAGAACGCGAGAGTGAGTTCAAGGAAGTTGAGAGTCGTCGTTCCAAGAAGAAGAAGAGGTCCTACGCTGATGCTCTTCAATCGTCTGACAACCAACCGTCTGACAAGCAGACCACGAACCAGCTACAGGCTGTCAACAAGACACGCCCCCACCCACAGTTACACGTTGTACCAAAGTCTGGTAGGAGGTCTGGCGGACATCAGGGTCAAGGTCAAGGTCATAAGATGCACCAAGTCTTCATCAGTCGACTTGACCCCACCACCAGACCCCATCATGTACGGTCCTACATCAAAACCCATGTTAAATTAAATGACAATATCAAGATTGAGCAACTAGAAACCAAGTATGATGGTTATGCCTCTTTTAAGATTACATGTCCTGCCAGTTGCAGCAAGAAATTGCTTGACAAAAATGTGTGGCCATCTGGTTTATACCTCCGACAGTTTTTTTGAGAGGAAATGATTTACATGTGACTGTCATTATTGTGTTTGTCATTATACTCATTCAATAGTAGGACCAACCTTAGAATATGTTCATTTAACTGCCAGAAAGTAAAAACTTCATCTAATGAGATCTCCAGTTTATGTGATAACCATGACATTGTGTTGTTGCAGGAACACTGGTTATTCAAAAACGAATTGTCTATTCTGAGCAGATTACATGGCGACTTTATAGGACAAGGTGTCTCCTTTATGGATATGGAAGAACGTGTTATTTTAGGTCGACCCTATGGCGGCGTCGGTATCCTATGGCGGAAGTCACTTGCGAACAGTTGTGTTGTGAAAACTTACGATTGCTTAAGAGTTATAGGTATTGAAGTCAACCTGGGTGACTTTCACTGTCTTATATTATGTGTATATTTCCCCTATGACAATGTTGAAAACTTGGATGAATACTTGCACTGCCTGAGTCTTGTTAAACATATCACTGAGGACTTTCCAACTCCATATGTGTTCACAATTGGTGACTTCAACGCTAATACAGCACATTCTAGTTGTTTTGGAAACAAACTGGTGTCTTTTTGTGAGAGTTACTCCCTACACATCTCGGACAGGATTATCTTACCAGGTGATACCTTTACTCATGTTAGCTTGGCCCACGGCTCTACATCATGGCTTGATCACTGTGTGACTACATCCTCAGGCCATGATAACGTATCCAATATCAAAGTTCTGCTTGACTATATGAGTTCTGATCATGTACCTTTATCCATAGATATTGAGGTATCTAGTGCTGTAAATGGCCCCCGGGAAGCCCCCTCAGCCACAACGAGCAGTAGAACATACAAATGGCGTGATGCCACAGCGTCAGACCTGTCCAGATATAAGAAACTTACTCGTAGGAAACTCTGTAACATCCGTGCTCCTATGGACGCCATCAGGTGTCACGACCGTAATTGTGCGGCACACAGGGACGATATTGACAGGTTCTACAGTGATATTGTTGATGCTCTAAATTACTGTGTGAGTGAATGCATGCCTAGTCACAGTGTGGCCACCCAATATAACGTCACAGGCTGGAATGATGTAGTTAGCGAGGCTCACACAGCTGCCCGGGATGCTTTTTTGTGGTGGAGGAGTAATAGCAAACCACGTTCTGGTCCAATATTTGAAAACATGAAAAATTGCAGGGCTAGGTTCAAATATGCTCTACGAGCATGCAGGCGCAATGAAGAAAGTATCAAATGTGACCAGCTAGCTAATCACATGAGTGAACTGAACATGGTAGAATTCTGGAAACAAATGAAGGCTATGAGCTCCCACCGGTCTGTCAGATCAAACACTATTGATGGTGTGACTGGTGACGTTAATATTGCTGAAAAGTGGAAATGTCATTATGAAGCTATTTTCAACTCAGTCAAGAATGTTTCAATGAAGGATTCTGTTATGCATGATATTCGTCTGTATAACGATATGTTTGATGCCTCTGATATTTCTGCTGTTACTCCTGTTGAAGTTGATTCACTGATCAAAGTTCTTAAGAAAGGCAAATCAGCTGGCCCTGACTGTCTCACCAGTGAATGCCTCATCAACGCCGATTTCAACTTGTGTATTTTGTTGTCATTGTGTTTTAACTGTATGTTTGTTCATGGTTACATGCCAGACATGTTGATGGACTCTGTTATTATTCCTTTGGTGAAAAACAAGTGTGCCAGTCTTTCTGACATGAACAACTACAGACCTATAGCTATTGCTAATGTTATATCTAAACTGTTAGAGGGTTTATTCCTGAACAGAATTGAGGATTATCTGTGGACAAATGACAATCAGTTTGGTTTCAAATCAGCTCTTTCAACTGACAAGGCTGTTTACCTACTCCATGAATTTGTTGACTACTTCAGAAGCCACTCCACTAGTGTTTATGCTACGTTCCTAGATGCTAGCAAAGCTTTTGACAGGATTAACCACTGGGGTTTGTTCAGAAAATTGATCGATCGAGGTATCCCTATTTACATTGTTAGCATCCTGCTATACTGGTACAGAAGGCAGTCTATGGTTGTTAAATGGGGCAATGTCACCTCATCCAAATTTCATGTGACCAACGGTGTTAAACAAGGTGGTATACTGTCACCCTTGTTGTTTAACGTCTATGTTGATGATCTCAGTGTACTGTTGAACAATACTAATGTGGGCGGCTCCTTTAACGGTGCACTGTTAAATCACATTTTCTACGCTGATGACCTCTGTTTGTTAAGTTTATCTACCGCAGCGATGCAACATCTCCTTTCTGTATGTGAAAAATTTGGTAAAAAAAATGACATCCTGTTCAACTGCACTAAATCTATGTGTATGGCTTTCAAACCAAAGGGCGTCAATACGTCGAATCCTGTTATGTCACTTTGTGGTAATAGCTTGAACTTTGTTGAAAAAGTCAAATACCTAGGTGTGTGGATTGAATCTGATAAGACCAATGCTGATTGTAACAGGCACCTCAGGAAACTGTACGCTCAAACCAATTTACTGTTGCGTAATTTCCATAGATGTTCTCCTGAAGTCAAATGTATGTTGTTCAAGATCTTCTGTACCTCAATGTACTGCTCGCCTTTATGGTTTAATAGCAATGTTGCTGTTAGGAACAAAATCCGCATTGCATATAATAACTCCCTAAGAAGGTTGTTAGATGTACCACGAAGGTCGAGTGCAAGCAAGCTGTTTGTGTCTGTGAACATTCCGTCTTTTGGAGAATTGATACGTAAGAATGTTTACAGTTTTTTGAGAAGACTGCTGGAATGTAACAATCACCTTATATCAGCAATTGTCAACTCGTCACTCACACTTCATTCCAGCATTTGGAAGTGGTGGCGTTCCATTTTATACTGAGCCCATTATGTTTTTTGTTGTTACAAGAGTGCCGAGTGTCTGCTGATCTGTATATACTTTATTTATTTATCTATTTATCTATTTGTAATATGAACCCTGAGTTTGAAATAAACGTTTGAATTGAATTGAATTGTATTACCCACCCATGTTCCATCCAAGAATTCAAAAGAAAAAACAAATGAAGTCATGACACAACTGCGTACAACCCACAGGCCAATGGGTTATGCGAGCATTTTAGATCACTGAAAGCAGCACTGAGGGCTTCACTGACGGATGCCAATTAGGTAGACGGGTTGGCGTGGGTTTTATTCAAAATTCAAACGTTTATTTCAAACTCAGGGTTCATATTAAATGCAGAACTAAAAGGAGTAGAAAATAAATAAATAAAAGTATATACAGATCAGCAGACAGTCGGCGGTCTTGTAACAACAATAACATACAATATTGGACTCAGTATAAAATGGAACGCCACCACTTCCAAATGCTGGAGTGAAGTGTGAGTGACGAGTTGACAATTGCTGATATAAGATGATTGTTACATGGCAGCAACCTTCTCATCAAACTGTAAACACTGTTACGTATCAACTCGCCAAAAGACGGAATGTTCACAGACACAAACATCTTGCTTGCACTCGACCTTCGTGGTACATCTAATCTTTATCTTTATTGGGGTTGCACTCCGTGGCCAAAGATGATTTGGAAACTTCCCCGGCAGAGAACTTCTTTTTGCGGAGCTACTATGGCTGACCGGGGAATTTCTGCCAAATAATCCAGCGGCGGACAGCTGGCCGTCTGAGCTTTTGCAGCGTTGCGCAAACACAGGCACACAGCATGCTGCTAAGCAGCTTGTTTTTGCGCAGCGCCTATGGCTGGCCGGGGAATTTCTGCCAAATAATCCGGCGGCGGACAGCTGCCCGTCTCAGCTTTTGCAGCGTCGCGCAAACACAGGCACGGTGGCGGGCCCAGCCCACCAGTGTTTTCCACGTGCTTTTGTGCCTAAAACGTTGAAGAACGCGGAGTTTATGTTGGTCAGACACGATGACCAGCGCCCTCCATTGCGCCTGCGCACATGTTGAAAATAGCCGTATGTCACAGTGTTAAAGAATGCTTTAAAAAATTCCTGTATCCAGACGGTGATCCGGATCATCCCCCAAATTTAATCAGTTCTTCCTTGTACCATTTCCAACAACGCCTGAAAGTTTCATGAAAATCCGTCCAAGACTTTTTGAGTTATCTTGCTAACCAACAGACAAACAGACAGACAGACAAACAGACAAATACACAGACAAACCCTGGCAAAAACATTACCTCCTCCTGGCCTTTTCGGCCTGGCGGAGGTAATAATGCTTGAAACAATATTACCTAAAAGTTGAATACAATATGTGCATAGCAATAAGGAAAACATACTGAGAGATAAATATACATATAAGACCAGCTTATACTGGTGCAGTGAACTTAATTTTTTTAGACCCTGCTTCGGCTCCTACAACAGCTGGTTCAAGCTGAGGTCATGTTTTTCTTGAAAAGAATTCCAGTATTAGACAAAAGACTTCAAGACTTGAGACTTGAGGCCATGACATCATTTTTATTATCAGAGTGCAAAAGATCTCACTATTTACCAGGCAGGATAGCTCATGCTAAATTAACGAGTCCTATACAAAATCAGTATTGGAGTGTTTCTCCGCCTGAACATTCCAGATGGCCATCACCTGGGATATCTTCCAAGTAGGGCAGGGTAATACACCGTCTACTATGAGCGATACATAAAATGTCTTTATCACGGATATTGAGCATAAATTGTCCCTCCCTTTGTCTGTCCATCCCTTTGTGGATCCATACCTCTTTCCGTCCATACATCTGTCCCTTCACCCATACATTGTGAGATAGTGCCTTGGCAGAGGTATGCGGTCATGGAATACCCCTAAAATCTAATGGGTTCATCCAAAGCCCAAGGGCCGCCTCTAATGACAATTTTGACGATTTAGTTTTTGCATAATCATGCTAAAACATTGCAAGAAGATAGGGCCTTGGCAGAGGTATGTGCCATGGATCACCTCCAAAATCTAAAGGGTTCATCCATAGTGCAAGGGCAACCTCTGGTGAAAATTTAATAAAAATCCATCCGGTAGTCTTTGAGTAATCCTGCTAAAACATAGGGCCTTGGCGGAGGTATGTGCTCTCAGATCACCTCCATAATCTAACAGGTTCATCTGTAGCCTTTTACTAATTGAGGGCCTCCCATTCAAACCAGCGAGTCTTCCATGGTTCCTTTGTGGTCTACAGCAAGCAGAATGGAATGGGCATGCATCAGAAGAACCTTCGAGAACAGGATCACTGTAGCGCAGAGACCAGAACTCACTCTCTCTCTCCCTCTCTCTCTCAGAATTTAGAGAAAATATCAGAAAATCATTTAAGCCGCTATAATATGCATATTCAATACATGTACAAACACTGTGTTAAATGAAAATGCCCTAGCTTGAAAAGTGTATGAGCAGTTAGTCGGACAAAACACGTGACCTCTTCTGCAGCTGCATTCAAAAAAATGACAAAGTTCTAAAACCAACAATTTTCATAAAAATGATCCAATATCATATGTCATATGCACATCTTCAATACATGTACACACACTGTTAAATAAAGTTATAGCTTGAAAACTGTACAAATAGTTCCTTGGACAAATCAGATGGACAGACATCATCATATTATAATGTGTACCATCTCTAGAGACCCCCTTTATACAGGGGTGAGGATCATTGAGAGATTGTTGAGAGAGCTGGCCAATTTTTAATCTATCAATGATCTTCAGTAATCTCCAGAGTTGCCACAGTCTCCTCAAAGTTTTGACTCAGTCCAAATGACACAAGGATCTCCTAAATGATCCCAAAGATCAAAATCGGCCAAATCTCTCCACGATCTCTGTGCTGTGTAAATGGGCTCTAAAAACTTGAGTAAACCACACACTAGCTGAGCAATATACTGTAACACTTGCCGTCACGTAGTCAAGTGCAAACCACAATTTTAATGAAGCTGGGTTCTTGTGTAGAATGTAAATAAAAATAGAATACAGTGATTTGCATGACTCTTACATAAGAAAGAGCCTGGGCAAAAATGGCATGCATGGCAGAGTTCCAAGACGAAAACCACTGCTGAGCAAAAACAACATAAAACTTAAGATGAGATAAGATAAGATAAGCCTTTATTAGTCCCACAATGGGGAAATTCCAGGATTGCAACAGCACAGGGACAGCAACACTCAGAGCAACAATCAAGAAGACAAGAAAACAAGAGCAGCAGATATATACATATGTACACATAAATAAATAAATAAATATATATACACACAGTGCGGAGCACTGTAGCTAGATGGAATAAACAGCATAACCGTCTACTTAGTTATCCTACATAGTATGAATATGTACCCATACATATTATCACCCTCCATAGCGACTGATATTGTCCTAGCTGTATACTGGAGGGGACCATTGTGTAAGTCTATTGCGTCTTTTGCATCCAATACTATTAGGTCGTCACGTTTTTTGCTATCTCTGCGAGCAGCCCTGCTTAGGTTATACAGTCTGACAGCCGTAGGTAGGAAGGACCTGCGAAACCTCTCGGCTGCGCACCTAGGATGATGTAGTCTGCTGCTAAATGAGCTCCTCAGTGCGTTCAGTATATCCTGCATAGGGTGGGACTCGGACTCCAGCAGAGATGACAGTTTAGCCACCATCCTTCTCTCTCCTATCTCCTCCACTGGGTCAAGGCGTTTCCCCAGGACAGAGCTAGCTTTCTTGATCAGTTTGTTCAGTCTCTTCCTATCGGCAGCTGTAATGCCACTGCCCCAGCAGACCACTCCAAAAGTGATGGCTGATGCCACCACCGTGTCGTAGAATGTCTTCAGCAGCACCCCTTGTACACCAAAAGACCTGAGTCTCCTCAGTAGGAACAGCCTGCGCTGTCCCTTCTTGTAGAGTGCACTGGTATTGTGTGACCAGTCTAGTTTATTGTTCAAATGAACACCCAGGTACTAGTAGGATGTCACCATCTCAATGTCTGTTCCCTGGATGTTTACTGGTGCTGTGAGAAGTTGTCCTTGCCTGCGGCAGTCCACCACCAGCTCCTTAGTTTTCCTCGCGTTGATCTGGAGGCAGTTCCGATGGCACCAGTCCACGAAGTCCTGGATAAGTCCTCTGTACTCAGCTTCATCTCCGTTGGAGATGAGGCCGACGATCGCAGAGTCGTCAGAGAACTTCTGTAGATGGCAGTGTGTTGTGTTGTGTGAAAAGTCCGCAGTATAAAGGGTGAACAGGAAGGGAGCCAAAACCGTTCCCTGGGGGGGGGGGGGCGTGCTACTGATGATCGTGTCGGACACACAGTCCCAGGTTCTCACAAACTGTGGCCGGTTAGTGAGGTAGTCCAGGATCCATGATGACAGGTGCTGGTCCACCCCTGCGCACAGCAGCTTGTCCTTCAGGATCAGAGGTTGGATGGTGTTGAAAGCACTGGAGAAGTCAAAGAACATGATCCTCACCGCATTCCCGGGCTTCTCCAGGTGGGACAGAGAACGGTGAAGGAGGAAGATCACTGCATCCTCCACCCCAATGCCATGCTGGTAGGCGAACTGGGGTGGATCCATCGCTGGTCCAACCAGGGGGCGGAGGTTTGCAAGGAGCAGTCTCTCCAGGGTCTTCATCATGTGGGACGTCAGGGCCACTGGTCTGTAGCTGTTCAGGTCTTTGGGGTGGGAAGTCTTTGGTACAGGTACCACACAAGATGGTTTCCACAACTGTGGTACCCTCCCCAGCTTCAGGCTCAGGTTGAAGATGTGCTCCACAATTCCACACAACTGGTCTGCACAGGACTTGAGGAGCTTTGCGCTGATGCGGTCCGGTCCCGAGGCCTTCCTCGCCTTGATCTTCCTCAGCTCCGTCCTCACCTGGGTCTTAGTGAGGGTCATGTTGGGGGGCTGTGTGCTAGGAGTGTGTGGGGGGGGGTGTTGGTGGAGTGGGGTGTGGGCAGCAGGACTCGATGTCTTTAGAGGCAGCAGTGGTTGTTGTGCAGTCGGGGGGGAGGGCGGTTGGTCAAACCTATTAAAAAACAGGTTTAGATTGTTCGCCCACTCCCTGCCCCCCGTGGCCTAGGGGGAGGTATTCTGGAGCCCAGAGATGGTTTTAAGGTTTCTCCAGACCCTGCCGATGTCGCTCTGTTACAGCTTGTCCTCCATCTTCTTCCTTAAGCTGTCCTTGCCTTCTCTGATCTTCCTCCTCAGCTCCCTCTGTACGGACTTCAGCATCTCCTTGTTCCCCGACCTGAAGATCCTCTTCTTCTCTCTCAGAAGTGTTTTCATCTCAGGGTTGACCCAGGGTTTGTTGTTCAAGCAACACCATATGGTCTTGGTGGGTACGGTGTTGTCCACACAGAAGCTGATGTAGTCCGTGATGGTGTGAGTGAGGCCATCGATGTCCTCACCATGTGGATCGCAGAGCTGCTCCCAGGCAGTGGTTTCAAAACAGTCCTTTAGAGCGTCCATTGCCTTCTCAGACCATAACTTCACTGTGCGCATGACCGGAGGTTGTCTGTGTACTAGGGGTTTGTACACCGGCAGGAGATGAACCAAGTTGTGATCTGATCTCCCGAGTGGGGGGAGTGGTGATGAGGTGTACACCTCCTTAGTATTTGCATAGAATAAGTCCAGTGTTTTATTGTCTCTAGTGTGGCATGTGACATACTGGGTGAACGTGGGTAGAATGGGGGACAGTGAAATATGGTTAAAATCACCTGAGATGAGGAGAAGAGCATCTGGGTGTTCTGTCAGCAGCCTGCCAGTTACTGAGTGGATGACGTCACGCGCTGTCCCAGCGTTCGCCATCAGATTTGCATAAATAACAATGCAGATCACGTGTGAGTATTCCCTCGGGAGATATGTAGGCCGCATGCTAACAGCTAGCAACTCCATGTCTTTGTTGCAGTGTTGTTGTTTAACCGTGATATGTCCCGGTCTGCACCAGTTGTTATTGACATACATTATCACTCCACCGCCCCTTGCCTTCCCACTGTCTGGTGTTTGGTCTGCCCGTATTGCGTGGAAATCCTCCAGTTCAATGTTAGCATCTGTTGCTAGTTTTGTTAGCCACGTCTCCGTAAACAGAATCAAGCTATTCTCTCTGTACACGCTCTCGTAGCGGGAGATAACCGCTAGCTCATCTGTTTTATTGAGTAGCGATCGTACATTCCCCATAATAATGGATGGGAGGGTGGGTCTGTACCTTATATTCCTTGCCCGCCGTCTTATACCAGCTCGACATTCACGCCATTTCCGTCTTATTTCTCCCGGTATGTCGAGTTTTTGCATTAGCATCGTGGGCCGGTTAAGTGTTAACAGCTGGTCTGTATTGTACTGCCTTCTGCAAGAAACAGTGGCTCCGTCTGCTGGCTCAGGAGACATTTGGGCGATCTACGTGTCTGGATGGAATAAAGGTGTCGCTGGACCAGAAAGATTAGCAAGAGAGCCAGATAGTAAATAGAAATAGAAAGAAATTGATCCGCTGTTGCAAAAAGGCAGCCTACTCGTGTGGCGCTGGAAGTGGCATCTCAGTTTTGCTAGAAAACATCTTGATGATTCCCATGAATTTTGGGAAAATACTCTGTGGATTGACGAGACAAAAGTTGAACTTTTTGGAAGGTGTGTGTCCCATTACATCTGGCAATAAAGTAACACAGCATTTCAGAAAAGGAACATCATACCAACAGTAAAATATGGTGATGGTCTGGGGCTGGTTTGCTGCTTCAGGACCTGGAAGACTTGCTGTGGTAAATGGAACCATGAATTCTGCTGTCTACCAAAAAATCCTGAAGGAGGATGTCAGGCCATCTGTTCATGACCTCAAGCTGAAGCGCACTTGGGTTCTGCAGCAGGACAATTATCCAAATCATACCAGCAAGTCCACCTCTGAATGGCTTAGGAAAAACAAAATGAAGACTTTTGAGTGGCCTAGTCAAAGTCCTGACCTGAATCCAATTGAGATGCTGTGGCATGACCTTAAAAAGGCGGTTCATGCTCGAAAACCCTCCAATGTGGCTGAATTACAACAGTTCTGCAAAGATGAGTGGACCACAATTCCTCCACAGAGCTGTAAAAGAGTCATTGCCAGTTATCGCAAACACTTGATTGCATTTGTTGCTGCTAAGGGTGGCCCAAGCAGTTATTAGGTTTAGGGGGGCAATCACTTATTCACACAGGGCCATGTAGGTTTGGATTTTTTTTTTCCCTTAATAATAAACACTTTCTTTTAAAAACTGCATTTTGTGTTTACTTGTCTATTGTAAGACAAGTAAACTTGTCTTACAATAGACACTTACTTGTATTACTTTGTTACTTGTATTGCTTTGTCTAATATTTAAATTTGTTTGATGATCTGAAACATTTAAGTGTGACAAATATAAAAAAATGAGAAATCAGGAAGGGGGCAAACACCTTTTCACACCACTGTAGTTTGACACTACATCTACAAATGCTCGTTAAAACTCTACCATGCAAAGCAAAAGCCATACGGTGGAGATCAAAATTAGAGAACAATGTATTAATACTTGATTTATTCTGAAATATTGTTATTCTTCACTCGTCAGAATTTGACAGAATATCAGCTGTGGCTATACCACTGCTGCACTAGCACAGATTTGCTGAAGACATTCAAAGCAAGGGCCTCTACACTTCCTATTAATTTCTGAATCCTATAGTTCTAAAAAAAAATAAAAAATGTTTAAATCTTCTCTTCTGACATAGTGGTCACTGTCACTGTGCTCATTTTTTTAAACAAAATAAATGTTTGTGTTGAAGTGCCTTGGTTATTTAAAACAAGCAAACAAAAAAAAACATGCTAGTACAGCAGTACAGTGTCTGCTGCTCCTCGGCTCCTCCCTCTTCCCCCAAGAGACTATCGCGAGGGGCCTTACTGAAGGGGCCTCTCTGGGCTAAGATGGGTCTCGAGCTAAGGTGTTGTTTTTGGACCCTGGTGATGGGGACAGCGGAGAGGAAGAGTATGCCTCCGTAGTTAAAGTAAGGTCTGCCCCAGGTACGCCACGTTGTTATGGCCGCACACTCAAGTCCAGAGTGTGCCCGGTGAAAGGCAGGCATTGTGGGAAGTGTGGACTGTTGAACCACTTTGCCAGGGCGTGCGCAAACTTCGAACTCAGGGACCGGCGGAGTGAACCAGGTCCCGTGCAGAAGACTCTTACAATAGTACACACAGTTGCCCCGGAGACTACGTGATGGATCAGGTGTGATGTCATGCTGGATGGCGTCGAGGTTCCTCTGCTGGTGGACACAGGAGCGATTATCTCTGTTTTAAACCTGGCAACCATGAATAGTTTGTTTCCCCACCGACAAATCAGAAAGCAAGAAAGAGAGTACTACAGCTATGGATGGAGCACACTGGCATTTTTGGGGTTTGTGGAGATGGAAGCTCAGTATAAATTGGTTGTGGTGCCCCAGGCCCGCATTTATGTCACCGCTGTGGGAGTCAACATCATGGGGTGTAATCTCTTTTACAGCCTGGGTTTCTCCATAGCCAACGTATCGGGCGAGGAGTGGTCGGGGTGTGGACTGTGGGGCCGACCAGCTCTGGTGGTGGATGGCGTGGAGGTGTGGAACTCAGACTGGCTGGACACAAATTCAAGTGGAGAGCACGTTTGGCACTGCACGATGCTGCCTCGGGACGGACCCGATGCCGGTCTTCATGCTGCCCTGGATGAGGGTGCAAGACGGCATGCCGGGACCCCTGGGGTGGCCCCTAAGGATGAGGTGCCCGCGCTGGAGGATGAGGGGGCAAGACCAGAGAGCGTGGTGGTAAAGCGCTCACAGCGACGGCCTACCAAGAGGAAGACGAACCGGACCCGCGAGTCGACCGGATCGGTGGAGGTGGCCAGTCGAGACCAGAGTGATCCAGAAAAGAAGGAAAGGGCTTCCCTGTGGGTTGGAGACGAGGTTCGGCCCAGGGTTGAGGCCCGGATGGGAGGGGATCACGGTTCACGCAAGCGGCGGGACGACCGGAGGCGGTTCCAAGTGGAGGCTGCCCGGAGTGATGGGTACCTGCGGTTGTCTGACCAGACCTGGAGGCATCCAAATGAGTTGCGTCTGACGTTGGAGGAGAGAATACGGCGTAGCAGGAGCCCCGAGGTCAAAAGACGGAAACGTTCAGAGAGAGACCCACCCAAGGACGAACGTGTTTTACTGTACTAGTTTTGAGTTTAACCCAGGTCCTGTTGTACATAGCTAGTTGCTGCTAATTTTGGGCCCCGGTTATCATTGAAAAAAAAAAGTAGGGAGGTTGACATTTTATGGGTCAAATTTTGTGATTTATGTATTACAAGGAAACAGAATTTTATTAATTGAAGGGTTTTGCTAACCATGGGGAGAATAAACTTATACACTGCTAATTGGATTTAGGTTTGTGAAGTATAAAATTATGGCTTATGATTGAATTGTTTGATTTTACAAATTAGTTATTTTTGACGACTACATTGCCCAACACGTTTTGTTTTAATTTATGCCCAAGTGTGGGGTGGGTGTTGGGGAGGGGGCCGCCAACAATACGTCTAATGCATGTTGTGATTGTTACATGTGATGTATAAGGAGCTGTTCTAAGGGATTATTTTATTTAGAAACACGGCTTTTCTTTAAAGTTGGACTGTTTTAAGTATGGCGCAGAATAACCCGCCTAGCCGTGTAGGGGGCGCTGGCAGTCTACCCAGCCCCCCAGCCTTAGTTGTGTGAATGGATAGGCAGTTTGTTTCTTTTGTATATATTTATTTTAGAGTGTGAGTCAGCAAACAAATTCGGGTGGGTTACCTGTATGCTTGACACTTTTTTTGAAGGGGGGGGAAATGTTATGTATGTGAAAGGGCTGGTATTAGTAAGATGACGCCACCCTTTGTTTAAAGGAGGTGGGCGGAAGAGGCCAGTCCTCTTTCGTCGTGGAGACACCTGGCCTGCAGGCCTGCATGCGAGTGCCGTAAGCCTACATTGTATATATTTAGTATTCTAATAAAGCTCCGTAAACTAAGTTCATTATTTATTCATTCTTGCCTAAACATGGATGCTACACTAGTCTCCTCAGTGCCCAGACGTTTACAGCCCATTGTCAGAAGAAGCAGAGATGCTACACAGTGGTAGATATGGCCCTGCCCTGCGTTCAAATTCGAAATGAGCTCATATTTTTCATGAATAGTAAAATGTCTTCTTACTTTCAACACATGATCTGTTTTCTATGTTTCAGTATTAATAAAATAGTGGTTCATGAGATCCGTAAATTATTGCTTTTTGTTTTAGATTTTCTTTTTGGAAGTGGGCTTATAAATCGGTGCTTAGTTAACATTTCTTTCTCCTTTGTAGGCTACAGCGGGGAAGGATTTTTGTGCGACTTTGAGGATGCAGACATGTGTGGGTGGACCAGCCAGTCGCCCAGTGCAGGGTACACATGGGAGAGAAGACAGAGAGGGGAGACGCTGCCTGACAGCGGACCATCGTCTGATTACACCACTGGCACAGCTATGGGTATGTGAAGGCTTCAAAGCCCAGAGACATGCCAAGCTCCAGACTTTTATTTGGATCCATTCTTGTATCAAGTTCCAGTCACAGTTTTCTGAAAAAAAAAAAATAATAATAATAAAACATCCTATTATTGGGCAGTGATTGTAAACAGTTTAACAGTAACATTTTTCCATTTAGCTCAGCACAATATTAAAATTTGGTATAAATTATTTAAAGTTGCTTTTTTAATTACAGATTTACAGCAATACTTGTGAATGTTTTTCAAATGTAGCTTTTTCTGTATAAGAGAAAAAATAATGGAAATTTTGAACGAAATGTTAAACAAAATTAAATTTTATATGTATATACAGTGGGGAAAAAAGGTATTGAACACGTCAACATTTTTCTCATTAAACATATTTCTGATGGAGCCACTGACCTGAGATTTTCACCAGATATCAGTAACAACCCAAGTAATCCATACATACAAAGAAATCAAGGCAGCTGTGTTCACAAAACAAGTTATATTTAGTTAAGTGGAATGACACAGGGAATAAGTACTGAACACATGAAGAAAGAGGTGCAGAGCTCGGTGGCACAATGGTTAGCACTGTGGCAGCACAGTAAGAAGGTCACAGGATCGATCCCACCCCGACCATGGTGAGTTCGATCCCACCCCCTGACCATCAGTGACCCTTCTGTGTGGAGTTTGCATGTTCTTCCCGTGTCTGCGTGGGTTTACCCTGGGTACTCCAATTTCCTCCCACAGGCCAAAAACAGGCAACTTTGGTTAATTTGAGATTCTAAAGGGGCCCAATGTGTGTGTGAATGGTGAAGGAAATGGTACCATACCATGGCTGCCTCATCCATCCAGGTGGATGCCCTGTAATTTTCTCTTGGGGATTAATAAAGTATACAAATACAAAAAAAGGCATAGAAAGCCAAGAAATCAGCTGAAATCAATCAGAATTTAGGAAGCCATGCCCCATCCATCCATCATCTGCCGCTTTATCCTTTTTCGGGTTGCGTTGGGGCTGGAGCCTATCCCAGCGTCTTTCGGCAAGAGGCAGGGTATACCCTGGACAGATCACCAGTCCATCACAGGGCCAACACAGACAACCATTCACTCTCACATTCATATCTAAGGACAATTTAGAATCAAAGCTATCCCACCCCCCATCAGTGCAAATTAATTTCAGCTGGTTAAGTCCTGACGGATAGCCTTTAAAAAGGTCTGTGAATATCAGATTGTCACACCACAAAGACCTCATGATGGGTAGAAGCAAAGAGCTCTCTCTAGACCATCGCAACCTTATTGTTGCAAAACATAATGATGGTGTTGGTAACAGGTGCATTTCTAAACTGCTGAACATTCCAGTGAGCACTGTAGGAGCCATCATTTGGAAGTGGAAAGGACATCATTTTACCATAAACCAGCCATGACCATGTGCTCCTCACAAGATTTCTGACAGAGGAGTCAAAAGAATTATCAGAAGAGTTATCCAAGAGCCAAAGGCCACTTGTGGAGCGCTCCTTAAAGATCTGGAGTTAGCAGGTACTGCTGTTTCAAAGAAAACAATAAGTAATGCACTCAGCCGACATGGGCTCACCTCACAAGACTCCACTGCTGAAGAAAAGGCATGTTGAAGCTTGTTTAAAGTTTTCTGCACAATGTTTGGGCAAGCCAGTAAAATTACTGGATGAATATAGTCTGGTCAGATGAGACCAAAATTGAACTTTGTGGATGCCACAACACACAGCATGTTTGGAGGAGAAATGGAACTGCACATCCTATCATTATGTGGGGGTGTTTTTCAGCGCATGGTACAGTTAGACTTCATATCATTGAAGGAAAGATGAACGGACAAATGTATAGAGACATCCTTGATAAGAAGCTGTTGCCATCTGCCAAGATGCTGAAGATGAAACGAGGGTGGACATTTCAGCAAGACAATGATCCCAAACACACAGCCAAGAAAAGTCTCAACTGGCTGCAGAGAAGGAAAATAAAGCTTCTGGAATGGCCCAGTCAGTCACCTGACCTGAATCCAATTGAAAATCTGGAATGAACTGAAAATCTGAGTTCAGAGAAGACGCCCATGGAACCTTCAAGATCTGAAGACAGTTTGTGTGAAAGAATGGGCTAAAATCACTCCTGAGCAATGCTTGCACCTAGTTTCTCCATACAAGAGCCCTCTGGAAGCTGTTTTACCAGTGTTGGGCAAGTTACTAAAAAAATAGTAACTAATTACAGTTACTAGTTACTTCTTTTCAAAAATAACTGAGTTACTTTACCAATTACTGCACGATTAAGATAACTAGTTATTTGGAAAAGTAACTTACACATTACTTGTAAATGCATACTTAAATCATCTTGCACACACAGCAAGATAATGTAATTAATGGATTACATTATGGGCTTATTAATGTCAGGCTGAAAACAGACTGTTTCAGACAGAGCTTTTAGAACATGTTCAGTCTGTTTTGTCCTGTCTTGAGAGCTCTGTCATGAGCCGAGCCTTTTTGGCTTTCCCCGGCTCGGTCTCGATCGCTTTGGGGGTTGTGGTTACTGGTTATGTGCATTTTTGTGTATTTATTGTACTGACTCCCTTATCCGTGCCACTGCCTGACCGGCAGCTGTTAGTCTGCGTCTGTGACCTACTGTATTTTCTCTCACACTGCTGACAGTCTGTCGGTCCAGCCATACCCCCTCACTCTCCCTTGACTCCATCAGCTGTTTCCTACCCCAGTAATCATCTCCCCCACGTCTCGCCCAGGTGTTCTTTATTTGCCACACCAGCGGCGTCTGTACAAAAGCAGCTCTTTGCTGGACAGACGCCACTGGATCATTGTACATGTTAGACGGCTGTGCTTCGCCTTCTAACCGTCAAAGTCACTGAAGGGTTTCTTGGCTCACCGTTCTACTGGAGGACCTGCTCCGCTTAGGCTGTGAGTAATCCTAGCATTTCTCTGTGCAGTTGTGCTGCCACGCTGGTAACGTTTCTGAGTGTGGCACAACTGCTTCCCGCTTTCCCCTACTCAGCCTAGCCTCATAAGTGGACTCTTTGTTAGCACAGCAGCCTAGCCATTTGTATGGTTTGCCCTGAACTGTGTCAATAAATGTTTGTGTGGAACCCAAGCATTTAAATCCTCATTCTTCCTTCTCTCCACTGTGCGCAATGAAGGGCGCATGGAGGAGTTTATGACAAGCTCTTATTGTGGGAAAAATCTGAAGAAAATCAACACGAAATTGCTAGTAATTTCCTCATTTTGGAGTAAGAAATAGGGTTTGTGGAGTGACAGAGAGGGAAAAAGAGTGAGAATCACTCCAAAAGAGTGAGTTGGCAACACTGCATACTATAAAGCTTTCAATGTTTATCTTACCTTTATATTATGGATTTATTCCGATGTGCGGTGATCCAAAGAAAATGTCCATTATCCACAGTCCAAATGTCTGCTGTGACAGAGACATGATCCATTCCCTCAAATTTCATTTGGAGATCAAATCCATTTTTGAATAATCTTTATTCAGGTAGCAGGTAAATGTGCTTTAACTTCAGTGGATCACAGTCTCAGCTGTCTGATGGGAAATGACTGTTACCCAGTCCCTCCAGGATTTCACAGGATGTTTTTATGATTGTTGCGGCCCAATAAGCCTGAATTCGTGGAAGCTTTTTTAAAAAGTTGCGATAAAAGTTGCAATGTTTTGAGAGTTTTTTTTTTTTTTTTGCACTAAAAGTTGTGGGAAGAATTATAGATTTTAAAGCAGATGTTTTTTCCAGCTTACTGCAATGATATTTTATATAACAATAAAAGAAAAGCACAGGATTGTCAAAACTTTCTTATTACAGTGATTTGTAAATTAAGCAGAAACTTCTGCTATACAGAAAAACTCTTTTGTGCAAGAACAAATACAGACTTTAACACAATATCCATTACAACAGCTAAATTACATTGAATGCATGTTAAAGAGTATAGTATATATTGAAAATTATTGGCGGCACCTTCATTTGAAAACTCCATACGGTCCCCAACCACTCAGTACTGAGCGGAGAGCAAAAAATAATTTGTTCTCTTGCTCTGTATTGTCTATTGGAGTCTGTGTTTTTCTGAAAAAAAAATACAGACAATATTCTCTCTCTTTCTGTTCCTAACTCCTACCTGTCTACCTGCTGCGCATCATGACACACACCTGTCTCATCAGACACTCATCTTTCATGGGGATGGGCATTTGTCTATGTCTATACCGGAGATTCACAGTTTTAAAGCTCATTGGCAAGATGTAGTAATGATTTTACCTCTAAAGATGTATACAATGTTCAAACACTGGCTGCAGTGTTAATAGTTTCATGGCGTCTCTCCTCACGCGCATTCCCATGACAGGGAGCTTTTGGGGCAGGCGGACATTTTCAACACAAATCCAGTACTTCGTACATGCAGTCAGGATGGAGAGGTGGTGAGATGTCCACCGGCAGGCTGGGGGAGACGGAGGAAGGGACGGTGTTGGAAACCTTGTGAGTGAGTGGGGTTTTTTTTAAATCACACACTCTGTCTTTGCTGATGTGTTCCGTTAATACTCATTGTAAACACAGAAGTGAATGTGGTGCAGTGACGCATTTGATTGGTTAGACTGAGTGTTTGAGCACCAACTCAGGGACAAATTTGATTGGTGAAATTGGTGGAAATTGACAAGGATTGGACAAAATTATGGGAATGCTGTGGTGATTGGACGAAGTTGCAAGGTCGTGCAATAGTTGCGCTGACTGGCTTATTTCACTTAAATTGATGCAATCACAACATCGCGAAATCCTGGAGGGACTGGTTATCACATCATTCTGTAATGACGTATCTGGCAATCAGTCGGTTTAATTCTTGCTGGGTCGCAAACTGTCCAGATGCATACCTGTGCTTGAAATCCAGCTGTGGGTGTTCAGATAGCATAAATCCACTAACACGGTGATGTTAGCATAGCATAGCACTAGCTTTGTCAGAACGTGTTGCTGTTGTCAAGCGCTTCTAAAGATTACAATAGTTCTCAACCGGCACTTTAGCTCGCAACCCACTAATATGCTTTTGACCTTAACCGTGACAAAGGAAAAATAATATATTTCCACAAAAACAAAGTAGCTTCATCTTTTCCTCCACTCAGTAGTGAAGAGGCTCTGTGCAACAGGTCACACTGACTGACGGCTGTGTTAGCTACGTTGGGTCAGTTTGTATTTATTTATGTTAAAAATATCTAGGGTTTCCTCTGGTAACATTTCTTGGTGGCGACCCACCTCGCCAGAAATTTTACCGCCATGCCAAGGAGATAAGAATTTATCAAGAAAAATATATGAAGCAATGACTTTCCGCAAGCATGCACAGGAACAACGCACGTAGCCATCATCTGTGTGGAGTTTCGAAGTGCCCCGCCCACTCGAGTTTTCCAGTCAGTCAGCAGGCAGTGTTTCGCTAAGCGCGACTGTCCGACAGAAACATGAGTTTGTTAAAAGTACTTCAAACGCGGAAAAAATCAGAAGAGGTATGTAAGCACTGGAGGTGTTTATCATGGTTTTAACCCACTGTTAACGGGCGCAATAATGGAAGAGTCGCTTAGCTAACAGGTGGTTAGAATTCATATGCAGCTGCCTTCATATGAAGGGAAAGGCAAGGGGGACTGATGAATTGCTGAGGATATATTTCACCAGCCACTACAATATTAAGTTATGTTCTGTAGGAATTGCAGGACTGAAGAGACTGGCAATTTCTCTCTTTTCTTGCACGAGCAGGCGTGCCATTTTTATTCTCCAGCGGCAGTGACAAAAAGCAACAGCTAAAAACGCTAGCTCTCTTTTCACTCCAAACTGAGGTCCTTCAGTGGCTGCCTAGAGAGGTGCCTGATGAGAAGGCCTGAGAGCACAACTATAACTGCCTAAACAGATCATTCTGTACATGAACACATACTGTATTGTGGTGAATTATGTCTTTTGAGTCCGCTACAGTTCCCTATTATGTACCTGGCAGGTTAAGATGACCGAAATTCACGAAGTCAATGACTAATCTGTCAGCAGCCTTCAGACAAACTAAACATGCCAACATTTGATTTAAAAATAAGGGAGGTTTTTCCTGCTGTCTGGGTGGTGAGGAGATTTTTTTTTTTTTTTTTTTTGTTACTTATTTGTACCCGTAGGTAGATTTGGTTTGCAGTCTGGTGACAAGCCACTGGCTGCCGGCCGCTGCGTGCGCGAGCGCCCTAAACCTACATGTTTTGGTATGCAGGAGGAAACCGGAGAAATCCCGGAGTAAACCCATGCAACACGGGGAGAACATGCAAACTCCACACAGCTCACTGTTGGTCGGGGGCTGGGATCGAACCCACGATCTCACGATCCCCCGGCCGAGGGTAAACTGTGCTGCCACAGTGCTAAACCACTGCGCCACCACTGCGCCACCATGCAGCCCATAGATTTCTAAACAAACAAACAAACAAACATATAAATATAAAGAAATACTATAACAGAAATAACGGCATCCTTGGCCAATTAAGTTAATTTATTTCATTAAATACAATTTTATTATTTTTTTTTTGTAATCAGAGTTAAATTATTGTTCTGTTCTGACTGCAAAATTATGGTCAAAAATGTAAACTGTTACAAGGGATAAGGGATAAGGACTTGTACTTATATAGCGCTTTTCTAGTCTCAAAGACCACTCAAAGCACTTCACTAGTACTAACCCTCTATTCTAAGGGCCTATAGGAGACAGATATCTAGGGACAATTTAGAACAACCAGTTAACCTAACATGCATGTCTTTGGATTGTGGGAGGAAACCGGAGCCCCCGGAGTAAACCCACGCAGCACAGGGAGAACATGCAAACTCCTCACAGAAAGGCTCCTACCCCTGCCAGCCTGGGGATTTGAACCTGGAACCTTCTAGCTGTTTCCTAACAGTCAAAGTAAATAAAAAATTACCACAATCTGTTTCAAATTTATCTAAAAAAAACCCACAAAAAAACAGTAATTTTATTTTTAAAAAAGACACAAATTAGTCATAAAATAATCCACAAATTTATAATAAAGTTTCAAATGTACAAGAAAAGTCAATTTTACAAGAGGAAATTACAAATTTGAGGAACATGGTTTCAACTTTAGATAGATTTACAGATAAAAGTAGAAAACCATAAGAAAATTGATATAAATTTTTGAAATAAACCTCAAACCTTCAAGACTGAAGTCATTACTCAAGTTTTTAAGTGGGTGCTCTTTGTACCCTTAACTCGACTAAAAATTTTTGGTTGCCTACTTTTAATTATTAATTTCAAAGCACTGCTTTTACATGAGTAGAATTTCTGGTTACTATACCCACCTGAACATATAATTTAAGTATGCACAAGTACATTACTATTATGAATGTTTCTTTCCCTTCCCTACTCTCTCAATGGAAAAACAGAAACACTAGAATAAAAATACAAAAAATACACATATTTTTATCATTTATGTAAACCATGACAAAAAAAATCCTGCAGGACAAAACATGACACTTGATATTTTCTAGCCTGTTTGTATACCACCATAGACAGAGAGAAAACCTGAATTAGACCGAGCTCAGAGAGGACAAGATGAGACAGAAGAGAGGAGCCAAGGAGGAAAGTGTTCAGGCAGAGGAAGGAGAGAAGGATAACGCCACTAAAAAGTCTAAACACAGGATGTCTGGGTGGGACCCCAACTGGCCCAATATTCAAGCCTCGGTTGTACAATACTTCAAATAGTAAGTTCCATATGCAACGTTACTATGTAAAATTTTAAAAAGAAATAGATAGTATAAAATTAACATATTTTGGTATGTTTACTGCCCCCCCCCCGCGCTCGGGGAAAAATATGTTGTCACCACACCAAGGTCTTTAAGCCAGAGGAAACACTGATATCTATATTAATAAAAGGAGTAACGAGTAATGCAGCTGATCACATTTCAGTAACTGTAAGGCATTACTGAATTTTTAAACAGTAATTTCGTTACACAGCACGTTACTGCAAAAGTAGTGATGTTACAGTAATTGGTTACTTTGTAAAGCGTTACTCCCAACACTGGTTATTACCAAGAAAGGTAAGTACTTTTTAAGTAAGGTAAGGTAGGTACTTTTTTGCCCCACTGTATATATACTGTAATAAAAACCTAAGGTGAAATGTAACTAGATAACATACTGAAATAAAATAATCGGGCCAGAACAAATGAGTTCTCATGAAGGTGATCTGGGCTGATTGTATAACTGATGTTTCCGAATCCTAGGCTGGTTCATGGCAGTGAGTGGAGTGGAGGCAGAGTCCACTGCTGTTTTAATCTCTCCACACCTGAAGCAGTCGTCAGCAACATGTCGTCTTCGTCTCAGATACTTCCTGTGGGACTCAGGTGAACATTAATCTACACAGACTGCACTGGACTACCTCTACCTATAGCAGGAGTCGGCAACCTGTTTTACACAAAGAGCCGCTTTGAGTGATTTTTGTCTAAAATCCGCATCATGGAGCCACAAAAATATATGAGCCTGCAAACTGAGGTAAACAGCTGAGTGAAAACTGCAACCTGGCCTGACAGCATCAGGATTAAGAGGTTTTTTTAATAATAAATTAAATTTGCAGCGTTTTTAATTGCAAATTTCTTCCCTTTTTCCTCACAAAATGTTTTGCAGTAAATTTTTGATTCTTTGCAAAAAATTGTGTATTTTTTCTTGCAAGTTTCTGAAGGTATTTTCCTTCTTAAACTGAAATATTTTTCTAAAATTCATTATATTTTTGGCATAAATGTGTTCTGCTTTTTTCACAAATTTGGCACATTTTTCTTTGAAAATTTGAAGAGTTTTTATGTAAATTTGTATAATTTTCCCAATAAAATTACAGCCTTTTTTTTTTCCATAGACTTTTTTTTTGGGGGGGGGGGGGGTTGTTACCAGTCTCAGGTAAAAATGCAACTTTTTTCAAAATTAAATGTAAATTTGTATTTTTATAAGCATATCTTTTGTGACTTTTTCTCAAAAGTTTGTCTTTTTTCCTCATAAAATTGTAGCTTTGTCCATAATTTTTCATATTTTTAGCATAAATTTTCAGCTATTCTCAGATTTATTACATTTCTTTGTAAATTTATTACCTCTCTCAAGTAAAACTGCAGCATTTATTTATTTTTTTTACATCTTTCTTATAAAACTCAAAAACTTTTTTTCCAGCTATAATTTGTGATTTCCCCCAAGATTTTATGACTTTTTCTTGTAAATTGTGGATATGTGTTTCTAGGGAAAACTAACATCCTCTCTAAATTGTGACATTTTTCCCTAAAATTTCAGATTTGAACATTTTCTGATTTGATATTTTTTCTCATTAATGTGCAACCATTTTGCTTAAAAATGTGTTGCTTCTTTTCTTGGAAATTTGCGAGTTTTTTCTCAGGGCCTCAGGGAGACTCCAGAGCTGCAGGCTGCAGACCCCTGACCTATAGTGAGGATATGATTTATTTCATTCATCTTCTTTACTTTTTTTGCGTTTAATACAGCAGTTGAAGAGGGAATGAATCTAAATTCTCTTGCAGCTGCTGCGCTACACAGATCTATACAGCCTTTACTATCCAAAAATCCATTTTGGGCACCTTTGATAAAAAAGAAAAAGAAAAAATACACATGGAACCACACAATATATCAGAGCCTTAAAATGTCTAAATTATAAATATGGATGAGACTGTCAGCATTAGTAATGAGTGTATTTTCCACTTGATAAAATATCTCTGTTTAATTTCTGACTTTTCTTGCAACTTTCAGTTGTCTCTTCCTTATTCTCAGATTTTTCTTTCAAATTCTTAACTTTTATTTTGCATTTATTATCTGCATGTATAACTATAACTTGTTTCATAAAACTTTTTTTATCTAAAATTTGTCACTTTCTTCTCATGAGTTTGTGGCAATCTTTGTAACTTTTCCTATTCATTTTCTCCTAAATTTGCAATTTTTTCCTTGTAAATTTATGAGTTTTAGTCCTGTTTTTATTATTCCCACAGGGAACCACTGGTTATTATCAAATGAGCTACATGCTAACTCTGGAGCTGCAGGTTGCAGACCCCTTCACTGAACTATCTGCCATGTTCTCCGTAGGTCATACAGGTTTGGGTTCTGCTCCATTATGGGCGTCCGTCCTTCGTCAGGATGGTCAGCCCGCTGTAGTGTGGCGTCCTGAGGCATCCAGTTTCCGTGGCTGGAGGGAGGCCACCGTGTTTCTGGGCCGGATTCCCTCAACTTTTCAGATCCGTCTTCACTCGCAGCGCTCGCTCGGACAAAGAGGAGATGTAGCCATAGACCACCTGGAGTTTCTGGACTGCGCTCTGCCCTGTAAGTCCCAGAATTTATTACACAAATACAACCAGAAAGAAACTCTAAAGCACAAACCTCCCCCAAGGTAACCCACTTTCTCCTTCCTGTTTTTTTTAGTGGTCATCAGACAGCGCCCTCTGATGGTGACCATTTTAAGCAGGGCTTCACATTAGCACTCACCAACCAGCCAAAAACCGTTGGAATTCAGCTCTAGCTCAGTCACTCTTTCTAGCCCCTGTGGGGATGGGGTTGTCTCTTTAGTAGCCATCTCAGAAGCATTTTGAGCAATTTTCGGGGAAGAAAACACCACACAGTGCTACAAATTTTACTTGAGTCTTAAGATGATATATCGATAATTTGGGGCTTTTTTTCTTGTAAATTTACAACTTTTTTTCATAAATTTGTGATATTTTTATTGTAAATTAACAACTTTGTTCTTTCACATTTAAATCTTTTTGTCTGATAAATTTGAGAACTTTTTCTTGTAAATTTCTTACTTTTTATTGTAAATTTACTATTTTTTCCTGTAATTTAAGAGTTTTCTCCTAAATTTGCAGCTCTTGTAAGTTTCACCCACTTTTCCTTGCAAATTTATTCATTTCTTTTTGGACTTTTTAAAGAGCCCCTAATTATGGACAAAAGAACTGCAACATGCTTCGAAACCTGCTGATCCTTGTAGTAGAAAAGTTGCCACCAATGATGCTGTATAAATACAACTCCCATGAGTACTTGTGCATACACTTGTTTGTTCACTATATTGACAGGAGAACTTCTTAGTCAACTTAAATTAAACAGAATGTAACTTCCCACATGTACACTTGTGGCTAAAGGGCTGAGTGGCTACTAATGCTGGAAAACTAGTGGCCACTATAGGTAAGGAGAACAAAAGTTAATGCCAAGGCCTGCCAACAAGGCACTACATTAATTCATCAATTTGGAATCCTGAAAAAAAAAAAAAAGTCTTGGAGGCTGATAGTAATTCAGATCAGCCACAACACCTTGGTCCATTTCTATCCTGTCCTGAAAATTTAATCACAGTCTGTAGGTAACACTGTGACCTATGCTCTTATACAAACAAATGAACAAATATAAATTAAATAAATGAATGGAGGCAAAAATAAGGCCAAGGCCTTTGTCATGCGGTGACCCTCGCGGATCACCATAAGATGCCAAGAGTCCACCAGTGAGTTTTGCAATGATGGTAATTTATTAACAAAACAAGACAGGACACAAGGCTATGAGCCGCTAAGGGCAAAAACACACACTAAGCGATACAAGGGCTCGTAGGGCTAACCCCAGCCACTACGAGCTAAACTATGACAAGACAAGAAAGAACACGAACCTGACATGAAGGTCTAATGAGGCCTCACGAGGATTGTTTGATGATTGTTGATTTAAGGTCGACTTAGGTTGACTTATGCTCCCGCAATTGGACTGCCGTCAGTGCCCGCCTTATAAAGGCAAACGCTAACGAGCAGTAATGACAGACAGCTGACCGGCCTTGACAGGCGGAAGCCCCACCGAGCACCTTCACAATAAGAGCCCGGCGAGGCCAGAATACAACCCACAGCTGTCAAGGCCGGCAGCGAGCTATGTGTGGCCCAAGCGTGGACAGAATCAGCGCTCGGGTCGTAACAGTACCCTCCCCCGAAGGCAGGCTTCCAGAACGCCCATGGGCCACCCTGCCCCCCCCCCCCCCAGGGTGGGCGGCTGGGGGTAAGTCTGGAGGGAGAGAGACCAAACCCAGAATCAATGCAATAACCAGAAAAAAACTAAATACAGGACAATGACAAGAAAAACCAAATACTCAATGACAAGAAATACCAAATCCACTGACTAAATTAAACACTCAACTAACGATTACAGAAAATTGCACAAGATATCGTGGAGAAAAAACAGAATTACTGGGTCAGAAAAACTAAATACAGGACAATGACAAAAAATACCAAATACTCAGATTGAATACTCAAATCAGATTAAATGCTCGAATAATTACAGCAACAGCACAGGACAGAAAGAGAAAATTAAATCTTTGCCCACATGTTACACAAGAAAATGGCTTCCCACCTGTGTGAATTCTCATGTGAATTTTCAAATAACCAAATACAGAAAAACAGAGCAATTACTGGCTCATACCTAACTACACACAAAACAAACTAGGGCAACTGCAAGACATAACAAATACCCGCAGACACCCAAATGGCCATAACACAAAGCACACAGGATAGCAAGGGAAAAAAAAACAGAACAATCACTGGGACAGATCATCACCAGAAAATGACCACTACCCCCCCGACAGTTTATGCCGGCCGGCGGAGACCAGGCACCATAGGAACAGTTCAGGTGGTCTCCCCGCGTCCAACGGCCGGCGGGTGGTCATGGGAGGCGGAACATGACCAGGCGGCTCACCACAGTCAAACGCCCAGCATGTCCGCTCCTCTGGTGGCCGAACCAGGTCGCCCAACGAAACACATAACACGTCAGGTGGCCGACCCGGGGCGCCGAACCGGCGAAGCAGTCCCTCAGGCAGCCGACCCGTGTCCCTCAGCCACCAGTCCCGGGGAAAAACAGCCTGCGGCGGCCTCCATGACAAAGACAAAACTCGGGAGAGCCAGGGCGAGCGAACAGGAACCCCCACGGCCCCCGCCGATGAAGCGCAGGGGCGGTGACTCAGTAGAGGGGAAAGAAGGCAAGGATGAGCCCGTTATCTGTCCGACGGCGAAAGGTCTGCAGCTCCTCCCCCGTCCGCGGACCACACCGGCGCTGCACCTCCGCTGGACCCCGATTGGGTCCCAGCTGCACCCACATCGGGCCCCGATTGGGCCAGAACCGCACCTGCGGTGGACCCCGATTGAGCCTCTGACGCACCCACGTCGGACCCCGATTGGGCCAGAACCGCACCTGCGGTGGACCCCGATTGGGCCTCTGGCGCACCCACGTCGGACCCCAATTTGGCCAGAACTGCACCTGCAGTGGACCCCGATTGGGCTTCTGGCGCACCCCCGTCGGACCCCGATTGGGCCAGAACCGCACCTGCGGTGGACCTCAATTGAGCCTCTGGTGCACCCACGTCGAACCCTGATTGGGTTGGTGCAGCTCCGCTGACGATATCCACCCCCGAACCTGGGACCTCCAACCCAGTGACTCCGACTGGTTCCATGCCGGCGACCCTGCAATGAGGCTCACAAACAAGAAGAAAACCGGGATCAGAATCACTGGTAGCAACAGAACCCAGCGAGACGAGCTCGGGCGCAGCAGGCGGCTGCTCCTCACTCGCCTCCCCGAGAGGCAGGAAAAATGCTCCAAAACAGGGGACAGAGACACAAGAGGGAGCACTTGCCTGCACTCGGGTTCTGTTGCCACCCAGGACTTCGACGATCCAGGTTCAGGGCGGCAACTCTCGTCAGCAGGTTCCAACTCACCTGCGTCGGGCTCCGCAGCTGGCAAGATGTCGTCTGCAGCCTGAGGTTCCTCCCGCGCTGCTGTCCACGCTGATGACCCGTATGGCGTGGGAGCAGGGGACACTCGACCCACTGGCTCGGACCGCTCCGGCGAGGAGACCCGGGAACGCTTCATCGTCGGCTCAGGCTCCGGGCCGCAGTCCGCTCTTCTCCTCCGTCCACGATGTGGCTGCAGGGCCGGATCCAGGCTTTCCAGCACTGCAGGCCCCCTCTTCATCTGACGACGTTGGCCTGGCGTCGCGGACCGCTCAACGGGGGGGACACAGAGGCAGCAGGTTTAATCATTATCTCTACAGCAGGTGGAGGGAGCTCGAGCGGCTGCGAACCCCGAACCCCGCCCCCAGGAGTCAGACAAGGCAGTTTACAATCATGATGTAATAAATTAACATGCACTTGCCTTTCTCCCAGAGAAGAGATGGTTCCTGCTGTAGGGGACGTTGTTCCTCCTTCTCCCCGCTGGATGGTGACAGAGGGCCCCCTGGAAGGATGAGGGGGAGCCGCTCTCAGAGGTTCACTGACGGGCTTCACCGGCAGCGGGTCCAGCCGGGGACTCTGCTGAGGATTGCCTGGGCCGCGGTGCCGACGTCGTCGTCGGCCCCCAGATGGCGCGAACTCCTGGACTGGGTCAAGGGCAGGAGCGGGACCCCAGCACGGGGAGCGAGGATGCCTCCTCCGCTGCTTCCTGCCGTAGTCAGAATCAGAATCAGAATCAGAATAAACTTTATTGCCAAGCATGTAAAAAACACACGAGGAACTTGACTTGACATTGGTGCGCATGCGCGCGACACAACGACACGGCAGCCATAATAGGCGCCTCATCAAACAGAGATAGATAAGAAAGGGAGGGGAAGGGAGGGAACGACACAAGGGGGGAGGAGAAAAAAAACTTCGTTATCATAATACAGCTTATTTTTAAGCAGATTATGATTACAATGAAAAAAAAATCTCTCAATAGCACAGAGCAACAACTCAGAATTTCACAAGACACAAGAGAGCAGTGTACAGTATATCTTTAATCAGTTCATGAATCAATGTGTGTGCGGTGTTGAGCAGTGTTGATGATAATAAGAGAGACCCAAGGACCCTTGGCAGAAGATGTTTTGTCTGTCTGGCGCCCAGTCTTATCTGGCGCTGCAGCTGGCTGTCCAAGGCCTTGTGCTCATGATTTTGAAAAAACACAGTCTGCAGACAGCCAGGAGGAATTTTCATGGGGAATAATAATGCCAAATAGGACTGATCACAGAGGAGACTTGTATTTCTTCTGTAGATTCAGTACATTAATCCTTCATTGCGCAGCTTTGAATTCGTCGTGGAAAGACCTGAGCGAACCCATGATGTAATCCACTTTACGAGACAGTTCTCCAGTAGTCGCTATCAGGGTCTTCTCCAGTTTCTCAATTTGTTGGATGCACCTCGCCTGGCCAGCATTTTGATAGGTTGAATCCATCTTCAGCAATTTACGGTAAACCAAGACAATTCCCGTCCCAATCAGAATTATCCCAATCACCAAGATTACGAAGATAAACAAATCTTCAATATCTTCGATAGAGAGATTAGAGAGACACAGCATTTTCCAATTACCTGTGTCACATAGATAGCCCACTGGAGCCGTTCCAGCGGGGCAGACAGCTTCCCCCGGAGCACTTTTCCTTGTTGAAAAAATAGTGTCAATTGTGTTCAAAGCCCAGCTTATTAACTCCATAATTTCTTTTCGGCGGTCGCAGTTAGACGCAGACAGACAACAGCAAGCTGGGATCCAGTAGTAGGAGGGGAGGAAAAAGTCAGCAGGAGAGAAGAAAAAAGCGTCTGCTCTCTTGGGAGCCATCTGGGCCGCGGTGCCGACGTCGTCGTCGGCCCCCAGATGGCGCGAACTCCTGGACTGGGTCAAGGGCAGGAGCGGGACCCCAGCACGGGGAGCGAGGATGCCTCCTCCGCTGCTTCCTGCCGTAGTCCTCCTCCAACATACGGAGTATCTCGCGCTGTGCGGCGGTGTCAGCCCTCCTCGCGCCGACTTCAGGGTGGTCACCGTAGCGGGGAGAGAGATGATTAAGCACATCCTCAGCGCAGTCCAGGTACCAGCGTACCTTGCTGTCATAGTCAAGGAGGGAAGCAGAGATAAGCGTTTAATCCACGTATTCTAGGACGTCCGCCAGCTCATGGCTCGGACTCCGAGCGCGGCCCCTCCGCGACGGCATTCCTCCAGCACACTGTACCCAGACAGAAAAAGAACAAACGTCCAAAAAGCAAAAACTCACGGTGAAAAAGGCATCTCGGTGTGACGTCTCCGTTTAGACGTCGGGCAGGAGTATACTGTCATGCGGTGTCCCTCGCGGATCACCATAAGACGCCAAGAGTCCACCAGTGAGTTTTGCAATGATGGTAATTTATTAACAAAACAAGACAAGACACAAGGCTATGACCCGCTAAGGGCAAAAACACACACTAAGCAATACAAGGGCTCGTAGGGCTAACCCCAGCCACTACGAGCTAAACCATGATAAGACAAGAAAGAACACGAACCTGACATGAAGGTCTAACGAGGCCTCATGAGGATTGTTTGACGATTGTTGATTTAAGGTCGACTTAGGTTGACTTATGCTCCCGCAATTGGACTGCCGTCAGCGCCCACCTTATAAAGGCGAACGCTAACGAGCAGTAATGACAGACAGCTGACCGGCCTTGACAGGCGGAAGCCCCACCGAGCACCTTCACAATAAGAGCCCGGCGAGGCCAGAATACAACCCACAGCTGTCAAGGCCGGCAGCGAGCTATGTGTGGCCCGAGCGTGGACAGAACCAGCGCTTGGGTCGTAACAGCCTTATTGTTAAAGAAAGTGAAAAAGAGTTCCAGAATCCTCCTCCTGACCTGGATCACCTCAAAATTCCTAATGGGTTCATCTGGCACCAAAGAGCCACCTCTGGTGAACATTTTATTAAAATCCATCCTGTAATTCTTGCATAATGCTGTTAATAGACAGACAAACAAACCAACATGAAAACACTACCTTCTTGTATTATGTTTACCCATGGCAGGTAGAGAGACGGACCCAAATGCAGATAAATCCAGACCACACAATTTATTAATTGAAGAAAATAAACACAGCTTGAGGGTTGAAATAAAAGATAAAGAGCCGTGGAAGGCTGAACACTAGTGATGGGATGGCAGGCTCCAGCACTCCAAGGGTGCTCCGAGCTTATCCAGGAAATATTTGGCGAAGCGCATTTCGAGGCTTATATTGCTGACATCTGTTTTGACGTTGTACCACATCACTGGGTCAGGAAGCCATTCATGATTTTACACACAACATGAAATAAAGTGAGCAGCGATATACAATGGAAATCCCCGTCCCTCACATTTTGTGTTGTAGATGTTTGACGGTGTAAGGGATTTGTCACAGCCAATTTTCAGATAGATGCAGCACCAAAAACATGGACTTCTCCCGTTTGGGAACATTTTGTGTGCATTTCTCCCATTGATGTACAGTATTTTCCACAAATAGTGGATATTTATTGTAACTGAGGTGATGGATTAGCGGTAAATAGAGCAGCGGCATCTGCTCTACAAGTGGGAAGCCTGGATTTGAATCCCAGCTGGGTTGTTCTTGTAATTTTATTTTTATATGCAAGGTGAAGTGTCTGTTGTGTTTCAAAGAGCTTGGATCATTATAACGGATCATTATGCTGAGGCATTATTGCCATTGTGCCCTGCATGAGAATAAGGCCAGAGTTGAATATACTGGGAAAGACAGTATACCGTAAGACTGTTGAAAATTTATTATTTCTTAATAAAAATGGATAAGTAGTACAAGCAAACCAAGTAACACAGGCACATTCACTGTAGTCACCCCAGTTTTATTATTTTTTCCCTTATGATCATTAATATTTCTTAAAAGACAGCACATTTATTGAAATTGGAAAAAAATACACATTAAACCAATAATGCCCTTGTAAAAATCTGCATGCTGAATACTTTTTGTCAACTACATGGCCTAGTAGAGCAAATGAAGTTTCACATGAGGCTTCGTCGATATGAACCATTTTGATGGAAAGGCTCAAGTCTTCAAGAAAGCCTTATCTGGCGCTCACTAAGTGGCAGCCTAGAGGTAAAATGTCTGTCTTGCATCTGGAGAGCTGGGGTTCCAGTCTCAGTGGGGTTATTCTTATAATTTATGTTTATTTGCAAGGTGAAGCGTCTGTTGTGTTTCAAAGAGCTCAGATACAACAACAACACATCATTATGCTGAGGCACTATTGTGCCCTGCATGACAATAAGGACAGAGATTAATGTACTGGAAAAGACAGTATAAGACTGTTGAAAAGTTATTTCTTAATAAAAATGGATAAGTAGCACAAGCACATTCACTGTAGTCACCTCAGTGTTATTATTTCTTTTTCCCTTATTATCATTGATATTTCTTAAAAGAGTGCATTTATTGAAATGAAAAAATACACAAACCAATAACACCCTTGTAAAAATCTGCATGTTGTATACATTTTGTCCACTAGATGGCCTATTAGAGAAAATGAAGTTTCATATGAGGCCTCGTCAATATGAGCCATTTTGATGAAAGGCCTCAAGTCCTCCAGAAAGCCTCATCTGGCCATCACTACTAAACAAACTCGCATGTTATCAGATGGAACAGTGAAGGAAAGAATCCAACTAGTGACAGGAAAATAGAGCAGGATACTCAATGTCGCTGCAATGAGTACACAACTGAGGACAAACTAAATACACAACCAATAATGAGAAAATAGAAAGCAGCTGAGCAAGGTTACTGAACTGAAACGTTAAATCACGAGTCATAACCACTAACAGGAAAGGACACCACAAAACTGAAACTGAATGGGAACAAAACAGGAAGTACTTCAAAATAAAACCAAAACGCAGAAACTAAGAGTAGACAGGAATAATACATGAAATACTTTCAGAATAACTAAGTTCTAACAGAATAAATGATGATAATAAAATGAATTTAAAAACCACTCAGAGCGGGGCACGCTGACAAACATGATACCTTGGCGGAGGTAAATATAATCTCCTTGGTGAAAGTAAAGCTGGGATTTTGCTCTACCTCTGCTCTGCACATCTGCTCGATTTGAGGCTTGTATGACATAAATTACATCATCGTCTCCATTCCGCTAGACGCCACGACGCCCCTGCGCAGCTGAGCGCGTGCAGCCCAAATTTTCCGACTGCATTGCCTGTGCGCGTTGACTACGCACAAGAACCAACCTCCTATTGAAAGGTGGCGCCACCAACACAGCATACAAAAATGAAGAGGAAGAAGAAGACGACAAATTAAAAAGAAATGTGACAAGATGAGACTAGACAAAGAAACAGAAAAGATGATTAGCAGTAAACCTCGTAAACACAGGAGTTTCTTTTCTCTTCTTTGTGCATCCACTGTTGTTGCTAAAATGTCTGTGGCTCTGCTTTCTTCTCTTTTACTGTATACGGCTGGTGAACAAACATTTGTGCTACCTATAGGGCTTGGGTGAAACAAAATGATGACTGTGTCAAACGCTTGGCAAAAAAACAAGAAATATATATACAGCCGCGTGCACACCAGCCTTGTCCAAAGGGTACGGGCATCATTGACGCTCAGAGGGGAAGGATGAGCATAAACAAAGCTTAACAGTTAGTATTGGGGAACATTATAAAAGCAATCCATTAGGTTACTGATTTACTGTCATGGAAAGGTAATTTGATGAATTACTGCATTATCAGCCACAAAAAGTAGCAGGTTAGATTATTTTTCCATCCATCCATCTCCTACCACTTATCTGGGGATCTGTGTCACAGAGGCAGCAGTCCAAGCAGAGACAACCGACTGCTGCACAGTTCACATCGTGCCATGATTTCTCCTGCAGGTGTTGAGCCCACTGAAAGGCGGACCCATGTGGCTCATTGTGTACACCGAGTCCTTGTTGTAGCTTTTTCATGGGGGTCCATTGGATCACTTGGTCTGGCCTTTCAGTCAGGACCTGTGTGCTATGGGAGACCCAACCAGGGGAAAGCTGCTCCCGACAACATACTGTAGTTCTTGGGATCATGAGGGCACGCAAACCTCTCCATCACAATAAGGTGGTGATCCACGGAGGAGAGATTACTTTTCCGATACCACAACTTAACACTTATTTGTGATTAGCTGATACTGTCCAGAGAATGTGTATTGCACTGAATGTGTGCCTTTGTGTCTTATTTACCTTACTGAAGAGCTGATGTTAACAACCTACTGGTAGCTTCCTATCTGTTTTGTAACCATTACTTACAACAAGCACATTAAGGAGGAAATGAAACGCTACATGTTTTAATCACTATTTAAAACTTGGCCCTATATACTAATAATATATTATAGGTATAACACTGTAAGTGCAACTGGATTTAAATAATAAGTCCTCAAAATTCTGTTTTTAATATTTCAAAATCGCCATATTGCCCTAGCCTCAATCGTGACGTCACTATGTTGGTTGGTCCGGCTAGCTAGCGTTGGAACACTGTACTGTGGTTTGCTAAACGCTGTGAAAATACCACCTCACGTTAATTATGGCAGAAAACGAGACTAAAAGGTCTGTGGAAGATATTCCCAGACACCCAATGGCTTATGTTTTTGAGCCAATGAGGAGGGGAGAGGTTTTCGTCCTGGCCGTGGCACATCGGACCAGCTCTTTACCCTCTCGAGAATTCTCCAGGGTTCGTGGGAGTTTGCCCAACCAGTTTACATGTGTTTTGTGGACTTGGAGAAGGCATTTGACCGCGTCCTTCGTGGATTTTTGTGGGGGGTGCTTCGGGAGTATGGGGTATCGGGCTTGTTGTTACGAGCTATTCGGTCTCTGTATGACCGTTGTGAGAGTTTGGTTCGTATTGCCAACACTCGGTCGGAGTCATTCCCAGTGAGAGTTGGACTCCGCCAGGGCTGCCCTTTGTCACCGATCCTGTTCATAATTTTTATGGACAGGATTTCTAGGTGCAGCCAGGGAATGGAGGGTGTCATGCTTGGTGACCACAGGATCTCATCTCTGTTGTTTGCAGATGATGTTGTCCTGTTGGCTTCATCCAGCAATGACCTACAGCTCTTGCTGGGACGGTTTGCCGCTGAGTGTGAAGCGGCTGGGATGAGAATCAGCACCTCCAAGTCCGAGTCCATGGTCCTCAGCCGGAAAAAGGTGGATTGTCCTCTCTGGGTTGGGGACAGGCTCCTGCCCCAAGTGGAGGAGTTTAAGTATCTTGGGGTCTTGTTCACGAGTGAGGGGAGAATGGAGTGAGAGATCGACAGACGGATTGGAGCAGCATCTGCAGTGATGCGGACGTTGTACCGGTCTGTTGTGGTGAAGAGGGAGCTTAGTTCTAAGACAAAGCTGTCGATTTATCAGTCAATCTACGTTCCTACTCTCACCTATGGTCACGAGCTTTGGGTAATGACCGAAAGAACGAGATCGCGGATACAAGCGGCTGAAATGAGCTTTCTCTGTAGGATTGCTGGACTCACCCTTAGAGATAGGGTGAGGAGCTCAGTCATCCGGGAGAGGCTCAGAGTAGAACCGCTGCTCCTCCACATTGAAAGGAGTCAGTTGAGGTGGTATGGGCATCTGATTAGGATGCCTCCTGGACGCCTCCCACTTGAGGTGTTTCAGGCACGTCCCACTGGGAGGAGACCCCGGGGCAGACCCAGGACTCGGTGGAGAGACTATGTCTCCCAGCTGGTCTGGGAACGCCTTGGTATCCCCTCTGAAGAGCTGGAGCAGGTGGCTGGGGAGAGGGAAGTCTGGGCTTCTCTGCTTGAACTGCTGCCTCCGCGACCCGGACCTCCGGAAAAGCGGTAGAAGATGGATGGATGGATGGATGGAGGAGGGGAGAGTGAGCTCCAGCGGTGCATGGGGAGGTATCGGAGCAGGAGGAGCTGTCAATTCAGCCAGGTGCAGAGAGGCTGGGAAACATTAAATTAAAATTAAATCACCCTTTATTGTCATTCAACCATACAACCAATCATGTACAGTAGAACAAAATTGTGCTTTATCCTATCCACAGTGTAAATCACACACACCCCATAGTAGAATCAGAAGGGCCGCTGCCATCCAAGGCGCCGCCACAGATTTCCCTCCTCCATTCCATTATTGCTGAGCACCAAGCTGGACGGCAGGAAGTTCCGCTTTTATATGGTCTTCGGCATGACCCGACCGGGATTTGAACCCCTGCCTCCCGGGTGTGGGGTGGATGCTCAGTTGGTGTACGTGTGGCTGCTGTATTGCGATGCTGACTGTAAATGAGTCCATCTGCTGCCAAGAGGCCTGTTTGAATTATTTGCTTGCAGATCTACGGTGCATTATTATGAACCGGACTTTTGAAATTCTGTGTTGTCAGAGGGGCGTTCTGGAAGTGTCCATGCTGTTTCTCCGTGAAGTCCGGGTGGAGACTTTGGAGCGACCCATCAAGGGAAGAGATGCAATACTTTTTTAAAAACTTTTTCTGCAGTTACTTGCCAAATAGCCTGCTAAGATCTGATAGTATCCAGGAGGAAAGGACATGGAAGTGATTGCTGCACATGGATTGCTTTTTACCAGGACGGAAAATGCTAATTAACACTTAAAAAAAAAAAAACTAGAAAAGCACTCATAGAGCGCATACCTCTGCCAAGGCTCCTTCCATTTGTCATGGATCACCTCCAAGATGTAATGGGTTTGTGTGTAGGCCTATAGCCACTTGTGGTGAAAATTGCATCAAAGTCTGTCCATCAGTTTTGGAGTATTGTTGCTAACACACTGTGAGAAGATAAGAGCCTTGACTGAGGTATGCATTCTCAGATCATCACCAAAATATAATGGGTTTGTGGAGTGTGTGAATAAAGAGGCAGGTTTATGGACAGACAGATTTATTACACACTCACATCTCTCAAGCACAGAACAGACTGAATCATTTCAGCACGATCTCCCCTTTTACCCAACTTCCCCTTCACACGTTTACATGGTATTTTCTCACCACACAGCATGACATTTACATTACACTGCATTCACCCTCCTATGTCCCTGACTCCTTCCTGCTATATGCCCAGGAACTCCCTGGGCATTGTTCTCCCATGCTTATTCACTGTCTCTATCTGAGATGCTAAATAATCTGACTCCCCCCAGGGTTCCCCCCCCCCCTACCCCAGCATCTTAGATAGAACATCAGTCCACACGCTCTTTTGGCTTCAGTCTCCTCCCATATCTGCTGTAACTGGGGTTTACCACCTCCGTGGCGCGGCTGTGCCGGTGGGGGGCTGCTGGGAGTGAGTCTGACTGCGGGTGGGCCGCGGCAAGGGGGGGGGGGGACTTTGGTTTGTCCGTGTGGCTGCCCTGGTGAATCGTTTCCCTGGGGAGCTCTCCGTGGGGGTCTTCCATGCCGAGGGACCCGAGCCAACAGCACCTGCTCGTCCGCCGCTACAAAGGCGGGTTTGAGTCTGTCTATGCAAATTTTCTCCTGCCGACCCCCCAAGTCTAGCAAAAAATGCTTATCCCCTGTTTCCAGCACTCTGAATGGGCCATCATAGGGTGGGCGCAATGGAGGGCGGTGGGCGTCGTGTCTGACGAACACGAACGCCGCGTTCTTCAAAGTTTTAGGCACGAAAGCACGCGGAAAACAGTGGTGGACCGGGTCCGGCAGCGTGCCTGCGTCTGCACTACGCTGCAAAAGCTGAGACGGGCAGGTGTCCGGCACGGGATTATCTGGCAGAAATTCCCCGGGCAGCCGTAGGGGCTGCGCAAAAACAAGCTCTACCGGGGAAGCTTCTAAATCCTCTTTTGGCGCGGAGCACAACCCAATAAAGCCCACGGCAACCTGTCTACCCAATTTGCATCCGTCAGTGAAGCCCTGAGTGCTGCTTTCAGTGATCTATGAAAACGCAAGCATAACCCATTAGCCTGTGGGTTGTATGCGGTTGTGCGATGAATTGCAACATCCAGGCTGCGGGCCGTAGCGGACCAGAGGTCGGAAACAAATTGAGGGCCCCTGTCAGACGTAATGTCCGACGGGACTCCAAAACGCGCCACCCATGCTGTTAAAAAAGCGCGTGCCACGTCCACGGACGTGGTTGCCGCCAGCGGGACTGCTTCTGGCCAGCGTGTGGTGTGGTCCACCACTGTCAGGAGGTGTGTGCACCCCTGTGATGGCGGGAGGGGGCCCACAAGGTCCACGTGAACATGGTCGAACCGCTTAGCCGGTACCCGAAACGGCTCCAAGGGAGCCTTTGTTTGTCTGTGTACCTTGGCTCATTGGCACGCCACGCAGGCTGCAGCCCACTCTTTTACTTGTTTGCGCAGGCTCGGCCACACAAACTTCTCTCCCACCATTTTGACCGACGCACGCACTCCTGGGTGCGCCAGAGTGTGAACCGACTCAAACACGCGGCGGCGCCACGCGACCGGGACCACCAGACGCGGGCGTCCTATGGAGACATTGCAGATTGGGGGGGCATGCCGTCTTGCAGTACCCTGCTCTCCAGCCTTAACCCTGTTGGTCCAGACTGGAGCGCGTGCACGTCCGCATCGCTAATCTGCTCCACGGCCATGGCTGCGTAATTTATCCCCACATAGACCGGGGCCACCACGGCATGTGAGAGGCAGTCCGCCACCACATTCAGTTTTCCCGACACATGCTGAATATCGGTAGTAAACTCTGAGATCGCGGCCAGCTGTCTCTGCTGCCGGCCCGACCATGGTTCTGAAATCTTGGCCATCGCGAACGTTAGCGGCTTGTGGTCCACGAATGCGGTGAAGCTGCGCCCTTCCAGCCAGAACTGGAAGTGGTGTATGGCCAGGTGGAGAGCCAGCAACTCTCTGTCAAACGCGCTGTATTTACGTTCGCTGTCGCGCAAAGTTCTGCTAAAAAATGCGAGCGGCTGCCAAGCCCCGGCGACGTGCTGCTCCACGACGGCCCCTATGGCCACGTCTGAAGCATCGGTAGTGAGCGCTATCCGGGCCGCCGGGTCCGGATGCGCCAGCAGTGCGGCGTTTGCCAGGGCTGCTTTAACCTCTGAGAACGCCCACTCTCGCTCCAGGGTCCATTTGACCCCATCCGCGGGTTTCTGTCTCTTGAGCGCGGCATACAATGGTTGCATGAGCTGCGCCGCGCAGGGAAGGAAACGGTTATAAAAGTTCACCATCCCCCAAAATTTTTGTAGCGCCCTGACCGTCTGAGGTCGGGGAAAATTCGCCACGGCGCGCACTTTGTCGGGCAACGGGATCGCTCCTTCTGGAGAGACACGGTGCCCCAAAAAATCAATCTCCGTCACGCCAAACTGGCATTTCACCGGGTTGATTATTAACCCCTGCTCCTCCAACCTCCGGAAAACCGTCGTGAGGTGAGTTACGTGTTCGTCTTCGGACACACTGGCTACCAGGATATCGTCCAGGTAGACGAACACGAACGGGAGATCGCGCAGCACTGCATCCATCATGTGTTGGAACGTCTGTGCCGCTCCTTTTAACCCGAATGGCATGCGTAGGAACTCGAATAAGCCGAGCGGAGTTATTACCGCTGTTTTGGGTACGTCCTCCGTGCGCACTGGGACCTGGTGGTAACCGCGGACCAGGTCTATTTTAAAAAAAATGCGTGCTCCGGCGAGGTGAACGGAAAAATCCTGTATGTGGGGAATCGGGTAGCGGTCGTGTGCTGTGGCGTTGTTCAACCTGCGGAAATCACCACACAGTCGCCACGACCCCTCAGCCTTAGGGACCATGTGTAGCGGGGATGCCCATGGGCTGTTTGATCACCTGATGATGCCCAACCTTTCCAGCTTGGCGAACTCCTCGCGCGCTATGGCCAGTTTAGCTGCGTCCAAGCGCCGAGGTCTTGCGAAAACAGGCGGCCCAGTGGTGGTGATAAAGTGCTCCACCCCGTGTTTAGCGATGGCCACCGAAAACGTCGGGACCGTGAGTGCTGGGAACTGAGTGAGCAGTGTGTGGAACTTACCGCCTGGAGCTGTGACGTTGGCTTGTGCTGTTGGTCGGGTCCCTCGAGCTATACAGGGGAGAGAATCAAAGGACAGTGCATTAACCAGGCGCCTGTTAGCAACATCCACAAGTAATCCATGCGCACACAGAAAATCAGCTCCCAGGATCGGGAAACTCAGTGCTGCTATGACAAAAGTCCACTTGTACGAGCGGCCGTGTAGAGATAGGGCCAGTGTTCTCTCACCGAACATCTTAATCTCCGAGCCGTTTACTGCCACAGGTCCGGGGCCGCTAGGTCCTGCCAGCGCGGTCAGCGTAGGACGGCAGGATGATGCTCTTCTGGGCTCCGTGTCGACGAGGAAGCGTCTCCCCGAGCGCGAGTCTGTCACGTAGAGCAGCTTGTTCTCTTCACCAGCGGTCGCAGCTGCTACCGACTGCCGGCCTTGGTGTTTCCCGAGCGCTTGAAGTGGCACGGTGGCGCGCATCTGCGCGCGTTCTCTCCAAAGCGGCAGTGGTAGAAGCAGAGCGTGTCTCTCTGGTGCTCCTTGGCCCCCGCTGTGTTGACTGTGATCGCCCTGGTGGTGAGGATGATCCGGTCTGCCTCCTGGACTAGTGCACGGTAGTCACGTGCGGCCAGCAACGGCGAATTGGCCAGAACCACTCTCGCCTCTTTTGGAAGGTTCCGGAGGAAAAGGTAGGCAAACAGAAAGTGCCCGTCGTCCGTGCCCATTAACGCCAGCATCTTCTCCATCAGGTCGACGGCCGAACCATCTCCTAACTCGGTCCGCCTCAGGAGTCTCTCCGCTCTCTCACATTCTGAGAGCATGTAGCGCCGGGTCAACGCAGCCTTGAGAGCCTCGTATTTGTTGCGGGCTGGAGGCTGATCAAGCAGGCTTGCTACCTGCTGGGCTGTGCGAGCGTCCAGCACTGCTACCACATGGTAGAACTTGGTGTTGTCTGCCGTTACTCCCCGGAGGGCGAACTGGGCCTCGGTGTGGTGGAACCAAGAGCGCGGGTTGTGCTGCCAAAAGTCCGGTAGCTTGACTGAAACCGCGCACGCGTTGCTGGGGGTTCCCGTCCGGGCTGTCTGTGGGATGGCTGCTGCGTCGCTGGGGCTTCCCGACCGGGCCGGCTCCGGGGTTCTTGCCTCGTGTTCCATCATACGTCTAGGGTCACCAGTGTGGAGTGTGTGAATAAAGAGGCAGGTTTATTGACAGATGGATTTATTACACACTCACATCTCTCAAGCACAGAACAGACTGAATCATTTCAGCACCATCTCCCCTTTTACCCAACTCCCCCTTCACACGTTTACATGGCATTTTCTCATCACACAGCATGACATTTACATTACACTGCCTTCACCCCCCTGTGTCCCTGACTCCTTCTTGCTATATCCCCAGGAACTCCCTGGGCATTGTTCTCCCATGCTTATTCACTGTCTCTGTCTGAGATGCTAAATAATCTGACTCCCCCCAGGGTCCCATAGGTTCCTCTCTAGCCCAAGAACCACCTCTGGTGAAAATTTCGTCCAAATCCATCCAGTAGTTTTTGTGTAATCCTGCTGCACAAATACAAACAAAGCCCTTGGTGGAGGTATGCACTCTCAGATCATCACCAAAATGTAATCATCCGTTCCCCGTGCCATTACACACCTTTCCTGAAAATTTCATCAAATCCGTTCATAACTTTTTGAGTTACGTTGGTAACAGACAGACAGACAGACAAACAGACAGACAAACAGACAAACCCCGGTAAAAACATTACCTCCTTGGCGGAGGTAAAAATCTGTGGATATTAGGAGTCCTGGGGTGCTGAGGTAAGACAGCTGAGTCTGAACTGTTTTTTATGGTTGGCTGCACATTTATAAGTATTATTTGGTAAATGTTTTGGGTGTACACTGAAAAAGTAAAATGCCTTAATAATAACAAAACTAATAGATCATCAAGAGAATAATGTTCGTATTTATTGTGGGACATTTTCTGAATATGTATAATAGGAATGTCTATTCATTTATTTGACCTCTCTCTGCTCTGCCTGGTGAAATTGCCGCTGGGCTCTTTCTTTACTGCGCATCGCTACTTCAGTACTTTTGGGCATGGTGTGTGGGTTTCTCCACCCAGAGAAGGCAGGGGGACGGGGAGAACAATGGACCGAAGGAGGACGTGTCACCGGGGGGTATCAGACGGGACTGTTGGGTCTATGCGCCCGCTGGGGAGAATAAGAGCTGCCAAAGCCACTGAGAGAAGAAGGGTATGGGAGCGGTGCCAGTGTTATGTCATGTTAATGTGCCACAGTTCTTTGTTCAAACAACAATGTATTATGGTCGGAAACTCCGGGTCTCGATGCATGGAAATAAAGATATAAAAGAGGAATGCACAGAGACCCAGGATTCTCTTTTGCTGTACTGATGTTGGAGAAAGAATAAAGTTCTTGTGTCATTCAGCTCGTTGCCTCGCCTGCATCCTTTCTCCACACTTTAACCCTGTGTTGGGCGATTTGTACACTCGGCTTGATAAGAAGAAAAATCAAACACAGATGGGGCTGCATCTGCTTTTAGCCTGTTGGTGCGGCGAACCACGAGTTTATTTGACTCAAACACTTTCTCCTCTATATAGTCCTCATTTGTAAAATGCTCATTACAAATCCTAGCATTGCGGCTAACTGGAAGGTTGACCCGTTTTAGTGCAGCTAGCCACCGCCAAAGAATAGCTGTCCATTTCAGTAGCAATGAATGAAAATGGACAGTCTTTCCCTCATTTTTGAGCCTGTAAAATTCATTGCTGCAGCCAGGTGCCATACAAAAATGCCCCCCCTTCTGTCGGGTCTTCCTTTTGTTTTCCTTTTTCTCCATCGAGCTTCTGACAAGCTAACTGTAAGTGATAATCTAATGTTGGCATTCCTGACCAACCAACTTTGTGAGGTCACCGAGGCTCAGGCAATATGGCAACTTTGAAATATTAAAAACAGAATTTTGATGACTTATTATTTAAATCCAGTTGCACTTACAATGTTATACCTATAATATATTATTAGTATATAGGTCCAAGTTTTAAATAGTAATTAAAACATGTAATGTTTCATTTCCTCTTTAATCTCCTGAGTGACACATAAGCTAAAAGCTGACGTCTGCGCTGAAGCTAACCCAAAATCTAGAGCTGTCATCTGTTCTCCTGTGGGTTGCAGACCCTTTCTTCAGATTTTAGGGCTTATTTTCAGATAACTGAGAGGCTTGTTGTCAACCTGGTAATATACAAAGCAAGTACTTTGGCGACTTCTTCAGCTTGGAATTGTTCAGTTTTGAAGCTGCTAGACACACACACTAATGGTATCCACCTGATGACGCTATCCTCTCGGCGCCACACGAGTCGGCTGCCTTTTGCAACAGCGGCTCGATTCCGAGTCTTTTTCCCTTCCTCTCTCTTTTGATCCGTCTTTTTTTTTTCACCTCACTTATATCACGGACACACAGATCGTCCTAAATGTCTCCTGAGCCGGTGGACGGAGCCACTGTCTATAGCAGGATACGATACAGCAGAGAACAGCTGCTAGCATTCAACCGCCACCCGGTCCCATTGGAAAAACTCGACATACCGAGAGAACTGAGGCGAAAACGCCGCGGCTGCCGGGCTGGAGTAAGGCGGAGGACAAAAAATATAAGGTACAGACCCTCCCTTCCATCTGTTGTCATGGGAAATGTACGGTCGATACTGGGAAAGTTAGATGAGCTAGCGGCTATCTCCCGTTATGATAGCACATACCGGGAGTGCTCTCTCCTTTTGTTTACTGAGACGTGGCTAACTGAACTAGCAGCAGATGCTAACATTGAGCTGGAGGGTTTTCACATGATACGAGCTGACCGAACACCAGACAGTGGCAAGGCTAGGGGCGGTGGAGTGATAATGTATGTTAACAACAACTGGTGCAGACCGGGACATATCACTGTTAAACAACGACACTGCAGCAAAGACATTGAGTTGCTAGCTGTTAGCATGAGGCCTACATATCTCCCGAGAGAACACTCACACGTGATCTGCATTGTTGTTTATGCAAATCCGACGGCGAACGCTGGGACAGCACGTGACGTCATCCATTCAGTAACCAGCAGGCTGCAGACAGAACACCCAGATGCTCTTCTCCTCATCTCAGGCGATTTCAACCATGTTTCACTGTCTCCCATTCTACCCACGTTCACCCAGTATGTCACATGCCACACTAGAGACAATAAAACACTGGATTTATTCTACGCAAACACTAAGGAGGCGTACACCTCATCACAACTCCCCCCACTCGGGAGATCGGATCACAACTTGGTTCATCTCAGGCCGGTGTACAAACCCCTAGTGCACAGACAACCTCCGACCATGCACACTGTGGAGTTATGGTCTGAGGAGACAATGGACACCCTAAAGGGCTGTTTTGAAGCCACCGCCTGGAAGCAGCTCTGCGATCCACATGGTGAGGACATCGATGGCCTCATTCACACCTTCACGGGCTACCTCAGCTTCTGTGTGGACAAATCCGTTCCCACCAAGACCATACGGCGTCACTCAAACAACAAACCCTGGATCAACCCTGAGATAAAAACACTTCTGAGAGAGAAGAAGAGGATCTTCAGGTCAGGGAACAGGGAGATGCTGAAGTCCGTACAGAGGGAGCTGAGGAGAAAGATCAGAGAAGGCAAGGACAGCTTCAGGAAGAAGATGGAGGACAAGCTGCAACAGAGCGACATCAGCGGGGTCTGGAGAAACCTCAAAACCATCTCGGGGCTCCAGAATACCTCCCCCCAGGCCACAGGGGGCAGGGAGTGGGCGAACAACCTGAATCTGTTTTTCAATAGATTTGACCAACCGCCCTCCCCCCTGACTGCACAACAACCACTGCTGCCTCTAAAGAAATCAAGTCCTGCTGCCCACTCCCCACTCCACCAACACCCCCCCACTCCCAACACACAGCCCCCCATCCTGACCCTGACCAGGACCCAGGTGAGGACGGAGCTGAGGAAGATCAAGGCGAGGAAGGCGCCGGGACCGGACGGCATCAGCGCAAAGCTCCTCAAGTCCTGTGCAGACCAGCTGTGTGGGATTGTGACGTATATCTTCAACATGAGCCTGAAACTGGGGAGGGTACCACAGCTGTGGAAAACATCTTGTGTGGTACCTGTACCAAAAACTTCCCACCCCAAAGACCTGAACAGCTACAGACCGGTGGCCTTGACGTCCCACTTGATGAAGACCCTGGAGAGACTGCTCCTTGCTCACCTCCGCCCCCTGGTGGAACCAGCGATGGATCCACTCCAGTTCGCCTACCAGCATGGCATTGGGGTGGAGGATGCGGTGATCTTCCTCCTTCACCGTTCTCTGTCCCACCTGGAGAAGCCCGGGAATATGGTGAGGATCATGTTCTTTGACTTCTCCAGTGCTTTCAACACCATCCAACCGATGATCCTGAAGGACAAGCTGCTGCGCGCAGGGGTGGACCAGCACCTGTCATCATGGATCCTGGACTACCTCACGAACCGGCCTCAGTTTGTGAGAACCCGGGACTGTGTTTCCGACACGATCATCAGTAGCACGGGGGCCCCCCAGGGAACGGTGCTGGCTCCCTTCCTGTTCACTCTTTATACTGCGGACTTCTCACACAACACAACACACTGCCATCTACAGAAGTTCTCTGATGACTCTGCGATCGTTGGCCTCATCTCCAATGGAGATGAAGCTGAGTACAGAGGGCTTATCCAGGACTTCGTGGACTGGTGCCATCGGAACTGCCTCCAGATCAACGCGAGGAAAACTAAGGAGCTGGTGGTGGACTGCCGCAGGCATGGGCAGCCCCTCACAGTACCAGTAAATATACAGGGAACAGACATCGAGATGGTGACATCCTATAAGTACCTGGGTATTCATCTGAACAATAAACTAGACTGGTCACACAATACTGATGCACTCTACAAGAAGGGACAGCGCAGGCTGTTCCTGCTGAGGAGACTCAGGTCTTTTGGTGTACAAGGGGCGCTGCTGAAGTCATTCTATGACACGGTGGTGGCATCAGCCATCACTTTTGGAGTGGTCTGCTGGGGCAGTGGCATTACTGCAGCCGATAGGAAGAGACTGAACAAACTGATTAAGAAAGCTAGCTCTGTCCTGGGGCAGCGCCTTGATCCGATGGAGGAGATAGGAGAGAGAAGGACGGTGGCTAAACTGTCATCTCTGCTGGAGTCCGAGTTCCACCCTATGCAGGACATACTGAATGCACTGAGGAGCTCATTTAGCAGCAGACTACATCATCCCAGGTGCACAACCGAGAGGTTTCGTAGGTCCTTCCTACCAACGGCTGTCAGACTGTACAACCTAAGCAGGGCTGCTCGCAGAGATAGCAAAAAGACGTAACAAACTAATAGTTTTTTGAATGCAAAAGATGCAATAGACTTACACAATGGTCCCCTCCGGCATACAACTAGGAACATACCGGTCGCTATGGAGGGTGAGAATATGTATGGGCACATAATCATACCATGTAGGATAACTAAGTAGACGGTTATGCTGTTTCATTCCATCTAGCAACAATGCTCTGCACTGTGTGTGTTTATATATTTGCATATTTATTCCATCTAGCTACAATGCTCAGCACTGGGTGTGTTTATATATTTATATATCTACATATTATTCCATCTAGCTACATTGCTCCGCACTGTGTGTGTTTATATACTTGCATATTTATTCCACCTAGCTGCAATGCTCCGTACTGTGGGTGTTTATATATTTACATATTTATTCCATCTAGCTACAATGCTCTGCACTGTGTGTTCATATATTCATATATTTATTCCATCCAGCTACAATGCTCTGCACTGTGTGTCTGTGTGTGTGTGTATATATATATATTTTATAGTAATACGTACATATGTTTATTAGCTGCTCTTGCTTGCTTGTTTTTTTTCTTGCCTTCTGATTGTTGCTCTGAGTGTTGCTATCCCTGTGCTGTTGCAATCCTGGAATTTCCCCGTTGTGGGACTAATAAAGGCTTATCTTATCTTATCTTATCTTATCTTATGACTAAACAGAAGTGTAGAATCCCAGCTGATTATGCAGAGAAACCAGTAACTCTGTGAAAACAAGGTAAAAAAAAAAATGAGACAAAAAAGGGAAATAAGCAGAAATGGCATCTGGGTTGAGAGAACCCAGTGCACTGAACAAGAGACAGTAGAAATTAGAACAATAATAAGACCCGGGTCTGATTTGAATTGACTGGTTTGAATTCATTTAAACTGTTTTATTTGAACAATTATATATTTTTATTTTATTTCTTAAGGTGCGCACAATTTTATTTGTATATATTTAACAGCTGTGAACAAATTTGGTTTTCTTTTTCAATAAATGAACAAAGTTTATATTTCACCAGCATATGCCTGAGTTCATTATGGTTGTTCAATCCCTGGGCTCCCGTCGAACCTAAATCTTCTGAACCTGGTCCAACTGTTAGCTTAATTTCATTTACAGGTAACCTTCCCATCTGTAAATTCCCGATTCGGGCAACAATTCAGTGGTGAGCCCAGCCAGGAGCCTAGAATTATTGAATAATCAGAGTGTCACTACAGTATTTGCTTACTAGATTTTTTTTTTCCCTCACTTGCTTAAAGATGGATTTTGTTGATAAATTAGGTAAAATCCCAAATGCAGTCATAGTGAATGGATTGGCGGGATCAGAGAAAGACGAGGTGTTTTTTGACTTTTTGAGGCAGTATGGGTCCCTTAAAAGAGTATTTTCTGTGGATGATAGCTTGTCCCCATTTTACAAAAATCAGGTAGTGGAGTATATCGCAGGAGTTGCATTGCAAACTTTGGGACCAGAGTTACCTTACCTTTCCCCGTTGCCTGATGAACCTGATGCGATCATATCTGTGCGTGCGCTGACAGATGTCTACATAGAATGTAGGTGAGATTGTCACAGACGCCCACCTGAGTGAACTGAAGGGTATAGCCAAGCTCATTTGAAAAGGGTTTGATGTCGTGCTGAAGGAAGTAATGTCATAAATAGAAAGGTCTATTGAGAGCACAGAAAACACAGATTCTTGTGATGTTAGTGACACAGAGGCAGCTGTTCCTACTGTAGAGCCAAGCCAGAGTGTTGTTTTGCCTTATCAGCCAATCGATGCTGCCTTTCCTCTTAGATTAGGTTCTTCTAATAAAGACCTCGGACAAAAGGTACCACTGACTGTGAATCCCAGTGATCTTAACCCCCCAGAGTTACAAAGAATAGTGGTCGAACACATCGTGAAGAGTGAAGTACAGGGTCCACAGACTTATTCCACTTTGAGACTGAGGTCTTTTTCTGGTAAGACCCCTAGACCATTCAGTGAAGCTGATTATGACACTTGGCATTCTCACGCTGATTTGCTCATAGGGGATGCTTCAATTTCTGACTTGGAAAAAAATCAGAAAATTCTTGAAAGCCTTCTTGTCCCAGCATCCGATTTGGTTCGGAGACTTGGGCCTGAAGCGCCACCTAGGGAGTATTTAAAACTGTTGGACTCAGCATTTGGCACAGTGAAAGATGGTGACAAGCTTTTATTACGTTTCATGAACACATTACAGGACTCTGGGGGGAAACCCTCTGCATACCTGTGCCGCCTGCAGGTTGCGTTGAATCTCACTGTGTGTAGGGGCGGAGTTCTACCACAAGAGGTTGACAAGCACCTCCTGAAACAGTTTTACAGGGGTTGCTGGGACAGTGTTTTACTTGCTGAGTTGCAGCTTGAGCTTAAGAAACAAGAGCCACCCGCTTTTTCAGAGTTGTTATTGCTGCTACGTACAGCAGAGAATAGACAGGAAGTTAAAAACGCAAGGATGAGACAACATCTTAGTATTGTTAAACAGAAAGCTATTTCACAGCAGCAAGATGTAAATCAGACAAGTGAATTACCATCTAAATCAGATTTAGGTTGTCTGAATGAGTTGAAAAAGCAGGTTGCTGATCTTAAGGGTCAGTTGACCGCCCTTACAAAGCAAAAGAAGATGGCTGAGTAAAAGAAAGAGCAGACAAAGAAAGGTGAACTTAAAAAACCTGACCATGCAAAGACAGACATTGGACCCCAATCTCCCTGCACATCTTGCTTAAAGCCAAAACCTTGGTACTGTTTCCGTTGTGGGGAGGATGGTCATATTGTTGCCATGTGTGAGTCTGACCCCAACCCTGCACTTGTTGCTGCAAAAAGAAAGGAGCTTCGGGTGCGGCAACAGCTATGGGAAGCCCAGAACAATAATGAGATTTATGTATACTGAAGTCAGTCTCTGTCATGGGACAGATGGGGACTGCATCAGGTAAAATAAATCCCATTGAGCAAAAGCCTAAAGCTACTCACAGGCGTGCAGTAATAAAATTGCACTCCAGTCGTAGTGATTTCAAACTACCTAAAGGACTGATAGGCACAAAGAGCACAGCCTTTGTGAAATAGAGGGTGACAATGTCAGCTGTTTATTAGACACAGACTCCCAGGTCACATTAGTTCCTGAGTCATTTTACAGACAACACCTGTCCACACATGATATTAAACCTCTGTTTGATCTTTTGGAGGTTGAGGGAGCAAATGGGCAGTTTGTACCTTATTTAGGTTACATTGAGATTAATGTTTTGTTCCCAAAAGTGTTTCTTAGTGTCAAGGCTGAAGTGGCTACATTAGCTCTTATGGTCCCAGATGTCCACGAAGCTTCAAAATCATTTATTTTGATTGGAACAAATACACTTGATGCGCTCTATGAGCTCTACTGCGACTCTAACTCGGACTTGCATGGACCAACATCACATGGCTATAAAGCTGTTTTGAAAGTCTTAGATCTGAGACACAAACAAGACAGAGATGGCAGTCTTGGCCTAGTCACTCTGTTTGGTAAAGATCCTCAGTTGGTTCTCGCGAGCCAAGCTGTGGTGCTTGATGGTTCTCTTGCTATTAATAACCATGTGGTTGAAAAGTCTGTCCTTTTAGAACACCCATCTGTATCTGCTCTGCCAGGTGGTGTTCTCACAAAACCATGTTGCATAGATTTGCCTCAAAAATCACCCTACAAGGTGTCAGTCATGCTTAGCAATGAACTTGATCATGACGTTGTCATTCCTCCAAGGTGTGTAACTGGGGAGATCAGTGCATTTCAAAGGGTCTTATCCCATGAACAAACTGTCAGAAAACCAAACTCTGATTCTGACCAAAAGCCTAATTTGAACTTTAACTTTGAGAGTTCTCCCATCAGTGCTGAGTGGAGAGAACGGATCACTCACAAACTGGGTAGTATGCCTGAGGTTTTTGCACAAAACAACCTTGATTTTGGGAGAACAGATAAGGTAAAACACCAAATCAAGCTCTCAGACGAGACACCATTCAAATACAGAGCACGACCCATACACCCCAACGACCTTGAAGCTGTAAGGAAGCATTTGTAAGAGCTTCAGCAAGCAGGTGTCATCCGTGAGTCATCTTCTCCATTCTCATCGCCCATAGTGATTGTGAGGAAAAAGAATGGTGATGTTCGCCTCTGTATTGATTACAGAAAACTTAACTTTTAGACTGTCAGAGATTCTTACGCACTCTCAAATCTGGAGGAAACGTTCTCTACCTTGACTGGATCCAAATGGTTCTCAGTTCTTGACTTAAAATCTAGCTACTACCAGACCGAAATTGAAGAGTCTGACAAACCTAAAGTGTCCGTTATTTGTCCCATTGGGTTCTGGGAGTTCAACCATATGCTGCAAGTTATTACAAACTCTCCAAGCATGTTCCAATGTCTTATGGAGAAATGCATGGGAGAAGTGAACTTAAAGGAAGTACTTGTTTTCCTTGACGATATCATTGTTTTCTCTAAGACTCTAGAGGAGCATGAGGCCAGACTAATGAAGGTCTTGAGTTGTCTGAAAGAATATGGGTTGAAGCTGTCCCCTGACAAGTGTAAGTTTTTTCAGACTTCAGTGAGATACCTTGGGCACATAATGGGCATACACAAAGTTCGCACTGCTCCATATCATCCCAGGGGGAATCCAGTGGAATGTTTAACAGGACATTGTTAAATGTGCTTGGGACTCTGGGAAACAAAGATAAATCAAATTGGCATAACTTTGTAAAACCGTTAGTTCATGTGTGCAATTGTACGAAAAACGATATAACAGGATTTACGCCGTATAAACTAATGTTTGGTCATCAGCCGAAACTACCCATTGACCTTGCATTTAGTCTACCTCTTAAAGAAAAGTTACAGATCACATTCACAGTATGTGGAGAGGTTAAGAACTTGTCTTGAAGAAAGTTACAGACTAGCTACACAAAATGTTGCAAAGATTGCTGATCGGAACAAGGCTAGATTCAACAAACTTGTGACTGCTTCTAAGCTGGAAAAGGGAGACAGAGTGTTGTTTTGTGCTGTTTGCTTCAGAGGTGAACATAAGCTTGCTGATAAGTGGGAATCAGATATCTATGTTGTAGTGAAGCAAGTTGGAGAACTTCCGGTTTACACTGTTAAACCCAAGAACAAAGACGGTCCTGAGTGCACTGTTCATAGAGACCTTCTCCTACCGTGTGGTTTTCTTTCACCCACTGAGGAGAGCTGTGCTGCAATGAAACCCACTTCTAAGCCAAGGACCCGACAGTCCAGTCAACATTCAGATGAGGGTGAATCCTCTGAGGCAGAGGAAGATGTAGTTTGTTTGAGATACAGTGGGACAAAAAAGTAATTAGTCAGCCACCAATTGTGCAAGTTCTCCCACTTAACCACTTGCACTCCGTTGTTCCGCGGGCGGGCAAGTCTCTGCGTCCTAGGACGCATGAGGGCGCACAAGAGCGCACTCGTGCTCGCTCGGACGCATAACGCATGATATACTGATGATGGTGCAGATGGAGATGGTGCTGGCTTCCAAGCGCCACTGGGAAAAAAATGCAGCAGACACAGAACAGATTAGTTCATCTGAGTGACCTCTCATTCGACTAATAAGAGCTTTGAATTGGGTTTCTGAAACCATGAAGAGCCAATGAAAGAAAACCTAGGAAGGAGGACCCGCCTCCCAACGCTTTGAATGCAGTGAGCCAATTGAAGCAGAGAAGTTCGTGAGCTGTTTTTTTTTAAGGCTGGGTGAAGACTGGCTGCTGCAGCGGATCAAAAAAGGACACAGGAAGAGCCCCACAGACCCAGCAGCATGGAGACCATCCACAAATGCAACCTGTGTGACAGGGAGTGCCATTCGTGGATCGGCATGTTCGGCCACAGGCGGTGCTTATTTTGTATTGGTTCCAGCAGAGTAGACGTTATGATTTCTTCCAAGGTTATAGACCGACGGAGGCTGACGACGAAGGCTGAGTGACACACACGCCTTCGCCAGTCTTTTTTTAATTACTACTGTTATTTGTTTTGAAAAATCGTTCGCCAAAAACCGCAATCATGAAAGCACAAAACCGCAATAATGGAATTATGTTTTGATTGAGTCGCGAGACCAGAACCAGAGCGGACCAGCGTCGTGTTCGTCTGACAATGAGGAAGACAAGTTCAAGGTGTTATAAGCTAAATTATTATTTATCCCTGAAAATTGTAATCAAAAATGACTTTTGACCGATCGGTAAATTACAGCTGTGCGGTTCACGAAGTCTGAAATTCGTGCGCCGCGGTACAAGGGGTTGCTCGCAGTGTACAGGCTGTGAACGCCCCCCACCCCCGCTATTCTTCTGCAGCGAGGGGGGGGAGCCGCGATGATTGCACTGCTGTCCCACATCACCACATGAGGCTAATCCGTTGTGTAGCGATGGCCGAAGTCCATCCTCTGTAGCGAGCGAGGGGGGGGGCAACCCCCCCCCCCCACACACACAGTAACGAGGGGAGGGAAGCCGCTGTGACAGCGTTGCTGTGGAAACATGCAACGAGTGTAATCCGTCATGTAGCGAGGGCCTTGGTAGCGGGGGGGGACGACCCCCCCACACAGACACAGCCCTGAGTGTGACCTTTCCTTTGAGCCTAAAATGAAGCTTCTACATTGAATTATTCAAAAGTTACAGACGTTTTTCCAAACTGTGCCATTTGGCACAATTTGGCACAGTTCCAAAACGCCTGGGAACAGCCTGAGAACAAAGCTGTGTAAAATATTCATTTTTTGTGGTATTGTTACCAAATTTGGATCTCAGCTGGATAACACTTGGTTCTACATTTCTGTTGCATTTTCCAGCCGAATCGGACAGCTGTGTGTTATTAACAAGCATTTGTATCCAAAAAAACACCGTGTCCAAATTTTTTTTCTTCAAGTTCAGTATGTTTAGATGACTGTAACTCAGTGGCCGGAGCACGTAGAGAGATTATGTTTTTTTTGCCAAAAAATTCAAAGTGTTTTCTTTTAAATGAGATCAACCCCATGAAGATGCTGCAAAGGGTTGAAGAATAGCTTTCAATTTAGTTTGGGCACGTTATTTTTTGGCATTTTTAGGAAAATTGCCCGGAGTGCTAGTGGTTAAAAGATGAGAGAGGTCTTCAATTTCCATCATAGGTATACCTCAACTATGAGAGACAAAATGAGGGAAAAAAAATCCAGAAAATCATTTTGAAGGATTTTTAATGAATTAATTGGTAAATTCCTCGGTAAAATAAGTATTTGGTCAATAACAAAAGTTCATCTCAATACTTTGTTATATACCCTTTGTTGGCAATGACAGAGGTCAAACGTTTTCTGGAAGTCTTCACAAGGTTTTCACACACTGTTGCTGGTATTTTGGCCCATTCCTCCATGCAGATCTCCTCTAGAGCAGTGATGTTTTGGGGCTGTCGCTGGGCAACACGGACTTTCAACTCCCTCCAAAGATTTTCTATGGGGTTGAGATCTGGAGACTGGCTAGGCCACTCCAGGACCTTGAAATGCTTCTTACGAAGCCACTCCTTCGTTGCCCGGGCCGTGTGTTTGGGATCATTGTCATGCTGAAAGACCCAGCCACGTTTCATCTTCAATGCCCTTGCTGATGGAAGGAGGTTTTCACTCAAAATCTCACGATACATGGCCCCATTCATTCTTTCCTTTACACGGATCAGTCGTCCTGGTCCCTTTGCAGAAAAACAGCCCCAAAGCATGATGTTTCCACCCCAATGCTTCACAGTAGGTATGGTGTTCTTTGGCTGCAACTCAGCATTCTTTCTCCTCCAAACATGACAAGTTGAGTTTTTACCAAAAAGTTCTATTTTGGTTTCATCTGACCATATGACATTCTCCCAATCCTCTGCTGGATCATCCAAATGCTCTCTAGCAAACTTCAGACGGGCCTGGACATGTACTGGCTTAAGCAGGGGGACACGTCTGGCACTGCAGGATTTGAGTCGCTGGCGGCGTAGTGTGTTACTGACGGTAGCCTTTGTTACTTTGGTCCCAGCTCTCTGCAGGTCATTCACTAGGTCCCCCCATGTGGTTCTGGGATTTTTGCTCACCGTTCTCGTGATCATTTTGACGCCACGGGGTGAGATCTTGCGTGGATCCCCATATCGAGGGAGATTATCTGTGGTCTTGTATGTCTTCCATTTTCTAATAATTGCTCCCACAGTTGATTTCTTCACACCAAGCTGCTTACCTATTGCAGATTCAGTCTTCCCAGCCTGGTGCACGTCTACAATTTTGTTTCTGGTGTCCTTTGACAGCTCTTTGGTCTTGGCCATAGTGGAGTTTGGAGTCTGACTGTTTGAGGTTGTGGACAGGTGTCTTTTACACTGATAACGAGTTCAAACAGGTGCCATTAATACAGGTAACGAGTGGAGGACAGAGGAGCCTCTTAAAGAAGAAGTTACAGGTCTGTGAGAGCCAGAAATCTTGCTTGTTTGTAAGTGACCAAATACTTATTTTACCGAGGAATTTACCAATTAATTCATTAAAAATCCTTCAATGTGATTTTCTGGATTTTTTTTTTCTCATTTTGTCTCTCATAGTTGAGGTATACCTATGATGAAAATTGGAGACCTCTCTCATCTTTTAAGTGGGAGAACTTGCACAATTGGTGGCTGACTAAATACTTTTTTGCCCCACTGTATCTGCCTGTCTTGGAACCTGCCAGATTCACCAAAATTTATAAGGTCCCCACATCAAGCTGTTTTCCTGATCCAAGCCACCAACGATTCATCCCAACCCCAGCTATGTTCAGTTGAGGACATGATAGTTGTTGACAAACCACAAAACATGCTTAATAGTGATGCAGATGCTGAGGCAGACAGAAACTCCTAACAACTCCCTGTTGAAACTACAATGGATGAGGGAATCCCAGCTGTTGACATCCATGATACTGAACATAGCTTGACTGATTTTCCTGTTATTGAAGATGTCGCTGTAAGTGAGCAAACCTTAGATGATTCCAGGCCCATCAGTGATGCAGGAGCTCCACATGCAGAGAATGATGAAATTGGGCCAGACATTCAGTGAGACACAGAGTGGCACCAGAAAGACTGTAGTATGATCGGCTGGGCCGTCCTCTCATATCTGTTGTACAGTCCTTGTTTCAAGGGTTGAGCTTAGCAATTACTGAAGTCTTGCAGGAGTCTAAGGGTCATACATCTCATCAGATGCCTCAACTCAAAGTAGTGTAGCTACGCTAACATGCAAAGGGACTTGCATGAGTTCAAGGGGGGAGAGATAACCCATAGTAAATTCATGGCTAACAAATAAATTAATAAAGGATTGGAGTGATGAATAAATGCATAAATAAGTGAACTATGATGGCCAATAGGTTGATGTATATAAATAAATATTTAAATACAATAAATTAATAAAACTAATTAATAATAGAATGTGGGTTGATGACCAGATATTGAAATTGAGAAAGAATGTTTTTTGTTATCTTATTTTGTTAGTTTTTCTGCCAGCTAGATCATTTCCACCTCTGACAACTTCCTATTAGTTGTTCCAGTTGATTCTCAGATGTGGGACAGACTATGTGCTGAGAAGCATAGGAGCGGAGCTGATTGAAAGAGTGAAAACTGTATAAAGCTGCTGTTTCTGCCGGAGTGCTGAGGCCTGAAGCTGGTTTCCCTTAAGTGCTAATACTTTGCACTGGTCAGGTTTTTTTTTTTTGTTTGTCTAGACTGAGTGGGAGTCCACGTCGGAGATTCCTCAGTCTATGTTGGAGAGTCCTCAGTCCGTGTTGGAATATCCTGGTTTCTGCAGACCCCTGGAGACTGACTGGAGAGTCCAGAGAGCCATTGAGGATTTGAAGAATTCCATTTAATGGATGGCGAGCCCCAGCCCGTTAGAACTGAACCTTGGAAGTGGAGTGATAGATGTGTGGTAGGACAAGCTGCACTGCACCACATTGAGGACTGGAAAGGTTGAACACATATGGGAATTGAGAGAATCCAGTGCACTGAACAAGAGACAGTAGAAATTAGAACAATAATAAGACCCGGGTCTGATTTGAATTGACTGGTTTGAATTCATTTAAACAGTTTTATTTGAACAATTATATATTTTTATTTTATTTCTTAAGGTGCACACAATTTTATTTGTAAATATTTAACAGCTGTGAACAAATTTGTTTGTTGTTGGTTTTTTTTTCAATAAATGAACAAAGTTTATATTTCACCAGCATATGCCTGAGTTCATTATGGTTGTTCAATCCCTGGGCTCCCGTCGAACCTAAATCTTCTGAACCTGGTCCAACTGTTAGCTTAATTTCATTTACAGGTAACCTTCCCATCTGTTGATTCGGTCTACATAATGCATTAGAGTACTTACATATACAAAATAAAATACAACAATAAAACTAGAAACACTGAGAGTGCAAACCTCGGCCAAGGCAGCAAGTTCTGACTTTCACTACAACAGCAGGACCTCTAGTGTGGTATCGCAGGCATTCGCATAACCTCTTTGATGGAGGTAAGGGTTGCAATCACAATTATTAATTTGATGAGTTTTTATTTCGTCACCAGTACCACAGTCTGAAGTGGAGTGTCCAGCAGGGATGGTGAAGTGTAACAACAAAGCATGTGTGGATGAGCGGCAGTTCTGTGACGGCACCGACGACTGTGGTGATGGGAGTGATGAACACAACTGTGGTGAGTGGCCTTCATACACCAGAGCGCTGTAGGACATACTGTAGGGTCAAGCTTACATGATTTTGTTGTGGTTTTAGAAACAACATTTTAGTGTGGCTTTCTCTGAAATTTGGCAGAGGCCAAAAAATAGGCTAACACAACGCGATAACAGATGCTTCCATAATGGCAAAGTAGGCCCAATTTAAATGCCTTAAATTGATAAAATGCAAATCAGTGAAAAATATGAAAATGTACTTTTAAAAATGAACAAATTTACAAGAAAAAATATGGAAATTTGCAAACAGATAAAGAACATATAAAAGCAATTCTTTCAGTTTGGAAAAATGTGAAAAGAAAAAAGGCCAAAATTTTGAGGCTTAAGTAATATGACATGAGAGGGAGTAAGGTATCCATGAATATATACTGTAACTGTGGTGATTTTTTCGTAGGCGCGACCTGAAACAGAGGGTCGAAGACATCACCACAGTTATACGTATACTTATGATGTTGTACAACCTCAAGTGCAATATTGCTTTTATACAACAGTTCCACAAGCACATTTTATTAAATGTCAGCAATACTGAACAAAATATTATGATTTCTGTTTGTTTAACCAATTATTTTGCTCCACCGAGAAAAACAGTTTCTGAATGAACTGTTGCTAAGCACCTCAATGAGCATAATGTAGAAAAGAACAGGCCTATTGTCATTTGGAGGGCCTTCACTTCCGCCCTCCAAAGAGAGCAGACGCTTTTCTTCCCCGCACCGGCTCCCTATCTCTCTCTCCCTCCCTAACTGACTGGATCCCAGCTTGCTATCGTCTGTGTCTGTGTGTCTTTACTGCTGATTTATCTAACGAAATTATGGATTTAATAAGCTGGGCTTTGAACGCAATTGACACTGTTTTTTCAACGAGGAAATCAGGCCTGGGGGAGCCTATCTGTCCTGCAGGGACTGCTGCTGCGGGTTATTTAAAGGACACAAGCAATTGGAAACTCTTGTGCCTGTGTGATCTTTCTATTGAAGATATTGAAGATTTATATCTTTTCGGAGCAATGGTCATCGGAATTCTACTGATTGGCTTTGGGATTGTTCTGGTGCACCGCAAATTGAAGAAGATGGACAGAGCTTATCAAAAAGCGGACCCGGCGAAGCTCACTCATCAGATTGACCAACTGGGCAGGACTCTGACAGCGGCCAATGGAGAACTGTACAGGAAAATGGATTACATCACGATCACGCTGAGAGCTGTTCACGAATCAATTTCAATGCCTGGCCATGATGGAATTGGAGCACTGAATCCGTAAGAGAATAGAAAGTTTTTTCTCTGAAATCAGTGCTATTTGACCTGTTTTTTTCGGCACCCTCAGCACTCAGTCCTCCTGATAATCAACAGTATAATTGTTTTCATAACATTGGCGGGCAGCATCTGACTCTCAAGGACAGCTGTCTGGCTCAACTATTCCATCTGCCGTGCTCAAGGACACGTGCCTTTGCTTCAGACTCTAGTCATAACATCTGCTGAGGAAGAGACTATTGTTGTCCACCTAACTGATTTGCCACTGATTGCATCCAACTCACACATACTGATCCATTTATACTGATGAAGACATTCACTCACTGCTCTCTTTGTGTCATTGTGTGGATTCTATTGTCTGCTAATTGTGCATTGAGAGTTTTTTTCTTGTAATCATAATATAAGATAAGATAAGCCTTTATTAGTCCCACAATGGGGAAATTCCAGGATTGCAACAGCACAGGGATAGCAACACTCAGAGCAACAATCAGAAGGCAAGAAAAAACAAGAACATCTAGTAAACATATGTACATATTACTATAAATGTATATATACAGACACACAGTGCGGAGCATTATGGTTGGTTGGTGAATGTGCAGCAGAAAGTCTAAGCTCTCTCTCCGCGGATGCGGCGGGCCAGCTGGAAGTCTTTGGGCATGATGGTGACCCTCTTGGCGAAGAAGAGACCCACCAGGTGGGCCTCGCTGGTCTCCTGCAGAGCCATGACGGCGAAGCTCAGGACGGTCTTGAAGTCCTGAGCGATCTCCCTCACCAGGCGCTGGACGGGCAGCTTACGGATGAGCAGCTCCGTGGATTTCTGGTAGCGACGGATCTCTCTCAGAGCCACGGGCCTGTGACGGCGAGGCCTCTTCACTCTGCCGGTGGCCGGAGCGCCTCTCCGAGCAGCCCTGGTGGCTAGCTGTCTCCTGGGGGGCTTCTTCCTCCAGTAGATTTTACGGGCGGTCTGCTTGGTTCTTGCCATCGCTCTTTATTATTCTGTCTTATATTTCTTGCACGCCGCCTAAACTCCAGCCCAGCCCATATATCGGTCATATATGAACTTTATTCTGATCAACAATGCTTTTTTCTCTCTCCTATTGTGTCCCCACCCTCCCCCTCCCCCCACTGCCTACTATTCCCTTCCTGCTGACAGGCGCCTCCACGGCTCGCCGCGTCATTGAGAATGTCATTTATGACGTTTTCAGTGTCAAGTCAAATTCCTCGTATATTTACCTGTTATTTACTTGTAAATGTGCTTGGCAATAAACTTATTCTGATTCTGATTCTGATTCACGCACACACGCACACATACACATAACCAAATTAAATATTGGCCAGTCCAGAAGTCAGTGTTAATAATACATCCTGGTCACCTGTTGACTCGGTTTTGTGGGTCACGTTGAGTCGCCGATGGCTACTTTGTTATTAGCTTGTTAGCTTATGTGGATATCCATGCTAGTTTTCGTGAATTTTGCTCATTTTTTCTTGGCATTTTCAGATGAAACAAAGAGTCCATCACTGAAAAGTTATTATGGTTGGCTATTCGAGATAACAAATACATATCTAGCCTATTTTGTTGGTAATTACAAAATTTTCAACACAGTATTACAATTCTCACATATAAGATTCAAGATTCAAAGGCTTTATATAAGAAACCATTGCTATTAACTTTAAACATTATTAAAATGCAGCTGAAGAGGAGTGATATATTATTGCAGAATTGAGTAACTCCTGGATTCCCTACTGTTCAATCAGATTGCTCGGTCAGAAATAAGTGTTCCATATAAGAAAATAAGCTGCTAATTTGAACAAAAGGGAAATTTATCTAGAGAAAGGTTTTACAGTCTTCTGTACAAACTACAGTGGCGTGAAAAAGTGTTTGCCCCCCTCCTGATTTCTCTTTTTTTTTGTGTTTGTCACACTTAAATGTTTCAGATCATCAAACAAATTTAAATATTAGACAAGGATAACACAAGTAAACACAAAATGCAGTTTTTAAATGAAGGTATTTATTATTAAGGGTAAAAAAAAAATCCAAACCTGCATGTCCCTGTGTGAAAAAGTGATTGCCCCCCTGTTAAAACATAAATTAACTGTGGTTTATCACATCTTTGGAAAGCTGAGTTCAGTTTCTCTTGCCACACCCAGACCTGATTACTGCCACACCTGTTCTCAATCAAGAAATCACTTAAATAGGACCTGCCTGACAAAGTGAAGTAGACCAAAAGATCCTCAAAAGCTAGATATCATGTGGCGATCCAAAGAAATTCAGGAACAAATAAGAAACAAAGTAATTGAGATCTATCAGTCTGGAAAAGGTTATAAAGCCATTTCTAAAACTTTGGGACTCCAGCAAACCACAGTGAGAGCTATTATCCACAAATGGCAAAAACATGGAACAGTGGTAAACCTTCCCAGGAGTGGCCGGCTGACCAGAATTACCCCAAGAGCGCAGCGACGACTCATCCAAGAGGTCACAAAAGATCCCACAACAACATCCAAAGAACTGCAGGCCTCACTTGCCTCAGTTCAGGTCAGTGTTCATAACTCCACCATAAGAAAGAGACTGGGCAAAAATGGCCTGCATGGCAGAGTTTCAAGACGAAAACCTCTACTGAGCAAAAAGAACATAAAGGCTTGTCTCAGTGTTGCCAGAAAACATCTTGATGATCCCCAAGACTTTTGGGAAAATACTCTGTGGACTGACGAGACAAAAGTTGAACTTTTTGGAAGTGTGTGTTGTGATGTTGTGCATAGGACACATTATGGTGTTACACAGGTGGTGACGTCGCCCAGGGTATGAGAGGGCTGTGCGGAAGAGGGACGGTCTCTTGACCACCACTCTGCCTAACGGGAGCGTCTGTATATACATTGTGAGTCCTATAATAAAGTACTGTGTAGTTCACCCTTCGCCTCATTATTGTGCCACGTTTTACAGACATAACATGTGGCGACCAGGATGATGTCGTCTTTTTGGCCATTTTTGGAGATTCCGGGTTAGCCTCTGGTGCCTTGGACGAGGTGGTTCGCCGCGTTTCAGAATTATCTGGTGGCACTAAACATTGGCAAACTGAAGAAGGTACGAACAAGGGCAAGTTTGGGCCATAATTTGGGTATGGAAGGACAATGTATCCTTTCTACTTTGGGAGGTAGCGATAGCTTTGATGACGTGGTTGAGCGAATGGCGCAACATTTTCGCGTGCCTAAAAATGTCATCGTCAGGAGGGTCCAGTTTCGGCAGCGTCTCCAGCGGGTCGGCAAGTCAGCGCAGCACTATGTTGCAGACCTATGGCAGCTGGCTGGGAACTGCCAGTTTGGGGAGTTGGAAGAAGAAATGGTCCGCAACCAAATGGCGGAGCACATGCTGTGTTCGTCAGCTCGTTCGAGATTGCTTACACACTCCGGCGAATTAACTTTAGCCATGGCTGTGGTGATAGCCCAGCAGTGTGAAGCGGCAGACAAGTTATCACACGACCTCAGTGAGAGAGCTACGCTAAGCCGCCATGACTCACAATCAACAATGCAGGCTGTAGATCCAGACAGCGAAGACATTGAGCAAGAGGAATGCACTGCAGCTGTAAAAATGAGGTCCACCCCGGGATCATCCAAATGTTCAGGTTGTGGGTCCACTAAGCACCGGTACAATGTTAAAGAGTGTTCGGTGAGAGTTAAACGCAGTGGCAAGTGTGGACACCTGCATGATTTTGCCAGGACCTGTAATTGTCATGGGTGATCCTCGCGGGCCATTAATGAGACGCTATAGGCCAACCGATGAGTTTGCATATTTATTAACAAAGGGACAAAAGACAATGTAAACAGCCATGTGGGGCAAAAACACGGACTATGACGATGGTTAAGACTAAGGACACAAGATAACAGACTCTGAACAACACACTTACTGAGACTGAGAATCAAGAGGGTGACTGGCGCCGGGGTTAGGGACTCCAGCCGAACGTTGTGGGGAACCAACGTTGTGCGAGGTCGCAGCCATGAGTAACCTCAGCTGCTCCCTTAAATAAGGCACAGACATTAATCCGGCAATGAGAAACTAATCAGAGGAATGTGAATCAGCTGTCACGACACAGCTCGGCTCTGACAGCCAGAAGTCCCACTGTGACGCTGTCATAATAAAAGCCCTGGATGTCATAGGAAACACAACACAGAAGAACGGGGAAAATACTGGATGATCCGAGCGTGGACAATATCAGTACTCAGAACATGACAGTACTCCCCCCTTAAAAGGCGCATTCCAGACGTAACATTTAAACCCCCCACCCAGAAGGCCACCAGGGCCGCCCTAGGGAAGGTGAAGGGGGAACAGGCTAGGAGGGCAAGAACCAACAAAACACCAAATCAAGGAGAAGAGAAAGAGAGAAAAAAACACAGGAGGGCAACAATGAATCAGAAATGACAAGGCTTAAACACAGAAAAATAAAGACATGTTACTACAATTCCAGAGCATAGTAGAACACACAAGAAAACTAAAATACAGGTACATACAACGCACTGCACCCCAAAAAAATACCAAAAAGAAAAACAAACTCAGACCGCTACAAGCAGCGCAGCACACTAAGAATACAGTCAAATCACGTAACCGGCAAGGAAAACAAAAAAACATCTCTCAACCACAGAGGAACAAGGAAAACTGAAATACAGGCACATAATACAGCGTACCCCATAATACCAGGAAAAAATAATTCAACATGCTACAGAGCGGCGATATACAAACAGTTCAATATAGTCCATAGACAAAACAAAAGAGCATCCCTAACATTACAGGAGAGAGAAAAAAAAAAAAACACTACAGGAATGTCGGCAGGCAGAGCACAAAGAAACAAAAAACAAACAGTTCGGGAGGTCTACCTGCATCCAGCTTCCAAAACGCTGGCAGGGAAAAAAGAATCAGTTCGGGCGGCCTACCCCAGTCCCAGGCCCGGAGAAACAGTACCTCTGGCGGCCGGACCAGGTCGCCGAACAAAGAATGCAGTCCGTCGGGTGGCCGACCCAGAACGCCGAACTGGCGAAGCAGTTTCCCCGGCAGCCGACCCACGTCATTAGGCCACCAGGACGAGGGGAGAACTCGGAGACGGCCTCCCTACCGAGAGGGATAGCGAGGGGAAGCCGAGCCGAATATGGGGAATCCCAGCGGCACCTGGTGGAGGAAAAAAGGGATTGGGGAAAGGATGAGGGGCCAGTCCGGCGTCGAACGGCGGAGAATCTGCAGCTCCTTCTCCGAACTTCACTCGAACCGGCACTGGACCCTGATCGGGACAGTGCTGCACCCACAACGGACCTCGACTGGGCCGGAACAGCGCCCACGATGGACCCCAATTGGGTCAAAGCTGCACCCATGACGGACCCCAACTGGGCCGGCACAGCACCAGGGATGACCTCCAAACACGAACCTGGACACTTCCAGGACAGCGACCGGAACCGACTCGTCACCGGTGACCCCTGGTAGAAGGCTCAGAAGAACAAAGAATACCGGGGTCAGGATCACCGGCAGCGGCAGAGCCCAGCGAGACAAGCTCGGATGAAGCGGTCGGCTGCACCCGACTCGTTTCCCCGAGAGACAGGCAATGATGCTCAAGAATGGAAAAGAGAAAGACAAAATAGAGCACTTGCCTGATCTCGGGCTCTACCGCCATCCAGGACTCCGACGATCCAGGTTCCACGAGCTGGAGGTCCACTCCTGGTTCCCACTCGACTGCGTCGGGCTCCGCAGCCGGCATGATGGTCCTCACAGTCTGGGGATTCCCTGGCGCTGAAGTCCACGCCGAAGGCCCGCACGGTGTGGTGGCAGGGGATCCGTGGCCTGCTGGGTCGAACTGCCCCTCCACGGAGACCTGGGGATGCTTAATCGTCGGCGCAGGCTCCAGTCGGCAGTCTGCTCTCCTCCTCTGCCCGTGACTTGGCTACAGGGCTGGTACCAGGCTCTCCAGGGCCGCAGGCTCCTTCTTCGTCCGGCGGTGTATTCCAGGCACCGGGGGACGCTCAGGGGAAGGAGACACAGAGGATGCAGGTTCACAATTAGTAACTGCAGCAGGCAGAAGAAGTTCGGGGGACTGTGAACCCCGAACTCCACCCCCAGGAGTCAGACAAGGCAATTCACACAGTGAAGGAAAAGAATGAAAAGACACTTGCCTGCTCCACTGAAGGCCAATGGAAACTGCTGCAGCGGGCTTGGTTCTCTCCTTCTCCCTCTGGATGGTGACGGAGGGCCCCCTGGAAGACGAGGAGGAGCCGCTCGCACAGGATCAGGAACGGGTACAGCTGGAGACGGACTCATGGAGCTCACAGCAGCTGGGGAGAGCATCGAGGAGGAGGGAGGAGCAGCCGTGACAGTCTGGGGGCGAGGAGATGACGGAACAGCGGAAACAGATGACCCGGAGGCGGAGGCTGCTGTCTTTCCCCTTCGTCGAGATGCAGGGGCAACAGCTGGCTGGGAGGCAGAGTTATTTCGGCTACCCGGAGCTGGATCTGGACAGGGATCTCGCTGAGGCTTATTATGAGCAGTGTGACAACGTTTACCGGCAGAGGGCGAGGCGAAAGTTAAGTCTGGAAAACGCTGCTCCTGCGCGGAGACAGAGGCTAGCAGATCAGCATACTCGGGATAGTCATAGAGTTCAGGACTGACCTCCACCAGTCTGACTGCCGCCGTCACATGCTTCATGATTTGAGTTGGATGGGAGGAAGAGCGATCCTCAGCCACACGGCCCCGGATGAGCTCAGCTGTCCACTGCGTCTCTTCCGGGGGAATCCCGGCTGACGTCCTCCTCCGCTGTAGATGGGAACGGCCCTTGGGTGACGTGAACTTCTGGACCGGATGGGTGACAGGAACTGGATCCCGAGGCGAGGAACGGGGATGCCTCACCTTCGGCTTCCTGCCGGAGTCTCCCTCCAGTCCACAGATCTTCTCCTGGAGTGCCGAGATTTCTGCCATCCTCTTCCTAATTTCGGTGTGGTCCGCATAGCGAGGATGGCGGTTAATTGTCGCCTCTGCGAGGTCCAGGTACCAGCGTAAGCTGCTGGGGATGATGCTACTGCAAACACTTGAGAGTATACCATCTATCTTGATGAGAGCCATAACTAACTCGTAGCCCAAGCTCATGGCATAGCCCTTCCCTGGCGACGTCATCTCCTAACACGCTGGTACACGGAGAAACAGGGGAAAAACTACAAGCCCCAAAAACACAAACTCACGGCGACCGGTGTCTCATTTTGGCTGCGACCTACTGTCATAGGTGGCCCTTGCGGGCCATTAATGAGACACTATAGGTCAACCGATGAGTTTGCATATTTATTAACAAAGAAACAAAAGACAAAGTAAACAGCCACATGGGGCAAAAACACGGACTATGACTATGATTAAGACTGAGGACACAAGATAACAGACTCTGAACAACACACTTACTGAGACTGAGAATCAAGAGGGTGACTGGAGCCGGGGTTAGGGACTCCAGTTGAACGTTGTGGGGAACCAACGTTGTGCGAGGTCGCAGCCAGGAGTAACCTCAGCTGCTCCCTTAAATAAGGCACAGACATTAATCCGGCAATGAGAAACTAATCAGAGGAATGTGGATCAGCTGTCACGATGCAGCTCGGCTCTGACAGCCGGAAGTCCCACCGTGACGCTGTCATAATAAAAGCCCTGGATGTCATAGGAAACACAACACAGAAGAACGGGGAAAATATTGGATGATCCGAGCGCGGACAATATCAGCGCTCAGACCATGACAGTAATAGGTTCGCGTGAGTGTAACGGCGACACAAAGCAGATACCCCTGCTCCAACTCCTATGGTGATTCACACAGTCTCCCCGAGCACAGAGGGCCGTACATACTGTATGGTGAAGTTGGACAGCAAGGAGGTGCCGCTACTGGTGGACACGGCCGCGGTGAGGTCCGTGCTGAACTGGCCTACTGTGAGGAGTTTTTTCCCCATATCACCGAGTGAGAGGTCTTTCAATGCCATTTTGTGGATATGGTGGAAATAGACTGCCCATTGTGGGTTTGCTGGAACTGACAGCTAGATACAAGGCAGCGGAGGTAGCTAATCTGCAGTTTGTGGTGATTCGAGTTAATGTGATGGGCTGTGACCTTTTCTACGGACTTGGCTTCACGATCACCAGCGATAGTGGAGAGGAGTGGTCGGGCTGCGGCTTGTGGGACTGGCCGGTTCCGCGAGTGTTGGACGATGCAATATGGAATGAACCTTGGCCTAGTATTCTGGGAGATGAGCAGGACCAACCCCATCCAGGGCCATCGCGGAAGGGTGCCTGTGCCAGGATCCAAGTTGCTTTAGCTGAGGGAACTGGGCGGCGCTGTGGGACGCCTGTGACGGCGGATGGAGCCAAGTGGATGACTTATCCTGTTTCGGGAATTCGTCTGGGAGGCACCGAGAAGCAGGGGGTCACAACGGCTTCACCAGCATCTGAAATGAAAACGAGTGGGGCAGGACCGGCTGACACGGTGAAACAACATGCCACACAGGAACACTGGAAGCTGAGCCGGGCTCCTCTGGGGGTCACTGATGTGGTCCGGCCCAAGAAGAGAGCCCGGTTGAGAGGGGTTTGCAGGAAGAGAAAACGACAGGAGGACCAGGGGCGGCTGCAGGTAGTGGCTGTTCAGGAGGATGGCTACCTTCAGCTGTCTGATGATACACAGAGACATCTCAACAGGCTGCGACGCGCCAATGAAGAGGGAGAGGTGTCTCGGTGTTGACGTGGGTCACCTCCGGGCGCCAAGAGAAGAAGATGCTCGGGTTGGGACCTGTGTGACAGGTCTCAGGGGGGTGGGCTCTCTATGAGCACTGACTGATAATGGGGGTGCAATGTGTTGTTGGTGTGTAAATTGCCCGAGTTCTAGTTTTTCTGTATGTGGTTGAAGTGAAAATTATTCTAATGGTCTATTGAGTGTGGAGTTTGTTTGTATATATGTTCATTGTGGTAATGGGATTATTTTATACCTTATATTAGGAACAGGGCAGGTTTTATTTTATTGGCTATTTTGGTAACAGAGACGGCAGAATAATCCGTCCAGCCGTGTGGGGGGTGGAGCAGTAGTCCACCTGTTACCCCCTAGCTTTAATTATTTTGTGTGGATGAGGTAGGCCCTAATGATTTTCTGTTTAATTTAGAGTGTGATTTGGGTTCCATATTCGGGAGGGTTCCGATTGTGTATGTTTGTTCATTTTTTTAAGGGGAGGGAATGGGATGTTGTGCATAGGACACATTATGGTGTTATACAGGTGGTGACGTTGCTCAGGGTATAAGAGGGCTGTGCGGTAGAGGGGCGGTCTCTTGACCACCTCTCTGCCTAACGGGAGCATCTGTATATACACTGTGAGTCCTATAATAAAGTACTGTGCAGTTCACCCTTCGCCTCATTATTGTGCCACATTTTATGGATCTAACATGTGTCCCATTACATCTGTCGTAAAAGTAACACAGCATTTCAGAAAAGGAACATCATACCAGCAGTAAAATATGGTGGTGGTAGTGTGATGGTCTGGGGCAGTTTTGCTGCTTCAGGACCTGGAAGACTTGCTGTTGTAAATGGAACTATGAATTCTGCTGTCTACCAAAAAATCCTGAAGGAGAAAGTCCGGCCATCTGTTCGTGACCTCAAGCTGAAGTGCACTTGGGTTCTGCAGAAGGGCAATGATCCAAAACACACCAGCAAGTCCACCCCTGAATGACTTAAGGAAAACAAAATGAAGACTTTGGAGCGGCCTAGTCAAAGTCCTGACCTGAATCCAATTGAGATGCTGTGGCATGACCTTAAAAAAGTGGTTCATGCTCAAAAACCCTCCAGTGTGGCTGAATTACAACAATATTGCAAAGATGAGTGGACCAAAATTCCTCCACAGCTGTAAAAGACTCATTGCCAGTTATCGCAAACGCTTGGTTGCAGGTGTTGCTGCTAAGGGTGGCCTAACCAGTTATTAGGTTTAGGGGGCGATCACTTTTTCACACAGGGTCATGTAGGTTTGGATTTTTTTTCCCCCCTTAATAATAACCACCTTCATTTAAAAACTGCATTTTGTGTTTACTTGTGTTGTCTTTGTCTAATATTTAAATTTGTTTGATGATCTGAAACATTTAAGTGTGACAAACAGAAAAAAAAATGAGAAATCAGGAAGGGGCAAATACTTTTTCACACCACTGTACTTTGCAGATAGGAGAAACATATTTTCCCTCTACTCTACACGATTGGCTGTATGGACTGAATGACAATAAAGTTGGCTTCTTCTTCTTGCAAGACAAAATTTACAATAAAAAAAGCCTCAAACTATATGAACAAAATTGCAATAAATACAGTATATCATATGTACATTAGAAAAAACTGCAAGCACGTTGTACAAGGAAAGTAGAAAAATATGCTCATTTATGAAAAAAATAAATTTGAGGAAACATTTGCTAATTTAAAACAATAAATAAAATGAATAAATATGTTAATAAAGAAATTTAAGAGGAAGTCGTGCATATTTACAAGAAGAATAAAAAAGACTTGTAGATATAAAAAAAATTTCTCATTTTGAACAACCTTTGGATACTTACTACTAAATATCCAAAGGTTATATCATTTTCTTACAACAAAGATATACCTGTATGCACATGATACAGTAATATATACATACAGTATATACAGTTGCACCCTCCTTGCAACAAGCTGTTGAGGAGCTGCAGACAGCCTTTGAACAGCTGCAGGGTTCTTTAAGTAACTTAAAACTCATTCGTAATGCAAAAAAGACTAAATGTATGCTTTTTTCCAGAGCTTGGTTACAGCACTCTGACATGTCAATCTTCACTGTAGGGAGGGAGTCAATCAAACAGGTATCATCCTACAAGTACCTGGGAATCCAGGTGGATGATAAGCTGTCATTTAAAGTGACATTGAAAAACTGGTGAAAAAACTTAAGGTTAAGCTGGGTTTTTTACTACTGGAATAGGGAATGCTTTAATTTTTATGCTAAGAAAATTCTGGTGCAGACTACTTTAAGTGTTTTGGATTATGGGGACATTATATACAGTTAGGCCCAAAAATATTTGGACAGTGACTCAAGTTTTGTTATTTTAGCTGTTTACGAAAACATATTCAGGATATGATTATATAATCAATATGGGCTTAAAGTGCAGACTCTCAACTGTAATTTGAGAGTATTCACATCCAAATTGGAGCAAGGTTTTAGGAATTACAGCTCTTTAATACATAGCCGCCTCTTTTTCAAGGGACCAAAAGTAATTGGACAATTGACTCAGAAGGCTGCAAAAAAAAATAAAAAATAAAAAAATAACAAGGCTGCATGGGCTCTTCCCTCATTAACCTGTCATCAATTAAGCAGTTAAAAGGTCTGGAGTTGATTCCAGGTGTGGCGTTTGCATTTGGAAGCTGTTGCTGTGAACACACAACATGTGGTCAAAGGAGCTCTCAATGGAGGTGAAACAGACCATCCTGAGGCTGAAAAAAAAGAAGAAATCCATCAGAGAGATAGCAGAAATGTTAGGAGTGGCCAAATCAACAGTTTGGTACATTCTGAGAAAAAAGAGTGCACTGGTGAGCTTGGGAACTCAAAAAGGCCTGGACGTCCACGGAAGACAACAGTGGTGGATGATCACAGAATCCTTTCCATGGTGAAGAACAACCCCTTCACAACATCCACTCAAGTGAAGAACACTCTCCAGGAAGTAGGTGTATCAGTATCTAAGTCTACCATAAAGAGAAGACTTCATGAGAGTAAATACAAAGGATTCACCACAAGGTGCAAACCATGAATCAACCTCAAAAATAGAAAGGCCAGAATTGACTTTGTCAAAAAACACCTGAAGAAACCAGCCCAGTTCTGGAACAGCATTCTTTGGGCAGATGAGACTAAGATCAACCTGTACCAGAATGATGGGAAGAAGAAAGTTTGGAGAAGAATTGGAACAGCTCATGATCCAAAGCACTACATCTTCTGTAAAACATGGTGGAGGCAGTGTGATGGCATGGGCATGCATGGTTTCCAATGGCACTGGGTCACTTGTGTTTATTGATGATGTGACAAAAGACAGAAGCAGCTGGATGAATTGTGAAGTGTATAGGGATATACTTTCTGCTCAGATTCAGCCAAATGCAGCAAAGTTGATTGGACGGTGCCTCACCAATGATCCAAAACATACTGCAAAAGCAACCCAGGAGTTTTTTAAAGCAACAAAGTGGAATATTCTGCAATGGCCAAGTCAATCACCAGATCTCAACCCGATCGAGTATGCATTTCACTTGCTCAAGACAAAACTTAAGGCAGAAAGACCCACAAACAAGCAACAACTGAAGACAGCTGCAGTAAAGGCCTGGCAAAGCATCACAAAGGAGGAAACCCAGCGTTTGGTGATGTCCATGGGTTCCAGACTTCAGGCAGTCATTGCCTGCAAAGGATTCTCAACAAAATATTGAAAAGTAACATTTTACTTAGGGTTATGTTTATTTGTCCAATTACTTTTGAGCCCCTGAAATGAGGAGCATTTGTATAAAAATAGCTACAATTCCTACATGTTTAATCATATATTTTTGTTCAACCCCTTGAATTAAACCTTAAAGTAAGTCTGCACTTCAATTCTGTTGTAGTTGTTTCATTTCAGATCCAATGTGGTGGCATGCAGAGCCCAAATCATGAAGATTGTGTCACTGTCCAAATATTTCTGGGCCTAACTGTACATGCATGCAGCTGCCTCTATTTTGTGATACTTGGATTCTGTTTATCACAGTGCTTTACGGTTCATAACCAACTCAGTGTCTCGTACACATCACTGTATTCTTTATAATCTAGTCTCCTGGCCTTCTCTCAGCATAAGGAGAAAACGCCACTGGTTTATTTTTATTTACAAAGCCATACTGGGTAATTTCCCATCATATCTCTGTAATCTTTTATTTCCTAAAACCAACTGCTATAACTCTCGTTCCTCTAAAGGCCCTGTCACACCGAGACGATTTAGGCAATGTTTGCAAAACGTATGAAAAATTTGGAAAATACACTGGCATACGTCGAATCAGTTATGGCTCAGTTTTGTCTAAGTTAAGAACACGCTGAAGCACACTAATATACGGTGTAGTTCGCCAAGCTCCTGCGTATGGTTGATACGTCCCACATTCGTGGAGCAAAGGTTGTAGGGAAGTTATGCATTCAATGACACACGTTACTTGTCAGTGAATCATAGTTACTCATAAGTCAAAACTCATTGAGATAAATGTCTAGCATACCCAAAAATTATTTCTAACATATGAGTAACACTCTTTGAACCTATGTGTAACTTATTGTTACACATGTTGTAACAGGTTTCTAACTTACAGCTACCCTATAATAGCATATTTGCAGCGTCAGTTCACAGGAAAAACCCGTACAGAGCTCAGCTGCTGCCTGCAGCACGCACACACACACACACACACACACACACACACGTACTTTTTCGTATAATGGGACCTGTCGGGGATGTGTCTGAGCACTTTAAAACGACGGGATAAAGAGCCAAATCACTGTTTATTGGTTGATCAGAGATGATTTCTCGCACACCTAGGATTCTTGGATCAGGCGGCAATGGCAGTTTGGCATGACCGCGCTATGCAGAAGTTACGATAAACTATACAGAAGTTATGCATAGTTAGACTATTGTTGCACATAAGTTGTGAATGTCGGCAACACATGAAACATTCATTGGTTTAAGTAATTTAGAAGTTATGGAAATATTCTATATAAGTTACTAATACGTTATGTACTGTATATGTCCAACTCGTTATGGATATGTGATCCATATGGCCAAAAGTGAAAATTTCACCATATACCAGCGTTTTAGACCAATTTTTATACGTTTAGCAAACGCTGCCTAAATCATCTAGATGTGACAGGGCCATACAGTAAGTGGCTGCTGTATAATATTCCTCGAGTGTTCAGCGAACTTGGACAAACAGCATTTTCTTATTATGCTCCTTGGTCTTGGAATGATCTTCAGAAAACATTACAATGAAATGAACTGGCCGAAACTAACAAATACAAAGCCTTGATAAGGAGATATATTACAGAGGATTGTAAATGCTTTTCCTGAGCTGAAATTTTTTTGGTAATGTTTTTAGCGGTTTTTACCTATTTATTTTATTAGTTTTATTGTTTTGAATTGTTTTAGATGTGCTGACTTTTGTTGTCCTATTGTTCTATGTACTGGTGTGCCATCTTGGCCAGGTCTCCCTCGAAAAAGAGATGGAAATATCAAGGGACTTCCTGGTTAAATAAATAAATGTAAAAAATAATAGATATGTTTTAGTCCTGTAATTATACTCTTTACTTGGATAATTTTTTGTTGGAGAAGTGACCTGTGTGTGTTGGGTCTCCAGATGAGTACCAGCGATGTGATTTTGAGGACGACCTGTGTGGATGGGACCTGAGGTCATTTTCTGACCTAAAATGGGTTCGAACCAATCAAGAGAGCATTTCCATGTCGGATCCCCGAAGAGGACCAGGCAGAGATCACACCAACAACACTGCGTCTGGTATTCTATTTTCTCTGTGGAAAAAGGCTCTTGCTGTTTGTACTTAATGCCTCAGGTGCACTTATTCTAAAATGAAATACATAAATTGTAATTGATATATTTGATAGGTCACTTTCTATATGTCACCCACCCTGAATATGATGTCCAAATGGATTGGGCTGCTTTTCAAAGTCAACCTCTTCAACCCACCAACAGCTTACATCCCTGCAAGGTAAGCCTTAGTTGAGCCTTGGTGGAGGTATGCACCCATGGATCGCCTCCAAAATGTAATGAACTTGTGCGTAGCCCAAGACTTAGACTTAGACTTAGACTTAAACTTTATTAATCCCTTTGGGATGACTCCCTCTGGGAAATTTAAAATTTCCAGCAGCACATAAAAGGAGCATACAGATCAGAAAAGCAAAAAAGAGAAAAAAAAATAAACACTTAACATAATATACACAATATAAATACAGGGCTGAATATGGCTTGTACAAGTATGGTTAAGTTAAAGTTATTGCACTATGAATGCCCTACTGTCCTCTGTACTCTATGCACCCCACCCCACCCCCCCAAGTGAGGAGTTATAGAGTGTGATGGCATGGTGGACAAAAGAATTCTTGAGCCTGTTGGTCCGACACTTAGGAAGGAGCAGAAGAGACACCTCTGGTGAAAATTTCATCAAACCCTGTCCAGTAGTCTCTGAGTAATCTTGCTAAAACATTGTGAGAAGATTGAGCCTTGGTGGAGGTATGCACTCTTGGCCAATCACTAAACTCTAATGGGTTTCTCTGTAGCCCAAGGACCACTTCTGGTGATAATTTCATCAAAATCTATCCAGTAGTTTTTGTGTAATCCTGATGCACAAATACAAACAAGGGCCTTGGTGGAGGTATGCACTCTCAGATCATCACCAAAATCTTATGGGTTCATCCTGAGGCCAAGGACCACCTTTGGTGGAAAATTTTGTCCACCATTGTGGGACTAATAAAGGCTTATCTTATCTTATCAAATCCGTCCAGTAGTTTTTGTATAATCCTGCTAACAGTTAAACAAACAGACAAACAAACTAGAAAAGCACTCAGAGAGTGCATACCTCCACCAGGGCTCCTTCCGTTCGTCATGGATCACCTCCAAAATGTAATGGGTTCGTGTGTATGCCATGAGCCAGTTCTGGTGAAAATTGCAGGAAAGTCTATCCAGTAGTTTGGGAGGATTCTTGCTAACACTCTGAGAAAGTAAGAACCTTGGTGGAGGTATGCATTCTCAGATAATCACCAAAATGTTATGGGTTCCTCTCTAGCCCAAGGGCCAACTCTGATGAAATTTTCATCCAAATCCATCCAGTGGGTTTTGTGTAATCTCGCTCCACAAAATCAAACAAGGTCCATGGTGGAGGTATGCACTCTCAGATCATCACCAAAATTTATTGGGTTCATCCTTAGGCCAAGATGTGGTGAAATTTTCATCAAACTCCATCCAGTAGTTTTTGCATAATCCTGCCACCAGACGGCTGGACAAACAGACAAACCCCCCTGATTACATTACCTCCTTAGTGGAGGTAACAAACAAGTGTGCAGCAGCAAAAACATTAGCTCCTTAGTGGAGGTAATGAGTACTAGAGGTGCAGTGTTTACTCTAATATTGATGGAGGAATTACCGGAGTTACCGGAGTGGTGGCTCAGTTGGTAGAGCATCCGTCCCACACATGGGAGGCAGGAGTTCAAATCCCGGCCGGGTCATGCCAAAGACCATATACAGTGGGGGAAAAAAAGTATTTAGTCAGCCACCAATTGTGCATGTTCTCCCACTTAAAAGATGAGAGAGGTCTCCAATTTTCATCATAGGAATACCTCAACTAATGAGAGACAAAATGAGAAAAAAAAATCCAGAAAATCACATTGAAAGATTTTTAATGAATTAATTGGTAAATTCCTCGGTAAAATAAGTATTTGGTCACTTACAAACAAGCAAGAATTCTGGCTCTCACAGACATGTAACTTCTTCTTTAAGAGGCTCCTCTGTCCTCCACTCGTTACCTGTATTAATGGCACCTGTTTGAACTCGTTATCAGTATAAAAGACACCTGTCCACAACCTCAAACAGTCAGATTCCAAACTCCACTATGGCCAAGACCAAAGAGCTGTCAAAGGACACCAGAAACAAAATTGTAGACCTGCACCAGGCTGGGAATACTGAATCTGCAATAGGTAAGCAGCTTGGTGTGAAGAAATCAACTGTGGGAGCAATTATTAGAAAATGGAAGACATTCAAGACCACTGATAATCTCCCTCGATCTGGGGCTCCACGCAAGATCTCACCCCGTGGGGTCAAAATGATCACGAGAACAGTGAGCAAAAATCCCAGAACCACATGGGGGGACCTAGTGAATGACCTGCAGAGAGCTGGGACCAAAGTAACAAAGGCTACCGTCAGTAACACACTACGCCGCCAGCGACTCAAATCCTGCAGTGCCAGACGTGTCCCCCTGCTTAAGCCAGTACATGTCCAGGCCCGTCTGAAGTTTGCTAGAAAGCATTTGGACAATCCAGAAGAGGATTGGGAGAATGTCATATGGTCAGATGAAACCAAAATAGAACTTTTTGGTAAAAACTCAACTTGTCGTGTTTGGAGGAGAAAGAACACCATACCTACTGTGAAGCATGGGGGTGGAAACATCATGCTTTGGGGCTGTTTTTCTGCAAAGGGACCAGGACGACTGATCCGTGTAAAGGAAAGAATGAATGGGGCCATGTATCGTGAGATTTTGAGTGAAAACCTCCTTCCATCAGCAAGGGCATTGAAGATGAAACGTGGCTGGGTCTTTCAGCATGACAATAATCCCAAACACACCGCCCAGGCAATGAAGGAGTGGCTTCGTAAGAAGCATTTCAAGGTCCTGGAGTGGCCTAGCCAGTCTCCAGATCTCAACCCCATAGAAAATCTTTGGAGGGAGTTGAAAGTCTGTGTTGCCCAGCGACAGCCCCAAAACATCACTGCTCTAGAGGAATGGGCCAAAAATAGAATGGGCCAAAATAGGAGGAATGGGCCAAAATAGAGGAATGGGCCAAAATACCAGCAACAGTGTGTGAAAACCTTGTGAAGACTTACAGAAAAGGTTTGACCTCTGTCATTGCCAACAAAGGGTATATAACAAAGTATTGAGATAAACTTTTGTTATTGACCAAATACTTATTTTACTGAGGAATTTACCAATTAATTCATTAAAAATCCTTCAATGTGATTTTCTGGATTTTTTTTTTCTCATTTTGTCTCTCATAGTTGAGGTATACCTATGATGAAAATTGGAGACCTCATTCATCTTTTAAGTGGGAGAACTTGCACAATTGGTGGCTGACTAAATACTTTTTTGCCCCACTGTAAAAGCAGAACTTCCTGCCGTCCAGCTTGGTGCTCAGCAATAATGGAATGAAGGAGGGAAATCTGTGGCAGCGCCTTGCATGGCAGCGACCCCTCTGATTCTATAATGGGTGTGTGTGTGATTAACACTGTAGATAAGAGAAACACAATTTCATTCTACTGTACATGATTAGCTGTATGGATTGAATGACAATAAAGGGTGGTTTAAGTTTAAGTTTTAAGGAAAGGTCAGAAGGAGTTGCACTGTCTTTGTGGATCTAGAGAAAGCATATAATAGGGTGCCAAGAGAGGAAGTGAGGTACTGTATGAGGAAGTCAGGAGTGACATAAAAGTATGTGAGGGTGGTGCAGGACATGTACAGTGGATATAAAAAGTCTACACACCCTTGTTCAAATGCCAGGTTTTTGTGATGTAAAAAATAAGACCAAGATAAATCATTTCAAAACTTTTTCCACCATTATGTGACCTATAACCTGTACAACCCAATTGAAAGGCAGACTGAAATCTTTTAAGGGGAAAAATAAAAAGCTTACAATAACCTGGTTGCATAAATATGCACACCCTTAAACTAACACTTTGTTGCAGCACCTTTGACATTTATTACAGCATTCAATCTTTTTGGGGAGGAGTCTATCAGCGTGGCACATCTTGATGTGGCAATATTTGCCCACTCTTCTTTGTAAAAACACTCCAAATCTGTCAGATTGTGAGGGCATCTCCTGTGCACAGCCCTCTTCAGATCACCCCACAGATGTTCAATCGGATTCAGATCTGGTCTCTGGCTGGGCCATTCCAAAAACTTAATCTTATTCTAGTGAAGCCATTCTTTTGTTGATTTGGATGTGTGCTTTGGGTCATTGTCATGCTGAAAGATGAAGTTTCTCTTCATCTTCAGCTTTCTATCAGAAGCCTGAACGTTTTGTGCCAACACTTGCTGGTGTTTAGAACTGTTCATAATTCCCTCCACCTTGACTAAGGCCCCAGTTCCAACTGAAGAAAAACAGCCCCAAAGCATGATGCTGCCACCACCATGCTTCACTGTAGGTACGGTGTTCTCTTGGTGAAGAGCAGTGTTGTGTTTGTGCCAAATATACTTTTTGGAATTATGGCCAAAAAGTTCAACCTTGATTTCATCAGACCATAACACATTTTCCCACATGTGTTTGGGAGATTTCAAATGTGTTTTTTGCAAAATGTAGCCAGGCTTGGATGTTTTTCTTCATAAGATAAGGCTTCTGTCTTGCCACCCTACCCCATAGCCCAGACATATGAAGAAGACGGGAGATTGTTGTCACATGTACTAAACAGCCAGTACTTGCCAAAACATGCAAGTTAAGTTAATTGGAGACTCTAAAGTGGCCCTAGGTGTGGATGTGTGTGTGTGTGAATGGTGAAGGGATTGGCTGCCTCATACCATTCACGTGGATGCCCTGAATTTCCCTCTGGGATTAATAAAGTATACAAAATACAAAAATACTTGCCAGAAATTCCTGCAGCTCCTTCAGTGTTGCTGTTGACCTCTTGGCAGCCTCCCTGACCAGGTTTCTTCTCGTCTTTTCATCAATTTTGGAGGGACATCCACTTCTTTCGCCTTGCATGGCAGCGACCCATCTGATTCTATGTGATTAACATTGTAGATAGGAGAAACGTAATTTCGTTCTACTGTACATGATTGGCTGTATGGACTGAATGACAACAGAGATGGCTTCTTCTTCTTCTTGGTAATGTCATTGTTGTGCCATATGATCTCCACTTGATGATGACTGTCTTCACTGTGTTCCATGGTATATTTAATGCCTTGGAAATTCTTTTGTACCCTTCTCCTGACTGATATCTTTGAACAATGAGATCCCTCTGATGCTTTAGAAGCTCTCTACGGACCATGGCTTGTGCTGTAAGATGTGATGACAAAAATAATAATGCATCAGATTTATATAGCGGTTTACAAATAGATACATTATTCATTCACTCCAGACAGACAATGGTAGCGGCAAGCTACTACTGTAGCCACAGCTGCCCTGGGGCAGGCTGATGGAAATGTGGCTGCCAATCTGTGCCACTGGCCTCTCCGGCCACTACTGAACATTTAACTCATTCATACCCAGTGTTATGGACACTGGAGGCAAGGTGGGTAAAGTGTCTTGCCCAGGGACACAACGGCAGGATATCAGGGGAGAGCGGGATTTGAACCGCCAACCATCCAGTTATTGGACAATCTGCTCTACCTCCTGAGCCACAGCCGCCCCTAAAAATGTCAGGAAAAGCCTAATAGAACAGCTAAACTTTATTTGCGATTAATCAGAGGCACTTTAAATGGTGGCAGGTGTGTGCTGACTCCCATTTAACATGAGTTTGAATGTGATTGGTTAATTCTGAACACAGCCACATCCCCAGTTATAACAGGGTGTGCATATTTATGCAACCACGTTATAAGTTTTTTATTTTTTATTTTTTCCTCTTAAAAGATTTCAGTTTGTTTTTCAATTGGGTTGTACAGGTTATAGGTGATATTAATGGTGGGAAAAGTTTTGAAATGATTTATCTTGGTCTCATTTTTTTTTAATATCACAAAAACCTGGCATTTGAACAGGGATGTGTAGACTTTTTATATCCACTGTATGAAGAGAGAGAGACGGGGTGAGGTGTGCTGTAGGAGTGACAGATGGATGGTGGGGTGTGGGATTACATCTGGGCTCAGCTCTGAACCCCTTCTTGTTGCCATGGTCATGGACGCGGGGACCAATGAGGTCAGGCCAGAGACTCCGTGGGTTTTGATGTTTACAGATGACATTGTGATCTGTAATGAGAGTAGGGAGGGAGCAGGTGGAAGAGAACCTGGAGAGGTGGAGGTATGCTCTAGATCAGGGGTGTCAAACTCATTCCATGGAGGGCCAAGACCCTGCATGTTTTACTTCCACCCAGTGTCTTCAGCAGGTGTTTTCACTGATCAGCAATCAATTGGAAGAAATTTGATGAAATCACCTGTTGAAGACACTGGGTGGAGGTAAAACCTGCAGGGTCTTGGCCCTCCATGGAATGAGTTTGACACCCTTGCTCTAGATAGAAGAGGAATGTAAGTCAGTAGAAGCGAGACAGAATGCATGTGTGTCAATGAGAGGCAGGCAGGTGAAACGTTAAAGATGCAAGGAGTAGAGGTAGTGAAGGTAGATTAGTCTATTAGGCTGTGGGGGTGCTCAGAACACAAGGAAGAACCGGGATCAGTTCCACCGGCAGCGCCAGAGCCCAGCGAGACGAGCTCGGGTGCAGCGGCCGGCTGCCCCTCACTCGCCTCCCCATGAGGCAGGCAAAAATGCTCTAACACACCATACAGGAAAACAAGAAAGAGCATTTGCCTGCACTCGGGCTCTGGAGCTATCCAGGACTTCGCCGATCCAGGTTCAGGAAGAAACTGGTCGTCGGGCTCCCACTCGGCTATGTCGGGTTCCATAGCCGGCCTGATGGTCTCTGCAGCTGGATCCTCATGCGCTGGCGTCCACGCCAATAACCCGTATGGCGTGGGGGCAGAGGACCCTGGACCTGCTGACTCTGGCTGCATCCCTGAGGAACCCTGGGGACGCTCTCTCGTCGGCTCTGGCTCCTCACTGCAGTCCGTTCTCCTCCTCTGTCCAAAACAAGGCTGCAAGACCGGGACATCTCCCAGGGCTGCAGGCCTCCCCCTCGTTCGACGGCGTGGGACTGACGCCGAGGACCGCTCCACAGGAGGAGACACAGAGGCAGCAGGTTAAATATAACAGGCTACAGCTGGGGAAAGAAACTCAGGGAGCTGCGAACCCTGAGCTTCACCCCCAGGAGTCAGACAAGACAGATCACTATTATTACTAAGAAAGTGAACTTGGACTTGCCTGTCTCCCGGGGGGAGGATGTTATCAGCTGTAGTGGACGTTGCTCCTTCCCTCGCTCGCTGGATGGAAAAGGATCCAAGAACGGAGCCCACCGGCACAGGACTCAGCTCACTCTCAGCAGCTGGCTGGTTGAGGGGGTCATCCCGGCGGCCCGGAACTGGAGCTGGAGCTTGCCGAAGATGCGCCCGGCCGTGACGCCGACGCCTTCGCCGGCCCCCAGATGGTGCGAACTCCCGAAATGGATTGAAGGCAGGATCAGGGTCCATAAGCGAAGAGCAGGAGTGCCTCTTCACCTGCTTCATGCCGCGTTCCTCCTCCATCATCAGGAATAATTCGCGTTGTGCGGCGATGTCCTCCCTCCTCGCGTCGACTTCCGGGTGGTTGGCGTAGCAGGGGGAGAGATTACTGAGAACATCTTCGGCGGCGTCCAGGTACCAATGTATGCCGTGGTCATAATCCAACATGGAAGCGGAGATGAGTAGCTCATCCACGGCTTCCAAAACACACGTCATCACGTGACTCTTCGGTGACGGCATTCCTCACATACACAGGTCCCAGACAGAGAAAAGCAACGTCCAAAACTCAAACTCACTGGTGAAAAGCATCTCAAGATGGCGTCACCGTAAACGCTGTTTGGGCAGCAGTGTACTGTCATGCACTGGCCCTCACGAGCCAGCATAAGACGCACACAACGTCACCAGTGAGTTTTTCAGTGAGTTTATTACGGTGAAAAAGGTGTTTACACAAGCTGCTGCGATAATGACAGAGTCTTCGCAGAACAGGAAGCATAGGGCTATACAGCACACTACAGGTCCAAAGCAGGAGACAGTCACACACAGTCAGGCTTTGTAATAATTAGCCACACGGGCTGCCAAGGCAGGGACTTACAGAACAATCAACACCGGAGGGAATAAGGCTAATGAGCTCACTTACTGGTCCCGGTGAAAGACGGTCAAGCCCAAGGCAGCCGAGGTGTGAATACCGTCCAGGCATCCGCAACGTGACGATGGGTGAACAGATTAGCGGTCAGGTTCGTGACCAGATGCAATCAGACACTGCTGCGTCATACTGACGCTAGCACACAGCTTAAATAACCCAGGACTGATGACAGATGACAGACAGCTGGCCGACCGTTGACAGGCGGAAACCCCTCCGAGCACTTTCACAATAAGAGCCCGGAGAGGCCAAAATACCGCCCGCAGCTATCAAGGCCGGCAGCGAGACATAACTTTAACCCGAGCGCGATCAGAACCGACGCTCGGGTCATAACAATGATATGGTAATTTTTCCTTAATTTTAGACATCTTTATAAATAAATATGCAATTTTTTTCTCCTTAATTTAAACATTTGTGATAAATGTTCATTATTTTTTGATAAATTTATCTTCATGCAAATTTGCAACTTTTTACTCAGAAACTCACTTACTCAGAAGTTTTTTCTTGTTTATTTGTGAATTTTCTCATATACAGGTGCATCTCAATAAATTAGAATGTCATCGAAAAGTTGATTTATTTCAATAATTCAACTCAGAAAGTGAAACTCATATATTATATAGATTCATTACACACAGAGTGATATATTCCAAGTGTTTATTTATTTTAATTTTCATGGTTATGGCTTATAGCTCATGAAAAGCCCAAATTCAGTTTCAAAAAAAATTAGAATATTATATAAAATTAATTAAAAAAAAGATTTTTAATAGAAATGTTGGCCGATTGAAAAGTATGTCCATGTACACACTCAATACTTGGTCGGGGCTCCTTTTGCATAATTACTGCATCATTGCAGCATGACATGGAGGTGATCAGCCTGTGTTACTGCTGAGCTGTTATGGAAGCCCAGGTTGCTTTGATAGCGGCCTTCAGCTCGTCTGCATTATTGGGTCTGGTGTATTTCATCTTCCTCTTGACAATACACCATAGATTCTCTATGGGATTTAGGTCAGGAGAGTTTGCTGGCTAATCAAGCACAGTGATACCATGGTCATTAAACCAAGTACAGTATTTGTACTTTTGGCAGTGTGGGCAGGTGCCATTGTCATAAACCCCCCGTGAGCTTTACAATTGCACACGGAGGAGAGAAGGAGATATGAGGATTTAAATGCAAGGGTATCACACACACATTTATTGAATATCCATAGAAGCTCGGGCTAATAAAAGAGTCCAGTAGTGATGCTAGGCTGCACAGGGAAAAGCGTAGCAGTTATGCCGCACAGGGAAACGCTACCAGCATAGCGGCACAACTGCACAGAGAAACACTACAATTACTCACAGCCTAGCGATCCTCGTCCTCCATTGGAGCGGTGAGCAAACTCCAAACAGTCCTTCATTGACGTGACGGTTACACAGAGGAAGATACGACCGTGTGAACTCGTACAATGATCCAGCGGTGTTTATCCAGCAAAAGGCTACTTTTATACAAACACGGCTGGCCTCACAAATAGGCAGCACCTGGGCGAGGCGCGGGGAGGATAATTACCGGGATAGGGAACAGCTGGTGGAGAGGTGAGGGAGAGCGAGGGGGCATGGTCAGACCGGCAGACTGTCAGCAGCGTGGGAGAAAGTAGATTGCTGATGCTGGCTAACAGCTGCCGGTCAGGCAGTGGCTATGGTTACAGAAAATACCCAAAGTACACATACACAACAGAACCAACCCTCACAGAGCGATCAGGACCAAGCCTGGGAAAGCCAAGCCGGCTCAGCCCATGACAGCCATGTCCTGCTGGCAAATGAAATCAGCATCTCCATAAAGCTTGTCAGCAGAGGGAAGCATGAAGTGCTCTAAAATTTCCTGTTAGATGGCTGCACTGACATTGGACTTGATTAAACACAGTGGAAAAACACCAGCAGATGACATGGCTCCACATACCATCATTGACTGTGGAAACTTCACACCGGACCTCAAGCAACTTGGATTCTGTGGCTGTTCACTCTTCCTCCAGACTCTGGGACCTTGATTTTCAAGTGACAGGACTTGGCTGTCACGCGGTGGCCCTCGCGAGCCACCATAAGACGCCAAAAGTCGCCAGTGAGATTTGCATGATGTTTAATTCACAACACAAGATAACATACACAAAGCAATGAGCCGCTGTGGGCAAAAACACACTACACAAGACACAAGGGATCGTAAGGCTACACACAGCTACTTACGATCTTGACCAGGAACAAGGAAAAGGTGACATCTGAGACGAGAACCGCTCGCTCAACCTCTGGCACAGAATGTTGACAAGAGTATTGACAAGACTGCTGCATTGTACTGCTGTCAGCGCCCGCTTAAATGCCGGGCTGCTAACGAGCCATAAATGCAGCACAGCTGTTAGGCTTTGACAGCAGGAAGCCCCTCCGAGCCCTGTCACAATAAGAGCTCAGAGAGCCAGAAAGTAACCACTGCTGTCAAAGCCGGCAGAGATGAAGTATGGCCCGAGCGCGGACAAAATCGGCGCTCGGACCGTAACATTGGCACCTGATTTGGGGAGCTGCTGGTGTTAGTCCACTGTGTTTTATCAAGTCCAAAGTCAATGCAGCTGTCTACCAGGACATTTTGGAGCACTTCATGCTTCCCTCTGCTGACAAGGTTTATGGAGATGCTGATTTCATTTTCCAGCAGGACTTGGCACCTGCCCACACTGCTGCCAAAAGTACCAAACCCTGGTTTAATGACCATGATATCACCATATTTTCCTGGCCAGCAAACTCTCCTACCTAAACCCCATACAGAATCTATGAAGTATCGTCAACAGGGAGATGAGAGACACCAGACCCAACAATGCAGATGAGCTGAAGGCCGCTATCAAAGCAACTTGGGCCTTCATAACACCTCAGCAGTAACACAGGCTGATCACCTTCATGTCATGCCACAGTGATGCAGTATTAATTCATGCAAAAGGAGCCCTGACCAAGTGTTGAGTGTGTGCATAGAAATACTTTTAGTCGGGCAACATTTTTATTAAAAAGAATCAATTTTTTAAAATTGATCTTATGTAATAATCTAATTTTTTGAGAAACTGATTTTCGGGTTTTCATGAGCTGCAAGCCATAACCATCAAAATTAAAAGAAAAAAAAACACTTGAAATATATCACTCTGTCTGTAATGAATCTATATAAAATATGAGCTTCATTTTATGAATTGAATTACTGAAACAAATCAACTTGAAGATATTCTGATTTCGTGAGATGTACCTGTATTGGTGCACATCTGCAATGCATCTGTGCATCTTATTTTAACTTCTTTATTGCGAATGGTCAATTTTACAATTTGTGAGCATTTTCTCTTGCATGTTCTGCTGAGGGTACACCTAAACTCGTCACACGTGTCACATAGTGTGACGCTCAAGCCAGACCCAAACTGAACCCTTTGTCCTCTTGGGCTAACCGAGACCCTTTTTTCCACACGGTCTGGGAATACCCTGGAGCGTTTGCTTTTTGACAAATGGTTAGGGATATTCTGTCTGTCTTGCAACATATCTCTGCTCCACTGTTTCCACCGGTCTTGATTTTAAATAACCTGCAGCAGCTCAAACTACATAACATCAAGGAACGTGTGTTTTTAGCTCATTTGACTGCTGCTGTGTCGTGCTTTCCATTGCTTGCACTCAAGTTTGGACTCGATGGAGTATCTGAACAGTTTACTGCAGTGAGTGATTGGTTGACTTGGCTGTTGAGTGGATGTTTGTTTAATCTTCATTATGCTCTTTAAATGTATGAGCAAATACATGTAAATATTAATAACATTTTATCACACAAGATGCTCGAAGAATATAAACGTACATGAGTAAAAAGTACAGGTTTTTCTTTAAAAGCATACTCAAGTAAGAGTTAAGTTTCCTGCAGTAAAACTACGAGTCATAAAAGTACAATGTTGTGAAAATGTTACTTGGCGTGCATGAACTTGGGTAAATGTGACTAGTTCCTACCCACCTGTGGTCATCACTATGCTCAGCGTCAGTCTGATGTGACGCTGTCTTTGTTGTAGATGGTGATGTACACTCACCAGTTTGGGCCACGATCTGGCGGTTTGACTGTGATGGTGGCGGACAAGTACATCTACCCAGTGTGGGAGAGGGGTGGAGCTTTGGGTGACGTCTGGGTGAAGGCAGAGGTCAAGATTGTTACCAACGTCACTTACCAGGTGAGGGTAATGACATGTAATACGAGAGTTTGTAGCCTGCCTGTAACTAGATTATTAACTGTGAACATTCATATATTCTTAAAACATTTGGACATCATGAATTAACTTCGATTAACCACATTTTTGCTAAAGCTGAGTTCAGTTTCACCAGTCACACCCAGGCCTGATTACTGCCTGGGTGTGACTGGTGAATCAAGAAATCATTTAATCACTTGTGGGCAGACATGCAGAGCCCTCCCTTTCCCCACAGTTTGGTATAAAGGAGGCTTTTAGCAACAATGCAGACAGTGCTGTGAAAAACTATTTGCCCCTTCCTGATTTCTTATATTTTTACACATTTGTCACACTAAAAAAAGCTATCCCTCCAATTTTGATTGCATCTTAGTAGTACATACATGACCACTTTCTTGACACTGCATACACTTGTCCCCAAATATCACCATATTACAAACATTTGCACCCGTTCACCTAGTTCCACACCCCACCTAACATGCTTGGCACTGGGGTGGGCGAGGGAAGATCCCCGCTTTGGGTTTGGGGTTCGGTCAGCGGCCTGGGGTACGGTGCTGGCGTTGTCCCCGGGGCCCTGCTGGTGTAATGGGTGATGCCTCTATGGGTTATATGTGTGTCATTGTGTGAATGGATGGATGAGGGGATAGAGGGAGGGAGACTTTGATTGTCATGTGAGTGGTTTGTCAGGAAACATACGAAGAGCGAGGCCAGTCGCAGCAGCTCTCCCCCCGGGAACCCCGAGCAGGCAAGGCAGCGCCGGCAACCCCCACAGGGCACAAATGCCCAAGATCAGCAAGCTCCAGGAAAGCCAGTCATTCGCCCCCGGAGGGACGATTGAGGGAGGCCAGGCAGCTAGCGCAGCGGGCCCACACCCCTGGGTCCACCAACCCCCCACCCCGCCAGGGGCCAACGCCAGTCCCCAGGCCCCAGGCGCCAGGAGGCCAGCGATGCCGGAGACCGGCCTGCACCCCATAGTGAGAGCCCCCACAGGCACCCCCACAGCAGCCCCCCCCCCCAGTGCCACCGTTGCACACCCCGGAGACCCCTATGTCCAAAGAAGCCCCCCCCCCACCCAAGGGAGACCACCTAGCCAAGAGGCTACTATCCCCCCTCAATCCAGCACCTCCCAACTCGCAGACACACCCATCCCCACACCTTCACACCCTCATGCTCTCATATGCACCCACATGCACTCCTTTACTCTCGCTCTCACTCACCCACTCTCACACTCCCAGATCCACCCATTCTCTCTCACTCCTGTACCCATTAAATCTCACTACCACTCGCCCTCTGGGTCACCCACTCCCACTCACGTTCATCCACGCGCACACCCTCACTCACACTCCGACCTACTCACATCCATTCGTGCTCTCCCCCTCACACTCACACTCACCCACCCTCATTCACCTTTATTTCTTAGGATGACCACGATGCAGATGCAGCGAACCTGAATGTGCAGCAGTGGCCGGGGAGATCGCCGGCACAGGCCTGCGGCCCCCCCCCCCCCCGCTGGCCCCCCCCCAGGGCAGCCACGGCCACAGAAGCAAACCCCCACCCCCAGTGATCAGCAGATTACTGCAGGCGCCCCGAGATGCCACCTGACACACAAAGCGCCACACAAAACCGACCCACTATCACCACCTCCATTCATCGCTCCCTCACTCTCGCTCACTCTCCTATTCAGTCCCTCTCTCACTCCCTTGGTTGTATCTACACATTCAGCAGCACCCAGGTATTTTGTAAATAAGACTGGAAGGGAGGTGGTTCAAAAGCGAGGCCGTCTTCCCCCCCAGAAGCCATCTCGCAAACTGGTTCATGGGGCCACCCACTGCCCCCAAATCCCAACCCAGGGCGAGGGTCGCCAGGCCAAGCAGCCCAGGACCCACCAGCGTCACGCCCTGGTGCTCCCAGCACTACAAACATGATGGAGCAGCCACACCCATTCCCACTCATCTTGCACATGCAAACATGCACAACAACAATAGTCACAATAGTGAACAAAGGGCCGGACCCACACGGCGCCCCACATGCCAAGCGACACCCCTGAGCGCCCACGCAAGGCCACCGACCACCCACCCCCAGACGCACACCAACAGCAGCAGGCCGCCCAGCAGCCACAGCCACCCCGAAGCAGCCCGACGGCAACACGGCCACCAACCTGCGCCAACGGGCCCCCCAACCACCCCCGAGCACCCACACACACCTGCCGCCAATGACACCAGGGGCAACGTGACAAAGCGCCCCGCCCCGCGACACAACAGCAGGGCGGCCGGGACAAGCAGGCCCCAAATCACCAACCCCCATGCCACTAGATGGACTGCCCCACCCCCGCCACCCGACAAAGTTCTCCTACCCATACAGCCGCACCCATACACACACACACACCCCCGCCCACCCTCATGTGCACATATACACACACACTCACATCACACATGCCCACCTACACCCACACACAGCCCCACGTGCCAACACACAACCCACGCACCCACTTCCCCACCCATTCACACACTCGCCCCCACTCACACCCACTCTCTCACACACACACACCTACACCCACACCCACAGGCGCCAGAGGACGGGGACAGCGACCCCCCCAGGACGCAGGCACCTTCCCCAGGGGGCCGCCAGGGCCCCGGGGGGAGCACGACCCCGCCATGCAATGACACTATTTTGACTTGATGAATTATCAGGATTAATTGTTTTCAGTAGGTTACAGAATAAAAATATCTTCATTTTACTTAAACACATAAAGTACCTATAAATACTCTGCCTACTCCAGCTTTTAAAAAGAAGAGGGGAAATGTAGAAAACACAAGATTTGAGTTCACGTGATCATTTAAAAAAAGAGGATTTCTTGCCAGTATTTATATAGGAATAAATTCATAACTGTCTTGTTTTTGCATTTTAAATACATTTAAATTTCTAATGGCTAATGTTGGTTTGTAACATTTCTCTTCCTAGATCTTGATTATGGCAGCAATCAGAGACTTCGAGTATGGGGGGATTGCTATTGATAGCATTATTCTGTCTCCTGAATGCCAACTATCACCTGGTAAGGCTTTTTCTCTCTCTCTGTCTCTCTAAGCTTGTGTCTGTAAGAAATGGGAATATACAGTACATATTCTGTGATTTTAATAAATCTATCCCACATTCTCCTTAATAGTCAATAACTCCTTTGGGGAAATTCCTGACGGCCCTAAGAAACCATGTACGACCCCTGAGAAAATGTGTGATTTCCATGAAGACTGTCCGGGAGCAGAGGATGAAGCCAGATGTGGTGAGTTTACATTAATGCTCATAACTTCGTTACACATTTTAATTTTATGAGAGCTCCCTAAAAATTATATATAATAATATGTAATACCTGATCAAGGCCTGCTTAGAAATAAATGTAATTCTCATTCATCTCATTGCGGCTGCTTGTATCTGTGATCCCATTCTTTTGGTCATTACCCAAAGTTCATGACCATAGGTGAGGGTAACTTGCTGCTCCAATCCAGCTGTCAATCGCTCGCTCCATTCTCCCCTCATTTGGGAATAACACCCCGAGATACTTTAACTCCTCCACTTGGGGCAGGAGCTCATCCCTGACCTGGAAAGGACAATCCACCCTTTTCCAGGTGAGCACCATGGGCTCGGACTTGGAGGTACTGATTCTTATCCCAGCCACCTCGCACTCTGTGCCAAGTCCTCCCAGCAAGACTTGCAGGTCATTGCTCAGTGAAGCGAACAGAGCAACGTCATCTGCAAACAGCAGAGACGAAATCCTGTGGTCACCAAACATGACACCTTCTGTTCCTTGGCAGCTTAGAAATCCTGTCCATAAAAATTATGAACAGGATCAGTAACAAAGGGCAGCCCTGGTGGAGTCCAACTCTCACTGGGAACAAGTTTGACTGATTGTTGTCAATACGAACCAAACTCTCACAATGGCTGTGTGGAGCCCGGATAGCTCGTAACAACAAACACGATACCCCATACTCCCGAAGCACCCAACACAAGAAGCCACAAGAGACACAGTCGAATGCTTTCTCCAAGTCCACAAAACACATGTAGACTGGTTGGTCAAACTCCCACGAACCCCCGAGGATCCCTGAGAGGGTAAAGAGCTGGTCCGATGTGCCACAGCCAGGATAAAAACCACACTGTTGGTCCTGAAGCTGAGGTTGGACTAACATCTGTACCTCCGGTGCCTTCCCAGGGAGGCTGAGGAGTGTGATCCCTCTAAAAGTTAGCCCCCCCTTCTTGAAGAGGGGAACTGCCAGGAAGTTGTTAATTGTTGAGCAATTTGATAAGTCAAATTTTCTTTCTCCAGTGGCAGATCATTTTTCTTAAAACAAAATTGAATTGCTTTAAAATAAGCAAAAGTTATCTTACAGCAAGTATTTTTTTTCTTACAGAAAACTGCACAAAAAGAACTATCTTGTCAGAAAAAACAAGCCTATATCGCCTCGATTTAAGATATTTTTTCTAAGATTTCATTTTTTGCAGAGTATGAGGGGGGGCTGAAAAGTTCATAGTGGTCAAATTTGACCAAATATGGTTTATTTTTCAGCATAGTCTCCCCTTCGGTCCATACACTTCTTCCATTGGTGTTGCAGCGCTTGGATCCCTGCGGTTAAAAAATAAACCGAATTTGGTCAAATTTGACCAGTGTGAACTTTTCAGCCCCCCCTCATACTTATGTCCAAAGCAGCAGCATGCCGTTTCTTTTGATCTTTTCCTTTGATTGTCTTCGTTAACAGGGGATTTCACGTACCCTGAGGGCAGCTCAGGCTGGACAGACAGCAGCATTGGGAGTCAGCAGTGGCGGCTGTATAAAAACCTCACAGACGAAGGTACAATTGTTTCCTTTGTTTTTTAATTATCATACTGTATTCCTTTATTTCAAAATAATATATTATCAGAGCTAGTTACATTTGTACATGGGCATTTATATTTGAATTATGTCAGAGCAAGTGGGTAGTTTAGGGTTGTTGGTTTTTTTGCTGTTTTTTCAAACTACCACTAGACAAAAACAAACCGGCAAGAGTGAAATTGCACAATTACAAGAAAAAAAAGTTGCAAATTTATTTTAGAAAGTAGCAAATGTACAAAATTAGGAAATTATCTGAAAAATTCAAGCTAATAATAAAATGTTCACTTATGGGAAAACAGTCACAGACTTGCAAGAGTAAAGCTGTCATTCACTGCTCAAGTATCTTTTTCAGGTTATACTTTTATACTCTTACTTATAGTAAAAATATTCACTATTCTAGGTTTGCACTACTATTGCATAAGTAGACTGTCTGCTTCCTCTACCCATCTCTGGTTATTATAATCCTTGTCTATCTTTATATTTCACAGAGGAGTACCTGTATGTAGCCGAGGCCCCGGGCCAGCAGCTGACTAAAGCCCAGACCAGGAGCTCTCTCTTGGGCCCAACCGGACCTGCCTGCACCCTGAGCTTTAACTATTCACTAACTGGGAATCTGACTCATACAAGTAACTTATTATCTTACAAATCTGCATTTGTATTTTTGCTGCAGTGTTTTGTAACTTTGTCATGACCGCCTTTCTGCTGTAGGTGAGCTGTCCGTCAGGGTGATTGACAGCCTGACTGGGATTGAACCTGAACTGATGGAGTTTAAAGGGAAGGTGGGAACAGGAGAGGAGGCATGGCAGCATGCCAACATACTAATTGGAGCCAGGAAACAACGCTTCCAGGTAAAGCTGTCATGACATCAGATTCGCACTATACGATTACATTTTTTTTTTCCCAGGAAATGGTATAATGATGATGGTATAACTTAAGACAAACTGATTTTGGAATGGGCAAATTAATGATGCCACATTCTGTTCATAAATTATTTTATTTTCAGTAACACTCTAAAAATGTGGAAACTATGTGTACCCATAACTGCTACTGCATTTGCTCAGCAACAAAGGTTGTCCATGTTGCTGAACATCAGCAAAGCATCAGAGCGTTCAGGAGGTGGAGACTCAACAAAAGCACGGAGTCAGTGGAAGAGAATTTTCAGATATTCACTTGGGCTTGTTTTCAAATATTTGGAGCATAGTATAGCAGCAGTTAGACTCCAGGTGAAAACAGTGCAGGTACGTGAAAGGAAGTTGGTATAAAGAGGAGGAGCTAGCATGGTGGTGGGACAGGCGTTCAAGCCCACGTGGTCATATCCTTTACAGAAAGATGTCGGTTTTTAATGCAGCGCCGCCTGAGGGATCGACAGTCATGAGCATTCAATGTTGGTTTTCAGCCTTTGGAAATTCCTAAATTCCTTACAGTTGTATGTTAAGAAATGTTCTTAAACTGTTGGACTATTTGCCCATGCAGTTGTTCACAAAGTGGTGAACCTCAGCCCATCCTTGGTTGTGAATGACTGAGCCTTTTATTCCCAGTCATGACAGTCACCTGTTTCCAGTCAACCTGTGGAATGTTCCAGAAAGGTGTTTTTTGAGCACTCCTAAACCTTCCCAGTCTTTTGCTGCCCCAATTCCAGCATTTTTGGAATGTGTTGCAGGCATCAAATTCAAAATGAGGGAATACCCCCCCCCCCAAAAAAACCCAATAAAGTTTATCAGTTTGAACATTAAATAGCTTGTCTTTCTAGTGTCTTCAACTGAAAATAGATTTAAAATGATTTGCATATCTTTTTATTCTGTTTTTATGTTATACATAATGTCCCAACTTCATTCACTTTTTTCTAAGTAAATGTAATGGACTACAGTTACACTTACTTTGTAATTAAATTACTCATCATTGTCACATGTAACTAGTTACTTCAGAACAACGGTTGATCTAACTTGAAAGCAAGTAGATAAGCTGTTGTATCTTTTGCAGTATGTCTAAAATTGTTAGTTTCTTATCAAAATCTTATTAGAAATCAACTATTTTCTTTGTCCTTGTCTTTACTAGCTGGCCTTTGAATCTCGAGCTGAGAGACTTAGTCCATATGCCAAGATCAGAGTGGCAGAAGTTAAATATTCCAACTGTTATGCTGGCTACTACCCATCATCTCCGACAGGTAACGTCCAATGGTTCTTTCAGCTTTTGTTAAAATAGCAATCAAGAGATAGTTAATGATTGATAACTGCTTTGTGGAACATACTGTACAGAACTGCAAAAGCACTAAAAGACTTTTAAAAGACTTGTTTACATATTGAGGCGGTGACAAATCATTTTATTGTAATTCCTGGATGACAGCAGTGCTTTTCTCAATTCAGTCAGTCTGTTCTGTCTTTCATTTTGGGTAGACAAAACAACTTGTTATGGCATTAGAACAAGGGTCTGCAAACTGCAGCTCCATAGACACATGACTAGTGCCTCTACCAGAAATATTTTCCAGAACAATACTCACCAGAATAATACTCAGCAAACATAATCATAAGAACTGATGCTGAAAAGCTATCAGAAAAAAAGTCACAAATTAAGAGAAAACATCTGCAGTTTTGCAAGAAGAAAGCTGCAAATTTGCAAATAAAGTTAAATTTATCAGTGAAAATTTGAAAAAAAAATTGCATAGTACTAATATTGGAAGGCTTGTTTATTGTTCTAAATCAGTTGTTTCACCTTCATTTTAAGATAAGATATTCATTAGTCCAGTTTACAAGTCATTTTTGGCAAGTTCAAGTCAAGTCTCAAGCTAAATCTCAAGTCACTTTTGGCTGTAATATCTAATGAATTTAAAATGTGGACCATATTATCCTTTATCTATTAGCATTTAGTAACAGAAGTGGTCAGTAGTTGGATATCATTACTTTAGACATGTTGATGAAATGCACTAAAGAACACAGTGAAAGTTTCCTTTATAGAGCCAACATCTGCGTTTTTCAGAAAGTTGATAGTTCTTGAGAAACAGTCATGTTTCATGGATCCAATGTTTATCTGTGTTGTATCAACAGTGAAAATCACCTGACTTTTATTCCTAGAGGAAATTTACTGTTTTGGATGTTTTTGATGAAAATATTCAAAATAAAAGATTGTTCACAAGTCCCAAATCACCAGTCCAAGTCAAGTCTCAACTTAATCACAACTGAGTCCAAGTCTCAGACTCAAGCCCCCATCTATGATAACCCCTCTGTGTGTGTGTGTGCATCTGTTTGTCCATACATGTGTGTGTGTGTGCGTGGGTGGGGGTGGGTGGGGGGGGTCTACTGGAAGCAGTGCTGATTATACAGCACCTAATAATTAAAGCAGCACTACGTAACTTGTTCCTGGTAGGAACACTGAAAAAGAAAAAAAAAATTACAACTATGGCAACCGCAGCGTGCTTTGTTATTGATGGCTCTATGACTGTTGGGGTTTGGGCCATGGTCACAATAGTTGTAGTCCTCCAACCAAGACCAGAGCTGCTGCAGGCAATGCAGGCCCACTCAGGCTATGGAGGAAAAGACAGTCACCCAATCACACGCTGAGGTACAGTACCATCAAACTAATTTTGGGAACATTATTTTAAGATTTTAAAAAATGTTAAATAGTGCTGCTGGTATCACCCCCACTCCCCACCCCCCCAGTCAGTTTAGGAAAATGTTGCAATTTTATGAGGAGAACACCACATCACATTTTTAAACAAGTTATAAAATTTCATATTTGTATGAGCCAATCTGATCCGCTGTATCAGTGTCTGGTTCAATCCAGGCAAAATGGCTGGATCAGTATTGGTAAGGAATAAAAGTAATTTACCGATCCAATACATTAATAAAATTAAAATGAAGGCGGGATTATGTTCTCAGCCACGCTGCGTGCGGCTTCTATAAGCAGAGGCAACGAGTATCATGTCACTGGAGCCTGTCTGTGGGACTCACCTTAGTATGTTGCTGTGTGGTACCAGCATTTACAGTTTTACACCACCAACTTGATAAAACATTTGCAAAAATATCACAGTAAAGGAGTATGCTGAATTCTGTCAAGAACCAAGCAGAAGGAAGTGTGTCGCACAGCAGCAGCTGCTGCTTTTCCAGCTCGGAGGCTGGAAGATGCTAAAAGTGAAACCTAAACAAAAAACTGGAAGTAAAAACCAGACTGGAGCATGGAAACGAGGACATAATTTCCCAGTTTGGGATCAATAAAGTACATCTATCTATCTATAACATGGGTTTACCTTTCAGAGGACAGTTACAGCTGATGAGAGGTAGGTGACAGAAACATAAATAGCAAATCATAACGTGAATTGGAAGCAGGACTGACAAGGCTACATGAAATGAAACAGGAATGACTTCAAAATAAGAGCAAACCTAAAATCTAAGACTAGACAGAGAATAATATCAGAAACACTACTAAATAAACCGAGGACCAGGAGAATACTTACGATAATAATGATGGATGACAAAAATACAACTTAAAGGGTTGGTTCCTTTATTTTAAGATCTACAGCATTTTTTAACTCATGCATAAAGTGGCACTTTGAATTTCATCTGAATGTTTACTTAAACACTCAGCTTTAAAGTTTTGCATCGGCTTGCACTTAAAACTTCAGAATGCATGTTTACATGGTGCTGACCAGTGAAATGCTGCCAGTGTTGCAAAGTTTAAAATAAAAACACCAGCGTTGCTGAACTGAGTCAAGTTTGTAATTCTTTGACTTTTAGATTTTTGTTTTTATATGTGTGCAAAATGCAACTAGTCATTAACACAGTATGTTCTGTACTTTTGTTGTTTTAAATAAGAAAAATGGTATCGGGTTTGGATCGGTATCGGTCGATACTCAGAGTCACGGTATCAATATTGGACTTGAAAAAGTGGTATCGGCTCATCCCTAATTTGCCAAGTCCCTTGGCAGGGATCTTGGCAAATACTTTAGTATTCTATGTTAATGGGCCATATTATGACAATCTAGTCAGCAATCTTGTCTATGGCGCAGAGTGCATTTATGGGTGTGTCCAAGTCCATTTCAATATTACAGCAGCTGGTGCATGGAGTCCAGCAGTAGGGGGCAAAACTCCAACATGCTAGGGTTCCCACTGATGGCGGGGTGCTTAGCAGTTGCAGCTGTTTTTTTGTTTGTTTTTTTTATCAACACAAATTATTATTTGGCTGTCTGTTGATTATTGTTTCAATAATTATCTCCAGTATAAACACTTTTTTGTCCAGGACTATCATGTAACTTTGAGGATGGAATGTGTGGGTGGCACCAGGACACAAGTGACAACTTTGACTGGACTCTGCTCAGTGGAATAGACCACACAATTGGAGTAGGTAAGCTCTCATCAAACTGTAGATATGCTGATATGTTTATATCCACTTGGTGATTTAAGATAAGGTAAGCCTTTATTAGTCCCACAATGGGGAAATTCCAGGATTGCAACAGCACAGGGATAGCAACACTCAGAGCAACAATCAAGAAGACAAGAAAAACAAGAGCAGCGAATATACATACAGTATGTACATATAAATATATAATATATAAACACACAGTGCGGAGCATTGTAGCTAGATGGAATACATGTATAAATACGTATATATACACACAGTGCGGAGCATTGTAGCTAGATGGAATAAACAGCATAACCGTCTACTTAGTTATCCTACATACAGTAGTATGAATATGTACCCATACATATTGTCACCCTCCGTAGCGACCGATATTGTCCTAGTTGTATACTGGAGGGGACCACTGTGTAAGTCTATTGCGTCTTTTGCATTCAATACTATTAGGTCGTCACGTTTTTTTGCTATCTCTGCGAGCAGCCCTGCTTAGGTTATACAGTCTGACAGCCGTAGGTAGGAAGGACCTGCGAAAGCTCTTGGTTGCGCACCTAGGATGATGTAGTCTGCTGCTAAATGAGCTCCGCAGTGCGTTCAGTATGTCCTGCATAGGGTGGGACTCGGACTCCAGCAGAGATGACAGTTTAGCCACCGTCCTTCTCTCTCCTATCTCCTCCACTGGGTCAAGGCGCTGCCCCAGGACAGAGCTAGCTTTCTTGATCAGTTTGTTCAGTCTCTTCCTATCGGCAGCTGTAATGCCACTGCCCCAGCAGACCACTCCAAAAGTGATGGCTGATGCCACCACTGTGTCGTAGAATGTCTTCAGCAGCGCCCCTTGTACACCAAAAGACCTGAGTCTCCTCAGTAGGAACAGCCTGCACTGTCCTTTCGTGTAGAGTGCGTCGGTATTGTGTGACCAGTCTAGTTTATTGTTCAAATGAACACCCAGGTACTTGTAGGATGTCACCATTTCAATGTCTGTTCCCTGTATGTTTACTGGTGCTGTGAGGGGTTGTCCTTGCCTGCGGCAGTCCACCACCAGCTCCTTAGTTTTCCTCGCGTTGATCTGGAGGCAGTTCTGATGGCACCAGTCCACGAAGTCCTGGATAAGTCCTCTGTACTCAGCTTCATCTCCGTTGGAGATGAGGCCGACGATCACAGAGTCGTCAGAGAACTTCTGTAGATGGCAGTGTGTTGTGTTGTGTGAGAAGTCCGCAGTATAAAGGGTGAACAGGAAGGGAGCCAAAACCGTTCCCTGGGGGGCCCCCGTGCTACCGATGATCATGTTGGACACACAGTCCCAGGTTCTCACAAACTGTGGCCGGTTAGTGAGGTAGTCCAGGATCCATGATGGCAGGTGCTGGTCCACCCCTACGCACAGCAGCTTGTCCTTCAGGATCAGAGGCTGGATGGTGTTGAAAGCACTGGAGAAGTCAAAGAACATGATCCTCACCGCATTCCCGGGCTTCTCCAGGTGGGACAGAGAACGGTGAAGGAGGAAGATCACTGCATCCTCCACGCCAATGCCATGCTGGTAGGCGAACTGGAGTGGATCCATCACTGGTCCCACCAGGGAGCGGAGGTGAGCAAGGAGCAGTCTCTCCATGGTCTTCATCATGTGGGACGTCAGGGCCACTGGTCTGTAGCTGTTCAGGTCTTTGGGGTGGGAAGTCTTTGGTGCAGGTACCACACAAGATGTTTTCCACAACTGTGGTACCCTCCCCAGCTTCAGGCTCAGGTTGAAGATGAGCTCCACAATCCCACACAGCTGATCTGCACAGGACTTGAGGAGCTTTGCACTGATGCCGTCCGGTCCCGACGCCTTCCTCGCCTTGATCTTCCTCAGCTCCGTCCTCACCTGGGTCTTAGTGAGGGTCATGTTGGGGGGCTGTGTGTTGGGAGTGGGGGGTGTTGGTGGAGTGGGGTGTGAGCAGCAGGACTCAATGTCTTTAGAGGCAGCAGTGGTTGTTGTGCAGTCGGGGGGGAGGGCGGTTGGTCAAACCTATTAAAAAACAGGTTCAGATTGTTTGCCCACTCCCTGCCCCCCGTGGCTTGGGGGGCGGTATTCTGGAGCCCAGAGATGGTTTTAAGGTTTCTCCAGACCCCACCGATGTCGCTCTGTTGCAGCTTGTCCTCCATCTTCTTCCTGAAGCTGTCCTTGCCTTCTCTGATCTTCCTCCTCAGCTCCCTCTGTACGGACTTCAGCATCTCCCTGTTCCCCGAACTGAAGATCCTCTTCTTCTCTCTCAGAAGTGTTTTTATCTCAGGGTTGATCCAGGGTTTGTTGTTTGAGCAACACCGTATGGTCTTGGTGGGTACGGTGTTGTCCACACAGAAGCTGATGTAGTCCGTGATGGTGTGAGTGAGGCCATCGATGTCCTCATCATGTGGATCGCAGAGCTGCTCCCAGGCAGTGGTTTCAAAACAGTCCTTTAGAGCGTCCATTGCCTCCTCAGACCATAACTTCACTGTGCACATGACCGGAGGCTGTCTGTGCACACTGGCAGGAGGTGAACCAAGTTGTGATCCGATCTCCTGAGTGGGGGGAGTTGTGATGAGGTGTACGCCTCCTTAGTGTTTGCGTAGAATAAATCCAGTGTTTTATTGTCTCTAGTGTGGCGTCGCTAGTGTGTAGTTTTATTGTCTCTAGTAGAGTTTACTATTCTTTAACAAGGGGTATGGTCCAAGGGGAGCAGGGCAGATGCAAACGTATACGTACAGATTTGCAAAATATGATAAAATGCAGTATGCTAATTACCTCCGCCAAGGAGGTTATGTTTTCATCGGCGTTGGTCTGTCTGTCTGTCTGTTTGTTTTTTTGTTTGTTAGCAAGATAACTCAAAAAGTTATGGACGGATTTTCATGAAATTTTCACAGATTGTCACAAATGGGGTATCCTACAGATGATTAGATTTTGGTGGTCATCTGGATCACCGTCCAGAAGAAAACCGCCATTACGGAAAATGCGATTTTTGTGAATAACTACTGAACCACTAATCCTATCATTGTCAATCCAATTGCTAGTCATATGTTTTCATGGTCAAGGAATCTGAAAACGTACACACAAACACTGTATGGGGGGAACTGTGGCGCTTGGCGGAGGTCTGCACTCTCCGAGTGCTTTTCTACTTTATTTAAGCAATGTTACATGAGAGGGAGAGCGGTATCAATGAATATAGTAACTGCAGTGATTCGTCATAGGCCTGACGTGAAGCAGAGGGCTGAAGACATCACAGCAGTTACTATATTCATGATACCGTGCAACCGCGAGTGTAATATTGCTTTCATACAATAGTTCCACAAGGAAAGTTTATTAAATGACAGCAATACAGGACAAAATGTTATGATTTGTTTCTTTAACCAGTTATTTCACTCCACCGAGAAAAATAGTCCCTTCTAAATGCACCCAGTTAAGTGTTGCTAAGCATCTCCATGAGCATCCTACAGAAAGTAATACATCTATTACCATTTCACACACATGTAAATAAATTAAATATTGTCCTATGCAAAGGTCAGTATTTATAATACATATTGGTCACCTGTTGGGTAGGTTTGTGGATCCCCATAAGAGTTGCACAGGTGGCTAGTTAGCTTCTGCACACTTCGCTCACCTCAGGTTGAGGGGGGCTGGAGCCTATCCCAGCATCTTTGGGCGAGAGGCAGGGCACATCCTGGGCAGATCGCCAGTCCATCACAGGGCCAACACAGAGAGACAGACAACCATTCACTCTCACATTCATCCCTAAGAATAATTTAGAATCCCCAGTTTGATGCCAATTGACCTAACTTGCATGTTTTTGGCATGTGGGAGGAAACCGGAGAAATCCCGGAGCAAACCCACACAGACATGGGGAGAACATGCAAACTCCACACAGATCACTGTTGGTCGGCGGCTGGGATCAAACCCGGGATCCCCCGGCCAAGGGAGAGTTACTGTGCTGCCACAGTGTTAACCACTCTGCCACCGCGCTGCCCATGTTTCACATTATCAAACAAATTGAAATATTAGACAGAGATAACACAAGTAAACACAAAATGCAGTTTTTAAATGAAGGTGTTTTATTATTAAGGGTAAAAAAAAATCCAAACCTGCATGGCCCTGTGTGAAAAAGTGATTACTCCCCGTTAAAACATAAATTAACTGTGGTTTATCACATCTTTGGAAAGCTGAGTTCAATTTCTCTAGCCACACCCAGGCCTGATTACTGCCACACCTGTTGTCAATCAAGAAATCACTTAAATAGGACCTGCCTGACAAAATGAAGTAGACCAAAAGATCCTCAAAAGCTAGACATCATGCTGCGATCCAAAGAACCACAGTGAGAGCCATTATCCACAAAGAATAATGCATCCATTGTAAGCCTCTTTGAGTGTCCTTGAAAAGCGCTATATAAACATATAATATATAAATCTGATGTATTATAGGTTATTATATGTACAGGTCTGGAAGAAAAAAAAGAAACCACTGCAAAATCTTTCCCAAATTAGCATCTGTACATGAGCTCACTGAAAATAAATTAATGCCTAATCTTTAGGCTCTACTCCTCCTGTAAATTTGTGATTAAAATGAAAATATATATGATGGGTAACAATACTTTATGATTAGAGTATAGTAGAGTAGAGTAGGTGTTGAAACTCATTTCTGGTCTTGTGTCCTGCTCTTCAGGTAGAAGCCTCGCTGTGGACATGTGGAGTCCTTTTCTGCACGGTTTGGTTGGACGCTTGATTTCATTTCCACAGCCATCAAGCTCCACAGATCACTGCCTTTTCTTCTTCTACAAACTCTATGGCCCAAATGCAGGTGGACATACATGTTCAGTTAAAATGAAACATTCCTCCTTTCTCTTATAAAGGCAAGGTTTTACTGAAGTGTTGTTTATGCCATCCAGGAACTCTGAATGTGAAGCTATTCGACAGTCATGGCTATGAGACCATTCTGTGGACCCGCAGTGGAGCTCAGGGGAATGTGTGGCATGAAGCACTGTGTTCAGTACCACAACACCTCACAACATTCCAGGCATGAGATCACAGCACTCACAGTACTCATAAAGTGAAAAAGAGAAGTTATTTTATGGTGGTGATATAAAGGATTTTGAAAATACTGGCTACTTGTAGCAACAGAAAAACATGACAACTTTGTTAAACAAATATTTGGACCACCTATTTTTACTCCTAAATTTGTGCCTTTTTCCTCACTAGATTTTGAGGGAGGGTTCGCTCAGTTACTTCCTTACTAAACAATTACAATAACCTACAGAAATCATATGTGTAAATAGAGTTTGGCATAAAAACTTAGAAAGACATTACAGTGATCCAAGCCAGCCACTCACATGAAGACGGACCCTCTTCGTGTGTATAAAAAAGTAATCTTGCAGTACAAAAGAATACAATTTTTAGTTAAAATTGTGACATAACAGTGAAAACAAAATAATGATTTGATGCTGCATTAAATTTCAGAATTTAGATTAACCAAAATATTACACACTGCACCTTTAACCAAAAACCAAACAATCCAGGCAGAAATTTGAATCCTTCTCGTATATGGGGAAAATAAAGCAAGAACTAACCCACTTTGAAATAAATAAATTGTAACAAACATTTGCAGGCTATCATAAATGAGAAATGATAACAAAATAGAGCCGCAAGCAGCAATCAGCAGGTTCCAAGCAGGTGTAGACCTCAAGGTCTTGTGTTGCTTAGCAACATCATTTAAAACCTAAGCTGGGCTACACATTAGTTTTTAAAGCAGCACTATGTAACTTTCTTGTTTCTTGTAGGACCAGCCAGCCACAGAGCTTTTTGTTGGTGGTGGCTAAAGTGGTTTCTGTGATATGCTGCTGGAACCAAGGCCACAGCCCCCCCCCCCCCCCCCCCCCCAAGTAATCACACCAAGAAGAACTGTTACAGGCAATGTGGGCTGACTCAGGCTAAGGAGGAAGTGGCATTCACTTGGTCAAATGATGTTGGTGTGCCATAAAAATAATTTTGCAAACATTATTTTGAGGTGAAAATCTTACATAGTGTTGCTTTAAAATGTACAGAAGAGGCATGCTGTACTTCATCTGTTGTTGAGAAGAGTCAAGGTGCCTTCAGACCAAACGCGAGCGGGCAAATTTTTTGCACTGCCCAATTACATTTTAACTTGATGTAAAGACGCAAATAGACATGAATTCACCCTCTGAGTGAGTTGCAGACAGGCGACGTTGCCTTTATAACTTCTGCAGCTGTGTTCAACCTGCTGTGGAAATCCCCAAAACACCGTCATGCTTAGGTTTACATTATCTGATGGGGTGTGACCTGAAAAAATTGCCTCTGCCTCCAAAATTTCACCTGGGTGATGGGTTGTTTACACTGCTAGCCTGCTAGCCGTGTTAGCATGTCCATGGGTAAAAAAAACTCCAACACTCCAGTTCGGATGCAGAGCTCCCGGTCCTTCTGTCTCCAGGTGAGGGCCAGTCTCATTTTCAAATTAGTTTACTCTCTAATGTTGATACTTTTACTCTGGTGAGGGCAGAGTCTCTAGGCCATTACTAGCTAGTGCTATCCCTTGGACGTGAACACGCAAATGCGCGAGATTCACATGTGCTCACCTCTTTCCATTGACTTTGTATGTATTTGCACCACCTGTTCGCATTTGGTCTGAAAGCAGCTTAAGACTTCCCTGGCAAATTTGAACCTGGGACTTCCCGCATACCAAGCATTCACCTTAACCACACCACCACACAGCTGCTTTAGCTTGCCCTCTGACTTTCTCAAATGATAAATGTTCAATTGATAGGATTCCAAGCAGCAGTAGCACAGCATTTAAAATTTAATGTGCACTACACATTGTTTTCAAATACACTGAAGAGGTACGTTGTATTTCATAAAAGCAACACATTGCCTGGAGAATTTGAACCCAGGTCTCCTCCATGGCATCTTAACCTCTGCACCACACAACTGCTTTGGGTCATACACTGACTTTCTAACATACAAACAAAATGTTCCATTGACAAGACACAAAAGCAGAGACGTTTCATAAACACATTTTTGGAACATGACCAGAATTGCATGGAATTTGGTGTTTTGCTGAAGAATACGGTTGTGGTTGTGAAGTTTCATCAAATTTGAATCAGTATATCAAGAGTTAAACCCAAAACTACATGCCAAAGAGAAACTGTACAACTTGATTGGCCTAGAAAACCAAAATAGATTGACATTTGTAGACAATTTTAACAGCTTTTCATTACTAATATCTATAGATGATTTCTGCTTAATTTGAAACAATTTGGATGAATGGCCTAGGAGTTCATTTTGAGTTTACTTGCACATTTTTGAAAACATGATGCAAAAAAATTCTTTGTTTTAGAGCAAAAGACCAGTGAAGAAAAGTTGCAGAAGATTTCACTGAATAGAATGATGGAACAATTTTTAGTCTAGGTCCAGCCGTTCTTGAAATATTTGCAGAAATGTAAAACTGTTTATTATAGCACCACCAATGTACGCAGTGCCTCGATTTTTGGTCTCTGGGTAGTGGGGAGAATTTCTGATCAGACTGTAATTTCAAGTTTCTGCTACCATTTTTGCTCCCCGTGCACTTTAAACCTTCCTCCTGTGTTAGCTTTCTGTTACTGTCACGGTGGCCCTCGCGAGCCACCAAAAGACACCAACAAGTCACGGGTGAGTTTGCAATGATGTTTATTAGGACGAAGGGACAGAGGATAACACAAAGTAACAAAGTAATGGAAAGGAATGAGCCTCAATGGGCTAAAACATACTATAATGAAAATAGGATCACAACAGGGTAAACTTACAATCGTAGACAATGAACAGACAGCGTCAGAGCCGGGGAATGCCCGATGCGTCAGATAATGAGGAGTCTTGACGGAGACTGCTGCATTGGGCTGCATTCAGCGTCCGCTTAAATGCCAGCCGCTAATGAGCCCTGAATGCAGCACAGCTGGCAGGCTTTGACAGCAGGAAGCTCCTCCGAGCGCTGTCACAATAAGAGCCCGGGGAGCCAGAGGGTAATCACTGCTGTCAAGCCTGCAGGAGATAACGTATGACCCAAGCGCAGACGAGATCAGCGCTCGGATCATAACAGTTACCATCCCCGGTGTTAACGGGTCGGTTTCGACCCATGTCTTAAATCAGCTTTAAAATACACTAAAAACAATAACCTATCATCCAATTTTTTTGTTATCTCTTGGTTACCTTGTTAGGCTGACAGTGCACTTATGATTTCAATTTTGGTTCTAATTATTGCTTTATAATCTTGTTTTTATAACCGGGTCGAAACCGACCCTAGCACCACAAAGGACATAATTTAAACCAGAGCATTTTAAAATGTAGTGAAAAAAATTTTTTTTGTTTAATTTTGTTGAAATCAAGGCTCCTGACAAAGTCAAAAAGCCTTGATGCAATAAACAAATTTTAAGTGATTATTTTATGCATTTAAAAACTAAAACGGGTCGGTGCCGACCCTAACACAAGAGGAAGGTTTTAACAGAGAAAAATAACAATAAGAAGAATGGGGATAGTGCCTCTCCATGCACATGAGCCGCTATACGTATGTCTGGTTGGATGTAACACATATTTTAGTTGACAACATAATAAAACATTTAAAATATACATTTTCTAACTTCCGGTTATGGCTGCCACGTAGGACGGACGTGTCTCGCTCTGCTCTGCTCCTGGAGAAAAAAAATCGGCAAATAACTCTCTCATTTGGGACAGAACGTATCCCAGCATTTGGGTGAGGATATGTCGGCGAAGCCTAAGGCTGGAAAACCAGGAAAAGGAAAAAGCGAGCCGCCGAAACAGTCCAAATTAACGGACTTTCAGGTCTGTGACGCAGCAAACAAGGCTCCATATATGGCGGAGGAGGCTGGCGGCGGTGCGATTTCTGCGGGGAATGGCGCAGATGCGCTGATGGCTGCCATGAGTTCAATGAGAGCGGACTTTTCCTCTAGATTTGATGGGATTATGACAGCGTTGGAAGGAATAAGAAAGGAATTGGGTGACTGTGTAGAACGAACGGCGCAGATGGAGCTCCGTCTCGCTAGTGCTGAAGATGACGTCACCCGTCTTCAATTAAAGGTGCGCACTTTGGAAAAAAAAAATAAATCTCTGGAAGATAATATTTTGGATTTGGAATCTCGGTCGAGACAGAATAATTTGAGGCTGGTGGGTCTTCCAGAGGAATCAGAAGGTCGGGACGTATGTTCCTTTCTGGAAAAGTGGATTCCGGAGGTGCTGGGCAGCGAGGAGTTGCAATCAGCAGTGGTTCTGGAAAAAGCACATCGTATTGGCCCACGGAGAGATAAGGGACCGCCGAGGACCTTAATTATGAAGTTTCTTAGCAACAGAGACAGGATGAAGATCTTCAACGCTGTACGTGCTAAAGGAGAGATTAAACACCAGGACCAGCAGGTGCGGTTCTACCCAGATTTGGCCACAGGAATCCAGCAATTGAGGAAGCAGTTTGATCCCGTACGTAAGGAGCTGCGCAACCTTGGGATTCGTCATGGTGTAATCTATCCTGCGAGACTGCTGACCACGTATGAGGGCAGAACCCACATCTTCAAGACCCCAGAGGAGGCGCAGGAGTTCATCAAGAAGATCAAAGAAGAAGAAGAGACTGGTGGGAGCTAAGCATGAACAAAATATAAGGTAGAATAATTAAGCATTTGCACAGGCATCTGACTGACTTGAAGTAAATAGTAAGTTTACAAAATATAGATTGTATTATATATTAAAAAAAACAAAACAAAACAAACAAAAAAAAAAAAACTATGATGTACAAAGTTGTTAAAAATTTTGGAGTTAAGTTGGAAAACTACAGAGGAGAGTTAATGTTACGTCATTAAAAGCAGTAGAGTTAGGGTGATTGGGAGGATGAAGAAGGAGTGGCTTAGGCTGTTCCCCGTGGGTGTGGAACGGTCGATGGCTATATCGGGAGACAGAATTTTTCTTTTGATTTTGGGGGGTTTGCCACAAGTGTGGGAAGGGGAAATTTGTTTGTGTGTAGTTTGTAGGATGAATGTTCAACCACTCATGTTTTTGCTTCTCTGTATGAGCATGTTTACACTGCAAGGTAATCCCAAACTCTCTATTGATCATAAACCAAAGTGTTAATCTTAATTTAACTTCATGGAATTGCAGAGGTCTACAAAATTTAAAAAAACTTAAACAAGTTATGAATAAAATAAAGGACATGGGTTCAAGAATTGTGTTTTTACAAGAAACTCATCTGATAGAGGAGGATGTTAAAAGAATTAGGAGTAGATGGCAGGGAAGTGTATTCACCTCTTCATTTTCATCCCGAGCCAGGGGAGTTATGACTCTCATACATAAATCAGTTCCTTTTCAAGTGAAAAATGTAATTGGAGACAAATTTGGAAGATATGTAATCATTCAAGGTTCTTTGCTATTAGAAAATATAAATCTTGTGAACTTATATGGTCCCAATATAGATGATCAGAAGTTCTTTGCTAATTTATTTCTCATATTATCATCACTTACAGGGCAACATATAATAGCAGGGGATTTTAATTGTACATTGAATCCAGGTGTGGATAGATCAACAGGACTGGATTGTACGCACATTGGATGTAGGATGACTATTAATCATTTTATGAAAGAATTGAGATTGTTAGATATATGGAGAGAAATGAAACCACAAGTTAAAGCCTATTCTTGTTATTCCAGTACCTACAAGACATTCTCACGTATTGATTATTTTTTGATTTCCACAGAATTAAGGTCCAAGATTCAAAACTGCTTTTATGATAACATCGTGATCTCTGATCATGCACCCTGTTGTCTAATATATGTAGATAAAAAATTGACAAAGGAATCAGGTAGATGGCAATTTCAGCATAAATGGCTTCAGGATGAGGAATTTGTCAAGTATATAGAAAAACAGATAGACGAGTTCTTTGACATCAATACTACACAAACATCAGCATGTGTAAAGTGGGAGGCTTTCAAAGCTTTTATTAGGGGACATATTGTCACCATGGGTTGAGATGCCGTCTCGGCACTGAGCCCATGTTTTCCCTCATCCCTGCCTCCCATTGAGCAGCGTCTCAGCTGGCCCCCAGCTGGCAGCATTATGGACGGCTGGGGCCAATTAGTCTTCATCAGCTGGGGCGCTGCCAATGAGGATAAATAGGAGCAGCCTCGATGACTCGGGGCTGCGACATAAGCACTGCTAGGCTGAAGCCCCTTCGTCTGGTGTCAGCCTCAACTCCCCTTGCAGCATTCCTGTGTTTGTATCCCGCTGTGAGGATGTACGTCTTGCTACCCCCACGTCCGGTACGAGCTGCTTACCTCTGCGCTGTGCAACCTGTGAGTGTACCTCTGCATGAGTATCTGTGCTCTCCTCATCCCTTATCCCTTACCCAAAATAAACCATCTCGACTCACTGGCTTGTCCCTGGCTCTGATTGCCCGGCTCCCTAGAGCCGGATATGACAGTATGTCGCAGCCAGAAGAGTTGCCGGCGGCCGTGAGTCGCTGTGGAAATGTACCTTTCTGTCCGGGTGTCAGCGCTGCTAGCATGCCGTTTCCCAGGAGTCACTTCCGGCGCCAGGGCGACGAGCTAAGGTCCATCTCGGAGGCTGTCGACGGGACATTCTTCACCCTGCACGACGCCTCCAACGCGAGACGCTGGCATCCGGGCCGTGCTGAGGAACTCCTGGACTGTCACCCTCACTCTCTGTACCATCTGGAGGACAGTGCCAGGATAGACGTTGCAGGTACACAGCGAGAGAAGCTCCACGGGGTGGATGGAAATCCCGGCAGGGAGTCGAAGTGGGCGACGTCTTTCCCCGCTTCGGAGTCCCGTTCCTGCCGCCATTCCAGTCCGGGAGTTCGCGCCAACCAGAGGACTTCCCCCGACCTGCGCCACGTCACTCGGGATTCCCTTCTAGGAGCCGCAGCTGACAGCAGTTATGTCCGGGGTCGAGTGGCTGTCGCGAGCTCTACTGTGTTTCCTGTCACCACCTTCAGGCATGTGGCGGCGGCAGTGAGATTGATGGTGAGGACTTCAGGGCTACGAAGCTTTCCCGTGCTCGACGCCTTCCTCGTCTCGATCTCCGATCTGGAGCGGCGAATCCTGGGTTTCCCCCTCGCTTCGTCCCCTGGGAGTAGTCGTCATCACATCGCCGAGTCACCTCTGCACGAACCTCGTCCGGATCCAGTTCTGGGTCATCGTCAGGACCGTTCCTCCCACGCAGCTGTCATCCCTTCGCCTCGTCAGTGTGGAGATCCTACAGCCTCGTCCCCTGAGCCTCGTTCCCCCGCTGTCATTCCTGGACATTCGGGCTGGCTCACCCCGGCTGTTTCCCCCTCCTCCTCGACGCGCTTCCTGACCGCTGTGTGTGCCTGGAATCCCGGCCTGGTGAGCTCTCTGCTGGAGACAACGCGAGCGATCCTCAGACGAATTCCCGGGGGGTCCTCCGTTATCGCCGGGCGGGGAGAGGAAGAAGCAGATTCCACTACAGCAGGCGATACTCAACCTCCAGGGGGCAGGCAAGTCATTGTTTTTTCACACCTGCTTAATGATTTGCTCTGTCACATCCCTGGAGGAGAAGTTCAGGGTTCGCAGCTCCCTGAACTCTCCCCACCTGCTGTAACCTGTTTTCCTAATCCCGCATCCTCTGTGTCTCTCTCCGCCGAGCGGTCCCCGGCTCCGGGTCAACGTGGTGGGATATGGAGAGGGCCTGTGGTTCCGCAGCTACATTGCGGACGGAGGAGGGGGACTGACTGCTGCGTGGAGTCTACGCTGACGACTGAGCGTCCCTGGGTCTCCACGGAGGAGCGGTTCGGTCCAGCGGGACGAGATTCTTCTGGCTTCACGCCGAGTGGGTCGTCGGCGGGGTTACCTGAGCTGGAGGGATCTCAAGCTGCGCTGACCATCGTGCTGGCTGCGGGGCCCGACGCGGCTAGATGGGAGCCTGACAACGACCTCCTGACGACGGATCCTGGATCTTCGCAGTCCTGGACGGCGTCAGAACCCGAGATCAGGCGAGTGCTCTCCTTTCTTTTCTCTCTTTTTATCTTTGAGCACTTCAGCCTATCTCCAGGGGAGACGAGCAGGGTGCAGCCGCCCGCTGCGTCTGAGCTCGTCTCGCCGGGTTCTGGCGCTGCCGGTGATCCTGATCCCGGTTCTGTTTTCTCTTCTGAGCCTTCTTCCAGGGTCACCGGCGAGGAGTTGCTGTTCCTCGTGGTGCTGGAGGGTCCGGGTTCAACGTTGGAGGTCGGTTCTGGTGCAGTGTCCAACGTGGGTTCGCCCGAGACCCAATCGGGGTCCAACGTGGGTTCGCCTGAGGCCCGATCGGGGTCCGACGTGGGTGCTGCCCCAGTGTTGTCCAGGTCCGGTGAGGAGGTGGCCGTTTCCCTGAGGCCCGCCGCCCTCGTCATCGGCTCTCCCCTGAGCCTCTTCCACCGGGATCCGCTCTGACCCTTCGTCCGTCTCAACGGTCCTGGTGGTTGAGTGATGCGGGTCGACGACCCGACCCGCAAAACTTTCGGTTCGGCGATCTGGTTTCCCCCCACTGGTCTGTGTTTGCCTTTGGGCGGCCTGGTTCGGCAGCCGTTGGACTGGATTCCTGGGATCTGGGTCCAGAGTTCGCCGTCCGAACATTTCTCTTCCCCTGATTCGCCAGCTGGACAATGGGCGGGGAGATCTCCGGAGCCATCTCGGCTATTTTTGGACTCTGCCTGCCATACACCTCGGGTGTCACTTTTTCTTTTATCGTTATTAAGGTCACTTGGGTGTAATGTCTGTCCTGTTGGTGGATGTGTATTTATAGTGCTGTGCGTTTTCCTTCCCTCGTACCCAGCATTTTATTTTTTGTACCATGTTTTTAGTCTCGTTTTTGCATTGTAGAGTTATGTTTTGTTCCCTTTCAGACCATACTCTGCAGTTGCCCATTCATTCCAGTCACTTTCATTTCTTTAGGTGACTGTGGGTATTTATATATTCATGTGTGTGGGTTTTTCTTTGCCTGCACTCAGTATTTCTTTTTTATGCCCTGTTGGTTCATTATAGAGTCATGTGCCTTGTTTTCCGTAACACCATGCTCTGTAATTGTCCATTTGTTCCAGTCACCCTCACTTTTCTTGGTGACTGTGTGTATGTACTTATATTGGTGCTGTGTATTGTGTTTTCCCTTTATTTGACCATACTCAGCATTTTTTGCCCTGTACCTTTTTGGTGGTTCTTTTTTTTTTTTCTTGCTCTGGGTCACGCATGGTTGGTACTCTCTGGGTAGTATGTAACCGGCGTGCTGACCCAGTTCTTCTCCCCATCTGTACCTGGGTTAATTGTTCTGTTGTCAGTATTGTATTTGGGTTTTTCTTTCCCGCTACCCTACATTGCCCCATTGGTGTTGTCCTTCCCTTGGCTTCTTCCCCTCCGGTCCGCCTCCCTTCCTCCCACCCTAGGTGGGGGGGGGGGGGGGGGGCTGGGATGTTCCTGGTCGTTCAGGAGCCCGACCTTGAGGGAGGGGCTCTGTCACCATGGGTTGAGATGCCGTCTCGGCACTGAGCCCATGTTTTCCCTCATCCCTGCCTCCCATTGAGCAGCGTCTCAGCTGGCCCCCAGCTGGCAGCATTATGGACGGCTGGGGCCAATTAGTCTTCATCAGCTGGGGCGCTGCCAATGAGGATAAATAGGAGCAGCCTCGATGACTCGGGGCTGCGACATAAGCACTGCTAGGCTGAAGCCCCTTCGTCTGGTGTCAGCCTCAACTCCCCTTGCAGCATTCCTGTGTTTGTATCCCGCTGTGAGGATGTACGTCTTGCTACCCCCACGTCCGGTACGAGCTGCTTACCTCTGCGCTGTGCAACCTGTGAGTGTACCTCTGCATGAGTATCTGTGCTCTCCTCATCCCTTATCCCTTACCCAAAATAAACCATCTCGACTCACTGGCTTGTCCCTGGCTCTGATTGCCCGGCTCCCTAGAGCCGGATATGACACATATTATTAGTTATACAGGATCAAAATCTAAGAAGACTCGAGAGGAGAGAGCTAAATTGGAACATAAAATAAAAAATCTTCAGGAAAAAGTGTATGCAGGAAGTGACCCAAGGTTGGAGAATGAATTACTGATTTTGAGAGCTGAATACGACAAAAAATCAGCGAATAGAGCTGCCTCGAGTCTTCTAAGATTGAAACAATCTTTTTATGAACAAGGTGAAAAATCGGGAAAATTATTAGCATGGCAGATTAAACAATTGGAAATTAAAACACCAATTACCAGTATTATAAGTAACGGACAGGTAGTTATAGATCCTTTAGAAATTAATAGAGCCTTTAGAGATTACTATGAAAAATTATATGATACCAAAAATGAACCTGATTTAACAAAACTAAATGGGTTTTTGAAGGAACTATCTATACCGTGTATTCCAAATGAAAACAGGGAGATATTGGATTCTAAAATTAGTCAAGAAGAAGTTGGGCTAGCCATTGATAATATGAAATCAGGAAAAAGTGCAGGACCAGATGGTCTTCCAGTTGACCTTTATAAAAAATTTAAGAATAAATTAATAAAACCTTTTTTGGAAATGGTTTTAGAAGCATTTCAAAATAATAATTTACCATCATACATAAATAATGCCTTAATTATACTGCTGGCAAAACCAGGTAAGCCCTCTAATAAATGTGAAAATATGAGACCAATAAGCCTATTAAACGCCGACCTTAAGATAATCTGTAAAATTTTAGCAAGACGAATACAAGAAATTTTACCAAATATTATTAATCGAGATCAGAATGGCTTTATAAAGGGTAGACAAGGCTTCCATAATGTAAGAAGACTATTTAATATTATTTATTTTAATAAAGAAGCACCGGATACAGCTCTCCTATCATTGGACGCCGAAAAGGCCTTTGATAGAGTTGAATGGCCCTTTCTTTTTGAAGTCCTACAAAGGTTTGGACTTGGAAATAATTTCATAAAATGGGTTCAAATAATATACAATAATGCTACAGCAGAAATCCTAACAAATAACAATATTTCAAAACCAATAAAAATCAATAGAGGATGTCGACAAGGCTGTCCACTTTCACCTTTACTGTTTACTATGGCAATTGAACCTTTAGCGATAGCGATACGTTTACATTCACAAATATATGGAATTAAAGTTGGACCAACAGAACATAAAATCTCCCTGTACGCCGATGACATAATTTTGTTTATGTCGAATCTAAAAAAATCAATTCCAACCTTGTTGAATTTAATAAAGAATTTTGGGGAAATATCAGGATATAAAATAAATAAAACTAAATCTTCAATATTAATGCTAAATGAGACCCAGAGAAATTACCCAGCCCCTGAGGTAAATCAATTCAATGTTGTAAATCAGTTTAAATATTTAGGAATCCAAATTATGCCTAAGCTAGAATCAGTCGCCAGTGTCAACTATGAAGCCTTAATGTCAGATATCAATGAGTTAACTCAGAGATGGATGTCACTACCAATGTCGATGATCGGGAGAATCAATATACTTAAAAGTAATATTTTACCTAAAATACTTTATTTATTTCAATACATTCCCTTATCACCACCTTTAGATCTATTCTCAAGAATAAAAAAAAAGTTAGTGGAATTTATATGGAACAACAGGAGGGCTAGATTACGTTTGTCTTTATTATATTTACCATTTGATCGTGGAGGTCTGAAATGTCCAAATTTTATGTTGTATTATTGGTCGGCACAACTGAGGTCTATGACATATTATTTTTCATCAAATGATCTCCCTCACTGGACTGAAATGGAATCATACAATTTACCTTTACCTCTTCCCATATTCATATACTCAGATTCGGCAAAAAAATTACAAAAACAAGTTAAAAATCCATTTGTAAAGCATATGATCAAAATATGGTGTGAAGCTAAAAACTATTTAAAAGAACCACAGTTATTGTCACAATTTAGTCCAATATGGGGTAATCAATATTTTAAACCAGGGAGAGCGGACGCTGTATTTAAAGTATGGAATTTAAAAGGGATACAAAAGATTCAGGATTTATATTTGCCATGTGCAGACAACATAATGTCTTTTGAAGAGCTGAGGATCAAATTTAATCTCAATAGAACACATTTTTTTAAATATCTTCAACTTAGAAACTTTATTCGATCAAATCAAAATAAAGCTCTCACTCGACCTATTTATTCATCCTTGGAAAAAATGATGATGAAAGATAGTAAAAGAAAGGGTATTATTTCAGAGTTTTATAACTCACTGACACTATCTTCAAGTGAAAATTCACTGAAAAGATTAAACTACTGGAAAGAAGATCTGCAAACTGAAATTTCAGAGGAACAATGGGAATTGGCTTGTACAGAAGCTCAAACCAAATCAATAAATGCACGCCTTAAATTGATACATTTCAAATGGTTAATGCGGATGTATGTTACACCGGAGGAGTTAAATAGATATAACAAAAATATACCAGATACATGCACAAAATGCATGGAAAGTAAAGGAACCCTATTTCATTGTTTATGGGAATGTAGATTAATAAGAATGTTTTGGGAAGAGGTGAGGGTAACAATTGAAAAAATAATCTCAAAACAAATCATATTGAATCCTAAACTGTTTTTGTTGGGTCTGTACCCAGAAAAGCATAATTTTAATAAAAGTGAAAGAACATTCATAGACCTCAGTTTGCTTAATGCCAAAAAATGTATTGCACTATTATGGAAAAAGACTCATAGACCAGATGTGACTCAGTGGTTAAGACAGATGTTAACAAACCTTCCATTAGAAAGAATAACATATATACTAAAATCAAAGGAAATTGTGTTTGAGAATATATGGAGACCTTTTATTGATTATGTAAAAAATTTAAACATAACTCTTGAAGAAGAAGGTGAATGATGTGTGTGGACCTTGTAAATTCCAAACTGGTGAACATAATATGTATACTTATGTATTGGATTGTCTAGACTAAACAGAGGAGCATTGTTGAAGACTTGATTTTGTTGGTGGTTGTTGGTGTTTTTAGTGCATTTTTTTTTTTTTTTTGTAGTACTTTAGTGTTAGTGTTTGATTGTTTGTATCATGTTTGTTAAAAAAAAAAAAAGGTTCAATAAAGATATTGTGGGAAAAAAAAAATATACATTTTCTGTTTACAAAAGCATTCATTTCATTTGAAAATCATATTCGTTATGCAGCAATTTGAAAAATACAATAATCTAACTGATCTTTATTATTTCCTTGTCATTTGTAGATGTTATTGCAGAGAGCCACAGCATGAGGGCTGAAGAGCAGTATGTGGCTTCAGAGCCATGGGTTGCCAACCCCTGTTCTAGGCAGTTGCCCCGATGTTCATTAAATTCATTCAAAGTCAAGGTCAGGGTCAAAGGTCAGGAGATCTGGACACTTATATTGTATGATTTTTTTAAAAAGTCACAACTACTCCTAGACAGTTGCCCCAATGTTCGCCAAACTTGTGCACAATGATCCTCAAGTGGGACTGCATCCAGGTTGTGCTCAAGGTTACAGTTTAGGAGAACTGGGCACTTATATGGTTCCAGAAAAAAAATGCTACTCCTAGGCAACTGCCTCCATGTTCAGCAAACACACACAATGGTCCTCAGGTTGGTCATTATCCAGATAGTGTTCAAGGTCAGGGTCAAAGGTCATAAGATCTGAGCACCTTTGGGGTGATTTCATCAGGCCGGAATGAGCTATTGTCAATACTAAAGAAAACCCCAAAATATAAAGCAGACTCTAATTTTCATTCTCATTTTATTTGCTTGTTACTGATATGAACAAGTTGTCCAGGTTAAATTGCTGCCATCAAATTCAAGATAAGTAATTTTTCATTTTTCATTCATTTGATATGTTTTCTGTGCTCTTTTTAAAAAATAAAATAAAATGGTGGTTTATGAGATTTGCAAACCATTACATTCTGTCTCTATTTAGATTTCACATAGCATCTCAAACTTTTTGGAATAGGGTCTGTAAACAGGATTTTAATATGTGGCCACAAAAGCATTGCAGTCAAAGTAACTCAAACAGTGTTCGAGAATTATCTTCAGTAAAAGATTTTAGAGAAATGTAATCAAGTGAGAAAAGTAAATAGAGGTGTCTCTGTCTCTGTTTAACCAATTTTTTTGGCCTATCAACAGCTGGCGTTTGAAGTGGTTCGCGTTGGCTTTGATGGGCGGGTGGCCATCGATGATTTGTCATTTATGGACGGTCCCTGCACTACTCCACGGGTGTGTTCCTTTGAGGGTCAGCAGTGTGGGTACAGCAGCTCTGGTGCCATTCAGTGGCTCCACCGCAGTGGACACACATCCACAACAAACGGACCCCAAACGGACCACACCCTGAGGACACACCTGGGTGAGAAAGAGTTCATCCTCTCAAAGGTCACATTTGTAGAACACTACTGTGGAAAGAGCTAATTTGAGCACACAGTCATAAAACATATTTTAATCAAGGGAAAACAGCCTTTGCAGGAACAAATGTACCTGTCAACACTAGTAATAGGTAAATATTTCTTATTAAAGGTCCAGTATTGTGCAAAATTGTGTTTTCATGGGTATAAACCTAATAAAAAATAGACATGGGTCACATGTATAGCAATAAAATATATTTTTATTTCATTCTGGCGAAGCCAAAAGGAGCTAATGCAATGATTCAAAGATTCAAAGATTTTTATTTCTCTTTACTTCTACAGTGCATCCGGAAAGTATTCACAGCGCTGCACTTTTTCCACATTTTGTTATGTTACAGCCTTATTCCAAAAGGGATTAAATTCATTTTTTTCCTCAAAATTCTACACACAATACCCCATAATGGTGATGTGAAAAAAGGGTTTTTTTTTAGATTTTTGCAAATTTATTAAAAATAAAAACCTAAGAAATCACATGTACATAAGTATTCACAGCCTTTGCCATGAAGCTCAAAATTGAGCTCAGGTGCATCTTGTTTCCACTGATCATCCTTGAGATGTTTCTACAGCTTAATTGGAGTCCACCTGTGGTAAATTCAGTTGACTGGACGTGATTTTTGACCTGGTTGATGCTAAGGTGCTGGAGAAAGTTATCTCCCAGTTAAAACCAGCAACCTATCTTTTAGATCCAGTTCCTACATCATTTTTTTTAAAATCCACTAGCAGCTTTTTAGTTAATGATGTTCTGAACATTTTAAATTATTCTCTTCAGACAGTTTTTCCTAGTGCTTTTAAGACAGCCATTGTCAAGCCTGTTCTGAAGAGAAATAATTTAGACACTGAAGTACTGAACAATTACAGACCAGTGTCCAACCTGCCATTTTTAAGTAAAATTTTACGGAAAGTAGTTTTTAACCAGTTAAATGATTTTATGAAAACTCATGATTTATATATGAAATGCTTCAATTGGGTTTTCGGTCTAATCACTGTACTGATGTCAAGTCAAATTCCTCGTATGTTTACTTGTTTACTTGTAAATGTGCTTGGCAATAAATCTGATTCTGAGACAGCCCTGATCAAGGTTCTAAATGATCTTAGAATCAACATGGACAAGAGCATGCTCTTGGTCCTGGTCTTACTGGATTTAAGCGCAGCATTTGACACAGTAGACCATGATATTCTTTTAAACAGATTGCACAATATGATCGGCCTCTCAGGCACTGTTTTTAGCAGGTTTAAATCCTCCCTCACTGGCAGAGAATTTTATGTCACCCTGGGTGAACACTCATCAAAGAGATACAACATGGATTGTGGTGTTTCTCAAGGTTTGATGTTAGGTTCAGTTCTTTTTAATTTGTACATGCTGCCACTAGGCAATGTCATCAGGAGACACGGAATTAGTTTCCACAGTTATGCTGATGATACCCAGCTTTACATTTCAGTCTCTCCTGACGACCCATCACCAATCAATGTCCTTTTTAACTGCATTTTAGACATTAAGTCCTGGATGGCAGAGAATTTCCTACAGCTCAACCAGGACAAAACTGAAGTTTTAGTTATTGGTCCTGAAGCTCAGAGAGAGAAGCTTTTACCAAGATTACAAACGTGTCTTATTCCATCAAGATGAGTGAAAAACCCGGGCGTTATTTTTGACTCTGCTTAGTTTTATTCCACATGTTAATAATATATTAAAAATTGGATTGTATCATCTAAAGAATATAGCCAGAGTTCGCCCGTTTCTCTCACGAGAAAACACTAATGCATGCTTTTATTTCTAGTTGTGTTGATTATTACAATTCTCTCCTTTCTGGTCTTCCTAAAAAGACGATCAGTAACTTACAACTATTATAGAACTCAGCAGCTCATGTGCTGACAAGGACCAGAAAGAGAGAGCATATTACGGCAGTTTTAGAATCGCTACATTGGCTCCCTGTGAGTTATAGAATCAATTTTTAAAGTTCTTTTATTAGTTTATAAAACTCTTAACTCTCTGGTGCCTCTGTGTGGCTGCTCCCTGGTACCCCAGTCCTTGTTGTTCTTGACTTTGGGTCTGCCGTCGGTGGGAGGAGGAAACTCTTCGGTGGAGGACGTGGCCTCCGCCATCTTGCTGAGGTCAGGATATAACGGAGGAGGGATAGGGGGAGGAACGGGATACAGTGCCGTCTCGTCACACTCGTCCACACGGAGATTGGAGGAGATAGGACACATGATAGACAAGTCTCTTTTCTTACCATTGTCAGAATGTTGAAAGTCTTGAATTTTGTTCTTTACTGTCACAAGCTCTAAGTCAGTCTGCCGCTTTCTTGCTGTTTCAAGCCATTTCTCTGCTTTTGCCAGACCATATTTGTCTTGCTTTTGTCTGATGCCATCTGCTGCCTGTTTTATGTCATCTACAAGAGCTTGGCAGTCAGGCACCTTTAGCCTGCCTGTAAACCTGAACCTCTTTCTCCACTTTGCCAAAAACCGTGTACTACTCCTGTCCTTCCTGTGCATAAATTTACCATCACCTGACAACACAAAAATCTCATTCTCATCCTCTTGCACTTCACAACAACAAGACAAGCAACCTCGATTTCTGCCTCGCTGCCTAATTTCTGCATTCTCGCGGTCTATGCTTCTACTGCAACAGTTACTCTTTTTTTTCTTTCAGCAAAGTGAACCGTAAAACATTAAAAAACACACAAACAAGCACACAAATGACCGGACAAACAAATTGCAGTTATTTATTTAATGTGTTTATTTTATTTTATTATAATTAGAGGTTATTTTATCTTATATGTATTTTTAAGGAGTTATTTTATTTTATTTTATTTTAGACCTGTTTTAAATGATGCCTTAAGGTATTTTGGTTGGTTTTTATCACACTAGAGTTTATTCTTATTATATTAGCGCTTTTTATCTTTATTTTAAGGTTATCTCTATAACCTTAACTTATAACTTTATAACCTTTATTCTCTTATTTTTTGCCTTTGTAGTTTTTGGTCTCTCTGTCTGTCTCCCTTTTTCTATTTAAAGGTTATCCTAACCTTTATCATCTCTGTTTTTCGTCTTTGATTTTTTTTTTTTTTGTCTTTCCTCCCTTCCTGTGTCTATCTGCCTTAAGGTTAATTGTTATTATAACCTTATCATCTCTTTTTTTTGTCTTTTATATTTTTTACATCCTCCATGGTCACCAGCTGCTGTATTTTCCTGGGATATCCTGCGGCGATACCCCCACGCGCTCTTTTTTGTGTCCACTTACTCAGCAGAAATGCACTTTACTGAACCCGTCCTCAACCAATTTGGACCGTACGGTAACTAACGCTTGACTTTCAACTCTCTGACGCGTATTCTCAGACTGACCGTGGACTCTAACCGGGCAGAAAACACTTTTAGATCATTAATAATTAAATTTACTCACTTCGAGCCGCCTGTGGGTTGGCTCTGTCACTCTCCGTTTCCGCTCCCAGCGTCTCCAGACCATGCCTCACTTCCACAAAGCCGGCTCATTGGTGCCGGTGAGGGAGGATTTTGTCCATAGCTGTGCACCCGCTGTCTGTGGTTCCAAAATGGCGGAAGCAGCAGGAGAAGTGTCTGGAGTCCCTGTGGTTCGGGCGCCAAGTATGTTAGAAAAATTCTTCTTAACCTTCAGTCAGAAACCAGGCAGGATCAGAGTTTCAGCAAATTTAATTACACTGGCCAGTGGAGAACAATACAAAAGTAGTCTCAAAGCCTATTCGTGCATCATTCTCACTCAAACACACATTGCTCAGTCTTTAAGCCCTTTGTTATCCGAGAGGTGGAGGAGAAAATGTCCATGGCGATTGGTTCAGTACATCTGGTCAAAACTTGGTGGACAGATTATCTCTCAGCTGCATCCTTGACATTTTGACACAGACTCTGAGGCAAAGCAAATCACAACTAGAAAAGCACTCGGAGAGCGCAGACCTCCGCCAAGCGGCACAGTTCCCCCCATACAGTGTTTGAGTGTACGTTTTCAGATTCCCTGAGCATGAAAAGATATGACTAGCAATTGGATTCACAATGATTACTTGTTTATTTGACATGGACAGTGCAATAAACAGACAATTAATGAATGACAATCAATGTGATAGTGATAGGATTAGTGGTTCAGTAGTGTAAAACGGGGCTATAAGGGACGGCGGGTTAATAAGGGACACTTTTCTGGGAAATGTTTTAAATGTAATTCTGCTTTTTTATTTTGAGCAGGACGCTGAGTTGTGTTGTTATTGTCAAATATCCATGAATCCTTCATCAAATCTTGTCACGCCGCGCCATTCATCAGCGGCGCCACCTGCTCACGCACCTGCTACTCGTCAGCGGCGAGGGATAAAAGCCGCCTCGCCCTGAGCTTCGGCCTGAAGCCGTTAGACTTCATCGCCTTCAATGCGAAGCGTCAACCCTCTCTTCAGCGTCAAGCTAGTGGTAAGAAGACTCCTTTCCTTACCTCTCCCAGTCTGCTCCCCTGTGCACAGGTGGATTCCTCGGCGGCGGACAACTCCGTCCCTCGTCCTTCCTCGCTGCTGCACCGAGTCCTGCAGGTGACTGTCTCCCGGGGTTCCGTCCTTGTAGTGCCTGCCATCTGTCAAACTCAAGTAAGCTTCTCTCCCTCGCCTATTCTCCTCCTGTATTGGTGTGTGCCTGTCACCCTGTGTCTGTTCTCTCCCATAGGGTTGCCGGCTGAACGGTCTCCTGCCTCTGTGCCCGAAGCAGACGCCACCACCAATACATTAACATTCCACTGACACACACCCATACACCCCTGCTGTTAATAAACAGTTTGAACTACTCTGAACCTGTGTGTGTGCGTCTCCTGAGCCGAACGTTATGTCAGTACGGCTTCAGCAGAGCGGCTTGGCAGACGGCGGGCTCGCGCACCGGCTTACCACTCTCGAGGTTCGGGTGGATCAAATTGCTTATCAGCAGCAGGTGATTTTAAATCAACTTATTACCATCACTAACCGATTGGACCGCCTGGACCCCCAACAGCCGTTCCCCCCGGCTCACCAGGGTGGCACAGCTCCTGCTGTCCCAGCGGCCGTCCAGCCGGCTCCTGCGGCACCGGTTCGGCTCACGCCGATTCCAACCCCCGCCCGCTTTAGCGGAAAGCTCGGCGGAGCGCGGGGGTTCATTATGCAGTGTGAGTCCGTATTCCACCGTGTGCCCGGAGACTTCCCCTCGGATCACAGCCGAATTGGCTACATAGGGAATCTCCTGGAGGGGCGCGCGTTAACTTGGACCTACGCCATTATGGCGAAGCCCAGTTACGCCACCCTCACCTATGACCAGTTCGTGGCACGCTTCCTGGAGGTCTTTGACCATTCCCGAACCGAGACGGTCCAAGTCGATCGGCTTCTCGCTCTCCAGCAGGGAAGCCGGTCGGCAGCGGACTATGCGGTTGACTACCGGGTAGCGGCGGAGGAACTGGGCTGGGACGAACGCTCCCTCTGTGGCCTGTTCCTCCGCAGCCTGAATGATGATCTGAGGGATGAACTGGCTGGTCGGGATATCCCTGGGACGCTAGCTGAGCTAACTTCTCTCGCCATCAGCTTGGATAACAGGCTGCGTGAGCGCTCCTCTGGGCGGAAGTCGTCTTCTTCTCGCCCTCGGGGAGCCTCGTGGCGCCTGCCCCAAGCTCGCCCCCTGGCGACGCCGTCGCCATCGCACTCCGAGGAGTCGGAGCCGATGGTGACGGGCTGGACAAAGCTCTCCCCGGCAGAGAGACAACGCCGCCGTGAGTTGAATCTCTGCATGTATTGCGGGGATAATCAACACACGGTGGAGCTTTGTCCACATAAGCCAAACGGCGGGGTCCACGAGTCACTGTAGGGGGCCTCGCGGACGTCAATCGGTTAAGTCCCCTTACCCAATTGAAGCTGCCCATCCGTTTTTGCCACAATCCCACTGGGCATCTCACCCATGCACTGGTGGATTCGGGTGCAGAAGGCAGCTTTATTTCACAAAGCCTGGCAACCCGTTTGGGCATTCGCTGTCAGGCACTGAAGAATCCCATCTCCCTTGTTAATCTCTCCCGTGCCTCCCTTGGGAGAGTATCACACCAAACCATCCCCGTTCCGGTCATCATCTCGGGAAATCACCGGGAGGAGATGACCTTCTACGTCCTTCCCAACTCTGTGTCGCCCGTCATCCTGGGGTATCCCTGGCTTCGCCTTCACAACCCGGTCCTGGATTGGAAATCAGCTGGGATATCGGCATGGAGTACGTTCTGTATGGGCACCTGCCTTCAGTCCGCTGCCTGCTCTCCGTCCGCTCCTCCCCCTGCGATGGACGCTGCACCCCCGGACCTGTCTCTGCTGCCCCCAGAATTTCACGACCTGGGTATGGTGTTCAGCAAAGCGAAAGCTATGTCTCTCCCCCCTCATCGGCCCTATGACTGCGCCATCAACCTCCGCCAGGGGGCTCCCTTACCTTCTGGTCACCTTTACAGCCTGTCTGCGCCGGAGAAGGAGACGATGAACGCCTACCTGAAGGAGTCATTAAGTGCTGGGATTATCCGCCCATCATCGTCACCCGTGGGGGCAGGGTTCTTCTTCGTGGGAAAGAAGGATGGGTCCCTCCGCCCATGTATCGACTACCGGGCCCTCAATAATATCACGGAGAAGGACCGTTACACCCTGCCTCTCATGGACACTGCTTTCCACTCCCTCCAGGGGGCGACCTGGTTCACCAAGCTGGACCTACGCAGCGCTTACCACCTCGTCCGGATCCGGGAGGGAGATGAGTGGAAAACGGCCTTCCGTACCCCGAACGGCCACTTTGAATACCTGGTGATGCCGTTCGGGTTGACCAACGCTCCTGCAGTCTTCCAGCGCCTCATTAATGACGTCCTCCGGGACTTCATTGGCCTTTTCGTGTTCGTCTACCTGGACGATATTCTCATCTTCTCCAAGTCCAGGGATGAGCACCAGGTCCACGTGAGGCGGGTCCTCCAAAGGCTGCTGGAGAATCGTCTGTACGTAAAGGTAGAAAAGTGTGAATTTTACGCCAGGAGTACGTCCTTCCTGGGTTTCATCATCGCCCACGATAAGGTGTTCCCCGACCCAGAGAAGGTAAAGGCGGTGGTGGAATGGCCCACACCTGCATCCCGGAAACAGGTGCAGCAATTTGTTGGCTTCGCCAATTTCTACCGCCGCTTTGTCCCCAACTTCAGTGCCATCGTTGGACCACTGACCCGCCTCACGTCCCCGAAGGTCCCGTTCCGGTGGACCGAAGAGGTCGCTGCCGCCTTTGAGGCGCTGAAGGCGGAATTCTCCTCCTCCCGGGTCCTTCGCCAGGTCGACCCCGCGCTGCAGTGCATCGTAGAGGTAGACGCTTCGGACACGGGAGTGGGAGCAGTGCTGTCCCAGCGGTCACCGGACGATGGCGCCAAACGACCGTGCGCCTTCTTCTCCCGGCGCTTGTCCCCGGCGGAGAGAAACTACGATGTGGGGGACAGAGAGCTCTTGGCCATCAAGCTCGCCCTGCAGGAGTGGCGCCACTGGTTAGAGGGGGCGAACCTGCCGTTTGTCGTCCTCACGGACCACAAGAACTTGGAATACTTACGATCTGCCAAGCGCCTGAATGCCCGCCAGGCGCGCTGGTCCCTGTTCTTCGCCAGGTTCCAATTTTCCATCACCTTCAGGCCTGGCTCTAGGAACGTCCTGCCTGACGCCCTCTCCAGGCAGTTCGCCCCCGTGGAGTCGGAGGAGGCGCCCCACTCCATCCTGCCCAGGTCGTGCGTCGTGGGAGCCATCTCGTGGGACATCGAGAGCAAGATCCGGAAGGCACAGGAGGTGGAACCTGACCCTGGCGGCGGACCGGAGGGGAGGCTGTTCGTGCCATCCGCGGTCCGAGGAGAGGTCATCCACTGGCTCCACACCTCCAAGCTCACCTGTCACCCTGGCACCTCCCGGATGATAGATCTCCTCCAACGGTCCTTTTGGTGGCCAGGCCTGCGGAGGGATGCAGCCCGCTACGCCCGGGCTTGCCCAATCTGTGCCACCTGCAAGTCGGGAAATGCCCCTCCAGCGGGTCTGCTCCAGCCCCTGCCCGTCCCTGGCAGGCCCTGGTCACACATCGCACTGGATTTCGTCACCAGACTCCCTGTCTCCAACTCCTATGACACCATCCTGACCATCGTGGACCGCTTCTCCAAGGCCGTGCACTTTGTCCCCCTGCGAGGCCTCCCTACTGCCCTGGAGACGGCGGACCTCCTCGTCCAACACGTGGTCAGGCTGCACGGGATTCCGGTGGACGTGGTCTCGGACCGGGGCCCCCAGTTTTCATCAGAGGTTTGGAGGTCCTTCTGCAACGCCATCGGAGCCAAGGTGAGCCTCTCCTCCGGCCATCACCCCCAATCCAACGGGCAGTGTGAGAGGACCAACCAGGAGCTGGAGGCTGCGCTCCGCTGTGTGTCCAGATCCAAACCCACGTCCTGGAGCAACCATCTTGCCTGGGTTGAATATGCCCACAACACCGCTCGCTCTTCTGCTACAGGGATGTCCCCCTTCAAAGCGTCCCTGGGTTACGACCCCCCGCTGTTTCCGGAGCAGGAGAGTGAAGTAACTGTCCCGTCAGTTAGGGCCCATCTCAGGCAGTTCCGCTCCACCTGGACTGCCGCGCGCCATGCGCTATTACGCACAGCGGAGCGCAACAGGACCGTGGCGGACCGGCGTAGAAGACCTGCCCCGGCGTACAGAGTTGGGCAGCTTGTTTACATTTCCACCCAGGACGTCACTCTAAAAGGCGAGAGGAGAAAGCTGGCACAGCGCTTCATGGGTCCCTATCCCATCACCCGGATCATCAACCCGGTGGCTGTGCGCGTGGCTATTCCCCCCTCCCTCCGCATTCATCCTACTTTCCACGTGTCGAAGGTGAAACTGGCAGTCTCTGACCCCCTTTGCCCTCCTCCTGCAGCGCAACCCGCGCCCCGGATGATTGGTGGCCATCCGGCCTAGTCCGCCTCCTCCATCCTGGACTCCCGGCGCCGGGGTCGTGGGTTGCAATACTTGGTGGACTGGGAGGGCTATGGGCCCGAGCATCGACAGTGGGTGCCCCCGTCGTTTGTGTTGGACCCATCGCTCATCGCGGACTTCCACCGAGCGCACCCGGATAAGCCATCGCCAGGAGGCGCTGCTAGAGGGGGGAGTACTGTCACGCCGCGCCATTCATCAGCGGCGCCACCTGCTCACGCACCTGCTACTCGTCAGCGGCGAGGGATAAAAGCCGCCTCGCCCTGAGCTTCGGCCTGAAGCCGTTAGACTTCATCGCCTTCAATGCGAAGCGTCAACCCTCTCTTCAGCGTCAAGCTAGTGGTAAGAAGACTCCTTTCCTTACCTCTCCCAGTCTGCTCCCCTGTGCACAGGTGGATTCCTCGGCGGCGGACAACTCCGTCCCTCGTCCTTCCTCGCTGCTGCACCGAGTCCTGCAGGTGACTGTCTCCCGGGGTTCTGTCCTTGTAGTGCCTGCCATCTGTCAAACTCAAGTAAGCTTCTCTCCCTCGCCTATTCTCCTCCTGTATTGGTGTGTGCCTGTCACCCTGTGTCTGTTCTCTCCCATAGGGTTGCCGGCTGAATGGTCTCCTGCCTCTGTGCCCGAAGCAGACGCCACCACCAATACATTAACATTCCACTGACACACACCCATACACCCCTGCTGTTAATAAACAGTTTGAACTACTCTGAACCTGTGTGTGTGCGTCTCCTGAGCCGAACGTTATGTCAAATCTAGGCAGAAGCAAAATTAAAAAAGCAGAATTACATTTAGAAAAGTGTCCCATATTACCCCGCCGTCCCTTATAGCCCCGTTTTACGGTTGTAAAAGCATTGCCTCCTTGGCGGAGGTAATAAACTGAAGTGTTGGTGTGTCCATCTCCTCCACTGACGGATGCAGATTGGTTAGACAGGTTGCCGTGGGTTTTATATTATATTGGGGTTGCGCTCCGCGGCAAAACCGAATTTAGAATCTTCCCCGGCAGAGAGGTCGTTTTTACGCAGCGCCTATAGCTGGACGGGGAATTTGTGGCAAATAATCGGGCGGCGGACAGGTGGCCGTGTCAGGTTTTGCAGCGTGGCGCAAAAACAGGCACGCTCGCGGGCCCAGGCCAGCAGTGTTTTCCGCGTGCTTTTGTGCCTAAAACGTTGAAGAACGCGGAGTTTGTGTTGGTCATACACGATGACCAGCGCAATGTGCGCAGCGCCTATGGCTGGCACAGGCACGCTGGCGGGCCCAGGCCAGCAGTGTTTTCCGCATGCTTTTGTGGCTAAAACGTTGAAGAAGGCAGAGTTTGTGTTGGTCAGACACGACGCCCAGCGCCCTCCATTGCGCCTGCGCACATGTTGAAAATGGCCGTATGTCACAGTGTGGAAAAATGCTTTAAAAAATTCCTGTATGCAGACGGTGATGCGGATCATCGCCAAAATTTAATCAGTTCTTCCTTGTACCATTTCCAACAACGCCTGAAAGTTTCATTGAAATCCGTCCAAGACTTTTTGAGTTATCTTGCTAACCAACAGACAAACAGACAGACAGACAGACAGACAAACAAACACACAGACAAACCCCGGCAAAAACATTACCTCCTCCTGGCCTTTTCGGCCTGGCGGAGGTAAATATGAAACAAATATGAAACTTTTCTATCAAAAAGCGTGAAGTCAAAGGAATTGTCTGTAGACCTCAAACAGGATTGTCTCAAGGCACAAATCTGGGGAAGGGCACAGAAAAATTTCTGCTACTTTGAAGGTCCCAATGAACACAGTGGCCTCCATCATCCGTAAATGGAAGAAGTTCGGAACCACCAGGATTCTTCCTAGAGCTGGCAGAGTTTAGAGTCCTGATGGCCTGGTGAACAAAGCTGTTTAGCAGTCTTGTGGAGCGGGCCCAGATGCTCGGGTACCTTTTCCCCGAGGGCAGAAGCTGAAAGGGAGTGTGAGGGGTGGGAGGTGTCGCCTGCAATGTTCATCGCTCTGCGGATGAGGTGGGTGTGGTAGATGTCTGAGAGGGGGGCAGAGGGGCACCGATGATCTTACTGGCTGCTTTCACTGTGTGTTGTAGTGTCTTCTGGCAGGAGGCGATGCAGCTTCCGTACCACACCATGATGCAACTGGTAAGGATGCTCTCAATGGTGCCCCGGTAGAATGAGCATATGTTGGAGGGTGGGGGGTGAGGTCCTAAAGCAGACTGAGCATGCATTGGATCCTCTGCAGTTTGCCTATAGGCCTCACAGAGGAGTGGAGGATGCCACTGTCACTCTGTTTAACATGCTTTTTAAACATCTTGATTTTAATGGGACACACGCCAGACTTTTATTTGTGGACTTTTCCTCCGCCTTTAATACAATCCAACCTCATATCTTAGTTGAAAGGCTCCTGCAACAATTTGATTTGAGCAATAATCTGGTGGGTTGGATTCTGGATTTCTTAACCAACAGGACGCAGAGAGTAAGGGTCAATGGTACACTGTCTGACCTAAAGTGCTCTTCTACTGGCTCTCCTCAGGGGTGTGTGTTGTCACCACTACTCTTCATCCTGTACACAAACATGTGTCGGAGCAGACATGACAACAGACACATTATAAAGTATGCTGATGACTCAGTTATTGTCAGTCTCCTCCAGGATCCAAATTGACCGAACCATAATGACAATGTTTTATCGGGCTTTTATTGAATCTGTTTTATCCTTTTCTTTAGTGTCATGGTTTGGTCAGATAAAACTGAAACAGAGGAAATCCTTGGATCAGGTAGTTAGATGGTCCAGTCGTTTGCTTGGTGAGCCACAGCTGAGCCTGACATCCCTGTACACCAGACAAGTACAGAGGATGGCTACCTCCATTTTAAATGATGACTCCCACCCTTTGCACTGCAACTTTCAGCTTCTTCCCTCAAGATGAAAGTTTTCTGTCCCAAAAAGTAGAACCCAGCGCTACAAAAACAGCTTTGTTCCTGCTGCAGTCAAAGAGTTGAACAAGCTGTAACAATATATTGCACATAATTTAGGTACCTATTTATTAACTCCATTTTATATTTACTTATTTTTGTAGGATGTTACTTGGGTTCTAAATATTTTATTGGGTTTTAGACCTTTGAGTTTTTAACCTCTTTGACTAGTTTTAAACTTTTAATATGACCCTTCTCTCTTACCTCTGGTTTTTCTCCCATCTCTTTGTCTTTTTATACCCTGATTGATGGAGCCTTGAGTATTTTTATCATGTTTATAGTCAGCTTCATGTGTGCCTGTGTTTGTGTCTATGTTGAATGTAATTTGTGGCTTGTAAATATGGATGTCACCAGACTGCAAAACAAATCTACCTACGGGTACAAATAAAGTAACCTGAACCTGAACCTGAACCTGGACTCATGCTCTCCTCAGTTTGCGGAGGAAATGGAGGCGAGTTTGAGCCTTCCTGGCCAGTGATGTGGTGTTGTTGGACCAGGAGAGGTCCTCAGAGATGTGCACCCCCAGGAACTTGGTGCTGCTCACCCTCTCCACAGCTGCTCCATCCATGATCAGAGGGGGATGCTGTGTGTGTCCTCTCCTGAAGTCTACCACAATCTCCTTGGTTTTTCCCACGTTCAGGAAGAGATGATTGTCTTGACACCACTGGACCAGTTGGCTCATCTCATTTCTGTAGTTGGCCTCTTCATTATTTGTGATAAGGCTCACCACCAGCGTGTCATCCACAAACTTGATGATGTGGTTGGTGCTGTAGGCTGGTACGCAGTCATGGGTCAGCAGGGTTAAGAATAGTGGGCTGACCACGCACCCTTGCGGGGATCCTGTGCTCAGTGGGATGGTCTTGGAGGTGTTGCTGCTGACCTGCACACTCTGTGGCCTCCCTGTGAGAAAGTCCAGCACCCAGTTACAGAGAGAGGTTTTGAGTCCCAAGTGTCTGAGTTTTTGAATAGAATAGAATAAGCTTTATTGTCATTGTACAATTGTACAGTACAATGAATTTGTGGGTGCTCCACCAGGCTACTGCGCAATCAAGTAAGAGAAGGATTTGATAAAACACAGTTACAGAATACACAATTAAACATACGCCTGAAAAAAAATAAAAATAGCCCACAGGTATAGTGGTGTGAAAAAGTGTTTGCCCCCTTCCTGATTTCTAATTTTTTTGTATGTTTGTCACACTTAAATATTTCAGATCATCAAACAAATTTAATTAGACAAACATAACACAAGTAAACAGAAAATGCAGTTTTTAAATGAAGGTGTTTATTATCAAGGGTAAAAAAAAATCCAAACCTACATGGCCCTGTATGAAAAAGTGATTGCCCCCCTGTTAAAACATAAATTAACTGTGGTTTATCACATCTTTGGAAAGCTGAGTTAAATTTCTCTAGCCACACCCAGGCCTGATTACTGCCACACCTGTTATCAATCAAGAAATCACTTAAATAGGACCTGCCTGACAAAGTGAAGTAGACCAAAAGATCCTCAAAAGCTAGGCATCAGGCTGCGATCCAAAGAAATTTAGGAACAAATGAGAAACAAAGTAATTGAGATCTATCAGTCTGGAGAAGGTTAGAAAGCTTTGGGACTCCAGCGAACCACAGTGAGAGCCATTATCCACAAATGACAAAAACACCAAACAGTGGTGAAATGATGAAAACATGGAACAGTGTTGAACCTTCTCAGGAGTGGCCAGCCGACCAAAATTACCCCAAGAGCACAGCAGCGACTCATCCAAGAGGTCACAAAAGACCCCACAACAACATCCAAAGAACTGCAGGCCTCACTTGCCTCAGTTCAGGTCAGTGTTCATAACTCCACCATAAAAAAAGAGACTCAGCAAAAATGGCCTGCATGGCAGAGTTCCACAACAAAAACCACTGCTGAGCAAAAAGAACATAAAGGCTGGTCTGAGTTTTGCCAGAAAACATCTCGATGATCCCCAAGACTTTTGGGAAAATATTCTGTGGACTGACGAGACAAAAGTTAAACTTTTTTGGAAGGTGTGTGACCCTTTACATCCAACGTAAAAGTAACACAACATTTCAGAAAAGGAACATCAAACCAACAGTAGAATATGGTGGTGGTAGTGTGATGGTCTGGGGTTGTTTTGCTGCTTCAGGACCTGGAAGACTTGCTGTGGTAAATGGAACCATGAATTCTGCTGTCTACCAAAAAATTCTGAAGGAGAATGTCCAGCTATCTGTTCGTGACCTCAAGCTGAAGTACACTTGGGTTCTGCAGCAGGGCAATGATCCAAAACACAGCAGCAAGTCCACCTCTGAATGGTTTAAGAAAAACAAAATGAAGACTTTTGAGTGGCCTAGTCAAAGTCCTGACCTGAATCCAATTGAGATGCTGTGGCATGACCTTAAAAAGGCAGTTCATGCTCGAAAACCCTCCAATGTGGCTGAATTACAACAATTCTGCAAAGATGAGTGGGCCAGAATTCCTCCACAGTGCTGCAAAAGACTGATTGTCAGTTATTGCAAATGCCTGATTGGAGTTGTGGCTGCTAAGGGTGGCCCAACCAGTTATTAGGTTTAGTGGGCAATCACTTTTTCACACAGGGCCATGTAGGTTTGGATTTTTTTTCCCCCTTAATAATAAACACCTTCATTTAAAAACTGCATTTTGTGTTTACTTGTGTTACCTTTGTCTAATATTTAAATTTGTTTGATGATCTGAAACATTTAAGTGTGACAAACATACAAAAAAAAAGAGAAATCAGGAAGGGAGCAAACACTTTTTCACTCCACTATATATACACAGGTATGGTCGTGGCTTCACGGATGGAACTATGTACATTAGAGTGCGGAGTGTGGAACACACAATTGAATAAAATGCCCCAAGGATTATGGAAAATAAACAAAGGAATGGTAGTGGTTTCATGGATGGGTCAATGTACGTGAAAGTGCAGAGTGCAAAGACAGGTGTGTTATTATGATAATTAAAAGGTCTTCATTTCTGTGCATGTGACTGTTTGGAGGGAGGGGGGTGGGGCCTCTGACTGTTTGCAGTCCAGATGGCCCAGAGGAAGAAACTGTTTGTCAGTCTGGAGATGTGGGAACTGGTTGATCTGAACCATCGTCCAGAGGGGAGCAGGTCAAACAGGTGGTGGTCGGGATGTGAGGGGTCTCCTGTGGTGGCCTTGATCCTTCTGAGACAGGAGGATCTGGAGATGTCCTCCAGGGAGGGCAAAGGGCCACCGATGATTTTTTTTGTGTGGTGTTGGTGACCCTTTGCACAGCCATCCTGTTTTTGGCTGTGGAGCCGGCGTACCACACACCCAGACAGTAGGTGAACATGCTCTCCACTGAGCAGTGGTAGAAGGCCAGCAGCTGCTTCTGGTCCAAGTTGTTCTTCCTCAGGACACGGAGGAAGTGCAGCCACTGCTGGGCTTTCTTCACCAGGGCCATGGTGCTGACAGTCCAGGAGAGGTCAGAGGAGATGTGGGTGCCCAGGAACCTGAAGGTGGGGACGGTTTCCACACGGTCGCCATTTATGGGGGGGGGGGATGTCCTGTCAGTTCTTCTTGAAGTCCGGTATGGGTTCTTTGGACATTCAGTTTCAAGTTGTTTACTTGACACCACAGCAGCAGATTCTCTACCTCCCCTCTGTATGCCTTCTCATCGTCATCCGTGGTGAGCCCATCCAAGGTGGGTGGGTTGGAATATGGTCAAAGGTGTACAGGGATTTCAGTAGTGAACTTAGCATGAAACCCTGGGGGAGCCAGTGCTGACAGACAGTATGGAGGAGGGGTGGGGGCCAAGTCTGACTGTTTGTGGGTGGTTGGTGAGAAAGTTCTTTATCCAGGAGCAGGTGGGGGGGTAGCTCTGGAAGAGGTGCAGTTTATTGAGCAGGATGTCCGAGATGATGGTGTTGAATAGTTGGATCTTGTTGGATCTTGTGTTACCTTTGTGGCCACGACCATACCTGTGTATATATAGTGGAGTGAAAAAGTGTTTGCTCCCTTCCTGATTTCTCATTTTTTTTGTATGTTTGTCACACTTAAATGTTTCAGATCATCAAACAAATTTAAATATTAGACAAAGGTAACACAAGCCACAAAGGTAACACAAGCCATCTTGGATAGTTGATCCAAGATGGCGCCCACAGTGGTCGACATGGTGCTTCGCTGCGCTCTGTTTGTTTTTGTTTGTCAATTGTGTGTCTGCTTGCACTTATACCCGTGAAGAACTTCTAAATATCAGGACTTTCACCCCCACGGACCTCCTCCCAGTTTTTCTAGCCCCTGCCGCCGATCTGGTTTATTGTTTGGCTCGGAAAGTGAGACGGCGGAAGAGAGGAAGACGAGCGGGCGCTCTCGTACGACTTCGCAGGAGAGGCTCGCGAACGGCGCTGCCTGGCTTATTTCTGTCCAATACCAACTCTCTCTCTAACAAGGTAGATGAACTGAGACTGCTGATGCGTTTTAAGGACCTCTCCTCAGCTGTCCTCTGCTTTACTGAGACCTGGCTCCGGGAAAATATACCGGACAGCGCGCTGCACCTCGACGGCTTTCAGCTCTTCCGTGCTGATCGTGACACAGAGCTTTCCGGCAAGACCACAGGAGGAGGAGTCTGCTTCTACATCAACTGCAGCTGGTGCTCTGATGTAACGGAAATTTCCAAACACTGTTCTCCTGCCTTGGAATTTCTTGTTATCAATTGCAAGCCCTTCTATTCCCCGCGGGAGTTTGCTTCTTTCATAATGATCGCTGTGTACGCCCCTCCCGACGCGGACACGCGCGAAGCTCAGCGCGTGCTCGCGGATCACATTCAACACACAGAGCGGAGTTTCCCAGACTCGCTGATTATTGTGGCTGGCGACTTTAATCAGTGCAATCTGAGCCACGATCTCCCCCGCTACAAACAGTTTATTAAATGCCCCACCAGAGGATTAAACACACTGGATCACTGTTACACCACAGTGAAAGACGCATATCGCGCTGTCCCTCGAGCTGCGCTGGGATTATCTGATCACGTGATGGTTCACCTCATTCCCACATACAGACAGAGATTGAAGCTCACTAAACCTGTTGTGAGCACTACGAAGATACGGACCAGTGATGCTGAGGAGAAGCTGGAAACGTGCATGGAAATATCTGACTGGGGCATGCTTAAAGGAGCCACGCATGATCTGGATGAGTACACGGACACTGTGAACTCATATATCCACTTTTGTGAAGAGAACATTCTTCCATCACGCACCAGGGTGAGTTACTCTAATGACAAACCCTGGTTCACAGCTAAGCTCAGACAGATCAGGAAGGAGAAGGAAGCAGTGCTGAAAAGTGGAGACAGGGACTGCTACAGGGAGGTTAAATACCGGTTTAACAGAGAGCTGAAGAGGGCTAAATCTCTATACTCAGAGAGACTCCAGCAGCAGTTCACTGCTAATGATTCGGCTTCCGTGTGGAGAGGACTGAGGCAAATCGCCAACTATCGACCTAAGGCTCCTAAAGGTCAGGATGACAAAGCCCTTTGTCAAAGACTGTCCCAACACTATGCCCGTTTTGACACCTCGTCATCTGTGTCCAACTCCCCCCCTCCCTCCAGCTCCACAGCCTCCACATTCCCTACTTCATTTAAGGCACCCCCCCCTCCCCCCCTCCCCTTATCATCAGTGAGCAGGATGTGCTCAAACAGTTCTCCAGACTGAACCCGCGCAAGGCCCCCGGCCCAGACGGCGTGTCTCCCTCCACCCTGAGACTCTGTGCGAAACAGCTGGCTCCTGTATTCACAGACATTTTTAACACCTCCCTTAAGTTATGCCACGTGCCGTCCTGCCTCAAATCCTCCACCATCATCCCTGTCCCCAAGAAGCCACGGATCACTGGACTTAATGACTACAGACCTGTAGCGCTCACCTCTGTAGTCATGAAGTCCTTTGAGCGCCTGGTCCTGTCCCACCTCAAGTCCATCACCACCCCTCTCCTGGACCCGCTGCAGTTTGCCTATCGAGCCAACAGGTCTGTAGACGATGCAGTCAACCTGGCCCTCCACTCCATCCTGCAGCACCTGGACTCCCCGGGAACCTACGCCAGGATCCTGTTTGTGGACTTCAGCTCCGCATTCAACACCATCCGCCCCGCTCTGCTCCGGGACAAGCTGTCCCTGCTCAACGTGCCTGACTCCCTCTGCAGGTGGATCATCGACTTCCTGACGGACCGGAGGCAGCATGTGCGGCTGGGAAAGACTGTCTCAGACTATACTAGCATCAGCACCGGATCACCCCAGGGCTGTGTACTTTCCCCCCTACTCTTCTCCCTTTACACCAACTCCTGCACCTCCAGCCACCAGTCTGTCAAGTTGATCAAGTTTGCGGACGACACCACCCTCATCGGGCTCATCTCCAACGGCGACGAGTCCGCCTACAGGAGAGAGGTGGCCCAGCTGGCGTCCTGGTGCAGCAATAACAACCTGCAGCTGAACGCTCTGAAGACAGTGGAGATGATTGTAGACTTCAGGAAAGTCACTACTCCTCTGCCCCCCCTCACCCTCTCAGGCTCTCCCATCACCACTGCTGATTCCTTCCGCTTCCTAGGCACTACCATCACCAGGGACCTCAAATGGGAGCTGACCATCAGCTCACTCATCAAAAAAGCCCAGCAGAGGATGTTTCTTCCTGCGGCAGCTGAGGAAGCTCAAGCTACCCACCAAGATGTTAGTGCAGTTCTACACAGCCATCATCGAGTCCATCCTCACCACCTCCATAACCGTGTGGTACGCAGGAGCCACTGCCAGGGACAGACTAAGGCTGCAGCGCGTCGTGCGCACTGCTGAGAAGGTGATCGGCTGCAAGCTCCCATCTCTCCAGGATCTGTACATCTCCAGGACCCGGAGGCGTGCTGGCCGGATCATAGCCGATCCCTCACACCCTGGTCACGTACTGTTTGCCCCCCCTCCCCTCTGGTAGAAGACTTCGGTCCATCCAGACTAAAACCTCCCGTCACATGAACAGCTTCTTCCCCTCTGCCATTAGACTGCTGAACACTAAGTGACTTATTGACTCTCGTGCACCATGTACAGCAGCTCAACCAGACTCATGTCAATCATCACTGTTTTCTTCCTGCATTACCGACTGCACTATATAGTTCTCCACAGTATCTGCTGCTGGCTAATATATATTTTAACTGTTGACCAGTATCACTTAATCTTATCCTACACTTTATTACATGTATAGTTTATTTCTCTTATCTTATCATGTTTAATGTTGCAGCATTGCACCGAGACAAATTCCTAGTTTGTGTACTACATGAACAATGGCAATAAACCTGATTCTGATTCTGATTCTGATTCTGAAAGCTGAGCTGTAGTCCACAAACAGCATCCTCATGTAGCTCCTTGGGTTCTCCAGGTGGCTCAGCGCTCTGTGGAGTGTGGTGGTGATAGTGTCTTCTGTAGACCGGTTCTTCCTGTAGGCAAACTGGTGGGGGTTGAAGGAGGGGGGAAGACAGTCCCTGATGTGCTGGGACACTAGTCGCTCAAAACACTTCATGACTACAGATGTGAGTGTTATGGGTCTTGCAGATTTTTTGGGGATGGGGATGATGGTGGAGGCCTTGAGGCAGGTGGGGACGGTGGCATGCGTCAGGGAGAGGTTGAACAGCTTGGTGAGGATTTCCGCTAGCTGGTCTGCACATGCTTGACCACTGCTCCTGGGATGCCGTCAGGACCAGCAGCTCTGTGGAGATTCTCTGCTCTCATTTGCCTCCTCACCTCATGCACCTGTAGAGAGAGAGGGAAGGGGAGGAGAGGGGGGAGGAGGGAGAATGGGTTGGGGATGAGATGTGCTCAGTCTGGCGAAGAAGCTATTTAGCTCCTCTGCCAGTGTGAGGCTACTGTCTGATGTTGGGGGGCACTGACCCCTGTAGTTGGTGAAGGCCTGGATGTCTTTCCACATCTGCCGGGGGTTGTTGTCAGTGAAGAAGCCCTCCACCTTCCTCCTGTAGGCATTCTTAGTGAGTTTTATGCTTCTTCTCAGGTTGGCTCTGGCAGTGCTATACAGAGAGCTGTCCCTCTGCTTGAAGGCTGAGTTCTGGGCTCTGATCAGAGCCTTGACCTTACTGATCATCTAGGGTTTCTGGTTTGGAAAGACCCAGATGTGTTTGGTGACTGTCACATTTTCTACACAGCATTTAATGTAGAAGAGGACAGAGTCGGTGTAGGAGTCCAGGTCCTGTTGTTCACAGATGTTCCAGTCTGTGCAGTTAAAGCAGCCCTGTAGCTGGAGGAGAGCATTTTCAGGCCAGGTTTTAATTGTTTGTTTGATTGGGCAGGAACTCTTCCTCAGGGGGGTGTAAGCAGGTATTAGAAGCAGAGAAAGATGGTCTCAATGTCCAAGGTGAGGGAGGAGGTGGCTCTGTAGGCATGCTTAATATTGCTGTAAACACGATCCAGTGCTCTTTCCCCTCTTGTGGGACATTTAACATGGTGGTGGAATTTGGCAAGAACAGTCTTTAAGTATGTTTTGTTAAAATCCCCTGCAATAATGTGGACTGCATCAGGGTGATCTTTCTGTTGCATGCTAACGATGCGCTGGAGGTGGCTAAGTGCTAAGCTAACACTAGCGTCTGGCGGGATATAAACAGCTGTTACAATTACTGCCGTTAGCTCACGGGGTAGATAGAAGGGCCTACACAGAAAGGACATGTCCTCTAAATCCGGTGAAGAGTGTCTTTGAATTATTCTGCTGTTATTACACCAAGTTTGAAGCACATAAAGAGCCCACCACCCCTGCCCTTACCAGAATCGGCGTTGCGGTCAGAACAGAATCAGGACAGGTCGATATTAGGTGCTGGAGGATGACTGTGTTGAATGCTGAACTGAAGTCCAAGAACAGCATTTGCACATAGGAGTTCTTTGAGTCCATGTGGGTGAGGGCTGGATGGAGAGCAGCAGCGATGACATTTTCTGTGGATTTGTTTAACCTGTATGCAAACTGAGATGGGTCATGGGAGGGAGGGAGGGTGAACTTGATGTTCTGCATGACCATCCGCTCAAAGCATTTCATTATGATGGAGGTCAGTGCTGTGGGGCAGTAATCGTTTTAGCTGGATGGGATGGACTTCTTTGGGACTGGTATTATGGTAGCAGTTTTGAAACATGTGGGGAGAACAGCTTGACTCAGGGAGATGTTGAAGATGTCGGTCAGGATATTCTTGAGCTCCTTTGCACAGTCCTTCAGAACGCGACCTGGTATGTTGTGTGGTCCAGCTGCCTTGCGTGGGTTGATCCTGGAGAGGGTCCTCTTCACGCTAGCCGGATCCAGACTTATGGCCTGCTCGTCTGGAGGAGGAGTGGTCTTCTGTGCTGACGTGCTGTTTTGTGCTTCAGAGCAGCCAAAGAAGTCATTTAAGACGGAGCTGAGGAAGATCAAGGCGAGGAAGGCGTCGGGACCGGACGGCAACAGCGCAAAGCTCCTCAAGTCCTGTGCAGACCAGCTGTGTGGGATTGTGACGTACATCTTCAACCTGAGCCTGAAGCTGGGGAGGGTACCACAGCTGTGGAAAACATCTTGTGTGGTACCTGTACCAAAAACTTCCCACCCCAAAGACCTGAACAGCTACAGACCGGTGGCCTTTTTTTTTTTTTTTTTTTTTTTTTGTTACTTATTTGTACCCGTAGGTAGACTTGGTTTGCAGTCTGGTGACAAGCCACCGGCTGCTGGTCGCTGCGTGCGCGAGCGCCCTAAACCTACATGTTTTTGGTATGTGGGAGGAAACCGGAGAAATCCCGGAGTAAACCCGCGCAACACGGGGAGAACATGCAAACTCCACACAGCTCACCGTTGGTCGGGGGCTGGGATTGAACCCACGATCTCATGATCCCCGCGATCCCCCGGCCGAGGGTAAAACTGTGCTGCCACAGTGCTAAACCACTGCGCCACCGTGCAGCCCTTGACGTCCCACTTGATGAAGACCCTGGAGAGACTGCTCCTTGCTCACCTCCGCCCCCCTGGTGGAACCAGCGATGGATCCACTCCAGTTCGCCTACCAGCATGGCATTGGGGTGGAGGATGCGGTGATCTTCCTCCTTCACCGTTCTCTGTCCCACCTGGAGAAGCCCGGGAATATGGTGAGGATCATGTTCTTTGACTTCTCCAGTGCTTTCAACACCATCCAACCGATGATCCTGAAGGACAAGCTGCTGCGCGCAGGGGTGGACCAGCACCTGTCATCATGGATCCTGGACTACCTCACGAACCGGCCTCAGTTTGTGAGAACCCGGGACTGTGTGTCCGACACGATCATCAGTAGCACGGGGGCCCCCCAGGGAACGGTGGTGGCTCCCTTCCTGTTCACTCTTTATACTGCGGACTTCTCACACAACACAACACACTGCCATCTACAGAAGTTCTCTGATGAGTCTGCGATCGTTGGCCTCATCTCCAATGGAGATGAAGCTGAGTACAGAGGGCTTATCCAGGACTTCGTAAACTGGTGCCATCGGAACTGCCTCCAGATCAACGCGAGGAAAACTAAGGAGCTGGTGGTGGACTGCCGCAGGCATGGGCAGCCCCTCACAGCACCAGTAAATATACAGGGAACAGACATCGAGATGGTGACATCCTATAAGTACCTGGGTGTTCATCTGAACAATAAACTAGACTGGTCACACAATACAGACGCACTCTACAAGAAGGGACAGCGCAGGCTGTTCCTGCTGAGGAGACTCAGGTCTTTTGGTGTACAAGGGGCGCTGCTGAAGACATTCTATGACACGGTGGTGGCATCAGCCATCACTTTTGGAGTGGTCTGCTGGGGCAGTGGCATTACAGCAGCCAATAGGAAGAGACTGAACAAACTGATTAAGAAAGCTAGCTCTGTCCTGGGGCAGCGCCTTGATCCGGTGGAGGAGATAGGAGAGAGAAGGACGGTGGCTAAACTGTCATCTCTGCTGGAGTCCGAGTTCCACCCTATGCAGGACGTACTGAATGCACTGAGGAGCTCATTTAGCAGCAGACTACATCATCCCAGGTGCACAACCGAGAGGTTTCGTAGGTCCTTCCTACCAACGGCTGTCAGACTGTACAACCTAAGCAGGGCTGCTCGCAGAGATAGCAAAAAGACGTAACAAACTAATAGTTTTTAAATGCAAAAGATGCAATAGACTTACACAATGGTCCCCTCCGGCATACAACTAGGAAAATACCGGTCGCTATGGAGGGTGAGAATATGTATGGGCACATAATCATACCATGTAGGATAACTAAGTAGACGGTTATGCTGTTTCATCCCATCTAGCAACAATGCTCTGCACTGTGTGTGTTTATGTATTTACATATTTATTCCATCTAGCTACAATGCTCAGCACTGGGTGTGTTCATATTTATATATCTATATATTTATTCCATCTAGCTACAATGCTCCACACTGTGTGTTTATATAGCTACATATTATTCCATCTAGCTACATTGCTCCGCACTGTGTGTGTTTATATACTTACATATTTATTCCACCTAGCTGCAATGCTCCGTACTGTGGGTGTTTATATATTTACATATTTATTCCATCTAGCTACAATGCTCTACACTGTGTGTTTATATATTCATATATTTATTCCATCCAGCTACAATGCTCTGCACTGTGTGTCTGTGTGTGTGTATATACAGTATATATTTTATAGTAATATGTACATATGTACAGTATATTAGCTGCTCTTGCTTGCTTGTTTTTTTTTTCTTGCCTTCTGATTGTTGCTCTGAGTGTTGCTATCCCTGTGCTGTTGCAATCCTGGAATTTCCCCGTTGTGGGACTAATAAAGGCTTATCTTATCTAATCTTATCTTAAGTTGTTAAGCAGTGTGATGTCACTCACACAAGTCTGAGGTGGAGGTTTGTAGTTGGTGATGGTCTGTAAGCCACGCCAGAGAGAATGTGCATTTCTGGTGTCGCTGAAGTGGCCAGGTATTTTCTTGCTGTACTGTTGTTTTGCCTCCTTGCTACCACGGGACAGGTTGGCCCCAGCTGTTGTTAGTCCTGCAGTGTCACCGGCCCTGAAGGCTGTGTCCTGAGCCCTCAGGAGCCTGTGGACCTCTGCTGTCATCCATGGCTTCTGGTTGGCACGAACAGTGACAGTTTTGCAGCAAGTGACATCCTCAGTGCATTATGCATGCTACAACAACCTCAGTGTACTCCTCTATGTTTGCATGTCCATTGTAAGTGGCTGCATGCTTGAATGTGTCCTAGTCTGTATTGCTGAAGCAGTTTTTCAGAGCATTTGAGGCCCCCTCTGGCCACACACGTACCTGCTTTTTTCTTGGTCTGATGGCTTCCACTCCGAGTCTGTATGCAGGCCTTAGCAAGATGGTGATGTGATCAGAGAGACCCAGGTGGGGAGGCTCTGTATGTGCTCTTGTGAGTTGTGTACACCAAGTCCAGCAAGCTGTCTCCTCTTGTCAGAAAGTCCACGTGTTGGTGTAGTTTTGGTAGGAAGGCCTTTAAATCTGCATGGTTGAAGTCTCCTGCTGTGATGAGGTATCTGTCTGGATGCGCTGTTTGTGTCTCACTGATGGCCTGATAGAGCTCATTTAGTGCTTTACTCGTCTCGCCAATGGCGGTGGGCAGGACTTACATGGCGACTAGCAGGACGGATGTAATTTCTCTCAGTAAGTCGAACGGTCAGCATTTGATGATCATAAAGTCTACCAATGGAGAACAGTGTTTGTGTGCGACAGCCGCATCTCTGCACCAAGTGTCACTGATGTGAACACACACCCCTCCTCCGTAGGTCTTCCCTCCTTCCATGAACACTTGATCGGTATGATAGCATGTTAGCCCCGCGAACTGAATAGCAGAGTCCCGGATATTGTCATTTAGCCATGTTTCCGTAAAGATAAAAACACAGCAGTTCCGCGCATCACGTTGTGTAGTTCTCAGGAGCCGTATGTGGTCTATTTTGTCTAGTGAGCGTACATTGACCAGAATGAGGGAAGGAATCATTAGTCTGTGTGGGCTAGCGGCTAGCTTCGTTCAGATAAGATAAGATAAGATAAGATAAGATAAGATAAGATAAGATAAACCTTTATTATTCCCACAATGGGGAAATTCCAGGATTGCAACAGCACAGGGATAGCAACACTCAGAGCAACAGTCAGAAGGCAAGAAAAAACAAGAGCAGCTAGTATACATACACTACCGTTCAAAAGTTTGGGGTCACTTAGAAATTTCCTTATTTTTGAAAGAAAAGCACTGCTTTTTTCAATGAAGATAACTTTAAACTAATCAGAAATACACTCTAATATCTAATATACATTGCTAATGTGGTAAATGACTATTCTAGCTGCAAATGTCTGGTTTTTGGTGCAATGTCTGCATAGGTGTATAGAGGCCCATTTCCAGCAACTATCACTCCAGTGTTCTAATGGTACAATGTGTTTGCTCATTGCATCAGAAGGCTAATGGATGATTAGAAATCCCTTGTGCAATCATGTTAGCACAGCTGAAAACAGTTTAGCTGGTTAGAGAAGCTATAAACACTCTGGTTGGTTGAGATCGTCACTTCCTTGTGGTAACGTATCGTCACTTCCTGTTTTGCTGTCTGCCTGTGTGGTTTGCTCTCCAGCTCTCGAGCCACTAGCTATGGCTACTAGCTCTCTTTCCTCTCCTCCTCTGGTGTGCTCTCTCTGTCAGATGTTTAGCTACACCTCTGCCTCTTTTAGTGATAACGGTAAATGTAATAAATGTTGTCTTTTTGAGGCGCTCGAGGCGAGGTTGTCTGATTTGGAATCCCGGCTCTGCTGCATTGAAACACCGTCTGCGCCAGTTAATCTTGACGGACGCCCATTAGCTGCAGCGGAGCTAGCTAGCTTAGGTCCCCCTGTCACCGGTTCCCCGGCTCTCCTCTGCAGCGAGGAGACTGGGTGGGTGATGGTGAGAAGGAAGCCTAGTCGCAAAGCCCCGGTTCACCACCAACCTGTTCACGTTTCTAATCGTTTTTTCCCCGCTCAGCGACACACCCGCTGAGGAAAAAACTCTGATCATTGGCGACTCTGTAGTCAGAAACGTGAACCTAGAGACTCCAGCGGCCATAGTCACATGCATTCCCTGGGGCCAGAGCAGGCGACATCGAGTCAAATTTGAAAATGCTGGCTAAAAGTAACTCTAAATATTCCACAATTGTTATTCACGCCGGCATTAATGACATCCGTCTCCGGCAGTCGGAAGTCACGAAACTTAATATAGAATCGGTGTGTGACTTGCAAAAACGATGTCTGCCACTGTAGTATTCTCTGGGCCCCTCCCCAATCTGACCAGTGATGACATGTTTAGTCGCTCGTCATCCTTGAACCGCTGGCTGTCTGTGTGGTGTCCTAAAAATGACGTGGGCTACATTGACAATTGGAGCTCTTTTTGGGGAAAACCTGGTCTTATGAGACGAGACAGCATTCATCCCACTTTGGATGGTGCTTCTCATTTATCTAACAATCTGGCATCTTTTTTATCCAAATTTCCAAAACCATGACTACTCAGAGTTGGGACCAGGAAGCAGAGTCGCAGTCTTACACGCCTCTCTGCAGCTCCTCTTCATCCGCCACCCCTCAGCTTAGCCCCTGTCTTCCCCATCAGAGAATCGTTGTCTGCTCCCTCCAAAGTAAATAAAAATATAATGTATAAGCATCCCAAAGTGGTAAAGCAAAATATTGGTAAAACTCAAATTAAACATAAAGCCTCTAAATTGAATGATTTGGCCTCTGTTCCTCCTCATAATTTAAAAATTAAATGTGGTTTATTAAATATTAGGTCTCTAACTCCCAAGTCTCTGTTAGTCCATGATCTGTTAATTGATCATCAGATTGATTTAATTTCCCTTACAGAGACTTGGTTAGGACAAGAGGATTATGTTGGTTTAAATGAATCAACTCCCTCTGGTTATTTAAACTGTCAAAATCCCAGAAGTTCTGGTCGTGGAGGAGGAGTAGCAGCAATTTACCATTCCAAATTACTAGTTAATGTAAAGCAAAAAACATGTTATAATTCCTTTGAGGCCCTGGTCCTCAGTATTGGGCACTTTAGCAATTCCAGGTTAAACCCAATTTTATTTGCCATAGTTTATCGTCCCCCATCAACCTATTCAGAATTTTTATCCGAATTTCCTGATTTCTTAGCTGATTTAGTGCTGAAATCTGATAGAATAATTATAGTAGGGGACTTTAATATACATGTGGATGTAGATAGTGACTGCCTTAATGTGGCTTTTAATTCAATATTAGACTCGATTGGGTTTTCTCAGAAAGTAGGAAATTCTACTCATTACCTCCACCATACATTGGACCTTGTTCTGACATATGGCATAGAAATAGAAAATCTGGTAGTGTCTCTTCATAACCCTGTACTGTCAGACCATTGTCTGTTAACCTTTGATTTTACTATTTCTGACTATCTGGCTCCTAAAGAAAAATATTATCACAGTAGATGCCTCTCAGATGATGCTGTTTCCAAATTTATGCAGATTGTTTCCTCTATGCCATGTGTCAACACAACGGAAATAAGCTATAGACAGCTTGCTCCTTCTGTAATTGATAACATGGTGGATAGTGTTTCAGCTTCTCTACATCAGGCTCTAGACTTGGTGGCCCCCTTAAAAAAGAAAAAGTCTAATCAGAGATTTTTAACTCCTTGGTTCAACACAGAAACTCGTAGCTTAAAACAGAAGACTCGTCAATTAGAAAGAAAATGGCGCTCTACTAATTTAGATGAAATCTACTTAGCTTGGAGAAATCATCTTTTAATTTATAAAAAATCTCTTAGAAAAGCTAGAACGAGTTATTACTCTGCATTAATAGAAGAGAACAAGAATAATCCCAGGTTTCTTTTCAGTACTGTAGCCAGGTTGACAAAGAGTCAGGACTCTGTCAATCCTAGCATCCCCTTAGAGCTTACTAGTCAGGACTTTATGAACTTTTTCAATAATAAAATTTCATCCATCAGAGATAAAATCAATCAGATTCTTCCCACAGTTAACTTAAATACTGTAACTACTACAACTCCTTCTATTGATGTCTGTCTTGATGAGTTTACTCCAATCGACCTTTGTGAGTTAGACAAAATAGTTTCCTCATCCAAACCTTCAACTTGTCTTTAGACCCTATTCCTACCAGGTTATTTAAAGAAGTCTTCCCACTTATTGGTAGCTTTATTCTTCATATAATCAATTCTTCATTAACTTTAGGCCATGTACCGCAGGCTTTTAAAACGGCTGTAATTAAACCCTTACTCAAAAAGCCAACGCTAGATCCAGGAGCTTTAGCTAACTATAGACCAATCTCTAATCTCCCTTTCATTTCAAAAATCTTAGAAAGAGTTGTTGCTATGCAATTATTTGACCACCTGCAGGGAAATGGTTTATTTGAGGAGTTTCAATCTGGGTTTAGAATCCATCATAGCACTGAAACAGCCTTAGCGAAGGTCACTAACGACCTCCTCATTGCATCTGATAATGGACTAGTTTCTGTACTTGTCCTTTTAGATCTTAGTGCAGCTTTTGATACTATTGATCATAATATTCTACTTGATAGATTAGAACACTATGTTGGACTTAATGGAACTTCGTTGCAGTGGTTTAGATCTTATTTATCTGATAGGTTCCAGTTTGTTCATGTAAATGATGAGTTTTCTCTCAGCTCAAAGCTTAGTCATGGAGTTCCACAGGGATCTGTGCTTGGCCCTACTCTTTTTAGTTTATATATGCTTCCGTTAGGCAACATTATTAGAAAGCACTGTATACATTTTCACTGTTATGCAGATGACACACAATTATACCTGTCAATGAAGCCAGATGATACTAATCAATTAGCCAAGTTAGAAGCCTGTCTTAAGGAAATCAAAGTTTGGATGACTTGTAATTTCCTGCTATTAAATTCAGATAAGACTGAAGTCATTCTTGTTGGTCCAAAAAACCTTAGAAATTCCTTTCCAAATCAAACTTTCAGTTTGGATGCAGTTACTCTTTCTCTTAATAGCTCTGTGAGGAACCTTGGAGTTATTTTTGATCAGGATTTGTCCTTCAATTCACATATTAAATTTGTTTTCTAAGACTGCCTTCTATCATTTGCGTAATATTGCCAAGATTAGGAGCATCTTGTCTCAGAGTGATGCTGAGAAGCTGATCCACGCTTTTGTTAGTTTCGAGATTAGATTATTGTAATTCTTTATTATCAGGTTGTCCTAAAACATCTTTAAAAAGTCTTCAGCTGATCCAAAATGCTGCAGCAAGAGTTTTAACAGGTACTAGAAAGAGAGATCATATCTCTCCGGTTCTGGCCTCCCTTCATTGGCTTCCCATAGAGTTTAGAATTAAGTTTAAAATCCTTCTTCTTACTTACAAAGCTCTAAACAATCAGGCTCCTTTTTATTTAAAAGATCTGATACTACCGTATCATCCTAACAGAGCACTACGCTCCCAAAATGCAGGTTTACTTGTAATACCTAGAATCTCCAAAAGTACAATGGGAGGCAGAGCCTTCAGTTATCAAGCTCCTCTCCTGTGGAATCAGCTGCCAATCTGGATTCGGGAGTCAGACTCGATCTCTGTTTTTAAGAATAGGGCTAAAAACCTACCTTTTTGATATAGCCTACAATTAGGGAGGGATCATGTGTTTTCTGAACCCTCCCTTAGTTATGCTGCTAATAGGTTTAGTCAGCCGGGGGACCTCCAGTAATGCACTGGGCCTCACTCCTTTCCTCACTCTCTATGAAATATTTTTTTTTTTTGCTGGTCATTAACATTTGTTTGTTCTCTCCCATAGATTGAGTCCCCATCGTGCTGTTTGCTCTCTACATGTCTGTTCTTTTCTTCTTCTCTATCCCCTCACCCCCCAGCCAGTCGCAGCAGATGACTGCCCCTCCCTGAGCCTGGTTCTGCTGGAGGTTTCTTCCTGTTAAAAGGGAGTTTTTCCTCTCCACCGTCGCCAAGTGCTTGCTCACAGGGGATCGCCTGATTGCTGGGGTCTTTCTGCAACTGTGGGGGTCCTCCCTACAGTTGATAGTGCTATGAGATGACTGTTGTTGTGAAATGGCGCTATATAAATAAAGTTGAATTGAATAAAACTGACCTTCCTTTGAGCAGGTTGAGTATCTGGAAAAAATTATTATTTCAAATACAAATCATTATTTCTAACCTTGTCAATGTCTTGACTATATTTTCTATTCATTTTACAACTCATGGTGGTAAATAAGTGTGACTTTTCATGGAAAACAAAATAATTGTCTGTGTGACCCCAAACTTTTGAACGGTAGTGTATGATCATATTAATATAAATATATATATATATATATATATATATAGACACACAGTGCGGAGCATTGTGGTTGGTGGATGTGCAGCAGAAAGTCTAAGCTCTCTCTCCGCGGATGCGGCGGGCCAGCTGGATGTCTTTGGGCATGATGGTGACCCTCTTGGCGTGGATGGCGCACAGGTTGGTATCCTCGAAGAGACCCACCAGGTAGGCCTCACTGGCCTCCTGCAGAGCCATGACGGCGGAACTCTGGAAGCGCAGGTCGGTCTTGAAGTCCTGAGCGATCTCCCTCACCAGGCGCTGGAAGGGCAGCTTACGGATGAGCAGCTCCGTGGATTTCTGGTAGCGACGGATCTCTCTCAGAGCCACGGTACCGGGCCTGTAACGGTGAGGCTTCTTCACTCCGCCGGTGGCCGGAGCGCTTTTTCGAGCAGCCTTGGTGGCCAGCTGCTTCCTGGGGGGGCTTTTCCTCCAGTAGATTTACGGGCGGTCTGCTTGGTTCTTGCCATCGCTCTGGGGGCTTTTCCTCCAGTAGATTTACGGGCGGTCTGCTTGGTTCTTGCCATCGCTCTTCATTATTCTGTCTTATATTTCTTGCACACCGCCTAAACTCCAGTCCGGCACCCGCGTTGTTTTCGCTTCAGTTCCCCGGTATGTCGAGTTTCTCCGTTAGCACCGGGTGGCGGTTGAGTGCTAGCTAGCTCTTCCCTGCTGTATCGTCTCCTGCTGTAAACAGTGGCTCCGTCCGCCGACTCGGGAGACCTTTGGGGCGATCTGTGTGTCCGTGATATATATAGAGTGAAAGGTGTGCCGGATCAGAAAGTTATCACCGGATCAGAAAGAAGAAGGAAGATAAAAAGACTCAGAATTGAGCTGCTGTTGCAAAAGGCAGCCAACTCGTGTGGCGCCGGAACCGGAAGATACTTCCACGTTTACCTCTCTTTCGTCTTCGCTCACACCGTCTGCGGCGTCTCCATTTATTATGGGACACAGCAGCTGAGGCCGTGGGTGTGGAGGTCTGGCGGAGAAGTCCTATTCCATGGAGTTCCTCTGTAATGCTCTGGTCCAGGACGTAATGTTTGGCCATGTTCCTTATCTTTGGTCATATTCCTTATTTCCAGAAGGATGTGGCATCCGTTATCCATCTGTCTGTCCACATTTCACGGGAATCACTACTCTTCCTAGGCATTTGCCCCGATGCTCACCAAACTCACTCACAATGATCCTCAGGTGAGTCTGTGCATAAGGTCAAGGTCAACAGTCAGGAGATCTGAGCACTCCCAGGGTGATTTTGTCAGGCTGGAATGAGCTACTCCATCATTGACGGTCTGGTAAAAAAAAAAAAAAAAAGAAAGCTCAAGTCACAAAGAAATACACACTACATTTATTTAGTTAATCTATTAAAGAAATTAGTACTTACCCGTGCATGCCCGTGCATGCCCATAGAAACCAAGTGTAAGCAAGTATTTCTGCATGCCCATAGAAAGCAGGTATAAGCAAGGGTATAAGCAAGCACATCGGCACTCATTCAGTGATGCCTGCCTTTGATTTTTGATGGTGTCATGGTGAGTCCTACGATCGTGAGTCATGCCTGCATTTGATCTTGGAAGGTGTCCTTTGTCCTATGATTTTTGATGATGGCATAACGAGTGCTATGATGCCTGCATTTGATCCCGGTTTAAATTAGCGTGATGATGTAGACTTCATAGGGACAGCATAGGCGCATCATAGGCTGTCCTATGAGGTCCTATGATCGTGACACACAGAAATACACACAAACCAAGAAATTTCTTGAATTTATAGATAGATGTATGCAATCACGGCAACATTATAGTATAATTTTTTAACCTTTACATCTTCACTATTCTTTCTTTCTTGTCAGATTTGTCACTTTTTACTTCCTTTTTTTGTTTGTGAAGCACTGATTCTCTCCCTTAAATGGGATTTGAAATTGTACTCTTCTTCTTCTTCTTCTTCTCTCGGTTACTGGCGGCTAGCAAACAACTGAAAGGTGCATACCGCCACCTACTGTACAAGAGTGTGTATTCTTCTTCTTCTCTCGGTTACTGGCGGCTAGCAAACAACTGAAAGGTGCATACCGCCACCTACTGTACAAGAGTGTGTTTCTTCTTCTTCTTCTCTCAGTTACTGGTGGATAGCAAACAACTGAAAGGTACATACCGCCACCTACTGTACAAGAGTGTGTAACATTATGTCATCTGAGCCCCGACCCCTAAATTCTATTACTTAATCCTGTGTTATTTAAAAAAGAGAAAAGAGCCCTCCTCGTGATTCTTATTTCCTCTCCATCTCCATCTGTTCCCAGAATCCCAGTTAAATCCCATTCTCTACCGGCTTCTCGAACTTCGTTTTCCATTATCTGTCTTTCATTTCCATATTTGTGACAGTGTAATAAGATGTGCTCGACATTTTCTTTTAAATGGTAAATGGTAAATGGCATTCACTTATATAGCGCTTTTATTCTCATCGCTTGATGATCAAAGCGCTTTACAGATCCTGCTATCCACCCATTCACACACACATTCACACACTGATGGCGGCATGCTACCTAACATGGCGCTTCCAGACCTACCAGGAGCAATTTTACTCCACATTCTCTACATTTGTCACTTTCGCTTTTCCCCATGGTGAATGAAGTGCCATTTAAACGTGTGTGACCCTGCCTCTCGCCCAAAGATGCTGGGATAGGCTCCAGCCCCACCGCGACCCGAAAAGGATTAAGCGGAAGAAGATGAATGAATGAATGATCCAGTCTGAGTCTTGTTTGGTGAGTGATGGTCTATATGACATCATAAAGACGTCAAGGCCAGCATCAATGTCCTATGCATAGGGATATCATAGGCTGTCCTATGATGCAGACATCATAGGACATCATAGGCACGTCATAGGCTGTCCTATAATGTCCTATGATCATGACAGACACACAGATATTTCTTGGATTTATCACTATAAATTCAAGAAATCTGTGTGTCTGTCACGATCATAGGACATCATAGGACAGCCTATGATGTGCCTATGATGTCTGCATCATAGCAGAGCCTATGATGTCCCTATAATGTCTGCATCATAGGACATCAAACATGCCTTCATGTCTTTATGATGTCATACATCAAGCCTGCCTTCATGTCTTTATGATGTCATATACAGTGATGCCTGCCTGACAGTGTATGATATGATGCTGTCCTTGATGTCTTTATGATGTCATATACAGTGAACATCAGGACTCGCGATGCTGTCATATAGACAAAAGGACCATGCCGCCATATACACAATAGGACACAGCACTTTAAACTACACCCATTCGAAGTAGTAAATCTGGAAATCTTATAAAATATCACTCGATAAATTCAAGAATCTCTGTCAGTTTGTGTAATCTGGAAATCTTATGCCCATTCAAAGCAGTACATCATCGCTATGCCATCATCAAAGATCATAGGACATAGGACATCTTCAAAGATCAAACGCAGGCATGACTCACAATCATAGCACTCGCTATGACATCATCAAAGAGCAGAGGACTCACTAAGACATCATCAGAGATCAAAGGCAGGCATCACTGAATGAGTGCTGAAGTTTCAGACTTCAGTTTCAGACTTAAGTATGATGATCCTATGATCTCAGGCATTCAGAGCGTCCTCTGAATGCCTGAGATCATAGGATCATCATAGGTCATAGCAAGTGCTATGATCGTGAGTGATGCCTGCCGTTGATCACATAGTCAAAGACGCCTGTCTATATGTCTATATGACGTTATATAGCCATCCTATCGCTAAGATCATCGGAACATCATAGGTCATAGCAAGTCCTATGATCGTGAGACACCTGTCTATATGTCTCTCTGATGTCACCTGTCTATATGACGTCATATGGACATCATATCTTTATGATGGCATTGTGAGTCCTATGATGCCTTAGATCATAGGATCATCATAGGACACCATGCAGACATCATAAGCCATCTTATGATGGCCTATGATCATGACACACAGACACACAGAGATTTCTTGATAGACAGATAATCTGATAGATAGATAGATAGATAGATAGATAGATAGATAGATAGATAGATAGATAGAGTGGATTGCACTACTTGTTTTTTTATGACATCACAAACTAATAAGCCTCACCTTCAGTTTTCAAAACGGTGCATCCTGTCTCCTTACTTGCTGTCCCACTCAAAAAAAAAAAAACACCTTTACCCAGTCAGATTAGGCTCATTAACATTAACTAGTGCATACCCGTTCATGCCCGTAGAAACCCGTGCATGCCCGTAGAAACCCATGCATGCCCGTAGAAACCCATGCACGCCTGTAGAGGGGATGCATTGGAACAGAATTCTTGCCAGTTACAGGACAGTTGGTATAGCATCACAGCACTAAGTGGCAATCACATATGATGGTTTTTGTATGCAGTAAAACATAAAAATCACACAAAATATGCCCTGCCATCTGGGGCTGTTTGCCCCTACTTGTTACTTCTTCTCCTACCTGTCACTGTTCTGTGTTATGTTGCTTACCCGTGTCTATATATACTCTTGTAGGGAGTCATGTGCTCTTTCTATGTGCCGTCATTTAGACATAATCTAGTGGGTCTTCTTCTTCTTCGTTCAAACCACTCAAGGGTCTCCTCCTGTCTCAGACGGCTGTGTTGTTCACAGTCATGCCTGTGGCGTACTGGTGGAACCTGAGGTGTTTCATGTTCACGGCATCCTTTCTGACATGCAGCAGTTCTCCTCATTCTGTTGCTCTCCATCTGGTGGGTCTTTTTCTTCTTCGTTCAGACCACTGGTTGAGGGATAGGTGCGTCGTAATTCCAGTTCATGGGCACGATCCTGAAAAAGTGGCTTTCGACCCTGTTCAGGAAGGCCCGTGCATGCCCGTGGAAACCAAGAAACTGGAGCACCCGGAGAAAATCAGTGCTTTGCTTGGCATTTTACACATTTGTAGTGTAGACTGTAGACTGGCATTCGTCAAGGTTACACATTTTCCGTCATGTAGGCATGGCGAGCCGTCCTATGATGCCTGAGTTCATGCACGTCCATGCTAAACATGGACGTGCCACCTATGTGCGTTCTGACATAGTTGAAGCAAATCACCTGATAACAACACATTTCTCAGACACCATAATCATTGGTGGCTTCCATATTGTCAATGTGTACAAGCCCCCTAATGCCAACTGGGATCTGCAGGTCTTACCCACCCTACCCCACCCTGCCATCTATGTGGGGGACTTTAACAGCCATCACCCTGACTGGGGGTACCCAGCAGTGGACAGTGATGGGAAGGCACTTTCAGACTGGGCATCCAGAAATGACCTCGCTTTGATATACGACCCCAAACAAAGAGGAACCTTCCACTCTGCTAGGTGGAAGAAGGACTATTCTCCTGACCTGTGTTGGGTCAGCTCTTTGAATGGGGAGCCATATCCTACACAGATCCTCATTCTTGATGATTTTCCACACAGCCAACACCGGCCCCTGCTTGTACACATTGGCCTACAACTTCCAGTCATATACAGCCCAAGGAAGATGCGCTGGAACTTCCGCAAAGCCAACTGGAAGAAATTCAGTGAAACTCTGGACCGGAGCGTTGTTACCATCCCACTCCACACCATCACTGTAGATGAAGCATACAACCGCTTCTGCAGCGCAATCTTCAAGGCTGCCCATACTGCAATCCCACGAGGCTACCGACCCCTCTATGTCCCATGTTTGGACGGAGAAAGTGCTGCCCTCCTACAATCCTATCAAACATCAGGGGACCCAGAGATAGCAGACCATCTCATTGAATCGCTAAATACAGCTCGGCGAAAGAAATGGGAGGAGACAGTTGCTGACCGGAGCTTTACCCACTCTAGCAGGAAATGTTGGAGCCTCATCCGTCGCCTAGGAGCTGCACAGAAGCCCCCTAGCCAAAGCCGAGCATCCGTCACACCCAACCAAGTTGCATCCCACCTACTGACTATCGCCAAAGCACCCCAAGACAAAGACACCAAAAGAGCAGTTACAACTGAGCTAAAAAAACACCAAAAAATGCCTGTAGAGGAAACGAACCCTGAACCCTTCGAGGCTGCTGAACTGGAGAAAGTCCTACAGAGCCTGAAATGTGGAAAGGCAGCAGGATACGATAACATCTTCCCAGAATTCATGAAAAATCTTGGCCCCCGAGCCCTAACCTGGTTGACACAATTCTACACAAGGATCACACAAACAAACTCGATCCCAAAGAAATGGCGGACAGCAAAGGTCATTGCCATCCCAAAACCTGGCAAAGACCACAAATTACCAGCAAGCTACCGCCCAATCTCCCTACTCAGCGTTCCTTACAAAATCATGGAGCGCCTAATTCTGCAACGCATTTCCCCAGAGGTAGAGGATATTCTAAGTGTGGATCAAGCAGGTTTCCGCAAGGACCGCAGTACAGGAGAACAAGTACTGGCCCTAACCACCTTCATCGAAAATGGCTTCGAGAGCAGACTGAAGACAGGGGCTGTGTTTCTCGACCTTACAGCCGCCTATGATACGGTCTGGCACAAAGGCCTCCTCCTGAAACTTATAAAGGCGATCCCTGCTTGGGCAACAGCAATTATAAAAACCCTGCTGACCAACCGAAGGTTCAGAGTCCACCTCAGTCAGAAGACAAGTGCATGGAGAATGCAGAAAAACGGACTCCCACAAGGCTCAGTTCTAGCTCCAACTCTGTTCAACCTCTACATAAACGACCTGCCTACTACAAAATCCCGCAAATTCACCTATGCAGACGACATCTGTTTGGCATTCCAAGCACCAGACTTTGAACCACTGGAACGGGTGCTCACGGAAGATCTTGCCAAACTGGACCAGTTCTGCAAAATCTGGCGCCTAAAACCAAGCCCAGCAAAAACCGTCTCCAGTGTATTCCATCTCCACAATGCAAAAGCTGCCAGAGAACTAAACATCCACCTGAGCGGACTCAAGCCTAAGCATGCCCCAAATCCAACTTATCTTGGAGTGACCCTTGATAGGACCTTATCCTTCAAGGAACATCTAAAGGGGACGGCTGCTAAGGTGAAGGTACGAAACAACCTGCTCTGCAAGCTCGCTGGTGCAAAATGGGGGGCGGCAGTCTCCACCCTGCGCACCTCAGCACTGGCCCTTTCATACTCTGTAGCAGAATATTGTGCCCCTGTCTGGTCCAGGTCATCTTACACACACCATGTAGACACCCAGCTCAACACAACCATGAGAACTATAACTGGAACAATCCGCTCAACACCACTCCCCTGGCTCTCTGTACTGTCAAACATAGCCCCTCCACACATCCGGCGAGCAGCATTAACTCAAAGGATGCTCCAAAAAGTTAAAGATTCTCCTCACTTACCAATCCATGCAGATATCTACACTCCACCCACTGCCCGACTTTCATCCAGACGGCCGATTTGGAAAAACCCTCCCCCAGCTGACTTTACCATCCAGACAGCTTGGCAAGAGGAATGGGAGACCAAGGAGGTCCCAAACAAACAGCTGGTGATAAACCCCAACCAACAGGTCCCGGGCACCAACCTCCCAAGGAGACAGTGGTCTACACTCAATCGCTTCAGGACTGGACATGGCCCCTGCTTGGCCAGCCTTTACAGATGGGGCAGTAGCCCTAGCCCACTGTGCGCATGTGGAGAGGAGCAAACAATGGAACACATCATAGAGGCTTGCCCGCTCCAAAGACTGGAAGGAGGATTACACACCCTCCATACAGCAAACCAGGAGGCAACTGCTTGGCTTAAGGACTTTGCATTCGCTAAATAAATAAATAGGACGTGCTATGATGATGAGGCAGAGATCATAGGCCATCCTGTGATGTCCTAGAAAAGTGCTTTAAAGTCTGTTGTACCCTATGCTGGTGAAGGGTGTCCTCCTGTCTCAGACGGGTGCGATGTACTGCTGGAACCTCAGGTGTTTCATCTTTATGGCATCTATTCTGATGTGCAGCAGTTGTCGTCAATCTATTGCTCTCCATCTGGTGGGTCTTCTTCTTCATTGAGACCACTGGTTGAGGGATAGGTGCGTTGTAATTCCAGTTCATGGACAGGATCATGAAAATAGATCTGAGCAAAAAGAGGCTTTCTGGCATGGACTCACTGTACAGTATATGGCATCATAAAGACATGAAGGCAGCCTTGATGTATATGACATCTTAAAGACATGTTGCCTGATGTCTGTCACTGTATATGACGTCATATACATCAAGCCCACAGCACATAGACAAATGTGTCTTTATGATGTCACATACATCAAGCCTGCCTTCATGTCATTGTGACATCATAAAGACACATTTGTCTGTGTCCTATGATGCCTGAGTTCAAAGACACATGGTCATAAAAACACATTTGTCTATGTGTCCTATGATGCCTGAGTTCAAAGACTCATGGTCTATATGACATCATAAAGACACATTTGTCTATGTGTCCTGTGATGCCTGAGTTCATAGGATGTCCTATGATGTTCAGGCAGAGATCATAGGCCATCCTACGATGTCCTATAAACATGACAGACAGACAGACACACACACACACACACACAGAGATTTCTTGCTTTAATAGAGTGATGACTGTTTTGGACTGAACGGACTAAAGACAGCATTTTCATTCATTCATCTTCTTCCGCTTAATCCTTTGAGTTGCCGGGGGGGGGGGGGGTGCTGGAGCCTATCCCAGCATCTTTGGGCGAGAGGCAGGGTACACCCTGGACAGATTGCCAGTCCATCGCAGGGCTAAAGACAGCTTTTTATGAACTGTAAAAAAAAAAAAAAATACAAAAAATGGATTTTGATCTTTAAAACTATTTGAAGATGTCAAAACTTAGAGGGCATATGCATTTTTTTTTTTTATATGGTGACATAACGTTCGGCTCAGGAGACGCACACACACAGGCTCAGAGTAGTTCAAACTGTTTATTAACAACAGGGATGTTTGGGTGCGTGTCTGCGGAATGTTAATGTGTTGGTGGTGGCGTCTGCTTCGGACCCAGAGGCAGGAGACCGTTCAGCCGGCAACCCTATGGGAGAAATCAGACACAGGGTGATGAGCACACACCAACACAGGAGGAGAATAGGCGAGGGAGAGAAGCTTACTTGTTAGGACAGATGACTGGCGCTTCAAGGATGGAAGCCCGGGAGACAGCCACCTGCAGGGCTCGGTGCAGCAGCGAGGAGAGACGAGGGACGGGATTGTCCGCCGCCGAGGAATCCACCTGTGCACAGGGGAGCAGACTGGAGAGATGAGGTAAGTGATTTTCTTACCGGTGACGAGGATGCTGAAGAGAATGTGGTAGAAGCCCATGGAAGGGAAATGAAGTCTACGGCTTCAGACCGAAGCTCAGGGCGAGGCGGCTTATATCCCTCGCCGCTGATGACTGACAGGTGTGTGAGCAGGTGGCGCCGTTGATGAGCGGCGCGGCGTGACAGTACTCCCCCCTCTAGCAGCGCCTCCTGGCGATGGCTTAACCGGGTGCGCTCGGTGGAAGTCCGCGATGAGCGATGGGTCCAACACAAACGACGGGGGCACCCACTGTCGATGCTCGGGCCCATAGCCCTCCCAGTCCACCAAGTATTGCAACCCACGACCCCGGCGCCGGGAGTCCAGGATGGAGGAGACGGACCAGGCCAGATGGCCACCAACCATCCGGGGTGCGGGTTGCGCTGCAGGAGGAGGGCAAAGGGGGTCGGTAACTGCCAGCTTCACCTTTGACACGTGGAAAGTGGGATGGATGCGGAGGGAGGGGGGAATAGCCACGCGCACAGCCACCGGGTTGATGATCCGGGTGATGGGAAAGGGACCCATGAAGCGCTGTGCCAGCTTTCTCCTCTCGCCTTTTAGGGTGACGTCCTGGGTGGAAACGTAGACAAGTTGCCCAACTCTGTACGCCGGGGCAGGTCTTCTACGCCGGTCCGCCACGGTCCTGTTGCGCTCCGCTGTGCGTAAAAGCGCATGACGCGCGGCGGCCCAGGTGGAGCGGAACTGCCTCACGTGCGCCCTAACTGACGGGACAGTTACCTCGCTCTCCTGCGCTGGAAGCAGCGGGGGGTCGTAACCCAGGGACGCCTTGAAGGGGGACATCCCCGTTGCAGAAGAGCGGGTGGTGTTGTGGGCGTACTCCACCCAGGCGAGATGGTTGCTCCATGACGTCGGCTTGGATCTTGCAACACAGCGGAGCGCAGCCTCCAGCTCCTGATTGGTCCTCTCACACTGCCCGTTAGACTGGGGGTGATGGCTGGAGGAGAGGCTCACCTTGGCTCCGATGGCGTTGCAAAAGGACCTCCAAACCTCGGATGAAAATTGGGGACCCCGGTCCGAGACCACGTCCACCGGAATCCCGTGCAGCCTGACCACGTGTTGGATGAGGAGGCCCGCCGTCTCCAGGGCGGTAGGGAGACCTCGCAGGGGGACGAAGTGTGCTGCCTTGGAGAAACGGTCCACGATGGTCAGGATGGTGTTAAAGGAGCTGGAAACGGGGAGTCCGGTGACGAAATCCAGAGCGATATGCGACCAGGGCCTGCCGGGGACGGGCAGAGGCTGGAGCAGACCCGCTGGAGGGGCATTTCCTGACTTGCTGGTGGCACAGACTGGGCAAGCCTGGGCGTAGCGGGCTGCATCCCTCCGCAGGCCTGGCCACCAAAAAGACCGTTGGAGGAGGCTGATCATCCGGGAGGTGCCGGGATGACAGGTGAGCCGGGAGGTGTGGAGCCAGTGGATGACCTCTCCTCGGACCGCAGATGGGACGAACAGTCTTCCCTCCGGTCCGCCGCCAGGATCAGGTTCCACCTCCTGTGCCTTCCGGATCTTTGCCTCGATATCCCACGAGATGGCTCCCACGACGCACGACCTGGGCAGGATGGAGTGGGGCATCTCCTCCGACTCCACGGGAGTGAACTGCCTAGAGAGGGCGTCAGGCAGGCCGTTCTTAGAGCCAGGCCTGAAGGTGATGGAAAATTGGAACCTGGCGAAGAACAGAGACCAGCGCGCCTGGTGGGCGTTCAGGCGCTTGGCAGATCGTAAATACTCCAAGTTCTTGTGGTCCGTAAGGACCACAAACGGCAGGTTCGCCCCCTCTAGCCAGTGGCGCCACTCCTGCAGGGCAAGCTTGATGGCCAAGAGCTCTCTGTCCCCCACATCGTAGTTCCTCTCCGCTGGGGACAAGCGCCGGGAGAAGAAGGCGCACGGTCGTTTGGCGCCATCGTCCGGTGACCGCTGGGAGAGCACTGCTCCCACTCCCGTGTCCGAAGCGTCTACCTCGACGATGCACTGCAGCGCGGGGTCGACCTGGCGAAGGACCCGGGAGGAGGAGAATTCCGCCTTCAGCGCCTCAAAGGCGGCAGCGACCTCTTCGGTCCACCGGAACGGGACCTTCGGGGACGTGAGGCGGGTCAGTGGTCCAACGATGGTACTGAAGTTGGGGACAAAGCGGCGGTAGAAATTGGCGAAGCCAACAAATTGCTGCACCTGCTTCCGGGATGCAGGTGTAGGCCATTCCACCACCGCCTTTACCTTCTCTGGGTCAGGGAGCACCTTATCGTGGGCGATGATGAACCCCAGGAAGGACGTACTCCTGGCGTAAAATTCACACTTTTCTGCCTTTACGTACAGACGATTCTCCAGCAGCCTTTGGAGGACCCGCCTCACGTGGACCTGGTGCTCATCCCTGGACTTGGAGAAGATGAGAATATCGTCCAGGTAGACGAACACGAAAAGGCCAATGAAGTCCCGGAGGACGTCATTAATGAGGCGCTGGAAGACTGCAGGAGCGTTGGTCAACCCGAACGGCATCACCAGGTATTCAAAGTGGCCGTTCGGGGTACGGAAGGCCGTTTTCCACTCATCTCCCTCCCGGATCCGGACGAGGTGGTAAGCGCTGCGTAGGTCCAGCTTGGTGAACCAGGTCGCCCCCTGGAGGGAGTGGAAAGCAGTGTCCATGAGAGGCAGGGTGTAACGGTCCTTCTCCGTGATATTATTGAGGGCCCGGTAGTCGATACAAGGGCGGAGGGACCCATCCTTTTTTCCCACGAAGAAGAACCCTGCCCCCACGGGTGACGATAATGGGCGGATTATCCCGGCGTTTAATGACTCCTTCAGATATGTGTTCATCGTCTCCTTCTCCGACGCTGACAGGCTGTAGAGCCGACCAGAAGGTAACGGCGCCCCCTGGCGGAGGTTGATGGCACAGTCGTAGGGCCGATGAGGGGGAAGAGACATAGCTTTCGCTTTACTGAACACCATAACCAGGTCGTGAAACTCCGGAGGCACCAGGGACAGGTCCGGGGGTGCAGTGTCCGTCGCGGGGGGAGGAGCGGACGGCGAGCAGGCAGCGGACTGGAGGCAGGTGCCCAGGCAAAATGTACTCCATGCCGATACCCCAGCTGATCTCCAATCCAGGACCGGATTGTGAAGGCGGAGCCAGGGATACCCCAGGATGACGGGCGACACAGAGTTGGGAAGGACGAAAAAGGTCATCTCCTCCCGGTGGTTTCCCGAGATGATGACCGGTAGGGGGACAGTTTGATGTGTCACTCTCCCAAGGGTGGCACGGGAGAGGTGGACTAGGGAGATGGGAGTGTTGAGTGCCTGGCAGCGGATACCCAATCGGGTTGCCAGGCTTTGTGAAATGAAGCTGCCTTCTGCGCCCGAATCCACCAGTGCGTGGGTGAGGTGCCCAGTGGGGTTATGGCAGAAACGGATGGGCAGCTTCAATTGGGTGAGTGATCCTAACCGATTGACGTCCGCGAGGCTTCCAACAGTGACTCGCGGACCCCACCGACTGGCTTTCCGTGGACAACGCTCCACGGTGTGTTGGTCGCCTCCGCAATACATGCAGAGGCCCAACTCACGGCGGCGTTGTTTCTCCACAGGGGAAAGTTTAGTCCAGCCCGTCACCATCGGCTCCGACTCCTCGGGGCACGATGCTGGCGGCGCCGCCAGGGGGCGAGCTTGGAACAGGTGCGGCGAGGCTCCACGAGGGCGAGAAGAAGAAGACTTCCGCCCCGAGGAGCGCTCGCGCAGCCTGTTATCCAAACTTACCGCTAAGGACGTCAGCTCCGCTAGCGTCCCAGGGATATCCCGACCAGCCAGTTCATCCCTCAGATCACTATTGAGGCTGCGGAGGAACAGGCCACAGAGGGAGCGTTCCTCCCAGCCCAATTCCTCCGCCGCTACCCGGAAGTCGACCGAGTGGTCCGCTGCCGACCGGCTTCCCTGCTGGAGAGCGAGAAGCCGATCGACCTGGACCGTTTCGGTTTGAGAATGGTCAAAGACCTCCAGAAAGCGCCTCACGAATTGATCATAGGTGAGGGTGGCATAACTGGGCCTCGCCATTACGGCGTAGGTCCAAGTTAACGCACGCCCCTCCAGAAGATTCCCTATGTAACCAATTCGGCTGTGATCCGAGGGAAAATCTCCGGGCACACGGTGGAACACGGACTCACACTGCATAATGAACCCCCGCGCTCCGCCGAGCTTAGCGCTAAAGCGGGCGGGGGTCGGAATCGGTGTGAGCCGAACCGGTGCCACTGGAGCCGGCTGGACGGCCGCTGGAACAGCAGGAGCCGCGCCACCCTGGCGAGTCGGGAGGAACGGCTGTTGGGGGGTCCAAGCGGTTCAATCGGTTAGTTAATTCTAATAATTGATTAAGAACCACCTGTTGCTGATAAACAATCTGATCCACCCGAGCCTCGAGGATGGTAAACCGGTGTGCGAGCCCGCCGTCTGCCGAGCCGCTCTGCTGAAGCCGTACTGACATAACGTTCGGCTCAGGAGACGCACACACACAGGCTCAGAGTAGTTCAAACTGTTTATTAACAACAGGGATGTTTGGGTGCGTGTCTGCGGAATGTTAATGTGTTGGTGGTGGCGTCTGCTTCGGACCCAGAGGCAGGAGACCGTTCAGCCGGCAACCCTATGGGAGAAATCAGACACAGGGTGATGAGCACACACCAACACAGGAGGAGAATAGGCGAGGGAGAGAAGCTTACTTGTTAGGACAGATGACTGGCGCTTCAAGGATGGAAGCCCGGGAGACAGCCACCTGCAGGGCTCGGTGCAGCAGCGAGGAGAGACGAGGGACGGGATTGTCCGCCGCCGAGGAATCCACCTGTGCACAGGGGAGCAGACTGGAGAGATGAGGTAAGTGATTTTCTTACCGGTGACGAGGATGCTGAAGAGAATGTGGTAGAAGCCCATGGAAGGGAAATGAAGTCTACGGCTTCAGACCGAAGCTCAGGGCGAGGCGGCTTATATCCCTCGCCGCTGATGACTGACAGGTGTGTGAGCAGGTGGCGCCGTTGATGAGCGGCGCGGCGTGACACATGGTCAAAATACATTGGGGGTTTAATTATTACAGCATCATTTTTCATCCAACTTATGCAGCCTTCTTGAGAATGCCATATTGCTAATGTTAGCTGGCAAGCTACTAGCTCTGGTAACTAACACAGCATGAGCTAACTAAATTAAAACTGCCTGAATGTGAGAATATAAAAGCACAAGTAAAGTATTATTGAGGACAGGGGTGTTTGGTTTGAGTAGTCAATAGAATATGACCAATCCCTGGGGTATAATGAACACAGCAACAACCCTGAATGAGTAAATGGGCAACTGCTAACAGCAGCGAACCACCTTTGGTCCCTGTCAGAGTATAATAAACTCCAGTAAAGTAAGCTAAAATAATATGTAGCATGGTCAAGTGTTGGTAGATGAACAAGGATGTCTAGTGAGGGTACAAAGAATAAATAGAAAATAAAAAGACCTGACAGCTAAGCTAGCTTGCTCTTTTGGCCTCTCCCTGCCGAAGTGAGCTCTAATGCCATGGACAGACCAACCCTTGCCATCCAGCCAAGCTAATGCTATCTACTCTACTGTCACTGCCAAAATACAACAAAATAAGCCAAAATGATGCAAAATATATTATACCGATCTCATGAACGCTCACTAACGGCATGTCGAGGTATCAACAAATGACAATTTCATTGCATTTCTATGGCAATGTTAGCTAAATTTAAACAAAGAAAATGTCGAAATAGTGCGCAACTGGCTCATGTAGCCATCACCATCTTATGAAAGATGGTGATAGCAATCAGAATATAAGTTTTTTAGATTTACATCAGCCAGCAGAGATTACTGAAGGAGGATTTTGTGGGCTGCCTTTTCATATGAGTTGGCTGAGGGATGATATGACCTACGTTTCCGTCTGGCCACAAATGGAGCTTGCTCCTGCTGCAGGTATGTCTGTTGACCATTGTTAGGTTGAAAAAACTTAGTAGAAAAAACCATCTAAGTTTACTCTTAAAGCTTGTCTATGTGTGTAGATGGTTTACCCAGATTCGTTTTTCAAGGAAGAGATTGAGTTTACTTGGAACATGTATTTATTAAGTAAGCAAGTTGAATATAGTAGGTTACAGCGCCGGGTCAAACATTCTCTCCCTGACAGCAACAGATCGTGTCAGTTCATGAAGTCTGACTGGCTATGCTAGCCCTGACCCGGAATATTTGTACACACATGAACAAAGAACAAAGCATGCATTTAATGAGTGGGCAGTCCAGGTGTCTTGTCCAGGGAGGATCCGTTCCTGGCGCCGAATGTATCCACATGAACGTCACTTTCACCTCCCAGGTCAGCGTAGGCCAAGCTCAGCCATTCCTTATCGCAACTGTGCCTCCTTCCCATAAATCCCAGGCGTTTGTTATCCTCTCTCATGAGACAAAGGTCCACTATTTTGCAGAGAGTGAACCACACACTTGGCAATATATTTTCCATTATGGTATATTGGTTATTTTGCCTAGATATAAGCAGAATACAAACATTTTGAGTCACACAAATAACTGTTATATGATTATATTGAACACACACATATTTTGAAGCACACAACTAACTACTATGTGGTTATATTGATCATCATCATTCATCATTGGCTCCATCGATCTCGAAAGATCATGGGGGGGTTTTGTGCCTTGGGTCATCATTCAGGGAGCTGCACCATCGGGCGTGGCTGTAGAGGCCGATACGGGATCTGCAGGTCCTGCCGCAGCCGTTGCAAATTAATTCTTCACAGTGTAGTGGGGGTCTCGACAGTCTCCTCTGTCTGCGGAGTCTCTTCTCCCCCCAGCGAGTGTCTCTTCTTTCCTCTGCTGTTCGGATGACATCCTGGGTGATGGTCCGCCAGTTGGAGCGGACGGAGGCGGCTGACTCCAGGTCGGAGGGGTTAAAGCCTCCAGCCTTGAGGTCACGCTTGCAAACATCCTTGAATCTGAGAGTTGGGCGTCCCTTTGATCTAGTTCCAGTAGCCAGCTCCCCATACAGTAAGTCTTTGGGGATGCGGCCATCCTCCATTCGGTTGACGTGGCCAAGCCATCGCAATCGTCTCTTTGTCAGGATGGCAAACATACTGGGCACATCTGCTCTGGCCAGGACGTCGATGTTGGAGACACGGTCCTGCCAAGTGATGTGCAGTAGTCTGCGAAGGCAACGCTGGTGGAAGGCGTTCAGTCGGCGTTCCTGGCAGGAGTAGGGGGTCCAAGCTTCACTGCCGTATAGGAGAGTACTCAGTACACAGGCCATGTAGACTCTTATCTTGGTGTTGATGGTTAGCATAGAGTTGTCCCAGACTCGCTTCGCTAGACGGGCCATCACCGTCGATGCCTTGCCGATACGGGCGTTCAGTTCGGCGTCTAGGGAGAGATTGCTGGAGATGATCGACCCGAGGTAGGTGAACTTGTCCACCACCGCAAGTGTGTGGTCGCCGATATTGATATTGGGAGCACACATATTAAATCACACAGATAAGTGTTATATGGTTATATTGATCACTTTTATCTCATCACCATTCATCAATAAAAGTAACTTACCTACACTTAAAGGCCAAATGTCACGTAATTTTTTTTTCTAAATGACAACGAATTTAGATAAAATACACATAGCTTAAACCAAATATTCATACCGGAGACCATATCACCCACCTGTATTTACATAATTGCACAAAATACACCAGGTGAAGGCCCCACCTTGCTTGCTGGCTTGTGACAGCCAGTCCAGACCACGCCCATTTTTTGACATCACCAGTTGTACCCTGGCTGCCCTGCCTATCCACATTCACACTTATCAACATTGGACAATCATGACGGAAAGTGACAGCAATTGTGAACAAATTAGTTTAGTTTTGTCTTTTTTTTTTTTGTCTTTTTTTTTGTCAGTGGTTCAGACAGTGACAGAGGCATAGAACCTTACCGGTTCGAGCCGTCCGAGACGGAATCAGATGCTTTGTCTGATGACAACAGTTCCAACGATGACCAGAGAGCAGAACCAGTGGAAAATGTCATTGAACTGGACATTAATCGCCTCCAGAATTGCGAAGCCAAAGGGGGTCTGTCGAGGGCGCCCCATAAATATTGATTTTTCGGAAGCCATTATTATTACAGTGGAGGAGAGCCGCTGCTGTCAAGAAATTGACCAGATCAATATGAAAATGGAGGCGCATACCTGTCAAGTGAGACGTTTTCGCCGTATTGGCAGCACGGTGGTGCAGTGGTTAGCACTGTTGCCTTACAGCTAAAAGGTTCCTGGTTCGAATCCCCAGGCTGGCAGGGGTTGGAACCTTTCTGTATGGAGTTTGCATGTTCTCCCTGTGCTGTGTGGGTTTACTCCGGGGGCTCCGGTTTCCTCCCACAATCCAAAGACATGCATGTTAGGTTAATTGGTTGTTCTAAATTGTCCCTAGATATCTGTTTCCTATAGGCCCTTAGAATAGAGGGTTAGTACTAGTGAAAGCGCTTTGAGTGGTCTTTGTAACTAGAAAAGCGCTATATAAGTGCAGGTTAGTTAGTAGTTAGTTAGTTAGTATTTTGGTGCCAAGCGCGGCTGTGGGAGACGGCGGAGTGGTTTGGGACACTTTTCTGGGAAATGTTTTAAATGTAGTTTGTGTTGTTATTGTCAAATATTTTAAGGAAAATACGGGGAAAATGCAATTTTAGCAAAAACGGGCGTATTGCCATTTCTGTACGCCCAAAAGAAAAATATACTGGAAAAAAAACTGAGTGTGTTGAGGAGCCCGTCCTGTGTGTGATCACCCACAGCTGGTGCTGTCAGATCGCTCAGCCTGAGCTATTATCACTTCAATGAGAAGTGTGGAGTAAATCAGTTTGATTGTCTGGGCGGGCTGATCGCTCAGCGTGAGCTATTCGCACTACCATGAGAAGTGTGGAGTCACTCATTAGTCTAATTGTCGGGCGGGCTGATCGCTCAGCTTGAGCTATTCTCACTACAATGAGAAGTCATTAGGACAATGGTTTAACACGTTGAGCTGTGCAGCGGTTGCGGAACAGACAGAGATCGCCTGACAAATACAGAATTCTGCTTTTTTTTTTTATTTAGCGCCGGACGCTGAGTTGTGTTGTTATTGTCAAATATCCATGAATCCTTAAAATATTTGACAATAACAACACGAGTTGCATTTGGGGCATTTCCCAGAGAGGTGTCCCTTGTTGCTCCGCCGTTCCTTATAGCCGCTTTTTACGGTGTTGAAGTACGGCGAAAACGTCTCACTTGACAGGTATGAAAACATTTCCCAGAGAAGTGTCCCTTATTACCCAGCTGTCCCTGATAGTCCCGTTTTAAGGTATGGGTGAAATATCCAATTTTTTCTTTCTTGTTGCTCACTTCAACCTTCCAGTCTCCATATAAACAATCAATTGAAATACCCCAAGCATCAAACTAGGGTACAATCGATTTCGTCACTTCCGCCTTCTTCCCCAGGCGATTCCAGGGGTCGTGTCAGGCCAAGCGTGGCAGTTTTAAATTAACGAATATTCCGTTGTTACTGAAGCATATGCACCAAGACCCGAACGGATCGGTTCCCTTTTATATCTAGTTTCAAGATATTTAAAGTACCCTGTTACGTGACATTTGGCCTTTAAAGTTAATGCGAACATGTGAAAAACACCTGAATTTGCATCTTACTTACTGCTTCTGCGGGGTGAGCATTGGGTGACCATCACCATGTGTCGAGCAAATCAGGTTATCCAGTGCGTGCCAACATTGCCGGTTTTGGGCCAGCTCCTCTGCGTCGCCAACAGCAATTCAGAGCTGTCAGAGGTCTCTCTCCACCACATTGAGCCATGTGGTGCGTGGCTTACCCCAAGGTCTTTTCTACTGAGTCCCTGGGATCGAACATGAGGATGGCTTTTGTCGGGTGTTCTGGTGGGAGGCGGAGGACATGGCCAAACCAGCAGATATGTCGCTGTGTAATAAGGTGGGATGCTGTAGGCTGATGTGAGCGGGCTTGGAGCGTGTCATTAGAAGTGCGCTGGGGCCACCTGATGTTCTCAATGGTTCTCAGGGCCCGACTATCAAACCCATCCGCCCTTGAGGCCAGAATCGTATTTAGTGGCCATGTTTCTGACCTATAGAGTAGAATGAAAGGACTGATGCATTGTATATGCGGAGTTTCATCTTTAGGGAGATTGAACGATGGTGCCATAAAGGTTTCCATAGTGCCTGTAGAGCTGATGCAGCGAGGCCATGTCTGTGGTTGATCTCTGGTTTCATGTCCCCGTTGTTGGTTACTATGGAGCCCAGATACACAAAGGAATTGACAGACTCAACGGCATCATTCCCGAGCTGTAACAGGGGTGGGTCCAGTCCATCGCTGACATGCATTATCTTAGTCTTTGTCCAGCTCACCTGAAAGCCCAGCTTTGCTGCCTCTTCATGGTAGACAACTAGAGCATCTCTCAGCTGACTATAGGATGGGCTGAACAGGATGGTATCATCAGCATATTCAAGGTCAGCCAGATGGTAGTTGCCAAACTGCATGCCCGGGACCTGGTCGCAGACCTTGGACATCAGATAGTCTGTGAAACAGTTGAAGAGCTCAGCAGCGGCCACACAACCCTGTTGGACCCCGCTGTTGATGGGAAACCAGCCAGACTCCATTCCGTTCACATGGACACAGCTCTCCAAGCTACTGTAGAGCCATTTAAACAGGGCTACAATCTTAGGTGGGGCTCCGACGGTCTGCAGGATACTCTAAAGAGAAGCATGGTCCACAGTGTCGAAAGCAGCCTTTTTTCTTTTTTTTTTTTTGTTACTTATTTGTACCCGTAGGTAGATTTGGTTTGCAGTCTGGTGACAAGCCACCGGCTGCCAGTCGCTGCGTGCGCGAGCGCCCTAAACCTACATGTTTTTGGTATGCGGGAGGAAACCGGAGAAATCCTGGAGTAAACCCACGCAACACGGGGAGAACATGCAAACTCCACACAGCTCACTGTTGGTCGGGGGCTGGGATCGAACCCACGATCTCGTGATCCCCGCGATCCCCCGGCCGAGGGTAAACTGTGCTGCCACAGTGCTAAACCACTGCGCCACCGTGCAGCCCCTTAAGATATATGAAGGCTATACAGAGATGGTGGTCCTTGCAGAATTCATAGGCCTTCTCCATTAATATGCAAACAGCAAAGATGTGGTCTGAGGTCGAACGGTTGGACATGAAGCCTGCCTGCTGAGGGCAATGGCTGCCTCGGATGGCTGGAAGGGCACAACTGAGGAGGATCCTGGTGAAGAGCTTACCAGGAATGGACAAAAGGGTGATGCCTCTGTGATTGCTGCAGACGAGTTTGTCGCACTTTCCCTTCCAGAAGAGGAGGATGATGCCCCTGGTCCAGTCACTGGGGAGCTGCTTTGCCACCCAAACATTATTAATGATGTGGGTGAGCCACTGGATTGTGCAATTTCCACCCATCTTTAGCGCTTCGGCGGTTATGGCACAAATTCCAGGGGCTTTTCTGTTGTTTATCTTGGTCAGGGCAGCCGCGACTTCTCCAGCGGTGACTTGATTGGTCCTGCAGGAATCACAAGAAGCAGTGGCATTGGCTAAGAGACTGGGGTCAACGGGAACAGGAGAATGATACAGGAGATGACTGAAGTGTTCTTTCCAGCGGTTGAGGCAGTCTGTCTCAGTGTTAATGAGTTTGCCGTTGATGTCCTTCACCTGGGCTGTCTTGGTGTGTGGGCCATTGCATGCTTGATGGAGCATACTGAGCACGCGGCTCATGTTGTTTTTTCTGGCCGCTGACTCCATGTGCTCGGCTTCTTCTGACCAGTACGTCTCTTTGTCCTCTCCGATGGCCACATTGCATAGATGGTTTGATCTGTGGTACTCCATCAGGTCACCTCGGAGGTGGGCCTCTCGGCGACGGTCGATGATGTCCAGAGTCTGCCGAGAGAGCCAAGGTCATTTTGGGGAAGAATGTAAATGTCCCAGGGCATTGCAGGCAGACTGGATGATGTTTTTCTTGAAAATCTCCCAGTCATCCACTTTGTCCGTGGCCAGGGCACTGAAGCGGTTGTTGATGGAGCATCAGAATTCAGTGGCGATGTTGGGATCGTGGAGCTGGGAGAAGTCCAGGACTGGTACTTGGCAGAAGGATCAGCCCAAAGCTTCAGCTTAAGCTGCGTGATCAGCAGGCGATGGTCAGTGTTACCAAGCTCTGCTCCTCTGAACACATGGCAGTTTGTCACAAATGACTTCCAGCGGCAGGAGATGATAATGTGGCCGAAGGCCCTAGAATTTGCATCAGAGGGAGTTAATAGATAAAATTGCATTAGCATAGAAACACGTCAGCTTGGTAGGAATATAATTCCAATTTGAGCTGCTAATCAGCCTCAGAGTAAACGTGTCAACACTGCAAATAAACTAATTTAAAAATAAGACTGACACTCACCTGCTGACAAATGGAACGAAGCTCTGTAGAGCTGAAACGAAGTGTCAGGATTAACAGGGTGAACGAGTGTAAATAAACAGGTTGTTTTTCCTGTGAGCTCCAGTGGCTAAATTTTGCAAACCTAAACATGATGGCTTTTTGGGGATTTCCACAGCAGGTACAATTTATTTTCTATTATTGGAGTGTTCCATCAATGCACAGCCAAGCTGGCGCATCTATCCGTCGTTACAAATATCAATAAATATTGTTTCTGGACACTCTGTTGGATTGTTCTTCCACATACTGACTTGTAGATGGTAGGGACACTTTTTGAGATCACAAATTTAAAGTTTTTGATCATATCTGATCCAATCTTGCGGTGAAAGCTCGTCATAGTATTGACATGCCATATTGTTTCAATGGTAAACTGCTGGTTTTTCTTACCTCCGTGCTCTCCCAGGTTTGTGTGTTCCCATGTAAGTACCCAGATGTGTAGACAGCCCTACTGACTGTGAATTAGTGAACTAGATGAGGGCACAGATGTCTAGTAGAATTAAAAAAAAAAAAAAAAAAAAACATGTGCTCCCAAAGCTAACTCTATAGCAGCACTCTCAGGGTGAAGAGTTTAGATCAGGGCTCCTCAAGCTCCGGACCAAGGTCCACATCCAGATCCAACCATAAATCAGTCTAGATCTGAACGTGCCACTTTGAGTGCTTCGCTGTGCTTACCAACTTTGCTCAGTCACAGGACTGTAAAAAATGCTAACCTGATGTTTTACCTGTTTAGCCTCTTTTAAATTTGTACCTTTTGTACTATAATTATGCAGTCATTTTCTTGCAAGTGTGTGGATTTTTCTTCATTAATTTGCAATATTTTTCTTGTGTATTTGTGACTCTTCTTGTCAACATTTGACCTTTTCTCATAAATTACAATTTTTTTTTTTTGCTTTAGATTTTACTTTTTTAATGTGTGTGGTTTGGGTCTTAAATTTGGAGCTTTCCTGATAAATTTGCAACTGTTCTCATAAATATAACTTTTTTCCTGGTAAATTAGCAACATATTTTTTTTTATAAATTTCTTTTTCTCATAAATTTACTACTTCTCTCTGTATGCCAGAAGACCCACTAAATAGCCATATGTGACTCCAGAGCAAGAATTTAGATTTTTTTTTATTATCCTGTGACTCATGTGCACCCAGGCTTCTACATGATGGTGAACACCGGCGCAGACATCCTCCCTTCTGGTGGTAAATCAGTCCTCACCTCAGCCATCCGCCAAGGAACCACGAACACAGAGTGTGTGAATTTCTGGTATCACATGGAAGGAGCTGACCCTGGTGAAGCGCCCTAACACGCACAAACATAAAAACAGCAGCTTTTCTTCTGTTAAACTAACTGTGTGTACTTTCAGGCACTCTTCAAGTGTATATGAAGCCGGTGAGTGGAGAGAGGGTGAAGGTCTTCTCTAATAGTCGGAATCAGGGAAATGTGTGGTACCATGGCAACGGCAACATCTCCAGTGCCCTTGTAGATTGGCAGGTAAAATGTGGAGGGATGTGGCTCTTATAATACAAAAAGTGTCTATTTTTTTGATTCAGTGTGGAACCCTTTATACTTTGAAAAAAATCCAGCGGCACCCCATCAATCTAAAATTTTATACAGTGACACATTGTAGCATTTGCTACAGCATATATGACAATTTAGTCCTGCAATTTATTTATACTCGGTGTAGAATGTGGCGTGATTATATGCAGTCGATGGAAAGATGTAAACACATGCACATTTGCTCCAGGTGACATGAGTGCAATGCACTCATTGCACGCAAGTTCTCATCTGTTGGATTTTGTTCAACTTGGGCCAGGAGTTTGCTTGGTGCTTAGTCGTGATGGCCATTTGACTTTGGTGTTCCTCTGTTGCGGGGAGAGTGAATTTGTTTGAAAATGAGACAGTCACTTACTGAAGATGTCTCTCGTTGGATGTGCACTCCAGTGAACAGGGTTCTTTTTGTAGTGGATGTGATTTTCTTGGCACAGCACCAGCGGACCTCACCACCACTGTGTTTGCCATTTGTTTGGTGCTGGGGTGGCTGCCGTTGAGATGCAGTTTCTGAGGGAGCTGGTGACATTTTCCCCACTCGGCTAGTGTTGTGGGCTCAGGCATGGCAACATTTTTTTTCTAGTCTGTGGCAAGGTGCAGTGATGCAAGGTGGCCCCACCTCTCTGTGAAGAAAATTTTCCACTGAAAGGAGGAAGAAGAAGAGGAGGGATTGCATTTGTGCTGCCACCCACTGACATGGAGGAGCCACTGCAGGCACCAATGCACAACAACAGCAGATTATTTACAGTTTTTTTGGACCAATTAAGAAGTGAAATTAGACAGTTTCCCATGGGACCCTGAATTTCTCTCATGGGCCTTTTGGTTGAAAAATACTGTTTTAATTATTCATTCATTCATTCATCTTCTACCACTTAATCCTTTTCAGGTCGGGGAGGGGGGACTGGGAGCCTATCCCAGCATCTTTGGGCGAGAGGCAGGGTACACCCTGGACAGATAGTCAGTCCGTCGCAGGGCCAACATGGAAAAACAGACAACCATTCACTCTCACATTCATACTCAAGGACAATTAGAATCCCCAGTTGATGCCAATTAATCTAACGTGCATGTCTTTGGCCTGTGGGAGGAAACCAGAGTAAACCCACACAGACACGGGGAGAACATGCAAACGCCACACAGAAAGGTCACCGATGATCAGGGTTTGGATCGAACCCACAATGGTCAGGGGTAGGATCGAACCCATGACCTTCAAACTGTGCTGCCATAGTGCTAACCACTGCTCCACCCAGCTGCCCCCGTTTTCATTAATTTGAGAGTAATAAACTATTCAATACCCAAAAATCTAATTAGAAAATATGTAAAGTAATTCCTTCAGTTTCAGTAGTCTGCCTAAAGGTGCGTTCACACCAAATGTGAAGCAAATTTTTTGCATGGCGCGAATACATACAAAGTCAATGGGAAGAGGCAAACACACGCGAATTTGCACGTTCGCAGAGAACAGAGAGAGTAAAGTAGTTTGAAAATGAGACTGACATTCACCTGCATACAGGTGGACCAGGGGCTTTGCAGCTGTATCTGAGTTATTTACCCACGGACTCTTGCCACAGATGTGCTAACAAGGGCTAGAAGGCTAGCAGTGTAAACAACCATTGTCCAAGGGAACTTTTGGAGGCAGGGACAATTTTTTCAGGCAAGATCCCTTTGGATAACATAAACCTAAGCATGACGGTGTTTTGGGGATTTCCACAGCAGGTTGACCACAGCTGTAGAAGTTATAATTGCAACTCCACCCATCTATAACTCGCTCAGACAGTGAATTCACATCTATTCATGTGTCTACATTGAGTTAGAATGTAATTGCACTGCATGAAAAATTTGCCCATTTGTGTTTGGTCTGAACACACCTTTAGTTCCGTCAGCTGTGTCAGGCAAACCAAATGTCTGTGTTTCACTAATTTTATCTATTTTCTTCCATTAAAACTAACCTGGCACTGTTCTAATTTTGGACAGTTGGAGTTTGAGGTGGTCGGAGCTGGGGGCACAGACACTCACATCGCAATCGATGACATCTTCATTTCTGCGCACCCATGTGAAAACCAAGGTTTGTATTGTATTTGTCAGTTTAATGTGTGTTAGTGCTGTGCATGTGTCTGAGCTGTTTCTGTTGGGATATTTGTAACTTTTATCTTTGTGATCACCATTAGTGTGCATGATATTGTGGGGATAGACCACCCTTTGTTGCTCCACTGTGTAAGAGACAAATCACGCCCTTGTGGATTATAATAGGAAGTTTTAAAGGGGTTATTGACTGTACTTTTTCCACATTTTAACTGCTAGTGTCATGATGCCAAGCGCGGGTCAGTGCCATGCTCGGATCTCTTGGTTGCTACTCTTTTTCTGTATATGTATTTGTTCTTGATTTTCATCTATTATGGTTTGTGCTTTTATTTTGACAGCTCCATTTGTCACTTCTTCCTGTCAAATCTTTTCGCGGGTTGTCACAGCTGTTTAGTTGTCTTTAATTACTTTCTCACTCTTGCATCCACACCTGATTCACATTTTTGTTTTCCCCCCTATTATTATTTTAGCTCGCTTGCAGGGTTCATTCCTCACTGTGACCTCACATTGTGTAGATAGGAATTCCCCCGTCTGATTCCCATTTTATTTTCTGCTCTGTACTCAGCCTCGCCTGAATAACTGTAAGTTACCCTTCGTGGTTTTCAGTGATTCCATTTTTCTGTAAGTTTCCCTTCGTGGTTTTTCCGTTGTGTCTGTAAATCTGTAAGTCCCCCTTTGTGGTTCTCTGTGATTGCCTTTTTGTAAGTTGCCCTTCATGGCTATTATTTGTGTTCTTCGTTATTAAATGTGCAAACTCACAGCAAGCGAGTGGTGCCTTATTCCTGCCCTGAAAGGGCCGTTTATGACAGCTAGAAATTTGAATTTGAAGAAATGTTTGTGACATATTTTGTTAACATTTTCTTTAAGTATTTAATTATTGCAGCAAATTTGTTTTTTATTTATCCAACCTTTCTGAAAAATGGTTCATTTTATTTCTGCCACTTCTAACCCATTAAACTCCGCCCTCCCTCTTACATCACTTAGCCATTAGTTGACCAGCTGCTAGCCTTTAACTCATATCAGTGGGGCACTAGCTCCAATGTGTTCTGAGTTAAATACAAGTCAAGTCAACCCTGGGATCCCTAAGGGTCGTATCTGGCGGAGTGGCAGGGGCAGATGGGTGCTGGCAAGCACTGGATTTTTGGGGGCTCCCTTGGGTCCGCGGCTCACCACGAGTACCGATGGAGCCCCTCAGGGTGCTTCTCCCTGACACTCAGCAGGACACGCGAGCAGAGAATTGTAGCATTTATTGTTATTAGGTACAAATATTATTTAATTTATATCTATGTGCGGGTGGGAATGAGGTTTCTCTTCATTACCAACACACATAAGCTCATGGGGCACCAGTCCAAAAGAATGGACAATTTTATTAATAATTCTGTATTTGTACCAATGATGAATCAGTCTCAAAGACCTGTGAGTTCTTGTCTGCTTTTAATCAAGAAGATGGACGTGAAATTAAACAACTCCTATATACTGTATGTCTTTAATAGTTTATGAAGAAGTTTCTAGGATAAATGAACACATTCAGATGGCTTTTAAACAGTGAATCCAACATGTATCATGAGCAAATTAAACCTCTAATGGATTACTGAGCATAGTTTGTTTTATCAAACATTTGTGGAACCAAAGAAAACATAGCTTAAATTGGCACTGTAATGGAAAATGAGAAACCATAAAATAGCATTGGTTAAGAAAAATAGATGCAATTCTATGAAGAAAATGACGATTAAACTATTTTATAAAGAGGAAAATTTGTGTTAGTCTGAAAAGGAACGGAGATTATTGAAAAGATACTGTAAATGTATTTGAAGTTCTGAAAGGAGTTTGAAGATATTAGGTTTATAGAACTTATACAAGGAGTATTCTGAAGAATTAAATTTAATTTGGACAACAGACCTTCAGCACAGCAGAGTCAGATTGTGTCTCCTGGTGGAAGCAGGCCTTCCGGTGCCGATCTTGGTCCAGATAGATGTGCGTTGATGAAACTGAGAGAAAAGGGCAGGCAGGTTCTGCCACGACACGGTCCGGGCACTGCTTCTTTGGGTCACAACCATAGAAGCTGGATGCTCATCACACTGGGCAATGTCTGTTTATGTACAGAAAAAGGAATTTGACATTTGGCCAGGTTGTCAAATTCTAGATAATATTTAGCGTTCAGAGTCCAATCAGAAAATCAAACTTGATCAATTAAAAAATAAAAAACAGACCACAAATCCGTTTTTTCTGATGTGGTCAAAACAAAATCAACTTAAGCTTGGTGAAAATCAAGACAAAATCTTCTCAGCACGGTAATTTAAGAAAAAAAATGAGTAAAATAGGAAAAGGTGAATTTTAAGGAAAAAAGGAGAAGAAAAAAATTACGCAGAGCTTAATAATTAACTTAATTATTAATTAATTATTAATTATTAATAATTAATTTAATAAGCTAAATAATTAACTTAATAATTTCTTTTATAGTAGGTATGCAGAATTAATTCTTTGTGAAGATAAAGGAACACATATCAAGTCATATCAATAAAAGCATTTCAAACCATAATTGTCCATCACAGGGTCCCACCATAATCTTCAAAAGCAGATGTTGTCTGTGGGGAAGGATAAGTTATTTCATTGTTCACAATTCATAGTTTAAACTTCATAGAGAAAACATTCAGTCCTCAGGGAAAATATTCCTGTGTTATCCATCGGAGGGCAATGTTGGACTTTTGAGTTTTAATGAGAGAAATCTTGCTGGTCAAGAGTCTGTGGAACATTGGGCCGTAAACCTGTCACTTTGGCATTCTTTTGGCAAATGGATTTGAGGGGAAATGACTCCAGATCCTGAGCAGGGAATAACTTTATGGTCAATGGCATAAGGCTTCACAGCTCCAGTCTTGGGTGAAACAATTTCTCCTCAGCAAAGGATAATTTTATAAATTGGGATCCAGCTGATCATGCTACAGAATTTATGTAAAACTGTTTAAGATTTTTTTTGGTCAGCAACAAATGTAAGGAATATTGTAAGAGGTTCTCCACTCGAGGCATCAAGGATCCCAATGCTGACCTCAAGAGCCAAAGAAAGAGCAAGCTCCATTTGTGGCACTGGCTGCCGCCACAAATAATACTGGCTGCAGCCACAAATGAAGCTTGTTCCTGCTCAGGAGTCGACTGGGCTGATCTGACACATTACCCCTGAGCCGTGAACATTTGTTTTAAAAAATGAGTGAAATGATGCATCACTGGTAAACAGGGGTGTCTGATTTTAGTGGTCAATAGGATATGGCTGGTCTTCAGTACAATGAGCACAAAAACATACGTGAATGAGTAGCTAAACTGCTAACTTCTGCTGGCAGTCTCGCATCCCAGTTTGAGAAAATCAAACTTTAAAGCTAAATAATGTCTAAGAATGAAACATATGGTCAAGCATTGTTACATGAGCAAGGATTCCAGTGGGGGTGAATAGAATTTATAGAACATAATAATCAAAAAACAGGATTGACACCTAAGCCCGTCCCATCCAGCGACAATGATTACTGGCTCGTAGCACTGACCCCCATTATAATGAAGTACTTCGAGCGGCTGGTCATGCAGAACATCAAGTCCATCCTCCTTCCCTCCCACGACCCATCTCAGTTTGCATACAGGTCAAACAGATCCACAGAAGATGCCATCGCTGCTGTTCTTGGACTTCAGTTCAGCATTCAGCACAATCATCCCCCAGAACCGGATACAAAAACCCAGACACTTGGTACTCAAAACCTCTCTGTAACTGGATGCTGGACTTTCTCACAGGGAGGCCACAGAACGTGCGAGTTGGCAGCAACACCTCCCAGACCATCACACTGAGCACAGGGGCCCCACAAGGGTGTTTGCTGAGTCTGCCACTCTTCACCCTTCTGACCCATGACTGCGTACCAGCCTACAACACCAACCACATCATCAAGTTTGCGGATAACACGACGGTGGTGGGCCTCATCACCAACAATGAGGAGGCCAACTACAGAAATGAGGTAAGCCAACTGGTCCAGTGGTGTAAAGACAATAACCTTTTCCTGAACATGGGAAAAACGAAGGAGATTGTGGTAGACTTCAGGAGGGGTCACACACAGCACCCCCCCTCTGATCATCAATGGTGCAGCTGGGGAGAGGGTGAGCAGCACCAAGTTCCTGGGGGTGCACATCTCTGAGGACCTCTCCTGGTCCAACAACACCACATCACTGGCCAAGAAGGCTCAAACTTGCCTCCATTTCCTCCACAAACTGAGGAGAGCACAAGTCCCACCCCATCATGTGTTCTTTCTACCGATGCACGATTGAGAGTATCCTCACCAGCTGCATCACGGTGTGCTATGGAAACTGCACCGCCTCCTGCCAGAAGACACTACAACGCACAGTGAAAGCAGCCAGGAAGATCATTGGTGCCTTTCTGCCCCCCTCTCAGACATCTACCTCACCCGCCACATCCGCAGAGCCATTAGCATCGCAGGCGACACCTCCCACCGCTTACACTCCCTCTTCAGCCCCCTGCCCTTGGGAAAAAGGTACAAATCTACCTACGGGTACAACTAAAGTAACCTGAACCTGAACCTGGAGCCTCCGGGCCTACTCCACAAGACTCCTAAACAGCTTTGTTCATCAGGCCATCAGTACCTTGAACTCTGTCCACCCCACCCCACCCAGACTGTAACGCAATCACCCTCACAATAATTACCTCAGCTGTTGGCACAGAAAGAGTGGCACACCAACAGTAATACATTTGCTGCTCTATGTCTCTGCATTTTAACTGCAGCCATTTGCACAAATGTCATATCTGCTGCGGTCTGTCTGTCATTGCCATACTGATCGTGTGCAGTCCTATCTGCCACTGTCTGCACCTACACTACTGTGTTGAACTGCAACTACGGGTATTACATCTCTAGTTTTCTGTATATAGGATTGCTGGGTTTTATCATCGTCAATCGTTTATCTCTATTTGCACTGTGGGAGGTCTGGGTCTATCCTTTATCGTCATTTGCACTACAGGTTGCATTACTGTACATAGACTGCTGTTGTTGTTGTTTTCTTTTTTCCAGCCTTATTCCTTTTCTTTTTTTATATTGTGCACACCACTGAAGAGAGAGAGAAATGCCATTTCAATTCTCCTGTATGTCCTGTACATATAGCAGTATTGACAAATAAAATCTTTGAATCTTGAATCTAAGCTAACACTAGGCGGCATGTCTATCACCTCCTCCCAGCCGAGGTGAGCTGTATCGGGTTTTAATGATTGCCTTTGGCCACTTAGCATGCTATTGCTAACCATTCAATATAACATCAAAGAGAAAATATAACAAGTCAGAATGACGTGAGATATACAGTATTATCGACTGTGGGTTAGTGAACCAGGTGGAAACAGGGATGTTTATTAGGGTGACTGAAATCTAAAAAATATAAAAATGTTAACCACTCTTGGTGCAAGCTGCCTAGGCTAAAGCTAGTCCCACTGTTAGCACAGAAGCTAATGCCTTTATGATATGTCTGGAATAACAGGACTGCGGAGGCAGGAGCTGTGCTGAACTCAAACTTTATTACAAGATACAGTCAGGACACGTGCTACAGTGGATAGCCCCAAGCTAGCTACATACTGACACAGGCTCTGCTCTGTTTGGAGGCGAGGCGCCATAGACCGAGTCTCCCGCCGTTAGCTCCCTCTTATAGTTGGGACATGATGACGTCACAACGTGCGTGTGTCCCCACGTCCACAGCATGCCTGGTGTCTATGTGGCCATACATAACATGTACCCCCACCCCCGCAACGGAAAAAACTCAAAACAACATGCACATTTTAAAGCATTACACTCACAACAGCCTCTTTTTTTATCTAGAGCCACCAGGTAGACCACCGGTTGGCCCTGCATGACTGGGTGGATTATTCTGCCACCATGAACCAGTTGCGCTCTACCAAACACATTCATACAGAGTCACTGTTGTGGCTTGAGTTCAGGGGGCTTTTGGCAAGCCTGCGGTGGGCATGCCCCTGGAGGCGCCAGCTGCGGCAGACCTGGGTGTGCTTCCTCATCAACAAAGTCCCAGTCCAGGTCCCACACTGGCTGGATCAATTCAAGTGTCATTGTTCGATCTAGGGCATCTGCTCTTCTCACCTTCTGCAGACAGCTGGCATGCCATCTCGAACATGTCGGCCATCTGGAAAGTGGCTGGTCCTAACTGTGCGGTGATCTGCATAGGCAGCGATGGGAGCATCTACAGGTTGTCTGGGCGTTCAGATCGGCGTGTCCGAACCCAGTCAAGCACTGCGAGCAGCTATTTGTTCGACCGTACCCTGCACTTCTGTTCTGCTGTCTTTACTGTCTGTTGTTGTTGTGGCAGCGTGCCATTCACGCCAGTGGCAGGACGCATCCTCAGCTGTCGTTGTTCTGCTGGGTCCTGCTGGGCCCCAAACTCTCCATCCTGCTGTGCTGCAGCAACTCCCTGAGGCTGATTCTCAGCGAGGATGCGGGATGAGTTTGGCTTCTGCTCTTTCTGTCCTGGTGTTGGCTGTGGTCGCGGTGCTGTGTCACTGTCATCGGCAACGGGACATGCACCGAGCTGTCATCATTCACCGGGGTCCCCTTTCTCCATGAACTCCCTCTCCTGCGACTTCACGGTGGTTGCTTGAAGCTCATGCTGGACGAGGATCACACATGAGTCTGGTTTGTGCTCTTTCTGTTCGCTGCGTTCCCTCTGCGGCGTTATGCATGGAGTAACTGTACCCACGTCCGAGTGTGTTGTGCTCTATTCATCAGCAGTCAAACAGTGTCCTTTGTTGTTATGAATGGTAAAGCCCAACTCATAAAACAGGTTGCACCCCAGGATGTTGTCTCCATGTGTGGCTACCCGGAAGGTGAACGCCGAGAGCACTTTTGACCCATGGCGAACTGTCAGCATTATGGTTCCTACGAGGCTGATACGAATGTGCCCATACCCGTAAAGCTCCAACCGGGCTCATCGCAGGATCTCGCCTAGCTGTGATTCCAGCTTGTCAGCCACCTCAAGCTAGAGCGCCAACTCCACCGCCTTCGCCAGCGATAGGTTGCCTGGTGCTCTGATTAAATCTGCCTGCAGCCGCGAGTTATTGGTGTGTTCCACCTGCTGGTCCCGCACCATTTCATCCTCAAAATACCTGAACTCATATGTGCTTGCCAGACAGCGGTGGTCCACGATGCACTGCTGGGCCGGTTCACCCATCCACCGTCGGCGCTTACGGAACCAAATCCTCTTCACTAGTACAATTTCTGGTGTCATGAAGTGTCCAGCTAGCAACACAATGCAGTCTTTGTATATGTCCGCCTGTCCTAAATGCCTAAATATCTGCTGCACCTCAGCACCCAGGCTGTGGAGCAGAATTGCTCGCATCTTTAACTTTCCGTGTCTGCCCAGGTTCACCGCCTCCACGTCACTGCAGAATAACTCAAACCAATGGGGCCATGGAATGGGCGGCTCACCTGGGGTTGCGAGGAACGGTGGTGGTGGTGGTGCCAGGCACACTTGCATCTTCAGGAAAAGTCAATTTTCCTCCAGAAGATACCGGTTTCTCCTCATCGCCATTGATATGTCTGGAATAACAGGACTGCGGAGGCAGGAGCTGCGCTGAACTCAAACTTTATTAGACGATACAGTCAGGACACGTGCTACAGTGGATAGCCCCAAGCTAGCTACGTACTGACAGGCTCTGCTCTATTTGGAGGCGAAGCACCAAAGACCCAGTCTCCCACCGTTAGCTCCCTCATAGTCGGGACGTGATGACGTTACAACGGGCATGCGTCCCCACGTCCGCAACGGGCCTGGTGTCTATGTGGCCATACATAACACTTTGGCTCCCTGCTGGTCTACATTACAGACAGTTACGCTGGGCCAATAATACAGCAGGATTACCTTTTAGTGATGTTTCCAAATTGTTGACATACAGGAATAACCCTGTAAGAGTCAAAAATGTTTCTTGAAGAGAAAAAAACTGGAGAAAAACAAGATAAAGCCTGTGTGTTTAAGAGAAGTGGGTGTTTTGATATTTTTTAGATTATCATGTGACCAATAGACACATTTCAGACAGTTAAAACCTACAAACACACCATTTTTCAGTCAATGACCCCCTGAATGTAGAAAATTCACTTAGTCGATGAATTTAAATTTCTAACGCGGACACTGAGGTTCACCCTGCGGCTTGGGGACTCACAACATTTGCATACTTTGCCCGATGGAGGAAACAGCTATGCTTTAAATTAATTCCAACTCTCAACACCAGGTTATAGCGTTGTGACAAAAGTGAATCCTTATATAGTGCTGTGCAATATTGCAAATTTGGTTTTGATATGATAATAAATAAATACTAGTCCAACCCAGCCACAGGGGGTGCACAAGCCAGTGTACTCCTAGTGCCGATCCCAAGCCCAGGTAAATGGGGAGGGTTGTGTCAGGAAGGGCATCCGATGTAAAACCTCTGCCAAATCAAACATGCAGATAATGACGAATGAGACTTTCATACCGGATCGGTAGAGGCCCAGGTTAACAACGACTGCCACTGGTGCTGCTAACCAACAGGGTACGGGTGGAAAATGGGCTACTGTTGGGCAAAGATCGAGGAGGAGGAGGAGGAGGAGGAGAGGAGGAAGGCATGTTAGGAGGGAGAGAGAGAAAAGGAAAGGTAAGTGTGGAGGTGAGAGTAGGAACGTTAAATATAGGGACTATGACTGGTAAAGGCAGAGAGTTGGTTGATGTAATGGAGAGAAGAAAGGTAGATATACTGTGTGTTCAAGAAACCAGATGAAGGAAAGCCAGGGTAGGAGCATTGGAGGTGGGTTTAAACTGTTCTACCATGGTGTAGATAGGAAGAGAAATGGAGTAGGAGTAATCTTGAAGGAAGAGTATGTGAAGAGTGTTTGGGAGGTAAACAGGGAGTCAGACAGGATCATGAGTTTGAAACTAAGAAGTCAAAGGTGTGATGTTGAATGTTGTCAGTGTGTATGCCCCACAAGTTGGATGTCAGGTAGAAGAGAAAGAGGAATTCTGGAGTAAGGTGGATGAAGTGGTGGAGAGTGTTCCCAGGGGGAAGAGAGTGGTGATTGGAGTAGACTTTAATGGACATGTAGGTGAAGGGAACCAAGGTAATGAGGAGGTCCTGGGTAGGTATGGTCTTAAGGAGAGAAATGTGGAAGGATAGATGGTTGTGGATTTTGCTAAGAGAATGGAAATGGCTGTGGTGAACACCTACTTCAAGAAGAGAGAGGAACATAGGGTGACTTACAAGAGTGGAGGAAGGTGCACACAGGTGGACTACATCTTATGCAGGAGAAATCTGAAAGAGATAGGAGACTGCAAGGTGGTGGTTGGGGAGAATGTAGCTGGACAGCATCGGATGGTAGTCTGTTGGATGATTTTGGAAAGCAAGAAGAGGAAGAGAGTGAAGGCAGTGCCAAAGATTAAGTGGGGAAGGTTACAGAAGGAAGAAGGTCGCACAGAGTTCAGGAAGATGTTGATACAGGATGGTAGGGAAGAATTACCAGATGAATGGGAAAGTACAGCAGAAGTATTGAGGGAAACAGGTAGAAAGGTATGTGGTGTATCCTCTGGACAGAGGAAGGAAGACAAGGAGACTTGGTGGTGGAATGAGGAGGTACAGGAAAGTATTCAAAGGAGGAGGTTAGCAAAGAAAAAGTGGGATAGTCAAGGAGATGAAGAAAGTACACGGGAGTATTCGGAAGCTAGGAGCATGGCAAAGAGAGAGTTGGTAAAGGCAAAGCAAAAAGCATATAGTGAGTTGTATGAAAAGCTGAACACTAAGAAAGGAGAAAAGGACTTGTATCGATGGGCTAGACAGAGACATCGAGCTGGAAAGGATGTACATTAGGTTAGGCTGATTAAGGACAGAAATGGTAATGTACTAACAAGTGACGGGAGTGTGTTGAGGAGGTGGAGGGAGCACTATGAGGAGCTGATGAATGAGGTAAATGAGAGAGGGAGGAGGATGGATGAAGGAAAGATGGTGAACAAAGTACCGAGGATTATCAAGACGTAAGTGAGGGCAGCTTTGAAGAGAATGAAGAATGGGAAGGCAGTTGGTCCAGATGACATACCTGTGGAGGCATGGAGATGTTAAGGAGAGATGGCAGTGGACTTTTTAACCAGATTGTTTAACATAATCTTGGAGAGTGAGAGGATGCCTGAGGAGTGGAGAAGAAGCATTTTGGTACCAATTTTCAAGCACAAAGGTGATGCTCAGAGCTGTAGTAACTACAGAGGCATAAAGTTGATCAGCCACACTATGAAGCTATGGCAAAGAGTTGTTGAAGCCAGGTTAAGGGAAGCGGTCACAATCATTGAGCAGCAGTTTGGTTTCATACTAAGAATGGGTACTACAGATGCAATGTTTGCTTTAAGAGTGTTGATGGAGAAGTATAGAGAAGGTCAGAAGGAGTTGCACTGTGCCTTTGTGGATCTAGAGAAAGCATATGATAGGGTGCCAAGAGAGGAAATGTGGTACTGTATGAGAAAGTCAGGAGTGGCAGAGAAGTATGTCAGGGTGATGCAGGACATGTATGAGGACGAGGACAATGAGATGTGGTGAGGTGTACTGTAGGAGTGACAGATGGATTCAAGGTGGAAGCGCGATTACATCAGGGATCAGCTCTGAGCCCCTTGTTTGCCATGGTGATGGACAGGCTGACAGATGAGGTCAGACAGGAGTCTCCACGGACCATGATGTTTACAGATGACATTGTGATCTGCAGTGAGAGTAGGGAGCAGGTGGAAGTGAACCTGGAGAGGTGGAGGTATTCTCTGGAGAGAAGAGAAATGAAAGTCAATAGAAGCAAGACAGAATACATGAATGTGAATGAGAGGGAGACAGGTGTAACGGTGAAGATGGAAGGAGTAGATGTAGTGAAGGTAGATGAGTTTAAATACCTGAGCTCAGTCATCCAAAGCAATGGAAAATGCACAAGAGAGGTGAAGAAGAGAGTGCAGGCAGGGCGGGGTGGGTGGAGAGGAGCGGCAGGCGTGATTTGTGACAGAAGGGTAGCAGCAAGAGTGAAAGGGAAAACTTACAAGATGGTGGTGAAACCTGCTGTGATGCATGGTTTGGAGACGTGGCGCTGACAAAAAGACAGGAGGCGTAGCTGGAGGTGGCAGAGTTGAAGATACTAAGATTTTCATTGGGAGTGACTAAGAGGGACAAGATTCGAAATGAGTATATCAGAGGGATAGCTCAGGTTGAGCGGTTTGGAGACAAAGTAGGAGAGGCAAGGCTGAGATGGTTTGGGCATGTGCAGAGGAGGGATAGTGGATATATTGGACAAAGGATGTTGAAGATGGAGCTGCCAGGCAGGAGGAAAAGAGGAAGACCACAGAGAAGATTCATGGATGTAGTGAAGGAGGACATGGAGAGGGTTGGTGTTACAGAGGAAGATGCAAGGGATAGGGTGAGATGGAGGCAGATGATCTGCTGTGGTGACCCTTAAAGGGAGCAGCCAAAAGAAGAAGAAATAGATACCAGGCCATTATCGCCAATATTGATATCGATAATGATATGTTTAAAAAATTACTGTTACTGTCATGAACTGAATTTGAAACCATGAAATCTGTACAAAATTATTACTGGAGAACAATGAATATTTTAAAACTTACATCTTTCTTTCCTTCAGTCTGAGGTTCTTTTCCTAAAATAACAAAACATAAATTCTCCCTTTCATTGTACATCTTTGGCTTTTTTAAATAAACAAAGTGGATGAAATTATTACTTGAGAACAAATGTTTAATACTTAAATTCTTGTTCAGTTCTTTGTTGCGGCCATGCTATCTGCCATGCTTTTACTCATACAGCTACCAGCGGTCAGCTGAGGCATGTGACAGCAAAACACCAGAGGAGGGATTGGGAGAGGGACGAACACAACCTTGTTTATCAGGACATGTCTACTTTTAGATGAAACTAGTGCATTGCCCATAGAATGCAAGTATTCCTGTCTGAAACATGTATCCCAATTAGACTTTACAGGTCCAAATGTAGGCTGTATTTGAAAGTGGAATACAAAGAGGTGTAGCTTATATGTAGGCAATCACATGTTGTGTGATCTTTTATGATTAATATAATAGTGCTGTATCTTGCACCATTATAATTACAGTGGTACCTCTACTTACGAATTTAATTCGTTCCGGAAGAATTCTCGTAACGTGAAAAATTCGTAAGTAGAGGCGCATTTTACATGTAAATGCCGTAATCCGTTCCAAGCCCCCAAAATTCGGGCATAAATTTTTTATAAATCGTAAAAACGCATCAAAACATGTAACAAATACATGTTACAATTAGATTACTGCACAATAAACATAAAATGAGAGTTTAAAATGAGAGAAAGAATAATAAAAGAGAAAGAATAATAAAAATTATGTTCATTTACCTTTTAACTGCGATCGTCGGCGTCGGCGTCACCTTTTGCCTTCTTTGGTTCATGTTCTGTCTCATCAGTGGTTTTTGCCTGACGTTTTGTGATGAAACGATCCAAGGACGTTTGCTTTTATCGGCTTGTAAGGGCTTCCTTTTGTTTTAATACCGTGCTGATCGTTGATGTTGTTTTTTTTTTTCCCAAAACTTTATTAAGAACAAGGTGAAAGTACAGAGTTATAACGTAGATGGTGATAAACATGGCAGTTAACAATTTTTTTTTCTCTAAATTGTGTAGTTCAGTCAACAGTCTTACAAGAGGTAAGAAGGATCAAATAAAGTAGTAAGAATAGTAAATAATAATAAGATAAAGCGAGATCAACCAAACGCACCCATTCGTGGCCAATGGGATACCAGGAAGATGCTAGGCGATAGCCAATGGCAGAGCAGCTACAGGTATGTTTACGTTCGGTAAAATACGGGAGCTGCGAGGAGCGCATACTTTTTTTGCCTTTCGTATCCTGAAATTTTGTTCGTAACTAGAGGCAATATTTTCCCGTTGAGGCGTCTCGTAACCTGAAAATTTCGTATGTAGAGACGTTCGTAAGTAGAGGTACCACTGTATTTTAGTTTATATCACTGTTCAGTGATGGAGTTAAGTGTAATATTGAATTTTTTCTGTGTATTGTCAATAAACTCATGCAGTACTATAACAGGACATGTTTACAAATATTTGAAACCCATTCTAGTTCATCCTTTTATATTGTAGCAATATTTGGTTATTAAAAGGCTTTTAAAACTGTAATCAATCAAATTAAGTGCAAAACACCAACATTATACACAACAGAAGGACCTGTTTTACTGCAACCATTGCATCAGTGTTGTCCATTTATTTAACTAAAAATTATTTATTTCATTATCTGGGCATTTTTGTGTCCTGTTTGGTGACGGTCGTCCTTTAGTCAAAGTGTGCATATGTGGCTGCATGTGATATGCAAATGACCTAGCCATTCTGTTCCACAATCATGGCAGTATTATTATTAAGTCTTAATTTTTAGATACTTGCGCGAGCACTCCGGGAACAGCGCCATTGGGGACTGGCGGTCCTGCAAAGCACAGTGATAGCACACGAAGCAGCACCCGGGACGCCAGTTTACTGCTGACCTGGCAGGCTGGGCTTGCCTCCCTGCGAAGGACTGCGGTACGCTAGTTGGGCCACTGTTTCTCCCCATGTGTCCTGTGTTGGATACACCGGTGCTCTTTGTCAGACCCCGAATCCCTGCTCCGCCCAGTCTGCTTACGCGCCTCGTGTTCTCCACATATGCCGAATTATCCTTTAGACCTGTGCAATCACGGCAACTTTATGGTGTAATTTTTTAAACATTAAATCTTCAGTGGTTCCAAGGTTGTCATAGCCAGGAGCGGCACTGGGGTTAAGCTCCCAGTGCTCATAAAATGCTCCTTACGGCGTGCGTCTCGAAAAGCCTCTGACAACTAAGTCCAACTCCTAGCCTGCCCGTGTGGTTTAGTCTCTAAGCCCAGCGGAACTGCTTTTACTAATAGGAGAAGGGGCGAGGGCGGATCTCTGGCGCCTTAAAACCAGATGCTTCGGGTAGATGGTGGCTCGTCAACCTGGTAAGGTAGCCCATCTAGGGGAAGGTAAACCCTGATTTCAAACCTCTGCTGCCTTGCGGCACACCCGGTCACGGGAAAGGCTTCGGGAGTCAACCCTGAGGAAAAATCCGGAGTCGGAGCTCCTAAGGCAGTTCTCTGTTGTGCTCAACATCGTTCTGGCAGCTCCTGCGACGGCGCTGGTGCCAAACTATAGCAGCCCTGCTGTTCCTTTGGATTCATCAGTGATGTGGAGAGGGGGGACATGCTGCATGGGTAACATCTTGTCCTCCATATCTTCCTGCCCAGGCTTGAATCCTACCAATGCCCAACACTGGAAGGTAGAACACCGGTGCGCATCAGTCTGTTCAGCCACAGGCGGTGCTGTTCCAGCAGAGTAGACGTTTAGGATTCTCTTCCATGGTCATCATAGACCGACGGAGGCTGACAAAATCTTCAGTATTATCTTTTTCTAGTCAAATTTATTGCTTTTCACTTCCTTCTTTTGGTCATGGAGCGCTGTGGTGACTGCCTGGTCGTGATGCCACATATATTCCAATCAGTATGGAGTCAATCCGAAACCCCGCTCACACGTCTAGAAGCCAGAGCATGAGGAAACAGAGCGGTGGCTAAACTTTTATTGATAAAAATTACATATTTTGACTGAACAACTCCATACTCGGGGATGCACACCCTCACAACCTCAATAAAGCACTTACAAAATCTGAGGTCAGTCTGACGAACGGTTCGAGAGATATGTGAGGAACACACACAGAGTTACACACAGACAGAGATTCCTTGCATTTATAGATAGATGGCAGTGCCATTATAAATGTAGAGGACTGAAACTGAAACTAAAGTATCAATAGAGTTGCACTCGTTTCATGATGTTGATAACAGCATTGATATTATCGATAACTTTATCGATAAGCCCACACCTATCCTTATCTACAACATGTGACAGTTACGACTCAAGACTCCCCCTGTTGGCAAAACAGTGGTCAGCACAGTGACATGCACAGACATTTTGTGGAGCAGGTGCTCACCCAAAAAAATGCCCACTTTGGGGTCCCCTGATGCATCAGTCTGGTAAGAACAAGAAAAAAAGTCTTCCCATGTCCCAGCAGCCCTTACAGCTGATGGGACATGTTAAATGTTGAAAAATAAGCCAGGTTTCCTTAGTAAGAGTGTAAGTCCCAGTTTTTTTTTATTTTCAGGACCCTTTCTATTCAGTTTGGGGCAAGAGGTTTGAGGAGACTGTTATATCAGAAGGGCACTTTAGAGGGCAAAGCGGCAGATGCTAGAGCACCACCTGGTGTCTATCTGTGCATGTGCATGGTGCAGCAGGAAGAACAGCCACCCCTGAGGGAAAATTCATTATAGATCTCTGTAGAGCAGTACATTTGGTGTAATGCCACAATTGTTGTTTCTGAAAACTCCAACTATAAGTAATTTTTGAATATTTTAAAACAGAAAAACTACATCTACAGTCACTCCTTTAAAAGTGCTGTGTGGACAAATACTGACATTCCACTATAACCCTCTAAACCAGATAACTGATAAGATCAAACTAAACTGGAAACAAAAAGAAATAAAATACCTTGGAGTGAACATACCTAAAGATCTAAGCAAAATCTATAAAGCAAACTATGATAGGCTGGAACAAGAAATAAAAAAAGATATTGATAGATGGTCAATCTTAAATATGGATCTGAATTCAAAAACTGAGACAGTCAAAATCAGCATACAACCTAGATTACTTTACCTCTTCCAGGCTGTACCAACAGAGATTCCAGGTGCCCAGTTCTCAAAGTGGGACAGGATGATATCAAGATTTGTTTGGGGAGGTAAAAAGCCAAGAGTGAAATATAAAACTCTCCAGTTACCAAAAGAGAAAGGAGGCATGGGCCTACCGAGTCTAAAGGAATATTACTACTCAGCACAAATAAGATATATCATATGTTGGTGCGACGGAGGATATGAGGCAAAATGGAAAGAAATGGAAAAGGAAATTGAGGGACTCCCAGTACAAAGCATAATAGGAGATAAAGATGCATATAAGCAAATCAAACAAATAGACCCAATCACTTGGAACTGTGGTATAAAATAGTACAAAAGTATAATATAAAGGAAGACATAAAACTATTGAAATGGGTAGCATTTGACAGTCAGTTTGAACCGGCAAAGAAAGATAGGGGATACAAAAATCTGGTGAACAAGGGAATCACAGCATGGGGTAATATCGGAAAAAAAGATCTCGGGAGCTTTGTAAACATCAGAAGAAAATTTAAACTAGAAAGATCGGAATTCTTCAGATATCTGCAGATGAGAGACTATTATATGAAGAAGATTAGGCATAACCTCCAAACAGATGTGAGCGAGATTATACAATTCATTTTAAGTTCATATGCAGGAAATAAAATAAGAATTATTTCAAAGCTATATCAGAAACTTACGGCAAACAAACATTCAAGTAACTATATAAAGGAGAAATGGGAGAAAGAGCTAAATTTAAACATAACAGAAGAAAGCTGGCAGGAAATATGGAAAACACAACACACATCAACAAATTCAAGGATATGGAGGGAATTTGGATGGAAAAACCTGATTCGCTTTTTCATCACACCACAGATTCAAGGAAAATATACAAATACCCAATCTTTATGCTGGAGGGGATGTGGGGCTCAAAATGCAGACCACTCACATATGTTTTGGAAATGCAGCAAAATCTCATCATTCTGGAAATCTATACATGTGACAATACAGAGGATATTAGGATATAATATACCAATGAACTGTAACTTGATGTACTTATGTGATCTTAAAAGAGACAATGTAATACAGGCTGAGGACAGATATCTAGTTAAAATCTTGTTGATTGCATGTAAAAAAACAATCACAAAAAAATGGCGATCAGAAGTTCTTCCTGACCAAGAGCAATGGACTGACATTGTTGAGGACATACGTATGATGGAAAAACTAACATATCGACAAAGAATGCAAAAAGGACTATATGAAAAAAAATGGCGGAAATGGACACACTACAAAGTGCAACAACGAGACAGAAATTGAAAGAATAACCAAAGACACTGGAAAAACCAGAAGAATTAAGAGATGGAAACTAAAAACTTGATGCTCCAACATTTGTCCCCCCCCCCTTTTTTTTCCCCTTTTTTTCTTTCTTACTCTAGCCCCTTTGTTTTTTAAATGTAGACTGTGATCTGAATGCAATATATATATAATGAAAAATGAATAAAAATCTAAGTTACAAAAAAAAAAAAGTGCTGTGTGGAACATTTGGAAACTTTTAATGACACATTGTGGTCACTTAATGAACTGCAGCTTAAGCCAATGTTTTTTCTGACCTCTGTGGGTCGGAGTCTATCACTGTGCTTCTCAGAAATGACTAATTTTCCTACCAATTTGTAATAAATTTGTGATTTTTTTTGTTCATATATTTATGTCTATTTTCTCATAAGTTTAGTAGGGTTTTTTTCTCTTAAATTTGGACCTTTTTAAAATTAGAGACTTCTTTCAGTGTAAATTTGGAACTTTTTCTTCTATAATCATAGCTTTTTTTCTTGTACATTTGTGATGTTTTGGAGTTGTTGTTTTTTTTTCTTGGGGGCGAGGGTGGTAAATCAAATCCATGAGAAGCCACTGTTTATGGGCAAAGGAGACATGTGTCTCCTTGCCTAAATATACTACTGTTTGCCATAATTAAATTTATTCTCATCAACACTGTAAGCAGTTTTACTGACTAACTGGTATATATTGAATTTCACTGACTTTGTTATTCACATGCTAAGTACCACAAGAAAGACTACACAAGTCAATATATTGCAACATTCATCACTTTACCAGTAAAGTTCATATTTATAATTGTGTCCATACGGTGTCCATTGTATATGGTAGGTTCCAAGTGCACTCTGGAAAGAGATATGTGCAACTGGAACAATGCTCAAGACATCAGTGTGGATAAACTGGACTGGGAGCGAACCAATCTGGAAGCAGAAGGTCACTACCCCACCCCACATCAGGACCACACTCTGGGTACAGAAAAAGGTACAATAGACGTGTACACAGCAGGGCCAATAGGGACTTTGTAGATTCTTACTCAAAAAACAAAAAAAAACCTTTTTCCTTTCTCTTAGGCTACTTCCTGTTCTTGCCGAGCAGTAATCGCACAGTGGCCAGTCTGAATGCTCAGCTGCTGAGCCCTCACTTGCCCCCAACCAAGGGCACCTGCCTCAGATTCTGGGCCTACAAGTCCTCAAGTAAGAAAGGCATTTGTCCCAGTTGTGTGTGTGTGGTGTATGTTTTACTTTATTTATATAAAATAATATCTTTATAAATGTGCGCAGCAGACAGCCAGCTCAAAGTGTGGACATTATCTGAGGGTCTCTACCATCAGCTGCTGGTGGTGACAGAAGTGAGCCCCTCATGGAAACGCTATGATCTAAACCTCACATCTACTCTGGAATACGAGGTGAGACTCCTACTTAACACAAAGGGCCAGATTTGATAAAGATTTGCAGATACTGAAACACATGTAAAATGCCAAATATGCACAAAAAATAGAACAAATACATTTGCAAAGGCTGTGCAATGAGGATTGTGTACTTTAAATGAGTAAAATAGTGTGTGGTGTGGATTTTTCACCTTTGCCTTCATGAATATGCAAAGTCGGCTGCTTTTGCGCTTCCCTCAGAATTACTGGGTGAAATAAATGTAAATATGTTTGGTGCACACATGCAATAGGATTTATCAAAGGAACAAGCAATTGCTGGATGTTTTTGCATGTGTCGTTAACATGATTCAAAAGCAGGTTCTGTCTACTTTGCACACAGATTACTCCTGTTAACCCTGTAAGGAAAACCACTAATTATTATGCCTCCAGAAATCATCATTCATGTAAATTTGTTTGGAATGATGGAATATTAAAAACCATTTTTTAAATTTATGCAATATCTAGCCATCCATCTATCTGTCCGTCCGTCCATCCATCAATCCATCCATCCTCTAACTCCTGTCTGGGGGCCTGGGTTGTGAAGGCTCTCAAAGAAGAGAAGCCCAGACTTCCCTCTCCCCAGCCACCACTTCCAGTTCTTCAGGGGGGATACCAAGGTGTCTCCTGGCCAGGTGGGAGACATAGTCTCTCCAGCGTGTCCTGGGTCTGCCCCAGGGTGTTCTCCCAATAGGATGTGCCCAAAATACCTTGCATGGCAAGCGTCCTGGAGGCATCCTTATCAGATGCCTAAACCGCCTCAAATGGCTTCTTTTGATGTGGAGGAGTACTGGTTGTACTCTGAGCCGCTCAAGCGTAACTGAGCTCCACACCCTATCTCTAAGGCCTGGTGCACACAGCGACATTTTTGTTTAGAACCAGAGAGAAAGATCTGTGTGCACACAACACGTCACACAAGCAACTACGCATGCACACAGATCCACCAAAGGTGTGAAAACTGCTGTTGTAACTAATGGATGACAAGTAGAAGTTTTACTCTTAGGAATTTGGGATTATAAAACCACAACTATAAACTCCAGACACCCCTGCAACAATATTTATATTTGCTTTTTTTTAAGTTGAAAGAATGAGGGAGTCATAAATAAATAACTTCTTGTAATTGCAGGCAATAGAAAAAAATCTTACTTATTGACAGCTGGTTTGAATATTTGATAAGTAGTCTTCAGTCATAACTTTTACAAAAGCATTACAAATAAGAAAAAACTGTGATATGATTTGATGTCGGCTGGATGGGGAGCTTGCCAAAACTAGATTTAACACTGACTGCTCCAAAGTGATTTGTTTTGGGGGGGGGGGGGGGGGTTCATCAAAGGTAAGCAACATTTGAGGGAAGTATTTCAGTCTGTAAATCATCCTCGGTTATAAATGTGATTATTTTGCTCTATAAAGCTGCATCTATTGTATAAAAAATTTATGTATACCATTAAGAGCCATTTTTTTATCTAATCCAAACTATAAACACATCAAGCTTAAAGTTTAATCACAGCGCTTGTATTTCTGTGAGAAATACAAGCTCCATGGTGTGTGGATTGGCTGAAATCTGTTCAATTGTCAATTGTCAATAAGGTTTATTGTCAATACTACCATATGTGCAATACATACAGGAGAATTGAAATTTGACTTGACATTGGGCGCGCTCTATAAGCGCATCCCATAGCCGCGGCAGCCCGAAGGCGCCAGTCGAACAGGAGGGTAAAGAGGGCAAGGGTCAGAGAAAACACAATAGGCAGAGAGAAAAAACATAGTTATCAAAATAACGCTCGTATAAGCTCATATAAGCTCAAATGAGCCAAATTATGATTACACAGAAAAAAACCCTTTATGCACAATTAGCAGACAATAGATCACACATTAACAAACAGCAAGTTGAGAGAGGCAGTGTGTGTGTATATACGTCAGTGTATGTGAATCAGTCATGTGATGTTGAATGCAGTGTGTGTGTCAGTTATCAGTTACTGGTGAACAGCAAAAATCCTCTCTCAGCAGATGTTATGTCTTTAGTGTCTGAAACTTAAAAAGCATGTCCTCGTGAGATCAACTCTCAGTGCATGTCCGATGGTAATTTCTAAGCCAGTCACATGGCGCTGTCCTTGAGAGTTCAGATTACTGTACGCCAGGTTGTTTGTGTAAGAAAGAAGTCAGCCAAAACATTCTACTGCCTTATCTTCATCCAGGAGGAGTGAGAGCTGCAGGGCGCCAAACAAGGTCAAATAAGCACAGTTCACTCAGAGGAGGAATTTTCATTTCTTATGCGATTCAGTGCTTCATAATTTCCAAATACATTTCCAGGCTTTAAAATCATTTCCTGGAGAGCTCCTAGCGACATCGAGATGTTACCAATCTTCCTGTTCAGTTCGCCATTAGCCGCTATCAGAGCCCTCCCCAGCTGGTCAAATTGATGAAAGAGCTTCGCTGGGTCAGCATTTTGATTAGCTCTGTCCATCTTCTTTAGTTTTCGATACACCAGGACCGCTCCAAGGCCGATCAGTAGAAGTCCTGAGATTGTGATGCCGAATAAATAGATGTCTTCCACATCTTCGATCGAAAGATCACACAGACACATAAGTTTCCAATTGTATGTGTCCCTCACATAACCCGCAGCAGCAGTACCTGCAGGACAGATGGGCTCCCCTGGGCCCGATTTCCTAGTTGAAAAAAACGGTGTCAATTGTATTCAAAGCCCAGCTTAGCAAATCCATAATTTTCCGTTTGGATCAAGAATCAGCCAGAAGAAGAGCGACGCAGACACAGACAGTACAGCAAGCTGGGATCAGTCAGGTGGGAGAGGAGAGAAAAAGCGTCTACTCTCTCTGAAAGCCGGAAGAGGAAGAGTTGTAAATTGAGGCTATAACATACCACTACTTTTTATATCTGTACACAGTGACACTGAAAAACAGTGCCGATAAAACTGGAAGGAGAAGACTAAGACTCAAGTGTTCAATGACCAAGCCCTTGCAAAGCAGACAACCTTGTTTTCTATAGAAGGTCATGCCATTGAGAATGTGACACAGTTTTGCTATCTTGGTCAGATTGTTACCAATGCGGAGGACGGATACTTTGCCAAACACCGTGTGGCCAGTGCAGTAGCTAAGTTCAATGAGCTACGTAATGTGTTAACCAATTGCAGGGTATCCATGTACACAAGACAAAAGATCATAGAAGCGTGCATTCAGTCTAGACTTGTCTATGGCACTCAAGCGTGGTTCCGTAATAAGATGCAAATTGCCAAACTTGAAGTATGCTGGACACAATGCCTGAGAAGTATGATGAAAGGAGGCTGGCGCCGGAAGGCTTGTGATGGTGAGGAGGACGCATTTCACTTCGTTTATTCTAATGAAGATATTTTTAAATTGACAAAGACTGTGGCCATCAAAGATTTTATCACAGTGCAGTATCCCAAGTGGATTGCTCATGTGTGTAGAGGTGAAAACACCAGTCTTACAAAAAAGGCTTTATTTGCATTGCTATTGATGAAATATTATAGAGATCCCTGGCTAAAGATCAGCAACCTGCTGGGTGTAACATCTGAACAGGCAAAAAGGGTTACCGAGTCTATATCTGAGTTCTGCAGGATCATAAACATTTATTTTGGCTTGCCCCCATAGTGACTAATGTCATCAATTGGGGAATTTACTGTATTGTATGTGATTAGAGTTATAGCATTATTGGGCTCACCTTAAATTGCTCTGGAACAAGTTTCCTCTTGCTTTTTTTTTTTTTTTTTGCAAGCGTGACCAACACCCAATTCATGTGTCTAAAAGTGTTCCCAAATTGGCCAGTCCAATCATCAGTTCATTAAATCAGAGTCTCATTTTGTGCTGGTTAGTCTCCAAACAATTTGTGGAAACACAATGAAACACACCAAATCTCATTTAAATATACCTGCCTCCGACTTCCGGTTATGGCGGCCACGTGAGGGGGACACGTCTCGCTCTGCTCTGCTCCTGGAGACGAAAAAACGGCAAATAACTCTCATTTGGGACAGAACCTATCCCAGCGTTTGGACGAGGATATGTCGGTGAAGCCTAAGGCTGGAAAACCAGGTAGAGGAAAAAGCGAGCCGCCGAAACAGTCTAAATTAACGGACTTTCACGTCTGTGACGCAGCAGATAAAGAAGCTCCATATATGGCGGAGGAAGCGAGCAGCGGTGCGGTGAATGTGGGAAACGGCACAGGTGCGGTGCTTAACACCATTAGTTCAATGAGAGCGGACTTTTCCGCTAAATTTGATGGGATTATGGCAGCGTTGGAAGGAATGAGAAAAGAATTGGGTGACTGTGTAGAACGAATGGCGCAGGTAGAGCTTCGTGTCGCTAGTGCTGAAGATGACGTCACCTGTCTTCAATTAAAGGTGCGCACTTTGGAAAAAAAAAATAAAAGTCTGGAAAATAATGTCTTGGACTTGGAATCCCGGTCGAGACGGAACAACTTGAGGCTGGTGGGTCTACCGGAGGAATCCGAAAGTCGGGACACATGTTCCTTTTTGGAAAAGTGGATTCCGGAGGCGCTGGGCAGCGCGGAGTTGCAATCAGCAGTCGTTCTGGAAAGCGCATATCGTATCGGCCCACGGAGAGATAAGGGACCACCGAGGACGATTATTATGAAGTTTATCAGCAACAGAGACAGGATGAAGATCTTCAACGCTGCGCGAGCTAAAGGCCAGATTAAACACCAGGACCAGCAGGTGCGGTTCTACCCAGATTTGGCCACAGGAATCCAACAATTGAGGAAGCAGTTTGATCCCGTACGTAAAGAGCTGCGCAACCTTGGGATTTGTCATGGTGTAATCTATCCTGCGAGACTGTTGACCACGTATGAGGGCAGAACCCACATCTTCAAGACCCCAGAGGAGGCGCAGGAGTTCATCAAGAAGATCCAAGAAGAGACTGGTGGGAGCTAAGCATGAACAAAATATAAGGTAGAATATTTAAGCATTTGCACAGGCATCTGACTGACTTGAAGCAAATAGCAAGTTTACAAAATATAGATTGTATTATATATAAAAAAAAAAAAAAAAAAAAGCAAAACTATGATGTACAAAGCTGCTAAAAATTTTGGAGTTAAGTTGGAAAACTACAGAAGAGAGTTAATATTATGTCATTAAAAGTAGCAGAGTTAGGGTGATTGGGAGGATGAAGAAGGAGTGGCTTTGGCTGATCCTCGTGGGTGTGGAACGGTCGATGGCTATATCGGGAGACGGAATTTTTTTTTTGATTTTGGGGGGATTACCACAAATGTGGGAAGGGGGAATTTGTTTGTGTGTAGTTTGTAGGATGAATGTTCAACCACTCATGTTTTTGCTTCTCTGTATGAGCATGTTTATACTGCAAGGTAATCCTAAACTCCGTATTGATCATAAACCAAAGCGTTAATCTTAATTTAACTTCATGGAATTGCAGAGGTCTACAAAAATTAAAAAAACTTAAACAAGTTATGAATAAAATAAAAGATATGGGTTCAAAAATTGTGTTTTTACAAGAAACTCATCTAATAGAGGAGGATGTAAAAAGAATTAGGAGTAGATGGCAAGGAAGTGTTTTCACCTCATCATTTTCATCCCGAGCCAGGGGAGTTATGACTCTCATACATAAATCAGTCCCATTTCAAGTGAAAAATGTAATTGGAGACAAATTTGGAAGATATTTAATCATTCAAGGATCTTTGTTATTAGAAAATATAAATTTGGTAAACCTATATGGTCCCAATATAGATGATCAAAAGTTCTTTGCTAATTTATTTCTTATCTTATCATCACTTACAGGGCAACATATAATAGCAGGGGATTTTAATTGTACATTGAATCCCGGTATAGATAGATCAACAGGACTGGACTGTACACACAATGGATGTAGGATGACCATTATTCATTTTATGAAAGAAATGAGATTGCTAGATATATGGAGAGAAATGAATCCACAAGTTAAAGCCTACTCTTGTTATTCCAATACCTACAAGACTTTCTCACGTATTGATTATTTTTTGATCTCCGTAGAATTAAGGTCCAAGATTCAAAACTGCTTTTATGACAACATTGTGATCTCTGATCATGCACCCTGCTGTCTAATATATGTAGATAAGAAATTGACAAAGGAACCAGGTAGATGGCAATTTCAGCATAAATGGCTTCAGGATGAGGAATTTGTTAAGTACATAGAAAAACAGATAGATGAGTTCTTTGATATCAATACTACACAAACATCAGCATGTGTAAAGTGGGAGGCTTTCAAAGCTTTTATTAGGGGACATATTATTAGTTATACAGGTTCAAAATCTAAGAAGACTCGAGAGGAGAGAGTTCAATTGGAACATAAAATAAAAATTCTTCAAGAAAAAGTATATGCAGGAAGTGATCCAAGGTTGGAGAACGAATTACTGATTTTGAGAGCTGAATATGACAAAAAATCAGCGAATAGAGCTGCCTCGAGTCTTCTAAGATTGAAACAATCTTTTTATGAACAAGGTGAAAAATCAGGAAAATTATTGGCATGGCAGATTAAACAATTAGAATTTAAAACACCAATTACCAATATTATAAGTAACGGACAGGTAGTTATAGATCCTTTAGAAATTAATAGAGCCTTTAGAGATTACTATGAAAAATTATATGATACCAAAAATGAATCTGACTTAACAAAACTAAATGGGTTTTTGAACAAACTATCTATACCGTGTATTTCAAATGAAAACAGGGAGATACTGGAGTCTAAAATTAGTCAAGAAGAAGTTGGGCTAGCCATTGATAATATGAAATCAGGAAAAAGTGCAGGACCAGATGGTCTTCCAGTTGACCTTTATAAAAAATTTAAGAATAAATTAATAAAACCTTTTTTGGAAATGGTTTTAGAAGCATTTCAAAATAGTAATTTACCATCATACATGAATAATGCCTTAATTATACTGTTGCCAAAACCAGGTAAACCCTCTAATAAATGTGAAAATATGAGACCAATAAGCCTATTAAATGCCGACCTTAAGATAATCTGTAAAATTTTAGCAAGACGAATACAAGAAATTTTACCAAATATTATTAATCGAGATCAGAATGGCTTTATAAAGGGAAGACAAGGCTTCCATAATGTAAGAAGACTATTTAATATTATTTATTCTAATAAAGAAGCACCGGATACAGCTGTCCTATCACTGGACGCCGAAAAGGCCTTTGATAGAGTCGAATGGCCCTTTCTTTTTGAAGTCTTACAAAGGTTTGGACTTGGAAATAATTTCATAAAATGAGTTCAGATAATATATAATAATGCTATAGCAGAAATCCTAACAAATAACAATATTTCAAAATCAATAAAAATCAATAGAGGATGTCGACAAGGCTGTCCACTTTCACCTTTACTGTTTACTATGGCAATTGAACCTTTAGCGATGGCGATACGTCTACAGTCACAAATATATGGAATTAAAGTTGGACCAACAGAACATAAAATCTCCCTGTATGCCGATGACATAATTTTGTTTATGTCGAATCTTAAAAAATCAATTCCGACCTTGTTGAATTTAATAAAGAATTTTGGGGAAATATCAGGATATAAAATAAATAAAACTAAATCTTCAATATTAATGCTAAATGAGACCCAGAGAAATTACCCAGCCCCTGAGGTAAATCAATTCAATGTTGTAAATCAGTTTAAATATTTAGGAATCCAAATTGTGCCTAAGCTAGAATCAGTCGCCAGTGTCAATTATGAAGCCTTAATGACAGATATTAATGAGTTACTTCAGAGATGGATGTCACTACCAATGTCGATGATCGGGAGAATCAATATACTTAAAAGTAATATCTTACCTAAAATACTTTATTTATTTCAAAACATTCCCTGACCACCACCTTTAGATTTATTCTCAAGAATTAAAAAAAAGTTAGTGGAATTTATATGGAACAACAGGAGGGCTAGATTACGTTTGTCTTTATTATATTTACCATTTGATCGTGGAGGTCTGAAATGTCCAAATTTTATGTTGTATTATTGGTCGGCACAACTGAGGTCTATGACATATTATTTTTCATCAAATGATCTCCCTCACTGGACTGAAATGGAATCATACAATTTGCCTTTACCTCTTCCCATATTCATATATTCAGACTCGGCAAAAAAATTACAGAAACAAGTTAAAAACCCATTTGTAAAACATATGATTAAAATATGGTGTGAAACTAAAAAATATTTAAAAGAACCACACTTACTGTCACAATTTAGTCCAATATGGAGTAATCAATATTTTAAACCAGGGAGAGCGGATGCTGTGTTTAAAGTATGGAGTTTAAAAGGGATCCAAAAAATTCAAGATTTATATTTGTCATGTTCAGATAACATAATGTCTTTTGAAGAGCTGAGGATCAAATTTAATCTTAATAGAACACATTTTTTTAAATATCTTCAACTTAGGAACTTTATTCGATCAAACCAAAATAATGCTCTCACTCGACCTATTTATTCATCCTTGGAAAAAATGTTGATGAAAGATAGTAAAAGAAAGGGTATTATTTCAGAGTTTTATAACTCATTGACACTATCCTCAAGTGAAAACTCACAGAAAAGATTAAACTACTGGAAAGAAGATCTGCAAATTGAAATTTCAGAGGAACAATGGGAATTGGCTTGTACAGAAGCTCAAACCAAATCAATAAATGTACGTCTTAAATTGATACATTTTAAATGGTTAATGCGGATGTATGTTACACCGGTGGAGTTAAATAGATATAACAAAAACATACCAGATACATGCACAAAATGCATGGAAAGTAAAGGAACCCTATTTCATTGTTTATGGGAATGTAGAATAATTAGAATGTTTTGGGAAGAGGTGAGGGTAACAATTGAAAAAATAATTTCAAAACAAATCATATTGAATCCTAAACTGTTTTTGTTGGGTCTGTACCCAAAAAAGCATAACTTTAATAAAAATGAAAGAACATTCATAGACCTCAGTTTGCTTAATGCCAAAAAATGTATTGCATTACTGTGGAAAAAGACTCATAGACCAGATGTGACTCAGTGGTTAAGACAGATGTTAACAAACCTTCCATTAGAAAGAATAACATATATACTGAAATCAAAGGAAAGTGTGTTTGAGAATATATGGAGACCTTTTATTGATTATGTAAAAAATTTAAACATAACTCTTGAAGAAGAAGGTGAATGATGTGTGTGGACCTTGTAAATTCCAAACTGGTGAACATAATATGTATACTTATGTAATGGATTGTCTAGACTAAACAGAGGAGCATTGTTGAAGACTTGATTTTGTTGGTGGTTGTAGGTGTTTTTAGTGCATTTTTTTTGTAGTACTTTAGTGTTAGTGTTTGATTGTTTGTGTTATGTTTGTTAAAAAAAAAGGTTCAATAAAGATATTGTGGAAAAAAAAATATACCTGCCTCCACTTGTTTGCAACCTACCCTCAGACACACAATCATTCTTAGATAGATAGATAGATAGATCTTTAATTGTCATTGTCACAGGTACAACGGAATTCAAAGTGCTCTCCAGTCAGTGCCCCATTTATAAAAACATTGCCCCATTATAAAAAACATAAAAATCAGATAAAATAATAATTAAAACGAATAAATAACAAGCCACATTCACACAGACATCAACATAGGACATCATGCACACACAGTCATTGCAAGGAGCATTCAACAACATACAATCATGTCCATTTAGCACATTACTTCCTCATTTTATTTAGAATGGTTATTGCTGTTGGATAGAAGCTGTGTTTGAATCTATTTGTCCTTGTGTTCATTTGTCTATATCGTTTCCCAGATGGCAGTAGTTCAAACAATGCGTGTCCAGGATGTGAAGTATCCTTTAAAATATTTTGAGCCTTCTTCTGGCAATGGGAGCGGTGTAGGTCTTCCACCGTGAGGAGAGGGAAGCCAATGATCTTCTGGGCGGTGTCAATGACCCTCTGGAGTGCTTTCCTCTGAGCTACTGTACAACTACTGTACCAGATGCATATACAGTATATTAATATGCTTTCAATAGAAGCTCGATAAAAGGACACCAGCAGTCTCTGTATGATGTTCTCCTTCCTGAGAATCCTCAGGAAGTACAGTCTCTGCTGGGCCTTTTTCACCAGCTCAAAGATGTTCACACTCCAGGACAGGTTCTCCTCTATGTGGACTCCCAGGAAACGGAAGTCAGCTACCCTCTCTACTCAGTCCCCATTGATGATGAGAGGGGAAATCTCTGTCTTCTTCCCCCTGTAGTCTATTATCAATTCTTTAGTCTTAGAGGCGTTCAGGAGAAGGTTATTCTCTTTACACCATGACGACAGCCGCACCACCTCATCTCTGTAGGCAGACTCGTCCTCCCCCGAAATGAGACCCACCACTGTAGTGTCGTCTGCAAACTTCACGATGGTGTTATTGTGATAGGCGGGGGTGCAGTCGCGTGTATACAGACAGTAGAGCAGGGAACTCAGCACACAGCCCTGGGGGGATCCGGTACTGAGGCTTAGGGCCGTAGATGTATGATGGCCCACCCTGACTGTCTGTCTGCGACCAGAGAGGAAGCTGCTGATCTACATACAAATAGCCTGAAGAAGCCCCAGGTCCCCCAGCTTGACCACCAGTTTGTGTGGAAGAATGGTGTTAAATGCAGAGCTGTAATCCACGAAGAGCATCCGCACATAGCTCCCCTGCCGCTCCAGGTGGGCTAGAGTGGCATGGAGTGCTGTGGCCACCGCATCCTCTGTGGATCGATTCGCTCTGTAGGCAAACTGGTGGGAGTCCATACTGCGAGGCAGGGCTGCTATGATATGACTACGAATCAGCCTTTCAAAGCACTTCATCACCACCAGGGTGACTGGTCTGTAGTCATTGAGGCTAGAAATGTGAGGTTTCTTGGGTAAGGGGACTATGGTGGAGGACTTCAGGCAAGATGGGACAGTGGACTGTGCCAGGGATTGGTTGAAAATCTTAGTAAAGACTCCAGCCAGCTGATCTGCACAGTCCCTCAGCACACATCCCGGGACACCGTCCGGACCCGCTGCTTTTCTTGGGTCGATGGACCGCAGGGTGCGCCTCACCTCATGTTCCTCCAAAGTGAGGAATGTACTGCTGTGGGCCTGGTGTAGGTTGGCCGAGACAGGTGCAGCGACCTCAAAGCGGGCAAAGAAGATATTCAGCTCCTCCGCCAGTGTGAGGTCACCTACCGCGGTTCCCGGATTCGTTCGATAGTTGGCCAAGTGCTGGATGCCCTGCCACACCTGCCGGCTATTATTGCTGTCCAGATGGTCCTCAATCCTCCTCCTATAGTCTGCCTTAGCCTCTCTGATGCCCTTCTTCAGGTTGACCCAAGCTGTGCTGTAAAGTTCGCTGTTACCAGACCTGAAGGCGATGTTTCTCTCCCTCAGCAGTTGCTGGACCTCCCGGTTCATCCAGGGCTTCTGGTTAGGGAAGATGCAGATCCGTTTGTTCACTGTGATAGTGTCTATGCAATTCTTAATATAGCACAGCACACTATCTGTGAACAGCTCCAGGTCCCGATGTTCAAAGACTTCCCAATTTGTCCTATCGAAGCAATCCTGCAGCTGCTGGGAAGCATCCTCCGGCCATATGGCAACAGTCCTAGAGATGATGGGAGCAGTTTTCCTGAGGGGGGCGTATGCAGGAATTAATAGCATGGACAGATGGTCAGACTGGCCCAGATGTGGTAATGGTCTAGCCCTATAGCCCAGTTTGATGTTTGAATAGACCTTGTCCAGAGTGTTCACTCCCCTAGTAGCACACTTGACATGCTGATGGAATTTAGGGAGTGCTGCCTTTAAGTCTGCATGATTGAAATCCCCCGCTATAACTTGCACGGCGTCAGGGTAAATACTCTGTGTATGGCTAATGCTAGCATGTTAGCATTAGCATCCAGTGGAATGTACACAGCCGTTGCCAAAACTACAGTAAACTCCCTCGGGAGATAAATAGGTCTGCACTTAACAGTCAGATACTCTATGTCCGGTGAGCAGTGACTTTCCATGATCACTGAGTTAGTACACCAGTTGTTATTAACGTACACACAGAGCCCTCCTCCTCTGCTCTTACCGGAATCCACTGTTCGGTCATAGCGCTGTGTAGAGTACCCTGCTAGCTCGATAGCCGAGTCCGGGATAGACGGTTGAAGCCAGGTCTCGGTGATAAGAAGAATGCATGCATCCCTGGCACAGTTGTTTACCTTAATCTGTAACCTTAGCTCCTCCATCTTGTTCACGAGAGATCTGGCGTTTGAGAGGAAAAGGCTGGGAAGCGGAGGTTTGAATGGCTGTTTCCGTAGCCTTACTAGCACGCTGGCACTACAGCCCCGCTTCTGCTTCCTCTCCCTCCGCCACCTGCACCTCCTCCCCGCTGGGATAGTAATCCACGGAGAGCCGGGACTCCTCGCTACTTCCATCGGGATCTTGTGTGAGCGGAGAAACTCACTTGTTACTTTCCCCTCGTAGCATATTCCGATCTTCAGAATATCATGCAGGCTATAGGTGATATTCGCTCGGCAAAATGTGCACAAAACAAACACGTAAAACAAAAAAAACACATCCAAATACCGCTCTGACTGGTGAACCATTTAGCCGCTGCAACTATGTGTGCTGCCATTGCAATCATTGGGTCTGAAAATGGAAGTCACGAGCAATACACCCAAGAAGGAAATATGCAGTTTTCAAGACTGCACTTGCAATTTAGTATCCACTATTCTGAATCTTGGTAAATCAGGCCTGAAATAGGCCGAGTCTGAGCTACATTCTAGTAAAGACTCCCACTGGCCCTCATTTATCAAAAGTGCATAGAAATCGGCACACACTTGGGTGTAGATATGGTCACACAAAAAGGTCGACGTGGTATTTATGAACCCATGCATATCTGTTCCATCTCATTGTACGATGTTCATTCATTGATAAATCTGGTGGATGGAAATTATCTTAATTTGAATACCACGGCCATGTCCACACCTTTAGTACTTACAACACAGTGAAACATAAGATGACAAAAAGAGAAACTTTTCCTAAGTAGAAATGGACATTATTATTATAGAAGTAAAAATTATAAAGTAGGGTTGTGTAGCAACCTCAAAAGTCACTTTCAATGGAAAAGAACCATGTTATGGAGGAGATCATTGCTGCGCAACAGCGCTGGTTTGGCCAGCTGATCTCCAGTTGAGGATTATAATCTAAATCTGTATTGTTTGACTTACAGTAGATGATTGATTAAATTTTGCCCATTTTGTCATTTTAAAGCATACATGTCAAACATAAGAATTTATTAGTTACTTTTGAAGAAGTGCAGAGTCCCCTCTCCAGCACTGCTGTCTTATGTGTGCTGTGCACATTGGCTTAGATTGGTACAGCTCTCTGGCACCCAGCAATACTGTGCAGAAACCCACAGGGCAAAATAAAATAATTTCCCAACACTTTCTCTGGTGTGTACAGCAGAATTGCTCTTGCTAATTGAGAGCAGTTTCTTTTTTAAACCCGATCCAGGACATCATCTTGGCCCATGTGCTTCCATGCATAAAGCCCTGTTGTGGTTTACCCATGAGTTAACACATAATTTGTAAGGGAGAACTATTATCAGATACTACATAACACAAAACTTGGTCAAAGAAATACTTTTTAGAATATTATTTTAACACAATACTCACACAAGAGACTCCCGACAGTACAAATAATACAAAATACAGTAATAAAATAATGACTGGAAAATCCCTTAACCCAACTGCAATGGTAAAAAAATAAATTCAGAACTAAAAGCTCAAAGGTCTGATGACACGTTTTTGACTTCATCTAATTTTTCAACACATAATACAATATGGGTTCCAAGGTTGTCATAGCCAGGAGCGGCACTGGGGTTAAGCTCCCAGTGCTCATAAAATGCTCCTTATGGCGTGCGTCTCGAAAAGCCTCTGACAACTAAGTCCAACTCCTAGCCTGCCCGTGTGGTTTAGTCTCTAAGCCCGGCGGAACTGCTTTTACTAATAGGAGAAGGGGCGAGGGCGGATCTCTGGCGCCTTAAAACCAGATGCTTCGGGTAGATGGTGGCTCGTCAACCTGGGAAGGTAGCCCATCTAGGGGAAGGTAAACCCTGATTTCAAACCTTCGCTGCCTTGCGGCACACCCGGCCACGGAAAAGGCTTCGGGAGTCAACCCTGAGGAAAAATCCGGAGTCGGAGCCCCTAAGGCAGTTCTCTGTTGTGCTCAACATCGTTCTGGCAGCTCCTGCGACAGCGCTGGTGCCAACCTATAGCAGCCCTGCTGTTCCTTTGGATTCATCAGTGACGTGGAGAGGGGGGACATGCTGCATGGGTAACATCTTGTCCTCCATATCTTCCTGCCCAGGCTTGAATCCTACCAACGCCCAACGCTGGAAAGTAGAACACCAGTGCGCATCGGCCTGTTCAGCCACAGGCGGTGCTGTTCCAGCAGAGTAGACATTTAGGATTCTCTTCCATGGTCATCATAGACCGACGGAGGCCGACGAAAAATACAATATGACGAAAAAGGTTGGTCTGTGTAGTTCTAAGTCAAACAGGCTTTTTTTCACGCGAATATCCGACGTTTTCATGAGCGCCACATCACCAGTTGCGTCAGTGGCTGGAAAACCCCCCGGCCATGTTGTAACGTCATCGACAGAACACAGTGCTTGGCTGCCCATTGTATACACAGGACGGAAGTGGTAGAAAACATCAACGATGGTTCCAGCACATGTAGTCTGGAATTGGTTTGTGTTGTTCAATCTTCAGATGATTATAGTTCCAAAGAATAGGATGACAATGAAGAATCTGGGGGTATCAGACCGTATAGGTTTGAGCCATGCCAAGCAGGCATCGTGCCTAGCGAGTCAGACTCAGAGAGTGACAGTGGAGAGGCACACATGGCCGGCGCAGAAGCAGCGACAAACACACAGCAGGGGAACACTGAGTGTTATGCTTTTGTTACAGATATTGCAACAAATTATTTGTTCATAAATATAATTTAATCAAACCTGATTTTTCAATAAAATCATAGCAGTGTATTCTCTGTGGCTCAGGCATTGGGTTTATTATGTATTATCTTTATGTATTTATGTATTATCTGGTGAATCCTGCACGTAAATCCATTCATCATGACCCTCCGTGCACTCTTACGCAGGGCACGGAGAGGGAGGATGAAATAATGAGGATTTACGTGCAGGGTTCACCACAGCACATTTAATACAGAAAGACAGACAATTCCCAAAAAGGTGAAGACGTATAAAAAAACACAAACACAATTACTGATTGCGTTCGGGGGCCAGCATCGCCCTGAGAACGAATGAGAGGAGACATGTTAGCCACAGGTGCACCCCAGATCCGACATCACTTCAAGGACGCACGAGAACCACGGCGAACATGGCGTGACTAACACGTCATGAGAGTGCTGAAAATACTGGCAGACTAACAGCACAGATGACAAAACTATGGACCAGCAGTGCGTGACTGGCAAACAGCCGTTAAGTACATGCACTGCTGGTAATAGTGTGATGTGAAGCACCTGGGCGAGGACCGGGAAAGATGATCAGCGGGAGTTTGAATCAGCTGGTGATAATGATAGAGGGGAGGTGGCCGGACCGGCGAGCATCAGCATGCAATCACAGAAAATAGGTCAAAGCTGCCTGTAAATCCATTAATCCTTCCCCTCCTCGTGCGCTCCTCCTGCGTAAAAGTGCACAAGGAGCGCACGAGGAGGCTTATGACAGTTGAAGCTGAAGCGTGTGATGTGGTCTTTCACGGCCTGCTGTTTATCTTGAGGTTGAATGTCAGCAAGACCAGAGAGATGGTGATTGACTTCAGGAAGAGGAAGGCTCCTTCTCAGCCACTGCAGATTGGGGGGGGGGGGTGTGGGAGTGGTTGAGGACTACAAATATCTGGGTGTCAAGATCAGCAGCGGGTTGCACAAGAAGGGGATGAGCAGACTCTACTTCCTGAGAAAGCCGAGATCCTTCAACGTGTGCAGCAGGATGCTGGAGCTTTTCTATCAGACTGTTGTGGCCAGCGCCATCTTCTTTGCTGCGGTCTGTTGGGGTAGCAGTATCAGGGCCAGAGATGCCAACAGACTTGACAAGATTATCAAGAGGGCTGGCTCTGTAATTGGTCTCAGACCAGAGACCTTTGAGACAGTGGTGGAGAGGAGAACACTAAATAAACTGCGATCCATCATGGACAATCCTGATCACCCCCTCCACCACACACTAGATAGACAGCGAAGCACTTTCTCCAGTAGACTACTACAGCTTTGTTGTCGAACAGCCAGGTACAGGAAATCTTTCCTGCCACATGCAATTTCACTGTACAATAACTCACTATGATGTTGTATTCTGGTCATAGCTATGCTGCCACACTGCATCTTACAGACTAACTGGTACATCACTTTTCACTCTGCTCCTGATAGTGCTTCTTGTGCAATGGGATGATTCATGTGTTTATACGGGTCATCATATATTAAGCTATGATGTATATAGGTTTTTATAGTCGTGTTAGTTTTTACTTTCCATGGGTAATCCCTTTGTCTGTCATGTGTGTGTTTCTGTTGTTTGGTTGTCAACTGTCATGCTGCTGTTACACTGTAATTTCCCAGTTTGGGATCAGTAAAGTACATCTATCTATCTATCTGTCTGTCTATCTATCTAAGCCTGCGACACAATGTGAAGGCATAGCTGTAAAATTAAAACAAGAAACCAGAGAAACTGTGAGCTACAAAGCTGCTGTCATTCCAGTCAACATCACCGGCGTCCGTTCTGTCACTTACGTCATGGTAGTGCTGCCCTTCATTTGGTGGGCGGCACCACAGTCCAGTCAGCGGCTGTGGTTTTTTGATGATAACTAATTCATGCAGGTGCAGTTGTAAATATTATATTGATCATCGACAATGACTTTTGGGTTTACACAACATGCTAAAAAATGTCAAAATTGTGTCATCAGACCTTTCAGTTTTCTCCAGTCCATGAAAAAACTAGAGTTTTAAAATGTTCCAAATTAAATTCAGTATCATGGATATCACTCCAATTCCAAACAGTTTTATAGAACAATATTCATAGAAATCTACAGCGCCACCTAGAGGAGGCAGAAAGTTTTGCAACAGAAAGTTTGCATCCTGTTTTTTTAATACCTAGGGAATGGAATGTGCAATTGGCACTAAGATAGCGACAGCACCCTCTACCGCCAACGGACCTATGTGTCATTCTTTATTATAGAAATTATCAGTACTGGCTACCTATTCACCACACAAAATTTGGTTGAAATCAGTCAAAGTATGCCACAGGCACGTCTGATAAATGAGGGCCACTGTGTATTCATGTTTGACTTCAATCCCTTCTGTTTTCCTATATTTGCTGTCAACAGATTGTGTTAGAGGGGATCAAAGGGACGTCAGGTGTTTTAGCTCTGGATGATATCGAGTACACCATTGGGATCAATTGTGCCAATGAAGTCACAGATCCAGTGACAAGTAAGACTTGGAATTCCCAAAATTCATTCTATCACATTCTTCTGCATTAGTGTAGATGTAGTTGCTTGCTTGCCTGTCAGCACAGTATCAGCTCAGGTTTACTTTTGATTTGATTTTTAATCTTCCAGAAAAATTCTTTGGTGTTTAGCCTTAATTTTTTTTTTTTCAATTGCTACATGTTTTGTTTTGGAATTTGGTTAGCTCCACACTCACTTTCAGCTTAACCAATTAGAAGATGTTCATTTAATGTTTAGATTTATATATGGCATTTAGATTTAACATTTAGAATTTTGATTTATTCTTAACATTTCAATTTATATTTAACATTTAGATGTATATTTAACATTTCTCATTTAGATTTTTATATAACATTTTGATTTGAAGTGCAATATTTAGATTGAATATTTAACATTCGGTTTTAAAAGTCACATTCTTTTTTTTTCTCCCATTTAGAAAAAGTCTGTAAATTTTGAAAAACATGATTTCTTATCTCCACCGTAGCCTCCTCAAATCGAGACAATACAGGAGGGATTGCTGCATCTGTGATCGTGGTCATGTTGCTGATCGCCACCTTGCTCGCCCTACTGGTTTTTTACTTACGAACAAAGCGGAGCTCATTAGGCTCCAGTTCCACCTCAGCTGGGGACGGTTTCGTTAATGAAACTTACTACTCGGACCTCACGGTAAGCACATGAGACACTGGTGCTTTAGAATCTACAGTATACTGTACTGTAGAGAGGTGGGCAGTAACTAGTTACACTGATGTATTCACCTGTTTTTTTCACAAAGCTGTTCTAAGGCGAGTAGTTTTATTTTATTTTTATTTTTTTATTTATTTTTATTTATTCATCATATTTTCCTTAGACTAGCACAATTAAGAAGAAAATTTGAGGCCTTATGTATATATAGTGCACACACACAAAAACATGGCGTACACTAATTTTCACACACACAGTAGGATGTATAAAAACAAACATGATGTGAGAATCTGTGGACCGAGCCGCAAAGTTTCTGCCTGCCATGAGAAGTTGCGGCCTGTCCACAAAATTCTGTTTGGCTGTATCAGGTGGGTCTGCAAAACTACAAAACAATTGAAACTCACAAAATGTGTCAAAATAGCATTTCCACTTCAGTTAAAATGCTTTGTCTATGAAATATTTTTGTAAAAAAAAAAATCATTTATGTCATGATTTACCTCCATGACTTGACCTTTGAGAGCAGTGAAAACCTGATTAATAATAACATTTTTCCCTCAGATAACCTGCCTCACTCACTGGACCACAACCAGCAGAGATATTAAAATTTGCCAGAGTAGTGTTGTTGAGGCACACAAAGATTATCCATGATGCACAGATACATTTTTCCTGAAAGAAATTGGTGGCGGCACTTTTGCTACTCCAGATTAGTCAAAACGCACTTTAAATAATTCTTCTTCTTCTTCTTTCTCTTCTTGTTCCTCCCTTTAGGGGTCGCCACAGCGGATCATCTGCCTCCATCTCACCCTAACCTTAGCATCTTCCTCTGTAACACCAACCCTCTCCATGTCCTTCACTACATTCATGAATTTTCTCTGTGGTCTTCCTCTTTTCCTCCTGCCTGGCAGCTCCATCTTCAACATCCTTGGTCCAGTATATCCACTATCCCTCCTCTGCACATGTCCAAACCATCTCAGCCTTGCTTCTCTTACTTTGTCTCCAAATCGTTCAACCTGAGCTGTCCCTCTGATATACTCATTTTTAATCCTGTCCCTCCTAGTCACTCCCAATGAAAATCTTAGCACCTTCAACTCTGCTACCTCCAGCTCCACCTCCTTTCTTTTTGTCAGCACCACCGTCTCCAAACCATACATCATAGCAGGACTTACTACTTTGAGTCTTGTAAATCTTCCCTTTCACTCTTGCTGCTACGCTTCTGTCACAATCACCCTTGACACTCCTCTTCACCCACTCCACCCTACCTGCATTCTCTTCATCTCTCTTGTGCATTTCCCATTGCTTTGGATGGATGACCCCAGATATTTAAACTCATCTACTTTCACTACTGCTACTCCTTCCATCTTCACCGTTGCACCTGCCTCCCTCTCATTCACACTCATGTATTCTGTCTTGCTTCTACTGACTTTCATTCCTCTTCTCTCCAGAGCATACCTCCACCTCTCCAGGTTCTCTTCCACCTGCTCCTTACTCTCACTACAGATCACAATGTCATCTGCAAGCATCATGGTCCACGAAGACTCCTGCTTGACCTCGTCTGTCAGCCTGTCCCTCACCATGGCAAACAAGAAGGGGCTCAGAGCCGATCCCTAATGTAATCCCATTCCCAACTTGAATCCATCTGTCACTCCTACAGCACACTTCACCACCATCTCACTGTCCTCATACATGTTCTGAACCACTCTCACATACTTCTCTGACACTCCTGACTTTCTCATACAGAACCACACTTCCTCTCTTGGCACCCTATCATATGTTTCCCTCGAGCCACGAAGACACAGTGCAACTCCTTCTAACCTTCTCTATACTTCTCCATCAGCACTCTTAAATCAAACATTGCATCTGTAGTACTCTTTCTTGGCATGAAACCGTACTGCTGCTCACTGATTGTGACCTCTCCTCTTAACCTGGCTTCAACAACTCTTTCCCATATCTTCATAGTGTGGCTGATCAACTTTATGCCTCAGTAGTCAAGCACAGTGATACCATGGTCATTAAACCAGGTTTTGGTACTTTTGGCAGTGTGGGCAAGTGCCAAGTCCTGCTGGAAAATTAAATGAGCATCTCCATAAAGCTTGTCAGCAGAGGGAAGGAATCAAGCACACCTGACACGGTCGGCGGAGTTTAGGATCTGCAGATCTCTCTCCACAATACTGGCATTGTGAACCATTTCTTGCATATAAATTCTATAACTTAGTATTCTTAGCATGACAGTTAAGCTTGGCTGGACACAGCTTTTATTTGATAACTAAAGAAAAAGTATAGTCCAAGTTAACTGTTTTTATTTTCTGCCTGTTAGCTGAATAAACAAGATAAGTACCGGCATCCTTACTGTGACTCCCAGAACTCAACACAGTCACATCAGGACCAGCAGTTAAGCTGCTCTCTGCTAAATTAACTACTGTTATTTGCACTACTTGCCACTGTCTTGCTTTTTTCCCCTCCTCCTCTTTTTTCTTCTTTCTTTTGTCACTGCCAGATGGGCAACTTTGCTTCATTTTCATACAGCCACTCTCAAAAATGCTCTCAATTCAGTAAGAGTTGTTACTACTCAAGTAAAAAAAATATTATTAGTGGACACTTTTTTTTTACTCTAAAGTAGTTTTTTGATGACTACTCTGAATTATACGTAACCAATTTATATCATAAACTAACGCTACTTTTGCTTGAGTACAATTTCTGGTTACTCTACCCACCTGTGAGTCTGTGCAATCTTTTTTATTAACTAAGTGGTAATTTGTTGATTTCAGCAAGACAACGTTACCATCCCTCCTGCTCAAAACCATCCAATGGCAGCTGGCTTTAATCATGACTCTGTAAGTATACAGTATACAACCCCTGGCGAAAATAATGAAATCACCACTCTGGATGACGGTCATTCAACTGCTTAATTTTGTTTAAAAAACAAACAAAAAAAAAACTAATGTCAGACATGTCACAAAAATGTTTTTATTCAAAATGCCAACCTTCTGGCTTTAAGAAGCATTTTTTTTTTTTTTATGAAATTGGCTTTTCAAATTGATACTAGAGTTGTATCTATGAAAAATCTCAGACGACTTTAAATTTGGGTGACCTTGACCCAACAATACCCTCTGACCTTAATCTTGAGAGCTGCCAGGTTAGTTTTCCCTAAATCTTCTAAACGCAGTAATTACAGAAAGAAATGATGTAGGCATTTCAAATCAATATCAAATCGGTATCTAAGACAAATCTTGGACAACTTAGACAGGGTATCTGCAGGTTTAAGGAAGTTAAATTTAAGACTTTTTAAGTCCATTTTAAAGGCCACTTTAATCAAATTTAAGACCTTTCATCTGCGAAATAGCAAAAAGTGTGACCACATTGCAGATAGTTTTGTCCACAGATTTAATGGAACTGAAAGTGCTGAAAAATAACAAACATCAAGATCACAACTCTGTAGGCAGAACACAGGCAACTTGTAACAGTGAATGATCTGACAATCTTTCAAATATGAAAACGTGCTTGTAGCATTTGACAAAAACAAACATTAAAGAACATTTCACAACAAGATCTCTAAACTGAATATAGTTGCTCTCCCATGCTCTCCTCACTCCCATAATTATGGCATGGATCTGAGTTCTGTAGCCTTTGTCTCCAGCTCTGCTTCCACTTGTTTTAATTCGCACAGTTTTTCTTTGTATCGCTTCCTCAGCATGTTTGATTTTGTGATGAGCTGGGCCATTAAGGTTCCAGTCTTTCCTTCAGCTTCTTCTGCAAGCTGATCAGCATCCCTGTGTAGGCTGGTGGATACCTGGATCAGAGTTTGCCTCTTTTTCTTAAGCTCCTCTAAGTTTTCCTCTGCAGCTTTTCACTTCTGTGCCTGGACATCAGTGATTTGATTATGTACAGTGTGGAGGCCACAACTCCCCACCACAATCAGCTGAGCCCCCCACACTGCTCACGCTGCTCTTGTTGAAGCAGTTCCAGGAACTTCCAGTTGACATTGGGTCCATCCATGGAGAATGAGAGCAGCTTTTGCAAGTCCAGCTGCTGAGTACATTCCTGAGGACGAAATGAGTGTCATTTATCAAGCAGCATTACAAGGTGCTTAACATGTAGAAATAAAATAGCAGTTAGGAAAAGAATGAAGTATATAACAGTTGCATAAAATATTAAGTATATAATAAAACAGAAATATATATATATAACAACAAGTAAACAAACTGATGGGCATACCTGCTGCATGGCAAAGCCATGTGTAATGTCGAACACAAATGTGACATTTTCAGAAATGTTCTTTTTAAATGTTTTAACACTTAATTTTTCAGTTGAAAAATAAAATTTGTTCTTTATGAAGGATTAAAACAACAGAACTGCAATAATGATAGCATCATGTCATCAAGATATATTTAACCAGAACAACAACAATAACAAGCATCAATGATGTATAACACTTTTTCTTATAAGTGTTCTATTGAGAGAGAAAAAAAAAGCTGTAGCTAGATTACTGGTAATTTCTTAGTGTGGGGTTCTTACTTACTTGAAAGTGGGGCAGTAAATCCTGAGCTATTCCGTGGACTCGGATCATCTTTGAAGTAACGGACATGTAGGTCCAGCTGCTTCGTTTTAGTTGTTTGGTAAAGGGTTTCGTCAAACATCAAAGTAACGCTGTCTTTGTTAACGTTGGTGACGAGGAGTTTAATGATGTGTGGAGCCAAACCAAATTTTGAAATGTAGGCTGATTTTTCTTTACCGCACGTAAAGTTTTTAGCGATTTCTGAGTCAGTAAACATAGCTTGGAAAATGTCTCCGACTCCTTCGTTGGTGTTACAGGACTGGTGTTTGGTTACTGTGTGCAGACACCACAGTACCTCTGCTTGAAGTGTAGCGGTGGACCCGGAGGTTGCTCTGAGGTCTGTTGCTGTGGTTGGAGCTGCTGTTGTTGCTGGTATCGGAGACGGAGCTGAAGTCTGTGGTACTGGTGAGACGGAACAATACTGAAAAATGGCAGGCGTTTGTTGGCGGGTTTTTGCAGCCGTTTTGTGCTTCTCGCTCTGCATATGCGATTCCACAGCTTTAATTCCCGTCGAGCCAAGTTTAAAAGAGCTTCTTGCACAGCGTACAGCGAGCCTCATAGTTAATTCCATGAATCAGTCTTAACCATGCCGCAAATGTCAGTTTATCCATACAGCTAAGATTAAATTTATATTTCCCCATGACTGACGTTGCCAACAGAAGTGCAAGTGCAAGCTGCACTGAAGTGCAAGCTGCTAACGTGTAAACCTGAAAGTAGCCCCTCCCCCCACAAACAAATGATTGCTTTTGGTTCCGCTCACTTTCGCTCCGTGGTGCTAAAATGCAGAGCAGTAGTTACAAATCTGCCAAATTCTTTACATAGATTTCACTGTACAACGTAAGAAAATATTGCAATTTTGTTCATTGTGTTTGCGTCATTTTTAAGACCTTTGAAAGGCGGATTTAAGGATTGTCATTTTTAAGGATAATTAAGGCCTTAATTTTGGGCAAACACATTTAAGACTTTTTAAGGACCCGCGGACACCCTGTTAGACCTTAACCTCTGACTATGGGTTTGGGGTCAAAAGGTCAAAGGTCAATATTAACATTCCCTTTGCACTATTACTATACGGGGTGGGGGGGCTGAAAAGTTCATAATGGTCAAATTTGGCCAAATGAACCGCAGGGATCCAAGCGCTGCAACACCAGTGGAAGAAGTGTGTGGACCGAAGGGGAGACTATGTTGAAAAATAAACTACATTTGGTCAAATTTGGCCACTATGAACTTTTCAGCCTATGAACTCCCCCCCTCCCCCCATAGAATGAGTAAAGCTAGGGTCACCAAACTTGGTACACATGTTTACCCTGAGACCCTGACCTTTGACCATGGGTTTGGGGTAGAGGTGGGCAATATTGCCTAGAAATGATATTACGATATTTCTGTGAATTTTCACGATAACAATATTTTTCACACTATTACAGAATACATTTTTTCTTTTAAATTTATGCGAGAAGGACATACTCACAGTCCAGCATTATTTACCTTCAACATATTCAGGAAAAACAAAACAAAAACTCTTATTTCTCCAGTTTATAAAAAGCAGCTCAGATTTATTTTAATTTTTTTTTTGTTCTTTATCAAATATTACCAGAAAATAATATAAACCGTGACATCTTCAGTGCATACAGATGTCGGGTTTTATACTGAATCATTTTACCTGCAGTACTGTCGTTTCACGGACCTGCCTTCAGGCTTTCTGGTTCTCGTCACACTGAATGGTCTTTTTTTTCCCTCTTCGGGTGGTTGAATAAAATCAAGATGAAGCAACCAAAATGGAACAAAAAATACAACTACAGACACTTCGACCAGCACATTGTCAAATGTTAACGGCACTCCAGCAGTGTTGTTGACATGCGGAAAAAAATGCAGGCAGATTATCCACATTGCTGCACTGTGGTTTGTTTTTTTTTTTTTTACATGGCAGCAGTCTAAAACAGAAACTGAAACTTAAATATTTCCACTCAACTGAATGCAAACAGAGTGGCAGCTTTTCCACGCCATGTTTGTTTTGCTGTTTCTATGGTAACACGTAACTTCCGTTGGCAGCATAACAGTGTGACGTTGTCATGCAGCAGACCCCAAATATTGCGATATTCATTTTTACACCAGTATCAAAATTTATACCAGTATTATCGTGAACGATACAATTTGGCACATCCCTAGTTTGGGGTCAAAAGGTCAAAGGTTGCAAAAAACAAGGAGCTGGAGCTCAACTGGAAGTGATCAGGAATCACTTTTTTTATGCTTAATCACACCTTGTGCAGCTTATGATCAAAAGAGGTGCCCATTCTTGTACATTTCCAATACTGCATCCAGTCCCTTCAATAATATTAACATTAGTTTGCTGGTCCTCGTAGTTTTGCATATGCTAGCAGGGCATTGCGGCGGCATGAAAAAAAATAAGCAGCGATGCTGTGGTTTTAAGCAGGTTTTATTAATCATACCACCGTCACAGGATCCCCTCTCCGGTGCATAGTGTGAGCAGCCCGGAGCGGGATCCCACGGCTCTCAGAGAAGGAGAGGCGGACACAGTGTGTCCACCAGTTGCAGGATCAGATGAGAGAGTGAGAGAGAGATTGCGTTACAGAGTTGCACCTTAAATACTTGATCATAACAATACATCAAAGAGATGGACCCCACAGTTTAGAATGATCAAAGGGACAACAGAACAGGCAGGAGGTATTTGCATTTGTAAGACATACATCACAATGGGCAGACTAGCTAGACCTCGCTCCAAGTGTCAGACAAAGAGGCTAACAAGCACATCTACATATTGATCTGAGTCTCTAGGTCACAGTAAGGGCAAAATGCATGAACACTTTAACTTCAAGGCTGTAAACTCAGCATGCAGCGGAACAAACCCCAGGAGTGCGAGCTGACTGTCTCTGTGTTCTGTTTGTGTGTTGTGGGGGGTTTAATCAAACCGCTACACTGCTCCCCCCCAAGAGGGAAACTGTAGGGGACCGTGACCTCGATGTTGCAGTCTGGGCAGCGAGCAGGGAAAAGCTCTGTGCAGGAGGAGGGGGGGTAGTCGCGCCAAAAGTGTTTGCTGCTCCGCGATGTGAATACCATGCATGAAAGGCAACGATTAACATCACATAGGTGAGACAGAAGAAACTCATCTACCTGTAGACATTAATACACCAAAGCACATCTACATATGTAAGATGCTCAGAAAAAGCACAGTAAGGACAAGCCATATGCACACTATACAGAATGGCGCATTACATCACAATACATGCATGTTTGCATCACAAATACATGAATGGCACATTGCATCTCAGTAGTGTGGCAGGAAAACAGAGAAAAGAGGGCTGAGTGTCCTTAGTCTGTTGTGGGGTTAAAACGAACCGCCACACACGCTCCCCCCCAGAGGACGCGGCAGGGGGCCGCGACCTCGATAATCCATCTGTGTGAGCGAGCTGTGGGAGAAGCTCGCTGCAGGCGGAGGGGGAGGGAGGGGAGGGGTGGTAAGTGCCGGCAGGAGCTGTGAAATCGTCCTGAGCCGCACAAAAATTGCTTGCTGCTCCATGACGTCGAGGGGTTGTCCCGTTGCACGTGCGGAGATCACAAGAAGAAAAACTAGTCTCTGACTCCTCTCGTGGCCATGAAGAAAAGCAGGAGCAGCTGCAAGAGAGAAAAAAAAAAAGTAAACAAAGCAGAGGGACTGTTGGCTTCAGGTGCCGAAGAAACCCCAAAACCCCCAGGAGCAGCTGACGGCTGAAATCCCTTTGTGCCGTGGTTAAGACCATTAAAAAATCCAGTGGCGAGCTGCGTGCTTGCTTCAGGTGAACGAGCAGCCCTGAAGGTTCTGTGAGCAGCGGCGGAGGACGATGGCGGTCTCTGGCGTGGCTGAGACTGTTAACAAATCCTTCCAGTATGCTGCATGCGTGCCTCAGGTGAGCGAGCAGCCCTGAAAGGCAGCGGCGAAGGAGGAAAGCAGTCTGTGGAGCCGTTACTTGTCCCGTGCGTGATGCGCCGTCCTTGTAACTCCCCGAGCGTGCGCGGGGGTTCCGTGGCGTGGGTGGGCCGCTGGAGTGGCGAGTCAGGGTGCAGAAACTTGGCGGAGAATGGCGCAGACGGCGCCGGTAAAATCCAGGTTGAGCTGTTGCTGTAGATTGGCCATGGTGCGTTGGAGTGGTGAGAGGAAATAGACGATCTTTAGTCCCTCAGGCCCGTGCAGATGCGTTGGAGCGGCGGGAGGGAATAGACGATCTTTTGTTCCTCAGGCTCATGCAGCTGCGTTGGAGCGGTGTGAGGAAGTAGACGATCTCCGTCCCTCGGGCTCGTGGAGACGCGTTGGAGCGGTGCGAGGCAATAGACGATCTTTGTGCCCCGGGCTCGTGCAGCTGCGTTGGAGCGGTGAGAGGGAGGAGACGATCGTTGTCGCTCGTGCGGCCATGGTGCGTTCAGTTCCACGCGCTGCGCTCTCCGTCGGCCCTGGAGGTTGCCGTCGTGGAGAGAGGACGAGGTGCGTGCGCTCTCTGTGAGAGCGGCCGGTCCAGCGTGGTTGTGCAGATCTCAGGCGTGCAGATCTCACCGTGAAGCGTGAAGCGGTCATCAGTGTCGCGGTCCAGACCAGAAGTTGCTTTGCACAAAGCGTGTGCTTTCAAGCGGGGTCACCAACGCAGCTGTGCGGCTGTCCAGCTCGGAAGGTTGCTTTCGCACAAAACGTGTGCGTGTTCGAGGGGTCACCAGTGAAGCGTTCACTGGCAGCGTATTCTTTTCTGCCTTCAGGTCATGGTGCGTTGGGGCAGCGAGAGGGAGGAGACGTCTTGTGTCCCTCAGCCGGTTCAGCGTGGATGTCCAGACCAGAAGGCTGCGTCGCACAAAGCGTGTGCGTCTTCGGGGTCACCAGTGCGGCGGCATGAAAAAAATAAGCAGCGATGCTGTGGTTTTAAGCAGGTTTTATTAATCATACCACCGTCACAGGATCCCCTCTCCGGTGCATAGTGTGAGCAGCCCGGAGCGAGATCCCACGGCTCTCAGAGAAGGAGAGGCGGACACAGTGTGTCCACCAGTTGCAGGATCAGATGAGAGAGTGAGAGAGAGATTGCGTTACAGAGTTGCACCTTAAATACTTGATCATAACAATACATCAAAGAGACGTACCCCACAGTTTAGAATGATCAAAGGGACAACAGAACAGGCAGGAGGTATTTGCATTTGTAAGACATACATCACAATGGGCAGACTAGCTAGACCTCGCTCCAAGTGTCAGACAAAGAGGCTAACAAGCACATCTACATATTGATCTGAGTCTCTAGGTCACAGTAAGGGCAAAATGCATGAACACTTTAACTTCAAGGCTGTAAACTCAGCATGCAGCGGAACAAACCCCAGGAGTGCGAGCTGACTGTCTCTGTGTTCTGTTTGTGTGTTGTGGGGGGTTTAATCAAACCGCTACAGCATGACAATTTTGATCTCATCAGCTACAGTGGTCGGTAGTTTTCCAAAGTTACTCAACATTTTCACAACCTGTTCTATGGAAAGAGCCAAAAAAATCTGTATGGAGCCACAAAACCCATTTTACATTAAATTGTCTTTTTTTGTTCCAGAAAGAAAGGTCAAGGTTAGCTTTCCCTCTGCCCTTTTACTATAGAATGAGTAAAGCTAGGGCCACCAAAGTTTGTACACAGGTTTACTTTGGGACCCTGGCCTGCAGCTATGGGTTTGGGGTCAAAAGGTCAAAGGTCATAGTTAGCTTTCCCTATGCCCTATTACTATAGAGCGAGTAAAACTAGGGTCACCAAACTTTGTACACAGGTTCACCCTGTGACCCTGACTTCTGACTGTGGTTTTGGGATTGCAAGGTCAAAGGCCAAGGTCAGAATGCCATTTAATTTTGGGGCAGTGGTGGCCTAATGGTTAGGGATGTGGACTGGTGAGCGCAAGGTTGCCGGTTCAGTCCCTGGCAGGATCAGATCTGGGTGGGATAGATAACATAGTAGTGTTTGCCCCACCCTCATTAACCCCACTGTGGTGCCCTTGAGCAAGGCCCTTAACCCCAACTGCTGCAGTGGAAATGTTGAGTGGCCACAGGTCAGTCTGTGGTTGGACTGGGCGGCTTCCAGGTGTGAATGTGGACCTGTGTGAGTGTGAATAGTGCGTCCTTGAAAAAGAGAGGTTGCGTCTCAATGGAACTTCCCTGCATAAATAATGGTTAAATAAAATAAAATAAATAAATACATCTCAACAAGAATGAAACCTAGGGTCATCAAGCTTTGTACACAGGTTCACCTTGGGATCCTCACCTCAAGCTGTGTGCTATGAACAGTCTGGCTCTGTTTGTACACTGCTGCCAACTGCTAAACAGCACACCAGGGCCATTTATCATTGGCACTGGTGATTGAGCAGCACAATTTAGGTGTCCTAAGTGCTGAAGGGTCGCTGTGGACCAAGTCTATTATGAGCTGGATTTAGCACACAAGCCACTATTTGGGTTTCTCCAGCCTAATCTCTCATGAATTTGCAAACTTCTCATCCAGAGGGTGGTGAGGGACCCTCATGTGGTGCATCTTGTGTGTTTCCTGAAGCTCCAGGGGTTTCCCCAAGGAGGAGGTCGGTGGGTAGACGAGCCTCTCGTCCATGAACTAAGAAGAAGGGCGTGTGTTTGGTGGAGGAGTGGACAGTGGTGTTATTAGGCCGTGAGCAGCTCCCTCAAAATGTGGCTAGAAAATGATTTTCGTGGCACCCAACTGGGAACTACGGGATCTTTGATGATTTCTATGTAAAAAAAACCCTGCTGAATCCGAAAATCGATGTTCCCACTGTCAAAGGTGTGGATAGCTATGTCAAATTTGCATAAATCCAAGATGGCTGCCACGACTAACCAAGGGAATGAATGGCCTAACATTTCAACCAGTCTACCTAGAAACACGTTTGAGGCCTCTTTTTCGGATAATGTTGAGCCGAGGAATCGATTTCTGAGGTCGACTGTGTGATTGAGGGTCAAAGAACCACGCTAATTTGCATAAATCCAAGATGGCTGCCATGGATGGACTAACTTTTTAGCCATTCTACCTAGAATCACGTTGGAGACGTCCTTTTCGGCTAATGTTAACCCGAGGAATCAATTTCCGAGGTCATTAGTGTGACTGAGGGTCAAAGAACCCCGCTAATTTGCATAACTCCAAGATGGCCACCATGGGTGTGGATGGACTATATTTTGAACCACTCTACCTATAATCACATTTGAGACGTCTTTTTCGGATAATGTTGACCTGAGGAATCGATTTCTGAGGTCAGATATGTGATTGAGGGCTCCACTAATTTTCATAAATCCAAGATGGCTGCCATGAATGGCCTAACTTTTTTATCAGTACAACTAGAATCACGTTTGAGACATCATTTTCCGATAATGTTATGCCCAGGAATCGATTTCTGAGGTCACTTTTGTGATTGAGGCTCAAAGAACTTCACTCATTTGCATAAATCCAAGATGGGCCCCACAGGCTTGGATAGTCCAACTTCTTAACCATTCTACCTATAATATGTGTTAAGATTAAATAGACATTATTTTTCTTTAAACTTTCACCACTCCAAATTGTAAGATCTACTAATTTTCTTACCAGCATCACATGTCTCAGCTTGCATCAGTTTTACAGTGACACAATTTGTCCGTGGCCCTTCTGAGCGTTTCCTTCTTGCAGATGATGCAGATGTTTGGCAACACATTGTTTGACCTTGCAGATACTTGGCTGATGGTTGCTGCAGCATGGTGAGATCGCAGTCGCTTTTTAGGAGATGGTGTTGGGGGACTAAGTTCTGGTCCGCTTTGCTCCTGAGGCTCAGGAATGTGGGCTTCGGCCAGTCATTTTTTACGAGCTTCAGCACGTTCCACTCTTGTTTTGTCCGTAAAACGGCTATAGCACACACGATGGTAGCCAAATGTTGGATCAAGGTTGTTTAGATCTGAAAACATATTATATGGACCATAGGGTACTATAACATTAGGCCAACCTTGTACCCATATAGATATAAAACATATATAGATTGCAGATAATTTTCACATTAACAGTGAGCTTATAATAGAGACCATGTGCAACCTAGTCACTGCTCAATGTAAACTTGCAAAATGGCAAGCACAGACCGTGTGCCCATATTTATTGAGAGCATAAAGTATACAGGCGACTGCTGCTGCCATGAGTTTAACCTTTCTTGGGTGACACATCACAAACATATGGGCTTTCCTTAACAGGCCATTTTCCATCTGCCTAAGGCTTGATAGTATGGGTGTGACTATGTGCAAACTATATAAATGTATGCCCAAACTTGTTCCTCCCTCACCTACTAGTACACTGCACCCCTTGGGCTTGGGCTGAGAAGTACATCCAACCCTCGGACTCAGAGTTAAGCTCATTGGGATTGCTACCCTTTTCCCATTTGAGCTACTTTGTGGTAGTGGTATATTATGACTATAATTCAGGCCCGGGGTGGGTTCTGGGGATAGATGCATCATCAGAGTGAGTCGATCTGCATCATCTAGATCTATACTAGGACTATGTTACCTGGCACCCAGAGTCCCTTGGTTATTAGCCTCCACATCCCCAGATCAGCCTACCCGGAGTCTTAGACCAGGACTAGGTCACCCTGTGAGCGGTTGACAGGTTTTAGACATCTAGGGTTCCATTTTAGTTCACATTTAGAGTTACAAATGATCGGAGCCAAACAACTCCAGGGCACACGCAGTACAACCATAAACAATGGCTGCCATTCACCTTTCTCGAACAAGTTGCGACGTTGTTCTGCTACTTTCTGTTGGGGTCCGTCAAGTACAAGCCATTTTTGGGCACACTCACGTACTTTTGCCCACGATGCTTCAGTAAAACGAGTGATACTGCCCGAAAACTTATCGGAAATGTGAATAACACAGGAGAGGCTTTCAGCACACGCTACCCCTGTGGGCGCTGCCATTTTGTTGTCACATGACCAAAGGGACGACGCTGATTGGTTAAAACGTCCCGGACTGGGCCATGTTTAAGGTAGCCAGACAATTATTACCGACTGACTTCAATCGCATTTTTCATACAGCTATCCACACCTTTGGAAGTGGGAACATCGATATTTTGTCTTACAATAATGTAATCTTAATTTAGAAACACTAAAATTTTAGTTCCCCGTTGGGTGCCACGAAACTGAACGAAAAGTGGCAGCTGCTCACGGCCTATATAAGCAAACTCAACTTGCTTAAGATGCTCATCCCATTCTCCACCTTTGGTGAAAAGATACTTCGCTAACTGATCCTTTATGGATCTGTTAGCCAGTTCCACCATGCCATCTGACATAGCATGATATGGAGAAGTTCTTGTTTTGTGAATGCCCAAAAGTGAACATACACATTTTACCAAATCTGAGTCAAACTGGCATCCTTGGTCAGTGTGCAGGCTTTGTGGCACACCATGGCGGCTGATATAATCTTCAAACAAACATTTTGCCACAGTAACTGCTTGTTGATCAGGGAGGGCATACAGGTTAAGATATTTTGTGAAATAGTCCATTATGACAAGGATGTACCTATTACCTCGATGGGTGACAGGCAGCTCTGTCAGGTCCATGGCTATTTTCTCAAAAGGCATTGAAGTAACCATATTTTGCATAGGGGTTTGTTGCTGTGGAGTCTGTGGCCTCTATGCTTCACAGGCCACACACTGCAGGCACCATTCATTTATGTCACGTGCCAAATATGGCCAATAACATCTACCCTGGGCACTTTGCAATGTCTTTTCAGCACTAAAATGGCTAGTGAGTGAATGTCCATGTAGTGTTTGAAACACTTCTCTTTGTAAGCTGCTAGGGATCACAGTCTGTAAGATTGGGTCACCTGGAGGGTGTCTTACTTTTCTACACAGAGTAGAGTCAGCAACAGTAAGCTTTGGGAACTCTCTCCAAAAATGTCTGTGCTCAGGCAAAGTGTGTTTTGAGTTTAGCAAATGGTGGCCTGGAATTTGTCAGCACCCACTCAATGACAGTTTTTAATACCAGGTCATCTCGCTGAGCTTGAATGAAATGGCTACAGTCCCTGTTTAGAAAGGAATAACTGGTGGCCATTTCAGGCTCTACATTTACCACCTGCTCAGATTGTGATGTTTTGGGGAATGTGGGTGTTTGATCAGTCTGTGTGGCAGCAGAAACAGTACTTAAAGGGCTTGCTGAAGGGTTAGCTGTCAGGGGACTGGGCACCTGCTCAGGTGCTTTTTCCTGTGGGACTGCTTGAGCTGGACAGAGCTGTGCTTTTACAGATTCAATGGCCCTTGTGGATGATGGTCGACGTGACATAGAATCAGCATTAGCATGTTTACTGCCTTCCCTGTGTTCAACCGTCCAATCATGGGGTCTATCTCGAGAGCCCACCTTGCTCTACGTCCTGTTGAGTCACAGTCCAGGGTCATTTTTCGCAAACCAAGAAGAGGTTTGTGATCCGTGATGATGCGAAAATGGTGTCCAGTCAAATATTGGCGAAAGTGACGAATACACCACACAACAGCCCACATCTCCCTGTCATTGGTGGACCAGCGTCTCTCAGTCCATGTCAGGACGTGGCTACCATAGGCAATGACTTTTTCCATATTACAGTCATTAACCTGTGATAACACACACCCGATGGCTGTGTTGTATGCATCCGTAAAGAGCAGGAATTCTTGTGAGAAATCTTGGTAGGAGAGGATGGGTGTGTGAGTTAGGGCATGGCGAAGGCAGTCAAAAGCAGATTGTTCAGTTTCAGTCCAGACAAATGGTTTCCCTTTCTGAGTGAGGCTATGCAGAGGTTCAGACAGCTTAGAATATTGATAGATGAAACGGCGGTAATATGAGCATAAGCCGAGAAATGCTCTGACTTCAGTGGGGTTCTCAGGAGTGGGCCACTCCTGTACTTTCTGAATGTTTTGGGGGTCAGGTTTCAGACCAGCTGCAGAGACTACATGCCCTAGAAATGGAACTTCTTCTTGAGCAAAGTGACACTTTGATGGTTTGAGTTTTAAATTAGCTGCTCTTAGCCGATCAAACACCTCTCTAAGATGCTGCAAATGTGTGGAAAAACTGGGGCTGTACACAATAATGTCATCTAAATAAACAAGACATGTTTTCCACGAGAGGCCTTGTAATACCAGCTGCATCAAATGCTGAAATGTGGGTGGAGCATTCACAAGACCCATGGGCATAACACAGAACTGGTAAAGACCCCTACCAGTAGTAAAAGCTGTTTTGGCTTTGTCTTGCTCATCCAACTGCACCTGCCAGTACCCTGATGAAAGGTCCATGGTACTGAACACTGATGAGCCCCGTAATGCATCCAAGGTATCATCTGTTCTGGGCAAAGGATGAGCATCTTTCAAGGTCACAGCATTCAAACCCCCTATAATCAACACAAAAACGCCATGAGCCATCTTTTTTTTCGCACCATTATAACAAGGGCTGCCCAGGGACTATGGCTGATTTCAGTAAGTCCTTTGTCTAACATGTCATTCACCTGTGACTGAATCACCTCCTGCATCTGGGGTGAGGTGCGATAAGCACGTTTTCTAACGGGGGGTGAAGCATTTGTGTGGATTTTGTGTTTGACAATGTCAGTTCTGCCAAAATCTGTAGGACTTTTACTGAACACATCATGATAACACAGGAGCAGTTCGGTCAGTTGAGACCTCTCAGAGGCAGTCAGAGCACCACACTGAACATCAAATGGCAATTTGTCAGAGATTTGGGCTGTGTTTGTTGCCTTGTGTGATTGTAAAGGGCAGTTGGATACATTGCATACAGGGGCAGACTCTGACACCATGTCAGAGTCCCCTTGTGACACATCCCCTTGTGACACAGGGATGAACTGTCCTATGTGCATACCTGGCTGCAGGGTGATGGGACTATCCGTCGGATTCAGAAGGCGCACTGTAGTCACACCATTTGCTGCCGTTGTCAAGGTGCGCGCCACTGCGATGCCCTCAATGTCCATCTGGCGTGGCTCTAGGCAGCCATCATAGCTGTCTGGGATGCCAGCAGTGATTGTGGGAGGGTTTAATGTGATCTTGCAGTTCATTTCACAATGTGGGGGTACAGTTGTGCATTCCATAACCTTTGCCGTACAGGTATCAGGGGCCAGCTGTGTAGTTTTTAACAGTGGCACTTCCTTCCCATAAAGACTACATACACCCTTGCCCATATCCAAGGCGACCTTATGGAGCTGAAGAAAGTCTAGGCCCAACAGTGTGCTCTGAGTAACATTTCTTATCACCTGCATGTTATGATGGAATGTATGGGAGCCTAATTTCAGAGCCACCTCAGTGGTGCCCAAAGTATCTAAACTGTGCCCAGTTACTGCTTTAGACAGAATGTAGTGCTTCATAAGAGGCTTTTTGGCTAGCACTGAAACGGACATTCTGGTTGCTTCACTGATAAATGAGATATGGGAGCCTGAATCTAACAGAATGTGTGCATCTGTACCCTCAACAAGTCCATTTACATATGAAGAAAAGGGGATCTCATTTACCACTGCAACAGTGTTTTGATTTTCAGTAGGGGAAAATGTAGTACCTCTGATGTCACTAGAGGGCAGCAAAGCAGTACTGATGTGTGGTGCAGCTTTATCAATTTCATTTGGGGCTCCTAAGCGCCCAGCTGAAGAGTGCCCCATGTCTTCAGCTAGGGCCTGTTTCCCCTGATGAGAGGTTTGTGGGCCCAGGAAGTCATAGTCTGAGTGCTGCTGATGGCCATGAACCAGGTTTTGGAATCCATGGCTGCCCCTCTGATGGTCCTGGAATGAAACATGTTCACGGCGGGTACTTGGGCTCCTCTGACACAAACTCAAAGGGGGCCCTGAAAGAGAGCAGTGAGCTCCACTTCTGTTATCTTACTGTTCGGAAGAATAATAGGATTCTTGGCTATGTGACTTGTCCGCTGAATATGTTACTGCATTTGGGCTATACAAGCGCTGGTATTTTTCAGCTCTGTAATTGTGGGTTGGTGAATGCCGATAGTTAAATTCAGGTGAGGTGGAGGGGGAGCGTCTTGAGGAGAGACGTGCATTGCGGGTCTCAGTGTATCTAGCTGGACTACGCCCATAACGTAAAGGAGACCTGTGAGAGTGTCTGTAGCCATGCGTTTCTGGCTGGTACATTCTGCTTTGCTCTTCCAGTTTTGTCTTCAGTGCAACAAGATCTTTGCTCAAATTTTGGACGGTGGCTGTGAGGTCCTGGACTGCTGTTCTCACATACGTGTCATTATCAGTCACAGAATTAACTGACTGGGTTGTGTTGCCAACATCTCTGGTAGTGACATCATGTGGGCAGACTGGTGTCGCTAACCTTGCAGCCTGGCGAGCTCAGCTAGAGTGGCTACTTCCACAGCCTCTTGAAAACTTTTCACTCCTCTCTCATGACACTTAATTTGGAGCTCCTGATCCAACCCAGCAATGAAGCGTGACATTTCCATGTACTCGGATGCATTGTATTCAAAATCAGGGAAAGCCTCCTTCACAAGTCTGCACACATCCGCAGCATAAACCTCCATGGCCTCATTTGGTTTCCTACTGCGGGCATTTGGGAATGTCTGAAAAGAAGCGATAACGTCCTTTTGACCAAAAGCAGCCTGAAGATGTTTCTTTGTATCTGCATAGGAACGCTGCGTGGTGGGAGGCAGGTTGTCCCGTACAATAAACAGTTCAGGTGGCAGTCTTGTGGGTAGCTCCAATGCCAATACTGCATCCAAATCAACATTGCAATCCTTGTACCGGGCGGCCTGAATTACCTCATAGCGGCGAGCCCATAACTGGAAGGACTCCCGACCGTCATTGCAGAATGGCGGGGGCAGCGAAATTCCTCCGGGTGGGCCCTGCACTGCTGCAGGTGAAACCGGGGCAGACTGCCTGCTGCGTTGTCTGATACTGGTGTCTGGTGACTCCCCGTCAGACGTAGTGGCGTGGTGTCCACTCCAGAAGGAGAAAGCAATAGGTACGTGATGCCTAATAACAATGAGCTACAAACAATGAAACGGAATTGGCGGCAACTAGCTCACTGTACGTAGCCGTTAGCTTAGCTTGTAGTTAGCCTCCAACTGTCGGACTGTTAAACAGGCTCACCAAGTTGAGAAGAGTCCTCAAAAACCAACACCGCTGCCTACCACCAGTGTAAGCTTGCGTGGGTGACAGTTGAAGGTTAGTCCTTCTGCCACAAGAACGAAACCATTTGAGCTCTTCCCATAACTTTACTATCCAGCCATAGCTGCACCCAACGTTCTGTTTACAAAAAACATCCCCCCACTTCACTTCCGTCACTCCTCCTTCATAATAAAAGCCTTTTCCAAAATTACCTCTTACAGTGGCAAAAATGGTGCCGTTTAATTCAGCATGCTCTACTTTACAGTTGGCATCCCAGAAGTCCTCTCTCACATTCTGTACCTTACTTATGATACTTTAGAAACAGTATGAAGTTACCAAAAATACAGTATAAAATGTGTGCCCTCACAGACACTTCCTTTTTTGTTGCTGCAGGTCCATGATGGGATCAGAGATATGGAGGAGGCATGAGGCATGGGGATGCATTTGTCCTGCCACTCAGTGGTGGCTTTCTGAAAAAATGGTGCCATTACAGCAGAAGAACTGCTTGTGTCACCTCTACACACACAGACAACACAACAAAAACACCACCCACGCACACACACTATCTCTCTCTCTCACACACACACACACACACACACACACACAATTGTTTCCGCTGCCTCAGATCAGAAGACGTCGAGGGTTGCAGCTCTTTGCCAGTGGATGGACCAAAGTGAGAAGGAGAACACCTAATGTGTTAATGATGGATAGAAATTAGATTAACTTTAAAGTTGATAGAGACAACATTCTGACCTCCTGGCCAGTAGGTGTCGCACTTACTCTTGCCCCAACTGGTTGGTAGAGACAAGCATCAACACGTAGTGCAGACTATTCTACATTCTCAGTTCTTTGGTGATGACAAGCCAGACGCAGCATGTCAAGCGAGGACTCTTTTGTGGTATGAAATTAATATGAGGTGACTCAGCATGACATCAACCTAGTTATGCTGTTGGCTGTTGAACTAATTATACTATTAAGCTTAGTCAGTTCCTTGTTAGTATCCCAGCTTGACCGTTAAGACCCAGTTACGATAGAAAGACTGAAACTGGCTTGAAAATGAGAGGAGTTTGAAAGGCAAATGGGCGGCTAATGAAAGACAGTTGAGCTACATTGTGGCATCAGATCATCACTCAAGTTAAAAGCCAGAATGTCTTTACCTTTAATCTTAGCTTTGTGCAAAAGTTATGGTGTGTTCCTTTAAAGGGAGAACAGAAAGCAACTCAGAGAGCACAGACCTCTGCCAAAGGATCACAGTTATATTACATCACTCTACAACCTTGTAAAGGCAAACAATAAACTAAAATAAACTCATCTTATAGTTCACTGTCATCAACTTGAGATCTTTTTTATTCGTGGAAAATATTTGCCAGACTGTGGGAAGATAAATTTTACATGGAATGAAAATATAATCTGTTTCTACACCCATCTCAATGTCTTTGGGGAAGAGGTAAGGTACTCTCTGGACAGATGTCCAGTCTATCACAGAGTATGATTCAGATCACCCCTAAAATCATATCAAATGTCCGTGGCTCATTTCAAAGATCTCCTGAAGACTTCATCAAAATCTGCAAACAACTTTTTGAGTTATGCTTTTAACACACAAACAAATGAATACCCCACCACCACCACCCCAAAAAAAACAAAACACTGGCTTTGGCAGATGTATGACCCTTGGAACTGAAGAGAAACAAAAGGAAGATGACAGGAAGTAGTACTGCTGGGAATAAGAATATATTATTTGTTTCCTGAAAGACACAGATGAATGTTTTTTTCTTTAAATTGTGCAGTAATTAAGCTCATGTGACAATTAAAGTATTTATCAGCATTGAAAGACTGTGTGTCTCTTTAGATTTAGTTTGTTTTTACTTTGTGTTAAGAATTTGCATCCTTACTCATTGTTATTCTAAAGCCCCTTTCAGAGGACCCTATCAATCCAGGCAGACCCAGTACCGTCCGGATTTCCTCTGTTATCTGAATAGGGTTGGCCGCGCTACTTGATGCGGGCTTAATGATCCTGCAAGTGACATGGGTCATTGCCCATCTCAGCTCACCTCAGCTCAGTGGACATTTGAATAGGACAGCCCGGATAAACATATGATGAAGTAGGTGTCATGGTCACCACGTCACAGCACATCAACAGAGAGTGGAAATGAATCAGAAGGCTGTCTGTCATTATTCTGACCAATTATATTAATTTTGAAGCTACAACAGACAACTGTGTGTGCTGCAATTAGACAAATATCACAGCGGCTGAGAGTGAGAGGTTTCTTTTAAGAGCATTTTCTCAGTCACTCCAGCAGAGTCCGCAGCAGCTCTGACTGTCCTCTGCTGCTCTGGAGTCAACATCAGCCTGTCCTGGTTCGACACAGGGCAGTCTTCCTGTTCAGCTCTGCTCTGTGTTCATTCGTGCATTCCTGTTCCCGGTTCACCCCACATTCATTTGCACCTCTGCTCCTCTTTTTTCCATGACAACCCCCTCCGAAAAAAACATCCTGCTTTGTGTATCTGTGGAAACACTCACTGCGTCTCTTCTTGTAAATACAGTGGTGTGAAAGTGTTTGTCCCCTTCCTAATTTCTCATTTTTTGTATGTTTGTCACACTTAAATGTTTCAGATCATCAAACAAATTTATATAGGCCTATTAGACAAAGATAACACAAGTAAGCTGTTTATTATCAAGGGAAAAAAATCCAAACCTACGTGGCCCTGTGTGAAAAAGTGATTGCCCCCTAAACCTAATAACTGGTTGGGCCACCCTTAGCAGCAACAACTGCAATCAAACATTTGCTATAACTGGCAGTCTTTTACAGTGCTGTGGAGGAATTTCGGCCCACTCATCTTTGCAGAATTGTTGTAATTCAGCCACACGGGAGGGTTTTCGAGCATGAATCGCCTTTTTAAGGTCATGCCACAGCATCTCAATCGGATTCAGGTCAGGACTTTGATTAGGCCACTCCAGAGTCTTCATTTTGTTTTTCTTAAGCCATTCAGAGGTGGATTTGCTGCTGTGTTTTGGATCATTGTCCTGCTGCAGAACCCAAGTGCGCTTCAGCTTGAGGTCATGAACAGATGGCCAGACATGCTCCTTCAGCATTTTTTGGTAGAGAGCAGAATTCATGGTTCCATTTATCACAGCAAGTCTTCCAGGTCCTGAAGCAGCAAAACAGCCCCAGTCCGTCACACTACCGCCACCATATTTTACTGTTGGTATGATGTTCCTTTTCTGAAATGCTGTGTTATCTTATAATTTACCTTATAAGACTTTATAATTTGATAGGAGACTTAAACTTTACAAAACCTAAGGTACGAACAACTAAGAAAAGTATGTGCATATCTGTCTGTGGGGTGGATTTGTGGGACAGTCTGGAGCTGGAACTGAAACTATGTACAAATAGAAATCAATTCAAAAATAGGTATAAACATTATTTGCTGAAAGAATATATGCTAGAGGGGTAGTATTATATGTACGATTCACTATGCTCACTCTGGGACACTATGGAACGGTAGGTGAGACCGTACTGTGTATATCTGTGTTGTTTGGGGCTGGGTTTTGATGTATGGACTATGTATGTTGGGATGGATGGGTATCAATGTTGATATGTACAAAATATAGTTAATTGTCTACCGGGGATCTCAAATGAGGTAATTTGTATATATTTCACATGGGTTGTATTTAGGGAAAAGAGGAGTTGGAGTAAATAAGTGTTCACGTCTTCCTTCTCCCTTTCGAGCACTGTATACTGTCACTTTTTTTGCACTTGTCATTTGTTTTGTTTTTTTGTTTTACTTTTTTGTTTGAAATAAAGTATCTATCTATCTATCTATCTATCTTTATGCCAGATGTAATGGGACACACACCTTCCAAAAAGTTCAGCTTTGGTCGTGTCAGTTCTCAGAGTATTTTCCCAAAGGTCTTGTGGATCATCAAGATGTTTTCTGGCAAAACTGAGACGAGCCTTTATGGTCTTTTTGCTCAGCAGTGGTTTTCATCTTGGAACTCTGCTATGAAGGCCATTTTTGCCCAGTCTCTTCCTTATGGTGGAGTCATGAACACTAACCTTAACTGAGGCAAGTGAGGCCTGCAGTTCTTTGGATGTTGTGGGGTCTTTTGTGACTTCTTGGATGAGGTGTCGCTGCGCTCTTGGGGTAATTTTGGTCGGCCGGCCACTCCTGGGAAGGTTCACCATTGTTTCATATTTTCGCCATTTGTGGATACAGTAGGTTAATTGGCATCAAACTTGGGATTCTAAATTGTCCTTAGGGATGACTGTGTTGTCTGTCTCTTTGTGTTGGCCCTGTGATGGACTGGCAATCTGTCCAGGGTGTACCCTGCCTCTCACCCAAAGATGCTGGGATACGCTCTAGCCACCCCACCCCCCACCCCCGGTGACCTGAAAAGGATTAAGCAGAAGAAGATGGATGGATGGCTCTCACTGTGGTTCGCTGGAGTCCCAAAGCTTTAGAAATGGCTTTATAACCTTTTCTAGACTGAGATCGCAATTACTTTTTTCTCATTTGTTTCTGAATTTCTTTGGATCCAGCATAATGTCTAGCTTTTGAGGATCTTTTGGTACACTTCACTTTGTCAGGCAGATCCTATTTAAGTGATTTCTTGATTGAGAACAGGTGTGGCAGTTATCAGGTCTGGGTGTGGCTCAAGAAATTGAACTCAGCTTTCCAAAGATGTGATAAACCATAGTTAATTTATGTTTTAATGGGGGGGCAATCACTTTTTCACTCAGGGTCATGTAGGTTTAGATTTTTTTCCCTTAATAAACACCATTTAAAAACTGCATTTTGTGTTTATTTGTGTTATCTTTGTCTAATATTTAAATTTGTTTGATGATCTGAAACATTTAAGTGTGACAAACATACAAAAAAATGAGAAATCAGGAAGGGGGCAAATACTTTTTCACACCATTGTATGAAAGTATTCAATGCCGATATGAAAAAAATGACTGTAATTAAGCTTTGTGAAATGTCAGGTGCATTTTGGAACCAGAGGACAGACAGCAGCAGCCACTGAACTGTACTGATCAGTGTATTACAATCAACCACTGAGCTGCTGAGTTTAGCATAAATTAACGCCTTAACAACCCTCCATGCCTCTTTCAAACTTCAAGGAGACGTGTGTCTCATCTCCCGCATATAACGGTGCATTTCTCCAGTGTATCAAGTTTCATGTCTTGACATCGCTGACGTCACACGAAAGAGCCTGGAAGCTGATGATGCCAGCTACTGCTGATTAGTTGAGAGTCACCAGCATTTTTACAAGTCTTTTAATTTTGTCATCCGTGTCACACTCAGTGCAGCTCAGTGGCGGATGTAAGAATACACCACCGATCTATATAAGATAAGCCTTTATTAGTCCCACAGTGGGGAAATTCCAGATATACTGTATATAGTTCAGTGGTTGCTGTTCTTTGTCCTCCATTATAAAGGAGAGGGATGCAAAATGCAGCACCCAACATTTTACATAATTACCATCATTTTTTTCCCATTTGGGCATTGAATTGCTTTCATATTTACAAGAAGATACACTATGTGTCTGTGTGTGTTTTTGTGTGTGCTCGGGATTGCACTTTTATTTGGTGGGGCCATGTGTGTGTGTGTGTGTGTCACACAAAGTTGGAAAGGCCTGCGTTTTATTTCTGAGGGGGGCTGTCATGGAAAAAGGAGCAGAGAATAAGTTGACGCAGGGTGAACCGTGGTGCAGGAACAACCACAGAGTGGATCTGAACCATTAGACTATCTCTCACCATACCAGGACAGCCTGGTATTGGTGCCACAGCAGCTGTGGGACGCTCAGAGCTGCAGGAGGCTCTGCTAGAGTGACTGGAAAATGCTCTTATAAGAAACCTCACTCAGCTGCGGTGATATTTGTGTAATTGTGGCACACACAGTTGTCTGATGCAGCTTCAAAATTAATATATGTAAGAATAATGATAGACAGCCTTCTGATTCATTTCCAGTCTGTCGCTGTGCTATGACATGATAGTGACACCTACTTCAGCGCATGTTTATCCATGTTTCCTAATGTCTGTTGAGCTGAGGTGAGGTGGCGAACAACCCATGTCACTTGCAGGGTTATTTAGCCCACATCAAGTGGCACGGGTAACCCTATTCAGGCAACAGAGAGAGCCCGGATCACACTAGGTTATTTTGAATTGCCGGGGTACTCTGAAAGGAGCTTGAGTCTGCATGAATATTACCACATTGAGTCTGTGCATTTACTCAGAGCTGCAGAGCGTGTCACCATGGGTTGAGATGCCGTCTCGGCACTCAGCCCATGTTTTCCCTCATCCCTGCTTCCCATTGAGCAGCGTCTCAGCTGGCCCCCAGCTGGCAGCATTATGGACGGCTGGGGCCAATTAGTCTTCATCAGCTGGGGCGCTGCCAATGAGGATAAATAGGAGCAGCCTCGATGACTCGGGGCTGCGACATAAACACATGGCTAAGCTGAAGCCCCTTCGTCTGGTGTCAGCTTATACTCCTCTTGCAGCATTCCTGTGTTTGTATCCCGCTGTGAGTATGTACGTCTTGTTACCCCCACGTCCGGTACGAGCTGCTTACCTCTGCGCTGTGCAACCTGTGAGTGAACCTCTGCATGAGTATCTGTGCTCTCCTCATCCCTTCCCCTTTACCCTGAATAAAATATCACGACTCACTGGCTTGTCCCTGGCTCTGATTGCCCGGCTCCCTAGAGCCGGATATGACAGTATGTCGCAGCCAGAAGAGCTACCGGCGGCCGTGAGTCGCCGTGGAAATGTACCTTTCTGTCCGGGTGTCAGCGCTGCTAGCATGCCGTTTCCCAGGAGTCACTTCCGGCGCCAGGGCGACGAGCTGAGGTCCATCTCGGAGGCTGTCGACGGGACGTTCTTCACCCTGCACGACGCCTCCAACGCGAGACGCTGGCATCCGGGCCGTGCTGAGGAACTCCTGGACTGTCACCCTCACTCTCTGTACCATCTGGAGGACAGTGCCAGGATAGACGCTGCAGGTACACAGCGAGAGAAGCTCCACGGGGTGGATGGAAATCCCGGCAGGGAGTCGAAGTGGGCAACGTCTTTCCCCGCTTCGGAGTCCCGTTCCTGCCGCCATTCCAGTCCGGGAGTTCGCGCCAACCAGAGGACTTCCCCCGACCTGCGCCACGTCACTCGGGATTCCCTTCAAGGAGCCGCAGCTGACAGCAGTTATGTCCGGGGTCGAGTGGCTGTCGCGAGCTCTACTGTGTTTCCTGTCACCACCTTCAGGCATGTGGCGGCGGCAGTGAGATTGATGGTGAGGACTTCAGGGCTACGAAGCTTTCCCGTGCTCGACGCCTTCCTCGTCTCGATCTCCGATCTGGAGCGGCGAATCCTGGGTTTCCCCCTCGCTTCGTCCCCTGGGAGTAGTCGTCATCACATCGCCGAGTCACCTCTGCACGAACCTCGTCCGGATCCAGTTCTGGGTCATCGTCAGGACCGTTCCTCCCACGCAGCTGTCATCCCTTCGCCTCGTCAGTGTGGAGATTCTACAGCCTCGTCCCCTGAGCCTCGTTCCCCCGCTGTCATTCCTGGACATTCGGGCTGGCTCACCCCGGCTGTTTCCCCCTCCTCCTCGACGCGCTTCCTGACCGCTGTGTGTGCCTGGAATCCCGGCCTGGTGAGCTCTCTGCTGGAGACAACGCGAGCGATCCTCAGACGAATTCCCGGGGGGTCCTCCGTTATCGCCGGGCGGGGAGAGGAAGAAGCAGATTCCACTACAGCAGGCGATACTCAACCTCCAGGGGGCAGGCAAGTCATTGTTTTTTCACACCTGCTTAATGATTTGCTCTGTCACATCCCTGGAGGAGAAGTTCAGGGTTCGCAGCTCCCTGAACTCTCCCCACCTGCTGTAACCTGTATTCCTAATCCCGCATCCTCTGTGTCTCTCTCCGCCGAGCGGTCCCCGGCTCCGGGTCAACGTGGTGGGATATGGAGAGGGCCTGTGGTTCCGCAGCTACATTGCGGACGGAGGAGGGGGACTGACTGCTGCGTGGAGTCTACGCTGACGACTGAGCGTCCCCGGGTCTCCACGGAGGAGCGGTTCGGTCCGGCGGGACGAGATTCTTCTGGCTTCACGCCGAGTGGATCGTCGGCGGGGTTACCTGAGCTGGAGGGATCTCAAGCTGCGCTGACCATCGTGCTGGCTGCGGGGCCTGACGCGGCTAGATGGGAGCCTGACAACGACCTCCTGACGACGGATCCTGGATCTTCGCAGTCCTGGACGGCGTCAGAACCCGAGATCAGGCGAGTGCTCTCCTTTCTTTTCTCTCTTTTGATCCCCGAGCACTTCAGCCTATCTCCAGGGGAGACGAGCCGGGTGCAGCCGTCCGCTGCGTCTGAGCTCGTCTCGCCGGGTTCTGGCGCTGCCGGTGATCCTGATCCCGGTTCTGTTTTCTCTTCTGAGCCTTCTTCCAGGGTCACCGGCAAGGACTTGCTGTTCCTCGTGGTGCTGGAGGGTCCGGGTTCAACGTTGGAGGTCGGTTCTGGTGCAGTATTCAACGTGGGTTTGCCCGAGACCCAGTCGGGGTCCAACGTGGGTTCGCCTGAGGCCCGATCGGGGTCCGACGTGGGTGCTGCCCCAGTATTGTCCAGGTCCGGTGAGGAGGTGGCCGTTTTCCTGCGGCCTGACGCTCGCCGCCCTCGTCATCGGCTCTCCCCTGAGCCTCTTCCACCGGGATCCGCTCTGATCCTTCGCCCGTCTCAACGGTCCTGGTGGTTGAGTGATGCGGGTCGACGACCCGACCCACAGAACTTTCGGTTCGGTGATCTGGTTCCCCCCACTGGTCTGTGTTTCCCTCTGGGCAGCCTGGTTCGGCTGCCGGTGGACTGGATTCCTGGGATCTGGGTCCAGAGTTCGCCGTCCGAACACTTCTCTTTCCCTGATTCGCCAGCTGGACAATGGGCGGGGAGATCTCCGGAGCCATCTCGGCCATTTTTGGACTCTGCCTGCCATTCACCTCGGGTGTCACTTTTTCTTTTGTTATTAAGGTCACTCGGGTGTAATGTTTTGTCCTGTTGGTGGATTCGTTTTTATAGTGCTGTGTTTTCCATCGCTCTTGCTCAGCATTTTACTTTTTGTGCCATGTTTTTAGCCTCGTTTTTTGTATTGTAGAGTTGTTTTGTTTTCCGTAACACCATGCTCTGCAGTTATCCATTTATTCCAGTCACTTTCATTTCTTTAGGTGACTGGGTATTTATATATTCGTGTGTGTGGGTTTTTCTTTGCCTGCACTCAGCATTTCTTTTTTGTCCTGTTGGTTCGTTATAGAGTCATGTGCCTTGTTTTCCGTAACACCATGCTCTATAATTGTCATTTGTTCCAGTCACCCTCACTTTTCTTGGTGACTGTGTCCATCCATCCATCTTCTACCGCTTTTCCGGAGGTCCGGGTCGCGGAGGCAGCAGTTCAAGCAGAGAAGCCCAGACTTCCCTCTCCCCAGCCACCTGCTCCAGCTCTTCAGAGGGGATACCAAGGCGTTCCCAGACCAGCTGGGAGACATAGTCTCTCCACCGAGTCCTGGGTCTGCCCCGGGGTCTCCTCCCAGTGGGACGTGCCTGAAACACCTCAAGTGGGAGGCGTCCAGGAGGCATCCTAATCAGATGCCCATACCACCTCAACTGACTCCTTTCAATGTGGAGGAGCAGCGGTTCTACTCTGAGCCTCTCCCGGATGACTGAGCTCCTCACCCTATCTCTGAGGGTGAGTCCAGCAGTCCTACGGAGAAAGCTCATTTCAGCCGCTTGTATCCGCGATCTCGTTCTTTCGGTCATTACCCAAAGCTCGTGACCATAGGTGAGAGTAGGAACGTAGATTGACTGGTAAATCGACAGCTTTGCCTTAGAACTAAGCTCCCTCTTCACCACAACAGACCGGTACAACGTCCGCATCACTGCAGATGCTGCTCCAATCCGTCTGTCGATCTCTCGCTCCATTTTCCCCTCACTCGTGAACAAGACCCCAAGATACTTAAACTCCTCCACTTGGGGCAGGAGCCTGTCCCCAACCCGGAGAGGACAATCCACCTTTTTCCGGCTGAGGACCATGGACTCGGACTTGGAGGTCCAGTCTCCTGGTGACTGTGTGTATGTACTTAAATTAGCACTGTGTATAGGTTCCCCTTTATTTAACCGTACTCAGCATTTTTTGCCCTGTACCTTTTTGGTGGTTCTTTTTTCCTTGCTCTGGGTCACGCATGGCTGGTACTCTCTGGGTAGTATGTAACCGGCGTGCTGACCCAGTTCTTCTCCCCATCTGTACCTGGGTTAATTATTCTGTTTTGTCAATATTGTATTTGGGTTTTTCTTTCCCGCTACCCTACATTGCCCCATTGGTGTTGTCCTTCCCTTGGCTTCTTCCCCTCCGGTCCGCCTCCCTTCCTCCCACCCTAGGTGGGGGGGGGGGGGGGGCTGGGATGTTCCTGGTCGTTCAGGAGCCCGACCTTGAGGGAGGGGCTCTGTCACCATGGGTTGAGATGCCGTCTCGGCACTCAGCCCATGTTTTCCCTCATCCCTGCTTCCCATTGAGCAGCGTCTCAGCTGGCCCCCAGCTGGCAGCATTATGGACGGCTGGGGCCAATTAGTCTTCATCAGCTGGGGCGCTGCCAATGAGGATAAATAGGAGCAGCCTCGATGACTCGGGGCTGCGACATAAACACATTGCTAAGCTGAAGCCCCTTCGTCTGGTGTCAGCTTATACTCCTCTTGCAGCATTCCTGTGTTTGTATCCCGCTGTGAGTATGTACGTCTTGCTACCCCCACGTCCGGTACGAGCTGCTTACCTCTGCGCTGTGCAACCTGTGAGTGAACCTCTGCATGAGTATCTGTGCTCTCCTCATCCCTTCCCCTTTACCCTGAATAAAATATCACGACTCACTGGCTTGTCCCTGGCTCTGATTGCCCGGCTCCCTAGAGCCGGATATGACAGAGAGGAGCTGCAACTACTGTCTGCATTTTACTCCATGTTAATGATTCAATAAATGTTCCAGCTTCGCTTATCCTTCTACACGCCAGAAGACCACTGTGACTACTCAGCCTTTTAACACTGAAAAATGTACAGTAATACCTGGGAATCAATGTAATAAAAATAGAAAGCACTTATTTCTTGAAAACCATGTTTTCCCAAAAACCTGAATGTGATATATGGGAAACGGCATGACACACCATGCTGCGGTGGCACATACGCATACGTGATGTCATCATGCCTTAAAATGGTAAATGGCATTCACTTATATAGCGCTTTTATTCTCATCTCTCGCTGACCAAAGCGCTTTACAGATCCTGCTATCCACCCATTCACACACACACACTGATGGCAGCATGGCCGTAGGGTATATTAGCCAGCTACCCAGGGCTAGCCACTCTCTTGCTCTCCACTCTTTGGTACCACCTTTCAGTCACCTGCACTGAGTGCTCCCTTCTAGCTTGTTCCAGCTAAGGTTCAATAGAAGCTAACCTCAATTCATTATTTCCAAACACAACGATTGGCGACGAGGAAAAACTTGGACATATGGCCCAGTGAGCTGCTCCATTCCTTGGTCATGTTGGCATGAGTCATTTGAAACATTTGTTCACCATGGACCTAGCTAAAGCTAGCAAGCTAAGGCTGTGCGCCATGTTAATCCACTGCCTCGGCAGCAAGGGACAGTGTCTTTAGGACACTCAAACTGCAGATAGCTACGATGAGTGTGTCGCTTTGTTGCCCGGACATTTCGCCACCCCCGAGAGCATGTTGGTCAGGAGGATTTGGTTCCGACAGCGTGTGGGTGAGATGGTCCAGCAATATGTCGCAGACCTCCGCTGTTTGGCCAGCACATGTAGGCTTGCACAACTGGAAGACGAGATGGTGCGGGACCAGTTAGTGGAGCACACTACCAACCTGAAGCTGTGGGAGAAGCTCACTTCAGTGAGGAGGAGGTGATGGACAGGGTGCCTGGATCCATCCAGTTTTCATAGCTACAGTATTTTCTATCAATTCTATTCACCCACACTGGAATCCTTGTCCATCTAACAACACTTGGCCATATATTTTGTTCTTAGACATTATTGTAGCTTAGCTTAAGTTTTATTTTGTCAAACCCGGATCTGAGCCTGCTAGCTGAAGTTGGCAGTTTAGCAGTGTTGCCAACTCTTACTCTTTTCAATTCAATTCAATTCAGTTCAATTCAGCTTTATTTATAATGCGCCACATCACAACAAAAGCCGTCTCGTGGCGCCACAGTGCAGATAAAAAAAATCACACCGTCACAGAAAGACCCAGCAATCAGACGATCCCCTATGAGCAAGCACTAGCTGACATTGGAGAGGGAAAAACTCCCATTTGGAAGGAAGAAACCTCTAGCAGAACCAGGCTCAGGGAGGGGCAGTCGTCTGCTACAACTGGCTGGGGATGAGGGGATAGGGAGGATGGAAAGGACAGACATAAAGAACATAGTAAGATGCGAAGTACAATACTGGAGGTCAACCAGCAGTATGGATCAGATAACAATAGAACAAGACACACTTTTGGAGTGCGTCTTCATCTCTCTCTTGCATGTCTGTTCTTTTCTTCTTCTCTATCCCATCACCCCACCCCCACCCCCAGCCAGTTGCAGCAGATGACTGCCCCTCCCTGGTCCAGGTTCTACAGGAGGATTCTTCCTGCTAAAAGGGAGTTTTTCCTCTCCAATATCGCCAAGTGCTTGCTCACAGGGGATTGCCTGATTGTTGGGGTCTTTCTGCAACTGTGGGGTATTTCCCTGCAGTTTGAAAGTGCTATGAGACAACTATTGTTGTGAAATGACGCTATATAAATAAAGTTGAATTGAACTGAACTCTCTCACACCACTGACCTTATTTCTCCATGCAAAATGAGGAACATACTGCCAATATCATGTTGACTTTCTCACAATAAGAGCTCTCAAAGCAGAATAAAACAAACTGAAGATGTTCTAAAACTTATTCCAAGGTAAAGAAGTGTATGCCTTGAAAAAAAAAAAAACTCATTCCACCCCTACCCCCCAGTTTCCCCGTGGATGATAAGACTCTTGGATTCATGGATATATACAGTGGTGTGAAAAAGTGTTTGCCCCCTTCTTGATTTCTCATTTTTTTGTATGTTTGTCACACTTAAATGTTTCCGATCATCAAACAAATTTAAATATTAGACAAAGATAACCTAAATAAACACAAAATGCAGTTTTTAAATGAAGGTGTTTATTATTAAGGAGAAAAAAATCCAAACCTACATGGCCATGTGTGGAAAAAGTGATTGCCCCCTAAACCTAATAAGTGGTTGGGCCACCCTTAGCAGCAACAACTGCAATCAAGCATTTGTGACAACTGGCAATGAGTCTTTTACAGCACTGTGGAGGAATTTCAGCCCAATCATCTTTGCAGAATTGTTGTAATTCAGCCACACTGGAGGGTTTTTGAGCATGAACCGCCTTTTAAAGGTCATGCCACAGCATTTCAATAGGATTCAGGTCAAGACTTTGACTAGGCCACTCCAAAGTCTTCATTTTGTTTTTCTTAAACCATTCAGAGGTGGACTTGCTGGTGTGTTTTCGATCATTGTCCTGCTGCGGAACCCAAGTGCACTTCAGCTTGAGGTCACAAACAGATGGCCAGACATTCTCCTTAAGCATTTTTTTGGTAGAGAGTAGAATTCATGGTTCCATTTACCACAGCAAGTCTTCCAGGTCCTGAAGCAGCAAAACAGCCACAGACCATCACACTACCACCACCATATTTTACTGTTGGTATGATGTTCCTTTTCTGAAATGCTGTGTTACTTTTATGCCGGATGTGTTACGTATGGCTCTTGCAAGCCATAAATAAGAGCCAAGGGCTAACCGGTGAGTTTGCATTGTTTATTAATGATAAAAGAACAGGAACAAAGGAAAAGAGCCTCGTGGGGCAAAACACAAATAATACAAAGGGTACACTTACAAATGATAATGAAGGATGAGATGAGGACTGGAGCTGGACGTAGGGGCTCCACCTAATCCACACCGGGAGACGAGCGTGGATCATAAGTGAGGTCACAGCGCTGAATAATCAGGACCACTCCCTTTTATAGTGGTTGACAGCGCCTCAGCTGATGAGAGGTAATTGGCCTCCAGCCGTCCCGTAGAGCTTGACAGCTGGAAGCCCGCTGAGACGCTGTCATACTAAGAGCTGAGCTGAGGAGGAGTGTGGCCTGAGCGCGGATGAAAACGGCGCATATGACAGAATCAGAATCAGAATCAGAATGAACTTTAATGCCAAGCATGTTTAACACATATGAGGAATTTGACTTGACATTAGGTGCGCTCATGTTAAGCGCACACTAATGACGCGGCAGCCGACAGGCGCCTAATGCAGTGGGGGTAAAGAGGGAGAGGGGAAGGGGATGACACATTGGGCAGAGAGAAAAAAAAAACATAGTTATCAGAATAGCGATTATGATCACATAGAAAAAAAAACCCTCAATGCACACTTAGCAGACAAGTTACAAACAGATCCACACATTAACAAAGCAGAGAGAGACCAGTGTGTGTATATCAGTCATATGATATCAGTGTGAGTGCAGTGTGAATGTATCAGTTACTGGTGCACAACAAAAATCGTCTCCTAGGCAACGGCTGTCCATGTATTCTAAACATAGATAAACATGTCCACAGAGTTCATCTCTCTTCATGCCAGATGGTAAAATTCCATGTTAGTCATATGAAAGTGCTGTCCTTGGAGAGTTCAGATTGTTGTACAGCAGCAGTTGTTTGGGTTAAGAGAAGCCAAAACTCCCTTCTGCTTTATCTCTACTCCTGGAGGAATGAGTCTCCCAAGGACGCCGAATCAAGGCCTAATGAGCACAGTCCACTTAGAGCAAAAAATTTCCTCTCTCATGCGATTCTGTGCATCACACATTCATAGGCTTGAAAATCATTCCCTGGAGAGCACCCAGCGACTCCAAGATGTTTTCAACCTTCTGATTCAGTTCGCCAATCAGTTCACCATTTGCCGCTATCAGTGCAATCCCCTGCTGGTCGAATTGTTGAAGGAGCTTTGCCGGGTCCGCATTTTGACCAGCTCTTCCAACTTCATTAATTTCCGATACACCAGGAAACTCCAGAGCCAAACAGTAGAAATCCTGTGATCATAAGCCAAATAGATAGATGTTTTCCACATCTTCAATCGAATCACACAGACACATGAGTTCCCAATTGTCCATGAGTTTCCCCACATGGGCTCCCCCTAGCCCGATCTTCTTTTAAAGTGGTGTCAATTGCATTTAAAGCCCAGCTCAATTCCATAATTTTCCATTTGGGTCGAGATGCAGCAGAAGAAGAGCGAGACACAGACAGGACACAGCAAGCTGGGATCAGTAAGGGGAGGAGGAGAAGGGAGAGGAGAAGAAATGTGTCTGCTCTCTCTTAAAGCCGGAAGAAGTAGGATGTAATGGGACACACACCTTCCAAAAACTTCAACTTTTGTCTCGTCAGTCCACAAAGTATTTTCCCAAAAGTCTTGGGGATCATCAAGATGTTTTCTGGCTAAACTGAGATGAGCCTTTATGTTCTTTTTGCTCAGCAGTGGTTTTCATCTTGGAACTCTGCCTTGCAGGCTATTTTTGCCCAGTCTGTTTCTTATGGTGGAGTCATGAACAGTGACTTTAATTGAGGCAAGTGAGGCCTGCAGTTCTTTGGATGTTGTTGTGGAGTCTTTTGTAACCTCTTGGATGCGTTGTCGCTGCGCTCTTGGGGTAATTTAGGTCGGCCGGCCACTCCTGGGAAGGTTCACCACTGTTTGGTGTTTTTGCCATTTGTGGATAATGGCTCTCACTGTGGTTCGCTGGAGTCCCAAAGCTTTAGAAATGGTTAGAAAACTGAACTCAGCTTTCCAAAGATGTGATAAACTGCAGTTAATTTATGTTTTAACAGGGGGCAATCACTTTTTCACACAGGGCCGTGTAGGTTTGGATTTTTTTTTACCCTTAATAATAAACACCTTCAGTTAAAAACTGTATTTTTGTGTTTACTTGTGTTATCTTTATCTAATATTTAAATTTGTTTGAAGATCTGAAACATTTAAGTGTGACAAACATACAAAAAAAGAGAAATCAGGAAGGGGGCAAACAATTTTTCACACCACTGTATATATTTCTTTTAATTAATAGATTTGCAAAAGCAGGCCTAATTACACTCTTTTCTGTACCTAATACTGTTTTATAATTTTGCATATTTTTCAGCCCTTGCTCCAAACAAAGGAGGACAGTGGGAGCAATTTTTCACAATATTTCTCAGCTCGGTTATGCTTGGTTCATTCCTAGGCAGAGGGGATGACGACATGATGCCCTTAGCAACCGCCGCGTCTCTAGGCAACATCCTCCGCTGTCCCCCCTCTGCCGCTGTCACCGGGGCTCTCAGCAGTTGCTGGCGGGGAGACGGAATCAAAGCCACGTCTTCAATGGGTCGCAGCAGCAGCCGGTGATGCTGGAGGATGGTGTGCCGTCACGGGTGGAGCACGAGCGACCACAGCGGCTGCAGCCCTTTGCTTCTCGACTTGAGTGCACGTGGAGCAACTTGGGTACGAGCCACACACACACACACACACACACACACACACACACACACCTCTCTTCCTCCTCCTGCTCATCATCATCTTTCAGCCCGTACCAGACCCCGCCTGCTCCCGCACCCCGGTGCTCTCCATTCCCATCCGCTCCAGCAGCTGCAGGAGTTCAGCCAGAGGCGCGTGCGGATCAATGGACCCCGCCGTGCTCATCTTCCTGCTGTACGTGATGATCGCGCACGAGCTGGTGTGCGGCTGGATGCAGTACCGGAGCCAGAGAAGCAAACCTCGGAAACGCACCGCTGAGCCTCTTCTACGCTCCAGGTGGGTTGTGGGTCATAGTGCTGATTCTGGGCCCCGGGTAAAGAAGTGCAGCCTGATGGACACCCCACCATGAGGGCGTTTTTTTTTTTTAGTTTAGTTTTAAGTAGTAAACTTGTCTCGACAAAAGTAACCAGCCTCTGGATTTCAAAAACACCATTGTTCAATAAGGTTTTGTTTTATTTGGTTCGTTTTGAATGAATATTATGCACATTTTTATTAGTAGTTATTAATAAATTATTGTTCTAAGGTCTACATTTTTATTGTGCTACTACATAAAAGTGAACTATGATAATTCCTTTTCAATGCTTCATTACTGTTGCATGACTATGGGAACAATTTTAGTTTATTTTAGCCACCAACATTTATCATTTGTAGTCTATACTGTGAAATTTTTTGTTTGTTTGGTCCCATTTTGTGCGTTTTCTAGGCATTAGGTCAGAGTTTTGGCATCTTCTAGTCTAGGACATACAATGTGGTTACACCAAAATCCATTTCTGTCTTGTTTTACAGCTTCTCAAAAAGCCTGTTTATAAAGCTCTGAAGCAAGTCTGCTCAGTAATATTAATGAGCTCCTAATCTTTGATTGGGTAAAGGCTGCTTCAATGAGACATTGAAAGCCAATCGCATACAAGATGCAGTCTACAGCAGCGGCAGAGTTGAACAGCCAGTAGGACTAGGATTGGTGGAGAACTGGCAGGGCTTATTCATTTGCAGCAATGGGTGTGTTCGACATGAAGTACAGCTGACTGTGTCAGACTTGAGGGTTTTTCGACCTTTTTTGAGCCAAGGAACCCTTTTTACATTGAAAAAAAAATCTCACGGCAGTCCCACTAACCAAAAATATTACAAAATTAGAAAAGCACTCAGAGAGTGCATAACTCTGCCAAAGCTCCTTCCGTCCCTCATGGATCACCTGCAAAATGTCGTAGGTTCATCTGCGGGCAACGAGCCAGTTCTGGTGAAAATTGCATCAAAGTCTACCCAGTAGTTTTGGAGGATTCTTGCAAACACACTGTGAGAAGGTAAGAGCCTTGGTGGAGGTATGCATTCTTGGATCATCACCAAAATGTAATGGGTTCCTCTCTAGGCCAAGGACAACCTCTAGTAAAAATTTCATCCAAATCCGTCCAGCAGTTTGTGTGTAATCCTGCTGCACAAATACAAACAGGGTTCTTGGTGGAGGTATGCACTCTCCGATCATCACCAAAATTTAATGGGTTCATCCTTGTCCTAAGGGCTACCTCTGGTGAAAATTTCATCAAAATATGTACAGTAGTTTTTGCGCAATCCTGCTAACAAACAGATCTTGTAATTAGTTTATCATCATCATCATAGCAGTCTGTCGGGGGCGACAATGACTGTTTCATTTAGGTCTGATCAGATTCCTCCACGCAGCTCTGTAATTCGCGCCATGCAACAGGTGACGAGCAGGCTCGTCACCTGTTGCATGGCGCGTGCTTCCAGCACAGTGACCACATAGTAATACCTGGTATCGTCCGTTGTTATCCCGTGGAGTGCGAACTGGGCTTCTATGTGCAAAAAACACGCGGTCGGGTTATGAAGCCAGAAGTCCGGGAGCTCGACTGAGACCGCGCACGCGGCGCTGGTGCTCTTCCTCCAGGCAGTCTCTGGGGCGGTGCTCGGCTCGCTTTCCATGGCACGACTTAGGGTCACCAATGTGGAGAAAGGAGGCAGGCGAGGCAACGAGCTGGACGACACAGAAACTTTATTCTTCCTCCAACATAACTTACAGCAAATGAGAATCCCGGGTCTCTGTGCATTCCTCTTTTATAGCTTTATTTCCATGCATCAAGACCCGGAACTTCCGACCATAATATATTGTTGTTTGAGCAAAGGATTGTGTGGCACATTAACACGACATAACGCCGGCGCTGCTGCAACACTCTTCTTGTCTTAGCAGCTCCGGCACCTCTTACTCTCCCCAGGGGGTGCATAGACTCAACAGTCCCGTCTGATACCCCCCGGTGACGCCTCCTCCTTCGGTCCCTTGTTCTCCCCTTCACCCTGCCTTCTCTGAGTGGAGAAACCTACTCACCATGCCCCCACAAAGTTACAGTGCAGGAAAGAGTCCATACTGTGATCTAAAATCATTTCTGTTTCCAGAGGACAGCAGAGAAGATCCCTGGTCCTTCACTTCATCCTGTTCAGGATGTTTCACACCAATCAGGAGCGACTAGGACTCACACTGTCATCACCACCACCGTGCACTCTTCTCCCTGTTTTAAATGTTATAATAAAATTTAACAGGACAGCAAAATACATTTTCTTACTTATTTTTTAATTTTCTATCTACATCTTTGTTTAAAACCAGAGGTGGGTAGAGAAGCCAGAAATTGTTCTCAAGTAGCATTACTGTTATTGGAATTGTTCAAGTATAAGAGTCATCACCAGAAAAGGTGAGGATGAAAGTGTTCAATAAAAAAAAGTTAATGGAGTAGTAATGACAGTTCTAAATTTGCAAACTTTTTCTCCTAAATTTGTGAGTCTTTTCATATAATTTGTCTTTTTTGAATATACAACTTTCATCCTATAAAATCAGAATTTTTCCACATAAATTAGATTTTTGAAACATACATATATAACTTCTTACTTCAAAAATTAGCAGTTCTACATTTCAAACATTTTTCTTTTAAATGTATTGATTTTTTTTAAAATACGAATTTGTAACATTTTACATATAAACTTTTCACATAAACTTGTAACTTGTTAAATCTAACTTGTTTAAATTACTTGTTCTTTGTAGCTGGAATAGAAGAACAATAATATCAACACCCATCTCAGCTAAATAAGATTATAAATTTACTAAAATGACCAAAGATGCAGTAATTTCTAGTGAGACTAATCAGTCATTTTAAACAGGCACATTTGTAATCAGTTTTCAAATCAGTGAAATTAAAATTTAGTGACTGTGACCAAAGATACTTGAGTAAAAATAGTTTTATCCTCACATGTACTTGAGTAGAAAGTATCCTGCAATAAAGTTATTCATCTAAGTCCTGTTTTGTCAAAGTATCTACAAGTACAAGAACCTTTTCTGGCAACATGTTTATGCATAACTGCCATTGTCTGATTGTTCTGAACAAATATAACTTGTATTCTACCCAAACGTGCAGTGTATATTAATGATTAGAAATAAGTGAATACAGATAAAGTACTTGAGATAAACCTTCTATTTAATAATTTAAAAAAACAATTTTTGGAAATACCAGATTATGTCTTGTCATAAATAAATATATAAAGAATGAATGAATTGAGGTGCAGCTCACAGTGGTGTAAAAATGTGAACGACTGGTTATTTAAAAAGGTTAAAGTTGAATTAGACTTTTTTATGGATTCAAATTGTAAACATGTAAAAATGTAGGTCTTAAAGAAGAAAGGGGAAGGTGCTTCCATCTCAGAAGCAGTGGATGTGGACACCATTCACACCTAGACTGGTCCCCTGGTCTCTGCTGAACACACCCAGACTGGTCCCCTGGTCTCTGCATCTCTCAGCTCCACATCAGATGTAGTCGTCACGGATCACACAGACGTTTGCTAGATTAAAAAAAATTCACAGTGATTAATGTACATTACCTCCTCTGCTCAGTTGAATGTTTACAATAGAAAATAACCTTTACTGACTTGTGTGGCTGTTGGACAGTGAAGGACTTCAAAATTTTCATTTATTGGTTTATTATTTTTTGATATATTTTTTAAACTCATTGCTCATCAATAGTAGAAACACAGTTCAGTAAATTAGTGACCATTTTATACTAATAACAGAAAGCACAATTTAGGTGACTAGTCAATATTCTGAAGGCTCATTGGTCCTAAAGTCTAATTGTTAAAAATGGTTATATGCAGTTCAAACCAGCCCTCAAATGAATAAGTTTACTACATCTCAACCATCCAACATGACACCCTCCCTTCTCATCCACCACGCCACATATGTACACACTTTGCGCTTAGTGCATTAATGTACGTATATATACATAATAATATGGTCAATACAAATCAAACTGTTTTGTCTGCCATAAATAGCATGTTTAATTAACTAATTTATCCCTGTGATGGGTGAGACATAAATGCAACCTTAATTTTCAAAGAAAAATAGTCTATTAATTTAGGCCTAAGTTAATTTGGTCCTAATTTTTTGAATAGTTGACCTTAATAATATGTCTCCCAGTAGACCTACCAGAAGTCGGTCACGTCAACCTTTCATGACTCCCCAGACCTTCGGTATCCATTTGTCCACAACGTCCTCCTTTGCTGGCTGATGGGAATTCTATAAACGTCTGTTTCTGGCAATCCTTCTCATCTTTCAACAGATGGTGATGTCTGCATGAGTCTATGCTGCAACTTTGGGCATTTTCCCAATTTTAAAGTGAGATTTAGCAACTAGTCTTTCAGGCTTGTTTGAAAACGGCGGGGTTCTGCGGCTGCGATCAACACTTCCAGGTGTGACCGACAAAATAAAAGGAAAACAACACCAAACGGAATCAGATCCGTTATGTCGTTTTTGCTCAATTTTGATTTTATTTTGACAAGGCGAAAATGATATCAAGGCTATTTTTGGTAGTTCTGTTTTCTTCACAAACGAAATATTAAAAGAACGAAGAGTGCACGGATTCTCAGTCGCTGTTTTGTTTTAGTTTTTATAGCAGTCAGGCTTGAAAACCCCAGATTTTTCTCATTAAAGTTACCTGTTTCTCTGTGTGCCCACGGAGATGAACAGAATAGTCTGTATTCTTACCTTGAAGTTATGGCTGTTTTGTTTGGAGATGACATTTAAGCTTGCATGGGGCCATGGAACTGTTGGATAGCTTTGCCCCATACGCCAAGCCTAATGCAGTCCCCAGTGCAAGTAATTCCAAAGGAAAAGTAACGTTTGCTGTACTGCCTTAGCTTCGCTTTCTTTTGACAACCACTCAGTCCTTCACCTGGGTTAGAATTTTATCCAGGGCTCAGTTTGTGATGTATCAAATATGATACATTTCATATTGTGTGTGTGCTATGGGTGGAAGCTCTACCTTTCCGGTTCCGCCACCACCCTGGGTATAAAAGGCGGCTGTGGAAGAAGCATGGTCTCTTTATGACCAGACCTCTGCCTATACGAGAGTGCCTGTGACACACTGTGAGTTCATTAATAAACCTACGTTCTACTGCACCTCTGGCCTCATTATTGAAGTATGGGTTATGAACATAACATTTGGCAACGAGGATAAAAGTATGGATTAGGGTGTTTCTAGTATTCGGCCATTTTTGGAGCTCCCAGGTGAACCGTCAGTTCCCTGGACGAGGTAGTATGCAGCATTCCAGACTTATTTGGTGGCCTTAAACCTCGGCGAATTGGAGAAACTACGTGTACGAGCGATTTTGGTCCACAATCTCGGCATGGAGGGACAATGCATTCTCAGCACATTGGCTGAAAGTGATAGTTTTGAAGATGTGATCGGACTAATGGCGCGCTGCTTTCGAGCTCCGGAAAACGTCATGGTCCGAAGGATTGAGTTTTGGCAGTGCCACCACCGGACTGGAGAGTTGGTGCAGCGATACATCGCAGACTTGCGTCAGCTGGCTGGGGAATGCCAGCTTGGGGCTTTGGAAGAAGAAATGGTCCGCGATCAGTTGGCGGAGCACACGCTATGTTCTGCGGCACAGTCAAGGCTCCTCACACACTCTGGTGAACTGACATTAGCCATGGCAGTTGAGATAGCTCAACAGTTTGAAGCAATGGATAAACTATCCAAAGACCTCGGTGAGAGAACTACGTTGAGACATGCTGAATCACTATCGGCGGTGCAGGCTGTGGACCCGGATAGCGAGGATAGCGCAGAAGATACGGAGGAATACGCTACCGCTATTAAAATAAGGTCCGCCTCGGGGTCGCCCAGATGTATGGGCTGCGGATCCACCAAGCACCGATACAAGGCAAGAGAGTGTCCGGCGAGGGGCAAACGCTGTGGCAAGTGTGGACTCCTACACCATTTTGCCAGGGCCTGTAAAAAATTTGAGCGAGGGGAACGATGACGTGAAGTGGATTCCCCCGCCACAACTCCTGTGGTTGTTCACACCGTCTTCCCGAGCACAGATGGGCGGATTTACTGTAATGTGATGCTGGATGGTGTGGAAGTGCTGTTGTTGGTGGACACAGGAGCAGTGGCTTCTGTGTTGAACTGGCCTACTGTGAGGAGTTTGTTCCTGTATTACCGAGTGAGAGGACTGTCTACGCCATATTGGGACTACGGAGGTAATAGGCTGGCCACCGTGGGTTCGCTGGAGTTAACGGCGAGATACAAGTCGGCAGTGATGTCCAACGTCCAATTTGTGGTGACCATCAGCGGGCTGAACGTGATGGGCTGCGACACGTTCTACAGCTTGGCCTTCACAATCACCAGTGGCGTCAGAGAGGTCTGGTCGGGCTGTGGTTTGTGGGACCGACTGGCTCCGAGCGTGGTGGACGATGTGGTATGGGACAAAGACTAGCCTAGTATTCTGGGAGATGACCTGGACCAATTCCATCCAGGGCCATCGCGGGAGGGTTCCGGTGCCAGAGTTCAAGTTGCCCTGGATGTGGGAACTGGGCGGCACTGTGGAACACCCTTGACGGCGGATGGAGCCGAGAGGCTAGCTCCCTCTGCTTCCAGAGTTCGGCCTGGAGATACCGAGAAGCAAGGGGCTGCAACAGCTTCGCCGACGTTCAAAATGAAAGAGAGCGGGGCAGGACCGGCTGGCACGGTGGACAGATGTGCCACACAGCAACACTCCAGGACGAGTCGGGCTTCATATGGGGTCAGTGGAGCGGTTCGACCCTTAGTGGAAGCCCAGTCTAAATGTCATGGACATTTGAAGCTGAGTCGAGTGCCCCTGCAAGTCGCTGATGTGCTTCGGCCCAGGGGGGAGGCTCGGTTGAGGGGGGCCCATGACAAGAGAAAATGACGGGATGACAGGGGTGGCTGCGGGTGGTAGCTGTTCAGGAGGACGGCTATCTCCAGCTGTCCGATGACTCATGGAGACACCCCAGTGAGCTGTGGCACACCAGCGATGAGAAGGAGGTGTTGAGACTCCGACGTGGCTCACTTCCAGAGGCGAAGAGACGAAGGCGCTCTGGGCGGGATCTGCCAGACGGGTCTCCGGGGAGTGGCTTCTCCATCAGGACTGTATGGTAGCAAGGAGGGTGATGTATTAAACTGCTTATGGTGTTGTGAATTGCCGCAGCTACGTAGTCAATATGTTCTTTGCATTGAGTGCTATGTGAGTTACCCATGTACAAAAAAAAGAAAACAAACGATGTTTGAAGTGTACATTACTGTGTGGTTATGGGGTGGTTTTGTTGGGTGTGCTTGTAGCTGGGTGTGGACGTAAATATTGACTGTTTAATGGGTAAAATAGAATTTGCTGCATGTATTAAAGTTCATGGGGTTATTTTTTTGTTATATTAGGAACACGGCAGCTTCTTTTATTTTTTATGGACTATATATTGACAAAGACGGCAGAATAATCCATCTAGCCTTGTGGAGGTGGACAATAGTCCACCTGTCCCCGTCTAGTTTTACTTGTTTTGTGTGCATGGATAGGTCTAAATATTTTGTTCATTGTTAGTGTGTGATTCGGGTCACAGATTTGAGAGGGCCTAATTGGTGTGTTTTGGACTTTTCCACAGGGGGAAAATGTGATGTATCAAATATGATACATTTCATATTGTGTGTGTGCTATGGGTGGCGGCGGAACCGGAAAGGTGGAGCCGCCACCCTGGGTATAAAAGGCGGATGCAGAAAAGGCACGGTCTCTTTACGACCAGACCTCTGCCTATACGAGAGCGCCTGTGACACACTGTGAGTTCATTAATAAACCTACGTTCTACCGCACCTCCGGCCTCATTATTGAAGTACGGCTTATGGACATAACACAGTTCAGAGTCTGAAGCTTTCCTCTTCAAATTTTTATCCATCGCTGTTTTTCATCTAATCACCAGAACCCAGCATATCTTAAAAGACACAAAAAAATCAACCAGGAACCAGGTCTCATTAGTTAAAAATGTGTGCTATGCTGAATGACTCACTCTGTGGGTTTCTAACAGTGCTTGGGATTTCTCTTTTGCTTCCTCCTCAGTGCCCGGATGTGTCAGGGAGCCTGGAGGTCGAGCATCCAGTCGGTGAGGAGCACCAGAGGAGGGAGGGACCTGAGGAAGTGCAGTCGTATCGTGAGAAAAGCCTGATGAAGACAAAAGTGACTGACAACTGTGGCAGTTTTGCTTTTCTTCTTCTACAGTTGGGACTTTTCAGCTTTTTCCCAACTTATGTCACTTTTGATTCAAGTATTTTCATATGTTGTGACACTTATGGGTGCAGTAAGTTGGGAAGAGAGCAGAATTATCAGCCAATGTTAGTTGTTGCAATTATTACGACTGGTATTTAGACTTGTGTCTTTTCAACTTTTTAAGCTTGTTTTTGGTTGAGTTGTTTTGTTTAAACGGCCTTTAAAGGATCGTCAGTCATTTTGTTTGTCTGATGCTTTATCCATGTATGACATACAGTGAGAATGGAATAATGAATGAAATACCATTACCACACAAGGTCAGCAATCCTTGTCCTGAACTCTGATTTATTCACTCTTATTTTGGGTGGTGTTAAAGAGTAGCTAGAAATTGTACTCAAGTAAGATGAGTTGACAACAAAAAAAAAAAAAAAAGTGCTTGAGAAGGACAAAGTATCTACTAAAAAGTTACCTAAGTAGTGAGTAACTTTACTCCCACCAGTTCAACTTTCTTGTGAATTTGTGCCTTTTTTTCTATTAAATTTTCTTCTTTTTTCCTATTTGAAAGTTTGAAACTTTTTCCCATGAATTTATTTCCTTCTTGTAAATTTTCTTGTACTTTTGAGATTTTCTTGTAAATATATGATTTTACAATCATATATTGTATATTGTGGCATTCACTGCCATCGGTGAATGCCACACACTGATGGGGGCAGTGTGTGGCATTCACACACTGCCACCATCAGTGTATGAATATGTGTGTGAATGGGTGGATAGCAGGATCTGTAAAGCGCTTTGGTCATTTAGAGATGAGAATAAAAGCGTTATATAAGTGAATGCCATTTACCATTTTTTCTTCACACATTTGATTTTTTTTACTCAGAAATTTGCTAAAATAAATGTAGCACTTTATTTCTTAGATTTTTTTTTACATTTTTTTATCAATTTGTAACAATAAATAACTTTTTATTTGTACATTTTCAATTTTACCCCTCCCCCCCGATTGCTGAGAGTTCTCTTATAATTGTTAGTCTGTGGAAAATAAAATGCATAAACTATTCATAATCTAAATCATATAAAGAAGCAGCAGATACTGGCATTAATGAATTAAAAAATTTCTTAAGTCACAATAGTACAGTGATTTCAAGACTAATTTCAAATAAATATTATAAATTCACTAAAATTACTAAAGCTGCAGCAGTTTCCAGGAGGAACAATCTATTACAAGAACATGTCTAACCAGTTTCAAGTCAGTGAAATCAAGAGTAACCTAAGGTTACAGGTTTAACCAGTGTTTCCAAAAGGAGGAGAACTAGGTGGAACTGTTTGGAAATCCATGTCCTTGTGCACGTCACTGAAGCAAGCCTTTAATCCCGCCTATCGAGCAGAGTGCGTGCGATGGTATGGGGCAGGGCTCCCAACCTTTTGCTCTCTATAGAGTGGTGTGAAAAAGTGTTTGCCCCCTTCCTGATTTCACTTTTTTTTTTTGTATGTTTGTCACACTTAAATGTTTTAGATCATCAAACAAATTTAAATATTAAACAAAGACAACACAAGTAAATACAAAATGCAGTTTTTAAATGAAGGTGTTTATTATTAAAGGCAAAAAAAAAAATCCAAAGCTACATGGCCCTGTGTGAAAAAGTGACCCCCCCCCCCCCCCGTTAAAACATAAATTAACTGTGGTTTATCACATCTTTGGAAAGCTGAGCTCAATTTCTCGAGCCACACCCAGGCCTGATTACTGCCACATCTGTTCTCAATCAAGAAATCACTTAAATAGGATCTTCCTGACAAAGTGAAGTCGACCAAAAGATCCTCAAAAGCTAGACATCATGCTGCCATCCAAAGAAATTCAGGAACAAATGAGAAACAAAGTAATTGAGATCTATCAGTCTGGAAAAGGTCATAAAGTCATTTCTAATGCTTTGGGATTCCAACGAACCACAGTGAGAGCCATTATCCACAAATGGTGAAAACATGGAACAGTGGTGAACCTTCCCAGGAATAGCCGACCAAAATTACCCCAAGAGCGTAGCGACAACGCATCCAAGAGGCCACAAAAGACCCCACAACAACATCCAAAGAACTGCAGGCCTCACTTGCCTCAGTTAAGGTCAGTGTTCATGTCTCCACCATAAGAAAAAGGCCTGCATGGCAGAGTTCCAAGATGAAAACCACTGCTGAGCAAAAAAAAACATAAAAGCTCATCTCAGTTTTGCCAGAAAACATCTTGATGATCCCCAAGACTTTTGGGAAAATACTCTGTGGACTGGAGAGACAAAAGCTGAACTTTTTGGAAGGTGTGTGTCCCATTACATCCAGCATAAAAGTAACACAACATTTCAGAAAAGGAACATCATACTAACCGTAAAATATGGTGGTGGTAGTGTGATGGTCTGGGGCTGTTTTGCTGCTTCAGGACCTGGAAGACTTGCTGTGGTAAATGGAACCATGAATTTTGCTGTCTACTAAAAAATCCTGAAGGAGAATGTCCGGCCATCTGTTCATGACCTCAAGCTGAAGCACACTTGAGTTCTACAGCAGGGCAATGATCCAAAACACAGCAGCAAGTCCACCTCTGAATGGTTTAAGAAAAGCAAAATGAAGACTTTGGAGTGGCCTAGTCAAAGTCCTGACCTGAATCCGATTGAGATGCTGTGGCATGACCTTAAAAAGGCAGTTCAGGCTCGAAAACCCTCTAATGTTGTTGTGTCCCCGTGCGCTTTTACGCAGCGCACGGAGGATTAAAGACTAAACCCATGCACAGAGGAAGGTTAGTGCGTATTTATTAAACAGTCAATGAATACAGTCCAACAAACAAATGAATAGATAATGGCACCAGGAGTACAGGGAAAAACTGCAAGGACGCTCAACAGCACACTAGTGAGTACTAACAGGAGAAAAGAGTCCCAAGGCACAAACAAACGGAACTGCGGCAGAGGAACAAATGAATGAGCCCGGGAAAAACCTCCAGGTGTGACTGGAAGGCAGGGGCAAAACATACAGTACTCACAGGGGCTGGAGCAGTCCGAATTAGTCCAAGTACAGTCCAAGGTGTAGAACAGAAATGAGAACAGAAAAGAAGACTAATGACCTGCTGAGTGATGCGGTACCAAATAGTGGGCAGGGCATCTAGTCAAGCAGGCCACAGTTAGTCCAAACGACAAACACTGAGCGTGCAATAATTCGGCAATCACTACTGGCCGGGCAGAGCTTAAGTAGCCAGAATGTAATGGCCAGAGTGATTGCCGGTGTGAAGGTGCATGGGTGTGAACCTGACCAGGGAGAAGGCAGATAATGACAGATTGGGATTACCTGTCAGTAGCAGGCAGGAAAGGGAGGTGTGGCCACTAGAAATAAATAGCACAAAAAAGAAATACAGACTGCGGGATAATAACAAATGACACATGAGCAAATCGTAACTGAGGAGCATCAAAAATACAACAGAACAGACTGAACAGTGAAACCCAATAAGGAAATCAGAAGGATATATGAAACACAGATAACCATGAAACAGAGAGGCCATGAAACCGGGCCCAGCCCGGTTCATGACAGATGTGGCTGAATTTCAATTCTGCAGAGACGAGTGGACCGAAATTCCTCCACAGTGCTGCAAAAGACTCATTGTCAGTTATCACAAATGCATGATTGCAGTTGTTGCTGCTAAGGGTGGCCCAACCAGTTATTAGGCTTAGGGGGCAATCACTTTTTCACACAAGGCCATGTAGCTTTGGATTTTTTTTCTCTTTAATAATAAACACCTTCATTTAAAAACTGCATTTTGTGTTTACTTGTGTTATCTTTGTCTAATATTTAAATTAGTTTGATGATCTGAAACATTTAAGTGTGACAAACATACAAAAAATGAGAACTCAGGAAGGGGCAAACACTTTTTCACACCACTGTATATAAAATGCAAAGGGGAACAACAAAAATCTCTGGAAAAGTACTGATAAACTCACAGGGAAAAAAATGCAAAAAAAAGTGAAGTCATGCAACTCAGTTTGAATAGAAAACTTCACTCAGATAGCTTAGTTATAGCTAGCAATTTTAATCAGTATTTTATCAAATCGGTACAAGAACTGGGTCTGAATTTTACCCAAACATACCTGCACCAAATTAAAATAAATCATGAAACTGATCTAAACCTTAAACCCACAAATGAGATAAAGCTCAACAAAATTTTATCATCTCTATCAAGTTCCAGAGCTAAGGATATTCATTGACTAGACACTGTATTCTTGAAAAAACATAATAATTCCAACTACGGAACTAATAAATCAATCAATACATGAAAATATCTTTCCTGATCCATTGAAACCTGCCATTGTAACCCTCATACACAAAGCCGGAGGCAAACAGGAAATTAGTAATTCTAGGCCAATAAATGTACTTCCTGTTTTGTCAAAAGCCATTGAAAAGGTGGTAGTAGACCAACTGGTAGAACATCTCGAAACTGCCCAGCTGCTGCATCCCATGCAGTTTGGTTTCAGGCCAAACCACTCAACGGAGACTGCATGTTGTTACTTCATTGAAATGATTAAAGAAAATGTAGACAAGGGGTGGTGGTGGTGGTAGGAGCCATCTTTTTAGACTTACATAAAGCCTTTGATACAGTCAATCACTCAGTTCTTCTTTCTAAACTATCAGGATATAAACTGTCCATGAATACCCTTAGCTGGGTAAAATCATATCTTTCTGGTTGCTCCCAGTGTGTGCATAAACAATACTGCGTTTGTCCATGTCCAGACCGGAGATTCACAGTTTTAAAGCTTATTGACAAGATGTAGTAATGATTTTACCTCTAAAGATGTATGAAATGTTTAAACACTAGCTGTAGTGTTAATAGTTTTGCGGCGTCTCTCGCAACGAGGTGCTTTTGGGGCAGGCAGACGTTTTTCAACACAAACCCAACACTTTGTACATGCAGTCAGGATGGAGATGTGGCAAGACATCCACTGGCAGGCTGGGGGAGACGGAGGAAGGGACGGCATTGGAAACCTTGTGGGTGAGTGTTTTTTTTAAATCACACACTCTCTTTTTGCTGATGTGTTCTGTTAATACTCACTGTAAACGCGGAAGTGAGCGTGGTGCAGCAACACATTTGATTGGTTAGACTGAGCATTTGAGAGCCACTTGGGAACAAATTGGATTGGTGAAATTGGTGGAAGCTGATGAGGATTGGCCAAAATTGTGGAAAAGTTGCAGTAATTGGACAAAGTTGCAAGGTCACTCAACAGTCGTGCTAATTGGCTGATTTCGTGTGAATTGACATGATTGCAACATTGTGAAATCCTGGAGGAAATTTATGTTCCAAGAAGGCCCTTACTGGAATATAGGCAATAGAAATAGCCTCAACAATCCAACTAGAAAAGCTCAATTTGTACAATGGTTTGCCCTTAACTGGGTGTGGGGAGCCCACAGAGAGCTGTTCAGTGGAGTACTCTGAGGACTGAGTGCACATAGAGGGAGTGCGTCTTCACACCTCAAAGTCCACACCAAGGTCTGGACTAAAGTTTTTATTTTGATATATGATCTGGTTAGGTTTGTGTGGTGAAGGGATACCAGGTATAAAGGGAATGGTGCGGCTCCTTGTGCGTGATGTCACCACGCCATATACAGTAGTGTGAAAAAGTGGTTGCCCCCTTCCTTAGTCACACTTAAATGTTTCAGATCATCAAACAAATTTAAATATTAGACAAAGATAACACAAGTAAACACAAAATGCAGTTTTTAGATGAAGGTGTTTATTATTAAGGGGGAAAAAAATCCAAAGCTACATGGCCCTGTGTGAAAAAGTGATTGCCCCCTAAACCTAATAACTGGTTGGGCCACACTTAGCAGCAGCAACTGCAATCAAGCATTTGTGACAACTGGCAGTGAGTCTTTTACAGAGCTGTGAAGGAATTTTGGTCCACTCATTTTTGCAGAATTGTTGTAATTCAGCCACATTGGAGGATTTGAGCATGAATTGCCTTTTCAAGGTCATGCCACAGCATCTCAGTCAGATTCAGGTCAGGACTTTGACTAGGCCACTCCAAAGTCTTCATTTTATTTTTCTTAAGCCATTCAGAAGTAGACTTGCTACAGGTGTGGCAGTAATCAGGCATGGGTGTGGATCAAGAAATTGAACTCAGCTTTCCAAAGATGTGATAAACCACAGTTAATTTATGTTTTAACGGGGGGGGGGGCACTTTTTCACACAGGGCCAGGTAGGTTTGGATTTTTTTTTGTTATGACTCGCCGCTTATCAGCGGCGCCAGCCGCGCGCACACCTGCTCCTCGTCAGCGGCGAGGTATTTAATCCACTCTGCCCTGGGCTTCGGCCTGAAGCCGTCTCTCTACTTCGGCCCCTTTGCTACTACGGATCTCAAACCTACTAGTGAAGATATCCTGGGTAAGCTCCCCTTACCTCTCTCCTCTAGCATTCCCCTGTGCACAGGTGGACATCCCCGGCGGCGGACTTCATCGCCTCGCCGTTGGCTCTACGCTGCTGCCACAGGTACCGCAGGTCGCTGTCTCCCGGGCTCCGCCCTTGTCGACGCCAGCCACCTGTCACAACCAAGTAAGCCAGCTATCATCATCATTTCCCTGTATTGGTGTGGTGCCCGTTACCCTTCTCCCTCTGCTCTCTCCACAGGGTTGTCCGGCTGTACGGCCTCCTGCCCCCGTGCCTGACGCAGACGCCACCACCAATACATTCTTATTCCACAGACACGCAGCCATACACTTCCCTGTTGCTAATAAAGCTGTTAAATCTATCCTGAGCCTGCGTGTGTGTCTCCTGGGCCATGCGTTATGTCAGTACGGCTTCAGCAGAGCGGCTCGGCAGACAGCGGGCTCGCACGCCGTCTTTCCACCCTCGAGGCTCGGGTGGATTCAATAGCCTATCAGCAACAGGTGATATTAAATCAATTAATAAACATCACTAACCGATTAGACCGCTTGGACCCCCAGCAGCCGTTCCCCTCGGCTCGTCCGGGTGACGTGGCTCCTGCGGCTCCGGTGGCTGTCCAGCCTGCTCCGGGTACGCCAACACGGCTCACACCAATCCCCACTCCGGCTCGCTTCAGCGGTAAGCTGGGTGGAGCTCGGGGTTTTATTATGCAGTGTGAGTCCGTGTTTCTTCGCGTTCCCGGAGATTTTCCCTCAGACCATAGCAGAATTGGCTATATAGGAAATCTCCTAGAGGGTCGTGCGCTTACCTGGGCTTACGCCATTATGGTGAAGCCCAGCTACGCTACCCTCACCTATGGCCAGTTCGTGCAACAATTTCTGGAAGTATTCGATCATTCGCGTTTGGACAGTGTCCAGATCGACCGTCTTCTCGGACTCCAACAGGGGAGCCGATCGGCGGCCGAATACGTGATCGACTTCCGGGTTACCGCGGAGGAAGTTGGCTGGGAGGAGCGCGCGCTCTGCGGCATCTTCCTCCGCAGCCTAAACTCCGGTCTGAGGGATGAGCTGGCTGGACGGGATACCCCGGAGACGCTGGCGGAGCTGATTTCCCTCACCATCAGCTTGGATAACAGGCTGCGCGAGCGCACCTCCAAGCGGAAGCAGTCTTCTCGCTCGCGGGGTGCCTCTGCGCGTCTGCCCCAAGCTCGCCACCTGGCGTTACTGCCGCCGGAGGTCTCCGAGGAGTCGGAACCAATGGTGACGGGCTGGACAAAGCTCCCCCTGGCGGAGAAACAGCGCCGTCGTGACCTGGGCCTCTGCATGTATTGCGGAGGTAGCCAGCACACGGTGGAGAGTTGTCGGGAGAAGCCAAACGAGGTGGTCCGCGAGTCACTGTAGGGGGCCTCGCGGACGCTAATCGGTTAAATCCCGTCACACATTTGACGCTGCCCATCCGTTTCTGTCACAACCTCACTGGGCATCTCACACATGCACTGGTGGATTCAGGCGCGGAGGGTAGCTTTATTTCACAAAGCCTGGCAACCCGACTGGGCATCCACTGTCACCCCCTCGATACTCCTCTCGCCCTGGTTAATCTCTCCCGAGTTTCCCTGGGAAAGGTAACTCACCAAACATCCCCTGTCCCGGTGATCATCTCTGGAAACCATCGGGAGGATATCTCCTTTTACGTCCTGCCCACCTCAGTAACACCTGTCATCCTCGGTTATCCCTGGCTCCGCCTCCACAACCCCGCCTTGGACTGGAAGACTGGGAAGGTTTCAGCGTGGAGCACCTTCTGCATGGGTACCTGCCTCCAATCCGCGGCCTGCGCACCGTCCTCGCCTCCCACAGCTCAGGACACCGCGCCCCCAGATCTCACCCTAGTGCCCTCAGAGTTCCACGACCTGGGTGCCGTTTTCAGTAAATCCAAGGCGATGTCTCTACCTCCTCACCGGCCCTACGACTGCGCCATTAACATCCGCCAGGGGGCGCCCTTACCCTCAGGACGCCTCTACAGTCTGTCAGCGCCGGAGAAGGAGGCAATGAACAGCTACTTAAAGGAGTCGCTCAGTGCTGGGATTATCCGACCGTCCTCCTCTCCAGTAGGTGCAGGGTTCTTCTTCGTTGGAAAGAAGGACGGATCTCTTCGTCCTTGTATCGACTATCGGGCTCTCAACGATATCACGGAGAAGGACCGGTACACCCTGCCCCTTATGGACACTGCCTTCCACTCCCTCCAGGGGGCGACCTGGTTTACTAAGCTGGATCTCCGCAGCGCTTACCACCTCGTCCGGATTCGGGAGGGAGATGAGTGGAAAACCGCCTTCCGAACCCCAAACGGGCATTTTGAATATCTCGTGATGCCGTTTGGGTTGACCAACGCTCCAGCCGTCTTTCAGCGCCTCATCAATGACGTCCTCCGGGACTTCATCGGCCTGTTCGTATTCGTCTACCTGGATGACATTCTCATCTTCTCCAGGTCCAGGGATGAACACCGGGTCCACGTGAGGCGGGTCCTGCAGAGACTGCTGGAGAACCGTCTGTACGTCAAGGCGGAAAAATGTGAATTCTACGCCAAAACAACTTCCTTCCTGGGGTTTGTCATCTCCCATGACCAGGTGCTTCCGGACCCGGCGAAGGTCAAGGCAGTGGTGGATTGGCCCACACCAGCTTCTCGAAAGCAGGTTCAGCAGTTCATCGGGTTCGCCAATTTCTACCGCCGCTTTGTCCCGAACTTTGGAGCCATCGTCGGACCCCTGACCCGCCTCACCTCTCCTAAGACCCCGTTCCGGTGGACTGAAGAGGCCGCTTCGGCCTTCCAGGCGCTGAAGATGGAGTTCTCCTCCTCCCGGGTCCTCAGCCAGGTCGATCCCGCGCTGCAGTGCATTGTGGAGGTGGACGCTTCGGACACGGGGGTGGGGGCGGTGTTGTCCCAGCGGTCCCCAGCCAATGGAATCAAGCGACCCTGCGCCTTCTTCTCTCGGCGCCTGTCCCCGGCGGAACGAAATTACGACATGGGGGACAGAGAGCTTCTTGCCATCAAGCTGGCCCTTCAAGAATGGCGTCACTGGCTGGAGGGGGCAGCCTTGCCTTTTGTGGTCCTCACTGACCACAAGAACCTGGAGTACCTGAGATCTGCCAAGCGTCTGAACGCCCGCCAGGCGCGTTGGTCCCTGTTCTTTGCAAGGTTTAAGTTCAGCATCACATATAGGCCTGGCTCCAAGAACGGCCTGCCCGACGCCCTCTCCAGGCAATTTGCCCCGGAGGCCGCAGATGACGTTGCTCATACCATCTTGCCCAGGTCGTGCGTCGTGGGGGCTGTTACATGGGACATAGAAGACAAGATCCGGAGGGCGCAGGAATCGGAACCGGACCCTGGCGGCGGACCGGATGGGAGGCTCTTCGTGCCATCTGCCGTCCAGGGGGACGTTATACACTGGCTCCATACCTCCAAGCTCACCTGCCATCCTGGAGCTTCGCGGATGATCGACCTTCTCCAGCGATCCTTTTGGTGGCCAGGTCTGCGGAAGGATGCCACCCGTTACATCCGGGCCTGCCCCGTCTGTGCTGCCAATAAGTCAGGTAACGCCCCCCCTGCGGGTCTGCTCCAGCCCCTGCCCGTCCCTGGTAGGCCCTGGTCGCACATCGCTCTGGACTTCGTCACCGGGCTCCCTGTCTCCAACAACTTTGACACAGTTCTGACCATCATTGACCGTTTTTCCAAGGCCGCCCACTTCGTGCCCCTACGTGGACTTCCCTCAGCCTTGGAGACGGCGGACCTCCTCATCCAGCACGTGGTCAGACTGCATGGAATCCCGGTCGACGTGGTCTCCGACCGCGGCCCCTAGTTTTCTTCGGACGTCTGGAGGTCATTTTGCAACGCCTTGGGAGCCAAGGTTAGCCTCTCCTCCGGCCATCACCCCCAGTCTAACGGGCAGTGTGAGCGGACAAACCAGGAGCTGGAGGCTACGCTCCGCTGCGTAACTTCTTCTAAACCCACGTCCTGGAGTTCTCACCTCGCCTGGGTGGAGTACGCCCACAACACCTCTCGCTCTACGGCCATCGGGATGTCGCCCTTTAAAGCATCCTTGGGCTATGATCCACCCCTGTTCCCCGCGCAGGAGGGCGAGTTGGCTGTCCCCTCTGTCCAGGCGCATCTGAGGCGGTGCCGCTCCCTTTGGTCCACAGCGCGTAATGCGCTTTTACGCACGGCGGAGCGCAATAAGTCTACGGCGGACCGACATAGGAGACCTGCACCTGCCTACCAGGTGGGACAGCAAGTTTGGGTATCCACACAGGACGTAAACCTAAAGGGTGAGAGGAGAAAGCTGGCTCAACGGTTCATCGGCCCTTATCCCATAACCAGGATCATCAACCCGGTGGCTGTGCGTGTGGCTATTCTCTCCTCCCTCCGCATCCATTCCACCTTCCACGTCTCCAAAATCAAATCGGTGGTCTCTGACCCCCTCTGCCCTCCACCTGCGGTGCACCCCGCTCCCCGGATGATTGGTGGCCATCCGGCCTGGACCGTCGCTGACATCTTGGACGCCCGACGCCGGGGTCGCGGATTGCAGTACCTGGTGGATTGGGAGGGCTATGGACCCGAGTGGAGACAGTGGGTGCCTTCCTCGCTGGTGTTGGACCGGTCACTCATTTCTGAGTTTCATCGAGCGCACCCGGAAAAACCATCACCAGGAGGCGCTGCTAGAGGGGGGAGTACTGTTATGACTTGCCGCTCATCAGCGGCGCCAGCCGCGCACACACCTGCTCCTCGTCAGCGGCGAGGTATTTAATCACCTCTGCCCTGGGCTTCGGCCTGAAGCCGTCTCTCTACTTCGGCCCCTTTGCTACTACGGATCTCAAACCTACTAGCGAAGATATCCTGGGTAAGCTCCCCTTACCTGTCTCCTCTAGCATTCCCCTGTGCACAGGTGGACATCCCCGGCGGCGGACTTCATCACCTCGCCGTTGGCTCTACGCTGCTGCCACAGGTACCGCAGGTCGCTGTCTCCCGGGCTCCGCCCTTGTCGACGCCAGCCACCTGTCACAACCAAGTAAGCCAGCTATCATCATCATTTCCCTGTATTGGTGTGGTGCCCGTTACCCTTCTCCCTCTGCTCTCTCCACAGGGTTGTCCGGCTGTACGGCCTCCTGCCCCCGTGCCTGACGCAGACGCCACCACCAATACATTCTTATTCCACAGACACGCAGCCATACACTTCCCTGTTGCTAATAAAGCTGTTAAATCTATCCTGAGCCTGCGTGTGTGTCTCCTGGGCCATGCGTTATGTCATTTTTTACCCTTAATAATAAACACCTTCATTTAAAAACTGTGTTTTGTGTTTACTTGTGTTATCTTTGTCTAATATTTAAATTTGTTTGATAATCTGAAACATTTAAGTGTGACAAACATACAAGAAAATGAGAAATCAAGAAGGGGACAAACTTTTTCACACCACTGTATATTGGGGCGACCCGCCATTTCAGGGAGTGTTCAGAGTTCAGGGAGCCCTGAACAAGTGCCTGTATTCTTTGCACTTTATTTGTAATAAAGTTCTCCAAAGGGCAGCATCCTTGTCGGTCATCATTGCCAGGTTTGTGGACATAACAGTTTGCTTTCACACTGCTCTTTATCCAAGTGAACCAAACAACACTATGACGTCCCATAGTCATGATGACATTTATGTAGTTTTTATTTTATTTAACCTTTATTTATAAAGGGAAGATCCACTGATAGGCAACCTCTCCTTTTCAAGGACACTCTGTTCACATTCAACTTGAAGCAGCCCAGTACAACCACAGACTTGTGGCCACTGAGTAGCTCCACTGGAGCAGCTGGGGTTGAGGGCCTTGCTCAAGGGCACCATAGTGGGGTTAATAAGGGTGGGGCAAACACTTCTTTGTTATCTGTCCCACCCTGATCTGAACCTGCCGGTCCAGGGATCAAACCAGTGGCCGTCCAGTCACTAGTTCAGATCTCTAACCATTTGGCCACCACTGCCTAATTAGCACTGATTAGCACAGTTATGTTGTTCAGGTGAAGGAGTCAACTTTGCTTGCAATCAGATCAGAGTCACTTTTATTAGGTAACCCTACACTAGATATATATCTAATACATGGTCATGTGACTTGAATGAGAATAATCATAAGAATTTATGAGACTTTATATAGACTACATTTGTTGTTGTCACACAAATATGACATGTGTTGCTGCTAAATCAGATGACGTGGCAAAGACACACATATCAGTGTGTGCATACATACGTAGATTAGATTGTACTGTGAACATAGCCAACAACACTGATTAAAAAACGTTTGTTGTTCGCCGTCATTGTGACTCACAGCATATTTCCAAGCAATCTGGCAGTGTGTGTCTATAATTACTCTATGTCACTGTCATTACAGAGAGGAACAGAAGGTGCTCATGCAGTTGTTCCCAACCTTGGTTGCCTTTCAACTCAAAGCACAACATGGTGAAGGGTTACAGTTGCAGTGGGTTACCAGTTTTAATATTCCCAGCCAGCATGTCCATGTGGGCTCCACCAAAATGGTAAATGACATTCACTTATATAGCGCTTTTATTCTCATCTCTTGATGACCAAAGCGCTCTACAGATCCTGCTATCCACACATTCACACACACATTCACACACTGATGACGGCATGCTACCTAACATGGCGCTTCCAGACCCACCAGGAGCAATTAGGGTGAAGTGTCTTGCCCAGGGACACAACGGCAGGATATCTGGAGAGAGTGGGATTCGAACCGCCAACCATGCGGTTATTGGACGACCTGCTCTACCTCCTGAGCCACTGCCGCCCCCACCAAAGGTTAAATCTGGGCTGTCTGATGGGTCTCATGTAGGTTTTCCCACATGGACTTTATCTGTGGTACAGGGTGACCCGCTTTAAACCCACTGGGCCCCACATAGGTTTAATGTGGGTGAGCAGGTCTCAGTAACACTTGCGCTGCAGGCAAAATTATGAGAAAAAGTCACAAATTTATGAGAAAAAAATAACTTGAAAATTTACAAACTTACAAGAAAAACAGCAAATTTACAAGTAAAAAGTCACAAATTTGTGACAAAAAAGTGAAATTTAGGAGAAAAAAGTTGCAAATTTATGAGAAAAAAGTAAAATTGCTTCAAAAAAATTACAAACTTAAAAGAAAAATTTTGTAAATTTACAAGAAAAAAGTCACAAATTTATAAGGAAACAAATTAGAAAAAGTTGAAAACGAACAAAAAAGTGCAAATATATGAATTGAAAATTTACAAGAAAAAAGTTGAAAAATTGCAAGTTTAGAGTAAAAGAGTATAAATTTTTTAGAAAGTTCCAAATGTACAAGAAAAATGTCACATATTTATGGGGAAAAGTAAGAAATTTACAAGAAAATAGCAAATTTACAAGGAAAAAGTAACAAAGTCATTAAAAAAATGGCAAATTTCGGAGAAAAAAGTCACAAATTTATGAGAAAAATGTGAAAATTTAGGAGGAAAAAAGTCACAAATTCACAAGAAGATAGCAAATTTGTGAGAAAATAAGCTGAAAATAGGTAAATGGGTAAAGTCCATGTGGGCAAACACAGACGGGGCCAACACAGAAGCTGCAGACAAACCCACATGGGACCCATAGGACAGCCCTGATTTCACCTTTGGTGAGGCCCACAGGGACATACTGGCTGGGTTGTGGTTCCTTTGAGTATTCTTAGAAGGGAGAGTCAGTATCACAACAGCAGTTTCATGGCATCATTGTCATCCATTGTGCTTACTGCACCTTTTGAAGCCACGCCCAGCTTCAACTATGTGCCGTGCTTAACCTGTTATTAACTTCGTTTTCCATCATCCAGTTATTCAACCATTTTTTTCCCCATTTTTTCCGTTTCATTTACAGTAACCAATAATTTGAACAGGATATGTTAACTGACTAATACATTTTGGGGGCATTTATTCTGCTTGGTGAAGTTTATGCAGGTTACTTTCTTTGGAATCATTTAATGTACTCACTACTGAAGAGAGTTTGTTGAGAAGATGAAGGAGTATTTTGAGGGGCTGATGGATGAAGAAAATGAGAGAGAAGAGTGACCAACCTGCCCAGGAGCCAAGGCTGCTGGCTCTCACAGCCACCTCCCCCACCGTCCTCCAGGGCTCCGCGCAACTCCGCTCCAGTCACGCGGGCAGCGTTGGTTGAGCCGCCTCGTGACAGGGTGTCCCCCAGCTGGCCATGGGAGTGCAGTCCTGCAGAGCTGGACGCTGCCCTTTGAGATCCCATGGCTCGGCAGCTCTGCTTGGCCAGCAGCCTCAGACCAGGTGGGTTGTGGTGTTCGGGGGTCGCCCAGTGCACGGCACCAGCGATCTGTCGTGTTGTGGAATCACTGCAAAATTATTGGGAGATGGCCAGCGTGACGCGAGATACACCATTGACTGCGGATCAGTGAACCAGCGGCGCTCATCCGAGCTAGAAGGAGGCTCAAAGCTAAAGGCTAGAAGCTAATTAGCTAATGGCAAACTGACGTAAGAGGGAGGGCAAAGCTGAATAGGTGAAAGATGTTTCTTAAAGCGATAGGCTTTAAATCAGGGTGTAACCCAGCTGAGAAAATGACCCTTTTTCTCAGATTTCATTTGTATTAATACAATTGTGTGATTTTATTTTGAAAAAACGATTATTTTGGGAAGAGGAAGTGTGATCCTCGTTATCCAACTTTTAAATTCCCGTTTCATGGTCACGCTGGGCGATCTCGGTCTTTTCATTCGTTAAGAGCGATATTAGCCCCGCCTTCCGAGCAGAGTGCTGAGGCGCGCACCCGGGTTTTCGGTCTTTTGCGATCTGAGAACGGACGAGAGAGGCTGTGGACGATCTGTGTGGAGGCCTGTGGGTCTTCTTGGTAGTGATGGCAGAAATGGAACGATCGAGAGATCGAATCATTTGGAACAATTGATTCAGAAAAAGAATTGATGTTTTGGAACATTTGAAACATCTCCCCACAGCAACATCTGGTGGCCAAATGTTATAATACTACACTGAACCAGTCAAGTGTTTCCGGGTCTTTATCTCAACGTTTCATGTTTTGTTTGGGTTTCTAGTATTATTTGTCTGAAAATATATATTTTTTCAATTAGTATTTGTAGGGGGTGCTTGTTTACAAAATAGACATCAGTCACTGTTTTTAGGGGGTGCTTGTGTACATTCAGTTCTTTTTGCCTTCCTGTCAAGGAACAACAAAAAGACTGACTTAGGAGAAATGCTGCCATGCAACTTCATATATTGTAAATATACTGTATGTTACTATATGTAAAATATATAACTATATGTAAATGTACAACAATATGGCTTCTTTTAGTGATCAAATGCATAATTATATTTATTGTAAATAATAAAGGTGTATAAATAATAAATGTATACTCGTATGTGTATTAAAAGAACATGAATACATACCATAAACATTACACTGGCCATGGCTTGATTCAGCACTCGGCTGGGTTGTGCTAGGAATGCAGGCGTCAGCATGTTTTGTCCGTAGGTGTCTCCACCTACTTGTTGTATTGTTACAAAATGCAAGATGTTGCATACAGTGCATACATTTAACTTTTTTTCCCTCAAGAAGGTCATAGTGATCCCAAACAGTTGACCTGGGACGCTTTCTACCCCCATCCATTTCCAAATAATGTAAATCCAAAAGCAGCTCAGTACAAGACACTCAGAGAGGCAAGACTTCACAACCAAACTGCACTTCAGAGGAGCTTTTAAATGTTTCAGGCATGTGGGCTGATGAACCAGCAGCCAGTCAGGCAAGGACACGAGAAATTAGAATTTTACATACAATGTAGCACCTTGTGTGAGCCAGATTATCTAGCATCTCAGACAGGAGACAGTGATAAGCTTGGGACAACAAAGAGCAGGAGATTCCTGGTGAGATAGCAGGAAGGAGTCAATGATGAAGGTTGTTTCTGCTTGAATGCTCATTCTGTTCTGTGCTTGAAAGATGTGAGTGTGTAATAAATCGTCTGAAATGATTCCGCCTCTGATTTCACACACTCCACAATAAAGTATTTATATAATACATAAATTGTGCATAGAATAGGCAATTTAATATTGTGTAATGGCAGCATTTTATTATTCCATTTGAGAAACGGGATAACACAATCACTGCATAAAACAACGGTGAAGTTTGAAAACAGTTGGTGACGTAATGGAACGCGAAATGGAACAGTCACGTGACATCCTCTTTCTGACACAGACCTCGGAACAATGATTTTTATTTATTTATTTCGGATAGATTAAAAGTAAAGATTAAAAAGAAACAGAATAATATAACAAAGGGGAAAAAAATTCAACAAGGTCAAATTAAACAATAACTCCTCTGATTCTACAGTTCAACATAAGTTATCCAAAATGGGTGATGGCTGAGGCTGCAGCTTATATTGCAATTCAATTGCTTATATTGATTCAATTCAGAAGTTCCACCTAGGTTTCGGTACTCACTAAAACACTGTTTTGACTTTGCCATCACTAGTTTTCATATAATTGGCATTTTAATTTTGTGTAATGGAGGTCAGATATCATAGATGAAATTAGAGACACTTTAAATAACTGATTAAACTCATCACCTACACTAACACTAACACTTCCGGTGTGGCAAAATAATAAACCAAAAATAATAACTTAATATTTTTGTTTTGACTATAAAACAATAAGAGCAAAATTAAATACAGGTATGTCCAAAAATTTGATAATATATTTAAACACAGGTATGTCCAAAAATTTGATAATATATTTTTTTCTACCTAAGTTTAGAAAAGGACAAAACAAAAATGAGACCTGTGGAGAGCGTGAAAAGATGAGGCTGAGTTTATTTCTCAATTCAGGTTTATTAACATTCACGTATCTCCAACATCCTCTCAAACAGAAAAGAGGACCATCCTCCCACATCTGCCCTTTTTATACCTGGGACATCAAAGTACAGAGTCACATTGTCTTTAAATCCCAAGACACAATACATCGCCCCACAGGTCTTCTCCTCTCCACCTAAAACCCTGGTGGTCAGGAAGTCTCTCAAGGCCATCTCTAGAGATCACATTTCACACCCTCCTGTTATCCCCAGGAGACCCAGACTTATTGTTCATTCTAAGACGTGAGGCAACAGTAACATACATATGCAGCCTAAGCAACTCAAATATGTGTACCACATGACCCCCCCCCAAAACGTCGAAGATGAAACAATACAACACAGTCTGCACATCATGATAAAATCACAAACATCAGTCCACGTGCTGTTTGGGCTTCAACCGTCTTCCGAACTTGCTGTAAGCGGGCTTTACCACTCCCGCGGCGCCATCCTGCTGTGAATCTGCTATCTGAGGATGAGAACTGTTAGTCAATCCCGTGGGGGCTCTGGGGCATGCTCCCTGGGAGGTCTGCTGCGTCGAGGAGCTCTCGCCAACTGCACAGCTTCATCAGCCATCACAAAAGCAGGATTGAGTCTGTCTATGCCAATTGTTTCCCTCCTGCCCCCCAAATCTAGCAAAAAATGCTTATCACCTGTTTCCAGCACTCTAAATGGGCCATCATAAGGTGGTCGCAGGGTTGGGCGCTGAGCATCGTGTCTGACAAAAACAAACTCGGCATTTTTTAAAGCCTTAGGTACAAAAATGCGCGGAAAAGTGTGATGAACGGGGCCAGGAAGCGTGCTCGCTCCCGTGTCACTCAGTAACTGCTGAGCAGGGGGGCACTCTGGCGCAGGATTATCCAGGAGAAACTCCCCAGGCAGCCGGAGCGGCTGCGCAAACACCAACTCAGCTGGGGAGGCTTTTAAGTCCTCTTTAGGTGCAGAACGCAACCCCAATAAAACCCAAGGTAGTCTGTTTACCCAATTTGCATCCGTAAGCGACGCTCTGAGGGCTGCTTTCAATGACCTATGGAAACGTTCGCATAAACCATTAGCCTGGGGGTGATACGCGGTAGTGCGGTGGATCATTACCCCCAGGCTGCGGGCCATCGCTGACCAAAGCTCGGAAACAAATTGAGGACCTCTGTCGGACGTAATATCCGACGGAACTCCAAAACGCGCTACCCAAGCCGTTAAAAACGCGCACGCCACCTCCTCGGCTGTGGTTGATGCCAGTGGGACCACTTCAGGCCAACGCGTGGTGCGGTCCACCATTGTCAAAAGATGTGTGCACCCCTGTGACGGCGGGAGGGGGCCTACGAGGTCGACATGCACATGATCGAACCTCTTGGCCAGGATGTGAAACGACTCTAAGGGGGCTTTAGTGTGTTTGTGTATTTTGGCTCGCTGGCAAGCCATGCAGGCTCTTGCCCACTCCTTAACGTGCTTGCGCAGGCTCGGCCACACAAACTTCTCTCCTACCATTTTGACCGACGCGCGCACCCCCGGGTGCGCCAGAGAGTGAATCGAATCAAAAACACGGCGGCGCCACGCGGTCGGCACCACCGGACGCGGTCGTCTGGTGGAGACATCGCAGATTAGGGGGAGCATACCATCTTGCAGCACCCTGCTCTCCAGCCTTAACCCTGTTGGTCCAGACTGGAGCGCGCACACGTCCGCATCGCTAACCTGATCCGCGGCCATGGCTGCATAATCTATCCCCACGCGGACTGGGGCCGCGCGTACTTCCGCGCTGCTATTTTGCTCCGCGGCCATGGCAGTATAATCTACCCCTGCACGGACTGGAGCAGTTACGGCGCGCGAGAGACAGTCTGCCACTACATTAAGTTTACCCGCTACGTGTTGAATATCGGTAGTAAACTCTGAAATTGCAGCCAGCTGCCTCTGCTGCCGGCCCGACCACGGCTCCAAAACCTTGGCTATCGCGAAAGTCAGCAATGTGGTCGACGAACGCGGTGAAACAACGACCTTCCAGCCAGAACTGGAAGTGGCGAATGGCTAAGTGGAGCGCTAACAACTCCCTGTCGAACGCGCTGTATTTTCGCTCAGCATCGTGCATAGTCCTGCTGAAAAAGGCAAGCGGCTGCCAAGCCCCGGCAACATGCTGCTCTACTACCGCCCCTATGGCCACGTCTGACGCATCAGTAGTGAGCGCTATGTGGGCTGTTGGGTCTGGATGTGCCAACAACGCAGTGTCTGCCAGGGCTGTTTTGACCTCCAAGAATGCGCACTCCCGCTCCGGGGACCATTCGATTGCATTTGTGGGTTTTTGTTTTTTTAGCGCGGCATACAATGGTTGCATGAGCTGCGCTGCGCGGGGGAGGAAACGGTTATAAAAATTCACCATTCCCAAAAACTCCTGTAATGCTTTGACTGTTGTGGTTGGGGAAAATTTGTTACTGCGCACACTTTGTCCGGCAGAGGAACTGCTCCTTCTGGAGAGACCCGGTGCCCCAAAAAATCAATCTGCGTCACCCCGAACTGACACTTCGCTGGGTTGATTATTAACCCGTGCTCTCCCAACCTCCGGAAAACTGCCGTGAGGTGTTTTTCGTGTTCCTCTTCGGACACGCTGGCTACCAAAATGTCGTCCAGGTAGACGAACACAAAAGGGAGATCGTGCAACACCGCGTCCATCATGCGTTGGAACGTCTGCGCGGCGCCTTTAAGCCCAAACGGCATGCGCAAAAACTCAAAAAGGCCAAACGGAGTTATTACCGCTGTTTTGGGAATGTCCTCAGCGCGTACTGGGACTTGATGGTACCCGTGGACCAAGTCTATTTTAGAAAAAATGCGCGCCCCCGCCAGATGAACGGAAAAATCTTGAATATGGGGGATTGGGTAGCGGTCGTGCGCTGTAGCGTTGTTCAACCTGCGGAAATCACCGCAAGGTCGCCACGAGCCGTCAACTTTAGGGACCATGTGGAGCAGGGAAGCCCATGGGCTATTCGAATGCCGGATAATGCCCAACTTTTCAAGGTTGCCGAACTCCTCGCGCGCTATGGTCAGTTTAGCTGCATCCAAGCGCCGAGCTTTTGCAAAAACGGGGGGACCGGCGGTAGTAATAAAATGCTCCACTCCGTGTTTAGCGACGGCTGCTGAAAATGTGGGAACCGTGAGTGCTGGAAACTGAGTGAGGAAAGTGTGGAACTCACCGCCTGCCATAGCGACGTTGGCTTGTGCTGTGGGCGGGGTCACTCGAGCTGCAGAGGGGATAGAGTAAAACAAGAGTGCATTAACCAAGCGTCTATTAGGAAGATCAACCAACAGCCCATGTGAGCACAGGAAATCAGCACCTAACATGTTGAAACTCACCGCAGCTATAATAAATGTCCACTCATATGTACGGCCATGCAGGGACAGAAGCAGAGTCCTTTCACCGAAGGTCTTAATGCTCGAGCCGTTCGCCGCTGATGCTCCGTGACTCCCGGGGCCTGCCAGCCGGTCAGCATAGGTTGGCGTGATGAAACTCACTTGGGAGCCTGTGTCCACGAGGAATTGCCTCCCAGAACGCGCTTCCGTCAAGTAGAGCAGCTTGTTCTGTTCACCGAGGGCCGAGGCTGCTACCGACCCCCGGCTCTGGCGTTTCCCGAGCTCTTGAACTGACACGGTGGTATACACTTGCGTGCCCTCTCTGCGAAACGGCGACGGTAAAAACAGAGGTGGTCTCCTCCGCGATGTTTGGTCCTCACCACCGCCGTTGTCGGTGGGTCTGCCTCCGCCGCCTCTGGCCCCCTGCCATTCCCGGCCGTCGCGCCGAGGTCTGTCGCTGCTGTGGTGGCCGCGTGCCGTCTGCTGGCGTTGAGAATCTGCTGTGCCTCCTGGGCCAGCGCGCGGAAGTCCCGCTGTGCCACAAACCATGAACCTGCCAGGGTCGCCCTCGTCTCCGACGGTAGGGTTCTCAGGAAAATGTGGGTGAAGAGGAAATCGTCGTCGTCTGAGCCTCTCAGCCTCAGCATGTCTTCCATCAGGTCGACAGGCGTGCTTTCTCCCAAGTCGTTCAGGGCCAGGAGTCTCTCTGCTCTCTCCTGGGCTGAGGGAGTGAAACGCTGAATGAGCGCAGCCTTCAACCCGCCATATTTGTCGCCAGCGGGTGGGCGCTGCACCAGGCTCTGCACATGTCGAGCTGTGCGGTCGTCGAGCTTGGCGATAACGTGGTAGAATTTCGTGTCATCTGCCGTTATTCCCCCGAGAGCGAACTGAGCTTCGGCCAAGAGGAAAAAGGAGTCCGGGTTGTCCTGCCAGAATTCTGGTAGTTTGACTGAGACTGCGTTTGCCCGGCTGGTTCCTGGCGAGTCCGGTTCGGGGGAATTGCTTCTGCTCATGATACGTCTTAAGGTCACCAGTGTGGAGAGCGTGAAAAGATGAGGCTGAGTTTATTTCTCAATTCAGGTTTATTAACATTCACGTATCTCCAACATCCTCTCAAACAGAAAAGAGGACCATCCTCCCACATCTGCCCTTTTTATACCTGGGACATCAAAGTACAGAGTCACATTGTCTTTAAATCCCAAGACACAATACATCGCCCCCCAGGTCTTCTCCTCTCCACCTAAAACCCTGGTGGTCAGGAAGTCTCTCAAGGCCATCTCTAGAGATCACATTTCACACCCTCCTGTTATCCCCAGGAGACCCAGACTTATTGTTCATTCTAAGACGTGAGGCAACAGTAATATACATATGCAGCCTAAGCAACTCAAATATGTGTGCCACAGACCAATTTTTTTTTTCTGATTTTATTTTGAATTGGAATTACAAATGAAGGAACCATACACAGATTTGTATTCACTTGCTGAAACAAAAACGACTGTGACGTTTCAAAACAATTGGGGGCGGAATGGAACGCGATATGGAACAGTCACGTGACACCGTCCTTCTGATACAGACCTCGGAACAGCGTTTCGAATCACAAGTTCCGCCTAGGTTCTGGTACGTTCCAAAACACTGTTTCGATTTTGCCATCACTACTTCTTGGTGAGTTACTACTGAAAGGTGCTATAAATGGATCTAAACACTGTCCAAACGCTAATTTGAAAACATTATTGTCTTAAGTTGATGGGAGCACGAGCTTGAGAGGCCGTGAGGCTGTGACTTTTGCGTGTTCATGCTGATACCTCATCTTGGTGAGTGAAAACCGAGTGTGTACTAAATGAACCATGCTAACGCCATGCTAATGTTAGCATTATGCTAATGCTAATCGCGAGTGGATTTTTCCTGTTTAAAAGCAATAGAAAAGGCTATTTTTGTGTCTGTATGGTTTTCCTAAATGTGATTTCAGTTCACAACAGTATGCTGAAGTACTTTTAGTTCTTTTGCACTATTTCTGTCGAATGTAATGTGTAGTTTGATGCTAAAAGCATATTGTGTTGGTTTCCTGTGTAAATTCATAGGTTATGCTAAACCCAGTAGCTCAGACAGGGTTTTACTGATTTTAAAAGGGGATATTGGAAGTAATGGGACAGTATATTCCCTGGTCATGTGATAAATTAATTGTAATTCATTTCATGATTTACAAAGACAAGGTTAAAAAGGATTAATCATAATTTCATGGTTAAATGATGTAGAGATAAAAAGAGAAATTCATTTAATTGGTTACATGAGGAAAAAAAAAAGTATTTCATGTACTACCAGAGAGATTGTGAGAAAAGAACACATGCATGTAAGATGTGAAATAAGATAAGATAAGATAAGATAAGCCTTTATTAGTCCCACAATGGGGAAATTCCAGGATTGCAACAGCACAGGGATAGCAACACTCAGAGCAACAATCAGAAGGCAAGAAAAAACAAGAGCAGCTAGTATACATATGTACATATTAATATAAATATATATATATATATATATATATATATTTATATATAGATAGATAGATAGATAGATAGATAGATAGATAGATAGATAGATAGATAGACACACAGTGCGGAGCATTGTGGCTGGTGGATGTGCAGCAGAAAGTCTAAGCTCTCTCTCCGCAGATGCGGCGGGCCAGCTGGATGTCTTTGGGCATGATGGTGACCCTCTTGGCGTGGATGGCGCACAGGTTGGTGTCCTCGAAGAGACCCACCAGGTAGGCCTCGCTGGCCTCCTGCAGAGCCATGACGGCGGAGCTCTGGAAGCGCAGGTCGGTCTTGAAGTCCTGAGCGATCTCCCTCACCAGGCGCTGGAAGGGCAGCTTACGGATGAGCAGCTCCGTGGATTTCTGGTAGCGACGGATCTCTCTCAGAGCCACGGTACCGGGCCTGTAACGGTGAGGCTTCTTCACTCCGCCAGTGGCCGGAGTGCTTTTCCGAGCAGCCTTGGTGGCCAGCTGCTTCCTGGGGGCTTTTCCTCCAGTAGATTTACGGGCGGTCTGCTTGGTTCTTGCCATCGCTCTTTATTATTCTGTCTTATATTTCTTGCACGCCGCCTAAACTCCAGCCCGGCACCCGCGTCGTTTTCGCTTCAGTTCTCCCGGTATGTCGAGTTTCTCCGTTAGCACCGGGTGGCGGTTGAGTGCTAGCTAGCTCTTCCCTGCTGTATCGTCTCCTGCTGTAAACAGAGGCTCCGTCTGCCGACTCGGGAGACCTTTGGGGCGATCTGTGTGTCCGTGATATATATAGAGTGAAAGGTGTACTGGATCAGAAAGTTATCACCAGATCAGAAAGAAGAAGGAAGATAAAAAGACTCAGAATTGAGCCGCTGTTGCAAAAGGCAGCCAACGCAAATGTGAATTGTAAGATATTACTATATTACTGGATTGTAACAATAGTAATATGAGGGAAGAATTTAAACACTAAGCTATAGTGTTATATAAGAAGAGATTGGAAAATGAATTACTCTAGCTGTAAACGATAATACCATTATTGTTGTGCAGGCTAGGTTTTTTTGGTTGCCGATTAAGAACCTTCTGGATCCTGGATTCTCTCCGAATGGAGATGGCGAGCCTGACCCGAGACCTGAACCAAGACTGAACCGAGATCTGAACCAAGATCTCGATTGAAGAACATCCTTCCTCTCTCCAGTGCACAAAATTCAAAGTGGTAACAACTCAAGCCGCCGCTTTAAAAGAGGAAAAGAAACCTGAGTCTGGAAATACAAGATATCTTGACTGGTCAAACGACTAAAACAAAAAGACGAACAAACACTGAGCTCAGTAGGACATTTTGGGGGTTTTATTTCATGCTGGCCGTTGTTATATTTGTATATTTGTAAATTGTTTGTATACTCTGTTTTCTTTATCTTTAAAAATAACAGCCATTATTGCTCATTTCTTGCCTCCAGCTATTTCATTCCACACTCATTTTAATTCCCTATTGTAATCCTTACGAACCTAGCAACTGGTCTACACTTAATAATTTCCCTTACCTAATTAACGTAAGGCAAGGGTTACAAGAGCATTTCAGGAAAGCCAGGGAAAATACAAAACTAATTTGCTTCAATAATTAATAAATTAAAGAAAATGTGAAGAAAATGTCAAACACTCCATTATGACGTGTGAGCGATTAAAATGTGGAAAAAGTGCAGTCAATTGTTGTATCTTGTGGATGATTGTGGCCAGTGTATCTTAACATTTTTATTTGAACAGTACAGCAAAGGTTCGTGGCTCCGCCCATGCCATGTGGAGACATACAGAGAGCAGCACAAGTGTACCCCCATCAGGACTGGCTGATACTGAGTCAATCATGTACAGTGGTGTGAAAAAGTGTTTGCCCCCTTCCTGAGTTCTTATTTTTTTGTGTTTGTCACACTTAAATATTTCAGATCAAACAAATTTAAATATTAAAGATAAAGATAGTTTTTAAATGGTGTTTATTATTAAGGGTAAAAAAGAATCCAAACCTACATGGCCCTGTGTGAAAAAGTGATCCCCCCCCCCCCCACGTTAAAACATAAATTAACTGTGGTTCATCACATCTTTGGAAAGCTGAGTTCAATTTCTCTAGCCACACCTGTTATGTCGTAACTCGTAGACAAGGATGACGGCAGGAGTGGAGCTGAATGCTTCTTTATTATTAAGCTGATCTCAGTGCACCTGCTGTGCATGCAGCCACTGGCAGAGGTAAGGCAGAAGAGACCGTCCCTCTACCCGCAGTAGAAGTAGAAGTAGTGGTCGCCTCAATCCCGAAGCGTCTTCTTCACCACACCTCCGAGCGCTCCATCAGTCTGGGGCTGTGCCTTTCCGCCTTCCTCGGGGCACGCCATAGCCAATTAGGATGGCGCCACGAGCCATCCGACAGCAGAAGATAACCATCATGCCGCACATCCGTCACCTGCAGCCGACCCTGATACTGCTCCATCTTCAGCTTTTCACTCACCCGCCTGGACCTCGCCTCTGCTCGAGCCTGAACCCAGTCCGCGACTCCAAGCGGGGCCTTGCATCACCTGCTGTGTTTCAGCCTGGCACTCACTCCTCCAGTGCCACTCAGTCCTGCCCCGACTGCTTGTAGATCCACTGCTATCCCCGCCCCTGTGGTCCCGTGTTCACCAGTCCTCCACGGCCATGTTCTGGGAATGCCTGAGACCATCGTTTGGGCATCACTCGCCGCTGCAGATCCTCCCCCATGCCACCCAGTGCCCACATCCAAGGCAGCTTGGACACTGGTACCGGGACCCTCCCGCGGTGACCCTGAGTGCAACACGGCTTGTCCACTTTCCAGAGTGCCCAGCAACTGTTCATTCCACACAGCGTCGTCCCTAACTCTCGGAACCGGTCGGTCCCACAGTCCGCAGCCCAACCACTCTTCCCCAGCGCCATTCTTGATGGAAAATCCAAGGCCATAAAACAGGTTGCAGCCCATGATGTTAGAACCATAGGCCATCACGACGAACTCCACATTGGCCATCTCTGCCGATTTGTACTGAGCCGTCAGTGTGACGGTACCCACCATGCCCAACCGTCCTCCTCCATAGCCACAAAGTGGCGCTGAGATACATCCAATCCTCTAACTGTAGCCCAATTCAGCACCGAACTCTTTGCTCCCGTGTCAACCAGCATCGGTGCCAGAACTCAATCCAGAACCACCGTGCACCGTGTGCACCCACAGGTACTCGGGGACACCATGTGTATCACCGTCAGGGCAGGGGGAATTGAATTCCTGCGTGGGCTCTCCTGCTTTGCTGACTAGCATACTCTTGTGAAGTGGTGTAGACAAGCCACATTTTCTGCAGCGCTTCCCTCTTGCCGCACACTCTCTAGCTTTATAGCGGTGCTTCATAGACCCACAACCCATACACCTGGGCTTCCCCGGGGCAGACCTCATCCGTGCAGCGTTGGCCTCCTCTACGTCATCCTCGACGCTCCCATCGCTGTCCGGATCCACTACCAGTACAGCCATGTGGGATCTTGAATTTTCCGATGAAAGGCGCTCACTTAGCTCCCGATTTAGCTTGTCCGCTGCTTCCAGCTGTAGCACCAACTCAACAGCCCTAGTCAGCGTCAACTCACCCGGGAATGAGAACAGCTTGGAGTGGACTGCAGCAGAGTTGGTGTGTTCCGCCAACTGGTTGCAAACCATTTCTTCCTCCAAAGGCCCGAGCCGGCACTCAGCGGCCAACTGCCTTAAGTCTGACACGAACCGCTGGGTCGGTTCGCCTACCTGTTGGCGGCACTGTCTGAACTTAATCCGTCTGACGATGACATTGTCCAGTGCCCTAAAACAGCAGGTCATTAACTCAACCACTTGTTCATAATTGTCCGCATCTCCAAGCGCGCCCAAAATTCTCTGTTCCTCCATTCCTAAGTTGTATACCAACAACACACGAGCCCTCAGCTTCTCCATTCGTCCCAGGTCCAATGCCATCATGCATGTCTGGAAAACCTTGTACCAATGAGGACACGGCACAGGTGGCTTCCCTGGGAGCTCCATGAATGGACGAATAGGTGTTCCACATGCCTCCATGATTTTACCTCTCGTCGCCAAATGTTATGTTGTAACTCATAGACAAGGATGATGCCAGGAGTGGAGCTGAACACTTCTTTATTATTAAGCTGATATCGGTGCACCTGCCGTGCATCTGGCAGAGGTAAGGCGGAAGAGAACGTCCCTCTACCCACAGCCTCTTATATGCCCACGGGGTTGGCTGAACCGGAAGGCGGACCAACCACTCCGTGCCACACAAATAAGAGCTCCAACAGTATAACCATATATATGAACAGTAACTACATAGTAACACCCAGGCCTGATTACTGCCACACCTGTTCTCAGTCAAGAAATCACTTCAATAGGACCTGCCTGACAAAGTGAAGTAGACCAAAAGATCCTCAAAAGCTAGACATCATGCTGCAATCCAAAGAAATTCAGGAACAAATGACAAACAAAGTAATTGAGATCTATCAATCTGGAAAATGTTATAAAGCCATTTCTAAAGCTTTGGGACTCCAGTGAACCACAGTGAGAGCCATTATCCACAAATGGCGAAAGCATACAACAGTGGTGAACCTTCCCATGTGAGGCCGGCCGACCAAAATTACACCAAGAGCGCAGTGACGACAAATCCAAGAAGTCACAAAAGACCCCACAACAACATCCAAAGAACTGCAGGCCTCACTTGCTTCAGTTAAGGTCAATGTTCATGACTTCACCGTAAGAAAAAGAACATAAAGGCTTTTCTCAGTTTTGCCAGAAAACATTTTGATGATCCCCAAGACTTTTGGGAAAATACTCTGTGAACTGATGAGATAAAAGTTTTAACTTTCTGGAAGGTGTGTGTCCCATTACATCTGGCGTAAAAGTAACACAGCATCTCAGAAAAGGAACATCATACCAATAGTAAAATATGGTGGTGGTAGTGTGATGGTCTGGTGCTGTTTTGCTGCTTCAGGACCTGGAAGACTTGCTGTGGTAAATGGAACCATGAATTCTGCTGTCTACCAAAAAATCCTGAAGGAGAATGTCCAGCCATCTGTTCGTGACCTCAAGCTGAAGCACACTTGGGTTCTGCAACAGGACAATGATCCAAAACACTCCAGCAAGTCAACCTCTGAATGGCTTAAGAAAAACAAAATGAAGACTTTGGAGTGGCCTAGTCAAAGTCCTGACCTGAATCCAATTGAGATGTTGTGGCATGATCTTGAAAAGGCGGTTCATGCTCGAAAACCCTCCAATGTGGCTGAATTACAACAATTCTGCAAAGATGAGTGGACCACAATTCCTCCACAGCGCTGTAAAAGACTCATTGCCAGTTATTGCACTTGATTGCAGTTGTTGCTGCTAGGGGTGGCCCAGCTAGCTATTAGGTTTAGGGGGCAATCACTTTTTCACACAGGGCCATGTAGGTTTGAGGTTTTTTTTCCCCCTTAATAATAAACACTTTCATTTAAAAACTGCATTTTGTGTTTACTTGTGTTATCTTTGTCTAATATTTAAATTTGTTTAATGATCTGAAGCATTTAAGTGTGACAAACATACAAAAAAATGAGAAATCAGGAAGGGGGCAAACACTTCACACCACTGTAGCTCTGATATACCACATCAATCACCACTTTAAGATACTAGCAGGGCAAAGATTCTTGTTTTTCATGGTCAAACTGAATCTGAACTCAGCAGACAAATGAAGCTTCAAAATTACAAGGAATTACAGTTAGGAGTTAAATCACAATCCGTCAAAATGACAGTGTTAAAATTTTCCATCATGGCTAAAAAAATCTGTCAATGTAGGAGAAATCTCTGTTAACGCAACCACTGTTGTGCAGGACATACATGAGGAAAGCAAGACAGTGGTGAGGTGTGTTGTACTTGTGACAGATGGATTCATCTACAAGTGCCAGTTAAAACTCTGCCATGCAAAGTGAAAGCCATATATCAACAACACCGCCGGTTATTCTGGGCCTGAGCTCATCTGAAATAAACTGACACAAAGTGAAAGTGTGCTGTGGTCTGATTGTTGTGTGTAGAATGTGGTGTGTGTGTGTGTGTGTGTGTGTGGCCCAGAGGGCTTGCCATAGCGGCCCTGGTGGTGACATCAGGCTGGTTGCAGGACCAGTATATAAGCAGACCGCCCGTAAATCTACTGGAGGAAAAGCCCCCAGGAAGCAGCTGGCCACCAAGGCTGCTCGAAAAAGCACTACGGCCACCGGCGGAGTGAAGAAGCCTCACCGTTACAGGCCCGGTACCGTGGCTCTGAGAGAGATCCGTCGCTACCAGAAATCCACGGAGCTGCTCATCCGTAAGCTGCCCTTCCAGCGCCTGGTGAGGGAGATCGCTCAGGACTTCAAGACCAACCTGCGCTTCCAGAGCTCTGCGTCATGGCTCTGCAGGAGGCCAGTGAGGCCTACCTGGTGGGTCTCTTCGAGGACACCAACCTGTGCGCCATCCACGCCAAGAGGGTCACCATCATGCCCAAAGACATCCAGCTGGCCCGCCACATCCGCGGAGAGAGAGCTTAGACTTTCTGCTGCACATCCACCAACCACAATGCTCCACACTGTGTGTCTCTATATATATATATTTATATTAATATGTACATAAGTATACTAGCTGCTCTTGTTTTTTCTTGCCTTCTGATTGTTGCTCTGAGTGTTGCTATCCGTGTGCTGTTGCAATCCTGGAATTTCCCCATTGTGGGACTAATAAAGGCTTATCTTATCTTATCTTATCTTATCTTATCTTATCTTATATTGTGGTTCTCTTAATAAAGTGCAGTTCATTGCTTGGCATAAGACCGACTCCAGTCTCCCGTTATTCAGACATAACATTTTGGTGACGAGAGAAAACTATTGGGGCATACGGGCTACCTCCACCCTTATTACAGTTTCTGGAGTACCCGGGAGAGCCAGCAATCATGTGGCCGAAATGGGTGGCCATATTTGAGGGTTACATCGCTGCGCTGGGCCTAAGTAGGCTCGACAGAGTACAAAGAAAGTACAAAGTACAGCCCGCACGCCACTGTGCGGGCTGCACGGTGGCGCAGGGGTTTAGCACTGCGGCAGCACAGTTTACCCTCGGCCGGGGGATTGCGGGGATCATGAGATCGTGGGTTCGATCCCAGCCCCCGACCAACAGTGAGCTGCATGGAGTTTGCATGTTCTCCCCGTGTTGCGTGGGTTTACTCCGGGATTTCTCCGGTTTCCTCCCGCATACCAAAAAAACATGTAGGTTTAGGGCGCTCGCGCATGCAGCGACCAGCTGCCGGTGACTTGTCACCAGACTGCAAACCAAATCTACCTACGGGTACAAATAAGTAACAAAAAAAAAAAAAAAAAGACGAGCACTTCTGGCCCACCATCTCGACATGGACGGTTAGAGAATTCTCTGCACGTTGGGAGAGACGGGGTCTTATGTGGAAGCTGTCGGGCAGCTGGCTGAATATTTCGCTGAACATACGAGGACCTCGCAGCTGTGGGTAGAAGAGCTGTTGGTGCCGAAAGAAGCTAAGAAGCTAGCTCGGAGAAGCTAACGGCTCAGTTAGGGGCAATGGGAAAGTTAGCCATGAGGCTAGATGTGTGCCAAAATCAAGCTACAAGCTACCAGCTGGACTTCGAGGCAGAACCGGGGCCACGAGTGGGGGAGTCCCTGGTTACCAAAGACGGCAAGCCAGCCGAAGAGCTCAGCACGGTGTGTGACCGTAGCGCTGGTGTTGTTGACAGCGGTGAGCAGTGACAGCAGAGAGGGAGAGCAGTGAACGGAGTCTTCACTGCATCTGGAGTCCGGGCAGGGGAGAGCGGGCGCAAGCAGGCTGGAAGCCCCTGGAAGCAGCAGCGACAGCCAGGCACAGAGGCAGAGCAGCGGAGTGCCTTGGACGAGGGGGCTGGGCACAGCGGCGAAGCGCCTGGGTCAGTGAGTGACGCCAACAAAAGTGATGCTGTGAGCCCCGGGATTGAGCAACAACAGCCAGGCATGGAGGCAGCACAGCGGAGCGCCTTGGACGACAGAGAGGAGGTGTCGGGCGCAGAGGCAGCACAGCGGAATGCCTTGGACGAGGGTGCTGGGCGCAGCGGTGAAGCACCTGGGTTGACGGGTGTCGCCGACGACAGCAACGCTGGGAGCCCCGGGAGAGAGCAGCGACAGCCAGGCGCAGAGGCAGCGCAGCGGAGCGCCTTGGACAAGGGTGCCGGGAGCAACGGCGAGGCGCCTGGGTCAAGGAGCAGCGCCGACGAGCAAGTTTTGGTTTTCCCCGGAGTTCGGCCACAGGGGGCCGAAGTGTTTGGGGTTACAAAAGCGGCAGCTACAGCGGTGTTGAAGGTGGTTGGGAGTGGTCCGACAGGCATGGAGGGACGGCGTGCCGGACAGCAGTACTGTGCGCCCAGAGGAGAGAAGCAGTCGGTGGTGAGAAGAAACATTCTCGCCGGGGAGGTCGGCTTTGATCCCAGGGGCAGGCGGTGGCCAGGGGCGCTCATGCTGTGGGGCTGCCCTGGGCCCCCAAACCAGGTTTAACCTTTGGCTGCCCATGGACATTGGAGTAACGTAATTTTTTCACTGTAAATATGTCTATATGGTGTTTCATAATAATAGTGATAATAGGTTTATTTGTGCATGTGTTTCAAATATATTGTTGGATGTGTGTGATGTGCATGTGAACATGTGTTGTTGGGGATTAATTTTATGTGTTTTATTTTTTTAATTTAGGAGAATGGCGGTTGTTTAACATAAATGGACTCTTTTAGTTTAATAGTGGCAGAATAACCCGTTTTGCCGTGTTGGGAGGAACAGCGGTGTTATGTCCATAATTATAGGAATAACAAGATTACTCGGTTAACAGGGCTTTAATACAGGATGCCAACTATATGCAATAAGGCTTACGGCACTCGCCTGCATGCCAGGTGGCTCCCACGACGAAAGAGGCAAAGCATCTTCCTTCCACCTCCTTTGTACCCAGAGCGGCGTCACCACCGGAAATCGGTAGTTAGCCACCCCGGTCCACGTCCAACCCGGCCGCCATCTTACTAATACCATCTATTTCCATATCTAACAAGCAGTCCACCTGTTCCCCCTAGTTTTTAGTTGTTTTGGGTGAATGTGTTAGGCCATTAGAGTTCACAGTTCCCTGTTATTTTCTTAGTGCATGATTCGGGTCCTAAATTGGGGGTGGGTCTGAATTGTGTGTATGTGCTTTGGGCTTCTGTAAGGGGGAGGGGAATGTTGTGTGTAGAATGCGGTGTTTGCGTGTGTGGCCCTGAGGGCTTGCCGTAGCGGCCCTGGTGGTGACGTCAGGTGGACTGCAGGACCAGTATATATGTATATATATACGTATATTGTGGTTCTCTCAATAAAGTGCAGTTCATTGCTTGGTATAAGACCTACTCCAGTCTCCCGTTATTCAGACATAACACTGATGGGTCCACATTTCAAACTATTTTTGGAAATCGTGGACGTCGTGTCCTCTGGGCTAAAGAGGAAAACAACCATCTAGTTTGTTGGCGTTAAGTTGAAAAGCCTGTATCTGTGATGGTATGGGTTTCATGTGATGGTATGGGTTTCATGTTCAGTGACCACAAGATTTTGTCTCTGCTGTTTGCAGATGATGTGGTTCTACTGGCTTCATTGAGCAATGACCTACTGGTCTTACTGGAGCGGTTTGCTACTAAGTGTGAGGCGGCCGGGATGAGAATCAGCACCTCCAAGTCCGAGTCCATGGTCAGAAAAGAAATCAGTACTTTTCTATTTTGGCTCAGGAAATGTCTGCTGTATTAGTCTTTCTTTATATGGTTTGAATTATACTATAAGGTACATGTGGCTAGCTTGTATTTGATTTTTCTCATATGAACACATCTAAGAGGAAAACCTCACAAATTACTTAAAGTTGCGCATTTATAAGAAAAAAGTCACAAATTTATCACAAAATTTACAAATTTATAAGGAAAATATATATCTACATATTATTCCATCTAGCTACATTGCTCTGCACTGTGTGTGTTTATATACTTGCATATTTATTCCATCTAGCTACAATGCTCTGCACTGTGTGTTCATATACTCATATATTTATTCCATCCAGCTACAATGCTCTGCACTGTGTGTCTGTGTGTGTGTGTATATATTTATTTTATAGTAATATGTACATATGTATATTAGCTGCTCTTGCTTGCTTGTTTTTTTCTTGCCTTCTGATTGTTGCTCTGAGTGTTGCTATCCCTGTGCTGTTGCAATCCTGGAATTTCCCCGTTGTGGGACTAATAAAGGCTTATCTTATCTTATCTTATCTTATCTTAAAAGGTGCTAAATTGATAAAAAAAAAAAAACAGTTGTAAATTTAGGTTAAAAAATTCACAAAATGAAGAGGAAAAACGTCACGCACTGGTGAGAGTAAAGCTTACACTTGTCATAACCCGAGTGTCGGTTCTGGCCACACTCGGGTCTCATATCTTTTTTTTCCCTGGCTTTGGCAGCTGAGGATTCCTTCCAGCTCCTCGGGCTCTTATTGTGAAGGCGCCCGGGGGAGCTCCCTGCTGTCAAAGTCAGCTGCTGCTCCGCTGTCATTAGGAGCAGCTGTGCCGCGTTGGGGTCATTAGCCGCCAGAGATATAAGCGGGTGCTAAATGTCCTCCAACGCGGCAGTCTCTGTTATGATCATCTGTTACGTTCACCTACGTGCTGTTGTGCTCCTGTTATGCTCAGTGATGTTCCTGCTTGCCTAGCTCATCATTGTTAAAGTTGTCGTCTCGTAAGGTACGTTCCCTTGAGACTCACCCTTACTGTTGTCCGTCTGGCTTCGGGTGCTCCCCGGCTCAGACGTCACCCAGCCACTGTATGTGTTCTGTGTGTGTTCATCCTTCTCTGCAATAAAATATCACTGCAAACTCACTGGTGACTGAGGCGTCTTGTGATGGTCCGTGAGGGCCATCGTGACAACACTCTACTGAAGTAACTTTTTTCAGATGGTATTTTTTACTCTTATTTGAGTACTATTACTTATACTTGAGTAATTGTTATCATAATGTAAAATTACTTTTACATTACAACAAATTTTGGTTACTCTACCCACCTTTGGGGCTCTGTAATTAGAACTTTTACAGGAGTCAGCTTTTTACATGTCAGTTATGTGATGCAGCTGCACAGCAAAAGTTGGCAAATCCCCCCCCCCCCCCGCGCTCCACTGAGGGTAATCAGCACTACGCAGACCACAAGAGGGTCCCAGGGCCGAATTACAAGACTGAACAGCAGGTCTGGATGGCCACGGACCAGGTCCCACTGAAGGCTGAGTGTCGGAAGTTCGCTCCCCGGTTCATGGGCCCCTTCCCTGTCACGAGTAGCATCGGCGACTCTACTGTCCGGCTCCAGCTCCCACGGGCATTCCGCGTGCACCCTACCTTCCACGTCTCTAAGGTGAAGCCTCTCTCTTCCAGCTCTCTCTGCCCTCCCCCGAAGCCACCTCCTCCTCCCAGGGTCCTTGACAGATACATCACGCACACCATGAAGGAGATCTTGGATGTACATCGTCGGGGCCAGGGTTTCCAGTATTTGGTCGACTGGGAGGGCTATGGCCCAGAGCATCAGTCATGGGTCCCTTGGTCTAATTTCCACGACAAAGGGATGGTCCGGGATTACCATCGTGCCCACCCAGAGAAGCCTGGGCAACCGCCAGGAGGTGTTTCTTGAGGGGGGGGCACTGTCATATGCTGGTGAGCGCTCATCCCCTCCTTCCTGCTCACCGCCTTCCGCATCAGACGCACCTGCTGATTCCTGCTGGGCCAGCGTTTATAAGGAAGCGATCTTCAGTGATTCAACGCTGGCTCGTTTGGGTATACTGCTCAGCAGACAGCTCCTTAAGCAAGCGGTTGTGTTGCATATGACCTTGCCTTAAGTTTCTTCTCCTCCATCTTTTTCAGGTTGCTGCAAACAAAGCGATGCGTCTTCGGGGATTTGGTGCACTCGCCAGCCTATTGCTCCACCTCAAGTCAGCCCTCCTTCTCCACCCGATCAGACCTCTTCAATCATACCCGACTGGCAGTTATTACCTGCTGGTTCACCTCCTTCGCTGGGTTCTGTGCCGGTCTCTCCTCATCTTTCACGTGAGTGGTACTATTTGCTTCCCATCATTTCTCCATTCCTCCCTAACCAGTCTCGTCTGGCCTCCGCAGGGCTTCTGCTTATCTGGCGAGTGACTGGCATTTTCCTCAAGATAGCGGTTTTGAAAATTCTAATATAAGGTCAAACATTCTTTGTTTGCTCTCTTGGTGATTGCACGTTGCACTCAGGTTGCTTGTCCAGCCAATATGACAGGAAGTCCAGTTGGTTAAACTTGGCTAACCAAACACTTTTACATAGATAGATAGATAACTTTATTGTCTGTCCCAGTCAGTGACAGAAATTCTTCTTAGAAACGGCTACAACAATATAACACATTCAACACTCTCAAAAACATGTTCAAACTAACAGGATAAAAACAGTTTTAAAAAGGAAACATGGTTAAAAAGGAAATAGCAAATAAAATCATTTGGCAGAAAATATTAATAACTATTAAAAATTAATAGTGATTAATAGATAAATGCTGATAGCTAATACTGATAGCTAACTGAAGTATGATAACTATTTGAGTTTGTTCAGGATTGTTACTGCAGAAGGAATAAATGATTTCTTGTAAATGTTTTTATGGGCCAATGGAACTTTCTATCGTCTGCCTGATAGCAGTAACTGAAAAGAGTGATGGAGGGGGTGAGATGGGTCCTCTGTGATCAGGGTGGCTTTCCTGATCACAGAGCGCTGATACAGTTCAGACAACAGTGTCTGTGGTGAGCCAATGATTTTGCTAGCCTGATTAACTATACGGGAAAGCTTTGTTTTGTGCTTGATGAAGAGGGAGCTGTACCAGGATGAAATGTTAAAAGTGAGAATGGATTCAATTAATGAAGTGTAAATCAGAGTTAAAATGTGTCTACTGACATCAAAAGTCCTCAGTTTTCTCAACAGGTGGAGGCGTTGTTGTGCTTTTTTATAAATAGAGTCAACATGGTGTGCAAAAGACAGGCCATCTCTATTCCCAAATATTTAAAAACTTGAACTTGCGCAATAGCCTGACCCTGGATACTGAAGGGTGTAAAGAGAGTAACTGAAAGTTTCTCTTTGCTCCCACAGCACAACTCCTTAGTCTTTGTGGTGTTTAACTCCAGAGAGTTTTGATTAAAAGTCTGAGCTAGATCATTGACTGCCTGCTGATAGTGGGTCAGTGCAGTATGTCAGATGAGCCACCAAGGCCATGTCATCTGCATATTTAAAAAGAGTCATTCCTTCACTGTCACAGGAGATGATATTTGTGTACACAGAAAACAGAACCGGAAATAAAACAACCTTGAGGAAGACCTGTGTTTAAAGTCAACTTGCTAGATGTAAAACCATTTAAAAACACTTGTTGTGGCCTGTAATGTAAAAAACTGTGAATCCATAAAATCAATGTTGGGTGAACCTGCAGGTCTGTCAAGTGATGTAGCAAGGTGCCTGTGTGTACAGTGTTAAAAGCAGAAGAAAAGTCCATAAACAAAATCTGTGTGTGTGGGTGTGAAGAATCCAGTTGTTTAGTGACAGTGTCTAGAAGTGTAAGACATGCATCCTCTACACCCTGTTTTGCCTTATAGGCAAACTGGAGGGGATCCAATTTGTGTGACAGCATGTTAGTCAAAAAGTCACACACCACTCGCTCCATACATTTACTGTGGTAATCCAAGCGCTGAGCTCATCCGCGCTCGGGTTACTCAGTATTTTTCTCTTTTTCTCCCGTATTATTTCTGTTTGGTTATTATTGGTGTCCCCAGGGCTTTTACTGTGACAGCGCCGCGGCTGAAATTCTGGCTGTCAAAGTCGAGCCGGCACTGTCACAGCTAATCTTGATTTTGGTCATTACGTTTCCTCCTCTCCTGTTTGGTTCATTGCTTTTTGTTATTAGTACTTAAGGGAGCAGCTGAGGCTCACTCCTCACTGCGACCTACATCTACCAGGACTGGAGTCCCTATCCCAGGATCCAGTCTTCCTTCAGTGTTTGGTTTGTCCTTGCTTCATCATTCGTGTTTATTCTATAGCGTCAGGTTCCGCCCTCGCTGCGCTCTTGCATTGATGGTTAGTGTTTATTTTGTGTTCTAGTTTAGTGTATGTGTTTTGCCCCACGTGGTTCTTTATTTTGTTATTTCTGAAAATAAACAAGCAAACTTTCTGTTGGCATCTGGCGCCTCATTTATGCCCTGAAAGGGGCAAACACGACATTTACAGAGCACAGAGGTCAGGGCCACTGGTCTGTAGTCTTTCAGGTCCTTAGGGTGAGTCTTTTTGGGGATTGGAATGATGGTAGATTCCTTCCACTGATCAAGGACACATCCAGAATCCAAGAGATGCTGAAAAAGTCTGGTGAGGACTCCACCTAGCTGAGTGGAACATTCCTTGAGGATTCTGCCTCTGAGCCTATCAGGGCCAGTGGCTTTGTGTTGGTTGACCCTATGTAAGATGGACGTCACAAGTTGCTCCTCAATGATAAGGGGTTCATGGGGGAGATGGAAGGTGGGGAGGTCCAGGTGGTCAGTGTGCTGCTGGTATTAAAACGGGTGAAGAAGGTGTTAAAACTGTTCTGTAAAGGAAGTTGGGTCTGGGCAGTTGACCATGGCAGGTTTTGGGGCTCTGCCCATCATGATGTTTAGACCCTGTCATGCCTCTCTCGCACTTCCTGATGTGAATTTCTGCTCCACAGTATTCTTATAATTTATTTTAGCCAGCTTCACCATCCTTCCAAAATCTTTCTGCAGTTCCTTCACCCTCTAACTGGCCTGGGGTGCACTTACCAAACTACGATGGAGGTTAGCCGTGAACCAACATAGTACGATGGATCATTCAACTAACGATCATCTAACTTAAATTACTTATGTGAAATGAATGAGTATGGACCTCTTGCACAATGTAGAGTGAGGTACTTCTGCATTCCAGACTCTGAGCAGCTCTACTTTCTGTTCCATTATTTCCCATTTCCTGGTGTTTTCTCATCAATAAGTCAAAGTCAAAGTGCAAAGTGCCTTTATTGTCATTTCATTGCTAAAAAACAATACAACAAAATTGAAATGCTACTCCCTAAAAAACTATCACACTCAGTTCATTCATGAATTTAACATTCTCATAATTACAACAATAAATAATGCCTAAAACAATAACACCTAAAAAAGTTAAATACAATATGTACATAGCAATAATTAAAACATACTGAGCAATAAATAAATAAGACCATCTTATACACAAGGTTATTGCCACAAAATAATCTAAAATAACAGCAGTCTGTATGTGTTACATAAATCCATTCAAAATACGTACTGGTGTTGGGAAAAACTATGATTAAACCTGGTAGCCCAGGTTTTATGGGATCTGTACCGCTTCCCTGAGGGGAGCAAGTGAAAGAAATCATGACCTGGATGAGTGCAGTCCTTAATAATGGCAGTAGCTCTGCTGAGGTACCGAGACCTGGAAATCTCTTCCAGAGGAGGGAGAGAACAGCCAGTGATTTTTTGTGCAGTCTCGATCACTCTCTGCAAGGCTTTGCGGTCTGGAGCTGAACAGCCCTCATACCAAACCGTGATGTCATATGACAAAATGTTCTCAATAGCAGAGCAATAAAATAAAACCAGCAACTGTGCATTCAGGCCATTCCTCTTGAGGAGCCTCAAAAAGTCTAGACGTTGTTGAGCCTTCTTTATTGTAGCTATGGTGTTAACTGCCCAGGTGAGGTTGTGAGAAATATGAACACCCAGAAACTTAAAAGCCTCCACTCTTTCCACATACTCCTTGCATACATATAGAGGAGGCGGCTCACTACTATGCTTCCTAAAATCAATAATGAGTTCTTTTGTTTTTTTTGTATTCAATAGCAGATTATTATCTGAGCACCATCTCACCAGTTTCTGGACCTCATCTCTGTATGTGGACTCATCTCCTCCTGATATGAGCCCCACCACTTTTGTATCATCCGCAAACTTCACTATAATGCTTATGGGATGAACAGGTATGCAGTCATATGTGTACAATAAATACAAAGTGGGGCTCAACACACAGCCCTGTGGCGAGCCTGTGTTAAGCATGACTGTTGAGGAGGAATGGGGTCCGAGTCTAACAGTCTGTGTGTGATTTGTTAGAAAGTACTTAATCCAGCTGCAAGTATGAGTAGGCAGACCAAGCTGAAGCAATTTACTGATGAGAATATTGGGAATAATTGTATTAAATGCCGAGCTATAGTCTACAAACAACATTCTTACATAGCTCCCCTTGTCTTCTAAATGACTGAATGCCGAGTGGAGAGCTACAGCAATAGCATCTTCAGTGGATCTGTTCCGCCTGTTGGCAAACTAGTACCGATCAAAGGCTGAGGGGAGACTAGGCAAAAGATGTTTCAATACCATTTTCTCAAAGCACTTCATAACAATGGGTGTTAATGCTACTGGTCGATAGTCATTCAGACTGCTGATAATGTTTTTTTAGGCACAGGGATGATGACTGCAGATTTTAAACACTGTGGAACAGAGACTGCCTTAAGAGACAAATTAAAAATGTCAGTCAAAACAGAGCATAGCTGATCTGCACATGCTCTGAGCACCTTTCCTGGCACTCCATCGGGACCAGTAGCCTTTCTCGGATGAACTGCTCTCAGTGTAATGGTAACAGCAATAACCAAGGGAACAAGTCAGGTAACAACAGGAAGTTAGACATGTATTTCAGTGAGTTTCACAGATAACTCAGTATTCATAGACAGAGGGCCCTATTATGGCTCAAAACTAGCAACACAAAGACTTTGCGTCCAGCCGCATCTCTTTTAAAAGTAACCACTCCAACAAGGGGAAAGCACACACAAAGTCATTTATTATTTTAATAACAATGGTGCAAAGCATGAAAATGGACAAAACATTGCTAGAAATCATCAAAACCACTGGCTAAAAGCACAAAGTGTGGTGCGAATTCACATTTGTCGCATTGTGTTCCAGAGATTAATTTATACAGGTATGTTATCATGACACTGTTGTAGTAGTCCTCAATTAAACTAACTTTGAAGTCATCACAGCATTTTGATTGTTTGGGGCCCTCAGTGGTTGTTAAAGTCTCTGAGGCATTTTCTGCCCACATCACACTCTTTCAAAAAACACCCTTGAATCTTTTTTTTCTGATGATCGTGCTGATTTTCTGCCCTCATGCCTGATTTCAGGACAACAAAGCTGATGGAAACTCAACAGGAGCAGCTTCTACTGTATAATTGTGCTCAGCGAGCTGCAAGAGTCTCAGCTCAGCAAACAGACACCATCAGCAGATGGCCTGTCCTTCATTACTGTTCCTCCTGGGATGTTATGGGCAAATCAGCACTATCTGTGCAGTTATTTATTTTTGTTTGAATATATATTAATATAATGGATAGACTAAGAAAATGTTGATGATTCATAAGTACAAATGTAATTCATTGTATTAAAAAAAAGAGCTTGTTTCCAGGAGTTATTTTTGTCTAATGAAAGCATGCCATTCTAAGTAGTGGAAACATAGCCAATAAAACTATGAATGTCACATTACCTCAGGGACGCACACACCTGTGTCATCAGTATGGGTGTGCACATTCAAGTTAAATACCACAAGCAAGTTCAGGCACATTACACGTACACATATCTTGGAGACACTAGACTTCATTTGAACCCTCCTGCCACACTGTAAGTCTAAATATTTTACATTTTTTATGAGATTTAAATTATTTAAGAAGAAAATGGTGAATCAATATAACTGTTCTCATTTAATTTTGAACATGCTCTCACATAAAACAAATCTGAAATTCAGTTTTACAAATTGCTGAAGTTACCATTCCGGTGTCCTACTCGTGGGACGTTTTGCATTGGCTGGATACTGGCTGGAATGGTAAGAGGTTTTAAAAGAAGTTATTGTTGCCCCTGTACAGGGTCCATGAGATTACAATTAGGATGGACCTTGAGATTTAATTAAGAACAATATGGATTGTGGGAGGAAACTAGGCACCCAGAGTAAACATGCAAACTCCACACAGAAAGGGTTCTACCCTTACCAGTCTGGGGAGTTGAACCAGCTCAACCATTGCTGCAGTGAAGCTGAGTTAGTGGCTGGGTATAATGTTTCTGTCTCTGACTGAAGGTGAACATGGCATCAGTGTCACCCAGCTCCAAGCTTAACAAGGCGGTGCGTCAACAGTACATGAGCCTGCCTCAAGGCACCAAGTGCCAGGTGACTTACATCTGGATTGACGGCACAGGAGAGCAACTTCGCAACAAGACAAGGACTCTGGATAAAGAACCAACCAGCATCGACGGTAAATCATATATATTCTTCCACTTTTTAGATCAAGATATGGTATGCTCGCAACTAAGAGCAGAAGGGTATATAAAGATCTACTTATGCATCAGGGGAAAAAAAATAGAAAAATCACAATTCAGCAATTTTTCTCAAAGAGCTAAGTCATAATCTTCAAAATTTGAAAGATAAATGGCTTGAAATTGTCATAATACACCAGATTTTAGACCAAAAAGCAGGACAGAATACACATGGACAACGATATGAGGCAAGAGAATGGATCTTTATTAAACTGCTTGATAACAACTGCCCACTGGGCAGGAAAGGCGACGCCTGCAAGAAACAGAGAGTTGGATGAGTAGCCAGAATAACAGGCATGGGCACAGAATGAGTTTTTATACAACTGGCTTACTTGAAGGTTCAGATTCCCAGGCAAAAACGTGGCGCCAGAGAATTTCTGAGGTAAGGGGGTTAGCGCGATATAGAAAATGTGCAACGCTTACTTGGGGAGGGTTTTTCCAGGAGTAGAGAGAATCCATGAAGTGGCAACACAAGGAGAACTCAATGACAGGCAGCTAGAGTAACTTGATAGTCGCAGAGATCAACAGAGCAGGGGTCAACAGATGGGCTGTAATGGCTTAGGGCCCCTTTACACAGCTGAGGGATTGGGCCTACTTTTGATCTTTGGGGTCGGTTGGGAGATCCTTGTGTGTTTTGGACTGAGTCCAAACTTTGAGGAGACCGTGGACATGACTGAAGATCATTGATCCATCAAAAACTGACCAGATCTCTCAATGATCTCCACCCCTTTGTAAAGGGGGTATTACTGGTAAATTCAGACACAAGGAGTAGACTCATGAACTTAACAATCCTACATTGAGCTTCTAATAAAGATGCCACCCAGCAATTAGCTGAGCATGGGAAACCACCAGCTGCACCTGATAACCTGATGAGGAGGCTACATAACAGCCAAAGAGTAGACTGTGCAAAGGTATTTATGCGCTCACCCAAATTCATCTAAGAAATAGCTCACCTTATGTATGATGTTGGTAGTTTTGGTACTCCTACTTCAAGATTGTGGGTTAAACACATTTTAGCCAAATGGATTCAATCATTTTTGTAGGAATCAAATCTAAAGGGGCCTATTTCAGTGATGTAGTCGACAGTCTATTGTCTATAGTGCAGAGTGCATTTATGGGTGTATCCAAGTCCATTTTGTTATCATGGCAGTGGGAAAACGGTCTTTGCGCTGTGAGAAAAGCACAAAGAGACTTGTCTAATTATTCAGTGTGTGATCCAGTCCAATGGTACTGGTAAATTTATTTAGATAGCACATCTCATACACAAGGCAGCACAATGTGATTTACAAAATAAAAAGAATAAAATGACAAAAGTCAGTATACAGGTTAAAATGACATCCTAACACACACAGTAAAAGATATTTAAAAAAAAAATAACCATATGCACAAGAAAATAAAAATGTTTTCAATTTAGCTTTAAAAATGTTTAAATTTGGAGCACACTTAAGATCACACTTAAAATCCCAGGTCATGCTGTGTTTCCTCATGCGCTCCTGTCAGTAGGAGCTACACGATTTCAAAACATGCTGCTGAAATAGCATTAACAATGTACTTTTGATGATAGACCTCCTTTTTCCTGACCAGAAGCATCAAAACAGGGCCCAAAAGCTCTTTTGTCTACGGCACATGTGAAGACTCCTGTTTAGTTGGCATAAATACAGTGGCCAGGGTTACAGTAGCACAGTCACCCATTGAATACTGTGGAGTTAACAGTTTTCTTCCTTAGTTTGTGTCATTTGTAGCTTTCTTCAGTTTCATAACTTTTCAGTTGCTTATTCTACAGCAGTGTTATTTTTCCAGTTTCCAGTTCCAGTTTCTCACTTCAATTAAGCTGTTTTTCAAGTTGACAAAAAAAAAAAAAAAAAACATGTACAGGAACTTGTTTAGACAGTTTGCATGACACAACTGTGAAGAATCCAGTTCTGTCAGGTGCACTTTTTAAAAACTAATCTGCATCTTATCAGATGTTCCAGAGTGGAACTTCGATGGCTCAAGCACCTACCAGGCTGAAGGTTCTAACAGCGACATGTATCTCATCCCTGTCCGAATGTTCAGGGATCCATTCACCCATGACCCCAACAAACTGGTCCTCTGTGAGGTCCTCAAGTACAACCGCTTACCTGCTGGTACTTTTAAAATTACTTTTTATGTTTTGTTTTGTTAGCTGCAATTTCTGTTAGATCAAACCAAATAAGTTGTTGCTGTCTCCCTTCCCCTAGAAACTAATCACCGAGCAAAATGTAAGAAGGTGATGGAGAAGATCAAAGAGCACTGCATCTGGTTTGGTATAGAACAGGAGTATACACTGTTAGGAACAGACGGACATCCCTTCGGTTGGCCCACAAATGGATTTCCAGGTCCCCAAGGTGAATCATCTTTATTTTCCTATAATCAATTTATGTGTGATACTAAATACGCGACCTTTTTGTTAAGGCAGCCTCAAACTGGGAAGGTGTGTTTGAGGAATGAGAAAATTGCTGTTTATTGTGTGTAAAGGACACACTGCAACTCAGGTTGTCAATGTGAACCAACTTCTTGACTTTGCTCAGCACTGTTGCAGCACTGACGGTAAAAGGTCAGTTAACTGTCAGTGTTTGTCTCTGAAGCAGATATGCCGAAATTATTTCCCAAAAGAAACAAGGATGATATATGAAATTGTATTCACAAAGTGCTGTATTTCACACACAATTAGCATTGCAAAAATAACCAAATGCTCAAAATTTAAATAAAATATGGATAAATAACCGATGAAAGAATGCAGCTGACATGATTGCAAAAATATTTGGGGAAGTTTAATCAGGATGGCATACATTGCCATAAATCTGTGTTTACACTTTGTAGTTTAAATAGTTAGGTTTTTAAAGCATTAGAAGGAAAATGGGGTAAGATTTTTTTTTTTATAAAGGAATGAAATGCGTGTCAAGATATATTATCAAACTACTTCAATTATTAGCATATGATTAGTTGACTAAACACTGTGAAAACTGAATATCACATCATGCCTCTAGTGTTGCACTAAATATATTATCTAGATTTTAGCTCCTCTCTGGTTATGTATAATTTGCAATCTTCTTTTTCAAGGCTCAGTTGCAGGTTCATAAAGTTTTCTTCCAAAAATGCCCGCTCTAAAGCTGGATTCATGCTGCACATCTGTTGACTGCGTACGTGCAACCAGACGACTTGTGTGACGAAATTTGTGTCATTGTCTCCAGTCCGCTGGTGTCCGCAGAGCTCCTCTGCGGATGACCACGTGCAGCCCAAATTTTCTGACCGCATCCTGACCGTGTTGACTGCGCATGTGCAAGAGTGAATGTTCCATTCACGAGGTGGTGCTACCAACACAGCATACAAAGTCAAAATAATGAAGAAGACGAAGAGGAAGCGGAAGATGAGAATGAACATACATGTACATGAATCGTTTTGCAGCAGCAGCAACTTGAGCAGAGAAGAGCACTGAAAAACGGTAATTCCTCCTTTTCCTTGAAACACCACCATTGTTGTTGCTACAAAAAAAATGTGCGTCTCTCTCACATTTATAGCCGGTGAACAAACTGGTGTGTTTGCGCATTTGTGCTACCTATAGGGCTGGGGTGAAATTATAAAAAACAGTTGTGCGCATGCGTCAACCGCTTGGCCTGGTAGATGAAAAAAGTGAGCTTGTACAGCACCGTGTGTGTGCTGGGCTCGTCCAAAGCACACGCGGACCAAAGTGGACCAGAGGGGAAATGCAGCATGAATCCAGCTTAAAACAATAACTCCTTTTTTCTGCTATTGAATGCTGCTTCTCCTGTGTATATGAAGTTATAGAGGGCAAAAAATAGTTTTGTTATAAGACAGAATACTTTACAGCATGCATTTTCATTTTATTGGACAGTAGTGCTTTTGTTAATTGGCAACCAATGGACTAACACCAGCAGATGACACAACTCCCCAAATCATCACTGACTGTGGAAACTTCACACTGGACCTCAAGCATCTTGGATTCTGTGCCTCTCCACTCTTCCTCCAGACTCTGGGATCTTGATTTCCAAATGACAGGACTTGGCACCTGATTTGGGCAGCCATGTCATCTGCTGGTGTTAGTCCACTGTGTTTTATCAAGTCCAATGTGAGTGCAGCCATCTACCAGGACATTTTAGAGCACTTCATGCTTCCCTCTGCTAACAAGCTTTAGGGAAATGCTGATTTCATTTTCCAGCAGAACTTGGCACCTGCTCACACTGCCAAAAGTACCAATACCTGGTTTAATGACCATGATATCACTGTGCTTGATTGGCCAGCGAACTCTCCTGACCTAAACTCTATAGAGTAGGGGTGTCCAATCATGTGCTGTGGAGGGCCAAGACCCCGCAGGCTTTAGGCTGGGTGTCCACCAAATGTGTTTTTTCAGCTCTAGATGACTGTTTTCTATTCATTCTCTAGGTAATCAAGAGTTTACAGCACTGAGCACCCTCGGCGGTGAAGTGCTTTGAGCGGTAGCCGTTTTTTGTCGAAAAAAGTTAAATTTTTCAGACTGCAGCTGAGCTCGTCAATGTCAGACCTTTCTAAGTAGCCAATCAGAATTAGGGAAGGGCGGGACATGGGACACCGATACAGTCTCTACTCAGACTCCTGTTTTCCGTGTCATCATATTTTACATCCAGAGCTGCTAAAACATGTTTCCTGTCCATTGTTATTTGGAGACTATTAAAAAAATCAGTAGAAAGTCTGACCATAGGAAAAACAGAAGTGCTGAGCTGAGAGTGACAAGCTGTTGCTGCGATACAGGGCACAGACTTTTTTTTTCCCAGAGTGCAGCGCACAAACGCTGAAGAAAAAAAAAACAAAAAAAAAAACACTCAGGGCAGTCGGGTGAGAAAAAAACACGTTCAGTAGACACACAGCCTTACCTCCAACCAGTGTCTTCAACAGCAGATTCCGATGAATTTCTTCCCACTGATTGTTAAGTGAAAACACCTGCTTCTACCTGCGGTAGAAGAGAAAACCTGCAGGGTCTTGGCCCTCTATGGCATATGAATGGACACCCCTGCTATAGAGAATCTACGTGGTATTGTCAAAAGGAAGATGAGACACCAGACCCAACAATGCAGATGAGCTGAAGACTGCTATCAAAGCAACCTGGGCTTCCATAACACCTCAGCAGTACCACAGGCTGATTGCCTCCATGCCACGCCACATTCAATCAATCAAACTTTATTTGTATAGCACTTTTCAAACACTAGATGCTGCGCAAAGTGCTTTACATAGGTAAAAACAGTAGACACATCGAGTTACATATTTTGCACGATACATCCCCACCCCTTCCAACACTCACATAAACACACACACACAGAGGCATATACATCACCCCCTACTTCTTACACATACATAAAATAAAAGAGACATTGCTCGGCACCGAGGCACCATGTGAAGGAGCAACCATCCTGTGGAGCCCCCCACGCTGGGAGACCACACAGCCCATAACCACAGAGGGTGCCACGAAGGCCACCCCAACCAGGACAGGCCGGGGCCCACACCACAGCTGTAGGCAGTGGCATAAAGCCCCCACCCACCCATGCTAGAGCAACCCAAGAGACCAACACCCCTGCAGATCGGCCAGGCAGCATCTGGCATGAGGGTCTCCACTGAGGAAACACTGGAGCTAAAACACATAAAATACAAGATAAAACAAAGAACACATAGAAAAAAGGGAACTAAAAACCCATACTTAGAAACTGAGCTAAGAACACATCTGTCATAAATCCCTGTGCGCCATTACACAGCGCACGAGGGAGAGAATGAGAAACCCAATTGCAGGAGTAGAGAGTGTCATGTTTATTAAGGTTCACAAAAATACAGAAGGATGCAAATGATGAAATTGAGACCACCAGACAAACAGGGCGCCAGCCGGACGCTCTACAGCTCGGTCTATAGGGAGCCCAGTGCTACAGGGCTGCGTTACGCACGAAAACAGGAAAGGCGATCTGCCTAGTGCTGCAGGGCTGCTTAGCACAAAAAGAGAAGGCGAAAAAGACACTTACAGGGCTGGAGCAAATCCGGGGTGGAACGTGCAGTCTGGAGGAAGAGGCAGAGAGGCGGAACCAGCCGAAACACCAAGGAATGCATCGTTTTAAATGTCCGGCTGAGTAGAACGCAGGGAGTGAAACTCAAACGGGAAGAACTAGCTGCTGCGTAAGGAGGCAAATACCCCAACAATCTCTTTCCTCTGGCACACCCAACAAATACTCCAGAAGCTAACGAGGAAAGAGATTGCCAGTGTGACAATGTGTGGGCAGAACTGATTAACACCAGGTGTGTGAGAGGGTGTGAAATGAGAATGAATGGAGCAAGTGCATGTGTGTGTGTGTGTGTGTGTGTGAGCAGCAGACAGTGCAGCTGACGGAGCTTGACAGGAGGAGGGGGCGTGCCCGAGCTGTCACGAGGAAACTAGGTCAAATCATAACAGTAAGCCAGATTCAGGTTTGGCCTCCAAACCCGGATTCCTGACAACATCAAAATAAGAAAATCTAAAAGCAAATGGAGCTAAGAAGAATGTAAAACAATGGAACATAAATGACTTCTTCAATAACAGTTAAACGCTTTGCTATAAGCCAAAATTTAAAAAGGTACAAAAAGAAACTAAGAACACACAAAACAAGAGGAACTAAAAACCCATACTTAAAAACTGAACTAAACACATCAATAAGAAGATGAGAAAATCTAAAAACAAATGGCTCCAAGAAGAACATAAAACAATGAAACATAAATGACTACTTCAGTAATAGTTAAAAAGGTTTGTTAAAAGCCAAATCAAAAAGGTGGGTCTTTAGCCTGTTCTTAAAAACATCTATTGACTCTGCAGCCCTGAGGCTCTCTGGCAGGCTGTTCCACAGACGAAGACCGTAATAATGAAAGGAGGCTTCACCATAGGTCTTGGTCTTGACTTTGGGAACCATTAAAAGGCCAGTACCACAGGACCTCAGGGTCCACGAGGGCTCACAAGGTAAAAGCAGCTCAGATAGATAAGAAGGCCCAAGACCACTGAGGTATTTAAAAACTATTAAGAGAACCTTAAAATCGATCCTAAAACGCATGGGGCGCCAATGCAGCGATTCTAAAACTGGTGTAATATGCACCCGCCCCCTGGTCCTCGTCAACTCTGAATTTTGGAGCAGTTTGAGATGTGATATCCTTTTTTTGGGAAAACCAGAGAGCAGGACATTACAATAGTCTTTACGACTGGAAATAAAAGCATGCATCAAGACCTCCGTGCTGGCAAGAGAGAGAAAAGGGCAGACTCTGGCTATATTCCTAAGATGGTAAAATCTGATTTTTGTTACATTTTTAATGTGTGAAATAAAATTAAAGTCAGAGTTTAGAAGAACGCACAGGTTCTTGACACAATGTGTAGGTTTTAGACCTAGCAATTTACAGTAAGTAAAAGTTCCTCTCTCTTGTCTTCAGGACCAGTGATTAAAACTTCTGTTTTGTCCTGGTTGAGCTGTAGGAAGTTCTCTGCCATCCATGACTTTATATCTAAAATACAGTTCCAAAGGGCATTAATTGGTTTTGTGTCATCAGGAGACATGGCAATGTACAGCTGTGTATCATCAGCATAGCTATGAAAATTGATGCCATGTTGATGCAGTAATTCATGCAAAATGTACTGAGTGTGTACATGGGCATACTTTTCATTTGGCCAACATTTCTATTAAAAATCAATTTTGTAAAATTCATTTTATGTAATATTCTAATTTTTTGAGAACGGAAACTGAATTTTGGGTTTTCATGAGCTGTAATCCATAACCATCAAAATTAAAAGAAATTAACACTTGAAATATATCACTGTGTGTAATGAATCTATACAATATGAGTTTCATTTTTTAATTAAATTACTGAAATAAATCAACTTTTCAATGACATTCTAATTTATTAAGGTGCACTTGTATATGATGACTGACATTTTTTAACAACCTTAAAGAGATGGCTTTTCATTTTCATTTTTCAACCGAATTTAGATCATACAGAGACGCCATATGAGACGCCTTTTCAATAACCTGAAAAAGACGGCTTTCCAGCTTTCACTTTTCAACCAAATCCTGACATTCTTTACACAGTTGGCAACACCATCGTTTCAATATTTTTTTCAACCAGCTTGTGCTGAGAGGGTTGGTTCTCGTCAGAAATGGCTGCATGTTTAGTCATTTTTATATTTAATAATTCTATTTTATTGAAATCATGGTTCTTCTGTCCTTGTTCGGTTGCAAAGGAACAAGAAAAAAGTTGCAAATGTATGTAAAAATGAATTTAATCACAAAAAAGCACAAATTACTAAAAGAATATAATTGTAAATTTATTATAAAAAAAATCTTAAATTCATGAGAAGAATCTGACAAATTTAATATCTCAAATATGCAAACCCCCCACAAATTTCCAAGACAACAATATAAGTTGTCACAAAACAAAATGCCAATTTATTAGTAAAAAGTTAAAAATAACTGTCAAAAAGTTGTTAAATTTAGTAAATTTGATTTAAAAAAAAAGTCACAAATTGTGGAGAAAAACCTCATATGTGAGAGTAAAGCCATCACTGACTAGTCAAACAACTTTTTTAGCCAATACTTCTGTGCTCTTCCACAAGTAATTTTTTGGGTAAATGTCATACAGTAATGCTACTTTTACCTGAGTGTAATATCAGGCTACTCTACCATCTCCTCTGACTACTCAAATGGGCATTTATTACATATAATTTGACGCTATTGAGCCATGAGTGATCCATGGTTTTGCGTTAATGTAGCTTTCCTCTCTTCTCTCTAAGGCCCTTACTACTGCGGAGTCGGGGCAGACAGTGCTTATGGACGGGACATTGTGGAGTGCCACTACAAGGCTTGCCTCTATGCCGGAATTAATATCTATGGTACCAATGCTGAAGTTATGCCATCTCAGGTAAACACTATATAACGTTATTCCAGCTGAATGGATAGACACGTCATCCACTTCACAGGTCCCATTTTTCTGGGCATCTTTTGACATCCTCAGTGACCTATAGATATAGTTTTAAAGGTCAAAAACCATTAATATGTTGTTCTACAAAATGGCTCCTGTCTCAGTTTCCTACCTGCTCACTGACACCTATGAGCCGCTTACCTGGTTGGACAAAGTCTTTTTTCTCCAGGTGAAGTGCAATGAAGGACAACCAAAAGAATTACTAAGCTAACCGCTAACACTAACTGCACTCGCCAGTCTCACCATAGCTGGCATTTGAACAAAAAGTAGGGCAGCAGCAAATCCAGTAACAAAACTACATACATAAATCAGCAAAACCACAGGTGGAAAAGCATGCACATCTGCCCTTGTTTCAACAGCGTAAGTGCTAGGCTAATGGCAGCTTTAGCAGCGACAGCCTCCTCTTATTCCGCCTTGCTGATAAAATATTGAAATGATTTTAAATAAATTACAGGCTGTGGTTCTCAATATGGTGGAGGCAAAAAGTGTCTCTAAGATGTAGCTTCCCAGAAAAAAACCAAATTTTGTTTTAGTCAAGCTGTTAGCTGATGTTAGCTCTGATGCTAACAAGCCTCACTGATCCCTGGCTCTGAGTGGGGGTTGAGCACCGCGGAGCGCTGGTGGCGTGTGGATCACTGTGGTGGGATGCGAGCCTCTTCTGTGTTTGTCGACTAATAGCCTGCTATGTCCAGGGTCGCTGTATTCATCAATGAATGAATCTACAGAGGTGGTAAAAGAACCATTTTATCCCTGGTAGAACACTTGTTTAGTCGGTGTTATTGTTAGCTCGGATGTTGACAGACCCTTAGCTCAGAGAAACTCTGGGGTTGTACTGAATCAATATCACAGCCAGCAGCACAGTGATGGGGATAACTGATGGCGGGGTTTTCCTTAGTGACTTTGGAAGATATAATCTGGAAGAGCTGTACCACCATCTTCCAGACTGCATAAATATAAGTGGCTGTAAGTGAAGCGAGATTTTAATATTTTTTACACTAATCATACGAGCAAGGCACCACTTTTTAGTGAGTAGGACCTTTAAGTATTGATTCTGAGACAGTAACCATGTTTACACGCACAGAAAACCAGTTATGATTAGATTTCTGAAGTTATATTCAAGTGGCCAAGGTCATGAACCCAAGTGGTTTACCCTCTAAAAACCTGTTTATTCAGAGCATGCCATCAGTTATCCCGGGCCCATCTTCTCTGTGCCTTGCGTGGAATTCACTGTCCCTGGCCAGCCGACTATTCTGCATCTCCTCGGTCTCAGCTTGTGTGTGCCTTGCCTGGTATGCAGCATTGCTCACTTTGCGGGCATTTCGGGCTTCAAGTGACTCAGCACGTGCATGGCGCACTGCCACATGTTTCCTGTCTGTTTGTGCTTCCCTTGTCTGTCGTACCCTATACTGGTGAAGGGTTTCCTCCTGTCTCAGACGGGTGCGATGTACTGCTGGAACCTCAGGTGTTTCAACTTCATGGCATCTTTTCTGATGTGCAGCAGTTCGCCTCATTCTATTGCTGTCCATTTGGTGGGTCTTCTTCTTCTTCTTCTTGTTCGTTGATACCACTGGTTGAGGGATTGCTGCGTCGTAATTCTAGTTCATGGACAGGATCATGAAAATAGATCTGAGCAAAAAGAGGCTTTCGGGCATGAACTCACTGTATATGACATCATAAAGACATGAGCGTCCTATATGACATCATAAAGACACATTTGTCTATGTATTTGCTGTCATATAGGCATCTGAGAGTCCTATATGACATCATAAAGACACATTTGTCTATGTGCCATCATATAGGCATCGTGAGTCCTATGATGCCTGAGTTCATAGGCCGTCCTACGATGTCCTATAAACGTGACACACACACACACACACACACACACACAGAGATTTCTTGCTTTAATAGAGTGATAATGATAATCTGGAAGAGCTATACCACCATCTTCCAGACTGTATAAATATAAGTGGCTGTAAGTGAAGCGAGATTTTAATATTTTTTACACTAATCATATGACTAAGACACCACTTTTTAGTGAATAGGACCTTTAAGTATTGATTCTGAGACAGTAACCATGTTTACATGCACACGAAACCAGTTGTGATTAGATTTCTGAAGTTATATTCAAGTGGCCGAGGTCATGAACCCAAGTGGTTTACCCTCTATAACCTGTTTATTCAGTGCATGTAAGCACGACAAAACTGATTATTGCCATTTATTCCCAGTAATTGGTTTATTGTGACCATGCAACTGAGGTCATTGTTTTTTGCCTCACCCTCCCTCATGCACCCCCCCCCCCCCGAATTCAGTGGGAGTTTCAGGTGGGTCCTTGCGAGGGCATCGATATGGGCGACCATCTCTGGGTCGCCCGCTTCCTTTTGCATCGTGTCTGTGAAGATTTTGGGGTTGTTGCAACACTGGACCCCAAACCTATGAAGGGCAACTGGAACGGTGCAGGTTGCCACACAAACGTGAGCACAAAGCAGATGAGGGAAGAAGGAGGACTGAAGTGAGTAAACTTAACATTTGAAATCCTTTTATGACTTTAAAGCAGTGATTTCAATTTGGGTGTCCATGAACAGCCACTGCAGCAGCCCTCCATTACCACCAACTCATATGATTTTACAGGTTCATCGAGACTGCCATAGACAAACTGAGCGAAAAGCACATGGAGCACATTCGTGTGTACGACCCTCGGGGGGGGCAGGACAACGTGAGGCGCCTCACAGGTCACCATGAAACCGCCAACATCAACGACTTCTCCACTGGAGTCGCCAACCGAGGAGCCAGCATCCGTGTCCCCCGTCATGTGGGCCAAGAAGGAAAAGGTTACTTTGAGGACCGCCGGCCAGCGGCCAACTGTGACCCATATAATGTGACATGGGCCATTGCAAAAACCTGCCTGCTTTGCTCAGAAGAAGAAGTAGAAGAAGAAAAAGAAAAAGAACTGTGAAACCTCTTTTAGTAATATACATTAATAATTTATATAGGAGAATCTAAATTCTGTGTATGAGTTCACCTGAAATGGACAAAAGAGATGAAGAGAAAAACAAAAGATGAAGAAACGTGGACTGTCATTGCTCTATAGGCTATTTATCAGTTTGTGTGAGGAGACAGTCACATCTCTGCTAAATGTCCTCAAGAATCACATAAGTTATTTGTACAGCAGACCTGAAAGTAGATTCTATTTTATCTTTTTCTGAACCTACAAGCATTGTATGCTTCTATAAGCCAATGTGATGCGTATGCGTTTTTGAAGTAAAAGCATAATGCTTCAGTGGTTGTCCATGCTTTTCCCTTGCCGCTTTACATTATATAAGTAAAGATAATGCTCAAAACCTTACTATATGAGAGACTAGCTTCAGTACCCAGCGTGAATACGGACGCAGTGTTTAATCCTGATGACACTACAACAGCAATATCAAGGAGCCGCTGAACAACCTCTGCCCCTCCAGGAGCTCAGCTGGGCTGCAATCTTCTTCTTCTCCTTCTTCTTCTTTTAGATTTGATTGGCGGTTGGCAACCAGCTTACAGGTGCATTTCCGCCATGTACTTCACTCTGTCATTACTGTATATCTGTGTATCGGGAGTTCTTATAAGGAGTTCTGAACAACTCCCTATGTGTGAAAAAAATTATCCATCCGGAGTCAATAGCTGTGCCAGCCAGGGGCAGATCAGAGCTTTAGGGGTGCTGAGCAACCAATGAGCTCCACCACACACACACTCACACACACACACACACGTTATTTTGTTAGTTATCATCTTTGATACATCTCCTCTCTGGCTTCTAGTTAGTGAACATGGGACATGATGATCCATAAAAACAGTGAAGGCCTGGATTTAATATTTTGCTGATACCAAAACAACAACAGCTTCTTTCTGTCAAATTCAAACAGTGCACAGTGGTTGACTGACAAAGCAACCATTAAAGAAAAACGTCTGCTACTAGCTGCCTTAGCCAGGGCTGAACTGGGACAAAAAAAAAAATCAGCCCTGGCATTTGTGGTCCAATTTGTTAAGTAGCAACATTCAACCATCACACTTAATGGTCTAACAGAGGTCAGAATTATCCCACTTTTGCCCTTAACAAGTAAATGTCTGTGGTTTGAAAGAAAGTTACTTTAAAACTATGACAAAAAATTTATGCAGAATAGATAATAAAGTCTCAAAATTTTCCAAAGGTGCAAAACTTTGAGAAAAAGCTACACAATTACAAGAAAAAAAACATCACAAACATATATACAATAAAAGCTTCAAATTTACTACAACATAAATTTCTAGGGACAACTGCCCATTTATTTACTAAATTCGTGAGAAAAAAAATGCAAAATTCCAAGAAAAACAACCTTGAATTTAAAAGATGAAAGTTACAAATTCAAGGCAAAAGTTGCAAATTTATGAGGAAAAAATTCACATCTGTACAGTTACAGTCATTGGGAATGTAAACACAGGAAGTTACTTAAAAGATTTAATAAATTCATTAAGAAAAAGAAAATTAAATTGTTGAGCCAAAGGTCAGAAAATCAAAAGAAATGTAGCTCATTTGCAATAATTAAAAAAAAAATTAAGGAAAAAACGTCAATGGAAAGATGAGGGGAAATTATTGAGGCAAAAATACAAAGACGGAAGAAAAAAAGATGCCAGTTCATGATGCAAAAGTCACAAATTCAAGAAAAAAATGTCAATCCATGAACAAAAATTTTTCATGAAGTTTCTGAAAAAGTCTATAATTTAAAAAAAAGAATAAAAATAATATAAGAAAAAGTAGGTAATTTATGAGAACTCTCCAAATTCACATAAAAAATTTCCACATTTTCAATTAAAAAAAAATCTCTAAGTGGTAGAGAGAGGCTGAAACTGTACACAAGTAAACGTAGGTTATCTTTGTATATTATCACTCAGATATACATTACGTAAGAGTAGTTACCCCAAAATACAGCTAAGGAGTTACTGAGATGGACTTTAGTCTGGACAGTTTGAGGTTTTTCTCCTGAATTTATGGCAGTTTTATTCTAAATTTACTACTTTTTTCCATGTAGATTTGAAAGATTTTTTTCCCACTTAAACTTTTTCCTGATAATTTGTGTTTAGTGCTAAATTAGGGCTTTTTTGTTGTACATTTGAGACTTAACTCTCAAATTTGTGCGGTTTTCCTCATAAATTAGAAATCAAAAATAAATTGAGCAAAGATGCAGTATTTTTTTGTTAAATTATAGGCTTTTTATAGCCTATTAATCACCTATTTTCCAGCCTCCACCTGAGAGGAAAACCTCATGTATTCTGAACCCTAAATGTTTGCAGGTATTGCCATGAGGGCTCTCTTGCCCAGAACGACTCTGCCACAGTGTGTTACCTGTATTGTATATACATAGTTATACAGTGCATCCGGAAAGTATTCACAGCGCTCCACTTTTTCCACATATTGTTATGTTACAGCCTTATTCCAAAAGGGATTAAATTCATTTTTTTCCCCAAAATTCTACACACAATACTCCATAATTACAATGTGAAAAGTTTTTTTTTGTTTTTTTTTTTGTTTTTTTTAGATTTTTGCAAATTTATTAAAAATAAAAAAAAAACAAGAAATCACATGTACATAAGTATTCACAGCCTTTGCCATGAAGTTCAAAATTGAGCTCAGGTGCATCGTGTTTCCACTGATCATCCTTTAGATCTTTCTCCAGCTTAATTGGAGTCCACCTGTGGTAAATTCAGTTGATTGGACATGATTTGGAAAGGCACACACCTGTCTATATAAGGTCCCACTGTCATAACTCTGGCTCTCACGAGCCAGGAAAGGAGATACGAGGGCGACCAGTGAGTTAGCGTAGTTTATTAACAAAGCACACACAACACAAAATAACGAACAGAAAAGTAAAGAGCCACGTGGGGCTAAAACACACACAGAACTAAGGGAAACATACCACCCAGGGAGAAAGGCTAGAGAGGCGGCGAGGGAAAAATACACGCCGAGTCGCAACACTTACTTTGGGTGAAGCGCCGAGGTAACGGCGGACTGAAGCTAGACGTAGGAGCTAACAGTCGTGGGAACACAAGGAACGTCTTCCCATAGCGAGGTCGCAGCGACGAGTAACTCTCGGCTGCTCGCTTAAATAGGGGAGATGATTGGGAATAGGAGACAGCTGTCCCAGCGCAGCTGAACTAGACAGCTGGCAATCAGCTGGGCGCTGTCAAAGAGCGGGCCATGGAAGACCCGGCACGGACTACCCCGGAGCAGGAGCGAACTGGACAACCTGAACGCAGAGAAAAGATAGTTCAGGTCGTGACAGTACTCCTCCCCCGAGCCGCGCCTCCTGGAGCGGCCTAAACCCCCCCCCCCCCCCCCCCCCCCCCCCCGAGGGAAGACCAGGGAGGGCGGTGGGGGCCAGATCTGGGAGAAAGGGAGGGACCAGAAAAAGGAGACAGGGAAGAAAAAAAAAACCTAGATACAGTATAGGGTCAGATACCATAATAATCTTAACCCCCCCCCCCAAAAAAACCATCACCCCCTCCCCTGCAGAGGCCAGACGGTCTGTGCAGGTGACCACAGGAGGTGGGGAGAAACGACAAGAACCAAAATGCAGAAACATAGCGACACAGTCATGGAAAAAGTTCACAATAACTTAGGGTGAGGACAATAAAAAAAAAAAAAAACTCATGTCCCGAAGGCCAAAAACTACAAAACTCTGAACATATGGTTAAAATAGACTTACACAAGTAAACCCCGACCAAAACAGAATATACAAAGGATGCAAACCGGGCATAAGATCCAAAAATAGAGCCTGGAACTGCAAATTGGCATGAAGATAAAAATACAAAAGGAACAACTCCTCAAACACGTATTAGCACAAAAGTGTCACTAAACAGTCTGAAGGAGGATATAAATACAGAAAAACAAGACTACTCGGAATGAGGCCAGGCAATGTGAAGCAAATGCTACTTAAGGATAAATTAGAATAGGATCATACTGGGATTATAAAACAAAGAAAATAGTCCAAGGAAATTTTAACTGGGATAACCCCACAATAAGGACTCTAGGGCAGAGAGTTCTTTGATGTCCTGAAAAGTATTAAATTAGGGAGGACAATCAAACGCAAGGCAACAAACAGTCAGTCAATTCTTCCAGGACGTCAGCAGGTGGAGCGGGGCAGGCGATGACAGCTTGTCCGGCGGGCGGCCCGAACTCCACCAGGCCAGGAACCACAACACCAGTTCGGGTGGCCTACCCGAGTCCCAGGCTAGGAGACACAGTTTCTCCGGAGGCCGACCCAGATCACCGAACCAGCCAGATGGCTTCCCAGGCGGTCGTCCCGTGACCTCAGACCACGGAGAGCTGAGGGAGAAGTCTTGGTGCAGCTTCCTCCCTGAGGGAAAAGGCAGGAGGAAACTGACCCAGGTGAGAAAAACCCCCACAGTAGTAGGGGGAGAAGAGATGGAGGCCAGGGGCAAAGTTAGCCTGCCATCTAATGGCAACAAGGGTAGGGGGAAACTGGCCCGGGTGAGAGGAACCCCAACAGCGGCAGGAGGAGAAATGATGGAGGCAAGGGACGAAGTCAGCCTGACGTCAGGCGAACACAATCCTCCAGCTCCCACACTAACCGTTACCCGGACCGGCGCAGCACCCCCGGTGGACCCCGATCGGGCCGGCGCAGCACCCCCGGTGGACCCCAGCTGGACCGGCGAAACACTCCCGGTGGACCCCAGCTAGACCGGCGAAACACTCCCGGTGGACCCCAGCTGGACCGGCGAAACACTCCCGGTGGACCCCAGCTGGACCGAGACAGCACTCCCGGTGGACCCCAGCTGGACCGGCGAAACACTCCCGGTGGACCCCAGCTGGACCGGCGAAACACTCCCGGGCGCAGCATCTGAGGCGAACACCGTGCAGGGAACCGGAATCTCCGAGATGGCACCCAGAGCAGGTTCGTCTCCGGTGACCCTGGGGAGAGGCTCAGAGGGACAAAAGGAACCGGGATCGGGATCACCGGCAGCGGCAGAGCCCGGCGGAACAGGCTCGAGCGCAGCAGACGGCTGCACCCGGCCCGCCCCCCCGAGAGACAGGCAATAATGCTCCAGAATAGAGAAGAGAAAAACAAAATAGAGCACTTGCCTGATCTCGGGTTCTACCGCCATCCAGGACTTCGATGCTCCGGGCTCAGCGTGCAGGACTCCGTCCTCCGGCTCCAACTCGACTGCGAATGGCTCCGCAGCCGGCATGATGGTTTCCACAGTCAAACGACCTCCAAACGCCGAAGACCGCGTCGACAGCCCACCTGGCGTGGGGGCAGGAGATCTGGACTCTGCTGGGCCGAACCATTCCTCCGTGGAGACCCGGGGACGCTTAATCGTCGGCGCTGGCTCCAACAGGCAGTTCGACCTTCTCCTCTGCCCATAACGTGGCTGCGGGGCTGGGGCAAAACCCTCCAGGGCCGCAGGCCGCCTCCTCCTCGCGCAGCGGTGTACACCTGGCACCGGGGCACACTCAAGGGGAAGAGACACAGAGGACGCAGGCTCATATTCAGTTTTTGCAGCGGGAGGAGAGAGCTCAGGGGACTGTGAACCCTGAACTCCTCCCCCAGGAATCAAACAAGGCAATTCACTCATAATGGGAGGAGAATGAAGGGACACTTGCCTGATTCCCGGAGGGCCGGTGGAACCCGCTACAAGGGACTCGAGTCTCTCTTCTCCCAACCGGATAGAAGTGGGGAACCCCCCGGACAGATGAGGCGGTGCTACCCGCACCGGATCGGGACCTGGAACACCTGGAGATGAATTTGTGCTTCTCCCAGCGGCCGGAGTGAATGACGAAGAAGGGGGTGAAACAGCTGAGGAGAGCTGGGGGCCCAAAGCTGACGGGACAGCGGGGAGAGCGGGCCCAGGAGCGGGAGCAGCTGATTCACTTCTTCGGCGAGACACGGGAGCAACAGCAGGCTGGAGGGCGGAATTCGTGTGGTTTCCTGGAGCGGGATCCGGACGGGACTCTCGCTGAGATGAGTGGGGAATTTGGGAGCGACGTCTTCTGAACATGAGGTCGGGAAAACGCCGCTCCTGTGCGATGAGCGAAGCCAACAGGTCAGCGTATTCCGGATAATCGTTCAGCTCCGGGTTCTTCTCGACCAGCCTGACCGCCGCAATCACGTTCTTCATGGCAACGGGGGAAACGGCGGCGGAAGAAGCGGCTGCCACTCGATCCGCAATGCGCATCGCTGTCATTCTCATCTTCTCCGGGGGAAACCCGGTTGACGTCACTCTGTCCTGGGGATCACCCCTGGGTGAGGCGAACTCCTGGACTGGACCGGCGGCAGGAGCGGGATTCCGAAGCGAGGAGCGAAGGCGTCCTGTCCTCGGCTTCCTGCCGGAGTTCTCCTCCAGCCTACGGAGCCTCTCCCAGGCCACAGAGATGTCTGCCCTCCTCGCCTTAACCTCGGGGAGAAGAAAGTAGCGAGAAAAGCAGTTAAGCATACCCTCGGCGAGCTCCAGGCGCCAGCGTATCTCGCTGGGGGCATCGTAGAGGTCCGTGGTGAACAACGTTCCGTCCACAAGGTCCAGAGTCTCCGAGAGATCGTGGCCTGGGTGCCGCATGAGTCTCTTGGAAGGGGACACGATACTGGCTCGCCCGTACCCAGAGGAAAAAAAAGGCGTCGAGTCCTTACAGCCAACTCACGGTCGCGGCCGTCTCACTATGGCTGCGACCTACTGTCATAACTCTGGCTCTCACGAGCCAGGAAAGGAGATATGAGGGCGACCAGTGAGTTAGCGTAGTTTATTAACAAAGCACACACAACACAAAATAACGAACAGAAAAGTAAAGAGCCACGTGGGGCTAAAACACACACAGAACTAAGGGAAACATACCACCCAGGGAGAAAGGCTAGAGAGGCGGCGAGGGAAAAATACACGCCGAGTCGCAACACTTACTTTGGGTGAAGCGCCGAGGTAACGGCGGACTGAAGCTAGACGTAGGAGCTAACAGTCGTGGGAACACAAGGAACGTCTTCCCATAGCGAGGTCGCAGCGACGAGTAACTCTCGGCTGCTCGCTTAAATGGGAGAGATGATTGGGAATAGGAGACAGCTGTCCCAGCGCAGCTGAACTAGACAGCTGGCAATCAGCTGGGCGCTGTCAAAGAGCGGGCCATGGAAGACCCGGCACGGACTACCCCGGAGCAGGAGCGAACTGGACAACCTGAACGCAGAGAAAAGATAGTTCAGGTCGTGACACCCACAGTTGACAGTGCATGTCAAAGCACAAACCAAGCATGAAGTCAAAGGAATTGTCTGTAGACCTCTGAGACAGAATTGTGTCGAGGCACAAATCTGGGGAAGGGTACAGAAAAAATTTCTATTGCTTTGACAGTCCCAATGAGCACAATGGCCTCCATCATCCATAAATGGAAGAAGTTCGAAACCACCAGGACTCTTCCTAGAGCTGGCCAGCCATCTAAACTGAGCAATCAGGGGAGAAGGGCCTTAGTCAGGGAGGTGACCAAGAACCTGATGGTCACTCTGTCAGAGCTCCAGTGTTCCTCTGTGGACAGAGGAGAACCTTCCAGAAGGACAACCATCTCTACAGCAATCCACCAATTAGGCCTGTATGGTAGAGTGGCCAGATGGAAGCCACTCCTCAGTAAAAGGAACATGGCAGCCTGCCTGGAGTTTGCCAAAAGGCACCTGAAGGACTCTCAGACCATGAGAAACAAAATTCTCTGGTCTGATGAAACAAAGCTTGAACTCTTTGGCATGAATGCCAGGCATGTTTGGAGAAAACCAGACACCGCTCATAACCATGCCAATGGTGGTGGTAGCATCATGCTGTGGGGATGTTTTTCAGCGGCAGGAACTGGAAGACTAGTCAGGATAGAGGGAAAGATGAATGCAGCACTGTACAGAGACATCCTGGATGAAAACCTGCTCCAGAGTGCTCTTGACCTCAGACTGGGGTGATGGTTCATCTTTCAGCAGGACAACAATCCTAAGCACACAACCAAGATATCAAACGAGTGGCTTCACGACAACTCTGTGAATGTCCTTGAGTGGCCCAGCCAGAACCCTGACTTGAATCCAATTGAACATCTCTGGAGAGATCAGAAAATGACTGTGCACCAACGCTTCCCATTCAACCTGATGGAGCTTGAGAGGTGCTGCAAAGAGGAATTAGTTAAACTGCCCAAAGATAGGTGTGCCAAACTTGTGGCATCATATTCAGAAAGACTTGAGACTGCAATTTCTGCCAAAGGTGCATCAGCAAAGTATTGAGTAAAGGCTGTGAATACTTATGTACATGTGATTTCGTAGTTTTGCATTTTTAAAAAATTTGCAAAAATCTCAAAAAAACATTGTCATGTAATTGTGTGTAGAATTTTGAGAGAAAAATGATTTTAATCCCTTTGGGAATAAGGCTGTAACATACCAAAATGTGGAAAAAGTGAGGCACTGTGAATACTTTCCGGAAGCACTGTATAATAAAGCTGCATTCCAGTGCAACCTCCTCATCCGTCTCATTGTGTACCAGGTCTGTGGACACAACAGGGACCTCTCTGTGTGCGTCAGGCCTCCAGCGTAGTGGATGGAGTGAGGGAGGGAACATGTGTGAGAGGAGGGATCGTGTCAGGAACCGAGCCGGCTTGGTTTCCCCCGGCTCGATCCTGATCTCTCAGTGGGTTTTGGTTTCATTATGTATGTGTATTTTGTGTATTCTGTACTGATCCCCTATCCATAGCCACCGCCTGACCAGCGGCTGTTAAGCGGCCACTATGACCTACTTTCTCCCACGCTGCTGACAGTCTGCCGGTCCAACCACGCCCCCTCGCTCTCCTTTTCCTTCAGCTGTTCCCAGCCCCGGTAATCATCTCTCCCACGCCTCGCCCAGGTGTTTCCAATTTGTTGAGCCAGCGGTGTTTGTACATAAGCAGCTCTTTGCTAGTCAAACACCGCTGGACCATTATACGGGTCACGCGTTCTTTTGCCGTCGTGTGCCCGTCACGTCTGAAGGACTTGTTGTCCATGCTCCAGGGGAGAACTGGACTTTTTGGACTGCTCCTACCCGTGAGTAAACTGTTTGCGTTTCTCTGTGTGGTTAGTTGCTACGCGTTTCTGGTAGCGTTTCTTCCCACAGCCCAACCGCTACACTTTGGCTGCTGCCCAGTTTACTTCCCTGTATAGTTGAGCCACCTAAGGTCTTCCTCGCTCTCCCGAGCGCTTGTGTGTTTATTGTGTTATTTTTCCTGTGGCCACGGTACACAGTGGTCTGCCCGCTGTTCACTTTTTGTGCCAGCCTTTTGTGTACATCATCATACCGTCCTGTAAGTCTTTAATTTTGTCAAAAAATCAAGTTTAATGTCAAGTCAGTGTCAAGTTTTGTCAATAAATGTGTGTGTGGTGAAACCAAGCATTTAAATCCTTCCATCCTTCTCCTCCTCCGTGTGCTGTGGAAAAGCGCACGGAGAGTTTATGACAGGATCGTACCATTTGCATGGTGGGGGGGTGTTTTCATTTTTATTTTAAAAAGTTTAAACGACAAACTACTGAATATGTTTTGGATGATATTTCAGCTTGTGAAAGACGGATTAATATTTTATAATTACAACTTTTCTCACTCCAATTTTTAGGGGTGCTGAGTTTAAATTTAAGGGTGCTACAGCACCCCTAAAAAAGGCCTTACACCGCCCATGGCTGCAATGAATATAAAGCTGATGTTGGCCTGATGTGCACTTCACTAGAAATGCAACTACATATCACAACAACGTTTTGAATAGGATGGCCTTCTCTATAAATGACCTGCTTTCCCAGACAGCACTGTACATTGTTTCAGTGTCGGCATTATAGAAGAACGTCATCACTACATCATGCTCCATTTTAGGACGCAGTATTTTTAGAGGCAAGAGGTTGGCAGCGTGACTTAAAAAGCTGATATTTCCAAATGTTAAAAGTACAATATGCAATATTTTCTACTTTCAAATAGTCTAGAAATACCTAAAAATGTAATTAGAGTGTAAAGAAACATTTCTTTTGCTGTCATGCCAAATACAATATATAATGGAGGTGTCGATCTAAGGAGAACCGACTTGTGACCTCAGGAAGGATAAGTGAATTAACCTGACTCGTTGGATGTGCAGTCGCCGCAGGCTGTTCAGTTAGAACAGTTGAATAAAATGGATCCAGTCAAAACACACACTTTCTCGTGCCACTCATTTACTGAAAGACTTTTTCTTGACCATCTGGTTGGATGAGTGTGTTTACATGTGTGTGTGTGTGTGTGTGTGTGTGTGTGTGTGTGTGTGGTGTTACTGTTGAGAAACAAAGAGACAAATATAAATGAATAATGAATACAATGGAACAATGCCCAATCTGTATATATGAAAACATGAAACTAAACACATAAACAACTAGAAAAGCACTCATAGAGCGCATACCTCCGCCAAGGCTCCTTCCGTTTGTCATGGATCACCTCCAAAATGTCAAGGGTTTGTGTGTAGGCCTATAGCCACTTGTGGTGAAAATGACATCAAAGTCTGTCCATCAGTTTTGGAGTATTGTTGCTAACACACTGTGAGAAGATAAGAGCCTTGGCTGAGGTATGCATTCTCAGATCATCACCAAAATATAATGGGTTCCTCTCTAGCCCAAGAACCACCTCTGGTGAAAATTTCATCCAAATCCATCCTGTAGTTTTTGTGTAATCCTGCTGCACAAATACAAACAAAGCCCTTGGTGGAGATATGCACTCTCAGATCATCACCAAAATCTAATCATCTGTTTCCCGTGCCATTACACACCTTTCGTGAAAATTTCGTCAAAATCCGTTCATAACTTTTTGAGTTATGTTGGTAACAGACAAACAGACAGACAAACCCCAGTAAAAACATTACCTCCTTGGCGGAAATAATTATGTCCAAATTGCAGGATAATGCAATTAAACTGCACAGAGCTCTACCAGAAGGAGAAAGCAGATTAAGCATAAGAGAGTCAATATTTTCCCATTCCAAGCTGCAATCAATTAGAGTGAATGCACCCACAAAGCAAGGATAGTAATTTGGTGACGGTCCCTAAATGAAGCTGCAGAGTTTAGCAACAGCAGCTCTAATAAACTTGCAGTATGTGTCTCCAACATAGCACAACTAATCAACACAGAAAACACTCTATGCACTAGAAATTGGCAAACCAAAGCAAAGGACCGTTAAACTAAAGAAATATAGCTGCCAAACTACTACAGAACCCAAAACTAGTGATGGGAAGGCAGGCTCCGGAGGGTACTCTGAGCTTATCCAGGAAATATTTGGTGAAGCACGTTTCGAGGTGTGTATTGTGACGTATGTGTTGACATCGGACCACGTGACTGGGTCAGGAAGCCGTTCATGATTTTGCACACAGCATGAAATAAAGTGAGCAGCGATACCCAGTGGAAATCCCCGTCCCTCACGTTTTGTGTTGTCGTGTTTGACTGTGTAAGGGATTTGTCACAGCCAATTTTCACATGGAGGCAGCAGCAAAAAGACGGACTTCTCCCATTTAGGAACATCTTTGGCCCTTTTCCCCTAGTACCCACTCAGCCCTACTCTACTCTACTCTACTCACTTCACTTGTGTTTCCATTACAGCTGGGTACGCCTGGGGTGGGTGGGATTTTTTTACAGCAAGGCAGTGCCACACTCCCGTGATGTACAGCATGCAACAAAATCCTCCACAAAAAAAAAAAATGGAGGATAATGAGAGGAGGATTTACACGTTGCTCGCTCTGTGGCTTTTTATCACAATAAAGGCCAAACAGGATAGCCAGAGAAGACGACGTGCATTGAGACAAAAGACAGTGGAACAGTACAGGAGACTCGGTTGCCATAGCGGAATATGAAGCCCCAACTGTGAGGATGTTAACTACTCGAAGACCGATGAGGATGCAGATGTCGATAAGCTAACGAATGCTAATGCTTGCGATAGTCATTTTATACTCATTTTAATCCTGCGTACAGCATTGTGATGGCACCAGGTTATCAGTATTAAAGGCATTAAAATATGTATGCTGTGTCTGTTGCAAAATAATCGCTGCAAACCGTTGGTCTAGACATTAAACCGTGCCTCACAGTGGCGGGAGGACATTGTTCCCGGCTTCTCAACCACGGAGTGGTTACAGAACTTCCAGATGTCCAAGGACACTTTTACCTACCTGTGCCACAAATTGCGTCCATCCATGGAGCATCAAGATACAACATTCCACCAATGTGTGCCTCTGAAGAAGAGAGTGGCTATTGCACTGTGGAAGCTTACTACCGGTTCAGAGTACCGCACTATTGGCCATCTGTTTGGAGTCAGCATCACAACGGTGTGCAGGTGTGTGCAAGACTTTTATGCAGCAGCGGAGTCATTGCTGGTTCCAGAACAACTCCGTTTTCCTGATGAAGGGAGGTTCACAGAAATGTCGGCCTACATTGAGAACAGATGGGGGCTACCACTGTGTGTTGGTGCTATCGATGGCTCCCACATACCCATCATAGCACCACAACAATTTCACACTGACTACTTTAATCGTAAAGGCTGACACTCCATAATCCTTCAAGGTGTTGTTGATGGAAAGGGGTTGTTCTGGAATGTGTTTGCTGGGCTTCCAGGGAGCATGCATGATGCTAGGGTGCTGAGACTGTCCACACTGTGGGAGTTAGCCAGCCGGGGAAACCTCTTCCCACCTCACATCAGGAACACTGGTGCGGTACGTGCGGGCTACTACATCCTCGGAGACTCAGCTTATCCCTTGCAAAACTGGCTGTTGAAAACATTCCATGCACCGGACGACTGACTGAAGAACAGCACATGTTCAACCAAAATATCAGTCGAGTACGGGTGGCTGTGGAGAATGCTTTCGGCAGGCTGAAGGGAAGGTGGCGCTGCCTTCTGAAACGGAATGACTGTGACATCCAACTGGTGAAAGCTATGGTGCTTATTTGTTGTGCTCTGCATAATCTGTGTGAGTCATGGAGAGGCCTTTGACACTACATTGGATGATGCAGCTGCAGCACGTGAACCGGTGGTGGCATCGGCACAGGGTGTAGGGGAGCAGGGTGGAGATATACGAGATGCTGTGATGCAGTACTTGTGTAGCGATAATAACGAGAAATGTCATTGCATTCCTATTCATGTGCATACACATGTCAAACATCTGTATTTTGTAAATCAAATTTTGTACCCTTTTCAGCTACGTCTCCTCTGTTGTTCATAAGGGTTATCTGTTAAGGTACGGGTAATTACATGCTACAACACTGGAGAAACTGCAAAAAATGCAGCAGCTAGACAATTCACTTTTGGTTTGATGCAACTGCTAACTGACTTAGAAATTATGTGCTGAAACATGCTATATTCCCATTTGATCTTATACCATTATTATTAAAAACTAATAAATGTAGCACCATAACTTGTGGGTACAAAATTGCTCCCATGACTTCTATAGGATGTTTACATCACTGGACTCCATAATGTACTGTCATTGAAATGGTGTAGCAACCGTTCTTTTCAAAAAATAGAATTTTGTATCCTTTTCAGATGTGCAATTCTGCTAACAGACTTAGGAATTATGTGTTGAAACATGTTATATTCCCATTTAATCCTATCCCATTATTACACTGGTCAACACCAAATTTTTTGTCTTAAGTTTTTTTTTATCTGATTTAGGACAATTTTGATGTGCTGAATCCAAAAATCACATTGGTTTTGCTCAGTCAGGTCAACTTTTTGAACTATGGCCACGTTTTTTACGTTTTTGTTTACATGTACGGGTATTTTCACGTTATATGATGCAAAATTCCTTTTTATTTCTTGAAATTCTCTGAATTTTGAACAATGATGACACAACATTCAGTTTACATGTACTTACCTTTATCCATGTCTACTATTCAACTTACAGTACAACTGTATAACTGCTGTACAACTGCTTACAACTTAGCATAAAAACCTGACCTGATCGAGAGAAACTGATGTCATTTTCAGATTCAGCGGTGCAAATTTGTCTTAAATCAATTGAAAAAACACAGACAACTTACAAAAAAATTATGTTGTGTTATTAAAAATTACATTACCATTACAATGGTAATGTGCTACAGACACCTAACCTGATGAACAGCAGCATTTAGTCAGAAGAGAGAATGTGTATGTAATTATTGGCTTTTCTCGCCAGTGTCATAACAGACAAACCACAGTTATGATGCAAATATTACTGTTTTATTATAGCAGCACAAGTTAAAAAAAACCCACACACACTGGGGGTAGGGAGACAGGGTTACACACACGACCGCTCAGTGCGTCCACTAGCCTGCCAAATTCTGCCAGGAAAGCTTGGTTGAAGGAAGCCGTTTGTGTCAGCTCCTCCCTTTGGAAGGCGGCTTCCTGCTCCCTTGCTTCCCGCGCGTCTGCTGCGACCTCTTTCATGTGTTGCATGTGCTGTTCAAGCTGCTGTTCGAGCCGTTCCTGGAGCCGCATCTGGGACAAGACAGCTGCAAGGTCGGCATTGGAGTGGCTCCTTTTCCTCTTGGCTAGATGAAAGACAGAAATGGATGGTGGTTAGTTAAAGCCAGTTCAAAACATATATTAGGGAAATACACTTGTGAAAGCCAGTGGTGGGATGTGACTATCCTTCGTTGTTGTATTTAAGCCCAACTGTCATGTTGCTGCGTCTCAGTAGAGTGGATTTTGCAAGTCCTAGGTTGCTGGGATAGGCTACAGCCCCCCCCCCCCGGAACTCAAAAAGGATTAAGCGGAAGAAGATGGATGGATGGGTTATGTTTAAAAGAATTTGTTTGTATTGTGGCATCAGAAATCTGAATGGATTAATACAGTCAGCTGACATGAATCATTTCAATGAAGCACGTTGATTCGAAAGTGAGTTCATGTGCTATATCAGTTTTTCAAAAACAAGAATTATAACAGAACTTCTGCCACCACAGCTAAAAATGGGACTGGGTTGTGGACCCCTGACAAATGAGCACCCCAGAATCCACTTTGTACATGTACAAGGACATTTTAAATTCATTAATATGCGGCTATAGGAAATTACATTAATCACTTTGTAAATCCCTTGTTTGAAAAGGCACTTGTATTTAGTTGAGATTTTGGATCCTGGGGTCCACTTGACCTGTATCCATAAACACAACCGGGTGGTAATCTTCTGTTTATTGTACCATACCAGCACTTGAACGTGACATGCCAGATGTTGACAGAGCTGGTGATGCGGCTGACATCGATGTCAGTTCCGATTCTGGTGCTCCGAGAGACAAGGAGAGTCCGGGGGGTTCATGCTGAGGGAGGCAGACCCCTGGAATATGGAAAGTGATTCTAGAAAGAAAATACACACAACGTAAAGCAGAGCACCAAAGTGCAACACGTACACAAACGTTTTTAACCAGAATAAGCATATTTCAGCGTTTTGCTCAAGCGAATACTTAAGACAAAGCAAGCGTGAATCAGTAGTTGGCTGCTAGCTAGCTAGCTATTAGCTAGCTAGTGATCCTCGCTAACACTCATTACCCAGGATAGAACAGCGTTGTTATTGCTTAAAAAAGTGAGCTTGCCACCAATAAGATAAGTTGGCAAAAATATGCACAATATCACAAAACACTCACCATCTACGGTTTCCAACAACGGTGTGGCTGTGTCGACCCCAATCTCTCTGCCATTGCTGGCTGACCTATGCCTGTAAATCGCGTCCATTTGATCGAACCACTTCCAGTCCTTCCTGTTCACACCACTTCGACCGTTGTCGTCCTTTATTGCCCGGTAATCACTTTTCATTTTTTTGTGTTTTTTCCGACATTGTTTGGCAGTCCGGCTGTACCTTTGTGCTGCCATTTGCTCGGCAACCTCCTGGTATATTATCTCATTGCGAGTCGCTCCGTCTAACTCGCTCTGGATACGTTCGTCGGCCAACAAGCATAGAAAAGTCTTCACCTCCTCATTGGTCCGCAGAGTACATTTATGCGAAGCCATCTCTATTAAAAATAGCGTTTTTAGTCACTCACTGTGTTTACTCGCTGAGCTAAAAACTTTACAAATGGCAGTTGGAGATTCTACAGAAGACGGATGCTTTCATGACGTTACGTCATGACCAATCAATGGCCTGCGGTCTGTTGACGTCACATTTTCAGCTTGACTCACCGCAGCTGTACCCTGGGCTAGAGTAGGTACGAAAAGGCTAGAAACCGAGCCGAGTTGAGTGGGTATTAGTGGAAAAGGACCATTTGAGCGCATTTCTCCCATCCATCCATCTTCTTTTGCTTAATCCTTTTTGGGTTGCGGGGGGGCTGGAGCCTATCCCAGCATCTTTGGGTGAGAGGCAGGGTACACCCTGGACAGATCGCCAGTCCATCGCAGGGCCAACACAGAGAGACAGACAACCATTCACTCTCACAGTCATATCTAAGGACAATTTAGAATCCCCAGTTTGATGCCAATTAACCTAACGTGCATGTTTTTGGCATGTGGGAGGAAACCGGAGAAATCCCGGCGTAAACCCACGCAGACACAGGGAGAACATGCAAATTCCACACAGATCATTGTTGGTCAGAGGCTAGGATCGAACCCAGGATCCCCCAGCCAAGGATGAGTTGCTGTGCTGCCGCAGTGCTGACCACTCCGCCACCGTGCTGCCCCGCATTTCTCTCATTAATGTATTTTTCACAAATAGTGGCTATTTATTGTAACTGAGGTGATGGATTAGTGGTAAAGCATTTGCTCTGCAAGTGGGAGGCCAGCATTCAAATCCCATCTGTGTCATTCTTGTAATTTCACTTTTATTTGCAAGGCGAAGTGTCGATTGTGTTTCATAGAGCTTGGATCATTATTACGCATCATTATGCTGAGGCACTATAGCTATTGTGCCCTGCATGAGAATAAGGCCAGAGTTGAATATACTGGGACAGCATAAGACTGTTGAAAATTTATTATTTCTTAATAAAAATGGATGAGTAGTACAAGCACAAGAAGTAACACAGACACATTCACTAGAATCACCCCAGTTTTATTAATTCTTTTTTCCCTTATGATCATTGATATTTCTTAAAAGACAGCATATTTATTGAAATTGAAAAAATACACATTAAACCAATAATGCTCTTGTAAAAATCTGCATGCTGTATACTTTTTGTCAACTACATGGCCTAGTAGAGCAAATGAAGTTTCACATGAAGCTTCATCTATGTGAACCATTTTGATGAAAGGCTCAAGTATTCAAGAAAGCATCTACAGCACATGACTAGGTAGTAGCTTAGAGGTAAAATGGTTCCAAGGTTGTCATAGCCAGGAGCGGCACTGGGGTTAAGCTCCCAGTGCTCATAAAATGCTCCTTACGGCGTGCGTCTCGAAAAGCCTCTGACAACTAAGTCCAACTCCTAGCCTGCCCGTGTGGTTTAGTCTCTAAGCCCGGCGGAACTGCTTTAACTAATAGGAGAAGGGGCGATGGCGGATCTCTGGCGCCTTAAAACCAGATGCTTCGGGTAGATGGTGGCTCGTCAACCTGGGAAGGTAGCCCATCTAGGGGAAGGTAAACCCTGATTTCAAACCTCCGCTGCCTTGCGGCATACCCGGTCACGGGAAAGGCTTCGGGAGTCAACACTGAGGAAAAATCCGGAGTCGGAGCCCCTAAGGCAGTTCTCTGTTGTGCTCAACATCGTTCTAGCAGCTCCTGCGACGGCTCTGATGCCAAACTATAGCAGCCCTGCTGTTCCTTTGGATTCATCAGTGACGTGGAAAGGGGGACATGCTGCATGGGTAACATCTTGTCCTCCATATCTTCCTGCCCAGGCTTGAATCCTACCAACGCCCAACGCTGGAAGGTAGAACACCAGTGTGCATCGGCCTGTTCAGCCACAGGCGGTGCTGTTCCAGCAGAGTAGACATTTAGGATTCTCTTCCATGGTCATCATAGACCGACGGAGGCCGACGACGACGAGAGGTAAAATATCTGTCCTACAACTGGGAAGCTGGGGCTCAAGTCCCAGCTGGATTATTCTGGTAATTTATTTTTATTTGCACAGTGAAGTGTCTGTTGTGTTTCAAAGGGCTTGGATACAACAGTAACACATCATTATGCTGAGGCACTATTGTGTCCTGTATGACTGTACCACAAGCACATTCACCATAGTCATTTATTTGCATTTATTGAAATGGAAAAAAATGCCCTTGCAAAAATCTGCATGCTGTATACGTTTTGCCCACTAGATGGCCTAGTAGAGAAAATGAAGTCTTACAAAATGGTTCTATATGAGCCATTTTGATGAAAGGCCTCAAGTCCTCCAGAAAGCCTCATTTGGCCATCACTACCCAAGACACACAAAGCAACTCACCGTCAGAATAATAATGTGATTAAGAAGAGTAATTGCAGCATTTCAACAGTACTTACAGTCTCTGTCAAATAAGCAAATAAAATAAAATAAATAAAGTCTCAAGTACAGACAGAAAAATTAAAGTGAATCATGAAAAGGAGAACCCAAACAACAGCACAACTCAACAGTCCAATACTGTATTGGTGAGCGTGACTTCTTATACTCCCTCCTGGCTGCAGAACTGGTTTGCTCATCAAGGTCAGAAAGTCAGCAGTGTGTGGTTGCCAATACGTGATCAGTCCAGAAGGTGGGTGGATGGCACCACTGATCAGTCTGCTTAGTTTGAAGTCAATGCACCAATCAGCAGCAAGTACTTATGCTCTCTCTCTCTCTCTCTCTCTGATGACCTGGAGACCCTTTTTTTTTTACATAATTTATGATATTGTAGAGCTATGAATTCATTTATGATCTTTGCCAGGCTGATAAAGTGATAAATTTACATTACACCAGCAGGGTGAGAATTAAGCCAGTTTTCATCTGAGTCAAAAATCCTGTGTTTCAACTTAATTACATTAATTTCTAGAGTAGGGAAGAACATGTAATTGAAATCATGATGGGTCATCAGTTAAAAAAAAAAAAATCAAATTTGCTTCAGCCTAGTAGATGAAGGTTCATTACTGCCATCTGGTGTTGCCAGTAATCATCTGCAATTTATGCATAGTTCACCTTTAATGTGTTGTTTTGTGTAGCATTCATGGAGGGTTATTGCTCAAGTATTCCTAAATTGTCAAGGGTATGTCAAGGGTTGCAAGCTAAATGCCTGTTGAGACCTACTGCAATCTTGAGAAGCGCTTGAAAACAGCAACAAAGCTCTGACAAAGCTAGTGTTATGCTATGCTAACAACACTGCGTTAGTGGATCTACGCTGTCTGAACAGCCACAGCTGGATTTCAAGCACAGGTATGCATCTGGACAGTTTGTGACCTTGACCCTGGACTGTGATCCATGGAAATAAAAATGCATTTACTTGCTACCTGGATAAAGATTATTCAAAAATGGATTTTGATCTCCAAAAGGAATTTGAGGAACTGGATCATGTCTCTGTCACAGCAAACATTTGGACTGTGGATAATGGACATTTTCTTTGGATCATTGCCCAGTGGATTAACCAAATGACTGCCTATGGCGCTCCATTGCATCGTTTCCTCCTCTCCCTGAGAAGGAGAATCTGTAATTTCCCAGTTTGGGATCAATAAAATACATCTATCTATCTATCTATCTATCTATCTAGCTATATTCCCCTGGGGGTCAAGATTTTTTTCAAGAAAACACTCAGTTCAGATGTCAGAGATTTCCAAAGCTATAACTTGAAAGTGGTAAGAGATAATGGCTTACTGTCAATTAGAAAGATGTAGAATATGATCCAAAGTTTGAGATAGGAGTAAATTTACATATCTAATTTGCATAATGCCACGGCAGACATATCAAATTACATAACTTTCAGTCAAAAGCGGACTTTGGACATATTTACACAAAGGAGGTTTTGTTTTTTATCACTGTTTGTTGTTTTGGGCATTTTGTTATCTTATCTTTAAAGTATACTAGTACATGCCCGTGCATATCCGTCCATGCCCATATAAACCAAGTATAAGCAAGTATTTCTGCATGCCCGTTGCTGAAGGGTCTCCTCCTGTCTCAGACAGCTGTGTTGTTCACAGTCATGCCTGCAGCGTACTACTTGAACCTGAGGTGTTTCATCTTCACGGCATCTTTTCTGACGTGCAGCAGTTCTCCTCACTCTATTGCTCTCCATCTGGTGGGTCTTCTTCTTTGTTCAGACCACTGGCTGAGGGATAGGTGCGTGGTAATTCCAGTTCACCGACAGGATCATGAAAATAGATCTGAGCAAAAAGTGGCTTTCGATCCTGTTCAAGAAGACCCGTGCATGCCCATAGAAACCAAGAAACCGGAGCACCCTGAGAAAATCAGTGGTTTGCTTGGCATTTTACACATTTGTAGTGTAGACTGGCATTCTTCAAGGTTACACATTTTTCCTGTGTCAGCACCTCTTTAAAAACGACATTGCTGAGAAAGCGACGCGTTTGCTTAGTTTCTTCATCTTGAGCAAGAATACGAAGACTGCTTGATCTGCCAACTTTGCTCGTGGCAACGTAGAATTGGCCATGGCTGAAGAAATCTCTTGTGCAGAAAACACCAACGCACTGTAAAGACTGACCCTGTGACTTATTCACAGTCATGGCAAAGCAGGGTCTTACTGGAAACTGTTTACGTCACAAGGTGAATGGAAACATGTTGTCAGATGGCCTGAGTGTGATTCGTGGAATCAGGCGAGTGTGTCCAGCATAGACAGCAATCACAGATGTTGCAACCAACAGATGAGGCTGTATTTGTTCAATGATGTATCTTGAGCCATTGCAATGTCCGTTTTGTTGGTCAAATGTACTGCTTCGAATGGGTGTGGTTTAAAGTGCTGTGTCCTATTTGTAATCAGGTGATGAGTATCTATTCAACTCAATTCAATTCAATTCAGCTTTATTGATATAGCGCCATATCACAACAGAATTCATTTCATAGCACTATCAAAAATAGGGAAAACCCCACAATTGCAGAAAGACCCAGCAATCAGATGATCCCCTGTGAGCAAGCACTTAGCAACGGTGGAGAGGAAAAATTCCCATTTAACAGGAAGAAACCTCTAGCAGAACCGGGCTCAGGGAGGGGCAGTCATCTGCTGCGACTGGCTGGGGGTGAGGGGATAGAGAAGAAGAAAAGAACAGACATAAAAAGAGCAAACACTAACGGTGAGAAGCCAAGTACATTATTGGAGGTCACCCGGCAGTCTGAATCTATTAACAGCAAAACAAAAGGGGGGTTAAGAGACACAAGATCCCTCCCTAATCGTTGGCTATATTGAAAAGGAAGGTTTTTACCCTATTCTTAAAAACAGAGATCGAGTCTGACTCCCGGACCCAGAATGGTAACTGGTTCCACAGGAAAGGAGCTTGATAGCAGAAAGCTCTGCCTCCCATTGTACTTTTGGAGATTCTGGGTATTACAAGTAATCGAGCATTTTGGGAGTGTAGTGCTCTGTTAGGATGATAGGGTAATATCAGATCTTTTATATATAAGGGGGCCTGATTATTAAGAGCTTTGTAAGTGAGAAGAAGGATTTTAAACTTAATTCTAAACTCTATGGGAAGCCAATGAAGGGAGGCCAGAACCGGAGAGATATGATCTCTCTTTCTGAAACCCGTTAAAACTCTTGCAGCAGCATTTTGGATCAACTGAAGACTTCTTAAAGATATTTTAGGACAACCTGATAGTAACGAATTACAATAATCTAATCTAGAACTAACAAAAGCATGGATCAGTTTCTCAGCATCATTAAGAGACAAGATACTCCTAATCTTGGCAATATTGCACAGATGATAGAAGGCAGTCTTAGAAACAAATTTAATATGTGAATTAAAGAACAGATCTTGATCAACAATAACTCCAAGGTTCCTCACGAACTATTCAGAGTGAGAGTAGCGGCATCCAAATTAAGAGTTTGATTTGAAAAGGTACAGTATTTCTAAGGTTTTTTGGACCAACAAGAATGACTTCAGTCTTATTTGGGTTTAATAGCAGAAAATTACAAGTCATCCAAGTTTTGATTTCCTTAAGACAGGCATCTAACTCGGCTAATTGATTGCAGTCATCGGGCTTCATTGACAGGTATAATTGTGTGTCATCTGCATAACAATGAAAATGTGTACAGTGCTTTCTAACGATATTGCCTAATGGAAGCATATACTGTATAAACTAAAAAGAGTAGGGCCTAACACAGATCCCTGTGGAACTCTGTGACTGAGCTTTGAGTTGGAAGAAAACTTATCATTGATGTGAACAAACTGAAGTCTATTGGACAAATAAGATCTAAACCACTGCAGCGAAGTTCCATTTAGTCCAACATAGTGTTCTAATCTATCAAGTAGAATGTCATGATCGATAGTATCAAAGGCGGCACTAAGATCTAAAAGGACAAGTACAGAAACAAGTCAATTATCAGATGCGATAAGGAGATCATTAGCGACCTTCACTCAGGCTGTTTCAGTGCTGTGATGAACTCTGAACCCAGATTGAAACTCTTCAAATAAACCATTTCCCTGCAAATGGTCAAATAATTGCGTAGCAACAACTCTTTCTAAGATTTTTGAAATGAAAGGCAGATTAGAGATTGGTCGATAGTTAGCCAAAACTCCTGGATCGAGCGTTGGCTTTTTGAGTAAGGGTTTAATTACAGCAATTTTAAAAGCCTGCAGTACATAACCCAGAGTTAAAGAAGAATTAATTATATGAAGAATACAGCTACCAATAATTGGGAAGACTATTTTAAATAACCTGGTAGGGATAGGGTCTAAAAAACAGAATGAAGGTTTGGATGAGGAGATAATTTTATCTAGCTCTAAAAGGTCAATTGGAGTAAACTTATCTAAACAGATATCAATTGAAGGAGTTGTGGTAGTTGCTGTACTTAAGTTTACGGCGGGGAGAATCTGACTGATTTTATCTCTAATAGATAAAAATTTATGATTGAAAAAGTTCAAAAAGTCCTGACTAGAAAGCTCTGGGGGGATGCGAGGATTGACCGAGTCCTGACTCTTTGTCAGCCTGGCTATAGTGTTGAAAAGAAACCTGGGATTATTCTTATTCTCTTCTATTAATGCAGAGTAATAACTTGTTCTAGCTTTTCTAAGAGACTTTTTGTAAATTAAGAGATGATTTCTCCACACTAAATAGAATTCATCTAAATTAGTAGAACGCAATTTTCTTTCCAATTGATGAGTCTTCTGTTTTAAGCTACAAGTTTCTGTGTTAAACCAAGGGGTTAGAAATGTCTGGTTAGACTTTTTCTTTTTTAAAGGGGCCACCAAATCTAGAGTCTGATGCAGAGAGGCTGTAACACTATCTACCATGCTATCAATTACGGAAGGAGCAGACACTCCATCTTTTATTTCCATTGTGTTGACCCATGGTATAGAGGAGACAATCTGCAAAAATTTGCTAACAATGTCATCTGAAAGACATCTGCTGTAGTAATATTTTTCTTTAGGAGTCAAATAATCAGAAATAGTGAAATCAAAGGTTAACAGACAATGGTCTGACAGTACAGGATTATGAGGAGATACTACCAGATTTTTTATTTCTATACCATAAGTCAGAACAAGGTCCAATGTGTGGTGGAGATAATGAGTAGAATTTTCTACTTTCTGGGAAAACCCCATTGAGTCTAAAATTGAATTGAATGCCTTACTGAGACAGTCACTATCTACATCAACATGTATATTAAAATCCCCTACTATAATTATTTTATCTGATTTCAGCACTAAATCAGTTAAAAATTCAGCAAATTTGGATAAAAACTCTGAGTAGGCTGAGGGAGGACAGTAAACTATGGCAAAGAAAATTGGGTTCAAGCCAAGATAGCCAACATGCCCCACACTGAGGACCAGGCCCTCAAAGGAATTAAAACATGATTTTTGTTTTACATTAATTTGTAATTTAGAATGGAAAATTGCCGCTACTCCACCTCCACGACCAGAACTTCTGGGATTATGATAGTTTAGATAACCAGAGGGAGTTGATTCATTCAAACCAACATAATCATCTTGCCCTAGCCAAGTCTCTGTAAGGGATATTAAATCGATCTGATGATCAATTAATAGATCATGAACCAGTAGAGACTTGGGAGTTAGAGACCTAATATTTAACAAACCACATTTAATTTTTAAATTATGAGGAGGAAGAGAGGCCAAATTATTAAATTTAGAGACTTGAGGTTTGAGTTGGATTTTACCAACATTTTGTTTAATTACTTTGGGATGTTTATGCATTGTATTTTTATTAACTTTAGGGGGAGTAGACAAAGGTTCTCTAAGGGAGAAGACAGGGGCAAAGTTGAGGGGTGGTGGATGAGGAGGAGCTGCAGAAAGGCGTGTATTTATCAAGTTGTGTTGTATTTGTCTTGAGTTATAATATTTTGGGTAACGGGAGACAGACACAATCTCTATGGGGTTACAAATTGAAGGCTGATCTAAACAGTGAGGATTAAGTGGATTAATAGGATTGATATGAGAAGTGGGAACAAAAAAGGGCTGGTTGGCAGACCCAGGAACTTTGGAGTGAGTTAACGCACCAAATTTCAGTCACTGTATTAAAAAACGCTGACTGGAATAGAACAGATTGTCCCTTAAAACACGTGCACCAAGTTTATTTGGATGGATGCCATCTGGCCTCATAAGTGATGGGCGGTTCCAAAACAGGTTGAAATTGTCAACAAAACCAGTGTTAAAAGTAGGACATGTAGAACACAACCAAGTATTAAGACTGAGAGTTCTGCTAAAATAATTGCAGCCTCGTCTGTAAAGGCCCAGAGATGAACACACATCTGCCACAGTTCATAAGAGTGGACAGAAGGCTCCTGAAGTCAATCTTTAAGATCTCCAGCGCTTCATCAGGGATGTTGTTGCATCCAACATGAACTATGACAGTTTTAGCGTGGGGGAATTCATTTAATAGGTCAGGGGTAAGACCCTCAAAATCAGACACTTTAGCCCCAGGAAAAAATTTAGTGATACAGTACCTGCTTCTGACGTTCCTCATAATCGAGTCACCAATCACCAGTGTCGTCTGGTGGGGGGGCTTTGTCGGTGGTTTCTGAAGTGGTGGATAATTTTGTCAATGTTGTTGTGATGGCGGTGTGATGCGCTCTCTTCTTTTTGGAGCTGGTGTGTAATTTGGCGCACCTAAAGTAGTCTTAATTCGGGGTTTGCGGGTTTGAGCCGCCGCTGAAGGAGGAGGAGAAGGAGGAGGAGGGGCGGTCATGGGTGGATGGTCTGTGTCCAGGTGAGGAAAATCTTTCAGAGAAAGGATGTCAAAGCTGTTTTCCAAAAGCAAGGGAAGAGAAGAGGTGCGGCCCTGTCTGGTCGATCGTCGATGATTACTAGTTGGCCCAGCCACAGTCCAGGGCGCGTATTGAGGATGAGAAAAACCACCTGGGGCTTTGGGTTTAGCTCCGAGTTGAAGCCAGTGATTATTGCTGTGGTCGTGGACATCTGAAGAGACCAGAGCAGGGGTGGAAGTGGATGGCGAAGCGTTGAATTCACCCAGGTAAGTAGCCGTCTCTGCCAGCTGCGAGTCGGTTGCCGGGGCCATTGTTCGCCCGAGAATTATGGTGTCAAGGTGGTCTTCAGCCTCTCCAATCTTATAGAGGTTGGAGAGTCTCACTTCCAACTCAGAAACCTTCCTAAGGAGGGACACACAGCTGACACACGTCGGGGATGGAGCCATAACATTCCAGACCAGAGGTGGATAGCCAGCCAGCCAAAAACAGCTAAAAACAGGTTAGCTAAAAACAGCTAAAAACAAGTTAGCCTAGCCCAGTAAACAGCCCAGCTGGGGGTCTGATCCACCCGTGTGTATGATCGGGCTTTTTGCTAGCCAACACTAAGCTAACACCAAGCAAAAACTAATATCAGCAAAAAGAGATAAAAAATTAAAAACGAAATCAATAAAAACAAACAAAAGCAGACAAGATAACGCTTTGATGCGACGAGACGTTTACAGACGCCGGCGCAGGTGTGAGCAATCACACATCACTGAATTTGCATGAATTACTGCATCAGTGCTGCATGGCATGTTGCTGTTATCTCTAGTCCTCCACAGGTCTCTTCTTTGGTGAGTGATGGTCTATATGACACCATAGATCCTCGCTTTAAGTTTGGATTTTCTGTATTTCACGTTATTCTTATTATCCTGGGTTGCTATTGTTATTCTTATTATTCTGTCTTGCATATTTATTTCTTCATTGGTCTTCCTCTTAGTTTAAGATTATCAGCATTGTTATTATTCTTATTCTTATTGTCATTATCATTATCCTTATTGCCTTGGTGTTGTGTCCCCTCTGGTCTCCTGTGTGTGATTATCTGTGCAGCCCCGCCCATCCCGTTTTCTGTAACCATGCCCTGGCGTCTCTGTTTGCCTTGGGATTTTTGGTATTTCACGTTATTATTGTTCTCCTGGGTTGCTATTAATGTTATTATTATTATTATGTCTTGTATATTAATTTCTTCATTGGTCTTCCTCTTACTTTTAAGTTTATCAGCATCGTTATTACTAGTGCCTATATGTGCATGACCGTAGACAGCAGGTGTAAGCAAGCACATCAGCACTCATTCAGTGATGCCTGCCTTTGATCTTTGATTGTGTCGACACCATAAAAGCATCCAGGCAGGCATCATAGGACACTCCATCATAGGTAGCCAGTCCTAAAATACATCAACGTAGGCATCGTGAGTGATGGTCTATATGACATCATAAAGACATCAAGGCAGGCATCATAGGACACTGCATTATAGGTAGGCAGTCCTATTATCATTATGACGGCATCTCCTATATGACGGCACCACGAGTTCTATGGTGTCTGATATCATAGGATCATCATAGGACATCAGGCAGACATCATAGGCCATCCTATAATGTGCTATGATCATGACACACAGACACACAAACTGACAGATTTCTTGAATTTATAGAGTGATTATTATTGTCATTATCATTATCATTATTGCCTTGGTGTTGTGTCCCCTCTGGTCCCCTGTGTGTGATTATCTGTGCAGCCCCGCCCATACCGTTTTCTCTAACCATGCCCTGCCGTCTGTGTTTGCCCCTGCTTGTTACACTTCTTATCCTGCCTGTTACTGTTCTGTGTTATGTTAATTACCTATGTATATATACAGTATATATGTCTTTTAGCGAGTGCTGCAGTCTGTATGACATCATATACACATCCTTGAGGGATCATAGGAACATCAGCCTTTTTTTTTTTTTTTGTTACTTATTTGTACCCGTAGGTAGATTTGGTTTGCAGTCTGGTGACAAGCCACCGGCTGCTGGTCGCTGCGTGCGCGAGCGCCCTAAACCTACATGTTTTTTGGTATGCGGGAGGAAACCGGAGAAATCCCGGAGTAAACCCACGCAACACGGGGAGAACATGCAAACTCCACACAGCTCACTGTTGGTCGGGGGCTGGGATCGAACCCACGATCTCATGATCCCCGCGATCCCCCGGCCGAGGGTAAAACTGTGCTGCCACAGTGCTAAACCACTGTGCCACCGTGCAGCCCAAGCCTTACGGTTTATCTGACGTCACATAGGCTACGGTTTATCTGACATCAGATCGACGTGCATGCAGACGGTCATGCAGATGGTCCTATGAGCACCGATATCATAGGAACATCATAGGACATCCTGCAGACATCACAGGAACATCATAGGCAGCCTATGATCGTGACAGACACACACGCAGACAGATTTCTTGCTTTTACAGAGTGATGAACCAGAAAATCAGTTACAATGTAAACAAAGACATTTGTTACTGCTGGCCAGGTGGTGCGTTTTGTCCATTTTCGTCCATCCTGGTTGTTATTTTGTCTTCTCTTGGTCATTTTAGTTTTCTCTCTCACATCCAGAAACTGTTATGATTATTCCACCGCAATTTCGCTTTTATTCCGCTGCAATTTATCTCATATGACGACCAGGAACCAGCGCTATTGTTCTGTTCAGTCACATAGCACTGGGGTTGATGACAGGTGCAAATCAACCAGCTTCGCCCACCCTCTGTTATAAAAAAAAAATGTAGATATTTACCTTCATAAGCTAAATAATCTCTTTTTAGAATCATAGTTGGCAAATTTGGGAGCAAATGCCTCCTCCATCTTGTGATTGATCATCAGTTGTTTACAAACTCTTCTTGTCTGGTGTCCAGAAGTGTGTGTGGGGGGGTATATGGGGGCCGTTATTCCTCCAAGGCAAGAGGAGTAAGTTATACATGTCTGCCACCTTGTGAGGTGGAATACTTAGTACAACTGAGGGGGTTTATGACATCACATGACACGTCACATGACAGACGCAGCACTGCGACATAGACAGTGAGGGCACTTTTTATGTCCATAAATAGAAGGATGTCAAAGGGTTAAATCTATATCATCAAGGTAAGATAAACATTGACAGCTTTATGCAGTGTTGCCAATTCTCACTCTTTTGGATTGAGTCTCACTCTTTTTTCCCCCTAACTTGCTGTAAGATTTCAAAATTAAGACAGCAGAATCTTTTCAGTTAACCAATCAATAATGACAGAAGTAACATTATGTCTCAGCTGATCTTTTACTGAAGCACGCAGAGAGTCAAAACACAGCTGTGGGTCCTTCTCAGCACGATCTGGCAGAAGAACCCCAAACAATGGTTTCAAGGGTACATATAGCTTCAAGTTACTGGGCATTCCCAGTAACTTTCCAACAAAAGTCTGGTCTTTGTACAAACTGGCTCTGACTGGTCTCCAGTGGTACCTTCACTCAGATGTTCCTCTCCTCCACATCCCGTTGTCGTCTTGATGATCTGTGCCTCTCCACTAAAACGTGACCCCCACCCCAATACATGCCCATATATGGACACAAAAGCAGATATTTCATTGCCCAGCAGTTTGGGGGGGGTGCAACTAAAGATATAAGCATGTATGCAAGCACTTTGTGTAATGTCTCACTAACTAATCTTCACTATTTATTTACTATAAAAATTTCCCTCTTTTGACTTCATTTTTATGGAGTCAGTAATTATGGCAGGCACAACAGTAAACAGGCACCAGACACCTGATGTCATTTTCACATGAGATGAGCGAAAAACCTGTAGGCAGTATATACTTTCATGAGTAATCATTATAATGCAATTTCTTTATTCATTCAGGCTCCACAGGTGCCATGTGGAGCCTGGGGCAACGCAAGGCAACTCAACCCCCCCCCCCCCCCCATTGGTCAAGAGTGGTAAAAAAAAAAAATTCTCAATACAATAGTTCAGATTTCCAAGGCTATAACTTGAAAGTTACAAGAGATAATGGTGTACTGTCAATTAGAAAGATGTAGAATATGATCCAAAGTTTCAGATAGGAATAAATTTATGCATCTAATTTGCATAATGTTGCAGCAGCTATGTAAATTACATAACTCAGTCAAAAGTGGACTTTGGACACATTTACATAAAGAATGGTCTGGGTTTTTTTGACGCCGATTTGTCTACAGGGGTATGTTTTTATCTAATCTTCAAAGTATATGAACCAGAAAATCAATAAAATGTCAAAAAAACATACATTTCTCTTACCTGTTTCCGGGTGGCGGCGGGGGGGGGCTCACCCTCCCACATGACCGGTCCATTTTCGTCCATCGTAGTCGATGTTTGTGTGTTTGCTCAGCCATTTACATCGTGTACCACATCTACAAACTCTTATGATTACCTCACGTGAATTTCGTTTGTATTGCGTGGCTATTTTTTTGTTTGATGCATTATTCCTGTGGGAGTCCATGCTGCCCGTGGACGCCGCCATCTTGGTACTGGTAGCTCAGTTTTTCGTCCATCGTGGTCGATGTAACACGTTTACTTAGTAATTTACACTCGTGTTCCACATCTACAAACTCTTATGATTATCCCACGTGAATTTTGTTTGTATTACGCTTCTATTTTTCCCGTTTCATGCAGTTTCAGTTATCATTGCGACAGCAATGACCAAACATGGCGGCATCCACATTGGTGTGTGAGCTCAAAGCAGAAAAAGGAAGAAGAATAATGAGGATTTTTTCTTCTTTGCTATATTCCATGTCAGCCCTGATTCCTTCGGCGCGTGTCTGCCACCTTCTAAACTGTCAGATCAATAAAGATTAGTACAAATTCTCAGTATAGCCAGGGGACGTCAATAAGTTGACACGTGCAGTTGCTGCGCTGTGCCACTGGGGGCGTACGACCCGTCCATTTAATCTGGGCAGTTAAAGGGTTAACACGCAAAAACTCTCATCTCAGCCCTACTGCCCTTGGTGGCCTTTTGAAAATTTTATTAACACGTTATATCAGAAAAATAAACATATGCAAAGCAAAACATTTTCAGTCAAAACATTTCTTATCCATGTGTGTTTTGTCCAAGCCTCAAGACCTGCCGCACAACAGAGCTTCAAACCTTCTAATTCTATTCTGACTACATGACCGCAAAATAGCAACGCTGATCTTCTGGATTCACCTGTAAGAAAACAGAAAAGTTGGAGCCAGAGGTTACTAGCACATGACCCACCGCTGGGGGATACCTTCAGCGCACCCCCTTTCATGTAAGTATATACATGTGTGTAATGTTGGATGTACTGTATAGTTAGAAAGGAGTAAAGGAGATAGGAGATATTTTTGATCAAGATCTGTTTTTTAATTCACATATTAAACTTGTTTCTAAGACTGCCTTCTATCATTTGTGTAATTGAGATATTGCCAAGATTAGGAGCAACTTGTCTCAGAGTGATGCTGAGAAACTAATCCACGCTTTTGTTAGTTCTAGATTAGATTATTGTAACTTTTTATTATTAGGTTGTCCTAAAACATCTTTAAAAAGTCTTCAGCTTATCCAAAATGCTGCAGCAAGAGTTTTAGCAGGTACTAGAAAGAGAGCTCATATCTCTCTGGTTCTGGCCTCCCTTCATTGGCTTCGCATAGAGTTTAGAACTAAGTTTAAAATCCTTCTTCTCACTTACAAAGCTCTAAATAATCAGGCCCCTTTTTATTTAAAAGATCTGATACTACCCTATTATCCTAACAGAGCATTATGCTCCCAAAATGCAGGAATATTTGTAATACCTAGAATCTCCAAAAGTGCAATGGGAGGCAGAGCCTTCAGTTATCAAGCTCCTCTCTTGTGGAACCAGCTGCCAGTCTGTATTCGGGAGCCAGACTCAATCTCTGTTTTTAAGAATAGGGTTAAAACCTTCCTTTTTGTTATACCCTATAATTAGGGAGGGATCATGTGCCCCTGAACCCTCCCTTAGTTATGCTGCTAATAGGTTTAGACAGCTGGGGGACCTCCAACAACGCACTAGGCTTCACTTCTTTCTTCACTCTCAATGAAATATTTTTGCTGGCCATTAACATCTGTTTGTTCTCTCCCATAGATTGAGTCCCTGTCGTGCTGTTTGCGCTCTACATGTCTGTTCTTTTCTTCTTCTTCTTCTTCTCTAGCCCCTCACCCCCCAGCCAGTGGCAGCAGATGACTGCCCCTCCCTGAGCCTTGTTCTGCTGGAGGTTTCTTCCTGGTAAAAGGGAGTTTTTCCTCTCCACCATCGCCAAGTGCTTGCTCACAGGGGATCACCTGATTGCTGGGGTCTTTCTGCAATTGTGGGGGTTTCCCTTCCAGTTGAAAGTGCTATGAGATGGCTGCTGTTGTGAAATGGCGCTATATAAATAAAGTTGAATTGAATGGAATTGAATTGAATAGTGAGAAAGAAACATATAAATATAATTAAACAAGAGTCTCTCCTTCATCACTGTCATTCCCAGATGAACAATGGTCCTTGTCGTGGAGAAGGGACTTTTTCTCCTCTTGGGAGTGGACTTGAGCCATCATCCTCCGGACTGGCTCTTTGGACAGGGCTGTGATTATGCATCTTTCCAGCAATGTTCTCAAACATGGGATGCAGCAATAACCCACTACAAGTATCACTGCTAGTGAGATGACTACAGTCAGGATTACTGAACGTATCATAATAACGCCCACCCAACGTCCAAAGATGACTCGAAGCCAAGATGTAAATGCATCAGGTTCATATCCAGTATTATGACCAATTTCAGTGCATAGGCCTTCCAAAGCCTCTATAGCACGTGGACTTGTGTTGTTAGGGATAAAGGTACAGCACATAGAGCCAAAAATCTGACACACTCCTCCAGACTCTGCCAGGAGCATGTCCAGAGCAATGCGACTTTGATATGTCATGAGAGCTGTTGCCTTCAGTTGTTCATGGACTCCTTTAAGGCCATCCACTGTAAAGTTCAACATCTGCTGCTGGTTATAATAGACATACTCGATCCAAGATTGCATTTTAATCACTTCTATTACCTGTCCATCCCAAGGAATAAAATGAGTGAACAATGCTGCCTTATAATTTCGCCCCATAAACTCATCCGGAACTCCCCTGACTCTTCCTTTGGAATCTATCCATGGCCTAACACCACCCAGTGTATCTTCCATAACTGTAAGTGTATCTATTTTATCTCTGATCTCTCTTTTCACTCGCGTGCCAATCCTGGTATTATCTAGGGGCCCAATGGGAGAATAATGAATGGCATTACTAATTGAATTGGGGCACATGTTCCCTTCCAAGTTTTAGGTAATATGGGCCATATCCTCATTTGGCCACACCAAAGCCACACATCTGATCTAGGCTGGGACATATCTTGCATCTCAGAATAACTGGTGTTATTTACAGCTAAAGTGTTAGCACAGTAAGTCAGTGTTCCCACATTCAGACTACCTTTCTTATGTACAAAACAAGTATAATTTCCCTTGTAGGGGTAAAATGGTGGAGGAGTCATCTTCTCTATTGGTGGGAAAAGGTAATGCATGTTTGCGTAAACCTCCTTAGGTTTGGAAGTTGAAAACAGGTGGATCAGACAATTGAATCCCTGTGGATCACTGTTGGGATCCAGTGGGAATGGCACTGTGGCTAATCCTGGTCTTGCAGCCGCACAAGCATAACAATCAGCCTGATCCTGTATTACTGTGTGGACTGAATATTGTACCCAAGCTAACCATTCATTTTGATCTACATATCCTAGTTCTACCGCTATGCGGTCCTTAACTGTCTGCACATCTAGATAAGTCACCACCTTGGAATTCAAAGAGTTTGTGGTTGTATTCATGGCTTTACGAGTCACACTGGTGACCACTGTGATCTTTAACAATCTGAGTGTTTTTTTTCCCTGGCATGTTTACTCCCAACACTAAATAAAAAGATGAGCCTATTGTATTGTGGGGGAGTTTTGATATATTCACGCTAAGCCCCAGCAAGTTCTCTTTCACTGATTTATTGTATCCTCTAAACAGCTTTATGTCTTGTTGTAAATAGGCAAGGGTATTTGCTGGCAGTGGTTGGTGCACCTCCTTTCGAGGGCCAGAACTCCACCGGATAGGGCCATACCCAGTGAGAAGGTCATCTACCAAGTGTTCCTTTTTACTCTACACTACACTCTGAAATCGGATCTGTGCCTGCTGTGGTAACGTATCATCATTTCCTCTGTTGCTGGCTGTCTGTGTAGCTTGCTCTGTGGTTAGCTCTCCTTAATCTCCTGAGGATTTTTGCCTTTAATTGTATTTTAATCACTTTTTTCTATCTACCGTCAGCTCTCACTTCTGTTTAACAAGTGTCTTGCACCTGTGTGTGCACTCAGTGTCACCTAATCACCCTCTTTAGCCTTCTGCTCACCTTTCATCAGTGTTTGTGTTAGCTTCGGGTTAGCCACTAGCTATGGCTACTAGCTCTCCTTCCCGTTCTCCTCTGGTGTGCACTCTCTGTCAGCTGTTCAGCTACATCTCTGCCTCTTTTAGTGATAACGGTAAATGTAAGAAATGTTGTCTTTTTGAGGCACTTGAAGCGAGGTTGTCTGATTTGGAATCCCGGCTCTCCTGCATTGAAACACCATCTGCGCCAGTTAATAATGATGGACGCCCCTTAGCTGCAGCGGAGCTTCTTAACATAGAGCGGCCTGCTAGAGGTCCTCCGGTCCTCCTTAGCAGCGAGGAGACTGGGTGGGTGACGGTGAGAAGAAAGCCTAGCCGCAAGGCCCCGGTTCACCACCAACCTGTTCACGTTTCTAATCGCTTTTCCCCGCTTAGCGATACACCCACTGAGGAAAAAACTCTGATCATTGGGGACTCTGTAGTCAGAAAGGTGAACCTAGAGACTGCAGCGGCCATAATCAAATGCATTCCTGGGGCCAAAGCAGGCGACATCAAGTCAAATTTGAAAATGCTGGCTAAAAGTACCTGTAAATACTCCACAATTGTTATCCACGCCGGCATTAACAACATCCGACTCCGGCAGTTGGAAGTCACAAAACTTAATGTGGAATCGGTGTGTGACTTTGCCAAAACGATGTCTGCCTCTGTAGTATTCTCTGGGCCCCTCCCCAATCTGACCAGTGATGACATGTTTATCCGCTTGTCATCCTTCAACCACTGGCTGTCTGTGTGGTGTCCTGCCAGCAACGTGGGCTACATAGACAATTGGAGCTCATTTTGGGGAAAACCTGGTCTTACTAGACGAAACGGCGTCCATCCCACTTTGGATGGTGTGTCTCATTTATCTAACAATCTGGCATCATTTTTATCCAAATTTCCAAAACCTTGACAACTCAGAGTTGGGACCAGGAAGCAGAGTTGCAGTCTTACATGCCTCTCTGCAGCTCCTCTTCATCCGCCACCCCTCACCTTAGCCCCTGTCTTCCCCATCAGAGAATCATTGTCTGCTCCCTCCAAAGTTAATAAAAATATTATGTATAAGCATTCCAAAGCGATTAAACAAAAAGTTGGTAAAACTCAAATTAAACATGAAGTCTCTAAATTTAATGATTTGGTCTCTTTTCCTCCTCATAATTTAAAAATTAAATGTGGTTTGTTAAATATTAGGTCTCTAACTCCCAAGTCTCTGCTAGTCCATGATCCGTTAATTGATCATCAGATTGATTTAATATCCCTTACAGAGACTTGGATAGGCAAGAGGATTATGTTGGTTTAAATGAATTAACTCCCTCTGGTTATTTAAACTGTCAAAATCCCAGAAGTTCTGGTCATGGAGGAGGAGGAGCAACAATTTACCATTCCAAATTACTAGTTAGTGTAAAGCAAAAAACACATTTTAATTCCTTTGAGGGCCTGGTCCTCGGTATTGGGCATGTTAGCAATTTTAGGTCAAACCCAATTTTATTTGCTATAGTTTATTGTCCTCCCTCAGCCTACTCAGAGTTTTTATCCAAATTTGCCAAATTCTTAGCTGATTTAAGATAAGATAAGATAAGCCTTTATGAGTCCCACAATGGGGAAATTCCAGGATTGCAACAGCACAGGGACAGCAACACTCAGAGCAACAATCAAGAAGACAAGAAAACAAGAGCAGCGAATATACAAATGTACACATAAATATATCATAAATTTATCCTACATAGTATGAATATGTACCCATACATATTGTCACCCTCCGTAGTGACTGATATTGTCCTAGTTGTATATTGGGGGGACATTTGTGTAAGTCTGTTGCGTCTTTTGCATTCAATACTATTAGGTCGTCACGTTTTTTGCTATCTCTGCGAGCAGCCCTGCTTAGGTTATACAATTTGACAGCCGTAGGTAGGAAGGACCTGCAACAGGTCCTTCCTACCCAAAGCGCACCTAGGATGATGTATTCTGCTGCTAAATGAGCTCCTCAGTGCGTTCAGTATGTCCTGCATAGGGTGGGACTCGGACTCCAGCAGAGATGACAGTTTAGCCACTATCCTTCTCTCTCTTATCTCCTCCACTGGGTCAAGGCATTGCCCCAGGACAGATCTAGCTTTCTTGATCAGTTTGTTCAGTCTCTTCCTATCGGCTGCTGTAATGCCACTGCTCCAGCAGACCACTCCAAAAGTGATGGCTGATGCCACCACTGTGTCGCAGAATGTCTTCAGCAGCGCCCCTTGTACACCAAAAGACCTGAGTCTCCTCAGTAGGAACAGCCTGCGCTGTCCCTTCTTGTAGAGTGCATCGGTATTGTGTGACCAGTCTAGTTCATAGGTACTTGTAGGATGTCACCATCTCAATGACTGTTCCCTGTATGTTTACTGGTGCTGTGAGGGGTTGTCCTTGCCTGCGGCAGTCCACCACCAGCTCCTTAGTTTTCCTCGCGTTGAACTGGAGGCAGTTCCGATGGCACCAGTCCACGAAGTCCTGGATAAGTCCTTTGTACTCAGCTTCATCTCCGTTGGAGATGACGCCGACGATCGCAAAGTTGTCAGAGAACTTCTGTAGATGGCAGTGTGTTGCATTGTGTGAGAAGTCCGCAGTATAAAGGGTGAACAGGAAGGGAGCCAAAACCGTTCCCTGGGGGGACCCCATGCTACCGATGATCGTGTCGGACACACAGTCCCGGGTTCTCACAAACTGTGGCCGGTTAGTGAGGTAGTCCAGGATCCATGATGACAGGTGCTGGTCCACCCCTGCGCACAGCAACTTGTCCTTTAGGATCATCAGTTGGATGGTGTTGAAAGCACTGGAGAAGTCAAAGAACATGATCCTCACTGCATTCCCGGGCTTCTCCAGGTGGGACAGAGAACGGTGAAGGAGGAAGATCACTGCATCCTCCACCCCAATGCCATGCTGGTAGGCAAACTGGAGTGGATCCATCGCTGGTCCCACCAGGGGGCGGAGGTGAGCAAGGAGCAGTCTCTCCAGGGTCTTCATCATGTGAAGTGCTCTATTAGTGCTGAAATCAGATAGAATAATTATAGTAGGGGACTTTAATATACATGTAGATGTAGATAGTGATTGTCTTAGGCATTTAATTCAATATTAGACTTGATGGGGTTTTCTCAGGAAGTAGAAAATTCTACCCATTATCTCCACCACACATTGGACCTTGTTCTGACATATGGCATAGAACTAGAAAATCTGGTAGTGTCTCCTCATAACCCTGTACTGTCAGACCATTGTCTGTTAACCTTTGATTTTACTATTTCTGACTATTTGACTTCTAAAGAAAAATATTACTACAGCAGATGATGTTGTTACCAAATTTATGCAGATTGTCTCCTCTACGCCATGTATCAACACAACGGAAATAAGCTATAGACAGCTTGCTCCTTCTGTAATTGATAGCATGGTAGATAGTGTTACAGCTTCTCTGCATCAGACTCTAGACATGGTGGCCCCTTTTAAAAAGAAAAAGTCTAATCAGAGATTTCTAACTCCTTGGTTCAACACAGAAACTCGTAGCTTCAAACAGAAGACTTGTCAATTAGAAAGAAAATGGTGCTCCACTAATTTAGATGAAATCTATTTAGCTTGGAGAAATCATTTTTTAATTTATAAAAAATCTCTTAGAAAAGCTAGAACAAGTTATTATTCTGCATTAGTAGAAGAGAACAAGAATGATCCCAGGTTTCTTTTCAGCACTGTAGCCAGGCTGACAAAGAGTCAGGACTCTGTCAATCCTAGCATTCCCTAAGAGCTTACTAGTCAGAACTTTATGAACTTTTTCAATAATAAAATTTCATCTATCAGAGATAAAATCAGTCAGATTCTTCCCACCGTTAACTTAAATACAGTAACTACTACAACTCCTTCAATTGGTATGTGTTTGGATGAGTTTACTCCAATTGACCTTTTAGAGTTAGACAAAATAATTTCCTCATCCAAGCCTTCAACTTGTCTTTTAGACCCTATTCCTACCAGGTTATTTAAAGAAGTCTTCCCATTTATTGGTAGCTCTATTCTTCAAATAATCAATTCTTCATTAACATTAGGCCATGTACCGCAAGCTTTTAAAACTGTTGTAATTAAACCCTTACTCAAAAAGCCAACGCTGGATCCAGGAGTTTTAGCTAACTATAGACCAATCTCTAATTTGCTTTTCATTTCAAAAATCTTAGAAAGAGTTGTTGCTATGCAATTATTTGACCACTTGCAGGGAAATGGTTTATTTGAAGAGTTTCAATCTGGGTTTAGAATCCATCATAGTACTGAAACAGCCTTAGTGAAGGTCACTAAAAACCTCCTTATCGCATCTCATAACGGACTTATTTCTGTACTTGTCCTTTTAGACCTTAGTGCAGCTTTTTATACTATTGATCATAATATTCTACTTGATAGATTAGAACACTATGTTGGACTTAATGGAACTTTGTTGCAGTGGTTTAGATCTTATTTATCTGATAGGTTCCAGTTTGTTCATGTCAATAATGAGTTTTCTTTCAACTCAAACCTCAGTCATGGAGTTCCACAGGGATCTGTGCTAGGCCCTACTCTTTTTAGTTTATATATGCTTCTGCTAGGTAACATTATTAGAAAGCACTGTATACATTTTCATTGTTATGCAGATGATACACAATTACACCTGTCAATGAACCCAGATGACAGTAATCAATTAGCCAAGATAGAAGCCTGTCTTAAGGAAATCAAAGCTTGGATGACTTGTAATTTCCTGCTATTAAATTCAGATAATGTTATGACTCGCCGCTCATCAGCCGCGCCAGCCGCGCGCACACCTGCTCCTCGTCAGCGGTGAGGTATTTAATCCACTCTGCCCTGGGCTTCGGCCTGAAGCTGTCTCTCTACTTCGGCCCCTTTGCTACTACGGATCTCAAACCTACTAGCGAAGATATCCTGGGTAAGCTCCCCTTACCTCTCTCCTCTAGCATTCCCCTGTGCACAGGTGGACATCCCCAGCGGCGGACTTCATCACCTCGCCGTTGGCTCTACGCTGCTGCCACAGGTACCGCAGGTCGCTGTCTCCCGGGCTCCGCCCTTGTCGACGTCAGCCACCTGTCACAACCAAGTAAGCCAGCTATCATCATCATTTCCCTGTATTGGTGTGGTGCCCATTACCCTTCTCCCTCTGCTCTCTCCACAGGGTTGTCCGGCTGTACGGCCTCCTGCCCCCGTGCCTGACACAGACGCCACCACCAATACATTCTTATTCCACAGACACGCAGCCATACGTTTCCCTGTTGCTAATAAAGCTGTTGAATCTATTCTGAGCCTGCGTGTGTGTCTCCTGGGCCGTGCGTTATGTCAGATAAGACTGAAGTCATTCTTGTTGGTCCAAAAAACCTTAGAAATACCTTTCCAAATCAAACTCTTAGTTTGGATGCAGTTACTCTTTCTCTTAATAGTTCTGTGAGGAACCTTGGAGTTATTTTTGATCAAGATCTGTTTTTCAATTCACATATTAAACTTGTTTCTTAAGACTGTCTTCTATCATTTGTGCAATATTGCCAAGATTAGGAGCATCTTGTCTCAGAGTGATGCTGAGAAGCTGATCCATGCTTTTGTTTGCTCTAGATTAGATTATTGTAGCTCTTTATTATCAGGTTGCCCTAAAACAGCTTTAAAAAGTCTTCAGTTGATCCAAAATGCTGCAGCAAGAGTTTTAACAGGTACTAGAAAGAGAGATCATATCTCTCCGGTTCTGGCCTCCCTTCATTGGCTTCCCATAGAGTTTAGAATTAAGTTTAAAATCCTTCTTCTCACTTACAAAGCTCTGAACAATCAGGCTCCTTTTTATTTAAAAGATCTGATACTACCCTATTATCCTAACAGAGCACTATGCTCCCAAAATGCTGAATTACTTGTAATACCTAGAATCTCCAAAAGTACAATGGGAGGCAGAGCCTTCAGTTATCAAGCTCCTCTTCTGTGGAACCAGCTGCCAATCTGGATTCGGGGGTCAGACTCAATCACTGTTTTTAACAACAGGGTTAAAACCTTCCTTTTTGATATAGCCTACTATTAAGGAGGGATCATGTGCCTCTGAACCCTCCCTTAGTTATGCTGCTAATAGGTTTAGACAGCTGGGGGACCTCCGATAATGCACTGGGCTTCACTCCTTTCTTCACTCTCAATGAAATATTTTTGCTGGCCATTAACATCTGTTTGTTCTCTCCCATAGATTGAGTCCCCATCATGCTGTTTGCTCTCTACATGTCTGTTCTTTTCATCTTCTCTTTCCCCTCACCCCCCAGCCAGTCGCAGCAGATGACTGCCCCTCCCTGATCCTGCTTCTGCTGGAGGTTTCTTCCTGTTAAAAGGGAGTTTTCCTCTCCACCGTCACCAAGTGCTTGCTCACAGGGGATCGCCTGATTGCTGGGGTCTTTCTGCAATTGTGGGGGTTTCCCCTACAGTTGAAAGTGCTATGAGATGACTGTTGTTGTGAAATGGCGCTATATAAATAAAGTTGAATTGAATTGAATTGACTCTATTACACACATTAAAACATCATGCTGTCTCCAAATAACTTCAGAAGTCCCACAATCAATTGTGGTGCACAAATCAAAAATCACTACCATGCGCTTTCGTTTTGAAGCATACATCTCTATTTTCACACCGTACTTATCATCTGAGACTGTGGCCACTGATCGTCTAGTTTCATGAATGCTCTGGTGGAGTTGAATTTTCCACCAAAGGACTGGAAAGGGCATGATTAGTGACAGGACCAAAAGCATGCAAACAGTCTCCCTTGTGGTGCAGTTAGGCAGTGTTGGTGTCATCACTGCTATTTGCACTGGCTATGCCATCAACAGTTTGTAAAAGGGGTCGATTTGGCTCAGCAGCTCTAGCACAATGAGTCACATGAATCCAATTGCTGAGTTTTCCTTTTTTCCACACTTGTACTGCGTGTGAAGTGGCCTTTATTACTTTAAAAGGTCCTTGCCACTTTGGCGAGTCCCAATGAAGTCTCACTACTTTTTGACGCACCTAGTTACCAGGTTCCAATGGAGTGGCGTCTCCTTGTGTGTCCTTGTTGAGAATGTCCAGAACATCTTGAGAGAGAGCTTCAGATATTTTCCTTAGACTCTTAATGTACTGTGACAGTTCTACAGCTTGACTATTCCTAGGAGTCACAGGTCAACAACAAATGGTCCTGGCATCTTTCTCCCTGTTAACAGCTCATGGGGAGTCAGGCAGAGCATCATGTTGAGGGTGGATTGAAGTGCCATCAGTGCTAATGGCAAAGCATCTACCCATATCATGCCTGTCCCCATGCATTGTTTGGGTAGCATTCTTTTCAGTGTACCATTTGCTCTTTCAATTAGCCCTTGGGAGGATGGATGCACTACTGAGCCAAACGTATGCCTTTAACCTAAGGCACATTCAATTTCCTTCAAATGTTTATTTGCAAAATGACTGTCATTGTCTGACCTAATCACTCTTGGAAAACCATGTCTGGGAAATCCCTTTTCTGTCAGCAATTTAATCACTTTCTTTGCACTTTCTGTTTTACATGCTTTTGCCTCAACCCATCTTGAAAATGTATCCATACACACCTGTTGGTATGGATACCAACAGGTACCGTATTTTGGGGACTATAAGGCGCACCGGATTATAAGGCGCACTATCAATGAACGGTCTATTTGATGGTCTAATTTCATACATAAGGCGCACCGGATTATAAGGCACATTAAAGCAAGGTAGTCGGAGCTGGGAAAAAAAAAAATTGCGTGCATGGAAAGAAAATCCTCTCTATAGTCATTATAGACACATATAGCGCGATTGTCTGCCAGTGTGAATGACCTGCTCCATGAGCAGGCGGAACGTTTTTAGTCCGTGGCTGTTTACATCGCCATATTGGCCAGAATATCGCTCGGTACTCGATACCGAGTACGATACCGATACGGCTCATATTTACAGCCGTAAATACGTATTTACAGCCGTATTTACTGCTCCCGTTTACAGCTAAATGGGAGCAGTTTCGATGCCGAAATTTCACATACAAATCCTAATATACGTGTTCTATACACCATCGGCTTTTGGGTATCAACTACCTCGCGAGGTAGTCGGATCTGGGAATTTTTTTTATTTTTTTTTTTGCGTGCATGGAAAGAAAATCCTATCTATAGTCATTATAGACACATATAGCACGATTGTCTGCCAGTGTGAATGACCTGCTCCATGAGCAAATGTACGTTTTTGGTCCGTGGCTGTTTACATCGCCAGGATACTCGCTCAGTAATCGATATGGCTCGCTTTCCGGTGGCAGCCCCGAGAAGTAAACAATGCGAACAAATGCCAGGACGCTTGAATTCTTTCGTCCCGAAAATATCCTTTTTGAATATTAATAGCTAACCAGGAGCAGTTTTGATCCACGCTCCATTGGCAGATAGTGGCGTAACTCGCTAGCAATTTAACTTTGAGCGACCTGTTGACACCAATATAGCAGTTGGAGTTCTTTGGTTAATCCACCCGGAATGATGGCAAGCTCTGAATTAGTTTGCTTCACTTGGGTTTTGACAGTATCGGTGAGATGGGCGCGCATGGAGTGGCAGATCAATAGGGATGGAGATTTGTGGAAAAAGCCATCCGGCCATTATGTTGAAGCACATATTACTCCGCGAGGCTCCTGACTACCGTAATGCTCCGAAAATCCATCAAGCGGTTCGGCTTCGTAACTTACCAAAGTCGTACTAAAACATTTTTGACAGACTTTTGAGCGCCGTGTACCACATAAAATCGGTTCAAGGTCAGTAAGCACAACCAGAATTAATACATAAGGCGCACCGGATTATAAAGCGCACTGTCAATTTTTGAGAAAATTAAAGGATTTTAAGTGCATCTTATAGTCCAAAAAATATGGTAAGTTCCAAAATGACGTCATTTCCCTCACAGTACACAGTTTAGGGTGTGAGAGAATTGATGACCTTTGGGACGGGAACACCGCAGAGTCGCCGGATGTGATTAGGCTGCCTAAAAAGTGAACTCTGGGACGACAACACTGTACTTTCTTGTGGCTTAATTTATAGCCTTTCTGATAGAGATGTTTCAGAAGGAGCTCCGTGGCTGAGAGCACATAAGCAGCAGTGGGACCTGCTAACAGCAGATCATCCACATACTGCAACAGTACTGTGTCAGGAGGCAGGAATAAATCCTGCAAATGTTGGCGCAGTATTTTTATTTTTATTTTATTTGTTTATTTGTCAGGGACAGTGCAATAAACATAGACAAAAAAAGAAAATCTGATGTGTTGCACAGAGAGTGTATAGCATTAAGCTAGTTTGCAACTCTTGTCCCTGGATGGGCTTTAGAGAAAAGAAACAGATAAAAAGAGAAAAAGATGAAGATAAAACAAAATGAAAACAGTATAAACATTATCCACATACATCAATGCAAACAAAACTATAAATACACAATATAAAATCCTGATTCACATTTGCCTGTTACAGTAAAATGCCTGTTACACATTTGCCTTCCCTTCTTCACTCACACCCTGCAGACAATCATTTCATACATGGGTACATTCTTGTTTACTTTTCAGCCAGTTTTTAACCTTTGTAGTAAATGTTTTAAAATCCATTATTATTTTGATTTCATTTGGCATTGTGTTCCAGATATGACTGCCCTTTATAGAAAAAGCTGTTTGTCCAAATGTGGTTCTGCGGTGGGATATTTTACAGTTATTGTTAACAGAACTCCTGGTGGCTCTGCTGCTGTCCTGTCTTTGGATGAATCCAACAAGTGGCTCTGGCGCTGATTTATGGAAACATTTAAAAATTAATTTCAGAAAACAAAGGTCAATGAAACTCTCAAAACTCAGTAGATTATAGTTTTTTAGAATATTACAATGATGCCACTTAATGGGCTTTTTATCCAGAATTTTTAGAGTTTGATTATATAATGAACCTATAAGTTTTATTGTAGAAGGAGCTGCTTGAGCCCAAACTGTCAGACAGTATGATATATGCGAAAAAACCATAGAATGCATATACAGTACGGCTGCTTGGTGTGGTATGTAATGTCTAATTAATTTAAAGCAATTCAATTTTTTTTTTTTTACTGTTTTAGAAATCTTTATGTGAAGATTAAATTTGAGTTGAGGATCTAGTACAATGCCAATGTATTTGAATTCTGTAACTGAACTAATATCTTGATCATGTATATTAACTTTAAAATGTTGCAAGTTACATTTTTTGATTGAAAAGCACATTGAAACTGTTTTCTGAAGGTTCAGCAGTAGATGGTTCTGAATGAGCCACTCTTGGACATCAACCATGCTTGAAGACAGGACATCTGCAGCCTGAGCTGGAGTCTTAGCAGCTGTGTAAATAACTGCATCATCTGCATAAAGTTGACATGTTGCAGCTGAGCAGTGTAATGGCAGGTCATTAATAAAAATGCTGAAAAGTAAAGGACCAAGAATGGACCCTTGTGGGATACCCATACAATTATTTAAAAGGAAGGATTTATCCTGGTGAACTTTTACACACTGTTCTCTGTTCTGAAGATAAGATGCAAACCATTTTATTGTATTGGGAGAAAAGTTAAAAGATACCATTTTGGATAAAAGCAAGCTGTGGTTTACAGTGTCAAAAGCCTTTTTGAGATCCAGTAAAACAGCTCCCACCACATTACCCCTGTCCAAGGACTGTTTGACATTTTCAATAAGGCAGCAGTTTGCTGTTTCTGTTGAGTATCCTGGTCTAAAACCAAATTGGTGTGGATGAAGAAGTTGACCGTCTTGTAGATAGTCTATCAGCTGTGTAGCTACAACTTTTTCAAGAACCTTAGACAGGACTGGTAAAATAGAGATTGGGCGGTAATTACATATATCATCTTTACTACCCGATTTAAAAACTGGTATGACGACAGCTTTTTTCCAGCCAGATGGAAATGTACAGGACCTAATGGAGAGATTAATGAGATGAGTCAGTGGTTTGATTAATATTTTGCTGTGCATTTTAAGAAAGGAAGTGTTCATATTGTAGATATCATTAGTTTTTGAGTTTGACAGTGTTTTAACAATGCCAGCAATTAAATCTTCATTTACCTCATTAATGAATGAATGAATTTATTTATTTCGGACAGTACAGTACAGGTTAAAAGAAACTGTATAATATAACAACTGACATGTTTCGGGACCCAGGAGACAGACACTGACACCGGCAAATTAGTGAACAATAATCTTTATTAGAGTGAAAGGGTGTGTAGTGCAAGTGTGAGCGCGTGGATAGTATCCTGGTCACTGGAACTGAGCACTCTGGACGGAGACCCGGCAACTCTGGAACATATAAGCACAGACAATTACTTTTGTCCCACGCTAATGACAAGCTATCAGTAGTGAGGCTTACTTGGGAGAGGCACAGGTTACGTCCTGCTGAGAACCAGCGGCCGTGCAACGTGGAGGTGAAGGCGTCCGGGAAAGAGCTGGGGCTTCCACCTGTGACTGAGACGAGGACAGGTCTTCCAGTGACTCCGGCTGTGACACCACAGACCGGGGCGATGACAAACCAGCTGATGACAAGACGAGTGATTCCACAGAACGTGGTGACGATGATAATCCAGACGATGACAAGGCGAGTGATTCCACAGAGCGTGGTGACCATGACAATCCAGACGATGACGAGGTGAGTGATTCCACAGAGCGTGGTGACGATGACACAACAGATGACGATGACACAAACTCCACCGGTAACGGTGGCCAGTACTCCTGTAACTGATACAGTAACAATTCAGGAATTTGTGGAGCCAGACGTACCGGTAGTCGTGGTGGTAGCGAACCGCTACGTGTGCGAGTTGGCGTAACCCCGTCAGCTGGGGACGCAGGTCCGCCGCCAAGGGAGTCCACCTGTGCACAGGGGTAGAGGTTAGGAGTAGAGTAGCAAACAGCTCTCTTACGTGCTTGACTTTGAACTGAAGTCCTTGACGAGGCCAGAGACGTTCTAGACGAGGCCAGAGAAGATTCTGACGAGGCAGTTCCTGACGAGACAGTTCCTGACGAGACAGCTTCTGACGAGACAGCTTGAGACGAGACAGCTTCCGACAAGACAGCTTCTGACAAGACAGCTTCTGACAAGACAGCTTCTGATGAGACAGCTTCTGACGAGGCAGTTTTTGACAAGACAATTCTTGACGAGACAGATTCTGACGAGACAAGAGAATACCTTGACGAGGCCAGAGAACGGAGTTCTGGTTCTTTCTCAGACGAGGAGGACAGACGACTCCGTGCCGGGCTGTCAGCAACGCTGGCTTTTAACAGCTGCTGATTAACACCTGTGGATCTGTGCGCAGCTGGAGTTAATGATGCCAATGACGGCCCAGAGGCCGCCATGACAGTACTCCCCCCTCTAGCAGTGCCTCCAGGCACCTGCCCAATCCTACCTGGATTCGCCCAGTGGAAGTCGCGAATCAGCTGCTTATCCAAGATCAACGCTGGGCGAATCCAAGACCGATCCTCCGGTCCAAAGCCCTCCCAGTCCACCAAATACTGAAGGCCACGACCCCGCCTACGAACATCCAAGATGGCAGTCACCCCCCAGGCTGGATGGCCATCGATCATCCTTGGGGGTGGGGGTGCCGCGGGAGCAGGGCACAGGGGGTCAGAGACGTACGGCTTGACCTGGGAGACATGAAAGGTGGGGCAGATACGCATCGAAGAGGGGAGAGACAAGCGCACAGACACAGGGTTAACAATACGATTAATGGTGTAGGGACCAATAAAGCGTTTAGTCAGCTTACGCTTTTCAGCCGGCACACCAATATTCCGGGTAGATAACCAAACCTTCTGACCCACCTTATACTCCGGGGCAGGTCTCCTATGCCGGTTGGCCACCTGGATATTACGTTCAGTAGTTTTCAACAAAGCTTTGTGAGCGAGGAGCCACACTCGCCGGCAGCGTTTAATATGTGCCTGGACAGAAGGAACCGCTACCTCCTTCTCCTCCTCAGGAAACAACGGAGGATCAAACCCACAAGAGGCTTTAAACGGGGAGACGCCCGTGGCCGTGGAGATCGTAGCGTTGTGAGCGTACTCAATCCAGGGCAGGAACTTGCTCCAGGAAGATGAGCAGGAGGAGATGACACAACGGAGGGCAGCTTCCAGCTCCTGATTAGCCCTCTCGCACTGACCATTACTTTGGGGGTGATAGCCAGAAGAGAGGCTGGCAGTGGCTCCTAGTGCCGTGCAGAAGGCCTTCCAAACTTGACATACAAACTGGGGTCCTCGATCGGACACAATATCCGCAGGGATGCCATGAAGACGTACCACGTGTTGCACCAGGAGGTCCGCAGTCTCCTGGGCCGAAGGCAGACCCCGAAGTGGCACAAAATGGGCCGCCTTCGAGAACCGGTCAACAATGGTTAATACTGTGGTGTAGTCATCTGAAGTGGGTAACCCAGTCACAAAGTCCATTGCTACATGAGACCAAGGGCGTGAAGGAACAGGTAACGGATGTAGTAAGCCTGCCGGGGGAGATGACGTCGTCTTTCCGGTGGCGCACTGAGCGCAGGCCCGGATGTAGCCAACAACGTCCTTCCGCAACCCTGGCCACCAGAAGGTCCTTTGAAGAAGATCCACAGTCCGACCCACTCCAGGATGACAAGCCAACTTGGAAGCGTGACCCCACTCAATCACCTTGCCTCGGACAGCGCGTGGAACAAACAAGCGGCCCGCCCCCTCCCCCCCCCCCCCAGGGTCCGGCTTAGTCTTCTGGGCCTGGCGAACCGTCTTGCAGATTCCCCAGGACAGGGCGCCCACGACGCAGGAAGGCGGCAGGATAGGGGTCTCCTGATCCTCGGAGGATGGGGGGTCAAACTGCCGGGAGAGAGCGTCCGGCTTACCGTTCTTGCTTCCCGGCCGGTACGTGATGATAAAATTAAACCGGCCGAAGAAGAGGGACCAGCGAGCCTGGCGTGCATTCAGGCGCTTAGCCGTCCTGAGGTACTCCAGGTTACGGTGATCAGTCCAAACCACGAACGGCTGAGCAGCCCCCTCCAGCCAATGTCTCCATTCCTCCAAGGCCAATTTCACAGCCAGTAACTCCCTGTCCCCGATGCTGTAGTTCCTCTCTGCAGGGGAGAGACGATGAGAGAAAAAAGCACAAGGGCGAATCTTACTATCCATGGGAGATCGTTGGGAGAGTACTGCTCCAACTCCCGCATCAGACGCGTCCACCTCCACCAAACATTGAAGCTTCGGGTCCACCTGGGTAAGGACTCGGGCCGAGGCGAACTCCCTCTTGAGCTTCTCAAATGCATCGGCTGCTTCCTTACTTCAGCAAAATGGAATCTTAGGGGAGGTGAGAGCAGTCAAAGGACGGGTAATATTACCAAAGTTAAGCACGAACCTCCTATAAAAATTAGCAAACCCCAGGAACCCTTGAAGCTGCTTTCTGGAGGTGGGTGCAGGCCATTCCACCACTGCCTTGACCTTGGCAGGGTCAGGAAGCACCTGGTTCCGAGCAATAATAAATCCAAGGAAAGAAGTCTGATCAGTATGAAATTCACATTTCTCGGCCTTGACGAACAGCTGGTTCTCCAGGAGGTGCTGTAATACTCTGCGGACATGCACCCGATGTTCCTCTAGTGTGCGGGAGAAGATGAGGATATCATCGAGATAAACGAAAACAAATGAGTTCAAGAAATCCCGTAGTACATCGTTAATTAAACGCTGGAAGACGGCTGGGGCGTTTGTTAACCCAAACGGCATTACCAGGTACTCAAAATGACCGCTGGGGGTCCGGAAAGCCGTTTTCCACTCATCACCTTCTCTAATGTGCACTAGATGGTAAGCATTCCTGAGGTCCAGTTTAGTAAACCATGATGCCCCCTGGAGGGAGTCAAACGCAGTGTTCATCAAGGGCAGTGTATATTTATCCTTGACCGTTATTTCATTCAACCCCTGGAAGTCAATACAGGGGCGTAGTGAACCGTCCTTCTTTCCAACAAAGAAAAATCCGGCCCCCACGGCCGACGACAACGGGCGAATAATACCAGAGGCCAAAGATTCCTTAATGTAAGTGTCCATGGCCTCGCGCTCCGGGGCTGATAGGCTGTAAAGGCGGCTAGCAGGTAGAGGAGCCCCAGCCTTCAGATTAATGGCGCAGTCATACGGACGATGGGGGGGTAAAGACAACGCCCGAGATTTGCTGAACACTTGCCCCAAATCGTGATAAACCTCAGGTACCTTAGATAAATCCGGTGGAGATGAATCGGGCAGAGGCACTTTCACAGATGGGGCGCACGCCGCTGATTGGAGACAGGCACTAAGGCAAAACGTACTCCATGCCGTTATTCTCCCAGCTTGCCAGTCAATAGTGGGGTTATGTAGGCGCAGCCAGGGATATCCCAGAATAACGGGCGAAGAGGAAACGGGCAGCACTAGGAACTGAATCTCCTCCCTGTGATTTCCTGAGACAATTATAGACACAGGTGCTGTCTGAAGGTTAATGGTAGTCAACGACGCCTTCGACAGGGTAATCAATCTGACAGGGGGTTCTAAAGTCTGACAACTAAGGCCCATCCGGGTTGCCAGGTCTCTAGAAATGAAATTTTGCTCAGCTCCAGAATCAACTAACGCTAGTGTAGAGTGTTCTGTGTGAGTATGAATGAGTCTGAGGGGTAAATGACAACAAGTAAGGGGTTCCTCTGTGTTCTTGCCCGTGAATCCCCCTACTGCGATCCACGGGCCTTCCCTTTTTAACTTACTAGGACATTCGGAAACCCCATGTGACTCCTTCCCACAATAGAAACACAGGCCTTGATCCCTACGGCGCTGTTTCTCAGCTGCAGACACCTTAGAATGACCAACAATCATGGCTTCCTGATCCGGGGCCTTCTCTGACGCGGGTAAAGCGAGAGGAAGAGAGACAGGGACACGAGGGCGGGGTTTAACCGGACGGGAAGTAACTCGCCGACCAGCCGCCCGTTCCCTTAACCTACTATCGATACTAACTGCTAAAGCAATTAAATCTTGCAAGTTATCTGGTTTATCCCGTGCCGCTAACTCATCCTTTAGCTCGTCGCTAAGGCTGCATAGAAAAATGCCACAAAGAGATGGCTCCCCCCACCCAATCTCTGCGGCCAAAACCCGGAAGTCAATGGCGTAATCTGCAGCTGATCTCTTTCCCTGCTGTAGGCTTAAAAAACATTCTGTCAACACCTCTCCCCTATCCGTGTGATCAAATACAGACAGAAATTCAGACACAAACTCCTGGTGGGTAAGCAGAGAATAGCTAGGTCTAGCCATGATCGAATATGCCCAGTCCAAGGCTCTACCTGCCAGCAAATTTATGACATAGCCTATCCGGCTAGAGTCGAGAGAAAAATCCCCCGGCACACGCAGAAAAACTGATTCACACTGTAAAATGAATCCTCGAGCTTCCCCGAGTTTTCCGCTGAACCGGGCAGGTGTTGGAATAGGAGTGAGGCGAGAGGATGAGGAGGTGTTAGCTAGTCCTGACGCTAAGCCTGCAGGGGTTGAGGTATTTGCGGTCGGGGGAAACGTTTGGTGTCCCTCCAAACAATCCAGCCGACCATTAATTTGAGTTAACTGATTCAAGATTACTGTCTGCTGGTGGGCTAGCAAATCTACCCGGGCGCTAAGAGTGTTAATTAAGTGCGACAGTGAGCTGTCCGCTGGGTCAACGTGACGGAGTCGTACTGACATGTTTCGGGACCCAGGAGACAGACACTGACATGGGCAAATTAGTGAACAATAATCTTTATTAGAGTGAAAGGGTGTGTAGTGCAAGTGTGAGCGCGTGGATAGTATCCTGGTCACTGGAACTGAGCACTCTGGACGGAGACCCGGCAACCCTGGAACATATAAGCACAGACAATTACTTTTGTCCCACGCTAATGACAAGCTATCAGTAGTGAGGCTTACTTGGGAGAGGCACAAGTTACGTCCTGCTGAGAACCAGCGGCCGTGCAACGTGGAGGTGAAGGCGTCCAGGAACGAGCTGGGGCTTCCACCTGTGACTGAGACGAGGACAGGTCTTCCAGTGACTCCGGCTGTGACACCACAGACCGGGGTGATGACAAACCAGCTGATGACAAGACGAGTGATTCCACAGAACGTGGTGACGATGATAATCCAGACGATGACAAGGCGAGTGATTCCACAGAGCGTGGTGACCATGACAATCCAGACGATGACGAGGTGAGTGATTCCACAGAGCGTGGTGACGATGACACAACAGATGACGATGACACAAACTCCACCGGTAACGGTGGCCAGTACTCCTGTAACTGATACAGTAACAATTCAGGAATTTGTGGAGCCAGACGTACCGGTAGTCGTGGTGGTAGCGAACCACTACGTGTGCGAGTTGGCGTAACCCCGTCAGCTGGGGACGCAGGTCCGCCGCCAAGGGAGTCCACCTGTGCACAGGGGTAGAGGTTAGGAGTAGAGTAGCAAACAGCTCTCTTACGTGCTTGACTTTGAACTGAAGTCCTTGACGAGGCCAGAGACGTTCTAGACGAGGCCAGAGAAGATTCTGACGAGGCAGTTCCTGACGAGACAGTTCCTGACGAGACAGTTCCTGACGAGACAGCTTCTGACGAGACAGCTTGAGACAAGACAGCTTCCGACAAGACAGCTTCTGACAAGACAGCTTCTGACGAGGCAGTTTTTGACAAGACAATTCTTGACGAGACAGATTCTGACGAGACAAGAGAATACCTTGACGAGGCCAGAGAACGGAGTTCTGGTTCTTTCTCAGACGAGGAGGACAGACGACTCCGTGCCGGGCTGTCAGCAACGCTGGCTTTTAACAGCTACTGATTAACACCTGTGGATCTGTGCGCAGCTGGAGTTAATGATGCCAATGACGGCCCAGAGGCCGCCATGACAACAACAAGGTCAAATTAGACAAAGACTCCTTCTTCTATACAATTCCACGTGAGTTATCCGAAATGGGTGATGGCTGAAGCCGCAGCTTATATTGCCCACCTATATTCCATCCAAGAATTCAAAAGAGAAAAAAGAGAAAACAAGACAAGAGCGATTACAATTTAAAACAAAGCTAAGACAAAATGTGACTGAGAGAAAAAAAGAAAACTAAGCTAAGTTAAGCGGTTACTATTCAAAACAAATCTAAGACAAAATGTCACAGAGAAAAAAAGAAAAAAAAAAAAAACTAAGCTACTGTCACCATGGGTTGAGATGCCGTCTCGGCACTCAGCCCATGTTTTCCCTCATCCCTGCTTCCCATTGAGCAGCGTCTCAGCTGGCCCCCAGCTGGCAGCATTATGGACGGCTGGGGCCAATTAGTCTTCATCAGCTGGGGCGCTGCCAATGAGGATAAATAGGAGCAGCCTCGATGACTCGGGGCTGCGACATAAACACATTGCTAAGCTGAAGCCCCTTCGTCTGGTGTCAGCTTATACTCCTCTTGCAGCATTCCTGTGTTTGTATCCCGCTGTGAGTATGTACGTCTTGCTACCCCCACGTCCGGTACGAGCTGCTTACCTCTGCGCTGTGCAACCTGTGAGTGTACCTCTGCATGAGTATCTGTGCTCTCCTCATCCCTTCCCCTTTACCCTGAATAAAATATCACGACTCACTGGCTTGTCCCTGGCTCTGATTGCCCGGCTCCCTAGAGCCGGATATGACAGTATGTCGCAGCCAGAAGAGTTGCCGGCGGCCGTGAGTCGCTGTGGAAATGTACCTTTCTGTCCGGGTGTCAGCGCTGCTAGCATGCCGTTTCCCAGGAGTCACTTCCGGCGCCAGGGCGACAAGCTGAGGTCCATCTCGGAGGCTGTCGACGGGACGCTCTTCACCCTGCACGACGCCTCCAACGCGAGACGCTGGCATCCGGGCCGTGCTGAGGAACTCCTGGACTGTCACCCTCACTCTCTGTACCATCTGGAGGACAGTGCCAGGATAGACGCTGCAGGTACACAGCGAGAGAAGCTCCACGGGGTGGATGGAAATCCCGGCAGGGAGTCGAAGTGGGCGACGTCTTTCCCCGCTTCGGAGTCCCGTTCCTGCCGCCATTCCAGTCCGGGAGTTCGCGCCAACCAGAGGACTTCCCCCGACCTGCGCCACGTCACTCGGGATTCCCTTCAAGGAGCCGCAGCTGACAGCAGTTATGTCCGGGGTCGAGTGGCTGTCGCGAGCTCTACTGTGTTTCCTGTCACCACCTTCAGACATGTGGCGGCGGCAGGGAGATTGATGGTGTGGACTTCAGGGCTACGAAGCTTTCCCGTGCTCGGCGCCTTCCTCGCCTCGTTCTCTGATCTGGAGCGGCGAATCCTGGGTTTCCCCCTCGCTTCGTTCCCTGGGAATAGCCGCCATCACATCGCCGAGTCACCTCTGCACGAACCTCGTCCGGATCCAGTTCTGGGCTATCGTCAGGACCGTTCCTCCCACGCAGCTGTCATCCCTTCGCCTCGTCAGTGTGGAGATTCTACAGCCTCGTCCCTTGAGCCTCGTTCCCCCGCTGTCATTCCTGGACATTCGGGCTGGCTCACCCCGGCTGTTTTCCCCTCCTCCTCGACGCGCTTCCTGACTGCTGTGTGTGCCTGGAATCCCGGCCTGGTGAGCTCTCTGCTGGAGACAACGCGAGCGATCCTCAGACTAACTCCCGGGGGGTCCTCCGTTATCGCCGGGCGGGGAGAGGAAGAAGCAGAATCCACTACAGCAGGCGATACTCAACCTCCAGGGGGCAGGCAAGTCATTGTTTTTTCACACCTGCTTAATGATTTGCTCTGTCACATCCCTGGAGGAGAAGTTCAGGGTTCGCTGCTCCCTGAACTCTCCCCACCTGCTGTAACTTGTATTCCTAATCCCGCATCCTCTGTGTCTCTCTCCGCCGAGCGGTCCCCGGCTCCGGGTCAACGTGGTGGGATATGGAGAGGGCCTGTGGTTCCGCAGCTACATTGCGGACGGAGGAGGGGGACTGACTGCTGCGTGGAGTCTACGCCAACGACTGAGCGTCCCCGGGTCTCCACGGAGGAGCGGTTCGGTCCGGCGGGACGAGATTCTTCTGGCTTCACGCCGAGTGGATCGTCGGCGGGGTTACCTGAGCTGGAGGGATCTCAAGCTGCGCTGACCATCGTGCTGGCTGCGGGGCCCGACGCGGCTAGATGGGAGCCTGACAACGACCTGACGACGGATCCTGGATCTTCGCAGTCCTGGACGGCGTCAGAACCCGAGATCAGGCGAGTGCTCTCCTTTCTTTTCTCTCTTTTTATCCCCGAGCACTTCAGCCTATCTCCAGGGGAGACGAGCCGGGTGCAGCCGTCCGCTGCGTCTGAGCTCGTCTCGCCGGGTTCTGGCGCTGCCGGTGATCCTGATCCCGGTTCTGTTTTCTCTTCTGAGCCTTCTTCCAGGGTCACCGGCAAGGAGTTGCTGTTCCTCGTGGTGCTGGAGGGTCCGGGTTCAACGTTGGAGGTCGGTTCTGGTGCAGTATTCAACGTGGGTTCGCCCGAGACCCAGTCGGGGTCCAATGTGGGTTCGCCTGAGGCCCGATCGGGGTCCGACGTAGGTGCTGCCCCAGTATTGTCCAGGTCCGGTGAGGAGGTGGCCGTTTTCCTGCGGCCTGACGCCCGCCGCCCTCGTCATCGGCTCTCCCCTGAGCCTCTTCCACCGGGATCCGCTCTGATCCTTCGCCCGTCTCAACGGTCCTGGTGGTTGAGTGATGCAGGTCGACGACCCGACCCACAGAACTTTCGGTTCGGTGATCTGGTTCCCCCCACTGGTCTGTGTTTCCCTCTGGGCAGCCTGGTTCGGCTGCCGGTGGACTGGATTCCTGGGATCTGGGTCCAGAGTTCGCCGTCCGAACACTTCTCTTCCCCTGATTCGCCAGCTGGACAATGGGCGGGGAGATCTCCGGAGCCATCTCGGCCATTTTTGGACTCTGCCTGCCATTCACCTCGGGTGTCACTCTTTCTTTTGTTATTAAGGTCACTCGGGTGTAATGTTTTGTCCTGTTGGTGGATTCGTTTTTATAGTGCTGTGTTTTCCATCGCTCATGCTCAGCATTTTACTTTTTGTGCCATGTTTTTAGCCTCGTTTTTTGTATTGTAGAGTTATGTTTTGTTTTCCGTAACACCATGCTCTGCAGTTATCCATTTATTCCAGTCACTTTCATTTCTTTAGGTGACTGGGTAATTATATATTCGTGTGTGTGGGTTTTTCTTTGCCTGCACTCAGTATTTCTTTTTTGTCCTGTTGGTTCATTATAGAGTCATGTGCCTTGTTTTCCGTAACACCATGCTCTATAATTGTCATTTGTTCCAGTCACCCTCACTTTTCTTGGTGACTGTGTGTGTATGTACTTAAATTAGCGCTGTGTATAGGTTCCCCTTTATTTAACCGTACTCAGCATTTTTTGCCCTGTACCTTTTTGGTGGTTCTTTTTTCCTTGTTCTGGGTCACGCATGGTTGGTACCCTCTGGGTAGTATGTAACCGGCGTGCTGACCCAGTTCTTCTCCCCATCTGTACCTGGGTTAATTATTCTGTTGTCAGTATTGTATTTGGGTTTTTCTTTCCCGCTACCCTACATTGCCCCATTGGTGTTGTCCTTCCCTTGGCTTCTTCCCCTCTGGTCCGCCTCCCTTCCTCCCACCCTAGGTGGTGGTGGTGGGGGGGGGCTGGGATGTTCCTGGTTGTTCAGGAGCCCGACCTTGAGGGGGGGCTCTGTCACCATGGGTTGAGATGCCGTCTCGGCACTCAGCCCATGTTTTCCCTCATCCCTGCTTCCCATTGAGCAGCGTCTCAGCTGGCCCCCAGCTGGCAGCATTATGGACGGCTGGGGCCAATTAGTCTTCATCAGCTGGGGCGCTGCCAATGAGGATAAATAGGAGCAGCCTCGATGACTCGGGGCTGCGACATAAACACATTGCTAAGCTGAAGCCCCTTCGTCTGGTGTCAGCTTATACTCCTCTTGCAGCATTCCTGTGTTTGTATCCCGCTGTGAGTATGTACGTCTTGCTACCCCCACGTCCGGTACGAGCTGCTTACCTCTGCGCTGTGCAACCTGTGAGTGTACCTCTGCATGAGTATCTGTGCTCTCCTCATCCCTTCCCCTTTACCCTGAATAAAATATCACGACTCACTGGCTTGTCCCTGGCTCTGATTGCCCGGCTCCCTAGAGCCGGATATGACAGCTACAACACAATACAGGCTGGATATGTCAATCCTTATGTGAGTTTACATGTCGTCTTGTAAATATGTTTGGAGTATTTCTTCCTTTAGTTTTTGTTTAAATTGTCCAAGCGTTGTACATGATTTTAATTCAGGTCCAAAATCGTTCCATAATCTGACTCCTTGCACTGAAATACAGTGTTGCTTGGTGGTTGTTCTCACTGTAGGCTTTTGAAATATACATGTTCCTCTGAAGTGATATCGTTTCTCCCTTGTTTGGAACAACTTTTGGATATTTGCGGGCAGTGATAAATTCTTCACTTTGAACATTATTATTGCGGTTTTAAAGTCAACCAGATCTTTCAACTTGAGAGTTTTTTGTTTGAGAAAAAGTGGGTTTGTTGGTTCCCAGTAAGCTGCTTTGTTTATTATTCTAATAGCTCTCTTTTGAAGCATAAAGAGTGGATATATGTTTGTTTTATATGTATTTCCCCATACTTCATTACAATATGTCATGTATGGGAGTATTAATGAATGATACAAGGTGTATAGTGTGGGTTGATTCAGCAAATATTTCACTCTGTGTAATACTGCAATTGATTTGGATACTTTACCTTTAATATAATTAATATGTGACTTCCAACACAGTTTGTTATCAATTATTACTCCAAGGAATTTAGTTTCAGATACCCTTTCAATCTCTACACCATTTACATTGAGTTTGGGTACTGGGTTGTTGTGATGGTTGTTAAAGACTATAAATTTTGTCTTACTTAAATTGAGCGTTAATTTGTTTGAATCAAACCACAGTTTAAGCTTTCCTAATTCCTTTCCGAGTGTATCCAGAAGTTGTTCCAAATTGTTTCCACTGCATAGCAGATTAGTGTCATCGGCAAACAATATTAAGTCCATTTTTTCTGAAACTTTACATATATCGTTTATATACATATTGAATAATAATGGTCCCAAAACTGAACCCTGTGGGACTCCACAGGTGACCTTCAGCAACTCTGAGTTTTTGTTGCTAACACATACATACTGATATCTATTCTTTAAGTAACTACTTAACCAGGATAGTGCTACCCCTCTAATACCACAATTTTGTAGTTTCTTTAATAATAAATTATGATCTACTGTATCAAATGCTTTTTTAAGATCTAGGAATACTCCAACTGAATACTCTTTATTTTCAATGGCTGTTGATATTTTTTCTGTAAATTCCATTAGGGCATATGCAGTTGTCCTCTTGTGTCTGAACCCATATTGCTGCTCACATAATAAATCATTCTTCAGTATGAAGTTGTCAATTCTCTCATAGAATATTTTTTCAAGTATCTTGGAAAATTGCGGTAATAGTGAAATTGGTCTATAGTTTGAGAGTTCCCCTCTGTCGCCCGTCTTGTATATCGGAATTACTTTAGCTATTTTCATTGCATTGGGAAATATACCTGATTGGAGAGACAGGTTACAGATATAGTACGTCAGTGGTTTTACTATGCATTCGATAACAGTTTTGACTAGTAGCATGTCAATACCATCACAGTCAGTAGATGTTTTACTTTTGAACGATTTAACAATTTCAATGACCTCTCTTTCGTCTGTGTTCTTTATGAAGATGGAGTCTTTTACAGCAGTGTTATTGCATATTGTATTACCTGTAGGCACCGTAGTGGGTATTTCTCGGGCCAGTTTAGGTCCAATGTTAACAAAAAAATTATTAAATTCATCTGCAGGTGAAGCTATATTGAGACTCTGAGTCGTTTTATTATTTTTTGGAATATTAGTTGGGTAGCTTGTATTTCTGCTTTTATTTCCAAGGATACTGTTGAGAAATTTATACTGTTGTTCATTAATGTGAAAAGAAACTGTTGAAAGTATTGGTTTAGTATTGTTGAGTACATTTTGCAGCACAAAGTTTTTTGTTAATTCTTCCACTGACTCCACAAAATATGAATTAAATTTATTTGCCAATGTAGCATTATCACTGATGGTTTTGCCATTAATTCTAAGTTCCTTTACCCCCTTCTGATCATTTTTTTTTTTTGTTGGTTAAGTTATTTAAATGCCTCCATAGGGAACTGTTGTTACCCTTTGCATGTTCTATCAATTTATTGTAATAAGATGCTTTTGATTTATGCAGCTCTTGTACCACTTTATTTCTTAAACTTTTGTAAACGAGGTGATCATTTTGTAGTTTAGAGGTTAATGATGTTTTCAATGCAGAGTCTCGCCTCTTCATAAGTTTTCTTATTTCATTATTTAACCATGGTAGGTTAATCTTCTGTTGTCTACTTTTAATTTGCTTTGTAAATTTATCTATAGACTTTGTGACTGTTGCAGTTATAAAATTACAACAATCATCTACTTCATATATTGACATGAGCTGCTCCCAATTTTGATTCTCTAAGTGATGTTCAAACTCCGCAGTTTTTGATTTAGGAATAATAAAATTTACTTTGTCAATATTGTAGCATCATCTCACTTTGGCTCAGCAACAATTATTTTTCTGCTTAAAGACATTTTTGTTTCATCCAGGAATAATGCAAAGAAATGGATTTTCTTCCCCCAGGCCACAGCTGAAATCCCCTTCTTTTGTTAAAACCAGCCTAAGGAATTTCCCCCAATGTCCAGCTTCACTTTTATTGCCCCCATAAAACCTATACAGATCCACGACTCAGTTAATTTCCTTAAACTGTGGACATGCTGGATTTAAACAACTTTAAAGTACATTATTACAAACTCAATTCTAAACCTTCATTCTTTTCAGAACTATGAAAATGCAGATGGACTCTGATGTGTTTGATGTGGAAAATCAATATGTGTGAAATACATTAATCTGTGATTTTATATATATATGCATGTTGATGTTAAATGAATGTTTATTCCTGCATGTTGATTTAGAAGCACTGCTTACAAGATACACTAAGGTTAGTTTAGTTATACATAAGTTTGTAACAGTACATTCCAATGCATTTAAAACTGTGTATTCCTGTGGACTGATATCATGTGTCACCAGTCTTCATAGAACCCCAGCTTCTTCATCCTATTGGTCTCTCACAGACAAGGCCTGTTATTGGACTAAAGGTTCATCGAGCCCGCCCACGAAGGACGCTCATTGGCTGAGATTCCGGTCAGGCCGGAATCCCGCGAAACTCAACAGAGCTTATAAAAAGGAGAGAGACTCTTTTCCCAGCTCTTTCTGCTCCGGATTCTCTTTTCGCCTGCTCCCTTCTTTCTGATCTCCTCCATTGTCTACACACAGCAAGGGAGAACAAAGGACCACATGGCGCTTTTCTGAACACAGCAGATAATTTGTTTATGTAACTTTGTATTTTCTTCTTCTCTTAAATGCCTAGGAATTCCTTTTTCTTTGAGCTCAATTCTTAATCGGAGTCAAACTCCAATTCTTAATTTATCACTTTTTGTTAAACTTTCTGTAAACCGCCGTTTGTTTAATTTTAAGGTAAACTTTAATCTTGACTTTATTTTTATAATATTTTTCTTGACCAAGCACCTCCCAAAACTATTTTTATCTAAAGTCCGAAAGTTTCTTTTCTAATTTGAAATCGGATTAGATATCTCTTAATTATTACCGAAGACCTCTTGAAGAAAGACGCAGCTCCCACATAACGTGCAGCTGTAGGATCAACACACAGCTGTCCCACATCACTCTGAAGAGACGTCGGCACCATCTGGCTAAGACCCGTTTCAACTGTGGGTCATGCAGCCCAGAATCCAGCCTCCTTCGACCGCTTGAATCTAAAGGTCGAGCTGTGAACCCTTGAAGTATCTGCTGGCAGATATTTCCCTCACATCCACAAAGTCTTGGGCTGAAAAAGGACGACAGAACTGCCATCACTGAGGATCACGTGAGCTGAAAAAACTTTAATTCATCTGCTGAATTAAACTTGAGGTTCGGTACTAATTTATATATCTAATCAGATGCAAATTAAGAAGCCCTTAACATAACTCTCCTTTTCATTAAAATTCCGTTTTTATTTTCTTAAGATTAATTTAGGACTTTTTCATAATTAGCAAACTTTCTCCATAAATTTGCGTTGTTTTTGATAATCTGTTAACTCAAACTGATAGAAATTCGTTTCTCAGTTTAACCCTGGTTCCGAAAATATTGACATTGTTAATCTATCATTTACAAGATTGATTTTATGATTAATGAAATTATTTCGATGTCTATTAATCATTTTGTTTAATAAATATTTAAAAATGAGAAGTTGTTGGGAATTTATTTCATTCTGAGTCTGTTTCAAGCCCAGGTATCGAATTCACGGAAAATTTTTGAGACTGATTATTGATTAATTTATTGAGTGATCAAACAGGTATAAAGTGAAATTAAAGATCAAATTGCTTCTTAAAGATAGAAGCTGGTGCCCCTTACGAGTGTTATTAACTTTTCTGATGTATATGAAATGAGATTTGAGCTCAGATTCCAATACATCAATATAAATTAAATAATTCATACCTGATCATATTTATTATTTATTAATATCCATTTTCACGTTACAATATCAACTCCCGCAAAATACTGTAGTCGCTTTTTAGTAAGTTTTCTGACAGCAAGAACCATGTTATGATCTGAGAGACCAGTTACAAGATTATAGGTTCTGGTTATTCGTTCTGGTTTATTAGCAAATGCCATGTCAATAAGTGTTCTAGATTGTTTGGTTATCCTGGTGGGTCCTTTGATCATTTGTTGGTAATTAAATTTAGACATGAGACTTTTCAGTTTCTGTTTGTTCTTTTCATCAGACCAGTTAATATTAAAATCACCATAAAATATTGTTTCTCTGCACCTCTCAAGTTGTTTAACCAGATCACTTAATTCATTATAGAAAGAAGAATTGTATGACAGTGGGTTGTACTATACTGCAATGTTGAAATTCATTACCGGTGAGAGACATACATTAACAGCTAAACATTCAAGTGAAGTATTCAAATCAACCAGTTGACATTTAAATTTCTCCTTGATGTAAATTAAAACACCTCCTCCCCTCCCTACCTGCCTGTCTTTTCTAAAACACTGATAACCCACAATATCGATCATATTAGTGTCTATGTTCCTGTGTAGCCAGCTTTCTGAAAGACAAAGATAGTCCAGACAGTCCAACAACAACAACAACCAGTTCAGATGTTAGCGGGGCCGTTGACAGCAGCAACCGATCAGCCGGTTCAGATGTTAGCGGGGCCGTTGACAGCAGCAACCGATCAGCCGGCTCAGGTGTTAGTGGGGCCGTTAACAGCAGCGGGCGATCAGCTGGTTCAGGTGTTAGCGGGGCCGTTGACAGCAGCAACCGTTCAGCTGGTTCAGATGTTAGCGGGGCCGTTGACAGCTGCAGCCGATCAGCTGGTTCAGGTGTTAGCCGGGCCGCTGACAGCAACAACCAATCCGCCAGCTCAGATGTTTGTGCTAACCCAGTGGCCTGCTGTTTGATAGTGGCAGGTCCAGGGTTAAGGTGAATATCCCCTGCCAGAAGTAGCAGTACTAACAGTACTTTAACTGTATAGCCTCTGCCATATTGTGTTATTTGCTTAGCAGCCATGTTTGCCTTATTTTTGATGCTTTTCCTCAGGCCTTTTGAGGACCAGATAGAGTACAGGGTGAAATAACCGTGTCCATATCCATATAAATAAAGCTTTGTAGATTCACCTTTAGTTGAATTGACCAGAAAACCCTTCTTGTTGCAAGTCCAGACACATGATAACAGTAAGAAGTAGATAAGCAAGAAAATATAGAGGCTAAAAGTGGAGCCCATCCAACCACTCCTCATTCCAGTGCCAGCCACTCCTCATTCCAGTGTCAGTATGTAATTAAAAATAGCTGGTGAGTCAACAAAACCTTGTGGTAGTCTGCTGTAGGTATATTGCTTACCCTGATAGGTGAATGCAGAAGAGGCCTGCTGTCTGCATGTAGTGGGATATTAAAAAAGGCACTAAATATATCCACTAAATATATCCACTACAGTGAAAAACTTTTGTTGTGGAGTAGTTATTCAGCAGCAGGAAAGGATTTGGAACAGTGTAATTTGTAGGCACCACTACAGCGTTAATCAAATCAAATCAACCTTTATTGTCATATTGCTGTACATACAACTGTAGTGCAGGCAAGATGAAATTGCATTTCTCTTGGCATCCATATAAGTTAAAAAACATAATTTAAGACACACTCACAAACACACACTCACCCCCCACCCCAACACAGCCATTCACACATCCCTGAGACATACTTGAAAACTAACCAGAACTATAATATACAAATAATATACATAATGTCCATAGGTGCAGTAGTATGTATGAGAGATTCTGGATCAACTGTTCAGCATCCTAACAGCTTGTGGAAGGAAGCTGTTAATCAGTCTGGTGGTTCTGCCTCTGATGCTCCGGAATCATTTGCCAGATGGCAGAAGTTCAAAGTGTTTATGCAGGGGGTGAGAGTGGTCCTTGACAATGTTCAGTGCCCTGCTCCTACAACGGTTCTGAAAAAGTTCTTGGACAGAGGGGAGGGAAACTCCAACTACCCTCTCAGCTCCCTTAACTATCCTCTGCTGGACTTTTTTGTCTGACATACTGCAACTGGAGTACCATGTTGCAATGCAGTACGTCAGAACACTCTCCACCACACCTCTGTAGAAGGTTCTGAGGATGCAGATGGGGAGAGAGGCCTGTTTGAGTTTCCTCAAGCAGTGCAGTCTCTGCTGGGCCCACTTCCTGATCCCCAAGGAATTCTTGCTCCAGGTCAGGTCCTGCGAGATCTGCACTCCGAGGAACTTGATGTTCTCCACTCTCTCCACTAAACAGCCGCCAATGCTGAGAGGGATGTCTTCAGGCTGTGACCGCCGGAAGTCAATAATCATCTCCTTAATGGGTCGCAGATCATGAACCATCCTGTAGTCCGGTATCCCAGGCTTCTCTACAGGAAGAATTGGCATGTTCCAGGGGGATTGTGTTTGTACCAGGACCCCCGCCTGGAGAAGACCCTGTATTGTCCCTGCTATACCTGTCTCTTTCTCCTTTGGGAGAGGATATTGTCCTCGCCACATAGGTTGAGTGTTTGGTTTGAGTGAGATTTTTACTGGTGTACAGGTAACCAGACCAACATCCGCAGAGCCGTCTGACCATAGAGAGGGAGGCATAGACTCCAACAGTGCATCAGAACTGGGTGATCAATGTTTTTTCTACCATGTGTTTGGTCAAAGTGTACTCTTTGTGAGGTGGCCTGTATTATCACATTCCTTATTCCTTATACGATAACAATATGCAGATGGTGAATAATGTAAATCCCTACATTGTGTGACAACCCAGTCAGTCAGCTTAAGACAGTTTTTCACCATTGGTCCCAATGCCCTTGCTTCCTCCCCTGCGGACAACCCCAGTGTCATATAAGGTGCATCAGTGTCTGAGAGGGCATACAGAGGAAGCAAGTCTTTATTCAAACAGACTACAGCAGCCACTCCTTGTGGGCCAACATAAATTTCCTTGCACACCAAATCCTGAACCCCCACCAGAGTCTCCCACTTATCATCATACAGTTCTTGGTCATCATGTGAGTAGCTCATTGTACAGTGGAGTGGATCATGTGTGTGTGTGTGTGGGGGGGGTCATATGGCCAAACAGAGTCTATCCATGGGGCCCAGGAAACATATTTGTTTATCAACTGATTTTTGTCAGGGCTCACATCATTTAGTTGTAACCACCAAACAGTTGCTGAAGAGGTTTGATCTTCCTCCAATCCAACTTCCTGAGCTTGAACTTGTGGAGCATTCACGGGAGTGGACAGATCTGATGTCCTCCGGCGCATGGTACCATCAGCCAGACACACCACAGTTCCAGTAAAAGCAAAGTAGATATGTGCTTTTACTTTCAGAAGCACATCTCTTCCCAGAAGATTTACAGGACAGTCCGGGGAGTACAGAAAAGAATGGACAAAATCAAGTCCGGCTAATGAACAGTTCAATGGTACTGAGAAAGAGAGATGCTTCGGGGTCCAGAGATACCAACAACTGATGTATAGTTAGTGGACAGGGATAGAGAAGTTGATATTGATGAAAAACGAGCTCCTGTATCCACCATAACTTCATAAGTTTTGTCTCCCACCTTGAGAGATGGCATTGGATCCGAAAGTGCCCCCTCTTCAGTGTGGCTCCCTAGGCCCTGTCATTGTTGGCTGGGCATCATGTTCTGGTTGGGAGCCATGTGAGGCTGTTGTGGTTGTTGTGGTGCAGAGAACTGGTCAGGCCACACCCCTGGTGTTGGGGGTGGGATGGGCGTGTACATCATCTGATGTACCCCCTCTATTAGTAGGCGGACTTCTGCAGTTGCGTGCCCAGTGTCCCGGTCTTCCTCACCGATAATATGTCTTGTGCCGGGGCAGGTGATCTCATGCCTCCTCTGTATGCACCTCTACCACGCCCTCTCTGAGGTGGGTGAGGATACCGTTGTTGTTGGGGTGCCAACACATATGGTTCAACAGGGACTGGACCAATAATGGCCTGAGGGGTTGCCACTGTAACGGTTGGAGCCTGTACAGTAGTTTATTGCTTTTTATCCTTATTTAATACTTCTTGTGCTGCTTTCAACTGAGCTTTCACCAACTGATTTGACAAATCTGCAGTTTCAGCCTCTTTTTCGTTTTGTTTCTTTTGATATTGCTTAACATAATGATGCACATGTGAGAGCCATGTTGCCCAAGGTTGAGTACTCAAGCCAACAACCCCCTCAAGTGCAGTCCTTACGGGTGGTAGCACTGATGACTGTATCACATTGCAGAATACTGTAAGTGTGGTAGGGTTGTTACGAGGGTTTTCTCCAGTCATATCTGCCCAAAGTGCCAAACATCTGTCTACATAAGCTCCAGCATCCTCTCCTGGTTTCATAGGTATATCTGTTAATTCAGCACTTGTGAGATCAACAGGGAACATTCTCCTCATTACTGTAAAAATTTCATCACTGTGATCTCTGAATGGTGCTTCATCTGCTATATCAATAGTGCGTGCCTCCCCCTCTATATTCTTCAACATAGAGGGTGAGGTATGACTGGCGATAATTTGCCTGATCTCTGCCTTAAGGCAGCCACACGCTACAGTGCCTTGCCAAGGCACTGTAGCCTTCTGCATAGCCTTAATCTAGGGAGAACCTTCCGAAGTTAAGGGAGGCAGTGTGTCACATATACCCTTCAGGTCCTTAAATGACCATTCCATATATTGGCCAGTCCCATCTTCAGTTGCAATCATGGCTGCCATATTTGAATAGTTTTCCTCTGTATGTCACCTGCTTTAGTGCAAGAAGTTCTCTCATCTAGATTATAATGTGTGGTACCATAAGCATTAAATTTCCATTTTCTTGGCCCAGCGTTTTTGTTCCTGGATTCATCATATTCTCCAATATGTCTTTTATCCAACACACCCTGCAGTCTGCTTATATCATCCTCAGACAACTGACTTATCATGTGTGAAACCTCCCTTCCCGGTTCACCATTCTCATCCCGTAAATCCTCTTCTTCCACAACATCTTTCAGCTCAGCCTGAAGATATGTTGGAGTTGATGTAGTGAAGGACACCCTAACCTTATCCTGTTGACTTGATCCTGACTGTGGTGGATTAGTAGGTTCACCAGGGGAATAAGTAGCTATTATACCATGCATTCCTTTTCCAGCATTTTCCTCATCCAATTTGCCTCACATAGGTCTTAGTTGCAATATTCCTGTCACTGCCTTCACCTGATCACCATTATCTTTTATGAATGTTGTGAGGGGCATTTGGTTAGATAACATGTTCACACATTCAGTGTAGGGGCTTGACTGTGTCATAGTGGGAGCTGAAAGGGCTGATGGAGGCATAGCTGATGGAGGCAGAGCCACATCATCATATTGGGGCGGCCATTTTGACACTACTCGCTGCCTGTGTGTTTGTAATGTGACCCTCCCTGTGTTTGTAATGTGACCCTCCCACTATCACTATCACTTGTCCTCCTTGTAGCGCAGCCACAAGTTTAGGAATGTAACACATGGCCCTAATTTTCCTCTTCTCTGAATTTTTTTCATTTTTTTCTGTACCTTTCCCCACCTGAGATTTCCTTTGTTCTCATGGTTTTCCTTGGCAGTATTATAGCTTTGTATAATGATTTGCAGGATCTCTGCCAGTTTAACTGGCGAGGGCATTGGTTTGGATCATCCTAACAAATATCCTAAATCCTGTAATTCAGTCACCCATTTCTTAACCCCTTGCACTCTAGTCAATTTCCCTAAAAACGCCTAAAAATAACATACCCAAAGTAAATCAAAAGCTATTCTTCAACCCTTTGCAGGATCTTTAAGGGGTTGGTCTCATTTAAAAGAAAACACTTTGAATTTTTTGGCAAAACAGTCATAATCTCTCTAAGTGCTCCTGCCACTGAATAACAGTCATCTAAACATACTGAATCTGAAGAAAATAAAGTTCGCCTGGGTGTGTTTTTTAGATACAAATGCTTGCAAATAACACACAGCTGTCAGATACTGGCTGGAAAATGCAACAGAAATGTAGAACCAAGTGTTATCAAGCTGAGGTCAAAATTTTGTAACAATACCACAAAAAATGAATATATTTCACAGCTTTTTTCTCAGGTTGTTCCCAGGCGTTTTTGAACTGTGCCAAATTGTGCCAAATGGCACAGTTTGGAAAAACGTCTGTAACTTTTGAATGCTGAAACATAGAAGCGCCATCTTGGGCTCTAATGAAAGGTGACACTCAGGGCTGTGTATGTGTGTGTGGGGGGGGTTATTCATTCATGAATGAATGAATGAACAAACAAGCCCCCCACACACAAAGAAGCATGCCGCGTAAAAAATGTGTGGCCTTTTTTTTACAAGAAAAAATAACCTACAGTGCAATAAAAATTATACTAAAATATCTGCAATGTAGAGGATAACAACCCCCCCCCCCCCCGCTACAGAGAAGCTGGGCGCACAAAAAACGGTCCATCATGTGGCCATGACGCACCATTGTAATTACCGATCAGTCAAAAGTCATTTTTATTACTATTTTCAGTGATAAAGAATAATTTAGCTTATAACACTTACCTGTCCACAACAGCAGTGTCATTGGCGAACATCTGTTCCTCATTGTCAGACGAACATGAAGCTGGTCCGCTTGTTACGGACTCATGGTTCTGGTCACCTGACCCGGTCAAACCATGATTCCATTATTGCGGTTTTGCGCTTCCATGATTGCGGTTTTGGCGAATGATTTTTCAAAACAAATATGAACAGTAGTAATAAAAAAAAAGGCTGGCGAACGCGTGTGTGTCACCCAGCGGCTTACACAAAACAGATTTTACGCACGGGACACACGCGTTTCAATCGTCGAACTTCTCTGCTTCAATTGGCTCGTTGTATTCGCGGTTGTTGGTAGCCAGGTCCTTCTTGCTAGGTTTTCAGTCATTGGTTCTTCAAGGTTTCAGAAACCCAATTCAAGGCTCTTATTAGTCAAATGAGAGGTCAATTAAATCTAAACCAATCAAAACACTCCTTTGGCTTTCTGTTCGCAGCTGTGTCTCTACTGGAAGAACGGAAATGCAGTTTTTCTTTTCAATTCAATTCAATTCAATTCAACTTTATTTATATAGCGCCATTTCACAACAACAGTCATCTCATAGCACTATCAACTGTAGGGGGGACCCCCACAGTTGCAGAAAGACCCCAGCAATCAGGCGATCCCCTGTGAGCAAGCACTTGGCGACGGTGGAGAGGAAAAACTCCCTTTTAACAGGAAGAAACCTCCAGCAGAACCAGGCTCAGGGAGGGGCAGTCATCTGCTGCGACTGGCTGGGGGGTGAGAGGATAGAGAAGAAGAAAAGAACAGACATGTAGAGAGCAAACAGCACGATGGGGACTCAATCTATGGGAGAGAACAAACAAATGTTAATGACCAGCAAAAAAAAAAAAAAAAATATTTCATAGAGAGTGAGGAAAGGAGTGAGGCCCAGTGCATTACTGGAGGTCCCCCGGCTGACTAAACCTATTAGCAGCATAACTAAGGGAGGGTTCAGAAACACATGATCCCTCCCTAATTGTAGGCTATATCAAAAAGGTAGGTTTTAGCCCTATTCTTAAAAACAGAGATCGAGTCTGACTCCCGAATCCAGATTGGCAGCTGATTCCACAGGAGAGGAGCTTGATAACTGAAGGCTCTGCCTCCCATTGTACTTTTGGAGATTCTAGGTATTACAAGTAATCCTGCATTTTGGGAGCGTAGTGCTCTGTTAGGATGATACGGTAGTATCAGATCTTTTAAATAAAAAGGAGCCTGATTGTTTAGAGCTTTGTAAGTAAGAAGAAGGATTTTAAACTTAATTCTAAACTCTATGGGAAGCCAATGAAGGGAGGCCAGAACCGGAGAGATATGATCTCTCTTTCTAGTACCTGTTAAAACTCTTGCTGCAGCATTTTGGATCAGCTGAAGACTTTTTAAAGATGTTTTAGGACAGCCTGATAATAAAGAATTACAATAATCTAATCTCGAGCTAACAAAAGCGTGGATCAGCTTCTCAGCATCACTCTGAGACAAGATGCTCCTAATCTTGGCAATATTACGCAAATGATAGAAGGCAGTCTTAGAAACAAATTTAATATGTGAATGGAAGGACAAATCCTGATCAAAAATAACTCCAAGGTTCCTCACAGAGCTATTAAGAGAAAGAGTAGCTGCATCCAAACTGAAAGTTTGATTTGGAAAGGAATTTCTAAGGTTTTTTGGACCAACAAGAATGACTTCAGTCTTATCTGAATTTAATAGCAGAAAATTACAAGTCATCCAAGCTTTGATTTCCTTAAGACAAGCTTCTAACTTGGCTAATTGATTAGTATCATCTGGCTTCATTGACAGGTATAATTGTGTGTCATCTGCATAACAATGAAAATGTATACAGTGCTTTCTAATAATGTTGCCTAACGGAAGCATATATAAACTAAAAAGAGTAGGGCCTAGCACAGATCCCTGTGGAACTCCATGACTAAGCTTTGAGCTGAGAGAAAACTCATCATTTACATGAACAAACTGGAACCTATCAGATAAATAAGATCTAAACCACTGCAACGAAGTTCCATTAAGTCCAACATAGTGTTCTAATCTATCAAGTAGAATATTATGATCAATAGTATCAAAAGCTGCACTAAGATCTAAAAGGACAAGTACAGAAACTAGTCCATTATCAGATGCAATGAGGAGGTCGTTAGTGACCTTCGCTAAGGTTGTTTCAGTACTATGATGGATTCTAAACCCAGATTGAAACTCCTCAAGTAAACCATTTCCCTGCAGGTGGTCAAATAATTGCGTAGCAACAACTCTTTCTAAGATTTTTGAAATGAAAGGGAGATTAGAGATTGGTCTATAGTTAGCTAAAGCTCCTGGATCTAGCGTTGGCTTTTTGAGTAAGGGTTTAATTACAGCCATTTTAAAAGCCTGCGGTACATGGCCTAAAGTTAATGAAGAATTGATTATATGAAGAATAAAGCAACCAATAAGTGGGAAGACTTCTTTAAATAACCTGGTAGGAATAGGGTCTAAAAGACAAGTTGAAGGTTTGGATGAGGAAACTATTTTGTCTAACTCACAAAGGTCAATTGGAGAAAACTCATCAAGACAGACATCAATAGAAGGAGTTGCAGTAGTTACAGTATTTAAGTTAACTGTGGGAAGAATCTGATTGATTTTATCTCTGATGGATGAAATTTTATTATTGAAAAAGTTCATAAAGTCCTGACTAGTAAGCTCTAAGGGGATGCTAGGATTGACGGAGTCCTGACTCTTTGTCAACCTGGCTACAGTACTGAAAAGAAACCTGGGATTATTCTTGTTCTCTTCTATTAATGCAGAGTAATAACTCGTTCTAGCTTTTCTAAGAGATTTTTTATAAATTAAAAGATGATTTCTCCAGGCTAAATAGATTTCATCTAAATTAGTAGAGCGCCATTTTCTTTCTAATTGACGAGTCTTCTGTTTTAAGCTATGAGTTTCTGTGTTGAACCAAGGAGTTAAAAATCTCTGATTAGACTTTTTCTTTTTTAAGGGGGCCACCAAGTCTAGAGCCTGATGCAGAGAAGCTGAAACACTATCCACCATGTTATCAATTACAGAAGGAGCAAGCTGTCTATAGCTTATTTCCGTTGTGTTGACACATGGCATAGAGGAAACAATCTGCATAAATTTGGAAACAGCATCATCTGAGAGGCATCTACTGTGATAATATTTTTCTTTAGGAGCCAAATAGTCAGAAATAGTAAAATCAAAGGTTAACAGACAATGGTCTGACAGTACAGGGTTATGAGGAGACACTACAAGATTTTCTATTTCTATGCCATATGTCAGAACAAGGTCCAATGTATGGTGGAGGTAATGAGTAGAATTTCCTACTTTCTGAGAAAACCCAATCGAGTCTAATATTGAATTAAAAGCCACATTAAGGCAGTCACTATCTACATCCACATGTATATTAAAGTCCCCTACTATAATTATTCTATCAGATTTCAGCACTAAATCAGCTAAGAAATCAGCAAATTCTGATAAAAATTCTGAATAGGTTGATGGGGGACGATAAACTATGGCAAATAAAATTGGGTTTAACCTGAAATTGCTAAAGTGCCCAATACTGAGGACCAGGCCCTCAAAGGAATTATAACATGTTTTTTGCTTTACATTAACTAGTAATTTGGAATGGTAAATTGTTGCTACTCCTCCTCCACGACCAGAACTTCTGGGATTTTGACAGTTTAAATAACCAGAGGGAGTTGATTCATTTAAACCAACATAATCCTCTTGTCCTAACCAAGTCTCTGTAAGGGAAATTAAATCAATCTGATGATCAATTAACAGATCATGGACTAACAGAGACTTGGGAGTTAGAGACCTAATATTTAATAAACCACATTTAATTTTTAAATTATGAGGAGGAACAGAGGCCAAATCATTCAATTTAGAGGCTTTATGTTTAATTTGAGTTTTACCAATATTTTGCTTTATCACTTTGGGATGCTTATACATTATATTTTTATTTACTTTGGAGGGAGCAGACAACGATTCTCTGATGGGGAAGACAGGGGCTAAGTTGAGGGGTGGCGGATGAAGAGGAGCTGCAGAGAGGCGTGTAAGACTGCGACTCTGCTTCCTGGTCCCAACTCTGAGTAGTCATGGTTTTGGAAATTTGGATAAAAAAGATGCCAGATTGTTAGATAAATGAGAAGCACCATCCAAAGTGGGATGAATGCTGTCTCGTCTCATAAGACCAGGTTTTCCCCAAAAAGAGCTCCAATTGTCAATGTAGCCCACGTCATTTTTAGGACACCACACAGACAGCCAGCGGTTCAAGGATGACGAGCGACTAAACATGTCATCACTGGTCAGATTGGGGAGGGGCCCAGAGAATACTACAGTGGCAGACATCGTTTTGGCAAAGTCACACACCGATTCTATATTAAGTTTCGTGACTTCCGACTGCCGGAGACGGATGTCATTAATGCCGGCGTGAATAACAATTGTGGAGTATTTACAGTTACTTTTAGCCAGCATTTTCAAATTTGACTCGATGTCGCCTGCTCTGGCCCCAGGAATGCATGTGACTATGGCCGCTGGAGTCTCTAGGTTCACGTTTCTGACTACAGAGTCGCCAATGATCAGAGTTTTTTCCTCAGCGGGTGTGTCGCTGAGCGGGGAAAAACGATTAGAAACGTGAACAGGTTGGTGGTGAACCGGGGCTTTGCGACTAGGCTTCCTTCTCACCATCACCCACCCAGTCTCCTCGCTGCTGAGGAGAGCCGGGGAACCGCTGACAGTGGGACCTAAGCTAGCTAGCTCCGCTGCAGCTAATGGATGTCCGTCGAGATTAACTGGCGCAGACGGTGTTTCAATGCAGCGGAGCCGGGATTCCAAATCAGACAACCTCGCCTCGAGCGCCTCAAAAAGACAACATTTATTACATTTACCGTTATCACTAAAAGAGGCAGAGGTGTAGCTAAACATCTGACAGAGAGAGCACACCAGCGGAGGAGAGGAAAGAGAGGTAGTAGCCATAGCTAGTGGCTGGAGAGCTGGAGAGCAAACCACACAGGCAGACAGCAAAACAGGAAGTGACGATACGTTACCACAAGGAAGTGACGATCTCACTTCGTCGATTTTCAGTGCGCACTCAGACGCACAGTGTGCACTGAGACGCACTAGGACGCAGAGACGTGACCGCCCGCGGTATCCCGGAGTGCAAGAGGTTAAACTTTCTTACTTCCTCTTTTCTATCTTTCTCAATTGTCTGTCCCGCAATGACTTTCTGTGTCTTATCCGCCACCTCACTAACAATATATGCTGACTTTTCTGTAGTCCTAGTTACAGAACCTCCTGTATTTAGTTATATGGAGGCGAAAGTTAATGTTGTACACAACAATACGGCCCAAACTCTGAATTTCAACCCCTTAATGGTATAACAGCCTGTCCAAGCTTCTACCAATATTCCCAATGAATCTGGCGGGACAGCATATAGCCTGCAATACAAGTGGAAATTGTAAATTCTTTGTTGTTGAAATTGTAAATTCTTTGTGCAGGTCCTGCACCATCCTCCTGCAGGAAGTAAATAAAGCTGTAGTTCCTCAAGTACCTTGTGTACCAGACTCACACACATTGTTAAATGACCTAGAACAGCAGTCCCCAACCTTTTTTGTACTAGGAACCAGTTTCATCCATGAAAATTTTCCGCGGACCAGGTAAAGGTGGGGGGGGTTCCAATAACAAAAACCTTTGTCAGTTCAGAACATGTAATCTGAAACAATTACACTTTATATTAGGCAATTACAATATTCTACAGCATAATATCAACTCACCATAATCAATGGGAACCGTGGGCTTGTTTCCCTGCAACTAGATCAGGGGTGTCAAACTCATTCCATGGAGGGCCAAGACCCTGCATGTTTTGCTTCTACCCAGTGTCTTCGGCAAGTGTTTTCACTGATCAGCAATCAGTGGGAAGAAATTCAGTGAAATCACCTGTTGAAGACACTGGGTGGAGGTAAAACCTGCAGGGTCTTGGCCCTCCATGGAATGAGTTTGACACCTGTGAACTAGATGGTCCTATCTGGAGGTGATGGGAGACAGAGACACTCAAATTGTGTTCCATATATCCAGTCTACTCCATAGTCTTGTCGTGGTGGCTATCACTGCAGAAAGCCCTGCCTCACAAAGATATGAGCTTGGAAACAGAAGAAGGACTTTCAGGGCTTTTGTGGCAATATCTGGATATTCTGCTTTGACTTTAATCCAGAATGCAAAGAGGTTTGAAGTTGTCTCAAACATGGCTTGTAGGTCACCATCATTTGCAACCACAAGCAATTGTTCCTCTTCAAGTAGAGATAGGGTTGAGTCACCTGGCTTGTTTACAAATGGGTTACGGATCCATTTCTTTCCCATTCCAGGGTCTTTTGTGATTGGGAAGTAATGTTCAAACTGTTTTGAAAGCTGTGACAGGTGGTCATGCACCAGCTGGGAGAATGAAGGTCTGACCTCAGTCTCTCCTTTAATCCCTGCTACTGTGTGAAACATGTCAAAAAACCCCGTGTTCACTCTCCATCTCCATAATTCCAGTTTGGCTTTGAAAGCAGCAATCTTATCTGACAACTTGAAAACAGTTGTCATTTTCCCTTGAAGTGAGAGATTGAGTTTGTTGAGCAGGTTAAAAATGTCACACAGGTAAGCCAGTTTCAAGACTCAATCAGTGTTGCAGAAAAACTGCCAGTGGCAACTGTTTTTCTAGAAGAAATCTCTGCAGGGGCTCTCGTAACTCAAAAACTCTGGCCAGCGATTTGCCTCTAGAAAGCCATTTAACTTCTGTGTACAAAAGAAGGCGTCTATGTTTTGCATCCATCTCTTCACAGAGCTGCTCAAACAGATGTGAATTAAGGGCATGTACTTTGATGTGGTTAATAACTTTAACCACATCCTGCAAAACACTGTTAAGCTCAGGTGATAGTTTTCGGCTTGCCAGCATTTCCCTATGAATGACACAGTGTACGGACTCACATTCAAAAGCCACCTTCTTTATCTGTGTTGTCAGACCCGAAAGCCGTCCAGTCATCGCAGCCGCTCCATCCGTGCATACGCCGACACAAAATGACCAATTAAGTCTTCCCGATATGTAATCATTTAAGGACTTAAATAGTTCGGCAGCTGTGGTGTTGGTTGGCAAAAATAGTGCACATAATAAATCCTCATGCACATTCTCTTTAAAAACATATCGCACAAAAATGAGTAATACTGCCTTGTTGTCAACATCAGTAGATTCGTCCACCTGAATAGCGTACCATGGTGACTCATTTATCCTCTCTAATAACTGCGCCTCAATGTCCTCCGCTATTTCATCGATTCTTCTTGTTATTGTGCTAGCCAAAAGAGGGACATTTGCTACCTTTTTCACGGCAGCCTCTCCAAAAAGTTCACTGCATATGTCTTTGGAAGCAGGGAGAATCAATTCTTCTCCAATAGTAAAGGACTTCTTAGCTTTAGCAATGCGAGTCACAACTAAGAATGATGCCTTTAGTGCAAACACATTTGCTGAAGTGTTGGCCCTCAGGAACTGTTTTTGTCCTTCATGTTCACGTTTTTTTCTTTCAAGAAATTCCAAGGGCTTGTCTTTTAAAGTGGGGTGTTTTGTCTCAATGTGCTGAAGCAGTTTTGAGGGTTTCATGGCTTCATTAGCTAGTCAGTCACTGCAAATTACGCATAGCAGGTGTGGAGCTTCTGTGTCACCTGTTGCGATGAACCCGTAACTTCGGAAGGAATCAAGGTATTTTCTTTTAAATGTAGCTTTCTTTTTGCAGGCAGTCTGTGACCCTTCTGCAGCCCCATCGTTTGCTCGATTCTTACTGAAAAAGCTTTCCTGTGAATTTTGTTTTTGGCTCATTTTTTCAAGAGTTAGCTTGTGTCACTGATGCATGAAACGTCGTGCTAGAGTCAAGAGCGGTTGTGAAGCGAGGGTGAAAACGGTTGTTTTTCAAAATAAAATCTCTGCAAGACTGATGGAAAAAATAGCTTTAATATTAACCACTTTTTTTTTCTTTGCAGCCCGGTACCAAATGATCTATGGACCGGTACCGGTCTGTGGACCAGGGGTTGGGGACCCCTGACCTAAATGCAGTTTTTCACAGTGATAGACATTAGCAATGCATTCTTCAGCATACCAATACATCCAGATCATCAGTTCTGGTTCACATTTGAAAACAAAATGTATACATTCACCAGATTACCACAAAGTTACTGTGAATCACCAACTATTTTTTCACAATGTCAGCAAATTTGGCACAGTTTATTCCTCCAGATGGGAGGCAGTTGCTCCTTTATGTTGATGATATATTGCTGGCATCACCTGATGAAGAAAAATGTTAACAAGACACCATTGCCTTATTGAAGTTTGTAGTACAACAAGGTCACAAAGTCAACAAGGAAAAATTACACTTGTGGAAAAAGGAAGTCAAATATCTAGGACACATTTTATCAGCAGCAGGTAGACATGCTGATCTTGCCAGAAAAGCAGCCATTTTGTCAGCACCTAAACCAGTCACAAAAAGAGACATGATGTCATTTTTGGGTAATTTAAATTATTGCCACTCTTGGATTGCAAACTACTCATTTGAAACTCAGCCCTTATCTGATCTCATTTACAAAACACCCATGGCCCAGGTGGACAGGGTTGACTGGAGAAAATGCATTTGTTAAAATGAAAAAACTCTTGGTCAGCGCTGATGTCCTGGCACTCCCCAACTGCAAAAAAACATTTGTACAAATGGTTGACTGCGGAGAGGAACACACGGCATCAGTTCTCCTTCAGCCATGTGGTACAAAAATGTATCCAGTTGCGTTTTACTCATCCAGATTAGAGCCAGTGGCCAGAGCAACACCACCGTGTGTGCAGACTGTGACTGCCGCCTCCATGGCAATTCAGGCTTCAGCCGGTGTGGTGTTGTTTCACCCTCTGACCTTGAAAGTCACACATGCAGTATCTGTCATCTTGTCTCAAAGAAAAAGCCTAGTCCTCTCACCATCCAGACACCTTTCATGTATGACAGTTCTGCTCTCACAACCACATTTAACCACTGAGTGTTGTACCACATTGAACCCAGCTACATTCCTACCAATTTCAACAGAAGGCACACCACACGATTGTTTGCCAGAAATTGAACGTGAAACATTACCGCAAGCTAATTTACAGGACATGCCTTTGGAGGACTCACATCGTATGTGAACGGGTCCTGCAAAAAGAATCAAGATGGTACAAATGCATCTGGATATGCAGTAGTTACACACGACACAGTTTTACGGGCACAAAAACTCCCATCACATTATTCAGCACAAGCAGCTGAACTGATCGCCCTAACTGAAGCTTGTAAATTGAGCCAGGGAAAAGCACTCAGTCTACATTGATAGCCAATATGCTTTCTCTACCATACATCATTTTGCACAGCAATGGAAAAAGAGAGGGATGAATACATCAACAGGAAAACCTATACTGCATAAAGATCTTATCCTAAAACTATTAGTGTATACCTTCCATTTAAATTGGCTATACTAGTGCATACCTGTGCATGCCCGTGCAGACCTGTGCATGCCCATAGAAGTGTAAGCAAACATTTCTGCATGGCCATAGAAAGTTACTGTTACCATGGCAACGGCAATCATGGTGAAACCTGCCTTGGATCTTTGATGTCATCACTCGTTCTTTGATGCCTGCCTTTGATCTATGATGCCTGCCTTTGATCTTTGATAATGTCATAGCGAGTGCTATTATTATGAGTAATGCCTGCCTTTGATTTTTGATGATGTCATAGCAAGTCCTATGATCGTGAGTGCAGCCCGCCTTTGATCTCATAGCAAGTCCTATGATCTTTTTATGAGTCCTATGATCGTGACATCATGACAGAGATTTCTTGAATTATAGAGTGATATTCCTTGTCTCTAGGACATGGGTCCCAGCCCACATCTTCGCTTTGAGTTGGGATTTTCTGTATTTCACATTATTACTATTATCCTGGGTTGCTATTATTATTATTATTCTGTCTTGCATATTTATTTCTTCATTTTGTCCTGTTCATAACCGTCGATTCACAGGCACTCACAAAAGAATCAGATACCAGTCAGGTCAATACATGATAATGTTCCCCTATGCACATCCACCCTGGTACCTTCACCACTGTTGAGATAAATTAACAATCTTTCATCTAACATCTCTTCCACAACATTTCCATTGTTATCTGTATGTGTGCTTCCCCACAAGCTATTATGGGCATTAAAGTCTCCACACCGTACCTCTTTCATATGCCCTTCCCCTGCCATAACACTGAAAGTATCTGCTGTTAACTTCCTACATGGGTCGTAAAAATTAATCAGCTTAATATTTCCTTGTCCATTTGGCCTACATATTTCAATAATATTACACTCTATATCCTCAGGGGAGGGAATCACCCTATAAGCCAGGCCATCTGTAATGAAAGTGGCACATCCTCCTCCATTTACAGTGTTAATTCTATCCTGTCTGATTGAACTGTATCCTGGAATAACAAAATCTAAGTGAGGTTGAAGCCATGTCTTCTGTACACACACTACCTCTGGAACAACTTATACATCGTAAAGATACTTCTTGAGTTCTTGTTCGTTTGCTATAAGACTCCTCGCATTCCACTGTAGTTTGTGTAGTACCACAATTCAGATCCCGCCCTTCTGAGGGCGTGGAGGGTGAAACTGGGCATCCTGGCAGAACTAAAAACAATCTGTCACAGGTCTGTGGTGGACCACTCCCAGTTACATGGGGTGAGACTGGACGTCCTGGCAGATAAGTGTAACGGATGCCAACTAGCACTGTTCGGCGTAGAACGTTAGTAAAACCTCCCTCCCGAAAAGCCTCATACAGTATCGGTAGCGCTGAGCTATCGGTCGGACCTTTAGCTCAGCGCGATCGTGCTGTGTCTCCCATGCTCGAACTGTGTAGTTGACTGGTAGGTCGCGGGTTCGTGTACCGAGTAGGGCGAACTGCGCAGGATGACCTCAGTTACAATGGTGCCGTGAACCCGGGATGGGAGTGAGGTTTAAGGGGGAGAATGTAACGGATGCCAACTAGCACTGTTCGGCGTAGAACGTTAGTAAAACCTCCCTCCCGAAAAGCCTCATACAGTATCGGTAGCGCTGAGCTATCGGTCGGACCTTTAGCTCAGCGCGATCGTGCTGTGTCTCCCATGCTCGAACTGTGTAGTTGACTGGTAGGTCGCGGGTTCGTGTCCCGAGTGGGGCGAACTGCGCAGGATGACCTCAGTTACATAAGCACATCTGTCGCAAGGTCTGTGGTGGACTTTTGCCAGTCGGTGCATCGTGACATGCACTACACAAAGAGCAGAGATAAACAAACCTATCATCTGGTCAGTCACTGCAACAGATACTGGAGTCAGTTTGTCTTAGCCTGTCCTTGCCACTGATAATACCTCTATCTGCCAAGAATGTGCCACTAGTCCAGCAAAAGCTAGCGGTACTCAAATACTTTCAGGTTCAGGTTCAGGTTACTTTATTTGTACCCGTAGGTAGATTTGTTTTGCAGTCTGGTGACATCCATATTTACAAACCACAATTACATTCAACATAAACACAAACACAGGCACACATGAAGCTGACTATAAACATGATAAAAAAAAAATACTCAAGGCTCCATCAATCAGGATATAAGACAAAGAGATGAGAGAAAAAACAGAGATAAGAGAGAAGGGTCATATTAAAAAGTTAAAGACTAGTCAAAGAGGTTAAAAACTCAAAGGTCTAAAACCCAATAAAATGTTTAGAACCCAAGTAACATCCTACAAAAATAAGTAAATATAAAATGGAGTTAATAAATAGGTACTTAAATTATGTGCAATATATTGTTACAACTTGTTCAACTCTTTGACAGCAGCAGGAACAAAGCTGTTTTTGTAGCGCTGGGTTTTACTTTTTGGGACAGCAAACCTCCGTCTTGAGGGAAGAAGCTGAAAGTGGCAGTGCAAAGGGTGGGAGTCATCATTTTAAAATGGAGGTAGCAATCCTCTGTACCTGTCTGGTGTACAGGGATGTCAGTCTCAGCTGTGACTCACCAAGCAAACGACTGGACCATCTAACTACCTGATCCAAGGATTTCCTCTGTTTCAGTTTTATCTGACCAAACCATGACACTAAAGAAAAGGATAAAACAGATTCAATAAAAGCCCGATAAAACATTGTCATTATGGTTCGGTCAATTTGGAAGCGTGCAAGTTTCCTTAAACAATGCAAATGTTGCTGACCCTTTTTGCACACCCTTTCACAGTTCTCTTCAAAGTTTAAATTACTATCAATAATCGTCCCAAGATATTTGTAGGATTGTACACATTCGGTGGTCTGGCCTTTTATTACGGTGACTTTGTGCCTGGGAGTTTTCCTCCTAAAGTCAATAATCATATCTTTAGTTTTTATCGTATTCAGCTGCAGGTAGGAATCCTCACACCAGTGAACAAAATCATCAACTACTGGGCCGTGGCCACTCTCACCATCCTGGAGGAGACTGACAATAACTGAATCATCAGCATACTTTATAACGTGTCTGTTGTCATGTCTGCTCCGACACATGTTTGTGTACAGGATGAAGAGTAGTGGTGACAACACACACCCCTGAGCAGAGCCAGTAGAAGAACACTTTTGGTCAGACAATGTTCCATTGACCCTTACTCTCTGTGTCCTGTTGGTTTAGAAATCCAGAATCTAACCCACCAGATTATTGCTCAAATCAAATTGTTGCAGGAGCCTTTCAACTAAAATATGAGGTTGGATTTGTCATGAATGGCTCTTGCAAGCCATTAATAAGAGCCAAGGGCCAACCGGTGAGTTTGCGTAGTTTATTAATAATAAGGGAAAAGGAACACAACAAAGGAAAAGAGCCTCGTGGGGCAAAACACAAATAATGTAAGAGATACACTTACGAATAACGATGACAGAAGAGAGGAAGGGGACTCCAGCCTAATCCACAGCGAGAGGTACGTGTGGATAAGGTGAGGTCGCAGCCCTGAACAATCAGGGCCGCTCCCTTATATAGTGGTTGACAGCACCTCAGCTGATGAGAGGTAATTGGCCTCCAGCCGTCCCGTGGAGCTTGACAGCCGGAAGACCGCTGAGACACTGTCATAGCAAAAGTCGGGCTGAGGAGATGTATGGCCTGAGCGCGGATGACATCGGCGCACAGACCATGACAGGACCTCACCCTCAAGGCCGGGCTCAGAACGGCCAGTAACACCCAAACCCCCCCCCCCCCCCCCCCCCAGGGTGGGCGGATGGGGCGCAGGCCAGGAGGGCGTGAGTTAGAAAAAGAGGAGAGAAAAAAAAACCCACAACCCTGACAGGGAACAAACGAAGCAATTACAGAGTACGGGAGAGAGAGAAAAAAACAATACTCCATAAAATGCGGACAATATGCAGACAGGACCCAAAAAAAAAAATTAAAAAATGCAACCACAGGAGACCTAAAAAGAAAACACAGAGGCTCCTAAGGCGTAATCTAGCAGATACAGAACATCCCTCAAACAGGAAAGGGGAAGAAAAAAAAGACACGCTAACCGCGATAGGACAACAAGAAATCATAATATCATACCTGTACACTCACAAAATCACAAAGCAACCAAAGGCACAGGAATGACAGGCGAAACAACACAGTTCGGGGGGTCTCCCCGCACCCAGCGTCCAAACCGCCAACAGGGGTAATGGGAAGAGTTCAGGCGGCCTACCCAAGTCCCAGGCCAGGAAAAAACAGTACTTCAGGTGGCCGGACCAGGCCGCTGAATAGAGAGTCCAGTGGGTCGGGTGGCCGGCCCAGAGAGCCAAATGGGTGCGGCAGTCCTTCTGGTGGCCGACCCGCATTGCTCAGCCACCAGGACCACAGGGGACAGAATGGCAACGGCTTCCCTGTAGAGGGGGATAGCGAGGGCGAGCCAGGCCGAAAGTGAGAGGTCCATACGACACCTGGTGGAGAAAGCTTAGGGGGAAGATGAGGACGATGGTGAAGACGGGGGAGAAGATGAGCCGGTCCAGTGTCCAGTGGCAGGGGATCTGCAGCTCCCTCACCGAACTTGGATCCTGCTGGTGCTGCACCCTTGTCGGAACCCGATTGGGTCATGGTTGCACCCGTGATGGACCCCGATTGGGTCACAGTTGCACCCGCGTTGGACCCCGACTGGGTCGGCGCCGCACCAGAACCGACCTCCAACCCCGAACCCGGAACCTCTGGCACAGCGGGCGAAAGCAGCTCCTCACCGGCGACCCTGGGAGAAGGCTCGGGAGAGAGAGAAGAACCGGGATCAGGATCACCGGCAGCGCCAGAACCCGGCGAGACAAGCTTGGACGCAGCGGGCGGCTGCACCCGGCTGCACCCGGCTCGTCTCCCCAAGAGACAGGCAAAAATGCTCTAGAATGGAAAGGAGAAAGACAATACAGAGCACTTGCCTGATCTCAGGTTCTGACGCCATCCAGGACTCCGATGATCTGGGCTCAGACGGCAGGAGGTCGTCATCAGGCTCCCACTCAGCTACGTCGGGCTCTGCAGCTGGCATGATGGTGTCCGCAGCCTCTGGATCCTCCGGCACCGATGCCCACGCCGACAGCCCGCACGGCGTGGTGGCAGGTGACCCTCGACCCGCTGGACCGGACCACTCGTCCGTGGAGACCCGGAAATGCTTCCTCGTCGGCACAGGTTCCACGCTGCAGTCCGCTCTCCTCCTCCGCCCACAACGTGGCTGTGGGACCGGAACCAGGCTCTCCAGAACCGCAGGCCCCCTCCTCATCCAGCGACGTTGGCCTGGCGTCGAGGACCGCTCAGTGGAGAGAGACACAGAGGATGCGGGATTAACAATTAAAGCCACAGCAGGTGGTGGACGCTCGGGGGACTGCGAACCCCGAACTCCATCCCCAGGAGTCTGACAAGGCAAATCACAATAATGAGAATATGGATTAATTTGGACTTGCCTGTCTCCTGGAGGCTGGATGGTGCCTACTGCGGCGGACGTTGCTCCTCCCTTTCCCCACCGGATGGTGACAGAGGGCCCCCTGTGAGGATGAGGGGGAGCCGCTCGCGGAGGTTCCGGGATGGGGCTTGCCGAAACAGGACTCCAGGCACACTCAGCAGCCGGGAAAGGCGTCGAGGAGGAGGGGGCGACAGCCGAGACGAGCCGGGCACGGAGCGCTGACAGGACAGCAGGAGAAGATGGCCCGAGAGATGAGGCTGCGGGGATTCCCCATCTGACGAGGCGCAGGAGTGACAGCTATGTGGGAGATTGAGCCCTTGCAGTGACCCGGAACTGGATCCGGATGGGATTCACGCTGAGGTTGATTGTGTGAGTGACGACGGTTTCTGGCAGAGGGCGAGGCGAAGGTGAGGTCCGGGAATCGCCGCTCCTGAGCAGAAACAGAGGCGAGGAGATCGGCGAACTCAGGAAAGTCACTTAACCCGGGATTCCTCTCCACCAGTCTGACTGCCGCCGCCACATGCTTCATAATTACAGATGGAACAGCGGAGCGAGCAGCCGCCACTCGGTCCCAGATGCTAATTGCTGTCAGCTGCAGCTCCTCTGGGGGAATCCCGACTGACGTCATGTTCGATGGAGAAAGACCTCTGGATGGTGCGAACTCCCGGGCCGGAACGGAAGCAGGAGCGGGATCCCGAAGCGAGGAGCGACGTCTCCTCCTCTTCAGCTTCCTGCCGGGATTTCCCTCCAGCCCACGGAGTATCTCGCACTGTGCGGCAATGTCATCTCTCCTCACGCTTACCTCAGGGTGGTTGGCGAAGCGGGGGAGGTGATTAAGGACATCCTCAGCTTGGTCCAGGTACCGGTGCACGTCGCTGCTGAAGTCGAGGAGGGAGGCGGTGATGAGGATTTCATCGACGCACTCAAGAGCATCTGCCAGATCGTCGCTCTGACTCTGAGTGCGGGCCCTCCACGACGGCATGTCTCCAGCACGGTACCCAGACAGGTAGGAACAACAGTCCAATTTATGCAACACTCACGGTGGCCGGCAACTCACTGGCTGCGACCTACTGTCACGAATGGCTCTTGCGAGCCATTAATAAGAGCCAAGGGCCAACCGGTGAGTTTGCGTAGTTTATTAATAATAAGGGAAAAGGAACACAACAAAGAAAAAGAGCCTCGTGGGGCAAAACACAAATAATGTAAGAGGTACACTTACGGATAACGATGACAGAAGAGAGGAGGGCTGGAGCCGGACGCAGGGACTCCAGCCTAATCCACAGCAAGAGGTACAGTACGTGTGGATAAGGTGAGGTCGCAGCCCTGAACAATCAGGGCCGCTCCCTTATATAGTGGTTGACAGCGCCTCAGCTGATGAGAGGTAGTTGGCCTCCAGCCGTCCCGTGGAGCTTGACAGCCGGGAGCCCGCTGAGACGCTGTCATAGCAAAAGCCGGGCTGAGGAGATGTATGGCCTGAGCGCGGATGACATCGGCGCACAGACCATGAGAGGATTGTATTAAAGGTGGAGGAGAAGTCCACAAATAAAAGCCTGGCGTGTGTCCCATTAAAATCCAGATGCTTAAAAAGCATGTTAAACAGAGTGACAGTGGCATCCTCCACTCCTTTGTGAGGCCTATATACAAACTGCAAAGGATCCAATGCATGTTCAGTCTGCTTTAGGACCTCAAATCTGACCAGTTTTTCAAAAATTTTCATTAAAATTGAAGTCAAAGCAACTGGTCTAAAGTCGTTTACCGTTTTAGGACGGCTGGATTTTGAAACGGGGACAACCACGGCATCTTTCCAGATCTTAGGCACATGTTGTGTCTGTAAGGACTTATTGAAAATGTAATGAAATACAGGACTCAATTTCCGTGCACAGGACTTTACCAATCGCCCACATATATTATCAGGGCCCTGACTTTTGTTCACTTTTACAGCACAGAACTCCCTTTTCATATCCTGCACCTCAATATTACAGTGCTGATTGTCTTTGAGTTTCTGTTTCAAATCTTGGGTTTCTGTGCTAAAACCAGAGGAATCAAAACCACCATAAAAACAATTAAGAGCATTAGCCAGCTCTGTGTCTGAATTAAAACCATCTAAAAACACACGATTACTGCACTCTGTGCTCTGAAGGCCTGCAATAGTTTTCATACTGGCCCAGGCTGAACCAAGTTTCTTTGTTGCCATCTTGCTTTCCAATTCTGATTTATAATTCTGTTTTGCTCTTAAAATTTCGGACTTCAGCTCTTTTGTGGCAACCTGTAGCTCAGAAACAGATCCCTGTTTAAAGACAAGTGCTTTCCTCTGTAAGCAGGATTTAACTGATTTTGTAACCCATGGCTTGTTGTTGGGATATATTTTGACACGTTTACGTGGAACGATCATATTTTTACAGAAAGCCATGTATGAGCATGTGACGTCTACCAAAGAGTCCAAATCATCCCCGCAGGCCAGTGTGAACACCTCCCAGTCCGTACAGTTAAAGCATTCCTGGAGGCAGTGCACTGAATCCTCTGTCCACACATCTACAGTATGTCTCTGGTCTTCACCTTGCCTCTTCTGAGAGCAGTTTTATATGTGGGCAGCAAATGTACACAGTTGTGATCTGAGGATCCTAAAGGAGGAAGGGGAAGTGATTTATAGGCCCTCTCAATGGATCCATAGCACAGGTCCAATGTCTTTTTTCGCCTGGTTGGGCAGGAGACATACTGATAAAAGTTTTTTTAAGTGTTTTCTTTAAAGAAACATGGTTAAAATCCCCAAGAATAAAGTTTGGAGCCTCTGGGGAAATTGACTGCAGCCGCTGTACCACATCAAAGACGGTGCTGGAGGCGGAGTCAGAATCTGCCCTCGGGTGAATGTACACAGTCGTGATGAAAAGTTGGGGGAACTCGCGGGGCAGATAAAAGGGGCGTAGGGGCTTCTTCTTCCGGCCTTCAGAGAGAGCAGTCGCATTTTCTCTCCCTCTTCCTCCTCCTGCCTTCCTGACTGATCCCAGCTTGCTGCGTCTGTGTCTCGCTCTCCTTCGCTCTTCTTCTGGCTGAATCTTATTCCAAATGGAAAATTATGGATTGGTGGGATTTGGTGGGCTTTATATGTGATTGATACCACTTCAAAAGAAGATCGGGCTAGGGGGAGCCCAAGTAGACTCATGGACAATTGGGAATTCATGTGTCTGTGTGATTCGACTGAGATGCGGAAGACATCTCTATTTGTTTGGCTTTTGATCATAGGATTTCTATTTTGGCTCTGGAGTTTCCTGATGTATCAGAAATTAAAGAAGTTGGGAGAGCTGATCAAAATGCGGACCCGGCAAAGTTCCTTCAACAACAAATTCGACCAGTTGGGGAGTGCACTGATAGCGGCAATGGTGAACTGAATGGTGGCTGATTCAGCAGGTGGTATACATCTGGAGTCGCTAGTGCTCTCCAGGGAATGATTTTAAAGCCTGTATATGGAAATTATGAAGCACAGAATCGCAAGAGAGATGGAAATTCTATGCTCTGAGTGAACTGTGCCTTGACCTTGATTCGGCGCCCTCTCCTCCTGGATGAAGACAAAACAGAAGTAGAGTTTGGCTTCTAACAAACAACTGGTGTGCAGTAATCTGAACTCTCAAGGACAGCGTCATGTGACTGGCATGGAATATCTATGTTTAGGACACTACAGACATAACATCTAAACATTGCTGAGGGAGGATTTTTGCTGTTCTCCAGTAACTGATACACACACTGCATACAACTTTACATGACTGATACACATATACTGACACTCACACACATACACCGTCTCTCTCATCGCTTTGTCAACGTGTGTATTGTAACTTGTCTGCTAAATGTGCATTGAGGGTTCTTTTTTCTTGTAATCATAATCTCGCTCACTGAGCACTATTCTGATAACTGTTTTTTTCCTCTCGCCTACTGTGTCATCCCCTACCCTTTCCCTCTTTACCCCCACTGTTTTGATGAGGCGCCTTGTTATGGCTGCCGTGTCATTGTGATGAGCTTACATTAGCGCACCAATGTCAAGTCAAATTCCTTGTATGTTTTTAACATGCTTGGCAATAAAGCTTTTCTGATTCGGACAGAAGCTCCACATCAGGTGTACAGATGCGCTCTCTGACCGTGACAGATGTGCTGTACTGTTTATTAATATATAAGCATATGCTGCCCCCCTGACATTTTCCCATTACCTCTTCCTGCTGAACCGAGCGAAGTGGGGCTCCAAAGCCGTCAATCCACAGGTCTGCATCCAGGTCTTGCACCGTAAGCCACGTCTCCGTGTAAGCCATGACACAGCAGTTCTTGAAGTCCTTCTGATAGCGTACATTCCCTTGAATTTCATCCACTTTATTTCTCAGAGATTGTACGTTCCCCAAAATCATGGAAGGAAGAGGAATGCTGTTAAACTGACGTCTCCTCAGGCTTAATTTCACACCTCCATGCTTTCCGCGTTTCCTCCTCTTGTCTCTCTTTTCATCGCTGTGTCCATGAAAGTCTCTTAAAATAAAGTCTAGCAGTTGCGGCATAGACTCAATCACAGATGCTGCATTATCCGTGTTTAAATGCAGTAACATGTCTCTGGAATACTGTCTTCTCCCCGGCATGATCGTGATTGTGCTTACCTCAGAGACAAAGAGCCGGTGGGAAAGAAGCAGCAGTGCAAAAGTAAGGAGGAAATCCATGTTGATGGAACCAGGGAGCTCTTCGTTACAGTCCACAAACATTCAAGGACAAAAACGACACAAAGAATTTCGTTTAAACGCATTAATGTGCGTAAAAACAGAGACACAGACGACGGACTTTTTTCACCAGCTGCCAGTCGCTGCGTGCGCATGCACCCATGCGCTTTGCAAGCAGTTTCATGAAATGGTCAGTCAGAGAGCAACTCATACCAGCTCAGACGTTGCCCAGGTTAACAAGGTCAGGAGTTCCTGGCAGTGGAAGACAAAGGACAGAGCAGCATGGAGGAATCTGATCAGACCTAAATGAAACAGTCATTGTCACCCCCAACAGACTGCTATGGTCTTCCTCTTAGTTTAAGTTTATCAGCATTATGATGATTATTATTATTATCGTCATTATCATTATTGCCTTGGTCTTGTCTCCCCTATAGAGTGATATCCCTTGTCTCCAGGGCATGGGTCCCTGGCCACATCCTCGCTTTAAGTTGTTTTTTTCTGTATTTCTCATTATTATCCTGGGTTGCTATTATTGTTATTATTCTTATTCTGTCTTGCGTATTTATTTCTTCATTGGTCTTCCTCTTAGTTTATCAGCATTATTATGATTATTATTATTATTATAATATATTATGGGCGACGCGGTGGCGGAGTGGTTAGCACTGCGGCAGCACAGCAACTCACCCTTGGCCGGGATTTTCCTGGGTTCGATCCCAGCCCCCGACCAACAGTAATCTGTGTGGAGTTTGCATGTTCTCCCCGTGTCTGCGTGGGTTTACTCCAGGATTTCTCCGGTTTCATCCCACATGCCAAAGACATGCAAGTTAGGTTAATTGGCATCAAACTGGGGATTCTAAATTGTCCTTAGGTATGACTGTGAGAGTGAATGGTTGTCTGTCTCTCTGTGTTGGCCCTGCGATGGACTGGCGATCTGTCCAGGGTGTACCCTGCCACTCGCCCAAAGACGCTGGGATAGGCTCCAGCCCCCCCGCAGCCCGAAAAGGATTAAGCGGAAGAAGATGAATGAATTATTATTATTATTATCATCGTCATTATCATGATTGGCTTGGTCTTGTCTCCCCTCTGGTCCCCTGTGTGTGATCATCTGTGCAGCCCCGCCCATCCCATTTTCTGTAACCATGCCCTGCCGTCTCTTTTGCCCTTGCTTGTTACTTCTTATCCTGCTTGTTACTGTTCTGTGTTATGTTGATTACCTGTGTCTATAGGGATGTCATAGGCACATCATAGGCTCTCCTATGATGCAGACATCATAGAGACATCATAGGCACACCATAGGCCCTCCTATGATGTCCTGTCATGACTCCCCGTGCGCTTTTACGCAGCACACGGAGAGTGGAGAAATGACGAGGATTTACGCACTGGAGTTACACCACACACTCATTTATTAAACATGAAGACAAACAGTCCCAAAGGTGCAGACATACAAAAAGGCAAAACACTTACACTTGGCGTTCCTGGGCTGACATCGCCCAGTGAACGAGTGAGAGGAGACGTGTAATCATGCTGGTGTCCCACAGCCGGTATCGCTGTGTGGACATGAGGGAACCACGGCAAAGCAGAGTGGCGACACGTCGAAGGAAGCTGACAACACACAATAGTTGACAAAGCTCAATGACCCAGCAGTGCGTGACTGGCAAAAGGCGCTAAAGTACACGCACTGCTGGTGATGATGAAATTGCCAGCACCTGGGTGAGGAGCAGGAAGATGGCATTCGGGAGTGGGAACAGTTGACAGTAATTTAGAGAGGGGGTGTGGTTGGACCGGCAGACAGTCAGACAGCACTCACACCAGCGTGAGCCAAAGGGACTGCCTCACCGCCAGTGTTGGTCAAGTTACTTGGAAATAGTAATTAGTTACTGATTACTTCTCCAAGAAAGTAATCCAGTTACTTTACTGATTACTTATTTTCAAAAGTAATTAGGTACTTTATTACTTTACTTTTCAAAAACATTATGCACAACCTGAATACGCTATAAAGCAATAGACCTTTCAGCCTAATTCTATTCTTTCTGCATATTCCATCATATAAAATTGAATCAAATGAAAGTGTCTTTTTTAAAACTTGTTTTATTAGTTTCAATCTTTTAACTTGTAGCAAGCATCAAGCAAAAATTAAATTAAATGCAGCAGTCTGAGTTGAAGAAAATTGAACATTTAAACCTATTTTCTGCACATTCCACCATATATTAATAAAATAAAGCAAGTCTGTTCACTTATATTTCTGCATATAAAATAAAAATCTTTATTGTGTGTATACTCCTTCATTCGAACAGATGTAAATAAAATACAGCAATAAAATAATTAAAATCAAAGTCTCTCCTGACTGTATTCCAAATTATTAACATTTACATCTTTTAACAGCTGGTAAAGTGCAGAGGAGTAACAATGAGTTTACCAAAACAAAAAGTGCTGTTGCATGCCGCATTTAGGCCGTTAGTCCACTTTCATTTTATGGCTACCCTGACAAGGCCCTATGTTTTTTGTTTTCTTTCAGAGTGAAACAGTGGTTCTATCGCATCAGCAGAAGCTTCTCAAACCTCCTGTCAGACACTCTGTTCCTTTTCAGGGAAAGCACCAAGCCACCTAAACTGAACAGCCGTTCCACTGGTGCACTGGATGGAGTTGGCAGTGTTGTATTTTATGTACATCTTTTTGAGGTATGGGAACTGATTCAGAACCTCAAGCTCATACCCAGACCTTAAATAGTCAGTTACTTCTTTTTCTGCTGAGAAGCTTTCTGTGGGCTCGTTCTCAAAATCAAAAAAGTCCATTTCAGCTGGGCTGGCTACCAGTTGGAACACATTAGCATTGTCAGCTGCAGGGGCAGCTTCACGACACTCTGTTGTCAGAAGCTCCTTCACATGCTCTCTCCTACGTTCATCTGTCAGCCATCAAAGTTTGAACTTGGGACAAGTGGCTGCTGCAAGAAGTCCTTCTTGGCTATCCAGTACAGCATCAGAACGAATTTTGATGGCCTGTAAAATACAATATGATATAACTGAGAATATATTTATTTTGCTATATAATCGGCTGTTTTAATTATTTTGTGGGCTTTACTGACCTAAACCATCTCATGTGCTATCAGCACTGTATGAGATTTAATTTTGGTTGAGGCTGTTTTGACCTCTTTATTTCGATCTTCTGTTGATGTTAGATTAATATTCATGATTAATGATGATCAATATCTCTGATATTGAACAGGGGATGAATAATTGATCTTTTATTATATTCTATCATTTTAATAATTGTACTCACTGCTTAAAACAAACGAAGTGTAACATCTGCCCACCATGAATGGTATAATAAATTCAACAAATCCACCCAAATCAATTACCAAATAATAATCTTACCTTTACAATGACATCTGGAAGGCTGGCTACAGTAGAAATGGGCAACATCTCCTCGACAATATAGCCAGCGACGAGCTTATTCAGTTCAGCGGCACTAAGTCCTGTCACTTTTAAGTCTATTTTCACCTGTTTAGCAGGATAGGGGCCCTCGGAGGTTCGCCCGGTGGAATTGGATGTGGTAGCCGCAGCGGGCGTGTCAGTGGGGGGATCCGGGGGTTTCTCAGTGAGTTTCACATTCCTGTGCCGGCTTGCTAGGTGCTTGCTCAGATTTGAGGTGGAATTTTTTGCTGTAGATAAATTTTCTTCCCACGCAGTGTACAGCGGACGCTAATGTTTTTGTCACCTTTTACCGAGTCAAACTCAAAGTAATGTCAGTACTTCCAAGCATTAAACGCTGCATGGCCCTGCTCTCCCCCGCGCTCCATGTTGTCTCTTGTTATCACTACACGTGTCTGTTGTTTACCATTGACATCGTGCCGCTCATACGTCATTGTCACGAGACAGTCTCACAAAACAGCATCACGGTTTAGTAATGCAGTAACACAGCCTGCTTGCGGGAAAGTAACAGTAATCTAACTACTGTTTTTGCAATTATAATCCCTTACTTTACTCATTACTTGAAAAAGTAATCGGATTACAGTAACGCGTTACTTCTAACGCGTTACTGCCCATCAGTGCTCACCGCTGCTGGCCAGAAAGCAGTGGCTATGGGTAAGGAAGCAGCACAGAATACATAATATGCACATATACAGTGGCACCTAAACCCACAGAGAGGTCAGGACCGAGCCAGGGGAAACCAAGCCGGCTCGGCTCCTGACAATGTCCTATGATCATGACAGACACACACACAGACACTTCTTCTTCTTCTTCTCTCGGTTACTGGCTGATAGCAAACAACTGAAAGGTGCATACCGCCACCCACTGTACAAGAGTGTGTAACATTATGTCATTCGAGCCTGACCCCAAAATTCTATGACTTAATCCTGTGTTATTTAAAAAAGAGAAAAGAGCCCTTCTTGTGATTCTTATTGCCTCTCCATCTCCATCTGTTCCCAGAATCCCAGTTAAATCCTATTCCCTACCGGCCTCTCGAACTTCATTTTTCATTATCTGTCTTTCATTTCCATACTTGTGACTGTAATAAGATGTGCTCAACATTTTCTTTTACTCCACATTCTCTACATTTGTCACTTTCGCTTTTCCCCATGGTAAACAAAGTGCCATTTAAACCTGTATGATCCAGTCTGAGTCTTGCCTTAATGATGTCTTCCCTCCTTTTTTCCTTCTTCTTCTTCTTCTTCTTCTTCTCTCGGTTACTGGCAGATAGCAAACAACTGAAAGGTGCATACCGCCACCTACTGTACATACAGAGATTTCTTGAATTACAGTCACTGTATGTGACATCATAAAGACATGAAGGCTTGATGTATATGACATCATAAAGACATGAAGGCAGGCTTGATGTGCTATGATGCAGACATCATAGGGACGTCATAGGAACATCATAGGCTCTCCTATCATGCAGACATCATAGGGACATCATAGGCCGTTCTATGATGTCCTATGATCATGACAGACACACACGCACACACACACAGACACACAGACAGTGTTCGTTATGGACAAGCTGTGGTTAGCACAGAAGTCCAATAACTGAACACCACTCAGGTTCAGATCGGGCAGACCGTTCCTCCCAATCACCTCCCTCCAGGTTTTACTGTCATTGCCCCCGTGTGCATTGAAGTCTCCCGGTAGGACAATGGAGTCTCCAAGAAGAGCACCCTCCAGCACCCCAGTCAGAGACTCCAAAAAGGGTGGGTACTCTGAACTATGGTCAGGACCCATTTCCCAACCCGAAGGCACAGGGAAACAACCCTTTCATCCACCGGGGAAAACTCCAATATAGAGGCAGCAAGGTGGGGGGGATACAAGAATACCCACCCCTGCTCGTCACCGCTCACCTGGGGCAACTCCAGAGTAGGCCAAGCTACAGCCCCTCTCCAGGAGACTGGTTCCAGAACCAGAGCTGTGTGTTGAGGTGAGGCCGACTATATTTAGCTGGTATCACTCAATCTCGTGCACCAGCTCAGGCTCCTTCCCCACCACAGAGGTGGCATTCCACATCCCAAAAGCCAGTTTAGGAGGCCTGGGATCAGACCGCCAAGGTCTCTGCCTTCGACCGCCACCTGATCCACATAGCACCGGACCCCCATGGTCCCTCCTGCAGGTGGTGAGCCCACTGAAGGACGGACCCATGTAACTCCTTCGGTCTGAGCCCGGCTGGGTCCCATGGGCAGAAACCCGGCCACCAGGCGCTAGCCATTGAGCCCCTCCTCCAGGCCTGGCTCCAGGGTGGGGCCGCAGTAACCCCATACCGGGTGGGGTACACTGAATCCTTGTTCTAGCATTCATCATGAGAGTCTGTTGGATCGTTCTTAGTCTTAGTCTGGCCCTTCACCCAGGACCAGTTTACCTTGGGTGATCCTACCAGAGGCAAATTGCCCCAGACAACATAGCCCCTGGGATCACGAGGACACGCAAACCCCCCACCACAATAAGGTGACGATCCATGGGGGGCATTAACTTCAATGTGAGTAACAAATGAAGAGGAACTTTTTCCAATAATGTTGTTTAAAATTTTCCAGATTTTTTTTTACTATCACAACCGGCCTCTCTCAGCCTTTCATTGAAGTATAATTTCTTCTTTGTCCTGTTCATTTTGGAGGCAATATTTCTTAATCTTCTATATCGAGACCAATCAAGTGAATATCCAGTCCTGCTGGTTTCAATTTTAGCAGCATATCTCTGTGCCATTAAGGACTTTCAGTCCTGATCCAGCCATGGAGAACCCTTGTTTTTCACTCCGTCATTTTAAAGGGGCATGTTTATCAGCTAAATGAATAAATTTGTCAATAAACAATGCCAAAGCAGTTTCATGGTCCTTTTCATGACATAACTCAGCCCACTGAATGTTTTTTAAATCTTCTACATAACTGGCCTCATTAAATCTCTTATAAGCCCTATGAGCAATTATCTTTTGCTTGGTTCTTAGAGTTCTTATTTTCCTAATAAACCCAATTAGATTGTGGTCACTATAACCAACAGGAATAGAAATCACATTAGAGCAGAACTCTGGTACATTTGTATAAATATGGCCAATGCATGAAGAGGATTTATGGGCCGCAGAATCAGTACTGATCCTGGTTGGAACAGGTATAATCTGGGCCAAACTACAAGATAACAGAACAAAAGATATTTCTTTCTTAACATAACGGTGCTGAGATAACCAGTTGATGCTAAAATCCCCCAACAGAAATATTTCTTTGTTTTCCTCTGAAATTATTTGCAATAATTCACAAATTCTATCAAGGTACAGTTTGCATTTGGAGGCCGATAGTAACAACCATTTAATAAAGTTTTACTATGTGGAGGATGAAGCTGAACCCAAATCATCTCTAAATCATCTTTCATTAAATCTAGTCGAAGTTTACTTGACATAGAATTATTAATATAAATGGCAACTCCTCCTCCAAATCTGTTTCTGCCCTTTTCTAGAGTGTATAATCATTGAAAGCAAAATCTGAATCTTCAAAGGTAGAGTCTAAATGGGTCTCAGAAAGTGCTGGTACATGTAAATGATTAGACTTCAATAAAAACTGAAGTTCATTAATTTTATATCTAACGCTACATATGTTGACATGAGCAAAAGAAAAGCCTTTCCCTGTAAACCCAGGTAAGGATTCTGAACGGACCATGATTCTTTAGTCAATGAAACACAAAAATAAGAAAAAGAAAAAAAGTGCAGCTGACCTATGTTGTCACCCACTGAAACCATGATTTCACAATCCAAGCCTTTGTTAAGAAGATAGTGTACTCATTTAGAATTATTCAAGTCACTGAATTCTGAATTTGCTCAGCGCCTGCAGATCCTTCATATGCACTGCTTTCATTCCCTCTCATTCCAAAATCCATACCTTTCCATTTCTGCCCCAGGTAGCTGCCAGATTGTTTTGTATCCTTAAGATTCTGGCCTCTCTGGCTAAATCACCATTCTTTTTGCTAAGTTATCATTGATGTACAGATTTGATCTTTTAAGATTTTTACCTTGTCTCATGAGATCAGCTTTATGTTTGCTGCTCCAGAATCTTAGGATGATGGATTGTTTAATGCTGCCATTTCTTCGTGGGAGAGTATGGCAAGATGATATGGAGCTTAGATGAATGGTAATATTCCTACTTTGGAGAAACTGTATCACTTGTAATTTCAATGATTTAAGTTCTTCTGGTGGTGCGTCTTCACCTATGTGTTCTCCCTCAGTCACTCTTGCATAGGAGCGATGAGAGGTTTCCAGACCAGTAATGATTATATCATCCTTTCTCATGTATTGCTCCAAATTGTCTATCCTACTCTCCAGTCTTCCTATAGTATGGTCCTTCTCTTTAATCAGTAATTTAAGATCTTTTATTTCTTGCAACAGTGCTGTTATTTGTGATTGTTGCTTCTCCTTCTTCTTCTTCTTTTAGATTTGATTGGCGGTTGGCAACCAGCTTACAGGTGCATTACCACCACAAACTTCACTCTATATCATCACTCTATCTGGTCAGGAGCTGTAGTCCTTCTGTCATCATTGTTGTGTCCAATCGAACCTCGACTCTATCTTCAGACATCACTCTTCTTCGTCTTCTCGTACTTCACTCCACATCATCACTCTATCTGGTCAGGAGCTGCAGTCCTTGTATCATCATTGCTGTGTCCAATTGAACCTCAACTCTATCTTCAGACATCACTCTTCGTCTCCTTGTACTTCACTCTGTATCATCACTTCACTCTAGTAAGTTGAGACAACTCACCCGATATATGATTCAAAGAGATTTTCGTCCTCCAGTCTCTTTTTAGGTGGCATCTTACCAGTTATTAGTGTTACTGGAATCCTTAAGACAAGAGCTTAATAGATATTTTCCTTAGGCAACAACAATAAAAATCAGTAGCAGAGTTCAGGCTTACAGATAGCCAGCAGGCTAGTGAATCCTTGACTGGACCTGGTGATAACTTATTAGCTCCCAGGGCCTCAGCTTTGCCAGGTTGTGGTTGGATAGCCTCTGGAGCTTCAGTCTGCCCTGATAATAGGTTGCTAGTTGCTAGAGCTACGACCTGGCCTGATGGTACCTTACCAGTTGCTGGAGCCTCAGCCTTGGTGTGGTGGTAACTGGCCAGATAGTGGAACGTTGTCCTGGCCTGTGCTGGAGGTAGCTAGTTGGCTACTGAAACTACATCATTCCTGGCCTGATGACAGCCTGCAGCCTTATGGTGGTGGCTGCAGGGTCTGGTGATGGTGGTGGCTGCAGGGCCTGATGGAGGTGGCTGCCCGTGGAGTCTAGTGGTGGTGGCTGCAGGCCTGGTGGTGGTGACAGCCTGCGGAGCCCTGTGGTGGTGGCTGCAGGGCCTGGTGGTGATAGGAGATGATATGGACCCCATGGGGCCTGATGATGGTAGTTACCTATGAGACCTGGTGGTGGTAGCAGCCTATGGAGCCTGGTGGTGGTGGCTGCCTATGAGACCTAGTGGTAGTGGTTGCCAGTCTGTTACTAAGGCAGACAGGCCCAACTCCAAATCCACCAGAATCTTCCCAAACCACCAATCCACCACAGAGTGTCAATAAATCACCTCCCAAACGTCCAGAAGTAGCCACAGGTGAAGAACTGAATTCCCATTACCTCCTGAACATGTAGTATTTTAATGCTGCTGTTCAGTGCTGCTGTTCAGTTACATACAACAGCAAAGTTAAATGCCACTGGGCAGAGATGGGTGGCAGAGTTAGCAGATTTCAATTTTACCATCAAATATAGGCCTGGCAAATCAAATGCAGATGGTTTATCTAGGATGCCACTCGAATTTGAGAAATACATGAGCGAGTGTACCCAATCTGTTTGTCAAGACTCATTTAAGGCAACGGAACAAGGCATCTTGGTCCAACAAAAAGAACAGTGTCCACACTTTTGCTCAGTGTCACTCAGTGCTCTTCACAAACAGCTGGAAATGGATAATTTGCTCAACACTCTTCAGCCATTGTCCCGAGATATAATAAGAACTGCTCAAAAAGAAGACCCCGTGATAGGCAAAATGTATAAATACAAAATAACAAACAAGAGACCAACAACACAAGAACTTAAGGGTGAGGGTATTGAATTTAAAGCTCTAACGAGAGAGTAGGACAAACTACAGATCAAATGGGACTATGTATTGCAAAATGCAAGCAAACAGTCTGCTTGTCCTCCCAGAAGTGTACCGTCCACTTATTTTAGATGAGCTGCATAAAAAAATGGGCCACCTAGGCACAGAAAAGACATTTCTCCTGATAAGGGATCGTTCTTTTGGCCCAAAATGCAAAAGAAACATAGAACATTTTGCAACAAATGTGAGTGTCTTAAAAAAAAAGAAAACCTCACAGGCAAGCACAGGGACCAATGCAAAGCATCAAAACAATGCACCCATTCCAGCTTGTCTCTGTTGACTTCCTGCATTTAGAGGAATGTAAAGGTATAGGTTATGAGTACATTTTGGTCATAATGGATCATTACACTTGATTTGCTCAAACATATACCACAACAAACAAATCAGCCAAGACTGTAGTGGAAAAGTTGTTTAATGATTTCTGTCTCAAGTTTGTCTGTCTCATGTGCTTCACACCTGAGACTGAGGAGAACCATACATACCCAAAAAGACAGAGAAGGCAGCCACAGACTTTTACATATGACAGACTAGGAGAACCAAGTTTCACAGAGAGAACTGTGTTCACCAAAGAAGTACAGCACATTCTAACAGTGCTATGGTCCAGAATGCAGCTAAATGTAGTTTGCTTAAGTACAGCTGAGTACTCCTGTAATGTACTACGGTACAAGTGATAGCAGCTTTGAAGCACTTACTTAAAAGTGGTGATATGTACTTTTGTTTCATTTGAAGTTGTATATTCGGTGTTTTGGGTGCAATGAATGTGAGAAATGCTTATGACTGATAGTGTATGTGTCTGAACACATGGACTCTCATGGACATCTACAGACTTTAAAGGGACATGTACACACACACACAAATGTTTGTTTATTGATATTGGCTTAATAAGAAGCAATCTGGAGAGAGAACTGTGTACTCCATATCTTCTTTGCTGCTGACCCTTTACTGTCACGCCTCGCCGCTCATCAGCGGCACCAGCTGCACGCACACCTGCACATCATCAGCGGCGAGGGATTTAAGCCGCCTCGCCCTGGGCTTCGGCCTGAAGCCGTCAGACTTCACTCATCGGATTGCTGTAAGTTCCCTCTTACACTTCAGCAAGCATTGCGGTAAGAAGCCCTTACCTTTTCTTCTCCAAGTCTGCTCCCCTGTGCACAGGTGGATTCCCCGGCGGCGGACCATTCCTCTCCGTCTCCTGTCCCTCGCTGCTGCACCGGGCTCTCCAGGTTGCTGTCTACCGGACCTCGTTCCTTGCTGTGCCAGCCACCTGTCCATTCCAAGTAAGCTCCTCTCTAACTTGTACATCTCCTGTATTGGTGTGTGCCCGTCACCCTTCTCCCTGTGCTTTTCCCATAGGGTTGTCCGGCTGTACGGTCTCCTGCCTCTGTGCCCGAAGCAGACGCCACCACCAACACATTTACATCTCGCAGACACACATTCATACACCCTTGTTGTTAATAAAGCTATATGAGCTACTCTGAGCCTGCGTGTGTGTCTCCTGAGCCGTGCATTATGTCATTTACCTGTTTCACAGGAAATTCTTTTTGTGGCATGTTTGCCACACCCACAGGGACCCGTAACACATGGGAAGGAAGATTGGAATGAGTTCACATAATTTATAGCTGAGTTTGTGGACAACCTGATACATTATACGGGCATTCTGGAAGTCAAAAACCAACTTCCAGCGCCACACGAGTAGGCTGCCTTTTTGCAACAGCGGATCAACTTCTTCCTATTTCTATTTACTATCTTGCTCTCTTGCTAACCTTTCTGGCCCAGCGACACCTTTATTCCATCCAGACATGTAGATTGCCCAAAATGTCTCCTTGGAGACAACTTTAGACTGTACTTGGACTAATTCGGACTGCTCTAGCTTCCATGAGTACTGTATGTTTCGCCCCTGCCTTCCAGTCACACCTGGAGGTTTGTCCCGGGCTCATTCATTTGCTCCTCTGCCGCAGTTCCGTATGTTTGTGCTTTGGGACTCTTTTCTCCTGTTAGTACTCACTAGTGTGCTGTTGAGCGTCCTTGCAGTTTTTCCCTGTACTCCTGGTGCCATTATCTATTCACTTGTTTGTTGGACTGTATTCACTGACTGTTTAATAAATATGCACTAACCTTCCTCTTTGCATGAATTTAGTCTTTAATCCTCCGTGCGCTGCGTAAAAGCGCACGGGGACACGACAACATTGGAGGGTTTTCGAGCATGAACCGCCTTTTTAAGGTCATTTCTGAAATACTGTGTTACTTTTATGCTGGATGTAATGGGACACACACCTTTCAAAAAGTTCAATTGTCTCTCCAGTCCACAGAGTATTTTCCCAAAAGTTTTGGGGATCATCAAGATGTTTTCTGGCAAAACTGAGATGAGCTTTTATTTTTTTTTTTGCTCAGCAGTGGTTTTCATCTTGGAACTCTGCCATGCAGGCCATTTTTGCCCAGTATGGTGGAGACATGAACACTGACCTTAACTGAGTCAAGTGAGGCCTGCATTGGATTGGATGCATTGGATGTTGTTGTGGGGTCTTTTGTGACCTCTTGGATGCGTTGTCGCTACGCTCTTGGGGTAATTTTGGTCGGCCACTCCTAGGAAGGTTCACCATTGTTCCATGTTTTCACCATTTGTGGATAATGGCTCTCACTGAGGTTCGCTGGAATCCCAAAGCTTTAGAAATAACTTTATAACCTTTTCCAGACTGACAGATCTCAATTGCTTTGTTTCTCATTTGTTCCTGAATTTCTTTGGATGGCAGCATGATGTCTAGCTTTTGAGGATCTTTTGGTCGACTTCACTTTGTCAGGAAGATCCTATTTAAGTGATTTCTTGATTGAGAACAGATGTGGCAGTAATCATGCCTGGGTGTGGCTCGAGAAATTGAGCTCAGCTTTCCAAAGATGTGATAAACCACAGTTAATTTATGTTTTAACCGGGGGGGCAGTCACTTTTTCACACAGGGCCATGTAGCTTTGGATTTTTTTTTTTACCCTTAATAATAAACACCTTCATTTAAAAACTGCATTTTGTGTTTACTTGTGTTGTCTTTGTTTAATATTTAAATTTGTTTGATGATCTAAAACATTTAAGTGTGACAAACATACCAAAAAAAAAAAAAAAGCGAAATCAGGAAGGGGCAAACACTTTTTCACACCACTGTATAGAGAGCAAAAGGTTGGGAACCCTGCCCCATACCATCGCACGCACTCTGCCTGATAGGTGGGATTAAAGGCTTGCTTCAGTGACGTGCACAAGGACATGGATTTCCAAACAGTTCTACCTAGTTCTCCTCCTTTTGGAAACACTGGTTACATCTGTAACCTTAGGTTACTCTTGATTTCACTGACTTGGAAACTGGTTAGAAATGTTCTTGTAATAAATTGTTCCTCCTGGAAACCACTGCAGCTTTAGTAATTTTAGTGAATTTATAATATTTAATTGAAATTAGTCTTGAAATCACTGTACTATTGTGACTTAAGAAATTTTTAATTCATTACTGCCAGTATCTACTGCTTCTTTATATGATTTAGATTATGAATAGTTTATGCATTTTATTTTCCACAGACTAACAATTATAAGAGAACTCTCAGCAATCGGGGGGAGGGGTAAAATTGAAAATGTACAAATAAAAAGTTATTTATTGTTGCAAACTGATCAAAAAATGTTAAAAAAAAATTTAAGAAATAAAATGTTACATTTATTTTAGCAAATTTCTGAGTAAAAAAAATCAAATGTGTGAAGAAAAAATGGTAAATGGTAAATGGCATTCACTTATATAGCGCTTTTATTCTCATCTCTAGATGACCAAAGCGCTTTACAGATCCTGCTATCCACCCATTCACACACATATTCATACACTGATGGCGGCAGTGTGTGAATGCCACACACTGCCGCCATCAGTGTGTGGCATTCACTGATGGCAGTGAATGCCACAATATACAATATATGATTGTAAAATCATATATTTACAAGAAAATCTCAAAAGTACAAGAAAATTTACAAGAAGGAAACATGTTCATGGGAAAAAGTTTCAAACTTTCAAATAACTTTTTTTTTCTCTCTACTTCCGGTGCCACACGAGTAGGCTGCCTTTTTGCAACAGCGGATCAATTTCTTCCTGTTTCTATTTACTATCTGGCTCTCTTGCTCATCTTTCTGATCCAGCGACACCTTTATTCCATCCAGACACATAGATCGCCCAAATGTCTCCTGAGCCAGCGGACGGAGCCACTGTTTCTTGCAGGAGGCAGTACAATAGAGACCAGCTGTTAGCACTTAACTGGCCCACAATGCTAACGCAAAAACTCGACGTACCGGGAGAAATAAGACGGAAACGGGGTGGATGTCGAGCTGGAGTAAGACGGTAGGCGAGGAATATAAGGTACAGACCCGTCCTCCCATCCGTTATTATGGGAAATGTACGATCGCTACTCAATAAGACTGATGAGCTCGCGGCTATCTTCCGCTACGAGAGCATGTACAGAGAGAGTAGCTTGATGTTGTTTACCGAGACGTGGCTAACAGAACTAGCAACATATGCTAACATCGAACTGGAGGGTTTCCACGCAATACTGGCAGACCGGACACCAGACAGTGGGAAAGCAAGAGGCGGGGGAGTGATAATGTATGTCAATAACAGCTGGTGCAGACCGGGACATATCACGGTTAAGGAACAGCACTGCAGCAAAGACATCGAGTTGCTAGCTGTTAGCATGCGGCCTACCTATCTCCCGAGGGAATACTCACACGTGATCTGCATTGTTATTTATGCAAATCTGACGGCGAGCGCTGGGACAGCGCATGACGTCATCCACTCAGTAACTGGCAGGCTGCTGACAGAACACCCAGATGCTCTTCTCCTCATCTCAGGTGATTTCAACCATATTTCATTGTCCCCCATTCTACCCACGCTCACCCAGTATGTCACATGCCACTCTAGAGACAATAAAACACTGGACTTATTCTATGCAAACACTAAGGAAGCGTACACCTCATCACCACTCCCCCCACTCGGGAGATCGGATCACAACTTGGTTCATCTCCTGCCGGTGTACAAACCCCTAGTGCACAGACAACCTCCGGTCATGCGCATGGTGAAGTTATGGTCTGAGGAGGCAATGGACGCGCTAAAGGACTGTTTTGAAACCACTGCCTGGGAGCAGCTCTGTGATCCACATGGTGAGGACATCGATGGCCTCACTCACACCATCACAGACTATCAGCTTCTGTGTGGACAACACCGTACCCACCAAGACAATACAGTGTTGCTCGAACAACAAACTCTGGATCAACCCTGAGATAAAAACACTTCTGAGAGAGAAGAAGAGGATCTTCAGGTCGGGGAACAGGGAGATGCTGAAGTCCGTACAGAGGGAGCTGAGGAGGAAGATCAGAGAAGGCAAGGACAGCTTCAGGAAGAAGATGGAGGACAAGCTGCAACAGAGCGACATCGGTGGGGTCTGGAGAAACCTTAAAACCATCTCTGGGCTCCAGAATACCTCCTCCCAGGCCACGGGGGGCAGGGAGATTGTGTGTCCGACACAATCATCGGTAGCACGGGGGCTCCTCAGGGAACGGTTTTGGCTCCCTTCCTGTTCACCCTTTATACTGTGGACTTCTCACACAACACAACACACTGCCATCTACAGAAGTTCTCTGACGACTCTGTGATCGTCGGCCTCATCTCCAACGGAGATGAAGCTGAGTACAGAGGACTTATCCAGGACTTCATGGACTGGTGCCATCGGAACTGCCTCCAGATCAACGCGAGGAAAACTAAGGAGCTGGTGGTGGACTGCTGCAGGCAAGGACAACCCCTCACAGCACTAGTAAACATACAGGGAACAGACATTGAGATGGTGACATCCTACAAGTACCTGGGTGTTCATCTGAACAATAAACTAGACTGGTCACACAATACCGACACACTCTACAAGAAGGGACAGCGCAGGCTGTTCCTACTGAGGAGGCTCAGGTCTTTTGGTGTACAAGGGGCGCTGCTGAAGACATTCTACGACACGGTGGTGGCATCAGTCATCACTTTTGGAGTGGTCTGCTGGGGCAACGGCATTACAGCAGCCGATAGGAAGAGATTGAACAAACTGATCAAGAAAGCTAGATCTGTCCTGCGGAAACGCCTTGACCCAGTGGAGGAGATAGGAGAGAGAAGGATGGTGGCTAAACTGTCATCTCTGCTGGAGTCCGAGTCCCACCCTATGCAGGACATACTGAACGCACAGAGGAGCTCATTTAGCAGTAGACTACATCATCCTAGGTGCGCAACCAAGAGGTTTCGCAGGTCCTTCCTACCTACGGCTGTCAGACTGTATAACCTCAGCAGGGCTGCTCGCAGAGATAGCAAAAAAATGTGATGACCTAATAGTATTGAATGCAAAAGACGCAACAGACTTACACAAATGGTCCCTTCCAGTATACAACTAGGACAATATCAGTCGCTACGGAGGGTGGCCATATGTATGGGCACATATTCATACTATGTAGGATAACTAAGTAGACGGTTATGCTGTTTATTCCATCTAGCTACAATGCTCCGCGCTGTGTATATATATTTATATATTTATGTGTACGTATGTATATTCACTGTTCTTATTATTATTATTATTATTATTATTATTATTTTTATTATCTTCTTAATTATTGCTCTGAGTGTTGCTATCCCTGTGCTGTTGCAATCCTGGAATTTCCCCATTGTGGGACTAATAAAGGCTTATCTTATCTTATCTTATCTTAATTATACTCAGCATGTCTTAGAAGATTGTAATGATGGAAAAGATGACTTAGCGTTACCAAAGCCTTATTAAATGTTGGAGGCAACCTTCCCTTGAAAAATATTTCTTCATACACTTTCTTTAATATTGGGGAGAGAATATCTATGAATTCCTTATAGTACTGTAGTGGAAGGCCATCATTTCCAGGTGATTTCCCATTCTTCATATGTAAAATTGCCATTTTTATCTCCTCCGTAATTGGGGATTCCAACCCTTCAGCCATCTCAGCCTGCAACTTAGGTGCCTCTACATTAGTCAAAAACTTTATTAATTCCTCCTGCTCTACATGTATAAATACAGTTGAACTGTACAATTTTTTATAGTACCGATAAAAAACCTCATTAATATTTTTACTGGATGAAATAAGTTCATCTCCCTGTTTTAATTATTGGAATCATATTGGAATTACATTTTTCTTTCAATTGCCTAGCGAGCAATTTGCCTATTTTTTCACCCTCTTCGTAAAAACTGGACTTTAATCGGTACAGCGCATACTCTGCCTCCTTATTATAAATGTCATATAGCTGGAATTTAAGCTTACAAAGTTCTTGATACATTGAGTCTGAAAAAAACTTCTGATAACTTAATTTCCTTTAGTTTAATTTCTTTTTCCAATTCTTGAACCTTGTTTAACTTCTCCCTCTTCTTTTTAGCTGCTTGTGCAATCAGTTTCCCTCTCACATATGCCTTGGAGGCTTTCCACACCACTGAAATGTTTTCTGTGCTACCCACATTGACCTCAAAAAATGACTTAAGGTCCTCTTCCAACCTTTTTTTAAAAACTTGATCTTGTATTAAAGATGTATTCATTCTCCATCTTCCTTTCCTTTCAACATCACAATCTATCTTGATGCTTAGTTCAACTGTGGCATGATCTGTGAGGGCAATTGTATTGATGTTACAGTTTACAACCTTATTTAAAAGGGGGGATGCCATCAAAAAAAATCAATTCTAGAGTGGGATTTATGATGATGTCAGAAAAAAAGTGTATTCTCTATTATTAGGATTAGTCAACCTTCATATATCTATAAGGCCCATATCTCTAATTAACATATGAATTGCCTCTCTGTCTGGGGTTATTATAGGACCACTCCTATCAACCACTGGGTCCATCACTTCATTAAAATCCCCCTCCAAAATAATTCGACCTTCCATATCCCCTAATATACTATTTACCTGATGAAAAAACTGAGGGTTTGACATATTAGTGGCATAAATATTACATAACACCATCTGGTAGCCTTCTATCAGTGCCTGGATACAGATTATCTTTCCCTCTTTATCTTTTGTCTGTTTTTGTAAGAGAAAACTTATATTTCTGTTAACTAATATCATAACTCCATTACGTTTACTACTGAATGAACTATAGAAAATATGACCCACACATCCTTTTTTAAATTTTAAAACTTCCTCCCCCTCCAAATGTGTTTCCTGAATAAAAATTATATCTACCTGATAGTGTTTTAAATAGGAAAGTATTCTTCACCTCTTAACTGGATTTCCACATCCATTAATATTCCATGTCATAAATTTTAACAATATCTCTAATATTAGTATTATTATGTTCATCATGAATGTTTTTGATTATAGATTTTAAATCAAAAAATCTTTTTACGTTTAATTGGTAAAATTGTGATGCAGAAAACAAAGATAAGCTTTTATTTGATTGTCCTCATGGTATTAAAAGAACTTTTTAAACCATTTTTATGTTTAACTTTTAGAAAATACATGTTTACGTCCCAAAGTGTCTTGCATTTGACCACGAGATGGAGCCACCGTAATGGTTTTTATGCTTTACCGATTCCACCAAGACTTCATTGATTTTTTTTAAAGAGAAAATATAATCAGTTGTTAGAAACCTTTGACCTACGATCAGATTGTCACAGCAGACCCAGTCAGTATCTCTGCATAATGGAATGAGCTGGTATGGTTTGAAGTTATGGGGGTTTACCACAAAAAGAGGTACAGTATTTGCATCCAGGCAAATTGTCCTTAGGTATGACTGTGAGAGTGAATGGCTGTCTGTCTCTCTGTGTTGGCCCTGTGATGGACTGGCCATCTGTCCAGGGTGTATGTACCCTGCCTCTCGCCCAAAGATGCTGGGATAGGTTCCAGTCCCCCCCCCCCCCGCAACCCGAAAAAAGGATTAAGCAGAAGAAGATGGATGGATGGAAGATGGATGTATTGCCCATAGCTCCAGACTGGAGCCACCTCAGTCTGATGCAAGGCTTACCTGACATATGGTGTTAACATCTCATCCTGTTACTCCCAGCGTGATCCTCTCACTTGCAGCCTGTCAAAATGACTCATCGCTTATGCTGTCTGAGGGAAGCTTTTTCTCATATGAGTAACCAAAGCACATCAGATAAAATAGAAAGGCAGCAGTGGGTGGGGGTGGGGGGAAGGGGGTCTTTTTGGCCAGATCTGATGCCATCACCTTCTAGATATCCATGGATACAGGCAGTAACTTGGCAACCATGGTGTTTGTCTGTTGTCTTGGAAACGTCCATCATGAATGTACCTCTGGAAGAAGAAACAAAAATGCCACAACTATTAACAACAATAAATCATTAAAAACTACGGATGCACCAGTCGCAAGAATCGGCATATAGAAATTTTAGAGGGAATGCACTGGAACAGAATTCTTGGCAGTTACAGGGCAGTCACCATAGTTACGCAGTACTGAGTGACAATCACGTGTTTCAGCTTTAGTTTGTATGCAGCAAAATATAAAAATCTCACAAAATATTTGGTCACAGCAGTACACTGAGTACCTTTTTTACTTTAGATGTTAATATTACACCATTTACTTGAATGTAGTGATGTGTGGGTAAGAGCACACAAGTGAAGAACTGGTTTTGAGCCTTTAAATATTTATCTATTTTTTGTCAATTAATACAAGATGGAATGATAAGATTAGCTCTCTGCAGTGCAAGCAGGTACTCTGTGCACTGCTGTGACTGAATACTGTGTGTGTTTTTTGTGTTTTACTGCATACACCCTAATGATGCCACTCATTTTTGCCACTGTGTTTTGTAACTACCTTGCGTTCTGATTGGTGACATCATTCGCATACCCTCTTCTTGTACTTGTATCCTTAAACATTTCTGTTTCATCACTCTATACTAATGCAGACCTGTGCATGCCCATAGAAACCAAGTATAAACAAATATTTCTGCATGCTCATAGAAAGCAGGTGTAAGCAAGGGTGTAAGCAAGCACGTCAGCGCTCGTTCAGTGATACCTGCCTTTGATCTTTGATGGTGTCATAGCAAGTCCTATGATCTTTGATGATGTCATAGCAAGTCCTATGATCGTGAGTTATGACTGCCTTTGATCTTTGATGATGGCAAAGCGAGTCCTGTGATGCCTGCGTTTGATCTTTGATGATGTCATAGCAAGTTCTATGATCGTGAGTGATGCCTGCCTTTGATCTTTGATGTCCTATGATCGTGAATGAGTGCGTGATGCCTGCCGTTGATCTTTGATGATGTCATGGCAAGTCCTATCATTGTGAGTTATGACTGCCTTTGATCTTTGACAATGGCATAGTGAGTCTTATGATGCCTGCCTTTGATCTTTGATGATATCATAGCGAGTCCTATGATCATGAGTGATGCTTTGATCTTTGATGATGTCATAGCAAGTCATATGATTGTGAATGATGCCTGCCTTTGATCACACACAGACACACACAGATTTTCTTGAATCACCCTACACTATGGTGTCTATATGACATCATACAGACATCATGTAGATGTCATAGGCACGTCATAGGCGATCCTATGATCTTTTTGTGAGTCCTATGGTCGTGACAGTCACATTGTCACAAATCACTGTCTGTGTGTGTGTGTCTGTGTGTGTGTCTGTCACGATCATAGGACTTGCTAAAAGAGCATAGGAATCGCTATGACATCATCAAAGATCAAAGGCAGGCATCACTCACGATCATAGGACTCGCTATGACATCATCAAAGATCATAGGACTCACTATGTCACAATCATAGGACTTACTAAAAGATCCTAGGACTCGCTATGACATCATCAAAGATCAAAGGCAGGCATCACTCACAATCATAGGACTCGCTATGAAGTCATCAAAGCTCATAGGGCTTGCTATAACGTCATCAAAGATCAAAGGCAGGCATCACTGAACAAATCGTGACGCGCTTGCTTACACCTGCTTTCTACGGGAATGCAGAAATACTTGCTTATACTTGGTTTCTATGGGCATGCACAGGTATGCACTAGTTTTTATTATTTAAGGTTATTGCAGTTCTCAGGAAAATCAAATGGAAGTTTGCATCTGCATGAACTTTTTGTGCATAGTAGCAGTCACCATCTCTCACATTCAGTAGTTCCAACTACAGGAAGCAGGGGCAGAGATGGGAAGTGCTCTGACCTCACAGAGGCAGGAAGTATGTGCAGAAAATGCATGAGAGCAACATAAAGGTCTTTTAATCTTTTGATGTTTTTGTGCATTTGCTGGAAGTACAATGAGAATGCAAATCAGGAGTGTCACTCCCACACAGATCTTGTCCCACAATACAAAAGATAAAATAAGATTATAAAACCATAGTATGGTATTGCAAAAATTTGGCAACCCATTTGACAAATGTAATTTTTAATTTCAACTGAAATTATGGTAACACAGTTGCTGTAGGATACTGTTAGACATTACAAGGGGTGTTAGAATTACAGTACTATACTGTAATTGAAAATAATACAATGATGGTTCCTTCTTTAAATGACAAAAATGATAAATTAATTAAAAATTTAATTGTTTAATTAAAAAAATGTGCGCCAAAGCTGTTACAGTGTAGGCTGCATACAGTAAGAAACTATTTTCAGAAAGTACAGTAATGTACAGTAAATGACTGGATGTTACAGCTGAATTCAACAAAAATTCCCATAATGCAACAGAAATTACAGTAACTCCCTGGAAAAATGTTTTACGTTATCATATTGGGTGAAATATGGTATGTACGCAATTGTAGACATTACAGCCATGTCTAATAGTGTAGAAACAAGAGCACCACACGTGGTACATTATATCCTCATCATCATCATCATCATCATATAGCTGCAGTGCTCTTGCACTGTGTAAATACAGTAACTGTGTACATATGTATATTCATCTACTGCTTTGGCTAACCAGTTCTTATCGTATTATCTTGTTTACTATTGCTCTGAGTGCTGCTATCCCTTTGCTGCTGCAATCCTGCAATTTCCCCAGATAAGGCTTATCTTATCTTATCATCATCATCATTACCATCATCAATATCGATAGTGCATCAACTGAAAAATCGATAGCAAATTGAAGATGCAATATATGCTAAATCACTCTTTAAATTCAAGAAATCTCTGTCAGTGTCAGTGTGTGTGTCTGTCAGTGTGTCACGGCCAAATATCATAGGACTGCCTATGATGTTCCTATGATGTCTGCATGATGTCCTATGATGTTCCTGTGTATAACGACTCCTTATGTGTGAAATGTCCTATGATATTCCTATGTAACAAAGGCAGGCATCACTCACGGTCATAGGACTCGCTGTGACATCAGCAAAGATCAAATGCAGGCATCATAGGACTCGCTATGACATCAAAGATCATAGGACTCACTATGACATCATCAAAGATCAAAGGCAGTCATCACTCACAGTCATAGGACTCACTATGACGCAATCAAAGATCAAAGGCAGGCATCACTGAACGAGTGCTGACATACTTACTTACACCTGCTTTCTATGGGCATGTAGAAATACTTGCTTATACTTGGTTTCTACGGGCACGCACAGGTAATAACAAGACTGTCATAATTGTATTGACCATACATTGGGGCTGGGCAATTCCACCTTAAATCAACATCATGGTTTATTGAATCTTTCAGGTCAGTTATCGTTTGTTTTTTTCCGCCTCTCTTCTCCATTACAGTTTACTGACAAGGTTCATAATTGTGAAGCAATATTACACAACAGTGTGGTGTCATACCACTTTTTTTGCAGTTATCAACTACAAATTCACATAGTATCCATATTATCTACCGCAACAAACTTGGATGTAATAAAACTAATAACTGTAATTGCAAGAATAATCTGCAATTCACAGTGGAACAAATTTAGAGAAAATCAGAAAATCATTTAGCACCCATATGCACATCTTCAATATATGTAGAAATACGTGAAAAGAAAATTCCCTAGCTTGAAAAATGTAGGAGTTAGCTGGACAAACCATGTAACCTGTAGAGTCCTATGATCTTTTAGCGAGTCCTATGGTCATGACAGACACACACACAGAGATTTCTTTAATTATACTACGGTGTCTATATGATGTCATATAGACATTATATAGCCATCATAGGCACTGTCATAGCAGGTCCTATGATCATGACATAGCGAGTCCTATGATCTTTGATGATGTCATAGCAAGTCCTATGATCATCCCTCCGGGGGCAGATGCCTGGCTTTCCTGGGGCTTGCTGACCTCAGACGTTTGTGCCCTGTGGGGGTTGGTGGCGCTGTCTTTCCTGCTCGGGGTTCCTGGGGGGAGAGCTGCTGCGACCAGCCCCTGCTTCATATGTTTCCTGACAAACCACTCACATGCACACACTTATTTTGCGCACGCTATCATATATACGCATGCAGATGCACACGCACAAGTGTCTCTCCTTTAACAGGTGCAGAAACCAGACTCGTGTTGAGACATCTTCGGTGGAAGAAGCAGTTTGTCTTCTGTTTGTTGTTTGTTTTAGTTGTTGGTTTGTTTGTCTTTTTATCTGTTCCCCTCCCTTTTCTTTCCCCCTCTACACACTTCCTTTCCCTCTTCCCCATCCTGTCGGGTCTTCCGTGGGTAAAATAATTAAAATAAAGTATTAAACGTTATTACAGGAGGAGTTTGCAACAATATACAATACATAGTTAGGTACTGTATAAGCTCCTCTTGGCAAAGTAAATCTGTTTTGGCACAATAAGGGTGACAGATCCCTGTTCTGCTTCTTCTTCTTTTAGATTTGATTGGCGGTTAGCAACCAGTTTTAAGGTGCATTACCGCCACTGACTTGATTATTATCACTCTATATCTTTGTATAAGTTCTTATAAGGAGTTCTGAACAACTCCTTATGTATGAAAAAATTATCCATCCTTGGACTGTGTCCAGGAGCTGGGACTTCATCTCGGCGACGATGTAAGTGCCCCCTGTTCTGCTTGCCTAGCTGCCTGACAGGACAAGGGGGAAAAAAAAGATCATAGGACTCGCTATGACACCAGCAAAGATCAATGGCAGCCTTCACTCACAATCATAGGACTCGCTATGACATCATCAAAGATCATAGGACTCACTATGTCACGATCATAGGGCTCGCTAAAAGATCATAGGACTCACTATAACATCATCAAAGATCAAAGGCAGGCATCACTCATGATCATAGCACTCGCTATGACATCACCAAAGATCAAAGGCAGGCATCACTCATGATCATAGCACTCCCTATGACATCACCAAAGATCAAAGGCAGGCATCACTCGTGATCATAGCACTCCCTATGACAGCAAAGATCAAAGGCAGGCATCACTGAACGAGTTGGTGGCGTCAGATCAAAGGCAGGTTTCACCATGGTTACTGTTGCCATGGTTACAGTAACTTTCTACTGGCATGCAGAAATGCTTGCTTATACTTGGTTTCTACGGGGATGCACGGGAATGCACTAGTAGGTATTAAAGCAAACTTGTTCTTGTTTCTATCTTTACTTTGATTTTTTTTTAACCTTTTTGGAACACAGACTGACACCGTGAAAGAAAAACTGCCCCTAGCAAAATAGTGTACCTTTTTCTCAAAAAGATTGCGTTCTTTGCCCATTACTTTCAATGGTTAGTGGCCTGACTTAAGAAAAGAAGAAAAGTAATTCATCAACACCTGGTTTTATTGGTCAAATGGCAATGAAAACATTATAAGAACATTCATTCATTCATTCGTCTTCTTCCGCTTAATCCTTTTCGGGTCGCGGGGGGGGCTGAAGCCTATCCCAGCACCTTCGGGCGAGAGGCAGGGTCCACCCTGGACAGATCGCCAGTCCATCGCAGGGCATTATAAGAACATCAGCTTTAAAATTAACCTCACCTTCGGCAGCCCCATTAGTTTCAATTGTCGTGATGACGTCACTGGTCTCCAAGGCAGGGCAGGAAGTGGGGGCTCGTGGCAGCAGGTGAGAGCGCGAGCGCCTCAGCAGACGCAGAGCAGCGCGAGGAGGAAAGCGGCCATGGGGAAGCTTCAGGAATTTGATATCACTTTTGCCAACAACAAGGTGGTCTACGGGCCGGGGGAGTCCATCAGCGGCACCGTGAAAATACGAACCGCCAACTCGCTGCAGTATAAAGGTGAGCTTCTGGTTCAGCGCCATTCAACAGATGCAGGGGAGAAACGCTGTAGTTCTCTCCGCCCGATTCAGTCCACGCGCACAGGCTCGGCGTATAGAAAGTTTTGAAGCTGCCAGCTTTGTGTCTGCTGCTCGGTCGTTCTCCTGTCCAGGCCGGCGCGTTTAGTGCGGGGACGGATGGAGGATTTTCGGCGTTGCTCGTTGGGAGTGGACGGAGCATTTCCAGCCGCCGCGGGGCTGCATTTTTTCTTGAGCCTTCAAGGCTGGCTGCCACCGCTGTCAGCCCACATCCTGCACCACGGCCTCCCTGCTACATCAGGTCGCGTCCTTGTGTTGTTGTAGACCATGTTAGAAAATATTTGGGGTTTGTGTGGGTTATACAGAAACTAAAGCCACAGGCAAGAGATTTGACTGCTTTATGAGCTTTACTCATCTGTATAAGTGAGGCAGGTTTTCAGGCTGGTTTTGCAACATGTGTGAGAAACTTTTTTTTTTTTTTTTAATTCAGTAAGGCTTTATAATATGAATAAAGTAGGCTAGTAGTTCAGACAGGTGGGGAGCAGCTCCTGCACTTGGCCTATATGTACACAAAGAGCCCACTATGTGTAAGTGATCCTTGTGGGGATTCTTCTCTGATAACACAGGGCCTGTCATCTTTGACTAAAAGCACTTTGACAATGAGATCACCGGCACAGTAGTATGTTAATTGACAGGAAGGGTAAATAAAGAGCACTCCTGTAAATTGTTGTTGATGGCTTGGGTGTTTTCTTGGACGGAAGTGTCCAACTGCTGTGGCAAATTCAAATTGTGCCATGATTTAAAGAGGAAGTTCAGCCTAAGAATGTCTTTCTTTGCTCAAAGCCTCTTCTAGGAGTTTTGCCTTGTGGGGATTTTCCCAGGTGTTGCCCAGAAGTTGGATAATGTCATATCCTGTGAAATCTGATTTCACAGTGTGCATTCAGATGGCCACTGTTTGGCCCGGACCAAAGGACGAAACAGTGGATTCCGCGGATAGTTTGGTTCGTTTGGTGCCATCCGAACGCGTGTTGGAACTCCATACCTGTCGAGGCATACCTCATGCCTCCCTTATTGGGGGGGCTTTCACACCTGTACTGAGTACTTAAAAACTGTATTTATCGGCAGATGAAAGAAAACTGAAGCAAAAAAAAAAAAACCCAAACAAACAACAACAATTGCAACATGAACTATTTCAAACATATTTATTCAAATGTACACTTATATGGACACAATCTTGAGCCATAACCTTTTGGTAATGTGAAAATAATAAGCCAAGTAGCAGAAAAAATAAATAAATAAATAAATTTTAAAAAATGACATTAATAATAAATAAATTAAAAAACAATATTTTTCAAATTTACATTAGCACAAGGTAGATTGCTTAATTTGAAAGTACGCAATAAGAATAATTCTGAATATAGTTCTTAATTGTCAGCTAGATATATACACTTGGAATTAAAGAGTTTTTAATTGTTAGCTTTGTTACATTAATGCACTTGGATGAACTTGGTTAGGTGCGCTCAATTTCGCCAGGCATCGAATTACTGTTCAGTTGATTTTAGGTTCTCTTGTGGAGGAACAAAATAAGTGCAGGCGGACATGGCGAACTGAAGTTTAAAAGGGTGCTGCCTTTATTCATCCTCCTTCACGAGGCTCGCTCAGCGCTGTGGCAGCGTGCTGGAGCGAGCCCTGCGTCTCAAAGTCAGCAACAAGCAATGCGAGTGATCAAAAAGAGAGAGAGCAAGAGATATGCAGTCAACTTATATACCCAGCTCAGACAATGCATGCATGGCACATTAGCATCACAGTATACAGCAGGAAAGCATGGACATTTGCATTAGAGTCACACATATCAGCCGCAGGATTACTTGCGCCGGGATTCCTCTCTGTTCCGGAGCTGCAGGACAAAAGAGGGTGCGAGGCGCATCTGCATAATGATCAGTCCATACCGCTCACTGTTCTAATAATTACTCACGCTGCGCGCTCTACCAGCCCTGTGGGTTGTGGGGGTCACCACACAAGGTGTTCCTCCACACTCTCAATAATTTTTTTTTCCGTATGTTTTTCTTTTTGGCGTACAGAAATGGCAATACGCCCGTATTTGCTAAAATTGCATTTTCCCCGTATTAAAATACGGCGAAACCGTATCACTTGACAACCATAGAACTCTGAGTTGGTGCACACCAAACAAGTGAAGTCTGGACCCCCTGAAAACGGGGATCTCAGTTCTCTTGCAAATGAACTCTGGTGTGCTCCACTTGCAGTGTGAATCCAAATGGAGTATCCAGCGGACCAAAGGGTGGAAGTGCCCCTTGGCGTTTGTGTAACCATAGCAACACGTAGTCTGAGAAGAGGAAGTGACATTTACCGTAGTACATTTTGGGTAGAAAATAACAATAAAGACAACTGCGCGAATCCGAAAAATCCTTTTACCGGTGAAAGCCGAGAAGAAAAATTGAAAAATGTCTTGTTTGTGGTGGACAAACAACCCGGCTGAAGGGAAGGGATTTCCGTTTTCGGTCCTGGCCAATCGATGAGACTGATTTTTCTTCTTGGCTGAGATTTTTCCTTCCTTGTCAGTGGTGGTTTCAGCTACAGCGCCTCAAACGAGCTGTTGTTGTAACTGTGTGATGTTGTCCAGGCAGTTTGGTCCGCTGCAGTGTGAATGCAAACCAAACGAAGGTGTGAAAATTCTCCGCATTCCTCGCCCAGTAGAACCGAGACCCCTGGTCTGAATGCAGCCTTACTGCATAGATCGTGTAGCTGCAACTATACCCAAGTTAACCCTTCTTCAGTCCATATTTCATAATACAACGGCACCCTCGCTCTCTGTGTCGCAGTTTGGCACCTGTCATGTGATGTGGCCATAAATCATAAAAAATGCCCAGCTGTACTAAGTATTCCACATCACAAGGTGGCAGACACGCTCTTGTATGTCTGTCGTGGCAGACATGTTCTTGCCGTGGAGGACTGATGTCTCACAAAGAACCACCCAAAAACCTCACTTCTGGGGCACCGAAGAAGAGTTGTAAACAAATGTCGATGTGCTCCATCGCAACAGGGAGGAGGCATTTGCTCCCAAATTTGCCAACTATGATTCTAAAAAGAGATTATTTAGCTTATGAAGGTAAATATCTACATTTTGTTATAGCAGAAGGTGGCTGAAGCTGGTTAATTGTCATCAATCGCACCAGTTCCGTGTCGTCATATAAGATGAACTGCGGCAGAATAAAAGCAAAATTGAGGTGGAATAATCATAAGAGTTTCTGGATGTGAGAGAGAAAGCAAAAATGACCGACAAGACAAAATAATGACCAGGAGGATGAAAATGGACGAAACAAGCCGCCTGGCCAGCCGTAAGTCTGACGAATTTCTTTGTTTGTTTACATTGTACTGATTTTCTGGTTCATATACTTTTGAAGATAAGATAACCAAAAAACAAAAACGAAGACAAAAAAACAAAACCATCCTTTGTGTAAATATGTCCAAAGTCCACTTTTGACCGAAAGTTATGTAAGTTGATATGGCTGCTGTCGCATTATGCAAATTAGATGTGTAAATTTACTCCTATCTCAAACTTTGGATCATATTCTACATCTTTCTTATTGACAGTAAGCCATTATCTCTTGCCACTTTCAAGTTATAGCCTTGGAAAGCTCTGACATCTAAACTGAATATTTTTCTTGAAAAAAATCTTGACCACCAGGGGGGAGGTTGCTGGGTGCAATAATACACTACAGTCAATTTAAGAAAGACTCAGGGATTTAGAATGGCTGCCTTGATGTCTTTATGTCATATAGACCATCAGGACTTGCGATGCTGTCATACAGACAAAAGGACAATGCCATCATATACACAATAGGACACAGCACTTTAAAGCACACCCATTCAGAGCCTTTGATGGTCATTTTACATTTGCTGGCAGCCATATTACTTAAGCAAAGAGGTTCCACACTCCACCACAAAACCGAGAAACGCCAGAAGATCCTCCACCCTGGTCCTGTAGTCGGAGACTGCGCTGCGTTTAAAGATGCTTGTGTCCTCTGACTGGAGGTACTTCAGACAGCAGAGGAAGGTTGCATTATTCCGCCTCTTGTTCAGTATTACAGGTGATATGGCTATTTTTGTGCCACACAGAAGTTTGATGAGGGAGTCGACTGTCTTGCGCATCTCAGAGGGAGAAAAATGTCTCGTGGGTAAAACCAGGTCTGTGGTGGACCACTCCCAGTTACATGGGGTGAGACTGGACATCCTGGAAGATAAGCACATCTGTTGCAAGGTCTGTGGTGGACTTTTGCCAGCAGCAAGCAGTTTCATGAAATGGTCAGTCAGAGAGCAACTCATACCAGCTCGGACGTCACCCAGGTTAACTAGGTCAGGAGTTCCTGGCAGCAGAAGGCGAATTACAGAGCTGCATGGAGGAATCTGATCAGACCTAAATGAAACAGTCATTGTCGCCCCCGACAGACTGCTATGATGATGATGATGATGACCCAGCTTCAAGAGTACGTGGAAGCTCAAGTAAAATGTACTGTTTCTCAACACTTCCAACAAAGAGCACAACAGTGGTATTCAATGTGGCGTCTATCTTTGTTTTTCAACTTCAGGCGGTGGGCTATATAACAACTTAAGTCTTTAAAAAAATCCTATCTGGGAAAACTCTTGGAATGGGCCAATATTGCTGTTTGTCTATCTAGATTTTTTTTAGTGGAGTGTCAAATTTTGTGGATAATCGTTGTCAGTAGGCAATGCTTGAAAATAATTCTTGACTGCAGAGTGACATCACATGCTTCTAGTAACGCGTCAGCCATATTGGAGCTGATGAAAACAAATAAGATAAGATAAGCCTTTATTAGTCCCACAATGGGGAAATTCCAGGATTGCAACAGCACAGGGATAGCAACACTCAGAGCAATAATTTAGAAGATAAGAAAATAAGAGCAGTGAATATACATGCAGACGTGGACAAAATTGTTGGTACCCCTCTGTTAATGAAAGAAAAACCCACAATGGCCACAGAAATAACTTGAATCTGACAAAAGTGGTAATAAACAAAAATTCTATGAAAATTAACCAATGAAAATTAGACGATGCTTTTGAATTGTGGTTCAACAGAATTATTTTAAAAAACAAACTCATGAAACAGGCCTGGACAAAAATGATGGTATCCCTAGAAAAGATTGAAAATAATGTGACCATAGGGACATGTTCAACCAAGATGTGTCCTCTAATTAACATCACAGGTTTCTACAAACTTGTAATCAGTCAGTTGGCCTATTTAAAGGGTGACAAGTAGTCACTGTGCTGTTTGTTGACATGGTGTGTACCACACTAAACATGGACCAGAGGAAGCAAAGGAGAGAGTTGTCTCAGGAGATTAGAAAGAAAATTATAGACAAGCATGTTAAAGGTAAAGGCTATAAGACCATCTCCAAGCAGCTTGATGTTCCTGTGACTACAGATGCACACATTATTCAGAAATTTAAGATCCACGGGACTGTAGCCAACCTCCCTGGATGTGGCCGCAGGTGGAAACTTGGATGAAAAATGGAAGAGACGGATAATACAAACAGTAACAAAAGAGCCCAGAACAATCTCTAAACACATTCAAGGTGAACTCCAAGGTCAAGGTACATCAGTGTCAGATTGCACCATCCGTTGTTGTTTGAGCCAAAGTGGACTTCATGGAAGACGACCAAGGAGGACACCACTGTTGAAAACAAATCATAAAAAAGCCAGACTGGAATTTGCCAAACTACATGTTGACAAGCCACAAAGCTTCTGGGAGAATGTCCTATGGACAGACGAGACAAAACTGGAACTTTATGGCAAGGCACATCAGCTCTATGTTCACAGACGCAAAAATGAAGCATACCAAGAAAAGAACACTGTCCCTACTGTGAAACATGGAGGAGGTTCTGTTATGTTCTGGGGCTGCTTTGCTGCATCTGGCACAGGGTGTCTTGAATCTGTGCAGGGTACAATGAAATCTCAAGACTATCAAGGTATTCTAGAGAGAAATGTGCTGCCCACTGTCAGACAGCTTGGTCTCAGTCGCAGGTCATGGGTCTTGCAACAGGATAATGACCCAAAACACACAGCTAAACACCCAAGAATGGCTAAGAGCGAAACATTGGACTATTCTAAAGTGGCCTTCTATGAGCCCTGATCTAAATCCTATTGAACATCTGTGGAAGGAGCTGAAACATGCCGTTTGGAGAAGGCACCCTTCAAACCTGAGACAACTGGAGCAGTTTGCTCTTGAGGAGTGGGCCAAAATACCTGCTGAGAGGTGCAGAAGTCTCATTGACAGTTACAGAAATCGTTTGATTGCAGTGATTGCCTCAAAAGTTTGTGCAACAAAATATTAAGTTAAGGGTACCATCATTTTTGTCCAGGCCTGTTTCATGAGTTTGTTTTTTAAAATAATTCTTTTGAACCACAATTCAAAAACATTGTCTGATTTTCACTGGTTAATTTTCATAGACTTTTTATTTATTACCACTTTTGTCAGATTCAAGTTATTTCTGTGACCATTGTGGGTTTTTCTTTCATTAACAGAGGGGTACCAACAATTTTATCCACGTCTGTATGTACACATAAATATATATACACAGTGCAGAGCATTATAGCTAGATGGAATAAACAGCACAACAGTCTATTTAGTTATCCCACATAGTATGAATATGTACCCATACATATTGTCACCTTCCGTAGCGAAATGCCTAGCAACGATTGAGACAGTTATTGTAAGGGGTGCTCCACTGGAAAAAAAAAAAAAAAAAATTCATGAAATATGCCATGAAACTGCATCACTGTAGGCTGTCATGACCACAGTTTGAAGAAAGAGGAACCAGTGTCATTTTTTGAGCTACCAAAGAGACATTTAGAGCCTGAAGAAACAGATAAGTGGCTGAGTGCTATTCATAGAGAGAATGAGGATTGGAGATTCTATAGCCCTCCAAAAAGCAGGACTCTATGTTCGGATAATTTTGTAGCAGGTAAATTCATTGCAATTTTCTTAATAAAAAAAACCGGTTCAGACATCGCGTATAGCACATACAGTAGCTCCACAGACCACCTACAACACTCAAGAATTACCTTGAAAGTGGGATTTATCTCATCTCAAAGGTAGTCTGTCTGGATCTTCACAAATGCTGTCAACACAGATGAAAAACCAGGGTTTCTTCTAGTAACATTTCCATACCTGCCAACTACTCCGGTTTTGCCGTAATGGTTCCGGTTTTCAAGACCCCGTTCCGGGTTCCGGTTTTATTATTCAAAATTACGGTTTTTCACTAAAAAATTCAGTCAAAAATTTTAAATCGTAAAAAAAACACGGAAAACACGGGAAGAACGTGCTGTGTAATTGCAAGCCTTGTCATGCTTGGTGTATCATGTAAACACATAAAATATAAGAGCGATTTTGCCATCATTTACGCACGTGTCTGTTAAACAGTGCTAGTGTACCCTGCTGATATTTCTAGTCTTCTAGTTACCTCCGCCAAGGAGGTTATGTGATCATCAGCGTTGGTTTGTCTGTCTGTTTCTTTGTTAGCAAGATAACTCAAAAAGTTATGGACGGATTTTCATGAAGTTTTCACAGATTGTCAGAAATGGGGTATCCTAGAGATGATTAGATTTTGGTGGTGATCCGGATCACCGTCTGGATCCAGGAATTTTTTAAAGGATTCTTTTTTTTTTTTTTATTTAACATTGCGAGATAGGGCCATTTTCAATATTTTATTTATGATGTTAAACACTGTATGGGGGGAACTGTGGCGCTTGGCGGAGGTCCGCGCTCTCCGAGTGCTTTTCTAGTATTCATAATACATCACATCTGGCCTATTCGAAGTTCTATGCAGTGTTAAGATAGTCTTTGGAATGCAAATTTAATGAATGAATGAATCTTTATTTCGGATAGATTAAAAGTAAAGATTAAAAAGAAACAAAATAATATAACAAAGGGGGAAAGAAAATGCAACAAGGTCAAATTAGACAATAACTCCTCTGATTATACAGTTCAACATAAGTTATCTGAAATGGGTGATGGCTGAAGCCGCAGCTTATATTGCCCACCCATATTCCATCCAAGAATTCAAAAGAAAAACAAACAAGAGCGATTACAATTCAGAACAAAGCTAAGACAAAATGTGACAAAAAACTAAGCTACAACACAACACAGACTGGATATGACAATCCTGATATGATTTTACATGTCATCTTGCATATATGTTTGGAGTATTTCTTCCTTTAGTTTTTGTTTAAATTGTCCAAGCGTTGTACATGATTTTAATTCAGGTCCAAAATTGTTCCATAATCTGACTCCTTGCACTGAAACAGTGTTGCTTAGTGGTAGTTCTCACTGAAGGTTTTTGAAATATACATGTTCCTCTGAAATGATATTGTTTCTCCCTTATTTGGAACAACTTTTGGATATTTGCGGGCAGTGATAGATTCTTCCCTTTAAACATTATTACTGCAGTTTTAAAGTCAACCAGATCTTTCAACTTGAGAGCTTTTAATTTAAGAAAAAGTGGGTTTGTTGGTTCCCTGTAAGCAGCTTTGTTTATTATTCTAATAGCTCTCTTCTGAAGCATAAAGACTGGATAAATGTTTGTTTTATATGTATTTCCCCATACTTACGTACAATGTGTCATGTATGGGAGTATTAATGAATGATACAAAGTATATAATGTGGGTTGATTCAGCAAATATTTCGCTCTGTGTAGTATTGCAGTTGATTTAGATATTTTACCTTTAATATAATTAATATGTGACTTCTATGTCAAATGCTAATATTTGTTTGACACTGCGGCCCCTGGACCCCGGCTAGCTACTAGGCTTTTCAGGTTTGAAAGTTGAAGAAATATGAGGTTATTAGCTACATTCTAACTTGATTTAATGCTAATATTTGTTTGGCGTCGGGGGGGCTTCGCCCCCCTGAACCCCCCACCAGGACTTTGTCCTGGACCTACCGGGTCCTGCGGCCCCTGGACCCCGGCTAGCTACTAGGCTTTTCAGGTTTGAAAGTTGAAGAAATATGAGGTTGTTAGCTACATTTAACTAGATTTAATGCTAATATTTGTTTGGCAAATATTAGCATTATTATTATTAGCATTAGCATCGGCCCCTGAACCCCGGCTAGCTACTAGGCTTTTCAGGTTTGAAAAGTTGGCAGGTATGCATTTCTGTGTGGCAGGCTGCCACCCTTGGAATTGTGCCACCACGCCTATGATATATTAAGAAAAAAAAAAAAGAAAGAATGATGCTTCGCAAGCACGCACACAAACAACGTGCGTGACCGTCATCCACGTGGAAGCGCCCCACCCGCCTGGCACCCACGTGATCGTTTCAGTCTGCAGGCAGAGTGTCTCTCTAGTGTTTCTGTCTGTGCGAAGCATGAGCTTATTAAAGTACTTTTAATGTGGAAAAAAAAGCATAAGAGGTACAGTATGTAAGCAGTGGAGACATTTATGGTGGTTTTAACCTGGTGGTAACTGGAACAACAATGAGGAGTCGCTTAGCTAACAGGTCTGGTTAGAATTCATTGCAGCGAAAAGGAAGAGTGACTGATGAATTGCTGAGGATTTACTTCACTTAACTAATGTATGTTCATTATTATGTACCTGGCAAGTTAAGATGACTGAAATTCACGAAGTCAGTGATTTTGGGCGGTGCGGTGGCGTAGTGGTTAGCACTGTGCCAGCACAGCAACTCACCCTTGGCCATGGGATCCCTGGTTCGATCCCAGCCCCTTACCAACAGTGATCTGTGTGGAGTTTGCATGTTCTCCCCGTATCTGCGTGGGTTTACTTCGGGATTTCTCCGGTTTCCTCCCACAGGCCAAAAACATGCAGGTTAGGTTAATTGGAGACTCTAAAGTGGCCCTAGGTGTGAATGGTTAAGGGATAGCGCCGGCGCGTACCGTGGCTGCTTCATCCATCCAGGTGGATGCCCTCAATTTCCCCTCTGGGGATCAATAAAGTATACAAATTTTTTTTAAAAATTAAATAAATAAATAAATTAATTAATTAATCCGCCAGCAACCTTCAAACTAAACGTGCCAAGATTTGGATTTCAAAATAAGGCAGGTTTTTCCTGCTGTCTGGTTCGTGAGAGTTCTAAAAACTATAAATATATAGAAATATTTCAACAGAAATAACTGCATTTTTGGTCATTTAAGTTAATTTATTTCATTAAATACAATTTTAATACTTTTTTTTCTTTGAAATCAGAGTTTAATTATTGTTCTGTTTTGGCTCTGCAAAATTATGGTCAAAAATGAAAATTGTTATCAGGAAAAAGTAAAAAAAAAAAATTACCACAGTCTGTTTCAATTTTATTTAAAAAAAAAAACCCACCTAATTTTATTTAAAAGACAGAAATTAACCATAAAATAAGTATTATAAGTAATAAAAGTAGACAACTAAAAATTTCTAGTTGAGTTAAGGGTACAAAGAGCACCCACTTAAAAACTTGAGTAATGACTTCAGTCTTGAAGGTTTGAGGTTTTTCTCCAAAATTTATAACAAGTTTCTTATAGTTTTCTGCTTTTCTCTGTAAATTTATCAAAATTTGAAACCATTTTCCTCAAATTTGTAATTTCCTCTTGTAAAATTGACTTTTCTTGTACATTTGAAACTTTATTATAAATTTGTGGATTATTTTATGGCTTATTTTTGTGTGTTTTTTTAAAATAAAATTAGTTTTTTTTTAAATAAATTTGAAACAGACTGTGGTATATATTTTTTTTTTTTTACTTTTTCCTTATATCAATTTGTATTTTTGACCATAACTTTGCAGTCAGAACAGAACAATATTTTAACTCTGATTACAAAGAAAAAAAATTAGTAAAATTGTATTTAATGATTTAAATTAACTTAAATGACCAAGGATGCCGTTATTTCTGTTATAATATTACTACATATTTATAGTTTTTTTTTAGAAATCTCACCACCACCAAGAAAAACCTCCCTTATTTTGAAATCCAAATGCTGGCACATTTAGTTTGTCTGAAGGCTGCTGATGGATTAAATTCATTGACTTCGTGAATTTCAGTCATCTTAACTTGCCAGGTACATAATTGGGAACATAACTTAATATTGTAGTGGCTGGTGAAATATATTCTCAGCAATTCAGTAGTCCCCCTTGCCTTTCCCTTCATATGAAGCCGGCTGCATTTGAATTCTAACCACATCTCTTAGCTAAGCGACTCTTCCGTTATTGCTCCTGTTTCCAGCGGGTTAAAACCATGATAAATGCCTCCAGTGCTTACATTCCGCTTCCGTTTTTTATTTTTTTTCCCACGTTTAAAGTACTTTAATAAACTCATGTTTCTGTCGGACAGTCAAGCCTTATTCATACTGCATTTCCCCTCTAGTCCGCGTACACTTCGGACGAGCCCGGCTCGCTCGCGGTGCTGTACATGCTCGCTTTTTTCATCTACCCAGGCCAAGCGGTTGATGCATGCACACAGCCATCATTTGTAGTTTCACGCCTGCCCGATAGGTAGCGCCAAGGCGCTGACGCACCAGGATTTTCACCAACAAAGAATTGGCGGACTTCTTCACAAAGTTTCTCTTCAACTAGAGTCCATTTCTGCTGTTTGATTTCCCGGTTTTCACTCCTTTTCCACGAAGATGCTGCTGCCGCTAGCGAGACATTGCCTGCTAACTGACTGGAAAGCTCGCGTGGGCAGGGCACTTCTAAACTCTGCGCGGATGACGGCCACGTGGGTTGTTCATGTGCGCGCTTGCTGAAAGTCATTGCTTCATATATTTTTCTTAAATTCATATCTCCTTCTTGGCGTGGTGGTAAATTTTCTGGCATGGTGGGCCGCCACCCAGAAATGTTGGCAGAGGAAACCCTGCCAAGGTCTTCAAGCCAGAGGAAACACTGAAAAACTATCCTGACAAGTTTCCTCACTAGCAGTTTACAATACAATAATGGTGGTTGTTTTCATCGGTCCCTTGTTGCTAAGCAACCAGAACAGTGAAAGTCCCGGATGGTTGCGGTTGAGAATAGGATTTGACTAGTAAGCACCGGAACCCTGAACACATATAAATATCATTTATTGATGTGGAATGGAGGGATAAATTAAAGAAGTTGTTTGCAGAGTGATGGTGTATTCATTCCCCAGTCTCGGGTAAGAAACTAGCTGCCAAAATAACATCATGGCCAAGTCGGCCTTAGTCTAGTGTTAGCCTCCGTTAGTAAGGCTGAGTGAAAATGACTCGTATTGGTAAGTTGACTATAAAAACACTGGAGCAGCATGCTCAGGCATGGAGGTGCCCTGTCTATGAATGACTAGACATAAAGCCAGAGTACTGATCAGTAGTACAGTTTTCATTACCGTTTATACATCATGGAGCATGGCACATGCATCTTGAATTCTTAAGTTGGCCATGCCCAGACTAACCTGGCCTCATGAATGGGGGGAAAACAACTTCTCAGCCCAGAAGTACTTGTTAAGCATGACCCAGATATGACTTGTCTGAGCAGGAAAGAATATCGCATTAAAAACAAAAACACAGTTGCTTTAGTTGTTTCCACATAGCTTTCAGTCTGAAACCCTCAAACAGATTTTAGCAGCACGCAGAAATGCACATTCTGTCCTTTGTCCGCAGTAATGATAAATCTACCTCTCCCTCCTCTAGTCAGTGAATCACTTCCGGTTATGTACCAGTGATTTCAGACTCGACTTGAACTTGTACTCAGATGACTTAAAGACTCGACTTGGGCTTATGATTTTAGACTCGTGAACAATCTTTTTTTGTAATATTTTCATCAACAACATCCAAAACACTCAGATCCCTGTAGAAACAAAAGTTAGTTGATGTTCATTGCTGAAATAACACAGATGATTTTTTCTACAAAACACCACTGTTTTGTAATGAAAGAACTGTCAATTTTTGTTAAATCTATATGGGGAAACTTTGAATGTGTGTGTTTTTTATTGCATTTTGGCCCGTTTAAAGTAATGATATTAAACAGCTGATCAGTGCTGTTACTAGATTATATTAGATAAAGGATAATATGGTCTATTGACCTTCTCAGATATTCCAGTGGAGTGTTCTAAGCAGATGAGAGGGCATGCAGCAGATAACAAATTGTTCATTACAACCATAAAGTTCTTTAGACTTGTGACTAGAGGTGGGCGATATGGCCAAAAAAAAATGGTGTCGCCACATTTCTGTGAATTTTCTTGATAACATTTTTTACGTTTAATTTCTAAAGCACAGTTTCACAGGCCAGTGTTATTTGTCTTCAACATATACAGTAAAAACTAAGCACTCCGTTTTGTTTGTTTTTTTTGTTTTTCGCCACTGTCACACTGATTGATGTTTTTTTTTTCGCTACTGTCACACTGATTGATGTTTTTTTTTCTTCACGTGGTTGAATAAATTTAACTCTTAAGTGGCCAAAACAGAATGAAAATAGATCAGCATGCACTGGCAACTTTGCACTTGAGCAGTGGTGTTGATGTGCGGAAAAATTTGCAGGCAGATTATCCACACTGCTGTACCATTTTTTTTTTTTCCAACATGGTAGCAGTCTGAAACAGCCCTAAAAACAAAATATTTCCACACAACACCGGTCAGCTCACGAAGCACTGGTCGCCTCATGGGCTACTTTTCCGTGCCATGTTTGATTACTGTAACCATAGAAACATGTAACTTACATCAGCAGCATAATGTGTGATGATATCATGCAGCTGACTCAAAATGTCACAGCATTCATTTTTAAACCTATATTAAAATTTGTGCCAACAGTGTTATGAATAATATGATATGGCAGCGATGGCCTTGAATTTGCAGATAATGACATGAACATCTCTGCTGCGAGCACAATCCAAACAGTTAGAATGAAAGTCTGTTGTTTACCTTTCTGGGAGAGCATCACGTTTACGAAATACTGAAAGGATAGTTACTAGGGCTGCCCTGGACGGAAGACTTTTCTGGTCAACCAGTAGTCGTAGTTTAAAGCAAATAGTCAGCCACAGCTGCGGGTGTAGTGTGGCCGACTACTGATCGGAGGATCAGCGGTTCGATTCTCGCTCTCTCTGCAGTCTGCGTGTCGAAGTGTCTTTGAGCAAGACACTGAGCCCCCAGTTGCTTCTGGTGGGTCAGGTCAGTGCCTTGCGTGGCGGCTCCGCCGCCATCTGTGTGTAAATGGGTGGATAGCAGGATCTGCAAAGCGCTTTGGTCATCTAGAGATGAGTAAAAAGCACTATATAAGTGAACGTCATTTACCATGAACGCCACTTCATGACAGATATATTCATTTATTTGATGGAATCTAAACATTATTTTTGCAATGTCGGTAAATGATTTTTCTGCCAGATTTGAGAAGGAATGTCTTTAAGCAACAACAAGCCTTTAAAATATCATTTAACCTGCATGTCCAAGGAGGTGAGCTGCTGTGTTGGTAATTTAAGTTTTATAATTAAGCAATATTGCATGAGAGGGAGTGTGGTATCGTGAATATATATATACAGTATATATATCTGCAGTGATTCGTTGTATGCCCAACACGAAGTGGATACCATACAACCTTGAGTGTAAAGGGCCATCCACACCAAGCACACATGTGGACGGCCCTTAATATTGTTTTTATCCAAGCACAATTTATTAAATGACAGCAATACAGGACAAAATGTGATTTTTGTTTAACCAGGTGTTTTGCTCCTCTGAGAAAAATAGTCCTTTCTGAATGTACCCAGTTAACTAGAAAGGAATAAGCCTAATGTTGTTTCACACATGTAACCAAATGCTCCACCTGTTGAGTTTGTTTTGCGGGCCATGCTGAGTCACGGCGGTGACTAGTTTGTTGTTATCTTGATCGTGATTTAGCTTTATCTCCATGTAATTTCACAAACTTCCCTCACTTTTTTTTTGGCATTTTCAGATGAAACAAAGAGTCTGTCACCACAAAGTTATCATGGTTGGCTAATTGAGACCATTAATCCATCTCTAGCTTGTCTATTTATTGTAAACGGACCTGAAACATCTAGCCAGATGTTCACAAGAATGGGACTTCTGGGTCACAGAGGTCTGGATGTTTAGAACAGTCTCTTTTCAGACAGCACCTCACTATGGACATCAAAGTATCCAACGATGTATTACAATTCTCACATATAAGAAGCCCATAATATTAACTGTAATTTAACGATTATTAAAACACAGATGACGTGGAGTGATGCGTAATCAGTAAAATGTCCGAGTGCAATTATCAGGGAATATAGTAACTCCTGTCTAAACAGATTGCTTGGTCGGAACTAACTACAGAAAATTTTGTTGTGTGGGATTTTTGCCATCATGATCTCTTAGGAGGGCCATTGCTGCAAAGATTGTTGCTGTTTTTGGTGGTTGGAGCAGTTTAATTTAAGACAAGATGGCCATATCTGCACTTGATATTTCCAACATATAGCATCTCAACACAAAGCATGGGTTGAACACCTCAACATTCCAGAGTTAAAATAAGTGATGACTTGTGTATTGGTCATGGGCAAGCTGAAATTAATGTGAAGTCACTTACTGTGTTTGTACATGCATGTATGACAGAGTGAGATTAATTTACCATAATGCTCAAGCTGCCCTGAAACAGATGGCGCTACAGCAGAGGTCAAAGCGCCCGCTGGGCTCTAAGGTGTCATGGCTGCAGCTTGTCTGTATCTGACACCGGCCATCATTCCCAAATTAAGCTCTGGCCCAGTGGCTGGGTGTGGGGTGTCCTTGGAGTGTTGAAGCAGTGGGAGGGCTTCTTGAAGTCAAGTGAAAAGCTTAATAAAAAGAAGTGCTGACAGAAACATGTCAGGTTTTGATGGCGTATTTGTGAATGGGTCCATCTAGTTCACTTTATCTGTAATCTGTAATCTGTTTGCTGGAGGCATGATAACTATTTTCAGTGTGTGACACCGCAGGGTTCTTTCACTTCCGTGCTCACTGAGAAACAATACAATTACAAAAATGTATCTCTTTTTAATGGTGAGGAGTTGAGAGCACATTTGATAAACGACATTTAAGGATAAACAAATCAAAATACAGTTTAAAGGAAATTAAATACATTTTGTTTTACAGTGTGTTGCCCATGCTTTTACAAAGCACAAGAACTTCTTAATGAATATGGTGTGGAAGATCTTACAGTTCCCATCTGTGGATCGCCACCTTATCGTGGTGGAGGGGTTTGAGTGCCCGAATGATTTCAGGAGCTATGTTGTCGGGGGCAACTTGCCCCTGGTAGGGTCTCCCAAGGCAAACTGGTCCTGGGTGAAGAGCCAGGGTAAGAGTGGTGCAGTGGATCACACTGGAAAAACACTGCATCAAGGACCCAGTGTACCCAAAGGAGGCACATGGGTCCACCCTCCAGTGGGCTCACCACCTGCAGGAGGGATCATGATGCTATGTGAATTGGGTGGAAGTCGGGGCTACTCTGCCTGGACTGATGCCCGTGTGACCCGGATTCCCGGATAAGCGGTAGAAGATGGATGGATGGATCTTACAGATTAAAAATCAAGTTGAATGTTAACTGTTAGAGGCATTTATATTTACATTTATATTCACAGGTGTTCACCTTCTTCTGTGACTACTGTGTCTTTGCTGGCTTACAGTGGAGTCCATACTTGTGCTTGTGCCATGGGAAGTTTTTCTATTGCTTTCTTGTGTGTATTGTTACTAAGGTTTGTTGGTAAAAATGGGTTTCACATTGTTGTTTGTTGATTGTTGCTAATCGTTGTATTGTCCCTCTGTCGGAGTCCTCGTTTGACCTTTTGAGGGGGGAAAAAAAAGTCCTCCAGCTGGGGAGTCCCGGGCTTCTTTCCAGCCTTTAAGCGGGCCCATTAATGTACTCCAAATACCGAGTTTGCATTATGTGTCCCGTGACATCACCCCATTCAGCTATGGCTGCAGATGAGTCCATTTAATCAGACAGCCTGAATCATGCTGCAGCAGGGAAATGTGTTTGGGCGTGACAATTTCCTGTTTCTGTCTCTTTTCTAGAGAAGACGTTAGGAGAGGAGTTGCTGCCTTGTTGCTGATGATGTGAAAATGTGTGGTCTGGTCATTCGGGGCAAGAGCCATGTTTTCTGTGTTTATTCAGTTAAAGATGTCAGCTGTGGATAATGATCATAAAAGCTTTTCCACGTGGAATTGCAGTGATTATTTAGTCTAGATTTAGACCAGACATATGCCAGGGGTTTCTTCCTTCTCGAAAAAATAATCATTACAGATTGTAACAAACACTTTTAACTGACGAGTTTCTTGCTTTGCCTCTGTTTCAGGCACATCATTGGAGGAGCTGAAACTGAAAGTTAATGTATAACATGTCTCTGGGTTCAGTCAACTGTTAAAATTTCCATTCAATACTTTGTAATAGCAGCTGCTTCCTGCTCAACATGTTCAGTGCTATTTCATGGCAGAATCACTTTTCAGAGTTGGCATAAGAGCAACGCTACTGTTGTTTTTCAGGGCAGTACATTGGAGCCAATGGTAAGGTTTTAGTGTATAGTATATGGTTGATTTCTGTGCCAATTCTGGCCTGATAAACCACCGTCTATGGTCTGTTACATAGATGGTGACTACATTTGGTCTGCACAGGTCTTTGTGTAGTTTTTTGTTTATTTTGCAGTATGAGTTTAGGGTGCAGGGCTAACCTGTAGGGAGAGTAGTGATACGAAAATGAATACAGAGTGATATTAATAGACAAATACAAGCTTTCTAAAGTAGTGAATACTGGAGTGGCCAGTTTCTCAGCCTCACTCTATTATTGATGATGGAACCCATTAGAAAGCATTTCTATTGATTAATTTCCCTTCAAAGACACTTGGAAAAGTATTGTCAAAACTGTGTGAATGAATATGAAAAAATCCATTATTCACTTTATTACCTCCACCAAGGGAGGAGGTAGTGTTTTTGCCGGCATTGGTTAGTTTGTTGGTTTGTCTTTTTGTTAGCAACATTTAACAACTTTTTGAGTTATGTTGCTAACAGAGAAACCAACCAACCAACAGACAAGCCAACACACCAGTGCGACTAAAAACATTCATTTACTATGCCTCGGTGAAAACGAAGGCATACGGTAATCGGTCAGTGTGTCTGTGTGTGGTTGACTGGTTGGTTGTATCTGTCCACCTGTCTGTTTCAGCTCGCCCAGTCAAAATTAAGTGCAGCTAAAGGCTTCTATCATTGTATCGCCATATTTTCTCGACTTTTAATTTGCCAGAATTTCGAGATAAGGCTTTGTTTTCAAAATAAACACAATATTTAACTCACCATTGCCAGGGAAAAAGGTATTGTAATAACTTTGCCGGGTCAGTAGAGGCAGCAGTGAGACTTTTTTACAGTACACGGCGACTTCCTGTCACAGTTGAGTTCTAGCTGAACTGCTCTAAAATAGCTGAAAAAAACCCCACGTATTCAGCAACTACACCACATCGATTGTTTGTATTCATGCATGATACTAGATATCCATCACATCGATTGTTTTCACACTGGTTTTGCAGAGGAAGGACAAGGTATTTTCTTCCTGGAGTTTTCAGTTCAACGCTAAAAAAACTACAAGTCCCAACATTCCTCAGCTCAAAAACATGGTGGATCCACTGATCTCTATAGAAAAACTGGATAGATCATTGGCTGCCAGAAGTGAAGCCACCTGGCCGCCATATTAGTACACCTAAAACATTCAGCGAGTCAATGGGGAATGAATGGGTTTAGTAGTTGCTGATTGACACGGGAGTGGTGAGATTTGTGTTGAATTGGCCAACCGTGAGGAGTTTCTTCCCACAGTATCGGGTTAGAGGTGATTCAGCATCGCTGTGTGGATATGGTGGAGGAAGATTAATCACGGTGGGGTCAGTGGAACTGATGGCTAGATACAAGTCAGCGGAGGTGTCCAGCTTGAAGTTCATCGTGACTGCCCTTGGAGAGAACATTATGAGGTGTGATTTATTTTATGGATTGGTCTTCACCATCACATGCAGCGTTGGAGAAGAGTGGTCGGGCTGTGGTTTGTGGGACTGGCCAGTTCCGCGAGTGATGGACGGAGCTGTGTGGGACAAACCTTTGCCTAGTATTCTGGATGATGAGCAGGAGCAACCCCACCCAGGGCCATCGCGAGAGGGTCCCAGTGCCAGTGCCCAAGTAACCCTAGCTGAGGGAACTGGGCGGCGCGATGGGATGTCCGTGATGGCGGGTGGCGCTGAGTGGCTGACCCATTCTACTCCTGGAGTTCGGCTGGAAGGGACCGGTGAGCAGGGGGTCATAGTGGCGACACTGGAAGCGAAAATGAAAGAGCGGGGCAGGACTGGCAGGCACGATGAAACAACGTGCCAAACAGAAACACTGGAAGCCGAGTAGGGCCCCTCTGGGGGTCGCAGATGTGGTCCGACCCAGGGAGGAGGCCCGGTCAAGAGGTGTTCGGGGTAAACGCCGGAGAGAAGATGACCAGGGGCAGCTGCAGGTGGTGGCTGTTGAGGAGGATGCCTACCTCCAGCTATCTGATGGCTCGTGGAGGCATCCCAATGAGCTGTGGCGCGCCCGGGAAAGGAAGGAGGTGTTTAGACCTCGACGTGGGTCGTCCCCGGGAGCGAAGAAGAGAAGGTGCACTGGAGTGGAACCGTCTTGACGGTTTTCTGGGGGGTGGTTCCTCTCCTGGGGCAAGCTAATGGTTGGACGATGTATATTATGCATGGTGATGGAAAAGAGGGACAACTACTGTGTAATTTAGTTCCAGTGTTTCCTCTGGCTTAACGACCTTGGCGCGGTGGCAACATATTTTTCCGGGGGGACACATGACACGATTGTAACTGGAAATGTTAATTTTACACTATTTCTTTTTATTTTTTTTAAATTTTGTACAGTAATATTGCGTAATGTGGAACTTACCATTTCAGAATCAGAATCAGAATGAGATTTATTGCCATTGTTCATCCATCCATCCATCCATCTTCTACCGCTTTTCCGGAGGTCCGGGTCGCGGAGGCAGCAGTTCAAGCAGAGAAGCCCAGACTTCCCTCTCCCCAGCCACCTGCTCCAGCTCTTCAGAGGGGATACCAAGGCGTTCCCAGACTAGCTGGGAGACATAGTCTCTCCACCGAGTCCTGGGTCTGCCCCGGGGTCTCCTCCCAGTGGGACGTGCCTGAAACACCTCAAGTGGGAGACGTCCAGGAGGCATCCTAATCAGATGCCCATACCACCTCAACTGACTCCTTTCAATGTGGAGGAGCAGCGGTTCTACTCTGAGCCTCTCCCGGATGACTGAGCTCCTCACCCTATCTCTGAGGGTGAGTCCAGCAATCCTACGGAGAAAGCTCATTTCAGCCGCTTGTATCCGCGATCTCGTTCTTTCGGTCATTACCCAAAGCTCGTGACCATAGGTGAGAGTAGGAACGTAGATTGACTGGTAAATCGACAGCTTTGCCTTAGAACTAAGCTCCCTCTTCACCACAACAGACCGGTACAACGTCCGCATCACTGCAGATGCTGCTCCAATCCGTCTGTCGATCTCTCGCTCCATTTTCCCCTCACTCGTGAACAAGACCCCAAGATACTTAAACTCCTCCACTTGGGGCAGGAGCCTGTCCCCAACCCGGAGAGGACAATCCACCTTTTTCCGGCTGAGGACCATGGACTCGGACTTGGAGGTGCTGATTCTCATCCCAGCCGCTTCACACTCAGCGGCAAACCGTCCCAGCAAGAGCTGTAGGTCATTGCTGGATGAAGCCAACAGGACAACATCATCTGCAAACAACAGAGATGAGATCCTGTGGTCACCAAGCATGACACCCTCCATTCCCTGGCTGCGCCTAGAAATCCTGTCCATAAAAATTATGAACAGGACCGGTGACAAAGGGCAGCCCTGGCGGAGTCCAACTCTCACTGGGAATGACTCCGACCGAGTGTTGGCAATACGAACTAAACTCTCACAACGGTCGTACAGAGACCGAATAGCTCGTAACAACAAGCCCGATACCCCATACTCCCGAAGCACCCCCCACAAAAATCCACGAGGGACGCGGTCAAATGCCTTCTCCAAGTCCACAAAACACATGTAAACTGGTTGGGCAAACTCCCACGAACCCTCAAGAATTCTCGAGAGGGTAAAGAGCTGGTCCGATGTGCCACGGCCAGGACGAAAACCACATTGCTCCTCCTGAATCCGAGGTTCGACCAACGGCCGGACTCTCCTCTCCAGTACCTTGGCATAGACCTTCCCAGGGAGGCTGAGGAGTGTGATCCCTCTAAAGTTGGAGCACACCCTCCGGTCCCCTTTTTTGAAGAGAGGAACCACCACCCCGGTTTGCCATGCCAAAGGCACTGCCCCCGACCTCCACGCAATGTTGCAGAGGCGTGTCAACCATGACAACCCAACAACATCCAGGGCCTTGAGGTACTCGGGGCGAATCTCGTCCACCCCCGGGGCCCGGCCACCAAGGAGATTTTTAACCACCTTGGCGACCTCAGCCCCTGTGATAGGCGGCTATCACAGGGGCCGAGGTCTTGGCAGTCCGCCAGGGGCCTTGGCGGACTGATCCCAAGCTTTCTAAACTGGCCATTGTTCATGTAGTACACAAACTAGGAATTTGTCTCGGTGCAATGCTGCAACATTAAACATAGAGTAGCACTAAAGATAAAAATGAAAAACTATGCATGCAATAAAATGTAGAATATGAATGAGTAATGCTAATCTATGCAATTATTAAATATATTAACAAGCAACAGATATTTTGGAGTTCCACATAGTGCAGACGGTAGTGCAAAAGAAAACAGTGATAATTATCATGAGTCCGGTTGAGCTGCTGTACGTAGTGCACGAGAGTCTAATAAGTCACTTAGTGTTCAGCAGTCTGATAGCAGAGGGGAAGAAGCTGTTCATGTAGCGGGAGGTTTTAGTCTGAATGGACCGAAGTCTTCTACCTGAGGGGAGGGGGGCAAACAGTGCGTGTCCAGGGTGTGAAGGGTCAGCTATGATCCGACCTGCACGCCTCCGGGTCCTGGAGATGTACAGGTCCTGGAGGGATGGGAGCTTGCAGCCAATCACCTTCTCAGCAGCGCGCACAACGCGCTGCAGTCTTAGTCTGTCCCTGGCAGTGGCTCCTGCGTACCACACGGTGATGGAGGTGGTGAGGATGGACTCGATGATGGCCGTGTAGAACTGCACCAACATCTTGGTGGGTAGCTTGAGCTTCCTCAGCTGCCGCAGGAAGAACATCCTCTGTTGGGCCTTTTTGATGAGGGAGCTGATGGTCGGCTCCCACTTGAGGTCCCGGGTGATGGTGGTGCCCAGGAAGCGGAAGGAATCCGCAGTGGTGATGGGAGAGTCTGTGAGGGAAGGGGGGGCAGAGGGGCTGTGACTTTTCTGAAGTCCACGATCATCTCCACTGTCTTCAGAGCGTTTAGCTGCAGGTTGTTGTGGCTGCACCAGGACACCAGCTGGGCCACCTCTCTCCTGTAGGCGGACTCGTCGCTGTTGGAGATGAGCCCGATGAGGGTGGTGTCGTCCGCAAACTTGATCAGCTTGACAGACTGGTGGCTGGAGGTGCAGGAGTTGGTGTACAGGGAGAATAGCAGGGGGGAAAGTACACAGCCCTGGGGTGATCCGGTGCTGATGCTGACAGAGTCTGAGACAGTCTTTCCCAGCCGCACATGCTGCCTCCGGTCCGTCAGGAAGTCGGTGATCCACCTGCAGAGGGAGTCAGGCACGTTGAGCAGGGACAGCTTGTCTTGGAGCAGAGCGGGGCGGATGGTATTGAATGCAGAGCTGAAGTCCACAAACAGGATCCTGGCGTAGGTTCCCGGAGAGTCCAGGTGCTGCAGGATGGAGTGGAGGGCCAGGTTGACTGTGTCGTCCACAGACCTGTTGGCTCTGTAGGCAAACTGCAGCGGGTCCAGGAGGGGAGTGGTGATGGTCTTGAGGTGGGGCAGGACCAGGCGCTCGTTAAGTCCAGTGATCCGTGGCTTCTTGGGGACAGGGACGATGGTAGAGGTTTTGAGGCAGGCCGGCACGTGGCATGACTTCAGGGAGGTGTTAAAAATGTCTGTGAAGACAGGAGTCAGCTCTTCCGCACAGTGTCTCAGGGTGGAGGGAGACACGCCATCCGGACCGGGGGCCTTGCGCGGGTTCAGTCTGGAGAACTGTCTGTGCACGTCCTGCTCACTGATGACAAGGGCAGGGGGGGAGGAGGGGGGGTCCGCCTTTGATGAAGTGGGGACCATGGAGGCATTGGCGCTGGGGGGAGGGGGGGAGTTGGACACAGCTGACGAGGTGTCAAAACGGGCATAGTGTTGGGACAGTCTTTGACAAAGGGCTTTGTCATCCTGACCCTTAGAAGCCTGAGGCCGATAGTTGGTGATTTGCCTCAGTCCTCTCCACACAGAAGCAGAGTCGTTAGCAGTGAACTGGTGCTGGAGTCTCTCAGAATACACAGATTTAGCTCTCCTCAGCTCTCTGCTAAACCGGTATTTGACCTCCCTGTAGCAGTCCCTGTCTCCACTTTTCAACGCTGCTTCCTTCTCCTTCCTGATCTGTCTGAGCTTGGCTGTGAACCAGGGCTTGTCGTTAGAGTAACTCACTTTGGTGTGCGATGGAAGAATGCTCTCCTCACAAAAGTGGATATATGAGTTCACAGTGTCCGTGTACTCATCTAGCTCATGCGTGGCTCCTTTAAACATGCCCCAGTCAGTTATTTCCAAGCACGTGCGCAGCTTCTCTCCAGCTTCACTGGTCAATTTCCTCGTTGTGCTCACAACAGGTTTTGTGAGCTTCAGCCTCTGTCTGTATGTGGGAATCAGGTGGACCATCACGTGATCAGATAGTCCGAGCGCAGCGCGGGGAACAGCGCGATACACGTCCTTAACTGTAGTGTAACAGTGATCCAGCGTGTTCTCTCCTCTGGTGGGGCATTTTATAAACTGTTTGTAGCGGGGGAGATCGTGGCTCAGGTTGCTCTGGTTAAAGTCACCAACCACAATAACCAGAGAGTCCGGAAAAGATCGCTCCGCTTGCTGAATGTGATCCGCGAGCGCGCGTTGAGCCTCGTGCACGTCCGCGTCGGGCGGGATGTAAACAGCGGCCAGGATGAATGAAGCGAACTCACGCGGGGAATAAAAAGGCTTGCAATTGATGAATAAATATTCCAGAGCGGGAGAACAGTGTTGGGAGATCACAGTTACATCAGAGCACCAGCTGTTGTTGATATAGAAGTAGACTCCTCCTCCTGTGGTCTTGCCGGAAAGCTCCTTATCTCGGTCTGCACGAAACAGCTGAAATCCCTCGAGGAGGAGCGCGCTGTCTGGTGTCCTTTGTTTGAGCCAGGTCTCAGTAAAGCAGAGGACACACAAGGTAGAGAGGTCCTTAAATCGCATCAGCAGTCTCAGTTCATCTACCTTGTTATAGAGAGAATTGACGTTGGACAGAAATATCACAGGCAGAACCGTGCGCGTGCCTCTCCTGCGAAGCCGCACGAGAGCGCCTGCTCGTCTTCCTCTCTTTCGCCGTCTCACTTTTTGGGCTAAAAGGTGAACCAGATCGGCGGCAGGAGCCAGAAAAACTGGGAGTAGGTCCGTGGGAGTGAAAGTCCTGATATTTAGTAGCTCTTCACGGGTGTAAGAGCAGGCAGACACACAATTGACGAACAAAAACAAACAAAGCACAGCGCAACGAAGCACCATGGCGACCACTGGGGGCGCCATCTTGAGGGAAGTTTGAAGTATTGTACTACCAAGGCTTGAATGTTGGAATATTGGGCCAGTTGGGGCCCCACCCAGATGTCCTGTGTTTGGAGTTTTTACTGGTGTCATCCTTCTCTCCTCCCTCTGCTCTCACCTCTCCTGGACCCTCTGCCTGAACATTTTCCTCTCCTTGGCTCTTCTCTTCTGTCTCATCTTTTCCTCTCTGAGCCCTGTCTAATTCAGGTTCTCGCTCTGTCTATGGTGGTACAGAAACGGGCTAGAAAATATCAAGTGTCATGGTTTGTCCTGCAGGATTTTTTTTTTTTTCATGGTATACATAAATAACCAAAGTGTGTGTGTGTGTGTGTGTGTGTGTGTGTGTGTGTGTGTGTGTTTGGTATTTTTATTCTAGTGTTTCTTTTTGTTTCCATTGACAAAGAGTAGGAAAGGGAAGGGAAAAAAAAAACATTCATAAAAGGAATTTACTCATTCATACTTAAATTATATGATCAGAGGTGGATATAGTAGCCAGAAATTCTACTCATGTAAAAGCAGTGCTTTGAAATTAATAATTAAAAGTAGACAACCAAAAATTTCTAGTTGAGTTAAGGGTACAAAAAGCACCCACATAAAAACTTGAGTAATGACTTCAGTCTTGAAGGTTTGAGGTTTTTCTCAAAAATTTATAACAATTTTCTTATAGTTTTGTACTTTTCTCTTTAAATTTATCTAAATTTGAAACCATTTTCCTCAAATTTGTAATTTTCTCTTGTACATTTGAGACTACTATAAATTTGTGGATTATTTTATGGTTAATGTTTATCTTTTTTTAATCCAATCCAACTTTATTTATAAAGCTCTTTAAAAATGACAGTTGACACAAAGTGCTGTACATCAACAATAAATAAAATATAAAAACAATAAAATACAGCTAAAGTACAAAACAGCACAGACAAAACAATCGTCATACAATAGAGACAATAAGAACAAACATAATCAGTGTCTCAAACTGGGTCAAAAGCCAGAGAATAAAAATGGGTTTTAAGAGGAATTTTAAAACTGGACAGTCAAGAGGCCTGTCTGATGGATAAAGGCAGATTATTATAAAATTGCTGGGTTTTTTTTAATAAATGTGAAACAGAATGTGGCAAATTTTTTACTTTTTTCCTCATACAATTTAAACTTTTGACCATAATTTTGTAGAACCAGAACAGAACAATAACTCTGAATTCAAAGAAATATAATTATTAAAATTATATTTAAAGAAATCAATTAACTTAACCGCTTGTGCTCCGTTGTTCCGCGGGCGGGCAAGTCTCTGCGTCCTATGACGCACGAGGGTGCACGAGAGCGCGCTCGTGCGCCCTCGTGCGCATGACGCATGATAAGGATATTGATGGTGATGGTGTAGGTGGTGTGCCCTCCAAGCGCCACTGAAAAAAAAATCTGCAAACACAGCCGCGAACAGATTAGTTCATCTGATTGACCTCTCATTCGACTAATAAGAGCCTTGAATTGGGTTTCTGAAACCTTGAGGAGCCAATGAATGAAAATCTAGGAAGGAGGACCCGCCGCCAATTGAAGCACAGAAATTCAGGCTGGGTGAAGCGATATTTACTGCTGCAGAAGGACTCTGTACGAATCTACTACAGACCCAGGCTCACCCAGCAGCATGGAGAACACCCACAAGTGGGACCTGCACTCATTCCAGCAGAATAGACGGAGGCCGACGACAAAAGTCGTATATCATTCGCCAAAACGGCAATAATGGAATTATGTTGATCGGGATCCACGAGCGGAGTAGCGTCGCGTTCGTCTGACAATGGGGGAAGAGCTGTTCGCCGCGACTCTGCTGCTTTGAAGAGGTAAGGTGTTATAAGCTAAATTATTATTTATCCCTGAAAACTGTAATCCAAAAATGACTTTTGACCGATCGGTAAATTACAACTGTACTGCGCACGAAGTACATGCGCCGCGATAAACGGTTCATTTGCCGTGTTCGGACCGTGAACGCCCCCCCCCCCCCGCTGCAGAAGAGGAGCGGGGGGGGGGCCACGGTCTGAACGCCCCCCGGTCCGCGGGAGGAAGCATATCAGTCTATTCCATCATGTAGCGATGGCCCTCTTCTGTAGCGAGCGGGGGGGGGCGTTCACGGTCCGTTCACGGTTCCCCCCCCCACACACACACACAGTAGCGAGGGGGGCGGGGAGCCGCTGTGAAAGCATGCAAGGAGTGTAATCCGTCATGTAGAGGGCCGAATTTGGTCCTTGGTAGCGGGGGGGGGGGGAACGACCCCCCACCCACACACACACACATAGACACAGCCCTGAGTGTGACCTTTCATTAGAGCCTAAAATGAAGATTCTACATTGAATTATTCAAAAGTTAGACGTTTTTCCAAACTGTGCCCTTTGGCACAATTTGGCACAGTTCCAAAACGCCTGGGAACAGCCTGAGAACAAAGCTGTGTAAAATATTCATTTTTTGTGGTATTGTTACCAAATTTTGATCTCAGCTGGATAACACTTGGTTCTACATTTCTGTTGCATTTTCCAGCCGGATCGGACAGCTGTGTGTTATTTACAAGCATTTGTATCCAAAAAAAACACTGTGTCCAATTTTTTTTTCTTCAAGTTCACTATGTTTAGATGACTGTAACTCAGTGGCCGGAGCACGTAGAGAGATTGTTTTTTTTGCCAAAAAATTCAAAGTGTTTTCTTTTAAATGAGACCAACCCCATGAAGATGCTGCAAAGGGTTGAATAACAGCTTTCGATTTACTTTGGGCACGTTATTTTTTGGCATTTTTAGGAAAATTGCCCGGAGTGCAAGTGGTTAAATGACCAAATATGCAGTTATTTCTGTTATAATATTTCTGTGTATTTATAGTTTTTCAGAAATCTCCTCACCAACCCGACAGCAGGAAAAACCTCCCTTATTTTGAAATCCAAATCTTGGAACGTTTAGTTTGTCTTAAGGCTGCTGACGGATCAAAGTCATTGACTTCATGAATTTCGGTCATCTTAACTTGCCAGGTACATAATAATGAACATAAATTATTAGTTAATATTGCAGTAGCTGGTGAAGTAAATCCTCAGCAATTCATCAGTCACTCTTACCTTTCCCTGCAATGAAGCCTAACCAGACCTGTTAGCTAAGCGACTCCTCGTTGTTGTTCCAGTTACCAGCGGGTTAAAACCACCATAAATGCCTCCACTGTCTTGTACTTTTTTCGGCTTTTAAAGTACTTTAATAAGCTCATGTTTCTCTCGGACAGCAACGCTACAGAGACGCGCTCTGCCTGCAGAAACGGTCACGCGGGTGCCGAGCGGGCGGGGCGCTTCCGCGTGGATGACAGTCACACACATTGTTCGTGTGCGCACTTGCGGCGCGTTTCTTTCATATTTAATTTTTCTTAAATTAATATATTTTAGGCACGGCGGCAAACTTCCTTAGCGCGGTGGGCCGCCTCAGAAATGTTACCAGAGGAAACCCTGAGTTCTGTTAATGGGATTATTTTGTGTTTTTATATTATTTTAGGAACATGGCAGTTTTGTTTAGTGGGACTGTTTATTTAGTGAAGACGGCAGAATAATCCATCTTGCTGTGTGGGGGTGGTACGGTAATCCACCTGTTCCCCCCTAGTTTTAGTCGTTTGAGTGAATGTGATAGGCCTTTTGGTATTTCTGTTTATTTTTTAAGTGCATGATTCGGGTTCCACATTGGGGAGGGTCTCGATTGTATGATGGTATGTGTTTTGGACCATTTTTGAAGGGGGGGTGTTGTGTTGTTCTGAGGACATATTATTGTGTGACACGGGTGGTGGCTCCACCTTTCTGGTTCTGCTTCCACCCGGGGTATAAAAGGACTGTGAGGAGAGGGGCGATCTCTTGGCCTCCTCCCCGCCTGACGGCAGCACTTGTATTGTGAGAGTGAGTCACAAATAAAGTTGTGTCCAGTTCAACGCTCAGTCTCGTCCTTGGCTCTCATTGCTGACATAACAGTCTCCCCAAAAAGTCCATCAGACAGCTGCAGTTAATTCAGAATGCTGCTGCTCGAGTCCTCACCATGACCAAGAAAGTAGATCATATAACTCTGGTCTTCAGATCTGTACACTGACTTCTTGTCTGATAAAGAATAGATTTCAAAATGCTGCTGTTGGTTTATAAAGGTCTGAATGGTTTAGGGCTAAAATACATTTCAGATCTTCTGGTCCATTACAGGGTTCTTGCTGGTAATATTTCTGCGTGGCGAGACGCCACACCAAAAACTAAACCGCCATGCTAAGGAAAAAGGAAAAAACAAAAAAGTCGCACAAGAGCCAATTAAAAATACAAGAAATGAGCCGCAGGTTTGCCACCCCTGACATTTATGTCATTTATAGCAGTGACAGAAAAAATTGAAAATCGTCTGTCATTTTGTCAGATTTGTCTGCCGTTATTAAATAGCGATTATCAAGCCATATTTTCTGTCGGCACACATTTTCCTCACAGCAGGGTGGAGCACTGGCACCTGGAGGGTGGAACATCGACACTGTGTGAATTAATAACAAATCAATATTTTAGATGCACCTTTGCTGCTGTCTGAGCATCCTTATTCAGACATTCTGAGAAATCGATCCACCTCCTCTCTTGGGAGGACAGAGTAACAGCTGTCACCCCACAGCGCTTGTCATCGCCGGGCCACAGTGAAGTTATGCCGCCTGCTGCGCTGTGCATCAGGGACCAGAGAATGCAATGCCAAAATATGAATTCATCGGCATTTCACTTTATGACTTTTTCACTCCTGATTCACTGTCATTGTTTTAACAGGATTATTTAAACCCAAAATAACAGAGACTGGAGTTATATGATCACATCCACTGAACTCCCGACTGTCTTTGTTTTGTTTTTTTTTTCCTTGCCGTTTTCCTCTGCACCAGCTCTTGTGGCCCCATTGTGTCACATGGATCTGATTTATGTTGAACAAAAACTAAATGCATAATCTGTGTGCCCATCCTGTAAATTCACAATTAAAACTGAAAATGCAATGAGACCCAGAGAAATCACCCAGCCCCTGAGGTAAATCAATTCAATGTTGTAAATCAGTTTAAATATTTAGGAATCCAAATTATGCCTAAGCTAGAATCAGTCGCCAGTGTCAACTATGAAGCCTTAATGTCAGATATCAGTGAGTTAACTCAGAGATGGATGTCACTACCAATGTCGATGATCGGGAGAATCAATATACTTAAAAGTAATATTTTACCTAAAATACTTTATTTATTTCAATACATTCCCTTATCACCACCTTTAGATCTATTCTCAAGAATAAAAAAAAAGTTAGTGGAATTTATATGGAACAACAGGAGGGCTAGATTACGTCTGTCTTTATTATATTTACCATTTGATCGTGGAGGTCTGAAATGTCCAAATTTTATGTTGTATTATTGGTCGGCACAACTGAGGTCTATGACATATTATTTTTCATCAAATGATCTCCCTCACTGGACTGAAATGGAATCATACAATTTACCTTTACCTCTTCCCATATTCATATACTCAGATTCGGCAAAAAAATTACAAAAACAAGTTAAAAATCCATTTGTAAAGCATATGATCAAAATATGGTGTGAAGCTAAAAACTATTTAAAAGAACCACAGTTATTGTCACAATTTAGTCCAATATGGGGTAATCAATATTTTAAACCAGGGAGAGCGGACGCTGTATTTAAAGTATGGAATTTAAAAGGGATACAAAAGATTCAGGATTTATATTTGCCATGTGCAGACAACATAATGTCTTTTGAAGAGCTGAGGATCAAATTTAATCTCAATAGAACACATTTTTTTAAATATCTTCAACTTAGAAACTTTATTCGATCAAATCAAAATAAAGCTCTCACTCGACCTATTTATTCATCCTTGGAAAAAATGATGATGAAAGATAGTAAAAGAAAGGGTATTATTTCAGAGTTTTATAACTCATTGACACTATCTTCAAGTGAAAATTCACTGAAAAGATTAAACTACTGGAAAGAAGATCTGCAAATTGAAATTTCAGAGGAACAATGGGAATTGGCTTGTACAGAAGCTCAAACCAAATCAATAAATGCACGCCTTAAATTGATACATTTCAAATGGTTAATGCGGATGTATGTTACACCGGAGGAGTTAAATAGATATAACAAAAATATACCAGATACATGCACAAAATGCATGGAAAGTAAAGGAACCCTATTTCATTGTTTATGGGAATGTAGATTAATAAGAATGTTTTGGGAAGAGGTGAGGATAACAATTGAAAAAATAATCTCAAAACAAATCATATTGAATCCTAAACTGGTTTTGTTGGGTCTGTACCCAGAAAAGCATAATTTCAATAAAAGTGAAAGAACATTCATAGACCTCAGTTTGCTTAATGCCAAAAAATGTATTGCACTATTATGGAAAAAGACTCATAGACCAGATGTGACTCAGTGGTTAAGACAGATGTTAACAAACCTTCCATTAGAAAGAATAACATATATACTGAAATCAAAGGAAATTGTGTTTGAGAATATATGGAGACCTTTTATTGATTATGTAAAAAAATTTAAACATAACTCTTGAAGAAGAAGGTGAATGATGTGTGTGGACCTTGTAAATTCCAAACTGGTGAACATAATATGTATACTTATGTATTGGATTGTCTAGACTAAACAGAGGAGCATTGTTGAAGACTTGATTTTGTTGGTGGTTGTTGGCGTTTTTAGTGCATTTTTTTTTTTTTTGTAGTACTTTAGTGTTAGTGTTTGATTGTTTGTATCATGTTTGTTAAAAAAAAAAAAAAAAAGGTTCAATAAAGATATTGTGGAAAAAAAAAAACTGAAAATGCAAATAACAATAAAAGCTACTCAATGCTTTATCATATTAAAATTACAGTGACGGATAAAAATTAGATCATGACCTAATTTTTAAAACTCTCTCCATCAAATTGATGGGCAAAGAGAAGCTCCTGACGATAATTAACCAGAAAGCCAGGAAGAAAAGGAAATACAAGGCTTAGCTTGCTTTTGGATTCATTGTGGATGTGAAGGGGGCAGAGAAAGACCTGTGTGCAGGTTGGTTCAGAACGCTGCAGCTCGAGTTCTCACTAAGACCAAGAAAGTACAGTAGATCATATAACTCCAGTCCTCAGAGCTTTACACTGGCTTCCTATCTGTCAAAGAATAGATTTCAGAATACTTTTGTTGGTTTATAAAGCTGTGAATGGTTTAGGGCCAAAATGCATCAGATCTGCTGGTCCATTACAAACCACCCACAGCCCTCAGGTCATCGGGGTCAGCCCTACTATCTGTGCCCAGAGTTAGAACCAAACATGGTGAGGCAGCGTTCAGTTTTTATGCTCCTCACATATGGAAAAAACTCCCAGAAAGCATCAGAGCTGCTGAAATTTTCAGCTGCTTTAAATCGATGTTAAAAACTTTCCTATTTGCCGCATCCTTTCAAGAGAACAATTGATAATAAGATAAGATAAGCCTTTATTAGTCCCACAATGGGGAAATTCCAGGATTGCAACAGCACAGGGATAGCAACACTCAGAGCAACAATCAGAAGGCAAGAGAAAAACAAGAGCAGCGAGTATACATGTGTACATATAAATATAAATATATATATATATACTGTATATATATGAGATGAGATGAGATTCAACTTTATTGTCATTACACATGTATGAATACAAGGTAACGAAACGTGACTTGGCATTTGGGCACGCTCTGCAGAGCGCATCCAAGGCCGGGGCAGCCGCTAGCCACACAGTGCGGAGCATTGTAACTAGATGGAATAAATAGGAGTATGTATACACACAGTGCGGAGTATTGTAGCTAGATGGAATAAATATATGAATATATAAACACACAGTGCGGAGCATTGTAGCTAGATGGAATAAATATGTAGATATATAAATACACACAGTGTGGAGCATTGTAGCTAGATGGAATAAATATATGAATATATAAACACACAGTGCGGAGCATTGTAGCTAGATGGAATAAATATATGAATATATAAACACACAGTGCGGAGCATTGTAGCTAGATGGAATAAATATGTAGATATATAAACACACACAGTGCGGAGCATTGTAGCTAGATGGAATGAAACAGCATAACAGTCTACTTAGTTATCCTAGATGGTATGATTATGTACCCATACATATTCTCACCCTCCATAGCGACCGGTATTTTCCTAGTTGGATACCGGAGGGGACCATTGTGTAAGTCTATTGCGTCTTTTGCATTCAATACTATTAGGTTGTCACGTCTTTTTGCTATCTCTGCGAGCAGCCCTGCTTAGGTTGTACAGTCTGACAGCCGTAGGTAGGAAGGACCTGCGAAACCTCTCGGTTGTGCACCTAGGATAATGTAGTCTGCTGCTAAATGAGCTCCTCAGTGCATTCAGTATGTCCTGCATAGGGTGGAACTCGGACTCCAGCAGAGATGACAGTTTCGCCACCATCCTTCTCTCTCCTATCTCCTCCACTGGGTCAAGGCGTTGCCCCAGGACAGAGCTAGCTTTCTTGATCAGTTTGTTCAGTCTCTTCCTATCGGCTGCTGTAATGCCACTGCCCCAGCAGACCACTCCAAAAGTGATGGCTGATGCCACCACCGTGTCATAGAATGTCTTCAGCAGCACCCCTTGTACACCAAAAGACCTGAGTCTCCTCAGCAGGAACAGCCTGCGCTGTCCCTTCTTGTAGAGTGCATCAGTATTGTGTGACCAGTCTAGTTTATTGTTCAGATGAACACCCAGGTACTTGTAGGATGTCACCATCTCGATGTCTGTTCCCTGTGTATTTACTGGTGCTGTGAGGGGTTGTCCTTGCCTGCGGCAGTCCACCACCAGCTCCTTAGTTTTCCTTGCGTTGATCTGGAGGCAGTTCCGATGGCACCAGTCCACAAAGTCCTGGATAAGCCCCTCTGTACTCAGCTTCATCTGATCGCAGAGTCATCAGAGAACTTCTGTCGATGGCAGTGTGTTGTGTTGTGTGAGAAGTCTCCCACAATGTACTGTAACTTTTTGTTTCTTGCACGTTTTCTGTCGTATTCTATTTTAGCTTGTTTTTGTTTCTCTTTAATTTACTTTTTAGTTTTCTTTTAAATTCTTATGTATTTCTTTTGCGACTTGCTGTAATGCTTCAATGTTTTTATGTAAAGCACTTTGAATTGTCTTGTACACGAAATGTGCTATACAAATAAACTTGCCTTGTGTGGGCTTGGTAATCACCTGCATCCCCAAAGTGTGGAATAAAAAAAGTTAGCAGATTAAAACAACCACGCAGTCTTTTCAGAATTTTTATTGCTGACATGGGATTGAAATGTGTCAGCACTTCAGTTGTGCTCTTGAGAGGTTGATATGGCTTCAGTTGGCCGCCATATGTCACTGTTCTAAGTCAGAATGAAGCTTTGAATCTTTTTCAGTACAATTAGATGGAAAGCCTCAGAGCTTTATGAGGCTTCATTGAGGATTTAAAAATATGGGAGGTTTTTCCTGTTGTCTAGTGTGTGAGGAGTGTTCTAAAAAACTTTAACTATATAGAAATATTACAATGGAAATGACCGCATCTTTGGTCATTTTAGTTAATTTTATTTCTTTAAATATAATTTTATTAATACTTTTATATTTCTTTTAAATCAGAGTTGAAATTATTGTTCTATTCTGACGCTGCCAAATTTTGATCAAAAGTTTCAATTGTATGAGGGAAAAAAGTGAAAATTTTACCAATAATTGAAAACCAGTAAGTATTTACCAGTACATAAGGAGGGGGGGCAAAGGGCCGGCCATGCTACCACCCAGCTGGTGTACGGACAGACGGACTATGAGCTGACCCTGTTGACTTGGAGAAAGAGCGTGACCAAGTATGCAGTTGGGCTGAGTTCCAAGCACGTAGGAAGGCGGGGGAATGGATTTTGTCTTTTTGGCTAGAGTTGGTCAAAATCATGAGCCAACTTATGAGCTAATGTGTAACTGCTAAAAGTAGCTCTGTGAAACTTGGTCGGAAGATTGTTTTGCACGGTTATTGTGGGTTAAATGAAGATCAGTTTTTCTCACCTGCAGCAGCTGTCACAAGTTAATTACGTCTAATAGCAGCTATGGAGAAAAACAAAGCAGTGGAACTGGTATGACTATATTTAAGCTGGATTCATGCTGCATTTCCTCTCTGATCCACATTGGCCCGTGTCTGCTTTGGACAAGACCAGCGCACACGTGGCACTTTTTTGTCTACCAGGCCAAGCGGTTGATGCATGCACCCAACTGTTGTTTGTAGTGTCGCCCCAGCCCTATGGGTAGTGCAAATGCACTAACATACCAGTTTGTTAACGGGCTATAAACACGAGAGCAACACGCATCTTTTTTGTAGCAACAACAATGGCATTGTTTCAAGGAAAAGGAGGAATTTCCGTTTTTCAGTGCTTTTCTCTGCTTTAGCTGCTGCTGCTGCAAAAGGATCCATGTACAGTATGTTTATTCTCGTCTTCTGCTTCCTCTTCGTCTTCTTCATCTATTTTGACTTTGTATGCTGTGTCGATAACGCCACCTCGTGAATGGGATGTTCAATCTTGCGCATGCGCAGTCAACGCAGGCAGGCTACGCAGTCAGAAAATTTGGGCTGCACACGGTCGTCTGCAGAAGAGCTCTGCAGACACTAGTGGACTTGAGATGACAATGTAAATTTCGTCACACAAGCCTTCCGGTCACGCATACGCAGACAGCAGAAGTGCAACATGAATCCAGCTTTACTATGTGCAGTAGATGTACAGAACATGTTGCGTGTGGACTGCAGTTGTTGACACAGCAGGCAGGACCGGTAGCAGGATGGACAAGTGCGGTAGATGTACAGAACGTGCCGTACAGTACATGGATGTTCTGTACTGGGGTGTCTGTATCATATCGTTCATGATAATACTGGTATAAATTTTGATACCAGTGTAAAAATTAATATTGCGATATTTGGGGTCCATTACGCTACCGATGGACGTTACGTCTTAACATAGAAACCGTAAAACAGACATGGCGTGGGAAGCGGCCACTCCGTGCTTGGAGTGTCTGTGTGTAGTTGTGAGAAAGTAATTTAGTTAAGGCAGTTTCAGACTGCTGCCATCTTGAAAAAAAAAAAAAGAAAAGCAGTGCAGCGATGTGGATAATCTGCCTGCATTTTTTGCACAGCCTTGAAGCGGTGTTGTTGACGTCCGAAGTGTCCAGAGGTTTATTTTTGTTCTATTGTGGTTGCTTCACCTGGATTTATTCCACCACCTGAAAGAAAAAAGTTAAAATACCCAGAAGGAGAGAGAGAGAGAGAGAGAGAGAGAGAGAGAGAGAGAGAGAGAGAGAGAGAGAGAGAGAGAGAGAGAGAGAGAGAGAGAGAGAGAGAGAGAGAGAGAGAGAGAGAGAGAGAGAGAGAGAGAGAGAGAGAGAGAGAGAGAGAGAGAGAGAGAGAGAGAGAGAGAGAGACTTTTAAAAAAAAAAAAAGGCTTTATTGCACATTTCAAAATTGCAGAAAGACCAATATCAGTTGTCCAAGTGTGTCACATCTCAAAAGTGCAAACATAACTCATCCCCCTGACCCACTGAACACAAAACATTCCCTACAACCCATCTATTGATGAACGCCTCCAGATTGTCTACCATTTGATAGTAAGAGAACTCCACCCGGAGTCTGACTGTCAACAAGACCTTGAAAGTGGACACAGGATCCACATTGCCAGCATTGCTTGCCCGATTTTTCCTCATCAGCCAGATGGCAAGCTTAGCAGTCCTAGATAAGAAGTTCATCAAAGTGTGGGCAGCCTTCCTTGCCACTTTGTATTTCGGACCGTAAATGAACAGACCAAAAGAGAATCGTTCACCCAAAGCCCGAAACCACTCGTGCAAAATGTCAAAAAGTCCAGATAAACGAAAACAGTGGACAAACAAATGGTCGAGGGTCTCAACTTGGGAACAAAACAAACATCCCCCCCCCCCACAGTCGGATCAAGGTGTGCCCTGTATTTATTTGTGGCTATTGCCCCATGCACAATCCTCCACTGGAGATCTGCTTTGCGTTTCTCAATAGGTTGCTTGTACATGCACCGCCAGCTGCCTTTTGGGGAGACCCCTGGCCCCAAGCAACCCGCCCACCTCGACTCCGTGACATCCTTCAGAGAGCGCAGATTCAGAACCTTCACACAGATGTGATACACCGCCCTTGTCCCGACAAACTGGAACTTGCCCAGGCGAGGAATCCTGAAGGTCAGTAGATGATCCTCTCCTTCCTGCCACTCCCCCACATCTGGAGTTATGGAAATTGCAGGAAAGGTGGACGCAGTGTCGTCATCCCATTGATTGGAAAGAGTGCGGTTCGTCGCAAACGCTCGAAGCGGTTGGGGCAGGGCGGCGCACACGTCCTCCACCACCCTTCGCAGCAGTCTGACAGATGTAATTTTGGCACTCCGCCTCAGTGTATCCATCGATGTGGTCGACATCCTCATAAGATGACCAAGCTTGGTACAGCGTGCCTCCCGCAAACCACTCCGCAGACTGACAGGCTGCAGCACCTCAGCCTCGATGAATCGATTGAAAAACAGTGGTTCGTCGAACAGCCACATGCCCGGCGTCTCGTCACGGAAGCAGGCCACGTTGAAGACCCACCATGCATGCAAAACGGACGTGTAAAAAGCAGATAGTCCAGTAAGGTCCACCGCCCCAGATGTCACGAGGAAGAGCTGCTTATTGTAGCCCAAGCGACCAACTCCCCTCAAAAGCAGCTTAGCAGTGTCCATCCAGCAGGGTCCGCATCCGTAAAGGAGTCGTTGTGCAGTTCGAAGCCTGAAGCTGGCGATCTTGGAATGTATGTCCACCAGGCCCTGTCCCCCCTCTACCACAGGCAGGTAGAGAACTGGCGCACGGACCCAGTGGCGACCAGACCAAAAGAAGTCCACGATTGTCTTCTGAATCTCCTCCACGAGGCTCCTTGGCAGTGTCAAAGCCACCAGCCTATGCCAGAGAGCCGAGGCAACCAGATTATTCGCGACCAGAACCCTGCCCCTATGTGGTAGCAACCATTTCCATTTAGACAAACGAGCACACACCTTTTCCTTAACACCCTCCCAGTTCTTTCGTTCAAAAGCCTTCGTACCCAGAAAACCCCCCCAACACTTTGAGACCGGCCGTCCCCCATTGAAGGCCGCTGGGTAGGCGAGGGACGCCTTGACGCGACCAGTGGCCCACCAATAGACCCTCACTCTTGGCCCAATTAACCCGTGCAGAGGATGCCCTTTCATAAACTGTCAAAGTGTCCACCAGACGCTGCACATCCCCGTTGGAGGTGATGAAAACGTTGACGTCATCCGCATAAGCAGACAAGACAATCGGGCGGCCACAGCTTGATGGCCCCGGCAGAACCAGACCACCCAGCCGAGCGCGCAACCTGCACAGCAAAGGCTCAATAGCCAAGCTGTTCAGCTGACCCGAGAGTGGACATCCCTGGCGTATTCCCCAGTGTACCGGGATTGGCCGACTCAGGCCCGCCCCCACCTTCACCAAACACTCAGCTCCAGTGTATAGCAGATTGACCCACCTCAAAAACATATTTCCAAAACCAAACCCCCTCAGGGTAGAAAACAAATAGGAATGGTCAACCCTATCAGAGGCCTTTTCCTGGTCCAAAGACACAATTCCAAACTGTAAGTCATGACATTTACTGAGCTGGAGAATGTCACGTATCAGGAAAACATTGTCCATAATGGTTCCGGTCAGGAATACAATATGTTTGATCCCTATCCACGATCAAACCCAAGACAGTGTTCAGTCTGTTTGCCAGGGCCTTGGAAAGCACCTTGTAGTCCGTGCAAAGAAGAGCCACAGGCCTCCAGTTTTTCAGCAGGGCCAAGTCCCCCTGCTTTGGCAACAGAGACAGCACTGCACGGCGGCAGGAGACAGGTAACGTTCCTTCCCTGTAACAGGCATTCAGAATGTCGTAGAAGTCCGGTCCAATAACAGTCCAAAAATGCTTAAAAAATTCTGAAGAAAGGCCATCAAGTCCAGGTGCGCGTCCCAGCGCCAGCTGATTCACAGCCACAGTCAACGAGGGAGAGAGAGAGAGAGAAGCATTTATTCAGTATGATAAAAATGATGAAATAATAGTTTTGAATAACCTCACTGTTGTTTTATTTAGACCCTTTTCCTGACCTGGTGAAGTAACATACAAGACTAAATGAATTTAATAGGTTAAAAAGATCAAAACCCCCTCATGCCCCAAAGCATAAAAATGAGATGGACAGAAGTCATGTGGTGAATGAGTATTTGTGGTTATATTATACTGTTATAGCTGCTGATAGTTTAGGGTTTATTCCCAATGTGTTTGGCTGGCTTTTTGACTTTTAAGCTATTTTCTGTTATTGATTCTTGGAGGAAAGAGAAAAGAAATGGTGGACAGTTTCAGGTTGTCTGTTTCCTTCAGCCTCCTGCTGTGTCTTTGTCATTCTGAGCGGCATGTGTAGTCAACTGATACTGAAGGGGTTGTCTTATCGACTCTGTGTCGTGGCGCCTGTGTACACTTTATTTCATGTGGGGTATACCTTTGTATTGTCAATTCTCTTAAAATGCCAACCTGAAAAAAAGATCACGTGAATTTAAGTTCCACTTATCATAAAATGAGCTGTACTTTTGTCTCAGATCAGTGTTGAACCATAACTGTCAACAAATACAGGAACATAAACATTCACTGCAACCAATTCGTCATCGTATGTTTTTTTTTTCCACAATATTTTTTATTGAACCTTTTTTTAACAAACATGACACAAACAATCAAACACTAACACTAAAGTAATTTAAAAAAAATGTACTAAAAACACCAACAACCACTAACAAAAGCAAGTCATCAACAATGCTCCTCTGTTTAGTCTAGGTAATCCATTACATAAGTATACATATTATACATTCGCCAATTTGGAATTTACAAGGTCCACACACATCATTCACCTTCTACTTCAGAAGTTATGTTTAATTTCTTTACATAATCAATGAAAGGTCTCCATATATTCTCAAACACATTTTCCTTTGATTTCAGTATATATGTTATTCTTTCTAGTGGAAGGTTTGTTAACATCTGTCTTAACCACTGAGTCACATCTGGTCTATGAGTCTTTTTCCACAGTATTGCAATACATTTTTTGGCATTAAGCAAACTGAGGTCTATGAATGCTTTTTCACTCTTATTAAAGTTATGCTTTTCTGGATACAGACCCAACAAAAACAGTTTAGAGTTCAATATGAATTGTTTTGAAATTATTTTTTCTATTGTTACCCTCACCTCTTCCCAAAACATTCTAATTTTTCTACATTCCCATAAACAATGAAATAGGGTTCCTTTACTTTCCATACATTTTGTGCATGTATCTGGTATGTTTTTGTTATATCCGTCATTGTATATGTTAATAAAAAAGCTTCATGTAAACAAGACAGTGCCTTAGGTCAGCATGAATGACGGCACAGCACATTATCTCATCTTCATTTGGCAGCATAATATCTCATCTCAGCCTTTATCAGTCCAGCCATTCTCTCAAATTATGGTATACCCATGCTTTCTTTATTCAGTTATGTTGGTCCTCATTTATTTTTTTTGACATTAACTAAACAAGAGCTAATCAGCTAATCATAGTAATGCCCTTAGGTGACCCACCTACATCAAGTCTGTGTGGGAATCACTGATATCTTTTATCCAGCCCTCTAGCTCTCAGTCTTGGCTCTTTTTCAAACTCTTTGCCTGCTCGTAATTGAAATCAGTTTCTCTTTTAATAGAATGTATTTTAATGATTATCCAACATATGTCACTTCCTTCATTGTGTGGACTATGTCTCTAAAATAAAATTGTTTCACACTCTAAAGCAAGTGTGGGCACATTTTCTCAAGACTTGAACATTACCAAGAATAAATTATTTAAAGAAATGCTGGTAAATGGGTAGTGGCAATAGTTTAGTGATAACATCCATTAGGACTGGGTGATCAGCCAGAAATGAAGTGAAACTGACATTCACACCCTCCAAACTTATGTAATATTACCAGTGTTGGGTATTTTGTTCCCACGGTTAATACTTTCCCCACTGTATGTTTTTGTGCACTGTCCCCTGTATGTGGATGCTAAATAAATGTTTTATTACATTCAGTATGAAATACGTAACAGTGCCTTGCAACCATGAATAACGGAGCAACAATCAGCTGGTATTTAAGTGAGCCCTTTCCAGTGTTTCCATCAGGTGAGTTTAGCTCATTTCTGACCGTTTTCCCTTGACTGTATCTTGCTAAAAACAAACCTGCATTGATGTATAGTTGCTTTAATGTTAGCAATACCTGCTGCAGCTTTGCAATATGTATTTCAAAATCATGAATTACACACCACTGGATTAAAAATGAAATTAAAGTCTACTTCCTTCTGATTTCCAGAAGCCAAAACTCAAAATAAAAGCCAAACTTTTACAATAAAAGTGAGGACACTGTAATTAGTAAACTTAAATTTAATTAAGGCAGCGCGGTGGAGCAGTGGTTAGCACTGCAGCAGCACAGCAACTCGCCTTTGGCCATGGGATCCCTGGTTCGATCCCAGCCCCTGACCAACAGTGATCTGTGTGGAGTTTGCATGTTCTCCCCGTGTCTGTGTGGGTTTACTCCAGGATTTCTCCGGTTTCCTCCCACATGCCAAAAAACGTGCAAGTTAGGTTAATTGGCATCAAACTGGGGATTCTAAATTGTCCTTAGGTATGACTGTGAGAGTGAATGGTTGTCTGTCTCTCTGTGATGGACTGGCGATCTGTCCAGGGTGTACCCTGCCTCTCGCCCAAAGATGCTGGGATAGACTCCAGCCCCCCCGCGACTCAAAAAGGATTAAGCGGAAGAAGGTGAATGAAATTTAATTAATTAATAACTGAAGCTATTATTCACACCTCTGTATATCCCTTAAAGTAAAAAAAAGTGTTTTGAAAAACTGAAATGTTCAGTTAACTGTGATGAGGAAGACTGCAGACGCCAGTTGAAACATGCCAAGGTAAAGTTAAAATATCTCCTTTTCATCCTTGTCTGAAATGGGGAGAAAAAAAAAACTATAACTGTGATATTGATTTGAGGTTGCATTGCCCAGCCCTAAAACATTGCTTCATGTTCTGATTGATTTCTAGAAGCTGTTTTGTTCCCATTTAAGCTGAATGAAGCTGGTTTCTGATTTGCTCAGTCTATCTTTAACTTGGAGCTTCATCTGTCTGCTGACTTGCTCATGCATTTTGACCATGAAATGTAAAATCAAATCAAAATCAACCTTTATTGTCATGTTGCTGATACCGGCTTACCCCCACCCAACTCCAGCCTGTTTGTCCTGGAACAGCACCAATTGGTTTCCTTGCCTCTTTACCTTGTGCTGCTCATCCCTGCTGATTCCTGGCTGGTACCGGTCATTGGCTCAGATCAGGTGATCCAAACCTTCCCCCTCCCATGCCCCTGACCTCTACAGATGAATCTGTGGAACTCCTTGTGCGAGCTCCATCTTGCTGCTCAACAGCACCTGTCATATTAGATCTGGTTAATGCCAGATTTATAACAAGTAAAATTTTTATTCTAAACTATTTTCTTTTCCTCCCTGGGAATGGAATCTTCATGTGATGAAAACCTGCCAGTGAGTCCTGTGCCTTATGAACTGTTTTTCATTGTGTTTTTTTTTTTTCATTAGAAAACTGCTTTTCCTTAGAAAAATATTAAAATGAATAATTATTAATTTTGTATCAGATATTATCATATTATAACAGCAATGTTCACTTTTTTATTTTTTCACCTTCTTGTTTTATATTTATGTGCATGCATTTAATATTAAATAAATTATCATGACGATTCATAGCTCATGGATCATCACCTTATTGTGCTATGTTATCTGGGACAATTTGTCTGTGGTAGGGTCGCCCAAGATAAACTGGTCCTGGGTGAAGGGCCAGACTAAGAACGATCCAACAGACTCTCATGATGAATGTAAAATCAAGGATTCAGTGTACCCTGCCTGGTATGGGGTAATTGAGGCTCCGCTCTGGAGTCAGGCCTGGGGGAGGGGCTTGATGGTGAGCATCTGCAGGCGGCGAGCAAGGATGGGTATTCTTGTATCCCCCCACCTTGTTGCCTCTATATTGGAGTTTTCCCCAGTGGAAGAAAGGTTGTTTCCCTGTGCCTTTGGGTTGGGAAATGGGTCCTGACCATCATTTGTGCCTATGCACCAAATGATGGTTCAGAGTACCCACCCTTTTTGGAGTCTCTGACTGGGGTGATGGAGAGTGCTCCTCTTGGTGACTCCATTGTCCTACTGGGGGACTTAAATGCGCACGTGGGCAACGACAGTGAAACCTGGAAAGGTGCGATTGGGAGGAATGGCCTGGCCAATCTGAACCTGAGTGGTGTTCAGTTATTGAACTTATGTGCCAACCACAGTTTGTCCATAACAAACACCATGTTCAAGCATAAGGGTGTCCATATGTGCACCTGGCACCAGGACACCCTAGGTCGCAGGTTGATGATCGATTTTTGTTATTGCGTCATCAGACCTGTGACCATATGTCTTGGACACTTGGGTAAAGAGAGGTGCAGAGCTGTCAACTGATCACCACCTGGTGGTGAGTTGGATCCACTGGCAGGGGAGGGTGCCATTCAGATCTGGTAGACCCAAATGTATAGTGAGGGTGTGCTGGGAACGTCTGGCTGAGGCCCCTGTTCAGGAGATCTTCAACTCCCACCTTTGGAAGAACTTCGACCACATTCCGAGGGCGTCTGGAGACATGGAGTCTGAATGGGCCACGTTCTCTACCTTCATTGTTGAAGCAGCTACCCAGAGCTATGGCTGCAAGGTTGTCGGTGCATCGCATGGTGGCAGCCCCCGAACCAAGTGGTGGACACCAGTGGAAATGAGGGCCATCAAGCTGAAGGAGTCCTATCGAGCTTGGTTGGCTTGTGGGACTCTCGAAGCAGCTGAGGTGTACTGGCATGCCAAGCGGAGTGTAGCTCGGGTGGTTGCTGTGAGGCCATGGAACAAGACTTTCAGTCAGCCTCGAAGAGATTCTGGAAACTGTCCGGCAACTCAGGAAGGGGAACGGTTCCCTGTCCACATGGTGTATGGTGTGGATGGGGCACTGCTGACTTTGACTGGGGATATTGTTGGGTGGTGGAAGTAATACTTCAAGGATCTCCTCAATTCCGACACGCCTTCCACAGAGAAAGCATAGCTTGAGGATGAGGGAGACGACTCGCCCATCACAGGGGCTGAGGTCGCCGAAGTGGTCAAAAAACTCTAAGGTGGCCGGGCCCCGGGAGTTGACAAGATTCGTCAAGGCTCTGGATGTTGTAGGGCTGTCATGGTTGAGATGCCTCTGCAACATTGCGTGGAAGACTGGGACAGTGTCTTTGGCATGGCAAACCGGGGTGGTTTATTTAACAGTTTAACAGTTTTCTTCACACACACACATTATCAACAGCATGAATGAATTACAGTGGTACTGTAGTTCCTCTCTTCAAGAAGGGGGACCACAGTCCTCATCCTCCCTAGGAAGGTTTATGCCAGAGTACTGGAGAGGAGAGTCTGGCTGTTGGTCGAACCTCAGATTCAGGAGGAGTAATGTGGTTTTCATCCTGGCTGTGGTACATCGGACCAACTCTTTACCCTCTCGAGAATCCTTGAGGGTTTGTGGGAGTTTGCCCAACCAGTCCACATGTGTTTTGTGGACTTGGAGAAAGCATTCGACCGCATCCCTCATGGTCTCTTGTGGGGGGTGCTGTGGAGTATGGAGTATTGGGCTTTTTGTTACGAGCTATCCGATTCCTATACGACCGTTGCAAGAGTTTGGTTCATATTTCCAGCACCCAGTCAAAGTCGTTTCTAGTGAGAGTTGGACTCCGCCTGGGCTGCCCTTTGTCACCGACCCTGTTCATAATTTTTATGGAAATCCGAGTCCATGGTCCTCAGCCGGAAAAGGGTGGATTGTTCTCTCCGGGTTGGGGACAAACTCCTGCCCAAAGTGGAGAAGTTTAAGTATCTTGGGGTCTCATGAGTGAGAGGAGAATGGAACGAGAGATTGACAGATGGATCGGAGCAGCATCTGCAGTGATGTGGATGTTGTGCCGGTCTGTCATGGTGATAGGGAACTGAGCTCTAAGGCAAAGCTGTCAATTTACTGGTCAGTCTATGTTTCCTAGCCTCACTGAGCTTTGGGTAATGACCGAAAGAATGAGATCACGGATACAAGCGGCTGAAATGAGCTTTCTCCATAGGATTGCTGGATTCACCCTTAGGGTGAGGAGCTCAGTCATCTGGGAGAGGCTCAGAGTAGAGCCGCTGCTCCTCCACATCGAAAGGAACCAGTTGAGGTGGTTTGTGCATCTGATCAGGATGCTTCCTGGACGTTTCCCACTGGAAGTGTTTTGGGCACGTTCCACTGGGAGGAGACCCTGGGGCAGACCCAGGACACGCTGGAGAGAATATGTCTCCCAGCTGGCCTGGGAACATCTTGGTATCCCCTCTGAAGCGCTGGAGCAGGTGGCTGGGGAGAGGGAAGTCTTGGCTTCTCTGCTTGAGCTGCTGCCTTCATGACCCAGATTTTCTGGCTTGTATCAACACCACGGCTTTCCCTGACACATAGGCAGCCTCCACTGCCTGGGTCTGACTACTTTTTCTTCTCCACAGTGACCGATGGGCGGCCTGGCATTGGAGTGCCACTGCGGGGGCTTTGACTTTTAATGTGACCATTAACCGAGTCTCCCCTGTGGCCTGACACAGAGCTGATAGTGCGGAGATTCTGTTTCTGTTTGCTGCACATTTGGCATCAAAACAGTTCATCTGCATTGAGAGTGGGAATCATTCGATTCTGATTCCTTATCACGATACTACGATAGTCAAGTATCACAATAACATATATTTCAAATTTTTCAACCTAAAATCATGTCCCAAAGTAAAACTGTTGACATTTCTTCCATTTAATAAAGCATTCATTGTATTCAGTTGACCTTAACTTTTATTTCATTGACTGGAAAATGTGCTTAAGTGTAACATGTATCTTCAAGTTTCAATAAAATGTTACAATTAAACTAAATAAAACTGAAGTCACCTCGACATAATACTGTCATGATGCCTTTAGATCCTCACAACCTTAAGTGTTTTTTATGAAACTGTTCCCTGCCTCTCGCCCAAAAGATGCTGGGATAGGCTCCAGTCTCCCCGTGACCCGAAAAGGACTAAGCAGAAGAAGATGAATGAATGAATGTTCCCAAAGGCTAGTCTGACTGAATACAAACTTGTGGAGTTGGGAGTCGTAAAGTGTGCCAAGTATTTAGGTATTTTTGAACAGCACAACAATGTGAGGAACACAATAACTGTGAAGTTCCTTTCGCAAATGGACAATTTCAACATAAATTATTTTTAAAATAAATGCAAAAACAAGTGCTTTTTTTATAATAAATGTTCAACTGATAATAAAATATACTCTTAAAATAAATACAGTGGGGCAAAAAAGTATTTAGTCAGCCACCAATTTTGCAAGTTCTCCCACTTAAAAGATGAGAGGTCTCCAATTTTCGTCATGGGTGTACCTCATCTATGAGAGACAAAATGAGGAAAAAAAAATCCAGAAAATCACATTGAAGGGTTTTTAATGAATTAATTGGTAAATTCTTCTGTAAAAGAAGTATTTGGTCAATCCCAAAAGTTCATCTCAATACTTTGTTATATACCCTTTGTTGGCAATGACAGAGGTCAAACGTTTTCTGTAAGTCTTCACAAGGTTTTCACACACTGTTGCTGGTATTTTGGCTCATTCCTTCATGCAGATCTCCTCTAGAGCAGTGATGTTTTGGGGCTGTTGCTGGGCAACACGGACTTTCAACTCCCTCCAAAGATTTTCTATGGGGTTGAGATCTGGAGACTGGCTAGGCCACTCCAGGACCTTGAAATGCTTCTTACGAAGCCACTCCTTCCTTGCCCGGGCAGTGTGTTTGGGATCATTGTCATGCTGAAAGACCCAGCCATGTTTCATCTTCAATGCCCTTGCTGATGGAAGGAGGTTTTCACTCAAAATCTCACGATACATGGCCCCATTCATTCTTTCCTTTACACGGATCAGTCGTCCTGGTCCCTTTGCAGAAAAACAGCCCCAAAGCATGATGTTTCCACCCCCATGCTTCACAGTAGGTATGGTGTTCTTTCTCCTCCAAACACGACAAGTTGAGTTTTCATCAAAAAGTTCTATTTTGGTTTCATCTGACCATATGACATTCTCCCAATCCTCTTCTGGATCATCCAAATGCTCTCTAGCAAACTTCAGACGGGCCTGGACATGTACTGGCTTAAGCAGGGGGACACGTCTGGCACTGCAGGATTTGAGTCCCTGGCGGCGTAGTATGTTACTGATGTAGCCTTTGTTACTTTGGTCCCAGCTCTCTGCAGGTCATTCACTAGGTCCCCCCGTGTGGTTCTGGGATTTTTGCTCACCGTTCTCGTGATCATTTGACCCCATAGGGTGAGATCTTGCGTGGAGCCCCAGATGGAGGGAGATTATCAGTGGTCTTGTATGTCTTCCATTTTCTAATAATTGCTCCCACAGTTGATTTCTTCACACCAAGCTGTTTACCTATTGCAGATTCTTAACCAGCCTGGTGCAGGTCTACAATTTTGTTTCTGGTGTCCTTTGACAGCTCTTTGGTCTTGGCCATAGTGGAGTTTGGAGTCTGTTTGAGGTTGTGGACAGGTGTCTTTTATTCTTGACAGAGAAGCCTCTCAAAGAAGTTGTTACAGGTCTGTGAGAGCCAGAAATCTTGCTTGTTTGTAGGTGACCAAATACTTATTTTACCTAGGAATTTACCAATTAATTCATTAAAAATCCTTCAATGTGATTTTCTGGATTTTTTTTTCTTTTTCTCATTTTGTCTCTCATAGTTGAGGTATACCTATGATGAAAATTGGAGGCCTCTCTCATCTTTAAAGTGGGAGAACTTGCACAATTGGTGGCTGACTAAATACTTTTTTGCCCCACTGTAAAATGCTACTGTTTGCTGATTGGCGTTTGACTTGAGTTCAACATGTGGATGTCAAAGTGGAGAGTTTCAAAGTAAACAAATGTAAAATTGTGTTTTAACAGCAAACTTAAATCATACTCTGAAAAATAAAGTGTGACTGTTTGCTCTCAAACCTTTGAAGCATTGTTTAAAGACGTGCAGGCAGTGAAGGAAAGTCTACATTCTTGCTGAGAAAGCGGAGCTGATCAACATGCTCTGAGGTCAGAGTGCTTTTTTGTTGTTTGACAATGGCTCCTGCTATTGAGAAGGCTTTCTGTTTAGATACTGGTACTTGGGATACAAAGATATCTTTTCGCCAGCTTAGCAAGGGAAGGATACACTTGTTCATTCACTTTCCACCAGTTTAATGTGTCGTGTTTAAGTGGGAGTGGTGGGACCTCTGTGTATCTCTTCATCCCTTCTTCAACAATGGTAGAAGGCGATTTTGGTGGAGCTCTAATTTCACCATTACTCTGACCAAGCAAGTCTGCCAGCCCACATGACTTCCTCATCTTGGGTGGAATGACCGGGTCTTCAGCATCCTCAGTGTTACCAGGTTCCTACTGATGTTCCTCAATTTTAGGCTCAGAGATGGTCTCAGGATGCATTTTTTCCTGCAGAATACACATAAAATATGCAGAGCAAAAGGCAGAAAATATTTTTCTTTAATACATTTTCAACTAAGCATGCAGTAATATGTTTATTTGTGAGAAAGCAGTGATATCTAAATAATATTAATTTGTCTGTGCTTTAAATAAATCTTTATTCCCCCATGACTACAATAATAGCAGTGGAAATTCTCTGGTTGTAAATTAGACAAATTATTATTGAGATTGAGATTGAGATTCAACTTTATTGTCATTACACATGTATGAATACAAGGTAACGAAACGTGACTTGGCATTTGGGCACGCTCTGCAGAGCGCATCCAAGGCCGGGGCAGCCGCTATTACCATTTAATAATGTTTGCTTACCTGAAGGGTTACAACCTCTGCAATCATTCTTGCATACATTTCTTGTCTCTCCTTTGGGGACAGGAAAGGTAGGGTTTTAAAACCTGTGGTCCAGGGCTGATGATGTGCAGAGGGGTGTTCTTCTCAAGATCTTGACTGATCCTTTGTTTGATGTCTCTGGCCAGCGCTGTCACCAGTGTTATCACACTTGTCATGCATCAGCTGTGCAAGCAGTGGTGCTGTGACTGACAGTTGGACTCTTTTCCACAGACATCAAGTGGTTGTGACCTGCAATGATTTTTAAGGCCTGTACAATTTCTTCAGCATGCCCAATATCAGTCTCATTCAGAGTAAAAATGTCAGTTCCACCCCTTCTCACTTCAGGAGACAACAGCGCTGCACAAATGGCGGCCTGCTGTTCAAGGAACCGCTGGAGCATTTTGTAGGTGGTATTGCGTCTTGTACTAACATCAGTCTTGAGTTTGTGATTCAGGAGCGGTAACATTTTCTGTTTTGACTCGCAAGTTTGTTTTTGACCATTTTGAAACCACTGCCTGGGAGCAGCTCTGCGATCCACATGGTGAGGACATCGATGGCCTCACTCACACCATCACGGACTACATTAACTTCTGTGTGGACAACACTGTACCGACCAAGACCATATGGTGTTGCTCGAACAACAAACCCTGGATCAACCCTGAGATAAGAACACTTCGGAGAGAGAAGAGGATCTTCAGGTCGGGGAACAGGGAGATGCTGAAGTCCGTACAGAGGGAGCTGAGGAGGAAGATCAGAGAAGGCAAGGACAGCTTCAGGAAGAAGATGGAGGACAAGCTGCAACGGCGTGACATCGGCGGGGTCTGGAGAAACCTTAAAACCATCTCTGGGCTCCAGAATACCTCCTCCCAGGCCACGGGGGGCAGGGAGTGGGCGAACAGTCTGAACCTGTTTTTTAATAGGTTTGACCTACCGCCCTCCCCCCCTCCTGCACACCAACCACTGCTGCCTCTAAAGTCATCGAGACCTGCTGTCCACACATCACTCCACCAACACCTCCCCCACTCCCAGCACACAGTCCCCCAACCTGACCCTCACTAAGACCCAGGTGAGGACGGAGCTGAGGAAGATCAAGGCGAGGAAGGCCTCGGGACCGGACGGCATCAGTGCGAAGCTCCTCAAGTTCTGTGCAGACCAGCTGCGTGGGATTGTGGAGCACATCTTCAACCTGAGCCTGAAGCTGGGGAGGGTACCACAGTTGTGGAAAACATCTTGTGTGGTACCTGTACCAAAGACTTCCCACCCCAAAGACCTGAACAGCTACAGACCAGTGGCCCTGACGTCTCACATGATGAAGACCCTGGAGAGACTGCTCCTTGCTCACCTCCGCCCCCTGGTGGGACCAGCGATGGATCCACTCCAGTTTGCCTACCAGCATTGCATTGGGGTGGAGGATGCAGTGATCTTCCTCCTTCACCGTTCCCTGTCCCACCTGGAGAAGCTCGGGAATGCGGTGAGGATCATGTTCTTTGACTTCTCCAGTGCTTTCAACACCATCCAACTGATGATCCTGAAGGACAAGCTGCTGTGCGCAGGGGTGGACCAGCACCTGTCATCATGGATCCTGGACTACCTCACTAACCGGCCACAGTTTGTGAGAACCCGGGATTGTGTGTCTGACACGATCATCGGCAGCCCGGGGTCCCCCAGGGAGCGGTTTTGGCTCCCTTCCTGTTCACCCTTTATACTGCGGACTTCTCACATAACACAACACACTGCCATCTACAGAAGTTCTCTGACGACTCTGCGATCGTTGGCCTCATCTCCAACGGAGATGAAGCTGAGTACAGAGGACTTATCCAGGACTTTGTGGACTGGTGCCATCGGAACTGCCTCCAGATCAACGCGAGGAAAACTAAGGAGCTGGTGGTGGACTGCCGCAGGCAAGGACAACCCCTCACAGCACCAGTAAACATACATGGAACAGACATTGAGATGGTGACATCCTACAAGTACCTGGGTGTTCATCTGAACAATAAACTAGATTGGTCACACAATACCGATGCACTCTACAAGAAGGGACAGCGCAGGCTGTTCCTACTGAGGAGGCTCAGGTCTTTTGGTGTACAAGGGGTGCTCTTGAAGACATTCTATGACACGGTGGTGGCATCAGCCATCACTTGTGGAGTGGTCTGCTGGGGCAACGGCATTACAGCAGCCGATAGGAAGAGACTGAACAAACTGATCAAGAAAGCTAGCTCTGTCCTGGGGCAACGCCTTGACCCAGTGGAGGAGATAGGAGAGAGAAGGATGGTGGCTAAACTGTCATCTCTGCTGGAGTCTTGAGTCCCACCCTATGCAGGACATACTGAACACACTGAGGAGCTCATTTAGCAGTAGACTACATCATCCTAGGTGCACGACCGAGAGGTTTCGCAGGTCCTTCCTACCTACGGCTGTCAGACTTTATAACCTAAGCAGGGCTGCTCGCAGAGATGGCAAAAAAACGTGACAACCTAATAGTATTGAATGCAAAAGACGCAACAGACTTACACAAATGGTCCCCTCCGGTGTACAACTAGGACAATATCAGTCGCTACGGAGGGTGACAAAATGTATGGGTACATATTCATACTATGTAGGACAACTAAGTAGACGGTTATGCTGTTTATTGCATCTAGCTACAATGCTCCGCACTGTGTATATACAGTGATCCCTCGCTACTTCGCGCTTCACCTTTCGTGCCCTCAGTGCATCGCGGATTTTTCAAAAATATTCATCAAAAATTCAAAATTCAGAAATAATGGGCGGGCGCTAGCAGAAGGCAGGGAGACTACATTAGACCATCAGGTATCTACACGGAGAGCCGCACAACTCTCTGTTCGCTGTTGTCGTGTTGGCTGGGCTCGGAAATCTCGCAAGCTGATTGGCCGAGACGTTTCACCCCGCAAGCTGATTGGCCGAGACGTCTCACCCACCTCCTCTCCCTGCCGAGCACCCATGAAGGGAAGGAAGACCGCATTCATTGCTTTTTATCGCTCGTGTTACTTAGTCTCGCCGCGTGGAACTTTTTGCTGTTCTCTTGTGCCATTTTGTGCGAAATAGTCTTCCTGTCGAGCCACTACGCCGCCTCCTGCAGCTTCAGCTCTATCAGAAGCTGCCCTCGATGATCCTGCGCCTCCAGCACCTCACGATGAGGCGTCACCTGAGGAGCAGTAAAGCTCTCATTAACCTGTGCAGTAAATCATTTTCATCTTGAGTTACGTATCTTGTTATAAGAATAAAAGAGTTCTAAAAACATATTTATGTACACTTTGTTTACATCTACGTATGTATGTACACGTACACACACACACACGTATCATATGAGAGTGAGAGAATGAACGTACGTATTGTTTATGGATGACGTCATTGGGGTGTCGCTACTTCGCGGTTTTTCACTTTTCGCGGTCGGTTCTGGAACCCATTAACCGCGATAAGTGAGGGATCACTGTATATTTATATATTTGTGTGTACATATGTATATTCACTGCTCTTATTTTCTTATCTTCTAAATTATTGCTCTGAGTGTTGCTATCCCTGTGCTGTTGCAATCCTGGAATTTCCCCATTGTGGGACTAATAAAGGCTTATCTTAATTGTGGCCTGCCACTGTGCTTCTGTTAAAAAAAAAAAAAAAAAAAGGCAGTAGTGTGCCATACTCTGCCCATAAACCTGGCTACTGTTGGCAGGTTTAATGCACGCTGAGATTGGGTGTGTGTGCACAACACCTGACATGCAGGTATCCCACTAACTGACTGGATACACTTATATTAGCAGCATTATTTACAACAATCAGGTGTTTGTCGGCAATCCCCCATTCACGTGCTGCATTTTGCAGGAGGTCCACGGTGTTTGCCCCGGTGTGACTTTCATATACACTAGGGCTGTAACCAACGATTATTTTGGTAGTCGACTAGTCTATCGACTATTTTTTCAATTAGTTGATGAATCACGATTATTTCTGTCATGTCCATCATCTCTGCTTCCTATTGGCACGGCTCCCGTTCGGGGCTGCAGTGCACATTTAACCTCACCTATTTAAGCCTGCATACCTGTGAAAATCACTTTGTCAGTCTCTGCCTTAATATAACATAGCATATTGTAAAAAGTTCCCATAGCTAAATAAAATAACGACCCACGAAACAAGTTGGAAACTTGAACTTGACGGCTTAATAAAAAGTGTTTGGAGCAACACGTAAAAGTAAAAAAGAAAGCGAACTAGTCTATCTTATTAAAATCTTGATGGATCTGGAAGTTTAAAAGTTCAATTAGGCTTCAGATGAAAATAAAAAGAACTTCTTCCAGTCCAAAATAACCTTTTGCAAAAGCTTTAAGTTAGAGTAAGCCACTCCAGTCATGCTGTTTTCCAGCATAACTGAAACAGCTCAGCTGTCAGCAACCATCATGGAAGAGAGATTATTGTCCGACAGGTAAACTAACATAAATGGCACATACTAACAGTTTAATCAGTTTTCCAAAGCTGAAACAGTCGCTCACTGAAAATAAGAATTGCTAACTTTATTCGCCAAAACTCCCCAACCTTACCAGTGCAGTGTTTATAAGTGGTCCAACTTCAATCATTTATCACCAGTGCGGAGTGCAGCAGAAACCTGCTGACAGGCGACTGAGCCGGCAGACAGAGCGGAGCAAGGAGGGGGAGGCGGATGGATGCATCGTTGTAGTGCTGCTGTGATAATGACAACTCTGCTTTATAGAGTTTGCATTTAACTTGTTTCATTTGTTTATTTTTGGTAAAATGCTCCCATACTTGGGAAAGTTTTGGCCTCTTCTGTGATTTTCTCTCTTCTGTGTCACCATGATGCGCTCCTCTTCTTCTGCACTGGAGCAGTTACAGCTGACTGAACATTTCTGCGGCATGCACATAAACTTTAAAATTAAACAATTCGTCAACAAAACTCTGTGTCGACAAATTTTTATGATCAACGTCATCGATGACGTCAACTAATCATCCATCCACCCATCTTCTACCACTTTTCTGGAGGTCTGGGTCTCGGAGGCAGCAGTTCAAGCAGAGAAGCCCAGACTTCCCTCTCCCCAGCCACCTGCTTCAGCTCTTCAGAAAGGATACCAAGGTGTTCCCAGACCAGCTGGGCGATGTAGTCTCTCCAGAGAGTCCTGGGTCTGCCCTGAGGTCTCCTCCCAGTGGGACAACACCTCAAGTGGGTGACCTCCAGGAGGCATCCTGATCAGATGCCCAAACCACCTCAGTTGGCACCTTTCAGTGTAGAGGAGCAGCAGTTCTACTCTGAGCCTCTCCAGGACGACTGAGCTTCTTGCCCCATCTCTAAGGGTGAGTCCAGCAGTCCTACGGAGAAAGCTCATTTCAGCCGCTTGTATCCACGATCTCATTCTTTCAGTCATTACCCAAAGCTCATGACCATAGGTGAGGGTAGGAACGTAGATTGACCGGTAAATCAACAGCTTTGCTTTCGAGCTCAGCTCCCTCTTCACTACAACAGACTGGTGCAACGTCCGGATCACTGCAGAGGCTGCTCCGATCTGTCTGTCAATCTCTTGCTCCATTCTCCTCTCACTCGTGAATAAGACCCCGAGATACTTAAACTCCTCCACTTGGGGCAGGAGCTTGTCCCCAACCCGACTAATCATTGCAGCCCTAATATACAGCTGCATCTCAGTAAATTAGAATGTCATCAAAAAATGTATTTATTTCAACAATTTAATTAAAAAAATGAAACTCCTATATTATGTAGATTCATTACAGTAATATAATTTGTGTTTTTCTTTTAATTTTGATGGTTATGGCTTATAGCTCATGAAAACCCCAAATTCAGTTTCTCAAAAAATTAGAGTATTACATAAAATTAATTTAAAAAATGGATTTTTAATAGAAATTTTGGCCGACTGAAAAGTATGTACATGTACACACTCAATACTTGGTCGGAGTTCCTTTTGCATGAATTACTGCATCAATGTGGCATAGCATAAAGGCGATCAGCCTGTGGCACCACTGAAGTGTTATGAAAGTTCAGGTTTCTTTGATAGCAGCTTTCAGCTCGTCTGCATTGTTGGGTCTGGTGTCTTTCATCTTCCTCTTGATAATAATCCATAGACTCTCTATGGGGTTTAGGTCAGGAGAGTTTGCTGGCCAGTAAAACACAGTGATACCATGGTCATGGAACCAGATATTGATACTTTTGGCAGTGTGGGCAGGTGCCAAGTCCTGCTGCATATCACAACAGCATGTAAATGAGATAAAATAAAATAGAAATCATAGACAAATGAAAGGTTTCCTCAGAAGAAGCTTCATTTGTTCTTTACAGCAACATATCACTTTATCTCTGTCGTAAGAAAACTCAAATTTGTGCAGCTGTGGACAATAAATGGAGCTTCTTGCTCTAAAAATAATCACATTTAACCACAGAGATAGGAGGTGATGGTGGGGGGCAGGATTCACTACTCACTGCTGAGATGGACAGGTCTGTTCTGCTGTCTATTCGTTGCCGTTTCTCCAGACTGGCCGCAAAATGAACTTGCTGTGGACGGAGTCTTGCTCTGCTCCGGGTTTGGTACAGGAGAAGCCCCCCACCATGGCATTTCTTCCCACTGGGCTGTGGTGTGAACTGAGGCAGGACGGGAGACCGACTGATGGGAGGGACGGTCTGCGGCTTATCCTTTACTGGGCCAGCAGCGGAGCCCGACTCCGTCCACGGTGACAGTAGACCAATGAGCATACACTGTGTGCAGATAGTGCTTATGGGAGTTGTAGTTTCATTGTCTGACATTGCGATAGCTTTAATATTTTAGATGCTGTTTGAGAAAACTACAACCCACCAAAGTGGCTAGTGGGAGTCGCTGTCTTACCGGCCACTGCTGAAATCTACCCACCATTGGCGGTTGTCGGGTGTTAATGTCAAGCCCTGATTGTGGGACTTACTGAATAGCTGAACTTGAGCTAAAGAAAAACCTCTTTAATTCTTCTTGGATTTGCTGCCTTTGTCCTGAAATGATGAATGTGACACATGATTACATGGAGAGTAGGGCTGGGAACGATCCCTAATTTCCAGAATCGATTCGATTCTGATTCTTGAGATTCTGAATCGATTCGATCCCGATTCGATCTGGGGAATTACCATTTTAATAGCCATTTTACTTCCCATGAAACAAAAATCTTCGAGACCTAATGCTGCAAATTGTACCAAGAATCTTCTAACTTTGTTAATACATAAATTATCACATATAGAACTGACCCAAAATCAGTTACAATAATGCACTTTTTATTATTTAACTTATCATTTCATAAAGTGCTCACAGGTGCTTTCTTTAGTGCAAAGGGTGTGTTGTGTCAAGTTCACCACCCAGAGTAAGTAAACAAATTCAATGCATGAACCATGCAGACATAATCTCACTGTATTTCAGTCCCTCCAGGATTTTGTCAGCTGTTTTTGTGATTGTTGTGGCCCAAAAAGCCTGGATTTGTGGGAGTTTTTCCAAAAAGTTATGGCACTTTTAGAGTTTTTTTTGCACTCAAAGTTGTGTGAGGAAGTACAAATTTTAAAGCAGCTGCTTTTTCCATAGTTTACAGTGATGCTATTCTATGTAACACCACAAGAAAAGTACAGGATTGCCAAAATTTTCTTGTTAAACGGTGATTTATTTAGAATTAAATGCTCAGTAAAATTGTAAAAAAAAAAAAAAAAATGACCAATATTGTGTTCTTGCTGAGAACTTTAAAAAAGAAATAAAAGAATTTGTCATTACAACAACTAAATTGCATTGAATGCATGTTAGTGTGGAGAAAGTGATGGCAGCACCTCCTTGAATCTTGAATTTGAAGGTCTTCTTCTGTGCTGAAATCCACATGAAGCAGGGATGCTCCTCCACTGACGACCTCTGACCTTCAGAAGGTCTCCGTGAGGATGAAGCTTCCAGTCTTCACACATCTGAAGGCAGATAAAAAGAATAGATTTCACAGTAAAATTAACATTCATATTTTTAGATCGCCACACCACAGTAGGGTTTAATAATTTAGGGGTTTTTTTTATATTTTAACTACAAATTAACTTTCAATGTTGGAAAAGGGTTTCAGTTCATTTCCTGAGAAGGTTTGTTCATTTCAATTTAGTTCTACTGAGTAAAAATAGCTTGTTGTACTGCAGCCTTTATTAATTTTATTGTGATTTATTCTCTTCACATCGCTTAAGTGGCAGAAGTCCATAATCTCATAAAATATACCTTAATTCTGCATTTATTCACAGCGCTTAACCAACAGTTCTCTCTGTGTCCATAGTTTGTAAAAGAAACCATCATCATGCCAGATAAATTATTAATTGACGACACAAACGTTAAAAGAAACAAATATTATACTTACAGTCTCAGCAGCTCCAAGTCTCTGCTTCACGGGTTTCAGTCTCCGCGCATTTTCCGTTTATCAGTCGTCAACTTTATGTTCCAACACAGCGCTGCATGGAGTAAAAGTCCGTTTATCCCCGCTTTATGAAAAATATTAAGAAGCTGTTGAGGACAGTCTATACGGTGACTTTTGCTGCTAAATTAAGAGACGCACGTTATTAACTCCGTGTCATGTAAACACAAAAGACGTGTGCACGCGCCGCAGGGAACACACAAGTTTTATTTATGAAAAATATTCAGAAGCTGTTGAAGACAGTCTTTACGGTGACTTTTGTTGCTAAATTAAGAGACGCACGTTATTATCTCCGCTCGTGTAAACACGAAAGAGCACGCGCGGCAGGAAACTCTTGCCGGATGAGAACCGTTTTAACACCACAGAAGAAGAACTAGCATATCCGTTAGCTTGCTAGCTCCGTTAGCGCGTCGGTTGTTTATGCTTCTCGGCCGTTGTTCCTGGCTCACTGACCCGGTTTTGACCCGATTATACTCAGCAGACGTTCACAAATGTAAAAATATTATATTAAAACATATTAATATTAAAAGATCGATCCGCGGATTTTGTGGATCGATATCGGCTCAGTCAAACATGGAATCAGAATCAGAATCAGAATCAGGTTTATTGCCATTGTTCATGTAGTACACAAACTAGGAATTTGTCTCGGTACAATGCTGCAACATTAAACATGATAAGATAAGAGAAATAAACTATACATGTAATAAAGTGTAGGATAAGATTAAGTGATACTGGTCAACAGTTAAAATATATATTAGCCAGCAGCAGATACTGTGGAGAACTATATAGTGCAGTCGGTAATGCAGGAAGAAAACAGTGATGATTGACATGAGTCTGGTTGAGCTGCTGTACATGGTGCACGAGAGTCACTTAGTGTTCAGCAGTCTAATGGCAGAGGGGAAGAAGCTGTTCATGTGACGGGAGGTTTTAGTCTGGATGGACCGAAGTCTTCTACCAGAGGGGAGGGGGGCAAACAGTACGTGACCAGGGTGTGAGGGATCGGCTATGATCCGGCCAGCACGCCTCCGGGTCCTGGAGATGTACAGATCCTGGAGAGATGGGAGCTTGCAGCCGATGTATCGGCTGCAATGTATCGGCTGCAATGTATCGATCCATATCGATATATTGATCTTTTGAACCCACCCCTAATGGAGAGAGTAACAATAGCCACAGTTACATGGACAAAATTTCTTCAATCTGATTACAGTTCATATTAGAACTTTACTGTTTACATGGAGCGTGAAAAAGTTGATCCAATTAGGACGTGCGTTTCCATGTGTCACATGTTTGAACGGACTAAATCATTTTGACATGTGCACAATTATCCAACATTCCGGAAACAGAAGAAGAAGCAACTTCCGACGTAAACAAACCCCACTTCGTGTCTTTCTCTTTTTGAAATGGACCTGTATTATGTTATTCAGACTCTACTTTTGCTTCTGCTGGTCTCCGTAATGAAGCTACAAGTACATACTTCTGCATATGATGAACAGAGGGAGACAGCAGGACAATACAGACCAGTTTTGTTTTGCTCCCGCCATGTCTTCCGCTAGCTGCTGTAAAGGCGGAAATACGTCACGTCGACGTGTGGTTGACGTACAGACATGCGCAGTAAACATATTTTCTGCTCAACCTTCAGAATAAGTATTTATATGCGCACCAATCGGATTAACAATCAGCATAACCCACCCATCTCAATCGGAATGAAATTTTGATCCAAATGAACATGATTGGGTCAGAATATTCAGATTGGCGTGCTTACATGAAGCATTTTTATTCCGATCAGGCTTTCAAGCCTGTTACTTGTGTCCATGTAAACATGGCTAGTGACTCAGAGTGACTCCAGTCTCTTTGCTGCCCTTCTCTGTGAGTGGGTGACATTGATCCACATGTGCTTCACCAGTTAGTCTACCATCAAGATAGAAGTGGTACTTCTATCAGCTAGGAGCCTTGGTACAAGCTGTTCCCTATGCCCTTTGAATTAGACATGCTAATTGTAACAATTTTTTTTACTTTCGTTAACAACATGCTGTTTAACCCCGCAGCTGTCTGTTGTAAGAGGAGATTCTGTGTCATTCCCCTGATGAGCACAAATGCACCTCTGGCTACTGTTCCTCTTCCTCTCTCAAAAAGCCATCCAACTTCCTGTGCTGTACAATGAGGAAAAGAACAAAAGCAGTTTGCACAAAGCATTGTCACTGAAGTGGAACAAAATGATTGGTACATGTTAGATGGAAAAGTTGTTGGCTGGTATAAAAAGTTGGTTTCTGTCTGTACTGACATTTGATTCTTAGTAAACTGTTACAATGCCATGAAGGTCTCCACACTAGTCTCTCCAAAAGACTGTAAAGCACTGTTAAAGCAGACCGTAATTAGAGGAGGAACTCAGAGAATTTAACTTTTCTATAAAGTTCTTTGATTTAGTTATGTTTTTAAACTACATTTATTCTGAATGTGATTATTTTCCCCACTATAGGTAGTTGATTTTTTTTTTAAGACAAGCAAGCTAAGAGCACAAGTTTAGTGACTAATGAGCAAAAAAGTAAGTGTATTGCAACACTAAGATTTTCATCTTAAAGTAATGTTTCCAAAATTATTTTGATACAACAACCTTTGACTGTGAATGTGAACATTAGAGGTGTGAATCTTCAGTGGTCTCATGATTTGACTCAATTACGATTCAGGCATTAATGATTCCAATGCAGAACAATTCATGCTGCATCTCTATACAGCTTCAATTTTTTTTAACTTTTTCAATGTAATGCCTTGTTAGATTTCACCATATATTTTTGCTATTAAAGGAAAAGCACTGGGTTGCTGTGTGGATGAAGTAAAGTTAGTTCTTTAGTGTCACCAAACTTGCTACTCAGGTTCACCTTGGGATCCTGACCTACAACTATGGGTTGTACAAAATTATTTTTGTTGTATATTCATGGATGATAGGCTTTTCATGAATGAATGAATCTTTATTTTCGGATAGATTAGATTAAAAATTTAAAAGAAAGGAACAGAATAATATAACAAAGGGAAAAAAAATCCAACAAGGTCAAATTAAACAATAACTCCTCAGATTATACAATTCAACATAAGTTATCCGAAATGGGTGATGGCTGAAGCCGCAGCTTATATTGCCCACCCATGTTCCATCTAAGAATTCAAAAGGAAAATAAAATAAAAGTGATTACAAATCAGAACAAAGCCAAGACAAAACGTGACAAAAAACTAAGTAACAGCACAACACAGACTGGATATGATAATCCTTATGTGATTTTACATATCGTTTTGTATATACAGTGGGGCAAAAAAGTATTTAGTCAGCCACCAATTGTGCAAGTTCTCCCACTTAAAAGATGAGAGAGGTCTCCAATTTTCATCATAGGTATACCTCAACTATGAGAGACAAAATGAGAAAAAAAAATCCAGAAAATCACAATGAAGGATTTTTAATGAATTAATTGGTAAATTCCTCAGTAAAATAAGTATTTGGTCAATAACAAAAGTTCATCTCAATACTTTGTTATATACCCTTTGTTGGTAATGACAGAGGTCAAACGTTTTCTGTAAGTCTTCACAAGGTTTTCACACACTGTTGCTGGTATTTTGGCCCATTCCTCCATGCAGATCTCCTTTAGAGCAGTGATGTTTTGGGGCTGTCGCTGGGCAACATGGACTTTAATCTCCCTCCAGAGATTTTCTATGGGGTTGAGATCTGGAGACTGGCTAGGCCACTCCAGGACCTTGAAATGCTTCTAACGTAGCCACTCCTTCGTTGCCCGGGTGGTGTGTTTGGGATCATTGTCATGCTGAAAGACCCAGCCACGTTTCATCTTCAATGCCCTTGCTGATGGAAGGAGGTTTTCACTCAAAATCTCACAATACATGGCCCCATTCATTCTTTCCTTTAAACGGATCAGTCGTCCTGGTCCCTTTGCAGAAAATCAGCCCCAAAGTATGATGTTTCCACCCCCATGCTTCACAGTAGGTATGGTGTTCTTTCTCCTTCAAACATGACAAGTTGAGTTTTTACCAAAAAGTTCTATTTTGGTTTCATCTGACCATATGACATTCTCCCAATCCTCTTCTGGATCATCCAAATGCTCTCTAGCAAACTTCAGACGGGCCTGGACGTGTACCGGCTTAAGCAGGGGGACACGTCTGGCACTGCAGGATTTGAGTCCCTGGCGGCGTAGTGTGTTACTGATGGTAGCCTTTGTTACTTTGGTCCCAGCTCTCTGCAGGTCATTCACTAAGTCCCCCCTTGTGGTTCTGGGATTTTTGCTCACCGTTCTCGTGATCATTTTGACCCTACAGGGTGAGATCTTGTGTGGATCCCCAGATCGAGGGAGATTATCAGTGGTCTTGTATGTCTTCCATTTTCTAATAATTGCTCCCACAGTTGATTTCTTCACACCAAGCTGCTTACCTATTGCAGATTCAGTCTTCCCAGCCTGGTGCAGGTCTACAATTTTGTTTCTGGTGTCCTTTGACAGCTTTTTGGTCTTGGCCATAGTGGAGTTTGGAGTCTGACTGTTTGAGGTTGTGGACAGGTGTCTTTTATACTGATAATGAGTTCAAACAGGTGCCATTAATACAGGTAACGAGTGGAGGAAAGAGAAGCCTCTTAAAGAAGTTGTTACAGGTCTGTGAGAGCCAGAAATTTTGCTGGTTTGTAGGTGACCAAATACTTATTTTACCAAGGAATTTACCAATTAATTCATTAAAAATCCTTCAATGTGATTTTCTGGATTTTTTTTTTCTCATTTTGTCTCTCATAGTTGAGGTATACCTATGATCAAAATTGGAGACCTCTCTCATCTTTTAAGTGGGAGAACTTGTACAATTGGTGGCTGACTAAATACTTTTTTGCCCCACTGTATGTTTGGAGTATTTCTTCCTTTAGTTTTTGTTTAAATTGTCCAAGCGTTGTACATGATTTTAATTCAGGTCCAAAAGCATTCCACAATCAGACTCCTTGCACTGAGAGACAGTGTTGCTTGGTGGTAGTTCTCACTGAAGGTTTTTGAAATATATATGTTCCTCTGAAATGATATTGTTTCTCCCTTATTTGGAACAACTTTTGGATATTTGCGGGCAGTGATAGATTCTTCGCTTTAAACATTATTACTGCAGTTTTAAAATCAACCAGATCTTTCAACTTGAGCCCTTTTAATTTAAGAAAAAGTGGGTTTGTTGATTCCCTGTAAGCAGCTTGGTTTATTATTCTAATAGCTCTCTTCTGAAGCATAAAGACTAGATATGTTTGTTTTATATGTATTTCCCCATACTTCAGTACAATATGGTGTACTGATGATAGGCTTTTCATAATTTGGTTCTGCCTCAATAAATGCATGGAAAGGTTGAAAACTCTCCTTCAGCAACACAAGTGCATTGCCCGTTGAAAGCAAGTACTCCTGTGTAAAACACGTCGCCAATTAGGCTAGAGGTGTAGCCTGTATGTAGGCAATCACATACGGCTGTCGCGATAACCGCAATTTTGTAATACCGCACTATGGACATGCCTACCGTGGAGGAAAACAACCAACTGCAACAAACACGGTATATGTGTCCCTATTGATTATTAAATAAATTGCTAAATGAAGTGTATTTTTATTACCAACAGCATGTTTGCACCCGGTACTCTAGAAGCTTCCACAGCACACGGTGCTGCTGCCATTTGGGGTACTCTCTCCAGACGGACTCCAGCAGGCAGCTAGTGGTGAAAGCGTTTGGACTCCTTGTTAAATACAGCTGTAACAGTGAGCACTGAAAGCGCACAAAGCATGCTATTTCCTTCTGAGCAGAGTGTGTATGATCCTGACTGTGTATGCTCTGTGTATGAGCTCCGAGAGCAGCTTGTTTGAACGAGATTCTTCGGACAGCGGCAAAAGTCACGGAGACGAGAGCCACGCAGGGTCCTGTACGGAGACTGTCCCTCTTATAAGCTGAATGTCGCTGCAGTCTCCAGTCCACACACCCTGTAGTTACCACTTTTAACAGAATCAGCAGTTCATGCCTGTATAAAGAGCGGCGCACCACACAGTTGTAACACACACACATAAAGTTGAGAGTGGAGCTGCTGCGAGACTCTCGCGGCTTCCCTTAATTGCCACATAAGTTATAAACCCTGTTTAAATTACTAATCCACAGGGTCCTAAAAAACATTTGCAATAATACCGCATACCGCAGTGTTGAGCTGTCCACCGTCACTGCAGAGGAAATTCCTCTACCACGACAGCCCTATGGCTGTATATGATGTGCGATTGATCTGGCCATTCCGCTCCACAATCATGGTGGTATTATTATTACGTTTTAAATTTTTAGATACTCGCATGAGCACACTGGGACGAGTGTCATTAGGGACTCGCGGTCTTGCAACAGACAGTGGTAGCACATAGGTGAAGCAACAGGTGGGTCTCCCATCTACCACTGACTGTTAAGGCTGGCCTTGCCTGCACGCGAAGGATCGCGGTCGGCCGGTCTGGCTGCTCCTTCTCCTGGTGTGTTCTGTGTTTGATACACTGGTGTTCTTTATCAGACCCCGCGTCCCTGCTGGCACTCCTCCCGGTGTGCTCGCGCCTTATGTTCTCCACATATGCCGAATTATTGTTTAGATTTTACGCAGTCACGACAACATTATATCATAATTTCTTAAACATTAAATCTTCACTTTTATCTTTATTTTTTGGTCCAATTTGCCACTTTTCACTTCCTTGTTTTGTTCACGGAGTGCTGTGGTGACTGGTCATGATGCTGTGTATTATCCAATCATCAAGGAGTCAATTCGAAATGCCGCCCTTACTTCTAGAAGCCTGGACATGAAGAGACAGCGTGATGGCTGAAGTTTTATTGATAATAATTGCATATTTTGTCTGAGCAACTCCATACTCAGGGATGCACATCCTTGTAACCTCAGCAAAATGTGTATAAAATCTTAGGTTAGTCCAGTGCTTCTCAATTATTTTTTGGAAAGCCCCCCCTAGGAAAGAGAAAATATTTCGCGCCCCCCCAACTCACCGCAGTGACTATAAATAAGATCATTATCTATAAAAATTGTATAAGTATACCTAAAATTGTATCCTTCTTAACATTAACAAAAGAAAAAAGCAATATAAATCAACTTTCAACAAATATTAACTTTATTTTGCCACACAGAAACCCTGTTATAGTCTAAAACAGAAAAAAAAAAACTTAAAGTGCATCAAAGTGCCTGAAATAAAAAATATGTCAATCCTTATTTAAACTAGAAACATTTTTGACCAACTGAACCATTTGATGCTGAGAAAAATAATTCAATCAATAAATAATATTAAATGTAAATTGATCTGGAACACAGGAGTACCAATATATTTAACATTTTAGTCTGAAGAAAAAGGTAGAAAAAGGCAGTATCAACTCCTCTGCAATTGTGTGGGGTTTTTTGCACTGCGCAATTTGGTGCGCCACTTTAAATGATGCTGAAAGTGCTCGCTGGTTTACTGATGTAGCGTTCACAAAGCGGGATGATTGTTGGCCGTACTCCGCACGTTTTCGCTGAAAAAAATCAAGCGGCTTATCAACGTGTTGAGGATGTAATGTCTGTAGGTGACGTCTTAATTTATTTGGCTTCATGCTGTCCGCTGCCAACACTTTCAGACACAGTGAACACACCGGTCTTTCCTCGTCTCCCGCCGTAGTCAGAGTGAAGCCAAGCGCTAGATAAGCTTCGTCATATTTCCTCGTCTTAGCTTTTGGGAGACTTTCATTTGTCTCTTTACCTGTGTCTCTCTCCGCCTTTCTTTTCGTTACTGTTAAATATTTCTCCATGGTGTCTCTCGAGGGGTTTGTTGACAGCAATTTAAAAAGTTTTAAACTCCCGCACAGACTTTGACAATGAGAGCGCCACTGCACCACCTGCTGCCATGGATGTGCAATTACACTTTACACGGCAAAAGCAAAGCCTGTTCCCCGGGGTCACACGCGCCCCCCCCCGGCAGAAGGACTGGGTTAGTCTGACGAATGGTTTGAGAGATACAGCAGGGAAAATAAATATTGAGCATGTCAACATTTTTCTCATTGAACATATTTCTGATGGGGCTGTTGACCTGAGATTTTCACCAGATATCAGTAACAACCCAAGTAATCATACATACAAAGAAATCAAGGCAACTGTGTTGACAAAGCAAGTTATATTTAATAAAGTGGAATGGCACAGGGAATTCATCATGCATCATTTCACCATGCATTGGTGAAACCAGGGAATTCATCATGCATCATTTCACCATGCATTGAACATGCATGGTGAAATTCATTTAATATTTAGTAGAAAAGCCTTTGTTGTAATAACAGCTTCCAGATGCCTCCTGTGTGGAGAAACTAGGTGCAGGTGCAGGCATTGCTCAGGAGTGATTTTTGCCCATTCTTCCACACACCGTCTTCAAATCTTGAAGGTTCTGTGGGTGTCTTCTATGAACTCTGATCTTTAGTTTGTTCCAGAGATTTTAAATTGGATTCAGGTCAGGTGACTGACTGGGCCATTCTAGCAGCTTTATTTTCCTTTTCTGGAGCCAGTTGAGAGCTTCCTTGGCTGTGTGTTTGAGACCATTGTCTTGCTGAAATGTTCACCCTCGTTTCATCTTCAGCATCTTGGCAGATGGCAACAGGTTCTTATCAAGGATGTCTCTCTACATTTGTCCATTCATCTTTCCTTCAATTATATGAAGTCTGCCCCACACCATGATGCTCCCACCTCCAAACTTCACTGTTGGTATGGTGTTTTTGGGTTGATGTGCAATGCCATTTCTCTTCCAAACATACTGTGTGTTGTGGCAAACAAAAAGTTTGATTTTGGTCTCATCTGACCAGACTATATTCTCCCAGTATTTTACTGGCTTGCCCAAGTGTTGTGCAGCAAACTTTAAATGACATTCATCATGCTTTTCTTCAGCATTGGAGTCTTGATTGATGAGCGGGCATAGAGCCCACGTTGGTTGAGTGCATTACTTATTGTTTTCTTTGAAACAGAAGTACCTGTTAACTTTTGGGTAGCTCTTCTGATAATTCTTTTGACTCCTGTCAGAAATCTTGCGAGGAGCTCCTGGTTGTGGCCGGTTTACGGTAAAATGATGTTCTTTCCATTTCCGAATGATGGCTCCAACAGTGATCACTGGAACATTCAGCAGTTTAGAAATGCTCCTGTAACCAATGCCATCATTATGTTTTGCAACAATAAGGTTGTGGAAATCTAGAGAGAGCTCTTTGCTTCTACCCATCATGAGTTCTTTGTGGTGTGACAATCTGATATTCACAGACCTTTTTAAAGACTGTCAATACTTAACCAGCTGAAATTAATTTGCACTGATGGGGGATGTGATGGCTTCCTAAATTCTGATGGATTTCAGCTGGTTTGTTGGCTTTCTATGCCTTTTTGCACCTCTTTTTCTTCATGTGTTCAATACTTATTCCATGTATCATTCCATTTTATTAAATACAACTTGTTTTGTGAACACAGATACCTTAATTTCTTTGTATGTATGGATTACTTGGGTTGTTGCTGATATCTGGAGAAAATCTCAGGTTAATGGCTCCATCAGAAATATGTTTAATGAGAAAAATGATGATGTGTTCTATACTTATTTTGCCCATGTATGTGAGGAATGAACACACAGACAGATGTTCCTTGCATTTATAGATAGATATTGGGATCTTCAAAGAAAACAGGCGGGGGTTATTGCACTTGCTTCAGAGTACTCTTGTTGAAGTGGAATCAGCTGGGGAAATATGATATCCCATGTGACGTAACACATTTCTGTTCCATTTATTTTACTAAATTATATTGGAAGTAAATTAATGAGTCATTACAAATATGTTACTTTAAAAGTACCAAGTTGTGACATATGGAGGGCCAGAAGTGACAAAATGAAATGAATAAATAAATAAATTTAAAAACTTCACTTTTTCTCCTCCTTCAAACATCAGGGTCTGTGAATAGGCCCACCCACATCCCACAAGGCTAATAATAGCTAGTGGTACATCAAACACAATAAATCCTGTGATACAAAAGAGTTACCGGTTGAAGGACACCCCCAGTTTTATGCACAGTGGTCGAGGATTATGACTGAAACTGCATCAGTTCTTGAAAGCACTTAAATGGTAAAAATTTAGGCAAGAGGCAGTTCTTGTACCTGATTAGCTCAACACTATGGACCCGTTATGGTGACATCACCAAAAGTGCTCTGTCTAAACTTGCCTTTTTCCAAGAGGCTGAGCTTAACTGAAAGTTCACAGCCTAACAAAAATACAGACATGATGCATTTGACTGATTTCATTCTTGATAGGTCTTGTAAGTTATATTTAAAAAAAAAAAAAACATGTTACAGACCTGTTAACAAGAAAGGGGGGAAAAATCCATTTTTGTCAGAATGTCACTTTAAGGCAGGCCTTAGTTCATAGAAGTTTAGCACCGATGTATCCTCATTTCTCCCATGTTTCTCATCTAGACTTGCTCATCCCCCTTTCATTATTATTTTTTACAAATACACTAAGTAGCAAGAATATCTATTTTTGTTGTCTCCACAACTCCCTCTCGTAAAATTGTGTTAATTCCCTTCACACACCATGTGGTGTTTTGGGTTGGCACCCATCTCCGTTTTCTATGACCCAAGGCCACACTGCCACTGTAACTAGTGATGAAGTCCTCTGCTAGTTCTGTATGACCAGGCTGGGGCTTCAACCCACAATCTTCAGGCTATGGGGCAGATAAGATAAGATAAGATAAGATAAGATAAGATAAGCCTTTATTAGTCCCACAACGGGGAAATTCCAGGATTGCAACAGCACAGGGATAGCAACACTCAGAGCAACAATCAGAAGGCAAGAAAAAACAAGCAAGCAAGAGCAGCTAATATACATATGTACATATTACTATAAAATATATATATACACACACACACACACAGACACACAGTGCAGAGCATTGTAGCTGGATGGAATAAATATATGAATATATGAACACACAGTGCAGAGCATTGTAGCTAGATGGAATAAATATGTAAATATATAAACACCCACAGTACGGAGCATTGCAGCTAGGTGGAATAAATATGCAAGTATATAAACACACACAGTGCGGAGCAATGTAGCTAGATGGAATAATATGTAGATATATAAAAACACAGTGCGGAGCATTGTAGCTAGATGGAATAAATATATAGATATATAAATATAAACACACCCAGTGCAGAGCATTGTAGCTAGATGGAATAAATATGTAAATATATAAACACACACAGTGCAGAGCATTGTTGCTAGGTGGGATGAAACAGCATAACCGTCTATTTAGTTATCCTACATGGTATGATTATGTGCCCATACATATTCTCACCCTCCATAGCGACCGGTATGTTCCTAGTTGTATGCCGGAGAGGACCATTGTGTAAGTCTATTGCATCTTTTGCATTCAAAAAAAAACAAAAAAAAAAACTATTAGTTTGTTACGTCTTTTTGCTATCTCTGCGAGCAGCCCTGCTTAGGTTGTACAGTCTGACAGCCGTTGGTAGGAAGGACCTACGAAACCTCTCGGTTGTGCACCTGGGATGATGTAGTCTGCTGCTAAATGAGCTCCTCAGTGCATCCAGTATGTCCTGCATAGGGTGGAACTCGGACTCCAGCAGAGATGACAGTTTAGCCACCATCCTTCTCTCTCCTATCTCCTCCATCGGATCAAGGCGTTGCCCCAGGACAGAGCTAGCTTTCTTTTTTTTTTCCACAATATCTTTATTGAACCTTTTTTTTTTTTTTAACAAACATGATACAAACAATCAAACACTAACACTAAAGTACTACAAAAAAAAAAATACCCTAAAAACACCAACAACCACCAACAAAATCAAGTCTTCAACAATGCTCCTCTGTTTAGTCTAGACAATCCAATACATTAGTATACATATTATGTTCACCAGTTTGGAATTTACAAGGTCCACACACATCATTCACCTTCTTCTTCAAGAGTTATGTTTAAATTTTTTACATAATCAATAAAAGGTCTCCATATATTCTCAAACACAATTTCCTTTGATTTCAGTATATATGTTATTCTTTCTAATGGAAGGTTTGTTAACATCTGTCTTAACCACTGAGTCACATCTGGTCTATGAGTCTTTTTCCATAATAGTGCAATACATTTTTTGGCATTAAGCAAACTGAGGTCTATGAATGTTCTTTCACTTTTATTGAAATTATGCTTTTCTGGGTACAGACCCAACAAAAACAGTTTAGGATTCAATATGATTTGTTTTGAGATTATTTTTTCAATTGTTACCCTCACCTCCTCCCAAAACATTCTTATTAATCTACATTCCCATAAACAATGAAATAGGGTTCCTTTACTTTCCATGCATTTTGTGCATGTATCTGGTATATTTTTGTTATATCTATTTAACTCCTCCGGTGTAACATACATCCGCATTAACCATTTGAAATGTATCAATTTAAGGCGTGCATTTATTGATTTGGTTTGAGCTTCTGTACAAGCCAATTCCCATTGTTCCTCTGAAATTTCAATTTGCAGATCTTCTTTCCAGTAGTTTAATCTTTTCAGTGAATTTTCACTTGAAGATAGTGTCAATGAGTTATAAAACTCTGAAATAATACCCTTTCTTTTACTATCTTTCATCATCATTTTTTCCAAGGATGAATAAATAGGTCGAGTGAGAGCTTTATTTTGATTTGATCGAATAAAGTTTCTAAGTTGAAGATATTTAAAAAAATGTGTTCTATTGAGATTAAATTTGATCCTCAGCTCTTCAAAAGACATTATGTTGTCTGCACATGGCAAATATAAATCCTGAATCTTTTGTATCCCTTTTAAATTCCATACTTTAAATACAGCGTCCGCTCTCCCTGGTTTAAAATATTGATTACCCCATATTGGACTAAATTGTGACAATAACTGTGGTTCTTTTAAATAGTTTTTAGCTTCACACCATATTTTGATCATATGCTTTACAAATGGATTTTTAACTTGTTTTTGTAATTTTTTTGCCGAATCTGAGTATATGAATATGGGAAGAGGTAAAGGTAAATTGTATGATTCCATTTCAGTCCAGTGAGGGAGATCATTTGATGAAAAATAATATGTCATAGACCTCAGTTGTGCCGACCAATAGTACAACATAAAATTTGGACATTTCAGACCTCCACGATCAAATGGTAAATATAATAAAGACAAACGTAATCTAGCCCTCCTGTTGTTCCATATAAATTCCACTAACTTTTTTTTTATTCTTGAGAATAGATCTAAAGGTGGTGATAAGGGAATGTATTGAAATAAATAAAGTATTTTAGGTAAAATATTACTTTTAAGTATATTGATTCTCCCGATCATCGACATTGGTAGTGACATCCATCTCTGAGTTAACTCATTGATATCTGACATTAAGGCTTCATAGTTGACACTGGCGACTGATTCTAGCTTAGGCATAATTTGGATTCCTAAATATTTAAACTGATTTACAACACTGAATTGATTTACCTCAGGGGCTGGGTAATTTCTCTGGGTCTCATTTAGCATTAATATTGAAGATTTAGTTTTATTTATTTTATATCCTGATATTTCCCCAAAATTCTTTATTAAATTCAACAAGGTTGGAATTGATTTTTTTAGATTCGACATAAACAAAATTATATCATCGGCGTACAGGGAGATTTTATGTTCTGTTGGTCCAACTTTAATTCCATATATTTGTGAATGTAAACGTATCGCTATCGCTAAAGGTTCAATTGCCATAGTAAACAGTAAAGGTGAAAGTGGACAGCCTTGTCGACATCCTCTATTGATTTTTATTGGTTTTGAAATATTGTTATTTGTTAGGATTTCTGCTGTAGCATTATTGTATATTATTTGAACCCATTTTATGAAATTATTTCCAAGTCCAAACCTTTGTAGGACTTCAAAAAGAAAGGGCCATTCAACTCTATCAAAGGCCTTTTCGGCGTCCAATGATAGGAGAGCTGTATCCGGTGCTTCTTTATTAAAATAAATAATATTAAATAGTCTTCTTACATTATGGAAGCCTTGTCTACCCTTTATAAAGCCATTCTGATCTCGATTAATAATATTTGGTAAAATTTCTTGTATTCGTCTTGCTAAAATTTTACAGATTATCTTAAGGTCGGCGTTTAATAGGCTTATTGGTCTCATATTTTCACATTTATTAGAGGGCTTACCTGGTTTTGGCAACAGTATAATTAAGGCATTATTTATGTATGATGGTAAATTATTATTTTGAAATGCTTCTAAAACCATTTCCAAAAAAGGTTTTATTAATTTATTCTTAAATTTTTTATAAAGGTCTACTGGAAGACCATCTGGTCCTGCACTTTTTCCTGATTTCATATTATCAATGGCTAGCCCAACTTCTTCTTGACTAATTTTAGACTCCAATATCTCCCTGTTTTCATTTGGAATACACGGTATAGATAGTTCGTTCAAAAACCCATTTAGTTTTGTTAAATCAGGTTCATTTTTGGTATCATATAATTTTTCATAGTAATCTCTAAAGGCTCTATTAATTTCTAAAGGATCTATAACTACCTGTCCCTTACTTATAATACTGGTAATTGGTGTTTTAATTTCCAATTGTTTAATCTGCCATGCTAATAATTTTCCTGATTTTTCACCTTGTTCATAAAAAGATTGTTTCAATCTTAGAAGACTCGAGGCAGCTCTATTCGCTGATTTTTTGTCGTATTCAGCTCTCAAAATCAGTAATTCATTCTCCAACCTTGGGTCACTTCCTGCATACACTTTTTCCTGAAGACTTTTTATTTTATGTTCCAATTTAGCTCTCTCCTCTCGAGTCTTCTTAGATTTTGATCCTGTATAACTAATAATATGTCCCCTAATAAAAGCTTTGAAAGCCTCCCACTTTACACATGCTGATGTTTGTGTAGTATTGATGTCAAAGAACTCGTCTATCTGTTTTTCTATATACTTGACAAATTCCTCATCCTGAAGCCATTTATGCTGAAATTGCCATCTACCTGATTCCTTTGTCAATTTTTTATCTACATATATTAGACAACAGGGTGCATGATCAGAAATCACGATGTTATCATAAAAGCAGTTTTGAATCTTGGACCTTAATTCTGTGGAAATCAAAAAATAATCAATACGTGAGAATGTCTTGTAGGTACTGGAATAACAAGAATAGGCTTTAACTTGTGGTTTCATTTCTCTCCATATATCTAACAATCTCAATTCTTTCATAAAATGATTAATAGTCATCCTACATCCAATGTGCGTACAATCCAGTCCTGTTGATCTATCCACACCTGGATTCAATGTACAATTAAAATCCCCTGCTATTATATGTTGCCCTGTAAGTGATGATAAGATGAGAAATAAATTAGCAAAGAACTTCTGATCATCTATATTGGGACCATATAAGTTCACAAGATTTATATTTTCTAATAGCAAAGAACCTTGAATGATTACATATCTTCCAAATTTGTCTCCAATTACATTTTTCACCTGAAAAGGAACTGATTTATGTATGAGAGTCATAACTCCCCTGGCTCGGGATGAAAATGAAGAGGTGAATACACTTCCCTGCCATCTACTCCTAATTCTTTTAACATCCTCCTCTATCAGATGAGTTTCTTGTAAAAACACAATTCTTGAACCCATGTCCTTTATTTTAGTCATAACTTGTTTAAGTTTTTTTAAATTTTGTAGACCTCTGCAATTCCATGAAGTTAAATTAAGATTAACACTTTGGTCCATGATCAATAGAGAGTTTGGGATTACCTTGCAGTGTAAACATGCTCATACAGAGAAGCAAAAACATGAGTGGTTGAACATTCATCCTACAAACTACACACAAACAAATTTCCCCTTCCCACACTTGTGGCAAACCCCCCAAAATCAAAAGAAAAATTCTGTCTCCCGATATAGCCATCGACTGTTCCACACCCACGGGGAACAGCCTAAGCCACTCCTTCTTCATCCTCCCAATCACCCCAACTCTACTGCTTTTAATGACGTAACATTAACTCTCCTCTGTAGTTTTCCAACTTAACTCCAAAATTTTTAACAACTTTGTACATCATAGTTTTTTTTTTTGTTTGTTTTGTTTTTGTTTTGTTTTTTTAATATATAATACAATCTATATTTTGTAAACTTACTATTTACTTCAAGTCAGTCAGATGCCTGTGCAAATGCTTAATTATTCTACCTTATATTTTGTTCATGCTTAGCTCCCACCAGTCTCTTCTTCTTCTTTGATCTTCTTGATGAACTCCTGCGCCTCCTCTGGGGTCTTGAAGATGTGGGTTCTGCCCTCATACGTGGTCAGCAGTCTCGCAGGATAGATTACACCATGACGAATCCCAAGGTTGCGCAGCTCCTTACGTACGGGATCAAACTGCTTCCTCAATTGCTGGATTCCTGTGGCCAAATCTGGGTAGAACCGCACCTGCTGGTCCTGGTGTTTAATCTCTCCTTTAGCACGTGCAGCGTTGAAGATCTTCATCCTGTCTCTGTTGCTAAGAAACTTCATAATTAAGGTCCTCGGCGGTCCCTTATCTCTCCGTGGGCCAATACGATGTGCTTTTTCCAGAACCACTGCTGATTGCAACTCCTCGCTGCCCAGCACCTCCGGAATCCACTTTTCCAGAAAGGAACATACGTCCCGACCTTCTGATTCCTCTGGAAGACCCACCAGCCTCAAATTATTCTGTCTCGACCGAGATTCCAAATCCAAAATATTATCTTCCAGAGATTTATTTTTTTTTTCCAAAGTGCGCACCTTTAATTGAAGACGGGTGACGTCATCTTCAGCACTAGCGAGACGGAGCTCCATCTGCGCCGTTCGTTCTACACAGTCACCCAATTCCTTTCTTATTCCTTCCAACGCTGTCATAATCCCATCAAATCTAGAGGAAAAGTCCGCTCTCATTGAACTCATGGCAGCCATCAGCGCATCTGCGCCATTCCCCGCAAACATCGCACCGCCGCCAGCTTCCTCCGCCATATATGGAGTTTTGTTTGCTGCGTCACAGACCTGAAAGTCCGTTAATTTGGACTGTTTCGGCGGCTCGCTTTTTCCTTTTCCTGGTTTTCCAGCCTTAGGCTTCGCCGACATATCCTCGCCCAAATGCTGGGATACGTTCTGTCCCAAATGAGAGAGTTATTTGCCGATTTTTTTTCTCCAGGAGCAGAGCAGAGCGAGACACGTCCGTCCTACGTGGCAGCCATAACCGGAAGTCCAGAGCTAGCTTTCTTAATCAGTTTGTTCAGTCTCTTCCTATCGGCTGCAGTAATGCCACTGCCCCAGCAGACCACTCCAAAAGTGATGGCTGATGCCACCACCGTGTCATAGAATGACTTCAGCAGCGCCCCTTGTACACCAAAAGACCTGAGTCTCCTCAGCAGGAACAGCCTGCGCTGTCCCTTCTTGTAGAGTGCGTCAGTATTGTGTGACCAGTCTAGTTTATTGTTCAGATGAATACCCAGGTACTTGTAGGATGTCACCATCTCGATGTCTGTTCCCTGTATATTTACTGGTGCTGTGAGGGGCTGCCCATGCCTGCGGCAGTCCACCACCAGCTCCTTAGTTTTCCTCGCGTTGATCTGGAGGCAGTTCCGATGGCACCAGTCCACAAAGTCCTGGATAAGCCCTCTGTACTCAGCTTCATCTTCGCTGGAGATGAGACCAACGATCGCAGAGTCATCAGAGAACTTCTGTAGATGGCAATGTGTTGTGTTGTGTGAGAAGTCCGCAGTATAAAGAGTGAACAAGAAGGGAGCCAGCACCGTTCCCTGGGGGGCCCCCGTGCTACTGATGATCGTGTCGGAAACACAGTCCCGGGTTCTCACAAACTGAGGCCGGTTCGTGAGGTAGTCCAGGATCCATGATGACAGGTGCTGGTCCACCCCTGCGCGCAGCAGCTTGTCCTTCAGGATCATCGGTTGGATGGTGTTGAAAGCACTGGAGAAGTCAAAGAACATGATCCTCACCATATTCCCGGGCTTCTCCAGGTGGGACAGAGAACGGTGAAGGAGGAAGATCACCGCATCCTCCACCCCAATGCCATGCTGGTAGGCGAACTGGAGTGGATCCATCGCTGGTTCCACCAGGGGGCGGAGATGAGCAAGGAGCAGTCTCTCCAGGGTCTTCATCAAGTGGGACGTCAAGGCCACCGGTCTGAAGCTGTTCAGGTCTTTGGGGTGGGAAGTTTTTGGTACAGGTACCACACAAGATGTTTTCCACAGCTGTGGTACCCTCCCCAGTTTCAGGCTCATGTTGAAGATATACGTCACAATCCCACACAGCTGGTCTGCACAGGACTTGAGGAGCTTTGCGCTGATGCCGTCCGGTCCCGACGCCTTCCTCGCCTTGATCTTCCTCAGCTCCGTCCTCACCTGGGTCTTGGTCAGGGTCAGGATGGGGGGCTGTGTGTTGGGAGTGGGGGGGGTGTCGGTGGAGTGGGGAGTGGGTAGCAGGACTTGATTTCTTAGAGGCAGCAGTGGTTGTTGTGCAGACAGGGGGGAGGGCGGTTGGTCAAATCTATTGAAAAACAGATTCAGGTTGTTCGCCCACTCCCTGCCCCCCGTGGCCTGGGGGGAGGTATTCTGGAGCCCCGAGATGGTTTTGAGGTTTCTCCAGACCCCGCTGATGTCGCTCTGTTGCAGCTTGTCCTCCATCTTCTTCCTGAAGCTGTCCTTGCCTTCTCTGATCTTTCTCCTCAGCTCCCTCTGTACGGACTTCAGCATCTCCCTGTTCCCCGACCTGAAGATCCTCTTCTTCTCTCTCAGAAGTGTTTTTATCTCAGGGTTGATCCAGGGTTTGTTGTTTGAGTGACGCCGTATGGTCTTGGTGGGAACGGATTTGTCCACACAGAAGCTGAGGTAGCCCGTGAAGGTGTGAATGAGGCCATCGATGTCCTCACCATGTGGATCGCAGAGCTGCTTCCAGGCAGTGGCTTCAAAACAGTCCTTTAGAGTGTCCATTGTCTCCTCAGACCATAACTCCACAGTGTGCATGGCCGGAGGTTGTCTGTGCACTAGGGGTTTGTACACCGGTCGGAGATGAACCAAGTTGTGATCCGATCTCCCAAGTGGGGGGAGTTGTGATGAGGTGTACGCCTCCTTAGTGTTTGCGTAGAACAAATCCAGTGTTTTATTGTCTCTAGTGTGGCATGTGACATACTGGGTGAAAGTGGGCAGAATGGGAGACAGTGAAACGTGGTTGAAATCGCCTGAGATGAGGAGAAGAGCATCTGGGTGTTCTTTCTGCAGCCTGCTGGTTACTGAATGGATGACGTCACGCGCTGTCCCAGCGTTCGCCGTCGGATTTGCATAAACAACAATGCAGATCACGTGTGAGTGTTCTCTCGGGAGATATGTAGGCCTCATGCTAACAGCTAGCAACTCAATGTCTTTGCTGCAGTGTCGTTGTTTAACAGTGATATGTCCCGGTCTGCACCAGTTGTTGTTAACATACATGATCACTCCACCGCCCCTAGTTTTGCCACTCTCTGGTGTTCGGTCAGCTCGTATCGTGTGAAAACCCTCCAGCTCAATGTTAGCATCTGCTGCTAGTTCAGTTAGCCACGTCTCAGTAAACAAAAGGAGAGAGCACTCCCGGTAAGTGCTATCATAACGGGAGATAGCCGCTAGCTCATCTAACTTTCCCAGTATCGACCGTACATTTCCCATGACAACAGATGGAAGGGAGGGTCTGTACCTTATATTTTTTGTCCTCCGCCTTACTCCAGCCCGGCAGCCGCGGCGTTTTCGCCTCAGTTCTCTCGGTATGTCGAGTTTTTCCGGTGGGACCGGGTGGCGGTTAAATGCTAGCAGCTCTTCCCTGTTATATCGTATCCTGCTATAAACAGTGGCTCCGTCCACCGGCTCAGGAGACATTTGGGATGATCTGTGTGTCCGTGATATAAGTGGGGTGAAAAAAAAAAAAAAAAAAAAGTGATCAAAAGAGAGAGGAAGGGAAAAAAAACTCGGAATCGAGCCGCTGTTGCAAAAGGCAGCCGACTGGTGTGGCGCCGAGAGGAGAAATGTCTTAGAGAGGAGATGCTCTACCACTTGACGATCACTCTGGTAAAATGATATATTAGTAATATGCCTTATTGTGTGTCACACCAATGTTTTATTCTATACTGTGTTTAGGTTTGAGATTTGACAAGAGAATTTGCAGTATCTGAAATTTTGAAACTCCTGTAATGTGAGACCAAGAAAAGTGTCATTTTGCTCATTGTAGAGTTAATCAGATTAGTTCAGCATTAAAAGGGACATATTATGCTCTTTTTCCACACATTGACACAGTTCCCAGAGGTGTTAATGAAATCTCTATGCCATGCTTGGGTCAACATATTGGGTTTAATTATTGCAGCACCATTTCCCATCCAGATTAACACACCCTTCTTTGCATTGACCCATTTCAGTGATTGTTTCTTTAAATGTTGATGAGTCCAGGGATGGGAACTGATAAAATTTTATCAATATCAAGGGAATCGTTGATTCTGCTTATTGAACCAATTCTGTAATGACTCTTATTAATTCCTGATCAGTTTTCTGTATGGAAAAAGCAGCCCTTCACAGGATTTCAGCATCAATACAGAAGTTATATTATTTGTCTGACTTTAAACAAGACTTCTTCTCTTATAAGGATATAATGTAATAAAATCAAATATAAAAGACTGTAAACATGCCTTCCTTAGATAAATGGGCATGTATGCCTTGTAACATTTGAAAATTTCAAATGCTGAAAAGCAATAAATGTAATGAAATATAAATGGGATACTGGGCAGCACGGTGACGGAGTGGTTAGCACTGCGGCAGTACAGCAACTCACCCTTGGCCGGGGCATCCTGGGTTCGATCCCAGCCCCCGACCAACAGTGATCTGTGTGGGGTTTGCATGTTCTCCCCGTGTCTGCGTGGGTTTACTCCGGGATTTCTCCGGTTTCCTCCCACATGCCAAAAACATGCACGTTAGATTAATTGGCATCAAATGGGGGATTCTAAATTGTCCTTAGGTATGACTGTCTCTCTGTGTTGGCCCTGCGATGGACTGGCGATCTCTCCAGGGTGTACCCTGCCTCTCGCCCAAAAGATGCTGGGATAGGCTCCAGCCCCCCCGCGACCCGAAAAGGATTAAGCGGAAGAAGATGGATGGATGGACTGTAGTGATTAAACAGCTGCACAGTTGTTATTTTAGAATAGAATAGGCTTTGTTGTCATTGTACAGTTGTACAGTACAACGAAAAAGCAGTCTGAAGTCAGCAGTCAGAACAGTTAGCAGTCCGAACTAGAAGACACACCTCTGCCAAGGCCCTCTCTCTCTCAGAATGTTGGTTTGATTGTCTGTCCGTTAGTAGGATTATGCAAAAACTACTGGACAGATTTGATGAAATGTTCACCAGTGGTGGCTCTTGGGCTACAGATGAACCTGTTAGATTTTGGAGGTGATCTGGATCAGGATGCAGATTCTGGACCACTTTTTTGCTTTGTTTAACATTGTGAGAAGGTAGGAGGTATGTGCTCATGGTATGTAAAACAGAGGCTACCCAAAGAGAAATTACCTCCAACAAGGCCCTGTTTCAAAATGTTAAAGTGATAAAGTTAGCTGTTTGCTAGTTTGTTAGCTGTAGTGTAGAATATGGTGCTACAAACTGACTGTATTTGACTCAGTTTTGCTATTAAAGTTCAGTGGAATAAGGAACACTAGTTTCTTCTTCTCAGCATTCTACAGTGTCATTAACAGGTCCCTGAAACTCCCCTCTGATCCGATTAAATTCATGTCACAGGATATTAACCAAAGACTGATAACTTGGAAGGCAAAGTGTATGCCTTTGGTGTATCTGTAAATACAGCTTCTACAGCAACTCAAACACTCATACGTGTCGGCTATGTTTTAACCAATTGTTACATTCAGATGGAGTGAGCTAAGGTTTGAAGGTCACTCTTGACTGTTAGCTGATACAGAATGATGGATTACAATCAAAGTTTTTAATTTGAACAGAGTAAACATTTCTTTACTGGAACTAGGATCAGCATACTGGAAGGTGGTGTCAGTTCTTGGTCTAAGACAGATATGCTCTACATGTTTTCTCCCATTGATTGTTTAGCTGTACTTAGTTCTGGGCGATGTGACCTAAAATAAAATAACTTTTTTCATACCACATTTAATTTTCATTTTTAATTGATTTTTGTTTGAAGGCAAGGAATTGTTTCAAATACAGTTTTGTTTTTGTTTTTTTCTCCAAACATGGTTCCCTATTGGGAACAAAGTGCAAACCTGGCTTTAACCAAACCTTTTTTTTTTTATAATAAAGGTTTGATCAAACAAACACGAATACACACATTTCTGATTAATATGTGCTAAGTTAACTGTTTTTTCCAAGTTAACTTTTATAAAACTAACTTTTAAGGGTGGGCAAGGAAGTTAAAGTTGGAGGCTACCATTCATTAATTCATTCATCTTCTTCCGCTTAATCCTTTTCGGGTTGCGGGGGGGCTGGAGCCTATCCCATCATCTTTTTGGGCGAGAGGCAGGGTACACCCTGGACAGATCGCCAGTCCATCGCAGGGCCAACACAGACAGACAGACAACCATTCACTATTTACTCTTATTTTAATGATTTTCCCATTGTTACTGAGTGGGAAAATCGATTTTCATTTTTTGACACAGTCCAAACCAGTAAAGTTTGAATTTTGATTTAGAAATCAATTTGTTGCCCAGCCGTGTAGTTGTCATCATCAGTGTCGAGTAGGCATGTCCGTATGGCACAGGCCACATTTAAAGTTGTTTTTTTTTTTCATTGAAAATCACAGATGAAAGACCAACTGTCTTTTTTCTGTGGGTCACTACAGCCAGATCACAGACTATTCCTGATAATGAAGACGGAGATGCATTTAATTGTAAACTGCACACATTACTCTAATTTTCTTGACTGACATTTGTTTTGTTTTTTTAAATGGGAGTTGCATCACGACAATATGTTACAGATTTTTTTTTTTGTTTTGAGACCTTGCTATAAGATTATATCGGGTCCATTGAGGGCAGTGTTAACCTCCATAAGAGGGTAGCCAATGCTTAAAAAGAGGCCTCTGTTGACATAGATGCCATCAGATTGATTCTAAGCAGTTAAAAATCACCTGGGAAGCTTTATAAAACTATAAACATAATCAAATAATACATGCTGAAATAAGTGATTTGTTTTATAGTTTTCCTGCTGTCATATGAATTGAATATACTTGGCAAATGTATAAATGTTAAATGTTTCTGTCACTGACAGTTGAGCTGAATGAATTTAGTGAATCGTACAACTTTTACCTGATTGGTAATATCAGAGAGAAGGTGCCAAACAGTGATTCTTGTCTACGTTTAGGACGTACCCATGTATGTAAACGCATGCAGGGATCTGTGTGTTTGTGTGTGTTTGCAGCTAAACTCAAACACATGCAAACACACACATCATAAACTGTCACTGATTGTTAAACGGAGAAAGGGCTTGATTCACCGTTGAGAACAAATTTGACATATTGAGCAATAAGACCTTTTTGTTATGGCGTGGTCACTTAGACTTAGACTTAACTTTATTAATCCCTTTGGGAAATTTAAAAACTTGACCATAAAACAACCTAATAAAGTGCTGATAAACTCTCCGGTGAAGGACATGAGGTTGAGTCTTAATTTGATTTTTGTAGCAGCTCTCAGTGAAGTGTTTCTGGCTGGTCTCAACAGAAGTATCCCTGAAACATGTCAGAACGAACAGCCCAGGCTCTGTCTGGTTGCAGGGCGATTCCCTTACAGCTGGGAGTAATAGATCATGCAATCACGTGGCTGTGTCTGACATGTCTCTCCAAGACACGTAAGAATGGAGACGAGAAGTAGTGATGGAAAGTGAGAGGGACTAATTGTTTGTAGCGCTTAAAGTTTTAATGAAGGTAGTAAACATGGCATTGGATTACTTGGCTGTTCTGAGGTTAAAAGGCTCTGACCTCTGACATTTGTTTAACAAAATGCCAATTTACATAAGAAGTCATATGCTGGCATATATGTAATGTTTTAATGTATGCGGTGATGACGGTAATTCAGACGGCCTTTTCAGTTCTCATCTAGTGAATGACCTACTTGTGTGAAGACGTCATTCTGCTTTGTCCGTGTCAAGTTGTGGACCTTTAACTCTCTGAGGCTCCTTTGTGTTTCAGACGGCCGACTGAAACTGGACTCAGTGTTATCAGTGTAAATAAGGAACCAACTTTATCATCTTTTCTACACAGCCTGTTCTCCCACCAAACCTCCAAGCTGACTCATTTTCCCACATACTGATGCAATACACAGCAAGTTCTGATTTAATGGTTTTATTCCACTGATAGTAAAATAATAATAATAAAAAAAGAAAACATTGTCCTGAAAAATGAAATGTATTTGGATGTATTTGTCCCTCTTTGTTTTGCAAATAAATCTAGTCCTTGCTTGTGAGGACATACCAAATGGCAGAGCAAGCAACAGTGTTGTGTGCACCACACTTGTTTCAAAAAAGTATACCCCAACTGAAAAAATTTCCTTCACCTGATAAGGATGGAAGTGAAAACAAGGTGTAACTTTTTTTTTTCTTGCAGCATTTACATGAATAAGCACTTTTTGGAGTAGTGTATGCTGCCGTATCATCTGGTGCAATGACTTTAGATATGAGTAGAGGTGGGGCTCGTGGGAGACCTCATGGCTACTTGACTACTACTTGGGTCAGGATGCAGCACTATCACAATACTGCGACACCCCTCACAACCCCCAATTTCAACGTCAATTTTTTTTCCTTACAGTACAACTGTGTCAATATCTGTTTCATATAAGTTTTCACTCTTTTTCAACTCATCGCAGCCACTTTTATTTTGGTGGCTGCAGGCTCTCAGTCTTCTGTAGGATGGTGTGTTGTGTTGTGGTCATTTCTGCTGTCCTCATTCTTGTATTCCAGGGAGCTTCATTTTCCATGACGACACGTCTCTGTACACAGGGAGGGAAGTGGACTGTGCTGCTTACTTGTCTCGTTCTGAGTTTGGAGGTGGCTTTGTTGCAAGGGAAGTTTCCGGAGTTGATTGTTCACTGGGGTCAGCGCAGCTCATGCTGGAGTAGTAGCTTAGCCATTGCTAATGCTGCTGTTGCTGGATGGCTCTGAGAGGAGTTTGCCAGCCCACGTTTCTAAGCAACGTATAATGAATTTTGTGCCCCCCCCCGTCCCCCCCCCCAATTTATTTTTTTTTTGTAAAACTGCTTAATACACTGTACTTGTGTAACCAAGAGTCTTTGCACTTTGTCTGTACTCAGTAGAGTTGGACTTCTATTACTGCCTTTTCTGTTTATCCCATTAAGAAGTAATTCAATAAAATACCTTGCACCTGTTTTGTTAAAATCATTTATAAAATCAGTTTAAAAATGTAAGATTGGAAAATTATAAAACCATGCAAGCTTTCAACTGCATGTTGAAAATAAGCTTATTTTATTGGGTTCATATATTTCTAAATCTGACTCTGAAAGTGTCAGTGCCTCACCAACCATAAACCTCATTGCACGTCATTGCTTCTCCCAGTGCTTGTGTGGGTTTACTTTGGGGGCTCTGATTTCCTCCTGTATTCCAAAAACATTCATGTTTGGTTAATTGGAGTCTCTAAAGTGGCCTTAAGTTTGGATGTGTGTGTGAATGGTGAAGGGATGCTATTGCATTGTGGATGCCCTTGAATTTCCCTCTGGCGTTAATAAAGTATCACAAACAAACATACATTGCCAAAGCAATCTCTTGTCCCACCCCTATTAATTATGGTGTAGTCATTAATTATGTTTTATGTTCATCAGCTGATTCCTCAAGAGACAAAAATGACACCCTTAGGTTGGTCAGAATGCAACTGTGTGGTATTAAGCTTTTTTACAGGCTTTTGTTTAAATTTTACCAGTACAGTATATGCCAGTGTTTGAAGTGTGAAGAATTATCCACCCAAATACTCAGAAATAATGCATAAATGTGAAGTTATGCCATGATTAATGTACAGTATGGGCTCAGTTTGGTTAGAAATGGCACATTTTGTGATGGTACGAAAAACTATAAATTACCTCTTGAATAATAACACTGTGATACTGGCCAAGTTAACTGTATAATGTAGGTGTTTAAAAAAAGCACTAGTAAGACACTTTGTAAGTGGACGTGTCAAGATTATATACAGGAATTGCCATTTCCATCATTAATGCACTTTGAATAAAATGCATAGAATATTTATTGCAAATATATGCAATAGGGAAGAAGATGGATGGATGGATGAGATGAAATGTTTATAGTGAGTCTGCATTTAAAGCCTTTGATTTTCACCCCAGGCATGCATCTTCATTAGATTGCTTCGACCTATTCAATAAAGCATTTCTGGTCTGGTTCAGATCTGCAGGTAGTAACCTGCCCTGAGCTCAGCCACTCAGGATCTCTCTACCAGCAGAAGCATGCACAGTGGCATAAATGGATAATGATCTGTTTTAGTGTATCCAATTACGCATCAGTTCCACACCTTCCCACCCTCATCCTCCATGACCCACCAACACAATGGTCTTACCCATACATCAGATAGCACTTGGCCAAGCAGTCCTGTCCTGACAAAGCTGTCTGCCCACACCATCTTGATTTGTTTAATCTAATGAGTAGCAGCACAAAGATAATCTCCACCTACACACACTCTCATTGAACTCAGTAGAATACCTGGACAGATTCCATTCCATTGTTGGCACTAAAATCAGACCGCTGCTGAATCAGAGCATGCCCTGCTGCTGACTTTCTCATTACTACTCGGTGCAAAACTGAGTCCTGGTGGAGTGTTCTGTTCTCAGATTGCATAAGCTGAGTTTGCAGCACTGGATTTCAGTCTGTAAATTTTTGAGGACAAGTTCAAAAGATAATTTGCACATGTACAGTGGGGCAAAAAAGTATTTAGTCAGCCACCAATTGTGCAAGTTCTCCCACTTAAAAGATGAGAGAGGTCTCCAATTTTCATCATAGGTATACCTCAACTATGAGAGACAAAATGAGGGGGAAAAAAATCCAGAAAATCACATTGTCTGATTGTTAAAGAATTTATTTGCAACTTATGGTGGAAAATAAGTATTTGGTCACCTACAAACAAGCAAGATTTCTGGCTCTTACAGACCTGTAACTTCTTCTTTAAGAGGCTCCTCTGTCCTCCACTCGTTGCCTGTATTAATTGCACCTGTTTGAACTCATTATCAGTATGAAAGACACCTGTCCACAACCTCAAACAGTCAGACTCCAAACTCCACTATAGCGAAGACCAAAGAGCTGTCAAAGGACACTAGAAACAAAATTGTAGACCTGCACCAGGCTGGGAAGACTGAATCTGCAATAGGTAAACAGCTTGGTGTGAAAAAATCAACTGTGGGAGCAATTATTAGAAAATGGAAGACATACAAGACCACTGATAATCTCCCTCGATCTGGGGCTCCACGCAAGATCTCACCCCGTGGGGTCAAAATGATCACGAGAACGGTGAGCAAAAATCCCAGAACCACACGGGGGGACCTAGTAAATGACCTGCAGAGGACTTCCGGTTATGGCTGCCACGTAGGACGGACGTGTCTCGCTCTGCTCTGCTCCTGGAGAAAAAAAAATCGGCAAATAACTCTCTCATTTGGGACAGAACGTATCCCAGCATTTGGGCGAGGATATGTCGGCGAAGCCTAAGGCTGGAAAACCAGGAAAAGGAAAAAGCGAGCCGCCGAAACAGTCCAAATTAACGGACTTTCAGGTCTGTGACGCAGCAAACAGGGCTCCATATATGGCGGAGGAAGCTGGCAACGCTGCGATTTCTGCGGGGAATGGCGCAGATGCGCTGATGGCTGCCATGAGTTCAATGAGAGCGGACTTTTCCTCTAGATTTGATGGGATTATGACAGCGTTGGAAGGAATAAGAAAGGAATTGGGTGACTGTGTAGAACGAACGGCGCAGATGGAGCTCCGTCTCGCTAGTGCTGAAGATGACGTCACCCGTCTTCAATTAAAGGTGCGCACTTTGGAAAAAAAAAATAAATCTCTGGAAGATAATATTTTGGATTTGGAATCTCGGTCGAGACAGAATAATTTGAGGCTGGTGGGTCTTCCAGAGGAATCAGAAGGTCGGGACGTATGTTCCTTTCTGGAAAAGTGGATTCCGGAGGTGCTGGGCAGCGAGGAGTTGCAATCAGCAGTGGTTCTGGAAAAAGCACATCGCATTGGCCCACGGAGAGATAAGGGACCGCCGAGGACCTTAATTATGAAGTTTCTTAACAACAGAGACAGGATGAAGATCTTCAACGCTGCACGAGCTAAAAAAGGAGAGATTAAACACCAGGACCAGCAGGTGCGGTTCTACCCAGATTTGGCCACAGGAATCCAGCAATTGAGGAAGCAGTTTGATCCCGTACGTAAGGAGCTGCGCAACCTTGGGATTCGTCATGGTGTAATCTATCCTGCGAGACTGCTGACCACGTATGAGGGCAGAACCCACATCTTCAAGACCCCAGAGGAGGCGCAGGAGTTCATCAAGAAGATCAAAGAAGAAGAAGAGACTGGTGGGAGCTAAGCATGAACAAAATATAAGGTAGAATAATTAAGCATTTGCACAGGCATCTGACTGACTTGAAGTAAATAGTAAGTTTACAAAATATAGATTGTATTATATATTTTAAAAAAAAACAAAACAAAAACAAAACAAACAAACAAAAAAAAACTATGATGTACAAAGTTGTTAAAAATTTTGGAGTTAAGTTGGAAAACTACAGAGGAGAGTTAATGTTACGTCATTAAAAGCAGTAGAGTTAGGGTGATTGGGAGGATGAAGAAGGAGTGGCTTAGGCTGTTCCCCGTGGGTGTGGAACGGTCGATGGCTATATCGGGAGACAGAATTTTTCTTTTGATTTTGGGGGGTTTGCCACAAGTGTGGGAAGGGGAAATTTGTTTGTGTGTAGTTTGTAGGATGAATGTTCAACCACTCATGTTTTTGCTTCTCTGTATGAGCATGTTTACACTGCAAGGTAATCCCAAACTCTCTATTGATCATGGACCAAAGTGTTAATCTTAATTTAACTTCATGGAATTGCAGAGGTCTACAAAATTTAAAAAAACTTAAACAAGTTATGAATAAAATAAAGGACATGGGTTCAAGAATTGTGTTTTTACAAGAAACTCATCTGATAGAGGAGGATGTTAAAAGAATTAGGAGTAGATGGCAGGGAAGTGTATTCACCTCTTCATTTTCATCCCGAGCCAGGGGAGTTATGACTCTCATACATAAATCAGTTCCTTTTCAAGTGAAAAATGTAATTGGAGACAAATTTGGAAGATATGTAATCATTCAAGGTTATTTGCTATTAGAAAATATAAATCTTGTGAACTTATATGGTCCCAATATAGATGATCAGAAGTTCTTTGCTAATTTATTTCTCATCTTATCATCACTTACAGGGCAACATATAATAGCAGGGGATTTTAATTGTACATTGAATCCAGGTGTGGATAGATCAACAGGACTGGATTGTACGCACATTGGATGTAGGATGACTATTAATCATTTTATGAAAGAATTGAGATTGTTAGATATATGGAGAGAAATGAAACCACAAGTTAAAGCCTATTCTTGTTATTCCAGTACCTACAAGACATTCTCACGTATTGATTATTTTTTGATTTCCACAGAATTAAGGTCCAAGATTCAAAACTGCTTTTATGATAACATCGTGATCTCTGATCATGCACCCTGTTGTCTAATATATGTAGATAAAAAATTGACAAAGGAATCAGGTAGATGGCAATTTCAGCATAAATGGCTTCAGGATGAGGAATTTGTCAAGTATATAGAAAAACAGATAGACGAGTTCTTTGACATCAATACTACACAAACATCAGCATGTGTAAAGTGGGAGGCTTTCAAAGCTTTTATTAGGGGGCATATTATTAGTTATACAGGATCAAAATCTAAGAAGACTCGAGAGGAGAGAGCTAAATTGGAACATAAAATAAAAAATCTTCAGGAAAAAGTGTATGCAGGAAGTGACCCAAGGTTGGAGAATGAATTACTGATTTTGAGAGCTGAATACGACAAAAAATCAGCGAATAGAGCTGCCTCGAGTCTTCTAAGATTGAAACAATCTTTTTATGAACAAGGTGAAAAATCAGGAAAATTATTAGCATGGCAGATTAAACAATTGGAAATTAAAACACCAATTACCAGTATTATAAGTAACGGACAGGTAGTTATAGATCCTTTAGAAATTAATAGAGCCTTTAGAGATTACTATGAAAAATTATATGATACCAAAAATGAACCTGATTTAACAAAACTAAATGGGTTTTTGAACGAACTATCTATACCGTGTATTCCAAATGAAAACAGGGAGATATTGGAGTCTAAAATTAGTCAAGAAGAAGTTGGGCTAGCCATTGATAATATGAAATCAGGAAAAAGTGCAGGACCAGATGGTCTTCCAGTTGACCTTTATAAAAAATTTAAGAATAAATTAATAAAACCTTTTTTGGAAATGGTTTTAGAAGCATTTCAAAATAATAATTTACCATCATACATAAATAATGCCTTAATTATACTGCTGCCAAAACCAGGTAAGCCCTCTAATAAATGTGAAAATATGAGACCAATAAGCCTATTAAACGCCGACCTTAAGATAATCTGTAAAATTTTAGCAAGACGAATACAAGAAATTTTACCAAATATTATTAATCGAGATCAGAATGGCTTTATAAAGGGTAGACAAGGCTTCCATAATGTAAGAAGACTATTTAATATTATCTATTTTAATAAAGAAGCACCGGATACAGCTCTCCTATCATTGGACGCCGAAAAGGCCTTTGATAGAGTTGAATGGCCCTTTCTTTTTGAAGTCCTACAAAGGTTTGGACTTGGAAATAATTTCATAAAATGGGTTCAAATAATATACAATAATGCTACAGCAGAAATCCTAACAAATAACAATATTTCAAAACCAATAAAAATCAATAGAGGATGTCGACAAGGCTGTCCACTCTCACCTTTACTGTTTACTATGGCAATTGAACCTTTAGCGATAGCGATACGTTTACATTCACAAATATATGGAATTAAAGTTGGACCAACAGAACATAAAATCTCCCTGTACGCCGATGATATAATTTTGTTTATGTCGAATCTAAAAAAATCAATTCCAACCTTGTTGAATTTAATAAAGAATTTTGGGGAAATATCAGGATATAAAATAAATAAAACTAAATCTTCAATATTAATGCTAAATGAGACCCAGAGAAATTACCCAGCCCCTGAGGTAAATCAATTCAATGTTGTAAATCAGTTTAAATATTTAGGAATCCAAATTATGCCTAAGCTAGAATCAGTCGCCAGTGTCAACTATGAAGCCTTAATGTCAGATATCAGTGAGTTAACTCAGAGATGGATGTCACTACCAATGTCGATGATCGGGAGAATCAATATACTTAAAAGTAATATTTTACCTAAAATACTTTATTTATTTCAATACATTCCCTTATCACCACCTTTAGATCTATTCTCAAGAATAAAAAAAAAGTTAGTGGAATTTATATGGAACAACAGGAGGGCTAGATTACGTCTGTCTTTATTATATTTACCATTTGATCGTGGAGGTCTGAAATGTCCAAATTTTATGTTGTATTATTGGTCGGCACAACTGAGGTCTATGACATATTATTTTTCATCAAATGATCTCCCTCACTGGACTGAAATGGAATCATACAATTTACCTTTACCTCTTCCCATATTCATATACTCAGATTCGGCAAAAAAATTACAAAAACAAGTTAAAAATCCATTTGTAAAGCATATGATCAAAATATGGTGTGAAGCTAAAAACTATTTAAAAGAACCACAGTTATTGTCACAATTTAGTCCAATATGGGGTAATCAATATTTTAAACCAGGGAGAGCGGACGCTGTATTTAAAGTATGGAATTTAAAAGGGATACAAAAGATTCAGGATTTATATTTGCCATGTGCAGACAACATAATGTCTTTTGAAGAGCTGAGGATCAAATTTAATCTCAATAGAACACATTTTTTTAAATATCTTCAACTTAGAAACTTTATTCGATCAAATCAAAATAAAGCTCTCACTCGACCTATTTATTCATCCTTGGAAAAAATGATGATGAAAGATAGTAAAAGAAAGGGTATTATTTCAGAGTTTTATAACTCATTGACACTATCTTCAAGTGAAAATTCACTGAAAAGATTAAACTACTGGAAAGAAGATCTGCAAATTGAAATTTCAGAGGAACAATGGGAATTGGCTTGTACAGAAGCTCAAACCAAATCAATAAATGCACGCCTTAAATTGATACATTTCAAATGGTTAATGCGGATGTATGTTACACCGGAGGAGTTAAATAGATATAACAAAAATATACCAGATACATGCACAAAATGCATGGAAAGTAAAGGAACCCTATTTCATTGTTTATGGGAATGTAGATTAATAAGAATGTTTTGGGAAGAGGTGAGGGTAACAATTGAAAAAATAATCTCAAAACAAATCATATTGAATCCTAAACTGGTTTTGTTGGGTCTGTACCCAGAAAAGCATAATTTCAATAAAAGTGAAAGAACATTCATAGACCTCAGTTTGCTTAATGCCAAAAAATGTATTGCACTATTATGGAAAAAGACTCATAGACCAGATGTGACTCAGTGGTTAAGACAGATGTTAACAAACCTTCCATTAGAAAGAATAACATATATACTGAAATCAAAGGAAATTGTGTTTGAGAATATATGGAGACCTTTTATTGATTATGTAAAAAATTTAAACATAACTCTTGAAGAAGAAGGTGAATGATGTGTGTGGACCTTGTAAATTCCAAACTGGTGAACATAATATGTATACTTATGTATTGGATTGTCTAGACTAAACAGAGGAGCATTGTTGAAGACTTGATTTTGTTGGTGGTTGTTGGTGTTTTTAGTGCATTTTTTTTTTTTTTTTGTAGTACTTTAGTGTTAGTGTTTGATTGTTTGTATCATGTTTGTTAAAAAAAAAAAAAAAAGGTTCAATAAAGATATTGTGGAAAAAAAAATGACCTGCAGAGAGCTGGGACCAAAGTAACAAAGGCTACCATCAGTAACACACTACGCCGCCAGGGACTCAAATCCTGCAGTGCCAGATGTGTCCCCCTGCTTAAGCCAGTACATATCCAGGCCCATCTGAAATTTGCTAGAGAGCATTTGGATGATCCAGAAGAGGATTGGGAGAATATCATATGGTCAGATGAAACCAAAATAGAACTTTTTGGTAAAAACTCAACTTGTCGTGTTTGGAGGAGAAAGACCACCATACCTACTGTGAAGCATGGGGGTGGAAACATCGTGCTTTGGGGCTGTTTTTCTGCAAAGGGACCAGGACGACTGATCTGTGTAAAGGAAAGAATGAATGGGGCCATGTATCGTGAGATTTTGAGTGAAAACCTTCCATCAGCAAGGGCATTGAAGATGAAACGTGGCTGGGTCTTTCAGCATGACAATGATCCCAAACATACTGCCCAAGCAACGAAGGAGTGGCTTCGTAAGAAGCATTTCAAGGTCCTGGAGTGGCCTAGCCAGTCTCCAGATCTCAACCCCATAGAAAATCTTTGGAGGGAGTTGAAAGTTGAAGGGAGAAAGTTGAAAGTTGCAGGGAGTTGAAAGTTGAACCGCCAACCATTGGGTTGGCGGTTCGAATCCCGCTCTCCCCAGATATCCTGCCGTTGTGTCCCTGGGCAAGACACTTCACCCGCATTGCCTCCAGTGTCCATAACACTGGGTATGAATGTGTATAAATGTATAAAAATGTTCAGTGGTGGCAGGAAAGGCAGTTGGCGCAGATTGGCTGCCACGTTTCCGTCAGCCTGCCCCAGGGCAGCTGTGGCTGCAGAAGTAGCTTGCCACTACCATTGTATGTCTGGAGTGAAGGAATAATGTACCTATTTGTAAAGCGTCTTTGAGTATATATGATAAAGCGCTATATAAAACCGATGCATTATTATTAAAGTCCGTGTTGCCCAGCGACAGCCCCAAAACATCACTGCTCTAGAGGAGATCTGCATGGAGGAATGGGCCCAAATACCAGCAACAGTGTGTGAAAACCTTGTGAAGACTTACAGAAAATGTTTGACCTCTGTCATTGCCAACAAAGGGTATATAACAAAGTATTGAGATGAACTTTTGGGATTGACCAAATACTTGTTTTACAGAGGAATTTACCAATTAATTCATTAAAAATCCTTCAATGTGATTTTCTGGATTTTTTTTCCCCTCATTTTGTCTCTCATAGTTGAGGTATACCTATGATGAAAATTGGAGACCTCTCATTTTTTTAGTGGGAGAACGTGCACAGTTGGTGGCTGACTAAATACTTTTTTACCCCACTGCAACATGTAGCCTTCTTTTTTGTGTTTGCAGTGTTGCCTTTAATGTTTAGTATGAGATACTTTCTACATGTAGTTCACTGACACTAGGGCTATGCGATACAACCAAAATCATATCGCAATATAATTTTATTTGACAATAACAATATATATTCTGATATACATTTTCTGTAAATTCTGCAACTTATATATAATAACCAATAAAAGGACCATCTCTTTTTCTACATTTATATTCGTCATCATAGCAGTCTGTCGCAGGCGACAATGACTGTTTCATTTAGGTCTGATTGGATTCCTCCACGCAGCTCCATCTCCCGCCCTCTGCTGCCAGGAACTCCCAACCCTGTAAACCCATGCAACGTCCAAGCCGGTATGAGTTGCTTTCTGACTGACCATTTCATGAAACTGCTTGCAAAGTATTTGAGTATCGCTAGCTTTTGCTGGACTTAGGGCACATTCTTGGCAGATAGAGGTATTATCAATAGCAAGGACAGGCTAAGACAAACTGACTGCAGTATCTGTTGCAGTGACTGACCAGATGATAGGTTTGTTTATCTCTGCTCTTTGTGTAGTGCATATCACAGTTCACCGACTGGCAAAAGTCCACCACAGACATTGCGACAGATGTGCTTATCTGCCAGGATGTCCAGTCTCACCCCGTGTAACTGTGAGTGGTCCACCACAGACCTGTGACACATATTGTTTTTAGTTCTGCCAAGATGCCCAGTTTCACCTTCCACGCCCTTGGAAGGGCGGGGTTGCCGGTTGAGTCGCCGACGGCCTGACCCATAAGACAGGTAGTACCGGTTTTCATGGTTACCCGGCAGCAAGCAAACCAATGCCTGACCTGACAGACATTTATATTACATAGTGAAAAAAATGAGTTGTACAAATTAATCTCATTAATTTCATGCACCTTTTCCCCCTCTTAACCTTTAAGCTGTGTGATTTATTTTGCTCCTAGTGGCACAGCGCGGTGCTGCGCCTGTCAACTGATATGACGTGCAGAAACACTGCCCAGCTGTACTGATCATGCCAGTTCACAAGGTGGCAAACACGCGTTGGAGGACTCATGGATAACACGTAATGCACCAAAGAGGAAGAAATCCTTTTTCTTGTTCTTCTTCTTCGTCTTTGAGATTACAAAGCAAAATGGACGCCACCCATCGTTGTGGACATACACGATTGCAGATGAAGGAGCAAATTCGGAGGATTTGGTCCCGAATTTGCCAACTATGATTCTAAAAAGAGATTATTTAGCTTAGGAAGGTAGATGTTTACATGTTCTTATATAACACAGGGACCGTGAAGCTCGTTGATTTCACCTGCCGGCACCCGGAGCACCATGTCACTGTAGAGCAATCACCGGTTGCATGTCGTCATATAAGCTTAATTGCAGTGGAATAAAAGTGAAATTCATTCATTCATTCATTCATTCATCTTCCACTTAATCCTTTTCGGGTCGCGGGGGGGCTGGAGCCTATCCCAGCATCTTTGGGCGAGAGGCAGGGTACACCCTGGACAGATCGCCAGTCCATCGCAGGGCCAACACAGAGAGACAGACAACCATTCACTCTCACAGTCATACCTAAGGACAATTTAGAATCCCCAGTTTTGATGCCAATTAACCTAACTTGCATGTTTTTGGCATGTGGGAGGAAACCGGAGAAATCCCGGAGTAAACCCATGCAGACACGGGGAGAGCATGCAACCTCCACACAGATCACTGTTGGTCGGGGGCTGGGATCGAACCCAGGATGCCCCGGCCAAGGGTGAGTTGCTGTGCTACTGTAGTGCTAACCACTCCGCCACCGTGCCGCCCCAAAAGTGAAATTAAGGTGGAATAATCAATAACTGTTTCTGGATGTAGGAGAGAACGCTAAAATGACCAGGAGAGGACAAAATTACAACCAGAATGCCGCAAAAGGACGCCGCCTCGCCAGCAATATGTGACAAATGTTTTTCTTTGTTTGTATGCAAATTAGATGCTACATCTTTCTAATTGACAGTAAGCCATTATCTCCTACCACTTTCAAGTTATAGCCTTGTAAAGTTCTGACATCTGATCTGAATATTTTCTTGAAAAAAATCATTACCACTGTTGACCACTAGGGGTTATGTCGCAGTTTGGCGACATACACAGTTATTTTGCAGTGTTGTTATAAAATAGTTTTTTTAACGTGTATTTGAGATGACTTCAACTTTATTCATTATTGGTACTTGACTAATTAAAAATTATGAGAAATCAAGTTACATTAAGAGCCAGTTTGTTCCTCCAACACATTTTTATTTATTTAGTGTGTATGCAACCACTGTCACGCACTTTTGCAGCTGTAGTAATTTTTTTTTCAGGCAGAATTAAGAAACTTGGCAGTAATTTAAACTGTTTTGTTTTTCTTTTGAATTCTTGGATGTTATATGGGTGGGCAATATAAGCTGCGGCTTCAGCCATCACCCATTTTGGATAACTTATGTTGAACTGTATAATCAGAGGAGTTATTGTCTAATTTGACCTTGTTGGATTTTCTTCCCCCTTTGTTATATTATTCTGTTTCTTTTAATCTGTACTTTTAATCTATCCGAAATAAATAAAGATTGATTGATTGAAAAATAAATGAATAAATAAAGATTGGTAATTTAAACCAAAGAAATGGTGGTCTGCAACAAGTTAGCATCATCATTTAGCATTTGCTATTTTATAATTAGAGAGAGATGGTGTTAATGTTACTTACCTCCAATTAAAACAAGGTTAGAGGACTATCCTGCCTGACACAGCATGGTGGGAAAAAGTCCCACATCCCTGGCAAACAGAAGTAGCGGCTGTATGACCAAAATATTAGCTTGCAGTTAGCTGCTGTGCTAAACACCGGAACCCACTATTGCACACACCTGGTGCACTGTGGGGGAGAGGCAGTGTGGTGACAAGTAGAAACATGGTGTCTTTTAAATCCCAATGTAAACGGTACAGTTTTATATGAAGCGGTAGATGTTTTTTATTGTGTCACCGATATATTGTCATATCGCACAGCCCCAACTGACACCTATACCACTTTGTGACCTTAGCAGAAGGTTCAGAATTATAAATCATATAGATTGCTCAGACTCCTACACACAATCTCATCATAATGTTTTTCTTTTGATGCATCTTAAAATTCTCTTCATATATTATGCCAGGGGTAGGCAGTGAGTGCCAAGATACTGCAGGCTTTGTTTCCAGCCAGCCTCTAAAGCAGGTGTTTTCACTAAGCAGCAAGCAGAGGGAAGAAATTCAGTGAAATTGCCTGTTGAATAAGCTTGAAAAAAAATTGGTAAAATTTGCAGTGTCTTGGCACTTAATGGAACATGGTTTTGTCATTGTGTTACTCTGACTAGAGAGCAGCTAGAATAGTCTTTTGAATTTGCATTTGAATTGCTGTCAGTGTACTTTTCCTGCCTGTTTCTATATACATTCAAGACAAAAGATGCAATGTTGCCTCCTAGCACAAAAAAATATGCCAAGTATTGGCTGGGGTCAGGCTTTTTTCGGTAGTACTCTTATTGGCACCAGTACTGTGCTAATACTACTTTGACACATAATTTACAGGTACTTACAGAACAGGAGTTGGGTCCATAAACTATTCTCTTGCCGCCCCTTCAGTAAAGCAGTGCAGAAGAAGTGCAAGATGCCTCAAAGGCACTCCAAGGTCAACAGGGAAAATTTGATGTTTATTTCTACAGTGTCTTTATTTTTGCCACTATTCCGTAAAGCTCTAACTGGGTAACAGTTGTTGTTTCAGAGACTCTTCTGTCTCAGCCGCTGAAACTTCTAACTCCTACAGAGTAATCATAGTTGTCTTGGTAACCTCCGTTACTGCTCTCCTCCTTGCAGGGTCACTCAGTTTATGGGGATGGAGGGCTCTAGGCAGATTTACATATGCAATATATTGTTTCTAGTATTTCTTAATGATGAATCTACCTGAACTGTAGGGAATCTTCAGTTATTTGGACAGTTTTGTATCTATTCCATAACATATATGCTTAAAGATGCACTCCAGTGGCTGTCAAACCACCTCAAAAACAAATATGCATTGCCCAAAATGGTATATTGTAGCTTTCTACCCCCCCCCCCCCCAAAAAAAAACAAAAAAAAAACATTTCATTGCCTTAGAATTGTTTGGAAAGAGGTTTTAATTCTTGCCCCTGTTTAAGTATGCACAGATCTATGAATGTTCTAATTAGCTCCACCCATACCCGCACCCAGCAGTAGCTGATGCTTGCAAGGCTAACGGCAAGGCTCTCCTCTGACCCGAAGACTGCCGTGCAAAACGGACGCCTAAAGCTACGTGTCCACCTAGGCGTGTGTTTTCACGCTTCCCATTCATTGTGCATGTAGCACGCCCTGCATGCACTCCAATAGCATGACATCAAGAAACCCGAGCCGTCACTTGGAGGTGCTCGCTTCTCCACCTCAAGAATCTCCGCTCACCTCGGGATCCGTTAGGAGTGTGGAGGCGGCATAACCAGGCCAGAGTCACAAGCCCAATACTGTGTAGCCGCAAATTGCATGGAGCGTATCATTGTCTGGTCAGAGAACTTCGACCAGTTTTCAAGCAGTATTTTCGGCTGTAAAAGTGCAGTTTGATGAGCTTTTTCTGTCTACCCCAACCCGCACTGCTCTCCCCGACCTCTAGGGCTTGTATGTGATTGGTCGCCATGACTCCTGGTGGGTGGGCTGCTCCAGTCTTTTCACAACGCTTCCGGACGTTAAAGTTTTGTCTATATCTTCAAAAGTAAAAAGCAAAGCATTTTTCTGAAAACGGTCGAGACGAGAAATAAATGTGTAGTTGCCAAATATGTGTTTACTTTTTACTAACAACCACTACTTTAAAAGCTCCGTGAAAGGATCGGCTCCACGCGCCTGCTCCTCATTTGCGTATTATGGATCTGAGCGGGGTCAGTGGTAGGTTGAGGAATATTGGCCCAAGTGTTGTTCGTCACCCTCCGTCCCCTCCTCCCTCCTCCTCCACTGCTTCGCTATGCAAAACGGACGTCTTCATCTTCTTCAACTTCTTTTCCAAGACTGGTTCACAGCACTGTTTGGTGAATGATGCAGTGATATGACAGTGGATATGGATGGTGCTTTTTCATGCACTGGAAAGCTCCCTTCTCTCCCCCATTCATGGCTGGAGCTCCATCAGTTGCAATGGACACCACCATTTTGAGGTCAATTTCTTTCTTTCAGCGTCTGCATGATGCCTTCATAAATATCCTCACCTCTTGTGTAACTATGGAGGGGTTTGATACCTAAATGTCTTCACAAAATTCCCCCTTTGCTTCACTGTAATATCTGACAAAGACACATACATACATAACTGTGCATTGTCTGTACAGTCTGTTGATTTGTCCGCAGCTAATGAAATGCACTGTGCATTCTTAATATCACCAGTTAGCTAGTTTCCAAGACCCAGGCCACTCTGAGTGAGGCCTCAGCTGCTCTTACTTGCTGGGTCATACAGTAGATCTGTCTGTGGCTTAATATGAAGATTTCAGCTGAGCAAGTTTGTCTGACCTCACCTCAGTATTTAACAACTGTGTAATAAATCAGGCACATTGGTTTTATGCTGGACTCTGGCAGAATGAACGCACATTTTTTTTGTCCATTTCTCTTTGAATTCTCATTTTTTCTGATCGTCCTTCCTTTTTTTGTTTTTGCTAGCACCAACTTTGAAAGCAACATGCCGTTTGGTATGCGCAGCACGCATACGCAACACTCAGGCAGCGCAGCACAGTTGGTAAGAAACACACATAATATGACGCACATTTGGGTCCGGACTGACTTGTGATGGGTCCGATCCGGACTGGGGTCCGCCCTTTGAGGAGCCCCGTGCTAGAGAGACACTCTGCCTGCTGACTGGAACAGACACGGGCAGCGTGCTTCTGAACTCCGCGCGGATGACGGTCACGCCTGCTGTTCGTGTGTGTGCTTGCGGAGTGTCATTTCTACATATTTTTTTTCTTAAATTCATATTTCCTTAGTGTGGCGGCATAAATCCAAGGATGGCGGCCTGCCATGCAGAAATGTTACCAGAGGAAACCCTGGATTCATGTCTTCATACTTTGAGACTATCCTATTCTTATGTTATCTTTTTATAAGAAGATAAGGCAAAAGATTTAAGATTAATCTTATGGCAGAAATCTTGGTTTAGGACTTTTTTGTGGTTCTGTGTTGGAATGTATTGATCTTTGTGGAGGCTAAGCAGCCAGTCAAACATATTATCTCTACTCCTGGTCCATCTGGCTCCACGTCCGTTGAGACCTGTCCATTATTCAGCTGCAGACAGCCCGTCTGTCTGCCAAAGCCACTCCTGTCTTGTCACACAACTGTTCACCATTCAGCTCTGCTCCAGCCCCTCTTCCGGCTGCTGCTGTTGGGGATATTAACAGATTACCCCTGCACTGACCTTCCATTGGCTAAGCTCTTCACTGTTCCACAACAAACAGCTGTAAATATCTCTTAGCAATAATGTTTCCATTTTATTTTCCATTATGTTTTACTCTTATATTTGTGCTATTGCTTTGCTTACGCTATCTGTTAAAGGTGTTACTTCCACTGAGTAAAGCATATGGCTGGAGGAACAAATTGAAGAGTTTTAATCAAAATCCAGATAAGTGGAAGCTAGTCTGTTCAGCTGAAGTGCACAGTCTTTTCCTGTGAGCTGCAGATTTGGGGGGTTTTTTGTCTTTACCAATGGCAAAGGTCCTTCTTTTTATTACCAACTGTGCCAGCAGGCCTGCTGGTGTGGAGGGCTCAACCATCTGCCGCTTTGAGAGTGTGTAACATTGTGTGTGTGTTAGCGATGCCAGCACAGATTCCCATGTGAGCATGTCTGAGCCTCACACAGGACGAACATAGAAGATTCCTAGATTTAAAAAAAAAAAAAATCAAATAAGAATTTGTTATAACCGTTAATCAGTTTGTGACACTTTGTTTTCTGAAGTTCTGTTTTATAACCTTGACTACCTGCATCTTTCCCATCTTAGTTTTGAGATTTCAACAGGGCTTAAGGACCTAGAACTGAAGGAAGTCAACACTATTTTGGCAATATTTATATGGCAATATTTTCCTTATTTTGGAGTGACAAATAAGGTTTGTGGAGTAAGACAGGGTTTGAAAATGGTAACTCCCAAAGAGTGAGAGTTAGCAACATTGATGTAGTGTTGCTAAAAAAAACATACTTAACATAAAAAAATGCAAATTTTCTCAGCGCTGTTAATGATGTCATCATGGTGAGACAGTAAAACATAACAGATTAATGGTGTTAAAAAGTGAATGCCCATAGATACTGCATATACATTAGATATTGCCTTGGCAACTGCTGTTCATTGGAACGAATGCATCAATGGAGCCACCATCTTGGTACGGGGTAGCCACTACTATTTATGGTCTACCCAGAATTAAATCACCATAAATTGCCAGATTTACAAGCATTTTTTTTAAACTTCTGGGTTCATTAAAAATATCAGACATGTATTTGCGATCTAGTCATGATTAAAATGAAAAAGAAAGCATTTTATGTTTATATCCTAGGGGAAAAATATTGATGCATCGGTGTATTGCGATACTTTGTGGTGGTGATATTGTATGGATTCAGAGACACAGTATTGTGATACTTTGTTAAAAATTGTTAATAAATGTTACAGATCCAAACTTGTGTATTTAGGTACCAGAGGAATAAAAACCATTTGACTTTTCAGTCCATTAGATTGTACTAGAGGTGGGGCAAAAGATTGATTCTGTGTAGTATCGCAGCACCTGACACTTGTGATGATGCACACATCGCTAAATACACATACCAATATTTTATTAGTTATATTTATAATGTATTGTATTACAATACTGTATTACAGTACTTATGGAATCACAGTATCATGATAGTATTGCACCCTGACCAAAGTATTGAAGGACATATCATATTGTGTGGCCCTTCACGACCCCCTCCATCCTGTAGCCTATTTCATGTTAAAAATGTAATGATTAGGCCATTCTTCCATTCGGAACAAACTGCTACATGCAAAATTGTTCAAAAGATGTAATTTCATTTATATTTGAAATGCATACTGGTTCATTAAACATTGGCATTGTATTTGTATGGACATCAACAGGCTTGCAATACCGTGTGAAATAAGGATGAAAAGGGTATAAGGACATACATGTACCTCAACAAAAATTACTCAATTTTTCTGATATGAAAACATTTCTTATTTATTGCAGATTATGTGATGGACACAAGGTGAATCTCTATCTGGGAAATATTTTTCTTTTCTGAAAACACTTAATATTCATCACAGACTATATACCAGATGTGTAACATCAGGAATAAAACCCCGAGGAGCTCAGTATGAAAAACAACTCCACTTCATGTTTCACAAAGAATACAGTATGGAATAAAACCAGACATCTACTGTCATATTTTCTGGTATGAAAACATTTCTTATTGAAGACTGCACGATAGATGGGTAATGTCATAAGTAACAAATGGTTTTAAGTACAGAATTAAAATGGAGCTCCATGAATCCCTCTACCCCATATCCATCCATCCATCCATCTTCTACCGCTTTTCTGGAGGTTCAGGTTGCCAAGACAGCAGTTCAAGCAGAGAAGCCCAGACTTCCCTCTCCCTAGCCACCTGCTCCAGCTCTTCAGAGAGGATACCAAGGCATTCCCAGACTAGCTGGGAGACGTAGTCTTTCCAGCGAGTCCTGGGTCTGCCCTGAGGTTTCCTCCTTGTGGGACATGCCCAAAACTCCTGAAGTGGGAGGTGTCCAGGAGGCATCCTGATCAGATGCCCAAACCACCTCAGCTGGCTCCTTTCAGTGTGGAGGAGCAACGGTTCTACTCTGAGCCTCTCCTGGATGACTGAGCTCCTCACCCTATCTCTGAGGGTGAGTCCAGCAAGGACTCACATGGAGAAAGCTCATTTCAGCCGCTTGTATTTATGATCTCATTCTTTCGGTCATTACCCAAAGCTCATGACCATAGGTGAGGGTAGGAACGTAGATTGACCAGTAAATCGACAGCTATGCCTCAGAGCTCCGCTCCCTCTTCACCACAGCAGACCGGTACAACTTCCGCATCACTGCAGATGCTGCTCCGATCTGTCTGTCAACCTCTCGATCCATTCTCCCTTCATTCCTGAATAAGACCCCGAGATACTTAAACACCTCCACTTGTGGCAGGAGCTTGTCCCCAACCTGGAGAGGACAATCCACCTTTTTCCAGCTGAGGACCACGGACTCGGACTTGCAGGTGCTGATTCTCATCCCAGCCGCTTAACACTCAGCACCAAACCGTCCCAGTAAGACCTGTAGGTCATTGCTGGATGAAACCAACAAGACAACATCTGTTATGATCTGGACTTTCTGTCCTCTCCCTCTGTTATTTTTGAGAAGTTTGCACTATTCTGTTATCTCAAGTTTGTTGATTTATCCTCAGTTAGTTCAGTTATGGTTTTCCCTGATTTGGTTTATCTGTGATTACAGGTGCATCTCACTAAATTAGAATATCATCAAAAAGTTGATTTATTTCAGTAAATCAATTCATAAAATTAAACTCATATTTTATATAGATTCATTACAGACAGAGTGATATATTTCCATTGTTTATTTCTTTTAATTTTGGTGGTTATGGCTTGCAGCTCATCAAAACCTGAAAATAAGTTTCTCAAAAAATTAGAATATTACACAAGATCAATTTTAAAAAATTGATTTTTTTTAATAGAAATGTTGGCCGACTAAAAGTATTTCTATGCACACACTCAATACTTGATCAGGGCTCCTTTTGCATGAATTAATACTGCATCACTGTGGCATGACGTGAAGGTGATCAGCCTGTGTTACTGCTGAGGTGTTATGAAGGCCCAAGTTGCTTTGACAGCGGCCTTCAGCTCATCTGCATTGTTGGGTCTGGTGTCTCTCATCTCCCTGTTGACGATACTTCATAGATTCTGTATGGGGTTTAGGTAGGAGAGTTTGCTGGCCAGTAAACTATGGTGATACCATGGCCATTAAACCAGGGTTTGGTACTTTTGGCAGCAGTGTGGGCAGGTGCCAAGTCCTGCTGGAAAATGAAATCAGCATCTCTATAAACCTTGTCAGCAGAGGGAAGCATGAAGTGTTCTTAAACGTCCTGGTAGACAGCTGCATTGACTTAGGACTTGATAAAACACAGAGGACTAACACCAGCAGATGACATGGCTCCCCAAATCAGGTGCCAAGTCCTGTCACTTGGAAATCAAAGTCCCAGAATCTGGAGGAAGAGTGAACAGGCACAGAATCCAAGTTGCTTGAGGTTCAGTGTGAAGTTCCCACAGTCGATGGTATGTGGAGCCATGTCATCTGCTGGTGTTTTTCCACTGTGTTTAATCAAGTCCAATGTCAGTGCAGCCATCCAACAGGAAATTTTAGAGCACTGCATGCTTCTCTCTGCTGACGAGCTTTATGGAGATGCTGATTTCATTTTCCAGCAGGACATGGCACCTGCCCTCACTGCTAAAAGTACAAGTACCTGGTTTAATAACCATGGTATCACTGTGCTTGAGAATATTTTTTTTTTTCAAAAAAAAAAAAAAACCCAACAAAAAAACCCCACAGACTCCAATAGCCAATACAGTGCAACAGAATAATTTATTTTCTCCTCTCCGCTCACTACCGAGTGGTTGGGAACCGTAGGGAGTTTTCAAGTGAAGGTGCTGCCAATATTTTCCAAATCTCTACTCTTTAGCATGCATTCAATGCAATTTAGCTGTTGTAATGGATATTGTTGATGTTTATTTGCTGTTGCACAAGAGTTTTTCTGTATAGCAGAAGTTTCTGCTTAATTTACAAATCGTATATAGTTATATAGAATATCACTGCAGTTAACTGGAAAAAAGCATCTGCTTTAAAATTTGGAATTCTTCCCACAACTCTCAGTGCAGAAAACACTCTTAAAACATTGCAACTTTTACCGCAACATTTTTAAAAAGCTCCCACAAATTCAGGCTTTTTGGCCCGCCACAATCATAAAAACATCCCACAACATCCTGGAGGGACTGATGTTTTTCAGCAGCAGGAACTGGGAGACTAGTCAGGATAGAGGAAAAGATGAATGCAGCAATGTACACAGACATCCTGAATGAAAACCTGCTCCAGAGTGCTCTTGACCTCAGACTGGGGAGACGGTTCATCTTTCAGCAGGACAACAACCCTAAGCACACAGCCAAGATATCAAAGGAGTGGCTTCAGGACAACTCTGTGAATGTCCTTGAGTGACCCAGCCAGAGCCCAGACTTGAATCCAATTGAACATATCTAGAGAGATCTGAAAATGGCTGTGCACCGACGCTTCCCATCCAACCTGATGGAGCTTGAGAAGTGCTGTAAAGAGGAATGGGGGAAACTGCCCAAAGATAGGTGTGCCAAGCTTGTGGCATCATATTCAAAAAAAAAACTTGAGGCTGAAATTGCTTCCAAAGATGAAGCAATAAAGTATTGCGCAAAGGCTGTGAATACTTATGTACATGTGATTTCTTAGTTTTTTATTTTTAATAAATTTCCAAAAATCTAAAAAAAAGCCCAACTTTTTTTCACATTGTCATTATGGGGTATTGTGTGTAGAATTTTGAGGAAAAAAAATGAATTTAATCCCTTTGGGAATAATAAGGGTGTAACATAACAAAATGTGGAAAAAGGGAAGTGCTGTGAATACTTTGCACTGTAATATTTTTGAGAAACTGAATTTGGGGTTTTCATTTGCTGCAAGCCATAACCATCAAAATTAAAAGAAACAAACACTTGAAATATATCACTTTGTGTGTAATGAATCTATATAATGAGTTTCACTTTTTGAATGGAATTATTGAAATAAATCAACTTTTTGATGACATTCAATTTATTGAGATGTACCTGTATCGTCTGCATTATTTGCCCTCAGTGTTCTCCCAGTGTCAATTGTCTGCACAGCCCCACCGTCCTGTTGGTAGCTGCTCCTCTTTCTTCCTATTTTGCCCTAGTTGTCACATGTTAGTTTGATTATTGTGCTTCCTCTTTATTTGCCTGCCTGCCTGCGTTTTTGTTATTGTGTCGTCATTGTCTGTTCCCATCGTCATGTCATGTCATAGTCTTCATCATCGGGTTGTAAGTGTTTCATCGTCCTCTTTGCTTGACAGCCCCTGGGCTGCTTTTGTTTGCTTTTGTTTTTTGGTTAATAAATGAGCATTGCACTAAGTCCTGCCTCTACTACCTTGGGTCCCGTTTAAAATACACAACTGCCTTCCAAAGCAGTTCGCTGACAACATCATCTGCAAATGCCATAGCTCGTGACAATAAGCCCAATACCCATTACTCCCGAAGCACACCCCACAAAAAACCACGAGGGACACGGTTAAATGCCTTCTCCAAGTCTACAAAACGCATGTGAACTGGTTGGGCAAACTCCAACAAATCTTCGAGGATTCTCGGGAGGGTAAAGAGTCGGTCCGATGTGCCACACAGCCAGGCCAAAAACCACCTCCTCCTGAATTCGAGGTTCGACCAATGGCCGGACTCTCCTCTCCAGTACCTTGGCATAGATCTCCCCAGGGAGGTGGAGGAGTATAATCCCTCTAAAGTTGGAACACACCCTCTGGTCCCCCTTCTTCAAGAGACAAACCACCACTCCAGTTTGCCATGCCAAGGGCACTGTCCCCGACCTCCCATATTCATTAAGCTTGAATTTATTCAGCCACCCAAAGAGTGAGAAAAAAAATAAAATCTGTTCAGTGTGACAAGAGCTAAAAAGCCCGAGAAGACTTTTAACGCAGGTGAACTGAGTCAGCATATAAACCCCCACGTTTATAGATAGATAGATTAGTTTATTTGACAGGGACAGTGCAATAAACATAGCACTTGAAATGTAGCATTTATATTATTATATTGTAATATTTGCTATAGAACTAAAAATATATATTTGAAACTTAAACTGACCTACTGTTTATAAATTGAAGAAATAAGAGTGTTTGTTTTAACTGAATAGTTTGAAGGTACATAACACTGGCCTGTATAAATTAAAAAAGAAAAAAAAACAGTATCATTGTGAAAATTCACAAACATGTCCTGATATCAATTTTTGTTACATCGCCCACCCCTAGTCAATAGGTAGTAATAAACACTTTAAAGTAACAACTACTGTAAATAGAACTTTTGGAAGGCATTTTTCTTTCTTTCTGGAGTCCCAGAATGTGAATACAATACTCTTTAGTGCTTAAAGAGAGAGTTCAGTGGTTTTGAAGTTCTAAGTGGTTACTGAATTACCTTCAATAGTCTGTGATCTTTTAGAGAACAAAGTAGGGGAGCTGACCAAAGAAGCATTATGGATACATTTTTAAAGCTAATAATCACCTTCTTCAAAAGCTTCATGGCAATTTCAGAGTTTCTGTGTCAAACCTATTCATGCCACTTCATGTTTGTTCTGCAAAAAACAAAGGAGGTGCTACACTGTCAGTTGCCTTGGTTTGTGGTTCATTACATTGAACTCCTTACTGTATATAGAGAGGAAGTAGTGGTTAATGATTTTGCACCCAGCCATTTTTTTTGCAACTATTGCACTTGTTAAACATTAATATTGATATTGGACCCACCTGTCTGCTTATCATGAAATGATACAGACTGAGACAAAGTTTAGTCCTCTAACTTCTGTCCCTGTTTGTGTGTTTTCAAAAGTTTGTGGGGTTTTTTCTTTTTTTTTCTTTTTTTTTATAGACGGAGTGTGAGATGGGGGTGGGTGGTCCAGAGTAGACTGGCTGTGTTCACACTTGTAGAACCGCAGCGCCATTCCTGATGTATACTTTGATATTGTTAGTAGCTTGATTGACATCAAAACAAGGGTTAAAACTGGCAGTATCCCTGTAATGTTGGAGTTGAGCAACAGAAGATAACATCGCTTTCTGTACTTGAGCTGTTGCATCCTCTGGTGTTTACCACTTGTACCAAATCCGTGTTGAGTTCAGGAAAGAAACGGACATGCTTTTTTGCACACAAACTTTCATGTTCTGCTGCTGTGCCATTAATGATCTTGATTTAAAAAAAAAAATAAAAAAAAAATCAGCTTTACATGATCTATTCCAGGGATGTCCATTCATGTGCCATAGAGGGCCAAGACCCTGCATGTTTTTTCTTCTACCCAGTCTCTTCAGCAGGTGTTTTCATTTATCAGCAATCAGTGGGAAGAAATTCAGTGGAATCTGCTATTAAAGACACTGGTTGGAGGTAAAGCCTGCAGGGTCTTGGACACCCCTGATCTATTCCATCATAACAAGTACCCAACAAAGTTTAGGTTTAAGTTGACCGTGTGGGTGAAGCTCAGTCTGTTCCATATTTCAATCCTGAAGCATCCATGCTTTTATTTACGAAACCCTGCACAGTTTCACTGCGGTTCTTAATGAGGTTTCTCCTCACCATCTGTCTACTCGTTTCACAGCTTTTTCTGACAGATTATTTATCACTGCAGCAGAATTCACATTATCAACAGCACTGAGCCTAAATGAGCCACTGGACTGCCCCTCTGTGTGACTCATTCTTATGCTAATCATTGCATATTCTATGTATTTTTCACTGTGGTGGTTGAATGGTTTCTGCCATTCATAAGATTAACCACAGTTGACAAACTCAAATTACTTTAAAGATGACAATCATGTCATTTGCATGTACAATGATGTGAAAAAGTGTTTGTACCCTTCCTGATATCTCATTTTTTTGTATGTTTGTCACACTTAAATGTTTCAGATCGTCAGACAAATTTAAATATTAGACAAAGATAACACAAGTAAACACAAAATGCAGTTTTTAAATGAAGGTGTTTATTATTAACCTCTTGCACTCCGGTGTACCGCGGCCGGGCATGTCTCTGTGTCCCGGTGCGCCCTCGTGCGTCCTAGAACGCACTGTGCGTCTCACTGCGCACTCAGACACACAGTGCCTGTGCGTCTGAGTGCGCACGGGAAAAAAAAAAAAAAGCTGCATTGTTCAGCTTTCTTTTCACACAGCCGTGAACAGAAAGCCAAAGGAGTGTATGATTGGTTTAGATTTGATTGACCTCTAATAAGAGCCTTGAATTGGGTTTCTGAAACCTTGAAGAACCAATGACTGAAAACCTAGCAAGAAGGACCTGCCTACCAACGGCTGCGAATACGAGCCAATTGAAGCAGAGAAGTTTGACAGCTGGCGTGTGTCTCCCTGCATAGAATCTCTTTTGCCTAAGCTGCTGGGTGACTGACATTGAGACCTGTGCGGAACGGTAGCATCAGCCAGTCTTTTTTGGATTATTTGTTTGGAAAAATGGTTCGCCAAAACCGCAAACGTGGAAGCGGAGATGTTTTGACCGGGTCAGGTGACCAGAAGCACGAGTCCGTTACAACCGGACCAGCTTCATGTTCGTCTGACAATGAGGAACTTACTGCTGTTGTGGACAGGTAAGTGTTATAAGCTAAATTATTCTTTATCGATGAAAATGGTAATAAAAATCACTTTTGACCGATCGGTAATTCCAACGGTGCGTCATGGCCACAAGTTTTTTGGTGTGCAGAGTTCCTCTGTAGCGGGGCGGGGGGGTGGGGTGTTATCCTCTGCATTGCAGATAGATATTTTAGCGTAATTTTTATTGCACTGTAGGCTATTTTTTCTTGTAAAAAAAGGCCACACATTTTTTACGTGGCATGTTTGTGTGTGTATGTGTGTAGGGGGGTTGTTTGTTATCCATCCATCCATCCATCTTCTACTGCTTTTCCGGAGGTCCGAGTCGCGGAGGCAGCAGTTCAAGCAGAGAAGCCCAGACTTCCCTCTCCCCAGCCACCTGCTCCAGCTTTCCAGAGAGGATACCAAGGCATTCCCAGACCAGCTAGGAGACATAGTCTCTCCACCGAGTCCTGGGTCTGCCCCGGGGTCTCCTCCCAGTGGGTTGTTTGTTACCCTCTAGAAATGTAATAATGTTTTAGTATAATTTTTATTGCACTTTAGGCTATTTTTTCTTGTAAAAAAACAAACAAACAAACAGGAACTGTGCTGTGTATGTGAACTCTGGGAAAATAGGAGAGTAGTGAAAAATAAAAATTGAACTTTGTAAATGACTTTATTTTCACATAATAGACAAACTTCAGATGAAGACTCTGGTGAGGAGTGGGTGCCAGACGAGCACTCTGCCAGCAAGCGCAGAAGAAGGGAGCTGCAGGCGAGCTCATCAGAAGAGGAAACCCCTACCCCAAAAAGAGGGACACCACTGGGGAGAGGAAGAGGAAGGAGAGGGAGAGGAAGAGGAGGTAGCAGGAGAGGAAGAGGAGGCGAGAGTGGTGATGGCAGCCCTCAGCCTGGGACATCGGCCGGCCCTTCATCAGCTGAGGAGAGGTGGCATGATTCCGACACCCCTGACATCATTCCACCACAGCCCATTTTTCGTCCCAAAAATCCACCTGGACCTCAGCTAATTACAACAGCTTCATACGCCCCCGTTTAGTTGTTTGAGTTATTTTTCACTCCATCTGTGCTAGACCACATTGTTGAGAACACCAACCTACATGGCTCTGCACACAACAACACACCCACCAGCCCCTGGATTGACCTCACACGCTCCGACCTGCTCTCATTTTTTGGCCTGATTATTACATGGGTATAGTCAAGTGCAAATCCTTCAGTGATTACTGGCGAGGGGGACACCTGTACAGCCTTCCTTTCCCCAAGAGTGTAATGACCAGGACAAAGTTTCTCCTGATCAGCTGGGCCCTTCACCTCAGCAGCCCAGCAGCAGAAGAGGCCAATGAGCAGAAGAGAGGCACGGATATGCATGACCACCTCAGCAAAATCTTGACACATTTTCTAGGAATCAGTATGATGAGTAGGATTAGAAAATTATATTTGATTGAGAGGGTATTGCTGTCAACTTGTAAAATATCCCGTCGCCAAGTGCTTCCTCACAGGGGATCGCCTGATTGCTGGGGTCTTTCTGCAACTGTGGGGGTTCCCCCTACAGTTGATAGTGCTATGAGATGACTGTTGTTGTGAAATGGCGCTATATAAATAAAGTTGAATTGAATTGAATTTGTTGTTTGTAAATAGTATGTTTTGTATATTGACATTTTTGTTCAGTAAAGTGTGTTTAGAATTGAAACTTCATTTTGTCTGCGTCATTACTACTGACAGCATTTCTGACAGCTAACAAGATAGCCCTGAGTGTCACCTTTCATTAGAGCCCAAGATGAAGCTTCTATGTTGAAGCATTCAAAAGTTCTAGACGTTTTTCCAAACTGTTTGGCATAGTTTGGGCTATCTAAGTGTCACCTTTCATTAGAGCCCAAGATGAAGCTTCTATGTTGAAGCATTCAAAAGTTATAGATGTTTTTCCAAACTGTGCCAAGCTGTGCCATTTGGCACAGTTTGGCGCAGTTCAAAAACGCCTGGGAACAACCTGAGAAAAAAGCTGTGTAATATATTCATTTTTTGTGGTATTGTTACCAAATTTGGACCTCAGCTTGATAACACTTGGTTCTACATTTCTGTTGCATTTTCCAGCCAGATCTGACAGCTGTGTGCTATTTGCAAGCATTTGTATCCAAAAAAACACCCAGGCGAAATTTATTTTCTTCAAGTTCAGTATGTTTAGATGACTGTTACTCAGTGGCAGGAGCACTTAGAGAGATTATGACTGTTTTGCCAAAAAATTCAAAGTGTTTTCTTTTAAATGAGACCAACCCCATGAAGATGCTGCAAAGGGTTGAAGAACAGCTTTTGATTTACTTTGGGTACGTTATTTTTTGGCGTTTTTAGGGAAATTGACCAGAGTGCAAGGGGTTAAGGGTGCTTCCATTTATTAGGGGTCCAATGTGTGACATTTTGGTGGCAAAATTTAAAATTGATCAAATCTGCACATGAAATTGACTAATCACTATCCAATTGTGTCAGGTTTATGAAACTATTAACTATTTTCGTAACGGCATTCGCGTTCAGGAACTCTTGAGGATGAGAGCTCACTTTAACTACTTGTCAATGGGGACGTAAATGGGACACTCGGGCTTTTGTTTCCCCGTGTGCCAATGCACTTTGCAATGGCACACGTTTTACATGAAACAACTTCAACACTTCCGGTATTTTTCACGCATCAAAACTCATCAACAGCTACATTTTCATGACATATTAAGATGTGATAACGTGTATACATACCTTCAAATTCTCCCTGTTTGTTGGATAAGACGTAAAATCACAAAAGGCGTAAATGCGGGACACGGAAGTTTGGACCTTCGATAACTTCAATATAAAGTGACCACGGTTAATCCTCTCCACATGGGTTGAGCACATCCGGGGTAGAGAAAATAAAAGTGCTTTCCCAGGGCGGTCACCTCGCCAGACGGGGCTGCGCGCGGCCGACCAAGACCGAAGACGTAAATTTTTTAAAGGACACCATGTTCGATGCGTCATAAATGTTTGAGATTTTATTGAAATATTCTACATCTGAGCTTCACAAAGATTGATCTCCTTTTTACGTGTATGGTTTGGGATTTGAAAGGTGCAAAGTGAAAAGCATCAGCACTTCCTGTTTTCTGGTTACTTTACCAAATAACTTGCATGTTGCTGCGTAAATTCGGGGACACGGAAATTTACGTCGTACGAGTAAATTTGCAGGGGTCGCCGTACAAAAACCATAGATCCGATCACATTGGGGAATGTTTTATTTTGAATTTGCATTACAACTCTGTTATCTCTTGCATAAATGAGTAGAAAGAGTTACTCAGAGATCCCTTTCAGGTACTTTGAAATTGATGCGATTGTCATGTCACACAAAAACTGGGGAAAATGAGGGGACACGACCAATAGTTTCGATTCTAATGGCAAAATCAATGATTTTTTTAAAAAAAATTGCAATGCAAGTCTGAAACTCTTTTATGTTCCCTTGCATATTATAAAAACGAAACAGACATCTGCAAATTACAGAAAAAGAGAGAGCGCTTGAAAGTCGGATACCCCTGATATAGTGCACTGGACCCCAAATAAATGGAATCACCCTTAAGGGAAAAAAATTCCAAACCTACATGGCCCTGTGTGAAAAAGTGATTGCCCCCTAAACCTAATAGCTGGTTGGGCCACCCTTAACAGCAGCAACTGCAATCAAGCGTTTGTGATAACTGGCAATGAGTCTTTCACAGCACTGTGAGGGAATTTTGGCCCACTCGTCTTTGCAGAATTGTTGTAATTCTGCCACATTGAAGGGCTTTTGAGCATAAACCGCCTTTTTAAGGTCATGCCACAGCATCTCAATCAGATTCAGGTCAGGACTTTGACTAGGCCACTCCAAAGTCTTGATTTTGCTTTTCTTAAGCCATTCAGAGGTGGATTTGCTAGTGTGTTTTGGATCATTGTCCTGCTGCGGAACCCAAGTGCATTTCAGCTTGAGGTCACGGACAGATGGCCAGACATTCTCCTTCAGGACTTTTTGGTAGACAGCAGAATTCATGGTTCCATTTACTACAGCAAGTCTTCCAGGTCCTGAAGCAGCAAAACACCCCCAGACCATCACACTACCACCACCATATTTTACTGTTGGTGTGATGTTCCTTTTCTGAAATGCTGTTACTTTTACGGCAGATGTAATGGAACACACACCTTCCAAAAAGTTCAACTTTTGTCTTGTCAGTCCACAGAGTATTCTCCGAAAAGTCTTGTAGATCATCAAGATGTTTTCTGGCAAAACTGAGACAAGCTTTTATGTTCTTTTGGTCCAGCAGTGGTTTTCCTTTTGGAACTTTGCCATGCAGGCCATTTTTGCCCAGTCTTTTTCTTATGGTGGAGTCATGAACACTGACCTTAACTGAGGCAAGTTAGGCCTGCAGTTCTTTGGATGTTGTTGTGGGGTCTTTTGTGACCTCTTGGATGAGTCATTGCTGCACTCTCGGGGTAGTTTTGGTTGGCCGGCCTGTCCTGGGAAGGTTCACCACTGTTCCATGTTTCGCCATTTGTGGATAATGGCTCTCACTGTGGTTTGCTGGAGTCCCAAAACTTTAGAAATGGCTTTACCGGAGTGGTGGCTCAGTTGATAGAGCATCCGCCCCACACCCGGGAGGCAGGGGTTCAAATCCCGGCCGGGTCATGCCGAAGACCATATAAAAAAGCGGAACTTCCTGCCGTCCAGCTTGGTGCTCAGCAATAATGGAATGGAGGAGGGAAATCTGTGGCGGCGCCTTGCATGGCAGCGACCCCTCTGATTCTATATGTGTGTGTGATTAACACTGTAGATAAGAGAAACACAATTTCATTCTACTGTTCATGATTGGCTGTATGGATTGAATGACAATAAAGGGTGGTTTAAGGTTTATAACCTTTTCCAGACCGATAGTTCTCAATTACTTTGTTTCTCATTTGTTCCTGAATTTCTTTGGATCGCAGCATGATGTCTAGCTTTTGAGGATCTTTGGGTCTACTTCACTTTGTCAGGCAGGTCCTATTTAAGTGATTTCTTGATTGAGAATAGATGTGGCAGTAATCAGGCCTGGGTGTGGCTAGAGAAACTGAACTTGGCTTTCCAAAGATGTGATAAACCACAGTTAATGTTTTAACGGGGGTTGGGGGGGGGGGGTCACTTTTTCACACAGGGCCATGTACGTTTGGATTTTTACCTCCGCCAAGCAGGTAACATTTTTACCGGGGTTTGTCTGTCTGTCTGTCTGTCTGTTACCAACATAACTCAAAAAATTATGAACGGATTTTGATGAAATTTTTAGGAAAGGTGTGTAATGGCACGGGGAACAGATGATTAGATTTTGGTGATGATCTGAGAGTGCATATCTCCACCAAGGGCTTTGTTTGTATTTGTGCAGCAGGATTACACAAAAACTACTGGATGGATTTGGATGAAATTTTCCCCTGAGGCGGTTCTTGGGCTAGGGAGGAACCCATTATATTTTGGTGATGATCTGACAGTGCATACCTCAGCCAAGTCTCTTATCTTCTCATAGTGTGTTAGCAACAATACTCCAAAACTGATGGACAGACTTTGATGCCATTTTCACCACAAGTGGCTATAGGCCTACACACAAACCCATTACATTTTGGAGGTGATCCATGACAAACGGAAGGAGCCTTGGCGGAGGTATGCGCTCTGAGTGCTTTTCTAGTTTTTACCTTTAATAATAGACACCGTCATTTAAAAACTGCATTTTGTGTTTACTTGTGTTATCTTTTTCGAATATATAAATTTGTTTGATGATCTGAAACATTTAATTGTGACAAACGTACAAAAAAATGATAAATCAGGAAGGGGGCAAACACTTTTTCATACCACTGTAATTATACCAAATATGTCGCCAAGAAACAAGAGTTTTGGTAACAGAAACTTTTATTTAATATTTTTTGCATGTGCAGTGTTGACAAGTCTTCTTTGTCCTCATGTTAATCCTGCATAGCCGACACGGCGGATCATGATCTTATAGATCTTTCCCTTGAGGCACACTGGTATCCGGCGGTTGCAGAAGATATGATACGATAATACTTTACACTCATAATTATAGAAGTACGTCTTTGATGCACAGGCATCAAGGAGTGTATCACAATCTGTGGTGGTATGGTACCCTGGCATACGGGGCCCAGGGCCAGCACCAGGCCCCACCAGGGGTGGGGTGTGTGTGGTTTTTCTTTTTTGTTTGTTTTTCTTTCTCTCCCCCCACCCCTTCAGACCACTTTATATCCCTTCAATTTCCTCCCCCATGCCCCTCGTAAGGTCCAGTGTAAGTAAAACAATTTAAATAAAATATTAGTTATTATATACTAAGAGGCATCTATAAATACTATTTATACAACAGTTGGTTCTGACTGAGCAATTTGATTGGACAATGGGGATTCTAGGAATTACTATATTCCATGATAATAGCACTCCGTTTCATTGAATATGTATCACCCTGCCTCAAATGTGTTCTAGTAACTATTAATAACTATTATGTACTCTCAAGTCTGTGGCTTCTTATAGATGAGAATTGTAATACTGTTAGATACCTTAATTTCCACAGTGAGGTGCTGTTTTGAAAGAAATCATATCCGTGACCCAGAAGCCCTACCACTTTTTAAAAAAAACAAAAAAAACAACTTTATTTACATTACAAGGTCCTACCCTTGTAATCATCCACAAGATATTTCACGTCTGTTGAAAAAATGGGGGAGCTAGAGTTGGATTTATTGTCTCAATTAACAAATCACAATACCTTTATGGTGATGGACTTCTTATTTCCTCTGAAAATGCCAAGAAAAAGTGAGTGAAGTGAGTGAAAGTGCCACTTATGTGATCTCACGGTGACAACAAACTGACTCAACAGGTGACCGGTATCCATCCATCCATCCATCCATCTTCTACCGCTTTTCCGGAGGTCCGGGTCGCGGAGGCAGCAGTTCAAGCAGAGAAGCCCAGACTTCCCTCTCCCCAGCCACCTGCTCCAGCTCTTCAGAGGGGATACCAAGGCGTTCCCAGACTAGCTGGGAGACATAGTCTCTCCATCGAGTCCTGGGTCTGCCCCGGGGTCTCCTCCCAGTGGGACGTGCCTGAAACACCTCAAGTGGGAGGCGTCCAGGAGGCATCCTAATCAGATGCCCATACCACCTCAACTGACTCCTTTCAAGGTGACCGGTATGTCTTTCTAAATACTGACTTTTGCACTGGACAATATTTAATTTGTTTACATGTGTGTGAAATGACAATAGACCTATTCCTTTCTATATGATGCTGATTGAGCTGCTTAGCAACAGTTAACTGGGTACATTTAGAAGGGATTATTTTTCTCAGCGGAGAAAAATAACTGGTTAACAAATAATATTTTGTTGTGTATTGCTGTCATCTGTCTATAAATGAACTAAATCTCTGTTTGTATGTCTGTCTGTCTGTTCCACATACGTCACTTGAACCGTTCGTCAGACTGGCCTAAAATTTTAAACGTCCTTTGTTGAGGTTATGAGGGTGTGCATCCCCGAATATGGAGTCACTCAGTCAAAGTATGTCATTTTTATCAATAAAAGTTTAGCCACCGCTCTTTCACCGTTGTCTCTTCATGCCCTTCAGTGTGTGGGGGGTGTTGGATTGACTCCATGCTGATTGGATAATAAGCGGCCATCACGGCCATGCTAATTGGATAATACGTGGCATGACGACCAGTCAGTCACCACAGCGTTTCGCAAACAAAAAAAAAGGAAGTGAAAAGCGACAAATTTGACAAAGAGACATTAGTGAAGATGCAATACTTAAAAAATTATACTGTAATGTTGCCATGATTGCATACGTCTAAAGGATAATTCAAGGAATGCCAGTGGGGACCCGGGGTCTTCCTTCTCCAACACAGCGGGCGGAATGCGATCGTTTGCATTGAAGCAAGATGGAAGTCCCTTTGGAGGACCACGACTCGCTGTCGCTGATGGCACTTCTCTCGGTGTGCTCACACGGCTGTCTAAAAATTAAAAGTTAATAATTGTGGAGCAGAATGCCCAGCTCAACTGCATAGCATATGCGGCCACATACACGGTTTGACTAAACAGTGACCCAAACTGGACACAAAAATGCTCAAATAACGAAATAAATAATTTTTATTTAAATATTTATTGACAAATGGGCAACACTGACGGGGACCGAGTCTGACAAATCAACATAGAACATGCTGGGAGAAGCAATGGCCAGACCTGACCTGGCTCAAAGGCACGCTAACTGATGGCGATTTATAAAAAAAAAAGAAAAAAAAAAAAAAGAGGTATTTTCAATAAAGTGACAAAAAAGATAATGCATGGAGTGTGCTTTTGCCCTGAGGCTGATTTATCATGGAAAACAGCTGAGCTCTGTGGTTCCAGTGATCAGCTGATTGGATCCAGCTCCTCTGGTGTTCTGACTGGTACAGACTGCAAAGGTAAAAAAAAAAAAAAAAAAAAAAACATGGGGGGAAGGCCCTACAGCCTATGCTCCACGAATGCAGAACGTATCAACCATACGCTGGATAAATTTTCGGCATGGGGCACGTATTTTTTTCAATTTATAAAATTTTTCACCAGGTCTGAGGTGTATGCAAAAAAAAAACAAAAAAAAAACAAAAAAAAAATTTGTTTTGGTTAACGTTTAGAGGGTCAAAAATGCGATTGTTTAGGTGGAATAATAATAGTAAATAATCTTGCATCAATAAAAAACAAACGCTGACAGTAGAGCCGCGGCGCTCACATTGTTAGTCTTTGCCAGTCACGCCTTCACGGTTCAGGTCATTATTTGGCCTCAGTATCACCGCAGCGCGACAATGTAAGCACCGCCTCAATCTTAGCATTAAAGTTTTAAAAAACCTTTTAATAACAAAATATCATTAAAATATAAAATGATGCACTACAATGGGTCTCAAATATTTGTAAATGTGTCCTGTTATAGTACTGCATGAGTTGATTGATGATACACAGAAGAAATTCAATATTACACTGAACTCTGTCACTGAACAGTGATATAAACTAAAATAATTATGATGACTGAACAACTCCCATTCCGCAAAGTGCAAGATACACGATTATGAATATAAGTGATAAAACATCAGACAAATAAGTGATCTGACAAACAAATAAACAAGGGATCTGAAACAGTCAATAGAATTGGATGTCCCATTCATTTTCAATATTTAGGTATTCTGTAATTAATATTCATACAATCAAATAAATCTTAGTGCCATTTACTCCCTTTTATCTTTGTCAAAGTCTAACATGTGATTGCCTACATATAGGCTTCTCCTCTTTGTATTCCACTTTCAAACACAGTCTACATTTGGGCCTGTAAAGCCTAATTGGGATACTTGTTTCAGACAGGATTACTTGTGTTCTGTGGGCAATGCAGTAGTTTAATAAACTGTGCTTGTGGAACTGTTGTGGAAATCCTGGAGGGCTGGTGCAGGGAGAACAATCTGGTGCTCAACGTGGACAAAACGAAGGAGATGATTATCAACTTCCGGCGGTCACAGCCTGAACACGACCCTCTCAGCATCGGCGGCCGTTTAGTGGAGAGAGTGGAGAACATCAAGTTCCTCGGAGTCCAGATCTTGCAGGACCTGACCTGGAGCAAGAATTCCTTGGGGATCAGGAAGCGGACCCAGCAGAGACTGCACTTCTTGAGGAAACTCAAACAGGCCTCTCTCCCCATCTGCATCCTCAGGACCTTCTACAGAGGTGTGGTGGAGAGTGTTCTGACGTACTGCATTGCTACATGGTACTCCAGTTGCAGTATGTCAGACAAAAAAGCCCAGCAGAGGATAGTTAAGGGAGCTGAGAGGGTAATTGGAGTTTCCCTCCCCTCTGTCCAAGAACTTTTTCAGAACCGTTGTAGGAGCAGGGCACTGAACATTGTCAAGGACCACTCTCACCCTCTGCATAAACACTTTGAACTTCTGCCATCTTTTGCCAAACGATTCCGGAGCATCAGAGGCAGAACCACCAGACTGATTAACAGCTTCCTTCCACAAGCTGTTAGGATGCTGAACAGCTGATCCGGAATCTCTCATACATACTACTGCACCTGTGGACATTATGTATATTATTTGTATATTATAGTTCTGGTTAGTTTTCAAGTATGTCTCAGGGATGTGTGAATGGCTGTGTTGGGGTGGGGGGTGAGGGTGTGTATGAGTGTGTCTTAAATTATGTTCTTTTTACTTATATGGATGCCGAGAGAAACGCAATTTCATCTTGCCTGCACTACAGTTGTATGTACAGCAATATGACAATAAAGATTGATTTGATTTGAAATGTCTTCGGTCCTCCGCTTTGCATCGGGCTTACGATGAATCACCGCAGTTATTATATTCATTGATACCACACTCCCTCTCGCGTAATATTGCTTAATTATGCACAGCATATATCAAATATGAAAAGAGCTCCTTTTTGGCGCAGTAAATATGTTAAGAAGAAGACTGTATTGTCATTGAGTTCAAACAGCCAATCATGTACAGTAGAACAAAATTACGTTTCTCCTATCTACAATGTTAATTACATCTAGAATCAGAGGGGCCGCTGCCATGCAAGGCGCCACCACAAACAACTTTTCCATTCCCCATTCTATTACACTAAGCACCTAGCTAGAAGGCGGGAAGTACCATTTTTATATGGTCTTTGGTATTACCTGGCTGGAACATGGACTCCCAACCTCCCGGTTGTGGGGCGGATGCTCTATCAGCTAGGCCACCACTCCAGCAATAAGACAAGTGGATATCTGTTTTGCTTGCCAAGCTGCTGGACAGGACGGGGAAGAAAAAAGGTTGTCGCCATCACTGCTGAGTACTGAGCTGAGGTATTTAACCTCTTAACATTCTGGGGTCCTACCTGTGGGGCGTTACATTGGTTGGAAACTGACTGGAATGCTAAGGAGGTTAAAGTGTGTATTCCTCTTTAAAGGGGGTACCAATTATACTGACTGTTCCATCGGTTTCGTGTTCAGATTCCACCTACTCGGTTTTTGTGATGTTCAAGCACATTCCATTCTCACCTAGCCTCGTCTCCCACTGCTGCCAATCTTTGCCTCCCAGGCCTATGTCATCTACATACAACAGCGTCCATGGGTGGGACAGTTGAAGAGCAGCCATGGCTGTGATCATACACAGCATAAAGAGGAGGGGGGACAGGACCGAGCCTGATGCACGCCCGCTGTGATAGGGAATAGCGGTGACGGTCCCACCGGGCATATACGCTAGTATTGACACCTTAGAACAACAGTTGGACCCAGCACATGTAAGCTTTGGGCACATTGTGGGATCGGAGTGCGGGTCAGATGAGGGCATGTGGGACTCAGTCGGAGGCCTTCTCTAAGTCGGGGAATGTCATATGGACTGGTTGTTGTTCTTCCACTGTTGCCACTCCACAAGGATTTGGGTGACATGGACTGTGCCCGTGGTGCCACATCCTTTGACAAAGCCACACTAGTTGCATGTGAGCAGAACAGTTCCTCAGAGTCGGGTGTCAACAGCACATTTTAAAAACCTTACAAGATAAAGGATATTAATAATTCACCTGTAGTACAAAAGAGAGACAGAAGAATATCAAACTGATATCCAAAACATAGAACAGAAATACTTGGCCTGGATATCACTTTCTTACAAAATCCAGGATTACAGAATTTGTTGTGGTAAAACTCTGCCAGAGGTTGTCGGCACAATCTAAACAGTTTGTTAGGGGGATTTTTTTATGTCACAGCTTTACAAAAGCATGTTGTAAATATTGTCTTGATATTCCTATGAATATATCACACATTAATCCAGCTTCAGATTTCAGTGCTCCTGTGCATGATGTGGGGGGACTGTTGTGACTGGACTGCTCCTGAAAACTGTATAAATACCAATGAAGGAGCATTTCTTTAATAAGCTGGCTGGATTTCATGTTGCCACTTTTTCTTTTGCAGCCATCAAGGTGAACTGTCAGGGCTCCTGTGGGATCTCCAACAAAATAAATGACAGCTCCTGGAGTCTGGAAGAGCAGTATCTCAACAGCACATTGTCGGTTGCTGACAAAGGTAAAGGCTTTCACACTTTTTTTTTTTTTTTGTATATGGTACAGTGGTGTGAAAAAGTGTTTGCCCCCTTCCTGATTTCTCATTTTTTTGTATGTTTGTCACACTTAAATTCAAATCATCAAACAAATTTAAATATTAGACAAAGATAACACAAGTAAACACAAAATGCAGTTTTCAAATGGTGTTTATTGTTAAGAGGGGAAAAAATCCAAACCTACATGGCCCTGTGTGAAAAAGTGATTGCCCCTCCCGCCATGTTAAAACATAAATTAACTGTGGTTTATCACATCTTTGGAAAGCCAAGTTCAATTTCTCTAGCCACACCCAGGCCTGATTACTGCCACACCTGTTCTCAATCAAGAAATCACTTAAATAGGACCTGCCTGACAAAGTGAAGTAGACCCAAAGATCCTCAAAAGCTAGACATCATGCTGCGATCCAAAGAAATTCAGGAACAAATGAGAAACAGTGATGGAGATCTATCAGTCTGGAAAAGGTTATAAAGCCATTTCTAAAGCTTTGGGACTCCAGCAAACCATAGTGAGAGCCATTATCCACAAATGGCGAAACATGGAACAGTGGAGAACCTTCCCAAGAGAGGCCAGCCAACCAAAATTACCCCAAGAGCGCAACAACGACTCATCCAAGAGGTCACAAAAGACCCACAATAACATCCAAAGAACTGCAGGCCTTACTTGCCTCAGTTAAGGTCAGTGTTCATGACTCCACCATAAGGAAGAGACTGGGCAAAAATGGCCTGCATGGCAGAGTTCCAAGGCGAAAACCACTGCTGAGCAAAAAGAACATAAAGACTCGTCTCAGTTTTACCAGAAAACATCTTGATGATCCCCAAGACTTTTGAAAAAATACTCTGTGGACTGACGAGACAAAAGTTGAACTTTTTGGAAGGTGTGTGTCCCATTACATCTAGTGTAAAGTAACCTTAGACAACAAAAAGCAATGCTATAGACAGTTGGTATTAATAGCAGCAGGATTTTTAGCCTCTTGAATTCCTTAGCCTCTTGAATTGAATTCATGCATGCATGGCACATTGTGGCTGTGGCCAGAGCGACATGCAAAAGATGAAAAACCATGTTGACAGCAAGAGATCTTGTCAGCTCTTATTTCCGCAGGCCAGAGGGACCTCAGTGCTGCAGGGCACGGCTGTACACAAAGGAAAATAATTGAGCCTGTCCTGTGCTCCACACTCATCAGATGCTCCTTGACACCGATGACCATGTCTCACCTTAGAAACACCATGTCAAGAGGCAGACTGGAACATTGCTACAGGGCACCGCTACACTGACTGATTGAGACTGATTCTTCACAAGAAGACAGTAAAAATCTGCTGATGCAACTAAGATTATACAGTGGTGTGAAAAAGTGTTTGTCCCCTTCCTAATTTCTTCTTTTTTTTTTTCTTTTTTTTTGTATCTTGGGCACACTTAAATGTTTCAGATCATCAAACAAATTTAAATATTTGACAAAGATAACACAAGTAAACACAAAATGCAGTTTTTAAATGAAGGTGTTTATTATTAAGGGAAAAAGAATCCAAACCTACATGGCCCTGTGTGAAAAGGTGATTGTCCCCTAAACCTAATAACTGGTTTGGCCACCCTAAGCAGCAACAACTGCATTCAAGTGTTTGCGATAACTGGCAATGAGTCTTTTACAGCACTATGGAGGAATTTTGGCCCACTGATCTTTGCAGAATTATTGTAATTCAGCCACATTGGAGGGTTTTGTGAGCAAGAACTGCCTTTTTGAGGTCATGCCACAGCATCTCAATTGGATTCAGGTTAGGACTTTGACTAGACCACTGCAAAGCCTTGATTTTGTTTTTCTTCAGCCATTCAGAGGTGGACTTGCTAGTGTGTTTTGGATCATTGTCCTGCTGCAGAACCCAAATGTGCTTTAGCTTGAGGTCACGATGGACATTCTTCTTCAGGATTTTTTGGTAGACGGCAGAATTCAGCTACATTGGAGGGTTTTGTGAGCATGAACTGCCTTTTTGAGGTCATGCCACAGCATCTCAATCGGATTCAGGTCAGGACTTTGACTAGGCCACTCCGTCTTCATTTTGTTTTCCTTAAGCCATTCAGAGGTGGACTTGCTAGTGTGTTTTGGATCATTGTCCTGCTGCAGAACCCAAGTGTGCTTTAGCTTGAGGTCACGACGGACATTCTTCTTCAGGATTTTTTGGTAGACTGCAGAATATGGAACCATGAATTCCATTTTATGCGGTGGGGGGGGCACTTTTTCACACAGGGTCATATAGGTTTTGATTTTTTTGTCATAGCGAATTAAGTTTTGACAGCTCATGTGCACGATGCCAAACACAGGAAGGAACCACACAGAGGGGCACATTTGACAAGTTTATTAATAGCAAAATCCAAAGCACACAGCTACAAAAACAGTCACTCGCCAGAGGAAAGGTCTTGTGGAGAGAAGATGAGAGCAGTGAGCTGAGGAGTAGAGTAAGAGGAAATGGGCAAGCCAAATTGCCACTTACTTAAGAAATCCAGAGAGGACCGGCAGGACCCAGCGGGGAATAGATGAACCAGAAGGGTAAGGGGGGGAAGATGAGCTGATGGTGCCTGACCGGGTGGAGTTGATTGCTGAGGGACAGTGTGGTGAGGCAGGAGAGCGCACGCAGTCCTGGTGACACACCTACATGGTGGCAGCAACCTGAAAAAAAGAAGAGAATTAAGGATAATGATGTGTTAACGCTTAAGACTTGTTTAAGCTTGCCTGATCATGGGCAGTATACCCAGATGAGCCAGCGTTGACTGCGCGGAGGAAGCTTCCTTATGTACGCTGGCTGATGAGTGGGTGCAGGTGTGTCTTCTGCCTCAATTGCAGTGATGAATTTGTGAAAGTGAGACTGGAGGGGAGGGACGCGCTCCCGCTTCCCATGACATTTTTCTTTACCCTTAATAATAAACACCTTCTTTTAAAAACTCCATTTTGTGTTTACTTGTGTTATCTTTGTCTAATATTTAAATTTGTTTGATGATCTGAAACATTTACAGCGGGGGAAAAAAGTATTTAGTCAGCCACCAATTGTGCAAGTTCTCCCACTTAAAAGATAAGAGAGGTCGAGGACTTCCGGTCTGGACACCATGGTGATAGCAGTTTAACGCTGAAGCTCCCAGACCCAATCCAGGAAAATACCTTGAAAATCAGATTTAACGGATTTTTGGAAGAGTGAAAATCAAAAGACAAAGTCATCGTGCCTAAAGGAAAACAGAAGAAATCGACATTTACCAGGCCAGGACACGCATCGGCTGGAGAATCTGATCCGGAGGATTGCCATTCAGAAGACGAGGAGCTGAATGAAGCTAGCAAAAAGGTTAGCTTAAAAATGGTATTTAAAGAATTAAGACGATTTCGCCGAGAGTGTTCCGGATTTCGTGAAATCAAAGAAGAAATAAAAAGGACGAACAGCAGCGTGGACCAGGCCGAGGACCGAATCTTGGAAGCAGAGGAAAGAATAAAAGGGCTTGAAGATACAGTGCTGGATCTACACAATAGACAGTCAAGACTGGAGGCTAAGCTAACCGACCAAGAAGGCAGACTAAGAAGAGACAACATAAGAATTCATGGTCTGAAAGAAGGAGTCGAGGATGGTTTCACCACAATAGCGGCGTGCGTGGAATCCTTATTGAGAGAAAAGTTGGATATTCCCCAATCCACCGACTTGAAGATAGAAAGGGCACACCGTACATTAGCCCCTAGGCCGGCGGCGGAAGCACCTCCACGTTCGGTGGTGGTGAAGTTTTCCAACTCCAAAATAAAAGAAGAGGTTGTAAGACTGGCTTAGCAGAAAAAAGGATTTATGCACCAAGAGAGAAAAGTTTTCGTGGAACACGATTACGCCCCGGAGGTCCTTAAAAAGCGTCGAGAATACAACAACGCTAAAAAATTAAAAAATTAAAAATTAAATTAAATCACCCTTATTGTCATTCAACCGTACAACCAATCATGTACAGTAGAACGAGATTGTGCTTTACCTATCTACTGTGTCAATCACACACACCCCAAGTGTAGAATCAGAGGGCCGCTGCCATGCAAGGCGCCGCCACAGATTTCCCTCCTCCATCCATTATTGCTGAGCACCAAGCTGGATGGCAGGAAGTTCCACTTTTATATGGTCTTCGGCATGACCCGGCTGGGATTTGAACCCCTGCCTCCCGGGTGTGGGGCGGGTGCTCTACCAACTGAGCCACCACTCCGGTGGTACTACAAGGTACTACAAGAGAAAAAAATTCGCTTTCAGACACCATTTCCGGCGAAGCTGCGGGTTTTCTACGGCGACGAGACGTGTCTCTACAACTCGGCGGAAGAAGCAGCCTCGGATATGGCGAGAAGAGGGCTCCCGGTAATGGTGTTTAAACCCGCAGCAGACCCGATCGAAAGAATCAAGGCTCAAACGTGGTCCACACAGAGACCCTCAAAATCCTCGGGCCAACAGCGGGAAACCCAGCGCCAGAGCTACAAGGAAAAACTGGCCGTTTACAGGAGGGAATAACGATTTTTTTAGTCAGTCTGCACATCCAACCCCCCTCCTACAAGGTAACAAACATTAAAGGAGATGCAGAATCAGCATGTGGTAAAACATTTCATGCAACAGTCATAATATTAGAAACAAATAAGTCTTTTTTTTTTAAAAAAACAAAAAACTTGTTAAAATAGAAATGTGACAATGATCCACATGTTCTCTCCACACTGACAAATACTGTATTAACGTGAATGTTTGCTATGATGGTGGTGGGAGGGTGCACACAATTTCATAGGGTTTAGGCATAAAAAAAAAAAATCATTACAAGTTCGGATTGGGATCTGAAATTCACGTTAAAAACATGGGACAACTTACAGGGGTAAGAGAGGGCCCTCAGCACGTAACGGAATCTGAGGAATTTCCCTCAGAGCCTACACACCATCAAGGCTCTTCTAGGGTCACTAAAAAGACCTCAGCTCAGGAAGATCTTTTGTCAGTTTTTTGTTTTAAAGTTTTATACACTATGTTCTTAATGTTTTTTATGTTCTTAATGTTCTTTCAGTTTCTGAGTAGCATAAAAGAGGGCCACCACACTGTTATACTAAATAAGACAATACAATGGAGAAACAGGGTGTAACCAAAATAATCTCATATAATGTAAAAGGGATCCTGAATCCAGTTAAAAGATCCAAGATTCTAGGCAAAATGAAAAAAGACAAAGCAGGAATAATATTTTTACAAGAAACCCACCTAACAGACGTGGAGCACACTAAACTCAATAGACAAGGGTTTAAAATGATCTCTTCATCTTCATATAAGTCAGGGAGGAGGAGGGGAGTAGCGACATTGATCTCAACCAAAATTATATTTGAAAAAAAATCAGAACACAAAGATAAAGAAGGGAGATACAGTTTGGTACTTGGGCGGCTAGAGGGAGAAGATATCACCCTGCTGAATGTATATGCACCTCCAGGGGCTAAATGGAAATTTTATAAAAATGTATTTGACCTAATGATAACTAAAGCCCAAGGTTTAGTGATATGTGGCGGAGACTTCAATCTAAGACGGAATCCATACTGGAATGCATCAGGTAATTCTCCACATCAAAATAACACTCAAAGTAGGAAAACTCGGATGCTACTAAAAGAAATGGGAATCTGTGATGTGTGGAGGGAATTCAACCCCAGTGTAAAAGATTATACATTTTACTCAGCACCACATTCATCATACTCAAGGATTGACTATTTTTTTTATGTTTAATAGAGACATTGGAAGAGTAAAAACATGTAAAATAGGACTGATGGATCTCTGACCACAGTCCGATCTATATGGACTTAAGTATCCAAAAATACACAAATAATACATTTTCTTGGAGGTTAAATTCAAATGTCCTGAAAGGACCACTGAAAGATGAATTGGAATCAGATATTCACAGGTATTTGGAAGAAAATGATAATGGAGAAGTATCCCCTTTAATACTGTGGGACGCATGCAAAGCTGTAATAAGGGGAAAGATTATTGCAAAACTGGCAATCCAAAAGAAACTGAGACAAGAAAAACTAACCACATTAGAGTCAGAACTTAAGAACCTAGAAAAAGAGCACAAAGACAACACTCATTCTAATGACTCACTCAAAATTAAGGAAATTAAAAAACAAATAAATGAGATCTACACAATAGAAATCCAGAAGAAACTTACATTTCTGAAACAAAAATACTATGAAGCAGGCAGCAAATCAGTAAAATTACTAGCCTATAAATTGAGGAAACAACGGAGAGAGCAGTCTACAAAATCAGAGACCCAGTATCAAAGGAAATAGAATTCAGGATTTTCTTAAAAGCTTCGAGAACTACTATAAGAACTTGTACTCCCTCAAAAAACATAAAAACGCATCTGAAGCATTCCTAAACACATTAAACCTTTCCCAACTTACTGAGTCTCAAAATAAAACACTACTGTCAGAAATACAGCCTAAAGAATTAGAAAAAGCAATTATGAAACTTAAAGCTAACAAATCCCCAGGAGCAGATGGCTATACAGCAGAGTGGTACAAAACCTTTAAACAGCAACTATCTCCTCTCCTCCTGAAAACATTTAACTATGTCCTCCATACAGGGGAAATCCCCCCCTCCTGGAGAGAAGGGGTCATTGCAGTCATACCTAAACCTGAAAAGGATAAACTAGACTGCTCCAACTACAGACCAATCAGTGTATTTAATCAGGACTATAAGCTTTTGACCACTATCCTTGCCAAAAGGTTAGAAAATATACTGACAGACTTAATTCATTTAGACCAAACAGGTTTTATAAGACAAAGACAGACACAAGACAACATTAGACGCACTTTACACATAATTCATCATATAAAAAAATATAACTTAAATGCAGCCATATTGGGATTAGATGCTGAAAAAGCATTCGATTCGGTTGACTGGTCTTTCCTATATAGAATCTTATCCAGTTTCAATTTTCATAACAACTTCATTAGAACTATCCAGGCATTATATAAAAAACCAACAGCTAAAATAAGGATTAACGGTAATTTATCATCATCATTTGAGCTGGAAAGAGGATGTCGTCAGGGCTGCCCCTTGCCTCCACTGTTCTTTGCAATCTTCATAGAACCTCTGAGCCAATGGATAAGACAGAATCAAAAAATTCAAGGTATTACACTTGGTCAGAAGGAACATAAAATAGCACTCTTTGCTGATGACATTTTAATATACCTGGGGCAGCCGGACACCTCTTTTCCAGAACTAATCTCAGTTTTTTCAGAGTATGGAGATTTATCGGGGTACGAACTAAGCATGCATAAAACCCAAGTTTTAACATTCAACTATGACCCAAATCAATATTTACTAAGCAAACTCAAAACTAACTGGGAGATGGAATCTATGAAATATCTGGGGGTCAATATCCCGAAACAACTCAACAAAATTATAACCCTAAACTATGATCCACTGGTGGCAAAAATATAATCTGATCTAGCAAGATGGAATATGATACCATTCTTGGGTACTGCACAAAGAATTGAAGCAGTCAAAATGAATATACTTCCACGTCTTCTATACCTTTTCCAAACAATACCGGTAGAACCTCCCAAAAAAACATGGCAAGAACTGGACAGAAGGATCTCAAGATTCATATGGCAGGGCAAGAGACCTAGAATCAGATATAGAACCCTACAGCTAAACAAAGACAAAGGTGGGCTCACGCTGCCAAATATCAGGGACTATTTTAAAGCCGCACAAATTAAAACTTTAGTAGAGATATGTAACACAGTCTACACTGCACAATGGAAGGAGATGGAATGCCAAATAACAAGTGACATCCCCCTACAGGCGATAATAGGGAACAATGCCTTACCTAAACTTTTGAATAACACTAACCCGTGGATAGAGACCCCGCTAAAAATTTGGTTTAAGATAGTCAGAGAGAATCAAACTAAAGAACCCTATCGATTTCTGCAATGGATTGCCTATGATCAAGACTTTACTCCTAATAAAACAGACACTAGATTTAAAAAGTGGAAAGAGAACGGACTGATAAAATATTATTAAGAAGTTTTGAAGATTTGAAAAAACAAGGTCTAATAAATCAAGACCTTTACAGGTTCTTTCAGCTTAGACACCACATAAACAATATACTTAAAAAGGAGGATTTGGAAAGGGCCCAGTCAGGTGTTCTGAAGGTCTTCTTAATGGCATATAAAGGGATCCCAGGGATCAGATACATCTCTAAAATATACCAAGGTCTTCAAGACTTAAAAGGAGACAACACATCATATATAAAAGAGAGATGGGAAAAAGAGGGGAATTTCACTTTACAACTGGAAATATGGGAAAAGCTAAATAAACAATGGAAAAGTACCTCATCCCTGCAGTGGAGAGAATTTGGATGGAAAAATTTGGTAAGATTTTTCAGAACACCTGCACAAAACAAATTTACTCATAAGGGGTTGAATTGTTGGCGCTTGTGTGGTGAAGAGACTGCAAATCATTTTCATGTGTTTTGGTCATGCCCAGTTATCCACCAATATTGGACCAATGTACAGACAATATTGGGGAAAATATTCAAAATAACAGTCCCCTTTCCTTTGGTAACTTTGTATTTGGGTTTACTACCGGATTCACTGGAAAGACGAGGAGAAAAATACTTATTCACTGTTTTAGTATTGGCAAGTAAAAAAGCCCTAACTAAAAAATGGATGTTGAAGGACTGTCCTACACCTGAAGATTGGATTAACGTGATCCAAGACATTTACTCGATGGAAAAGTTGACATTCGCACTGAGACAGGACATGGATGGGTTCTTGAACTTTTGGCAACCCTGGATCGCATATGTGTCTTCCATTAGATCTAATCTTTGACAAATACCATTTCAATAATGGCACCGCTCTTTGTTCCAACGCTACTCAGATGCTCTTTTATTTTTATTTATTTATTTTTAATTTTTTTTCCTTTTTTTCTTTTTTTTGTTTTTTGCTCTTTTGTTTTTTTTTGTTCTTTCTTTAATTTCACTTTTTCTTTCACTTAAAAAAAGGGGGTGTTGTAATAATTATTCTTCCAATGTTGTCAACAAAAAAAGGGAACATGTGATGAAAATGTAAACAATGCAATGCTGTAATGACGTGTATACCCTTTACAAAAACTTAAATTTAAAAAAAAAAAATGAGAGAGGTCTCCAATTTTCATCATAGGAACAGTATACCTCAACTATGAGAGACAAAATGAGAAAAAAAATCCAGAAAATCACATTGAAGGACTTTTAATGAATTAATTGGTAAGTTCCTCGGTAAAATAAGTATTTGGTCATCTACAAACAAGCAAGATTTCTGGCTCTCACAGACCTGTAACTTCTTCGTTAAGAGGCTCCTCTGTCCTCCACTCGTTACCTGTATTAATGGCACCACCTGTCCACAACCTCAAACAGTCTAGACTCCAAACTCCACTATGGCCAAGACCAAAGAGCTGTCAAAGGACACCAGAAACAAGATTGTAGACCTGCACCAGGCTGGGAAGACTGAATCTGCAATAGGTAAGCAGCTTGGTGTGAAGAAATCAACTGTGGGAGCAATTATTAGAAAATGGAAAACATACAAGACCACTGATAATCTCCCACGATCTGGGGCTCCACACAAGATCTCACCCCGTAGGGTCAAAATGATCACAAGAACGGTGAGCAAAAATCCCAGAACCACACGGGGGGACCTTGTGAATGACCTGCAGAGAGCTGGGACCAAAGTAACAAAGACTACCATCAGTAACACACTATGCCGCCAGGGACTCAAATCCTGCAGTGCCAGACTTGTCCCCCTGCTTAAGCCAGTACATGTCCAGGCCCGTCTGAAGTTTGCTAGAGAGCATTTGGATGATCCAGAAGAGGACTGGGAGAATGTCATATGGTCAGATGAAACCAAAATAGAACTTTATTGTTAAAACTCAAGTTGTCGTGTTTAGAGGAGAAAGAACACCATACCTACTGCGAATCATGGGGGTGGAAACATCATGCTTTGGGGCTGTTTTTCTGCAAAGGGACCAGGACGACTGATCCGTGTAAAGGAAAGAATGAATGGGGCCATGTATCGTGAGATTTTGAGTGAAAACCTCCTTCCATCAGCAAGGACATTGAAGATGAAACGTGGCTGGGTCTTTCAGCATGACAGTGATCCCAAACACACCGCCCGGGCAACGAAGGAGTGGCTTCGTAAGAAGCATTTCAGGGTCCTGGGGTGGCCTAGCCAGTCTCCAGATCTCAACCCCATAGAAAATCTTTGGAGGGAGTTGAAAGTCCGTGTTGCCCAGCGACAGCCCCAAAACATCACTGCTCTAGAGGGGATCTGCATGGAAGAATGGGCCAAAATACCAGCAACAGTGTGTGAAAACCTTGTGAAGACTTACAGAAAATGTTTGACCTCTGTCATTGCCAACAAAGGGTATATAACAAAGTATTGAGATGAACTTTTGTTATTGACCAAATACTTATTTTACCGAGGAATTTACCAATTAATTCATTAAAAATCCTTCAATGTGATTTTCTGGATTTTTTTTTTCCTCATTTTGTCTCTCATAGTTGAGGTATACCTATGATGAAAATTGGAGACCTCTCTCATCTTTTAAGTGGGAGAACTTGCACAGCTGGTGGCTGACTAAATACTTTTTTGCCCCACTAAGTGTGACATACAAAAAAAATGAGAAATCAGGAAGGGGGCAAACACTTTTTCACACTACTCTGTGTGTGTGTGTGTGCGTGCGTGTGTGTGTATGTGTGTATGTAAGCATGATACAAGATCACTTATATCGTGATATAAGTGATATATATTTGATATAAGTGATATCGGCCTGGCCCAAGTTGCCTCAAATACAACAAAGCCACAGTCATAACATCACTGACGGAGTTGAACTGAAGTGCATTGAGAGCTTCAAGTATCTGGGTAGCACAGTCTCTGCAGATGGTTCACTGGAGATCACGTCCAGGACCCAGAAAGCCAGTCAAGCACTTGGACGACTGAGAGTGAAGGTTCTCCAGCACAAGGGCATAAGACTGTCCACAAAGCTCAAGGTCTATAAGGCCGTAGTCCTTTCTTCACTACTTTATGGGTGTGAGATGTGAACCTTGTATCGATGGCATGTCAAGCAGCTTGAACAGTTCCATACAAGATCGCTGCGCTCAATCATGGGCATAATGGGCTGGCAGGAGAAAGTCACAAACCAAGAAGTGCTGAATAGAGCTGGCTCCACAAGCATTGAATCAATGCTGCTGAAGGCTCAGCTACGCTGGACTGGCCATGTCATCAGAATGGATGACAGTCGCATCCCCTGACAGCTGATGTATGGCGAGCTCAAGGAGGGCCCACGCAGACAGGGAAGGCCAAACTGAGGTACAAAGACACCCTGAAGAATAACCCTAGATGGTGCAAGATCCAGCCACATGAGCTCAAAGCCTCTGCCGCAGACAGGAAAGGTTGGAGGCTGCTCACCCACAAAGCAATAGCTGTCTTTGAGGAGGACCGACGACGGTGTCTTGCTGCTGCAAGGGATAGACATCAAGTCGCTGTGTCCACCTCGATCTACTACAGACTACCATTTTAACACCTATGGGCACCTGTGTGCTTCCAGCTTTGGGCTGCGGATCCACATGCTCTCCCATTGCCGAGTCCACAGATTACATCATCGTCAGACCCGACGGACTACCAAGATATCGTGATATGAAATTTTGGTCATATCGCACAGCCCTATCCCAAACACAAATTCCCACCAAATAATAGTACAAGCCTGCACACAGACAGTGTCTCTTGTAAATATGAAAGCTGTTCAGTGCCGATAGGAAAAACAATGACTGTAATTATGTAAAATATTAGTGCATTTTGTAATTCTGTTGTAACGGAGGACAAAGAGCAGCAACCACTGAACTATATAGATTGGTCATGTATTCCTATATCCACCACTGATCTGCGCTGAGTTTGACACGGGGCGACAAAATTAAAAGACTTGTAAAAAAAATGTCGGTGACTCTCAAACATAGCGGCCGGCATCACCAGCTTCCGGGCTGACTGGCGCATTTGTGTGACATTAACAATGTGAGGACATAAAACTTGGTATCCCGCAGAAATGCACTGTTATCTGTGGGAAATGAGTCCCACGTCTTATGTTGAAGTTTGAAAAAAGGCATGGAGAGTTGATGAGTTGTTAATTTATGCTAATTGAACCTGCGCTCGTGGCTTACCAATTGTAGTTTGATAGTGGCCTTTGACTCTGGTCTTTTTCAACAGCTGTTGATTCTTTTGTGCCTCTAGTTCGTAAACTCTCTCAGGACTCTTTCACATGGTTCTTGCAGAGGTTACGAAGTGCAGTTTTGTGATCCATGTTGGTCTTTTCGTAGCCAAACAAAGTCCATGCTCCAGAGGTAGCCCCTCATTTAGGAACAAGCTACTCTGTTTGCTTCAACTCATCCCTCTCTTTTTCAGGGCTCCCCGTTGCTGTTTCTTGTGTTTCTGTTTCAGTTGTCATGTTGGTTCATCTTCAAAAAAAGATTGAAAGATTTTTATTTGTCAATTCTTCTATACATACAGGAGAATGGAAATGTCGTTTCTCTCTCTCTTAGTGTTGTGCACAATATATAAGAAAAGAAGGAATAAGGTTGAAAAACAACAACAGCAGTCTACGTACAGTAATGCTACCTGTAGTGCAAATAAAGATAAACAATAAAACCCAGTAGTCCTATACACAAAAAAGTGGAGCCATAATACCCGTAATTGCAACTTCATTGTGGTAGTGTAGGTGCAGACAGTGACAGATTGGACTGCACATGATCAATATTTCAATGACAGACAGACAGCAGCAGATATGGCACTTGTGCAAATGGTTGCAGTAAGGTGCAGAGATATGCAGCAGCAGATGTAATTACTGTTGGTGTGCCAAGTCTTTCTTTGCAAACAGCTGAGGTAGTTATTGTGTGGGTGAGTGTGTTACAGTCCGGGGGTGGGGGAGTGGGCAGAGTTCAGGGTCCTGATGGCCTGGTGAATAAAGCTGTTTAACAGTCTTGTGGAGCAGGCCCGGAGGCTCCGGTACCTGTTCCCCAAGGACAGAAGGCTGAAGTAGGAGTGTGAGGGATGGCAGGTGTCGCCTGCAATGTTTATGGCTCTGCAGGTGAGGCATGTGTGGTAGATATCCAAGGGGGAGCAGAGGGGCACCAATGATTTTGCTGGCTGCTTTCAATGTGTGTTGTGGTATGTTCTGGCAGGAGTTGGTGCAGCTTCCTTACCATACCATGATGCAGCTGGTGAGGATGCTCTCAGTGGTGCCCCGGTAGAATGACCACGTGATGGGGGGTGGGACTCATGCTCTCCTCAGTTTGCAGAGGAAATGGAGGTGAGTTTGATCCTCCTTGGCCAGTAATGTGGTGTTGTTGGACCAGGAGAGGTCCTCAGAGATGTGTATCCCCAGGAGCTTGGTGCTGCTCACCCTCTCCACAGCTGCTCCATCGATGATTAGAGTGGGTTGCTGTGTGTTGTCCTCTCCTAATTTCGACCACAATCTCCTTGGTTTTTTTCATGTTCAGGAAGAGATTGTCTTCCTGGACCAGTTGGCTCACCTCATTTCTGTAGTTGGCCTCTTCATTGTGATGAGGCCCACCACCGCCGTGTTGTCCACAAACTTGGTGATGTGGTTGGTACGCAGTCATGGGTCAGCAGGGTGAAGAGCAGCGGGCTGAGCACACACCCTTGTGGGGCCTCTGTGCTCAGTGTGATGGTCTTGGACGTGTTGCTGCCGAACCACATGTTCTGTAGCCTCCCTGTGAGAAAGTCCAGCACCCAGTTACATCTGTCAGTTACTGATTCACTATATAGAACACTATATGGGGAAGGAGTGAACATTTCGAACACAATATAAAACTAGAAAAGCACTCTGAGAGCGCAGACCTCCGCCAAGCGCCACAGTTCCCCCCATACAGTGTTTGTGTGTACGTTTTCAGATTCCTTGACTATGAAAACATATGACTAGCAATTGGATTGACAATGATAGGATTAGTGGTTGAGTAGTTATTCACGAAAATCGCATTTTGCGTAATGGCGGTTTTCTTCTGGACAGTGATCCGGATCACCACCAAAATCTAATCATCTGTAGGATACCCCATTTCTGACAATCTGTGAAAATTTCATGAAAATCCATCCATAACATTTTGAGTTATGTTGCTAACAAACAGACAGACAGACAGACAGACAGACAAACCACCGCCGATGAAAACATAACCTCCTTGGCGGAGGTAACAAATCTTGGACATCTTGTACCCTGACCTGACTATGGGTTTGTGGTCAAAAGGTCAAATATCACAGTTAACATTCTATTTGCACTGTTACTATAGAACAGGGAGATTTTTTTTTGCTCCCAAGGTCAATGTCAAAATGGCACGTAAACTATTTTTCAACAGCAAAGAACGCTAGGGTCACCAAACTTGCTATACAGGTTCACCCTGAGCCTCTTACTTCTGACTGTGGTTTTGGGGTCAAAAGATCAAAGGTCAAAATGAACATTTCCTATGCAGTCTTACTGTAGAATATGTAAAGCTCTCCAGGGTTACCAAACTTGCCACAGAGGTTCACCTTGGGATCATGACCTACAACTGTGGATTGTGTACAACTATTATTATGTACATATTCATGGATGATAGGCCTATCATAATTTGGTTCTGCCCCAGTAATTATATGGAAAACTTGAAAACTGCTCTCGTTCAGTAACATATTGGGGTCTTCAAAGAAAATGGAGGTGGTGGATTTTGCACTCACCTCAGAGTGCCCTTGTTTAGATGTTGGAGGACACACAACCTGGTGTGCAGAGGACTGGAGCTGCACGAGCAGCTTCAGTGGAGAACAGCTGGCTGCCACTGGGCAAACATCCCAGTACTGGTCGGTGTTATGCACCGTCCCGCTCCGCCTGTAATGCTTGTGCTCTCCACATGTGCCGATTAGTTATTTAGATGCTCTGCAATCTTGGCAGCATTATATTCTAATTTTTCAAGAATTAGATCATCACTACTATCTTTTTTCCTGGTCAAATTTGCCGCTATTCATTTTTGTGTATTTTGTTCATGAAGCCAGCCCAAGTAGTTAAGCGTGCTGGCTGAGATTTTATCCAGTCATCAGTCTCAGCACCCAGTAAATCTTAAACCCCACCTAGCAGTTTTCAGGGCTGCTCTGAGGTAAATATTCCTGACCTGGGCCGTCTGTCAGCTGCTAAAGATTCCTGAAAACATCCCCTTAGGGAGAATTTCCTGGTAATGGGAAGTTCCTGCAAGTTAGTTCCTTGTTTCTGGTAAATGGAAATGTGGCTATACAGTATTCAGACATTAGCCACTCCTCAAAAGGACAAAGTCATAAATAATTCATGACACACCCTCACTCTGGACTCCCCTTTATCTAGCTGTTTTCTGTATCTCATTCTTTTGTGAAAGTGGGCCGCTGTGCCCCTGAGGGTCGAACAGCGCATGGAGGACGAGACGGGAAGTGTGATGGAATATCAGCACACACACACACACACTCTTACAAGGCAAGCGACGCTTGCTGTGGCTGACTGATGATGTGGTATGCAGCAGTTGTGAGACAGTTAGCAGTGAAATGAAGACCAGTGATGTCAGTGTCCCCTCTTCATCCTGTCAGTGTTCTTGGTTTTCTTAGTTAGTGTTCTCATTTCCTTTGGGAAATGAGGGTCTATCGCACTGTTGCCATGTAGGTTCCTCCGGAGATGAGTCTCCATGCTGAATGTCTAATGTGTAGGGCATGCCTGCAATTGAAATAATGTAGAATTAGCCATCCATCTTCTACTGCTTAATCCTTTTCAGGTTGCGGGGGAGCTGGAGCCTGTCCCAGTGTCTTTGGGTGAGAGGCAGGGTACACCCTGGACACACAATATAAAAATTCAGGGTACACCCTGAATTTTTATATTTTTCTCATGTGTGAATAGCAGCTGGAAATAGTCCAGTGTCTGTTTCCTTGAGAATGGCAACTCAGCTTTTTCAGGTAAACTATGTCCAGACCCGCAAACATGTATAAAACTGAGTGGTACAGGGTTCTGAGGAAAACATTCACCCTATTTCCTCCCAATTTCATGTCTGAAAATGATTGACAGAAAATATTTGCAGCCTTGTTAATTCTATATGTTCACATACTTTCTAAAGTCAAAACATTCTCAGAGTTTATTTGAAAAATTCTCCAAGGATCACCACTTTATCGTGGTGGAGGGGTTTGAGTGGCCAAATGATCCCAGGAGCTATGTTGTCGGGGGCAACTTGCCCCTGGTAGGGTCTCCTAAGGCAAACAGGCCTGGGTGAAGAGCCAGACTAAGAGTGGTCCAGTGGATCTCCATGAAAAGCATTACATCAAGAACCCAGTGTCTCCAAAGGAGCCACATTGGTCTGCCCTCCGGTGGGCTCATCACCTGTAAGATCTGATATTGACATAGCCCATAGTTAGGGTGGGATCATGTGACTCTGAACCCTCCCTTAATTATGCTGTTAATAGGTTTAGACAGCCAGAGGACCTTCAACAATGCACTGGGCTTCATGCCTTTCTTCACTCTCAATGAAATTTTTTGCTGGTCATTAGCATCTGTTTGTTCTCTCCCATAGATTGAGTCCCCATCGTACTGTTTGCTCTCTGCATGTCTGTTCTTTTCTTCTTCTTCTCTATCCCTTCACCCCCCCAGCCAGTCACAACAGATGACTGCCCCTCCCTGAGCCTGGTTCTGCTGGAGGTTTCTTCCTGCAAAAAGGGAGTTTTTTCCCTCTACCATCGCCAAGTGCTTGCTCACATGGGATCGCCTGATTGCTGACGTCTTTCTGAAATTGTGGGGGTTTCCCCTACAGTTGAAAGTGCTACGAGATGACTGTTGTTGTGAAATGGTGCTATATAAATAAAGTTGAATTGAATTAAAATGGATCATGGGGATTATGGTGCTATGTGAATCGGGTGGAACTCAGGGCGACTCTGCCTGGACTGATGCCCCCGCAACCCGGATCCCCGATTAAGCAGTGGAAGCTGGCTGGCTGGCTGGCAGGCTGGATGGATGGGTTGTAGTTTTGCTGTGCAACAAACACCCAAATGATATTCAGAATGTAAAAAAGAAAGAAAGAAAAAGCTTGGTTGTTTTGGACAAAACACAAAAGCTAAATAAAAAAACAAAACAATGTGCAAACAAATGAGAATTTCCACACACACCTTCATACCTCCTTGCTCACCTCCACCCCCTGGTGGAACCTGCGATGGATCCACTCCAGTTCGCCTACCAGCATGGCATTGGGGTGGAGGATGCGGTGATCTTCCTCCTTCACCGTTCTCTGTCCCACCTGGAGAAGCCCGGGAATATGGTGAGGATCATGTTCTTTGACTTCTCCAGTGCTTTCAACACCATCCAACCGATGATCCTGAAGGACAAGCTGCTGCGCGCAGGGGTGGACCAGCACCTGTCATCATGGATCCTGGACTACCTCACGAACCGGCCTCAGTTTGTGAGAACCCGGGACTGTGTGTCCGACACGATCATCAGTAGCATGGGGGCCCCCCAGGGAACGGTGCTGGCTCCCTTCCTGTTCACTCTTTATACTGCGGACTTCTCACACAACACAACACACTGCCATCTACAGAAGTTCTCTGATGACTCTGCGATCGTTGGCCTCATCTCCAATGGAGATGAAGCTGAGTACAGAGGGCTTATCCAGGACTTTGTGGACTGGTGCCATCGGAACTGCCTCCAGATCAACGCGAGGAAAACTAAGGAGCTGGTGGTGGACTGCCGCAGGCATGGGCAGCCCCTCACAGCACCAGTAAATATACAGGGAACAGACATCGAGATGGTGACATCCTATAAGTACCTGGGTGTTCATCTGAACAATAAACTAGACTGGTCACACAATACTGACGCACTCTACAAGAAGGGACAGCGCAGGCTGTTCCTGCTGAGGAGACTCAGGTCTTTTGATGTACAAGGGGCGCTGCTGAAGTCATTCTATGACACGGTGGTGGCATCAGCCATCACTTTTGGAGTGGTCTGCTGGGGCAGTGGCATTACTGCAGCCGATAGGAAGAGACTGAACAAACTGATTAAGAAAGCTAGCTCTGTCCTGGGGCAGCGCCTTGATCCGATGGAGGAGATAGGAGAGAGAAGGACGGTGGCTAAACTGTCATCTCTGCTGGAGTCCGAGTTCCACCCTATGCAGGACATACTGGATGCACTGAGGAGCTCATTTAGCAGCAGACTACATCATCCCAGGTGCACAACCGAGAGGTTTCGTAGGTCCTTCCTACCAACGGCTGTCAGACTGTACAACCTAAGCAGGGCTGCTCGCAGAGATAGCAAAAAGACGTAACAAACTAATAGTTTTTTGAAGGCAAAAGATGCAATAGACTTACACAATGGTCCCCTCCGGCATACAACTAGGAACATACCGGTCGCTATGGAGGGTGAGAATATGTATGGGCACATAATCATACCATGTAGGATAACTAAGTAGACGGTTATGCTGTTTCATCCCATCTAGCAACAATGCTCTGCACTGTGTGTGTTTATATATTTACATATTTATTCCATCTAGCTACAATGCTCAGCACTGGGTGTGTTTATATTTATATATCTATATATTTATTCCATCTAGCTACAATGCTCCGCACTGTGTTTTTATATATCTACATATTATTCCATCTAGCTACATTGCTCCGCACTGTGTGTGTTTATATACTTGCATATTTATTCCACCTAGCTGCAATGCTCCGTACTGTGGGTGTTTATATATTTACATACAGTATTTATTCCATCTAGCTACAATGCTCTGCACTGTGTGTTCATATATTCATATATTTATTCCATCCAGCTACAATGCTCTGCACTGTGTGTGTGTGTGTGTGTATATATATATTTTATAGTAATATGTACATATGTATATTAGCTGCTCTTGCTTGCTTGTTTTTTTTTTTTGTTTTGTTTTTTTCTTGCCTTCTGATTGTTGCTCTGAGTGTTGCTATCCCTGTGCTGTTGCAATCCTGGAATTTCCCCGTTGTGGGACTAATAAAGGCTTATCTTATCTTATCTTATACCTGAGATCACTTTCTGAAGCCACAGAGAGCTGTGATTGGTTTCTCTCTCTCCTGATTAAATCAGTGCTGCAGAGTGATACTGGTTCACATCAGAAAGGCATCCCACACACTGTAGTTTGGTTGAGTGACCTGTAAAAATTTGAGAGTTAAAAATTAAATTCCAGATTTTGGATCAACTTGTTGTTTTCATGCCAGTGTTTCCTCTGGCTTAAAGACCTTGGCGCGGTGGCAACATAATTTTCTGGGGGGCCAGAAAACGGATGACACTATTGTAACTGGAATATGTTCATGTTTCACCATTTTTTTTTTCATTTTTAAAATTTTGCACAGTAACTTTGCATATGGAACTTAGCAGTTGAAGTACTTTACAACCGTGGCTTGAATGTTGGAATATTGGGCCAGTCGGGGTCCCACCCAGACGTCCTGTGTTTGGACTTTTTAGTGGTGCCTTCCTTCTCTCCTTCCTCTGCACTCACAACAACATTGCGAAATCCTGGAGGGACTGACAAATGGCAACCACACACATCATTGTTTGATGGAGTATGGAGCTGCAGCATGGGTGTGAGGAGGCAGCTGTGTATGTGTGTTTGCTTGATGCCAGTCTGTCACACCAAGGGAAAAGCGTAACGTTACCAGCAGAGCGTCACTCCAGACTGTCCACTGTAATATTTTGTGGGCTGTAAATATTCATTTTTGGCCACAAAATAATTTTAAATGCTTTACTGGCTGATACCGATAGCGTGCCAATGTATATCATGCATCCCTAATAAAAAGAATATCATACCAGTAGTCAAACATGATGGTGGTAATGTAATGGTCTGGGGCTGCTTTGATGTGGACGACGTGGCGTAATTGACAGAACCACATAATCCTGAAGGAGAATGTCCGGCCATCACTCTGTACCCTCAAGCTCAAGCCTTCCGTGTGCCTGAATTAAAACAATTCTGCAAAGAGTTGGCCAAAATTCCTCAACTGTGATATAAAAGACTCATTGCCAGTTATCACAAAACAAAAAAATGCAAACTTTACAACATGTAATTAGTTGTTTAACTTTTCTGTGTGAACTTCAAAGTTTGCCACCTTCTTGTATCAGTGTAACTGTTCATAACTGATCTCTTATCCTTGTTTGCTTCTCTATAAAAAACCATCTCTGCTCAGTTGTCTTTGAGCAACAAAGCCTGTTTGTCTCAGAAACTCCATCCCACTGGGAAAGCAGGTGAGCCCCACAGGCATGGGGCCTCGCCATGTATTTACAGTACAGAGTTATGGGAACTACAAGTACATGCAGACATACTGATACAAAGCTTGAGAAATATAAACACATCTTTTCATCTTGTCACAATGTGTACGTAATAAAGCCTTCTGTTTTACAGGAACTCTACCACCGGGTGAACACAGTTTCCCTTTCCAGTTTCTCATCCCAGGTGAGTGTAACTTCATTCCTTCAATGCTGGGGCCACACCCTCAGCTGCACTAATGGTTTTTCTCAGGCTTGAATTTTATCAGAGATCAGGATGACGTCAGTAGTAGGAGCTTACAGGTGCAAGTGTCGTACCTTCTGATAACTTGGTTCCAAGACCTTTATCTCAAATACTTATAATATTTAAAACATTTAGGAGCGGCACGCTTCATGCAATGCCATAACAGTGTCAGTAAGGTCGGCTAAACACATATGATACAGCACACACTGACTGACTGAGTGGTTTCTTCCATTCTCTCAGACATGGGCTGAAGGGGGGTTGGGGCTTATTTTTAGTTCTGTCTTTCACTCACTCTTTTTTTTTCCACAATATCTTTATTGAACCTTTTTTTTTTTAACAAACATGATACAAACAATCAAACACTAACGCTAAAGTACTACAAAAAAAAAAAAATGCACTAAAAACACCAACAACCACCAACAAAACCAAGTCTTCAACAATGCTCCTCTGTTTAGTCTAGACAATCCAATACATAAGTATACATATTATGTTCACCAGTTTGGAATTTACAAGGTCCACACACATCATTCACCTTCTTCTTCAAGAGTTATGTTTAAATTTTTTACATAATCAATAAAAGGTCTCCATATATTCTCAAACACAATTTCCTTTGATTTCAGTATATATGTTATTCTTTCTAATGGAAGGTTTGTTAACATCTGTCTTAACCACTGAGTCACATCTGGTCTATGAGTCTTTTTCCATAATAGTGCAATACATTTTTTGGCATTAAGCAAACTGAGGTCTATGAATGTTCTTTCACTTTTATTAAAATTATGCTTTTCTGGGTACAGACCCAACAAAAACAGTTTAGGATTCAGTATGATTTGTTTTGAGATTATTTTTTCAATTGTTACCCTCACCTCTTCCCAAAACATTCTTATTAATCTACATTCCCATAAACAATGAAATAGGGTTCCTTTACTTTCCATGCATTTTGTGCATGTATCTGGTATATTTTTGTTATATCTATTTAACTCCTCCGGTGTAACATACATCCGCATTAACCATTTGAAATGTATCAATTTAAGGCGTGCATTTATTGATTTGGTTTGAGCTTCTGTACAAGCCAATTCCCATTGTTCCTCCGAAATTTCAATTTGCAGATCTTCTTTCCAGTAGTTTAATCTTTTCAGTGAATTTTCACTTGAAGATAGTGTCAATGAGTTATAAAACTCTGAAATAATACCCTTTCTTTTACTATCTTTCATCATCATTTTTTCCAAGGATGAATAAATAGGTCGAGTGAGAGCTTTATTTTGATTTGATCGAATAAAGTTTCTAAGTTGAAGATATTTAAAAAAATGTGTTCTATTGAGATTAAATTTGATCCTCAGCTCTTCAAAAGACATTATGTTGTCTGCACATGGCAAATATAAATCCTGAATCTTTTGTATCCCTTTTAAATTCCATACTTTAAATACAGCGTCCGCTCTCCCTGGTTTAAAATATTGATTACCCCATATTGGACTAAATTGTGACAATAACTGTGGTTCTTTTAAATAGTTTTTAGCTTCACACCATATTTTGATCATATGCTTTACAAATGGATTTTTAACTTGTTTTTGTAATTTTTTTGCCGAATCTGAGTATATGAATATGGGAAGAGGTAAAGGTAAATTGTATGATTCCATTTCAGTCCAGTGAGGGAGATCATTTGATGAAAAATAATATGTCATAGACCTCAGTTGTGCCGACCAATAATACAACATAAAATTTGGACATTTCAGACCTCCACGATCAAATGGTAAATATAATAAAGACAAACGTAATCTAGCCCTCCTGTTGTTCCATATAAATTCCACTAACTTTTTTTTTATTCTTGAGAATAGATCTAAAGGTGGTGATAAGGGAATGTATTGAAATAAATAAAGTATTTTAGGTAAAATATTACTTTTAAGTATATTGATTCTCCCGATCATCGACATTGGTAGTGACATCCATCTCTGAGTTAACTCATTGATATCTGACATTAAGGCTTCATAGTTGACGCTGGCGACTGATTCTAGCTTAGGCATAATTTGGATTCCTAAATATTTAAACTGATTTACAACATTGAATTGATTTGCCTCAGGGGCTGGGTAATTTCTCTGGGTCTCATTTAGCATTAATATTGAAGATTTAGTTTTATTTATTTTATATCCTGATATTTCCCCAAAATTCTTTATTAAATTCAACAAGGTTGGAATTGATTTTTTTAGATTCGACATAAACAAAATTATATCATCGGCGTACAGGGAGATTTTATGTTCTGTTGGTCCAACTTTAATTCCATATATTTGTGAATGTAAACGTATCGCTATCGCTAAAGGTTCAATTGCCATAGTAAACAGTAAAGGTGAAAGTGGACAGCCTTGTCGACATCCTCTATTGATTTTTATTGGTTTTGAAATATTGTTATTTGTTAGGATTTCTGCTGTAGCATTATTGTATATTATTTGAACCCATTTTATGAAATTATTTCCAAGTCCAAACCTTTGTAGGACTTCAAAAAGAAAGGGCCATTCAACTCTATCAAAGGCCTTTTCGGCGTCCAATGATAGGAGAGCTGTATCCGGTGCTTCTTTATTAAAATAAATAATATTAAATAGTCTTCTTACATTATGGAAGCCTTGTCTACCCTTTATAAAGCCATTCTGATCTCGATTAATAATATTTGGTAAAATTTCTTGTATTCGTCTTGCTAAAATTTTACAGATTATCTTAAGGTCGGCGTTTAATAGGCTTATTGGTCTCATATTTTCACATTTATTAGAGGGCTTACCTGGTTTTGGCAGCAGTATAATTAAGGCATTATTTATGTATGATGGTAAATTATTATTTTGAAATGCTTCTAAAACCATTTCCAAAAAAGGTTTTATTAATTTATTCTTAAATTTTTTATAAAGGTCAACTGGAAGACCATCTGGTCCTGCACTTTTTCCTGATTTCATATTATCAATGGCTAGCCCAACTTCTTCTTGACTAATTTTAGACTCCAATATCTCCCTGTTTTCATTTGGAATACACGGTATAGATAGTTCGTTCAAAAACCCATTTAGTTTTGTTAAATCAGGTTCATTTTTGGTATCATATAATTTTTCATAGTAATCTCTAAAGGCTCTATTAATTTCTAAAGGATCTATAACTACCTGTCCCTTACTTATAATACTGGTAATTGGTGTTTTAATTTCCAATTGTTTAATCTGCCATGCTAATAATTTTCCTGATTTTTCACCTTGTTCATAAAAAGATTGTTTCAATCTTAGAAGACTCGAGGCAGCTCTATTCGCTGATTTTTTGTCGTATTCAGCTCTCAAAATCAGTAATTCATTCTCCAACCTTGGGTCACTTCCTGCATACACTTTTTCCTGAAGACTTTTTATTTTATGTTCCAATTTAGCTCTCTCCTCTCGAGTCTTCTTAGATTTTGATCCTGTATAACTAATAATATGTCCCCTAATAAAAGCTTTGAAAGCCTCCCACTTTACACATGCTGATGTTTGTGTAGTATTGATGTCAAAGAACTCGTCTATCTGTTTTTCTATATACTTGACAAATTCCTCATCCTGAAGCCATTTATGCTGAAATTGCCATCTACCTGATTCCTTTGTCAATTTTTTATCTACATATATTAGACAACAGGGTGCATGATCAGAGATCACAATGTTATCATAAAAGCAGTTTTGAATCTTGGACCTTAATTCTGTGGAAATCAAAAAATAATCAATACGTGAGAATGTCTTATAGGTACTGGAATAACAAGAATAGGCTTTAACTTGTGGTTTCATTTCTCTCCATATATCTAACAATCTCAATTCTTTCATAAAATGATTAATAGTCATCCTACATCCAATGTGCGTACAATCCAGTCCTGTTGATCTATCCACACCTGGATTCAATGTACAATTAAAATCCCCTGCTATTATATGTTGCCCTGTAAGTGATGATAAGATGAGAAATAAATTAGCAAAGAACTTCTGATCATCTATATTGGGACCATATAAGTTCACAAGATTTATATTTTCTAATAGCAAAGAACCTTGAATGATTACATATCTTCCAAATTTGTCTCCAATTACATTTTTCACTTGAAAAGGAACTGATTTATGTATGAGAGTCATAACTCCCCTGGCTCGGGATGAAAATGAAGAGGTGAATACACTTCCCTGCCATCTACTCCTAATTCTTTTAACATCCTCCTCTATCAGATGAGTTTCTTGTAAAAACACAATTCTTGAACCCATGTCCTTTATTTTATTCATAACTTGTTTAAGTTTTTTTAAATTTTGTAGACCTCTGCAATTCCATGAAGTTAAATTAAGATTAACACTTTGGTCCATGATCAATAGAGAGTTTGGGATTACCTTGCAGTGTAAACATGCTCATACAGAGAAGCAAAAACATGAGTGGTTGAACATTCATCCTACAAACTACACACAAACAAATTTCCCCTTCCCACACTTGTGGCAAACCCCCCAAAATCAAAAGAAAAATTCTGTCTCCCGATATAGCCATCGACCGTTCCACACCCACGGGGAACAGCCTAAGCCACTCCTTCTTCATCCTCCCAATCACCCTAACTCTACTGCTTTTAATGACGTAACATTAACTCTCCTCTGTAGTTTTCCAACTTAACTCCAAAATTTTTAACAACTTTGTACATCATAGTTTTTTTTTGTTTGTTTGTTTTGTTTTTGTTTTGTTTTTTTAATATATAATACAATCTATATTTTGTAAACTTACTATTTACTTCAAGTCAGTCAGATGCCTGTGCAAATGCTTAATTATTCTACCTTATATTTTGTTCATGCTTAGCTCCCACCAGTCTCTTCTTCTTCTTTGATCTTCTTGATGAACTCCTGCGCCTCCTCTGGGGTCTTGAAGATGTGGGTTCTGCCCTCATACGTGGTCAGCAGTCTCGCAGGATAGATTACACCATGACGAATCCCAAGGTTGCGCAGCTCCTTACGTACGGGATCAAACTGCTTCCTCAATTGCTGGATTCCTGTGGCCAAATCTGGGTAGAACCGCACCTGCTGGTCCTGGTGTTTAATCTCTCCTTTTTTAGCTCGTGCAGCGTTGAAGATCTTCATCCTGTCTCTGTTGCTAAGAAACTTCATAATTAAGGTCCTCGGCGGTCCCTTATCTCTCCGTGGGCCAATACGATGTGCTTTTTCCAGAACCACTGCTGATTGCAACTCCTCGCTGCCCAGCACCTCCGGAATCCACTTTTCCAGAAAGGAACATACGTCCCGACCTTCTGATTCCTCTGGAAGACCCACCAGCCTCAAATTATTCTGTCTCGACCGAGATTCCAAATCCAAAATATTATCTTCCAGAGATTTATTTTTTTTTTCCAAAGTGCGCACCTTTAATTGAAGACGGGTGACGTCATCTTCAGCACTAGCGAGACGGAGCTCCATCTGCGCCGTTCGTTCTACACAGTCACCCAATTCCTTTCTTATTCCTTCCAACGCTGTCATAATCCCATCAAATCTAGAGGAAAAGTCCGCTCTCATTGAACTCATGGCAGCCATCAGCGCATCTGCGCCATTCCCCGCAGATATCGCAGCGTTGCCAGCCTCCTCCGCCATATATGGAGTTTTGTTTACTGCGTCACAGACCTGAAAGTCCGTTAATTTGGACTGTTTCGGCGGCTCGCTTTTTCCTTTTCCTGGTTTTCCAGCCTTAGGCTTCGCCGACATATCTTCGCCCAAATGCTGGGATACGTTCTGTCCCAAATGAGAGAGTTATTTGCCGATTTTTTTTTTTTCCAGGAGCAGAGCAGAGCGAGACACGTCCGTCCTACGTGGCAGCCATAACCGGAAGTCCTTTCACTCACTCTTTAATTGGTCTTCATGCCTCTATGCTTTCGTCCTCCTTTCCTATCAACACCCTTACTTGAGAATAACAACACAGGGAATGTTAAATACCACGGAGTGAAAGGTTGTTTTTTTTTTTTTTTTTGAAGAAGAAGAAGAAGAATTAAGCATCTCCTGCTGCCCCCTGTTGGTACAGCAGAGTATCTGGACTCTGGAGAATTGGCTTTAAAAAATTGAAGTACTTTATTTTTCCTTTTCATCAGGAGTTAGACTGTTATCCTTTTCAGAAATTGTCCTGATTTCTGGGGCAACTGTTAGGTAAGTAACAAATATGTTACAATTAAGTTCTGTTTGAGTAACTGGGTCAGGTTATTTGGGAAATTACATTTATGTAGTTTTTTTTTTTTTTTTCTAATTTCATCTCATTTTTAGACAGCACAGACATCAGTACAAACAGTATGTCCAAAACTAGGCATGTCACTATAAAGTAATAATATACAGTATAGGGATGAAAAACATTGCAGGTCACAAAAGAAATATTCCATTTTGGGGTAATCTCCTTTCAACTAAGAATATACAGTACAGTATATACTGTATATTCCAAATTATTAATAAACACTTAACTCTTAAAACTAGTCTAGAAAAAAAATCCCAGAATTGGTGTGACGATTTTAGGCTATGAAAAAAAAAAAAAATCAACTGAAATGTTCTCAAAAATACTATTGATATAGTTGTTGACAGCTATAAGGTCATAAGTTTGCATCTGGATGAAGGAGGTTTGTATTTGGGCTTTTTATTTTTTTAAAAATTAAACGATTATTTTTTCAAACTCAGACTGACTGGCCTTGGGCCATTTTCTGTGAAGAACATATATTGGAACATAGTTTCAATGTCCACACACAGTACACCACTAGACCCAGGGCTAATAAAAGTGTGGAAACTGTAGGTCCTGTGTACCTTCATTTTGTCCTCCTGTCTGGGCCTGCTGTGTGAGAGAGAGAGAGAGAGAGAGAGGGAGAGAGAGAGAGTGAGAGTGAGTGTGAGAGAGAGAGAGAGAGTGTGAGTGAGAGTGTGTGTGTGTTAAGGTGAGTTTTGTGTTTCCGGCCCCTGCCTCCACCCACCCAAACTTGCAAGATTGTTGCAAAAATCCAAGCACCAACACAGTCTGCCCTCACATTCCCTCGCATCTAAACCCTCTGTTTTGCGGGAACCGGTCTTTATTTTCTCATACGCTATCCCAGCTGCAAATTGAGGGTTGGATACAATAAATGTAGCTTTGCCAGTGTGGTTCCTGATCACAGCTGGCCAAAATGGCCAAAAGATTCTCTGCTCAGAGGGCCTTGCAATTGACTTTGAAAGGGAGAGAAGCTTTTGATGATGTAGATGAAGAGGTTTCAGAATGTGAGGATCACATTTCTGAAAATCCAGAGTCTGACTGACTTTGAAGAAGAGGATGAGATTGAGCATCAGCTAGTTCCAAAATGAATGAGCCACGGGGCCAGGCCATCAGCAGCCAGCTCCAGGACCAGAATAAGCCTGTCAGCCGCTAGCAAGTGAAGAAATGTGGATGTAAAAAAAAAAAAACAACTGTGAAATTTAATGGTCTTGCCCAAGAAATGAGGGATGGCAGAGTCTGTGGCCAGAAGCTTCAAAAACCAGAGGTCATCATGGATTATAATGCCACAAGAGGAGGGGGGGACAACATAGACAAGCTGGTGACTGCCTACGGCTGCAAAAGGAGGACCCTGTGCTGACCATTGATGATATTCTTTAACATATTGGACATCTCAGTGTGCAGTACCTTTGTCATCTGGATGGCACTGAACCTGGCGTTAAAGAGAAGGATGCTCCAGAGGATATGCGTCCTTCTTGAGGAACTGGGAAAATCACTGGTGAGACCTCAAATCTAGAGAAGACAAGATTTTCCAAGAACTCCAGCCTCTGCAGCCATCATGAGGAGGATTCACGAAGAGAATGGTGGTGCCCCATCCACCCGACCTACAGAACCACCATCTTGGTGAGCCTGAAGTACAGCCGTGGACAAAATTGTTGGTACCCCTCTGTTAATGAAAGAAAAACCCACAATGGTCACAGAAATAACTTGAATCTGACAAAAGTGGTAATAAATAAAAATTCTATGAAAATTAACCAATGAAAATCAGACAATGCTTTTGAATTGTGGTTCTTTCTTTCAAAGGTCTTTTTATTATTATTAATTGAAGTATCAATACAATACAAAGTATTAGAAATTTTCATTTTTGTTTCAACCAAACAGTAAAAAACTAGAACTTAAAGCCAACAAATGTAAATGCTTCAAAGCACAAAAACCTTTAAATAAACAATAAAAAAAAAAAAAAAAAAAATACAAAGAAAAATTATGTGTGTGAAGTGGGGTTGGGGTAAAGGGGATATGAGCTACTCAGAAACTATAATCGTGGGTCTTTCAAAGAAATCAAGAAACGGGCGCCATAATTTATAGAATTTGTTTTCAGAGCCACAGACTGTATATCTGATTTTTTCTAAATCCAAACAGGACATTATATCTTTTATCCACTGTAAATGTGAAGGGGGCGAAGAATCTTTCCACTTCAGTAATACAGCACGTCTGGCCAATAATAATGAAAATTTGAATACTTTTAATTTGGAACTTGGCAAGACAAGTTCTGGAGCCACACCAAAAATGGCGTATAATGGATCAGGTTTAATTTGATATTGCAGGACTTCAGACATAGTGATAAAAACAGAATGCCAAAAATTCATCAATGCAGGGCAGGACCAATACATGTGAAGCAAAGTGCCAGGAGCGCTACCACACTTTTCACAAGTTGGGTCTATATCCGAGTAAATGCGTGCTAACTTAACCTTGGACAGGTGCATCCGGTGTACAATCTTAAATTGAATAAGAGCGTGACGAGCACACATTGATACAGTGTGAACCTGGCCAAGAATAGAGTCCCACAGTTCATCAGTAAAAGTAAAATTAAGATCTTGTTCCCAGTTCAATTTGATAGCGGCCAGAGAAGAAGATTGTAAATTTGAAATTAAATTATATAAAACTGACATTACCCCCTTAGAAGTTGGTTTAACTAATAAAAAATCATCTAGAGGATTATCAGAAGGTTTTTGAGGGAATTGTTTTGTCATAGTTTGCACATAATGTCTGACCTGGAGGAAGCGAAAAAAGTGTGTAGAAGTGATGTCGAATTTGGTGGAAAGTTGAGAAAAACTTGCAAATTGACCATCAAAATATAAATCCGCAAAAGATTTTAAACCTTTTCTGTGCCATATATGAAATGCACTATCAATAGTTTATGGGGTAAATAAATGATTTGCGGCAATTGGACTTCTAATGGAAAAAAACTGAAGACCGAAATTTTTCCTGAATTGAGACCAAATTCTAAGAGACTGACGAACTACTTTATTATTACCCAGTGTAGACAAAGCAAGGGGAAGTGGTGAACCTAAAATTGCCGGTAGGGAAGTTTGATTGTCCACATGTGACTCCATAAGGATCCAAATAGGTGATTTGGGTTCCAGATAAAAATGTTTCCAATATAACATGCACCTGATATTTGCTGCCCAGTAGTAATATTGAAAGTTAGGCAGAGCCATGCCACCTACTGATTTGGGTCTTTGAAGAAAAACTTTCCTCAATCTCGGATGTTTACCATTCCAAATAAATGAGGTAATCAGAGAGTCCAAAGACTTAAAAAAGGATTTAGGAATAAAAATGGGGAGACATTGAAACAAATATAAAAACTTTGGAAGTAACATCATTTTTACAGAATTGATTCTGCCAATTAAAGACAAGGATAATGGGGACCATTTGGAAAGTATTAACTTGCACTGGTCAAGTAAGGGGAGAAAATTATTTTTAAACAAGTAATTAAATTGTTTAGTGACACATATCCCAAGATAATTAAAATGATCAATAACAACCTTGAAAGGAAAATGTTCAAAATCCTGAACTTGAATCTTTTCATTAATCAGAAACAATTCACTCTTATTAAGATTAATTTTATAACCAGAAAACCTACTAAAACTATCCAAAATATTAAGTATAGCGGGTAATGAAGTAAGTGGGTTGGAGAGAAATAATAAAAGATCATCAGCATAGAGTGAAACCCTATGCTCAATGCCACCCCTACGAATGCCTAGAAAGTCCCGGCTCCCACGGATTGCAATAGCTAACGGCTCAACTGCCAAGGCAAAGAGCAACGGGCTCAAAGGACAGCCTTGCCTCGTACCACGGTAAAGTCTAAAATAGTCAGAATAGCGACAATTAGTTAACACTGAAGCTAAAGGACTAGCATAGAGAAGTTTAATCCAGGAACAGAAGGAAGGACCAAAACCGAACCTCTCCAAAGTAAAAAACAAATACTCCCACTCAACCCTATCGAATGCCTTTTCAGCGTCCAAACTAATAAGACATTCAGGTATGTTGTGGTGAGGAGTATAAATAATATTAAACAACCGCCGCAAGTTAAAAAAAGAATGGCGATTTTTAATGAAACCGGTTTGGTCCTGTGAAATTATAAAAGGAAGAATCTTTTCCAACCTTGAAGCTAACAACTTTGACAAAATTTTAACATCGGTATTTAACAAGGAAATAGGCCTGTAAGAAGCACAATCAACAGGATCCTTATCCTTTTTAAGCAACACAGTGATACAGGCCTGATAGCATGAAGGAGGAAGTGTACCAGAGTCAAGCGACTCTGTAAAAACTTGACAAAGGAAAGGGGCGAGGTCATCAGAGAATTTTTTGAAAAAATCAGCGGAAAACCCATCAGGTCCTGGAGATTTTCCTGACTGCATGGATGATATTGCCAGCTGAATTTCTTCTTTTGTGATGGGAGCTTCTAAAATTTGCCGAGATTCTGAAGAAATCGAAGGAATATCAATAGAATCAAAAAAAATTTCCAAACCCTTTAAGTTTGTTGTATATTCTGAGGTATATAATTTGGAATAAAATGACCTGAAAATATCATTAATCGCTTGTTGGTCAGATGTCACCTCTCCTTTATCTGTCCTAACTCCAGTAATAATTTGCTTAGCTCTAATACCACGTAGTTGATTAGCTAGAAGTTTACTGGTTTTTTCGCCATGTTCATAAAATTCACTCTTGTTCCTTATTAAACAACCTTCAATTTGTCGAGTAGAAAGTAAATTAAATTTAGTTTGTAATGTCATACGTTCCTTGTACAGAGCGGGTGATGGAGATTGAGCATATTGTCTGTCAATGTCCAGGATTTGATCTAAGATAACCTTCTGTTCCTGTATTAAGGATCGTCTTTTAAATGCTGCCAATGAAATAAATTCCCCCCTAAGAAATGCCTTCATGGCCTCCCATATCGTTTTATTTGACATACCAGGAGTTTTATTTTCTTTCAAAAAAAAATTAATTTTAGAAGAAATATTCGCAACCAATTTTTCATCTGTAAGTAATAATGGATCCAATCTCCAATGCTTTCTCATGGAGTCACATCCATGGAGGATCATTTTAAGTACAAGAGGGGCATGATCAGAAACCGAGATGCTATCATAACTGCAAGAGCAAAGGTTATTAATTAATAAATTGTCAACAAAAAAATAATCTATTCTGGTATAAGTATGATGTACGTGAGAGAAAAAAGAATAGTCCCTGCCGTTAGGATGTAAAAAACGCCAAGGATCTGTAAGGCTATATTCCTCAAGAAAAGACTTAACATAAGTTGCAGATTTATTAAGACTAGCAGGTTTTGAAGATGAGCGATCTAAGATCGGATCCATATACAAATTAAAGTCACCCCCAAGAATTAGAGAATGAGTATTTAAATCTAGAAGTTGCGAAAAAAGGTTGCGAAAAAAGTGCACATCATCAAAATTCGGTGCATACAGATTAGCCAAAGTGACATGTTTATCACCAAGTTTACCTGATACTATTACAAATCGTCCATTTTTATCTGATACAACATTAGAGGGGATAAATGGGATATTTCGATCAATAAGAATAGCAGCGCCCCTGGCCTTAGCTTTAAAATTTGAATGAAAAAATTGTCCTGACCAACATTTTGACAAACGCAAGTGGTCGGAATCCTGCAAATGGGTTTCCTGCAAAAACAATACCCCAGGCTTAAATTGCTTTAGACGTGACATGACTCTCTTTCGTTTAATTGGATGGTTCAACCCCTTCACATTCCAGCTTACCAAAGTAAGATTACTATTCATTCAAAGAGTAAAATTTATATATTATGTTGTGTAGCCCAAAGAAGAGTAAAGTGAGGTACGGGTAAAAAAAAAAAAAAAAAAAAAAAAAAGGAAGGGGTAAGGGGGGTGTAAATAAAACCATAACAAAAAAAACAAAACAAAAAAAAATAAATAAAAAAATAAAAATTAAAAAAAAAAAAAATAAATAAAAAAATCCAACAACCAAACCTATAACAACACTCCAGCCGGTTGCAAAAAAACAGCAACCGCTCCATCTCCTGCTCTATTTTCATCCTAACAGAATGCTCCCATACAACTGGCTTCAATCCTGCATAATATGAACGTTTTACCCTAAAAAAAAAAAAATAAATAAGATAAAATTAAAAAAAAGAATTAAGTAAACAATAACGTATAGGGAGCCAATTTTACCTTGTTTTTAAACATCTGAAAATGCATCAATGTCCAGTCAGTGCAGCTTCAATGAAGTAACAAGCAGCCCAGCGCGGCAGCTGGTCAACCCAGAAATGTCCAGTTCAAGGCGAAAATTGCTGGTTTCTCTCCATAGTTTGCATGAAGCGGGTGGCCTCTGAGACGGACGCCAGCCACTGGTTTTTGCCGTCTGGAAGAGTTATCCGGAGCCTGGCGGGGAAAAGAAGAGAAGGACGAAAACCTCTCTTGTACAACTCGGACATAACCTCCTTATATTCGGCTCGTTGCTTCTGAACGTCGGCGTTATAATCCTCGTAGAACTGAAGTTTATGCCCACGATATTCCAAAGTCCCACGGCGTCTCCGCGCTTCTCTCATCACCAAGTCTTTGGTCCGAAACCGGTGGAAACAAATAATGACAGTGCGCGGCTTCCCATTCGGACCCGGCTTGGACATGGGGCTGCGGTGGGCTCTATCCAGCTCTGGGGGAGATGGCAAAGTTTGTGCGCCAAAGACGTCCACCAACAGCCGAGAAAAAAATTCAGATGGCCGTGGACCCACATCAAAGGACTCCGGCAGACCCACCAGACGAATATTCAGCCTCCTGCTTCTTCCCTCCAGGTCAGAAAGTTTGTTTTTCAAAAGTTTGTTCTCCTCCTGTATTGACTCGCATGTAACTTCAAGCGCCGCTAGGCGCTGGCTGACGTCCTCCGCGTTGTTTTCAAGGTCGCCAATGCGTTGCTCCTGGTTCGCCACATCTGCTTGAATTTTGTCCAGCTTACCATTAATAAGTTCAAATGAAGCTTTGAAGTCAGCAGCTATGGACATTCTGTGTTGCTGTAGCAAGGCAACAAGTGCAGGGTTAAGGCTGATACTAGCATCCTCAGCTAAGCTGGTGTTAATATTGTTCCCTGCTGCCTCCTTTTCAATCTGCTTTCTTGTTTTGGACATATTTCAAAACAGATTCTGCATGTATTAAATGTCCAAAACATTAACAGCTTACAGCAAAGTAGGGTTTAAAAAGTAAAGGAAAAAAAATATAGCAGGAGCCAGCAACGCACACACCTACTCCATTGCCAGCACCTTGAATTGTGGTTCAACAGAATTATTTTAAAAAACAAACTCATGAAACAAGCCTGGACAAAAATGATGGTACCCTTAACTTAATATTTTGTTGCACAACCTTTTGAGGCAATCACTGCAATCAGACAATTTCTGTAACTGTCAAGGAGACTTCTGCACCTCTCAGCAGGTATTTTGGCCCACTCTTCATGAGCAAACTGCTCCAGTTGTCTCAGGTTTGAAGGGTGCCTTCTCCAGACGGCATGTTTCAGCTCCTTCCACAGATGTTCAATAGGATTTAGATCAGGGCTCATAGAAGGCCACTTTAGCATAGTCCAATGTTTCACTCTTAGCCATTCTTGGGTATTTTTAGCTGTGTGTTTTGGGTCATTATCCTGTTGCAAGACCCATGACCTGCGACTGAGACCAAGCTGTCTGACACTGGGCAGCACATTTCTCTCTAGAATACCTTGATAGTCTTGAGATTTCATTGTACCCTGCACAGATTCAAGACACCCTGTGCCAGATGCAGCAAAGCAGCCCCAGAACATAACAGAACCTCCTCCATGTTTTACAGTAGGGACAGTGTTCTTTTCTTGGTGTGCTTCAGTTTTGCGTCTGTGAACATAGAGCTGATGTGCCTTGCCAAAAAGTTGCAGTTTTGTCTCGTCTGTCCATAGGACATTCTCCCAGAAGCTTTGTGGCTTGTCAACATGCAGTTTGGCAAAATCCAGTCTGGCTTTTTTATGATTTGTTTTCAACAGTGGTGTCCTCCTTGGTCATCTCCCATGAAGTCCACTTTGGCTCAAACGACGGCGGATGGTGCGATCTGACTCTGATGTACCTTGACTTTGGAGTTCACCTTGAATGTGTTTAGAGGTTGTTCTGGGCTCTTTTGTTACCATTCGTATTATCCGTCTCCTCCTGCAGCCACGTCCAGGGAGGTTGGCTACAGTCCCGTGGATCTTAAATTTCTGAATAATATGTGCAACTGTAGTCACAGGAACATCAAGCTGCTTGGAGAGATGGTCTTATAGCCTTTACCTTTAACATGCTTGTCTATAATTTTCTTTCTAATCTCCTGAGACAACTCTCTCCTTTGCTTCCTCTGGTCCATGTTTAGTGTGGTACACACCATGTCGCCAAACAGCACAGTGACTACTTGTCACCCTTTAAATAGGCCGACTGACTGATTACAAGTTTGTAGACACCTGTGATATTAATTAGAGGACACATCTTGGTTGAACATGTCCCTATGGTCACATTATTTTCAATCTTTTCTAGGGGTACCATCATTTTTGTCCAGGCCTGTTTCATGAGTTTACTTTTTAAAATAATTCTGTTGAACCACAATTCAAAAGCATTATCTGATTTTCATTGGTTAATTTTCATAGATTTTTTATTTATTACCACTTCTGTAAGATTCAAGTTATTTCTGTGACCATTGTGGGTTTTTCTTTCATTAACAGAGGGGTACCAACAATTTTGTCCACGGCTGCAAGTGTGTGATGTTATTGCAGTATATGTCCGACATACAGTACATGCCTTGTGTAAGAGAGAGGTATAAAATTACTGATCTTTTCATTATTCAAGGTTGTAGCCAGCAGTAACAAAAAGAACTGCAAAGTATGTGGACCCAAGATGGACATAAAAACAAGGTACATGCATAAAGTGCAAGAAGTGCTTATGCAACATGCGCACAAAGTAAAACTCTGCCCCTTGTGTGTTGTATAGGCTGGTATGAAAAGGCAGTGTGTTCAGTGGGCTGACGTGTTGTCTAGACTGACATGGTTACTGTATTTGCTTAGCGTGTGTTTTGTAAACTGACCTGAATGGGTTAAATTTCTAATGAGTTTCAAATAAATAAAAATCAATAGTTATGAATACCTTTGCTTCATTTGTAAATTTGTTGATAATTTCTTACTCACATCTTGATTATAATAATTTAAAATTACATTTCCTCAAGAACAAACAAAATGATTTACACTTTAATTCATAAATGTGACTTAACAAAGGTAAAGGGCAAATATTAACCTTATATGCTGTTTATATTGCTTATAATTGGAATGAAGTATCTGTTGAGTATTTTAATATAAAATTGTTTGATTGTGTTGAATTAGGGTGCTTTCACACCTAAATTAATTTACTTTGGTCCAAATCCGTTGATTAGTTTGTTACTTTGTATCATTTTTTTGATTTGATTTTTTTGATTTTGTGTACTTTATTGATCTCCAGAGGGGAAATTGAGGGCATCCACCTAGATGGATGAAGCAGCCACAGTACGGTGCTATCCCTTAACCATTCACACACACATTCACACCTAGGGCCACTTTAGAGTCTCCAATTAACCTAACCTGCATGTTTTTGGCCTGTGGGAGGAAACCAGAGAAATCCCAGAGTAAACCCACGCAGATACGGGGAGAACACGCAAACTCCACACAGATCACTGTTGGTCAGGGGCTGGGATCGAACCAGGGATCCCATGGCCAAGGGTGAGTTGCTGTGCTGGTGCAGTGCTATCCACTGCGCCACCGTACCGCCGCATTTTCTCCTTGGTTTGGTTCCCTTTCACATAGGCAAAAATTCAAGCGGACCAAACTGTATCACGTTAAATCCCATGAGACTTACGTCAGAACTTTCTCCCTTCTTATTGGTCAGATTTTATTGCCGCGAGAACAGGAAAGGTAAATACAGGAAGTAGAATGACTACTGTGCCTTTATGTATTCCTGGGGAGAAAATAATACAAATCGTAGCATAATCTACAGGTGGTTTTCATCACCACAGTTATCGTTTATCACATTATGTGCATATACCACGTTCAGCAAATTGTACAGTTTGAAAATAAAGTGTGGCTGTGGATGGAAACTAACATGTCAACGTTCATTAATTCTCCAGAACTGTGACATGCTCAGCCACAGATATTTTCAAAGATCTATCAGGTATGTACAGTGGCCTAAAATGTTTTACCATTTGCTGCTGGTCCTGTTTTAGTATGGTACCTTTCTCACATGCAGGACCGCACCAGAGTTCGCCATTTGATTCGAATCGAAGCCACCTCTTTCAGGAGGTCTTAGTACAGTAGGGTTGGTGCCCACCTGAGTGCGATTACTGTGATCTCACCAGACAAAACAAACCACATTTACGGAGAAAACGAACGAGTTCAGTTGAAACAAGCTAAAGCCTGTAGGTGTGAAAGCACCCTTAAAAATCCAAAAATTGAACGTGTCCACCAGACCCATGAACACTGGCTGAATAACAAAAAATGGGGTGGTAGTACAGCGGTACAGTCCATAATCAGTTGTCTGAGGCGCGTTTATGGGTGTTTCCAGGTTCGTGAGATCAAAGGTGATAGAATAATTTTCAGCATAGTTATTCTGAGTCAAAAATCAGGCAGAATATTTGAATATAAGTATATTTATTTAACCCCATGGCCACTGGGGGAGAGATTATATGAGCGTGGAACTCAGTACACACACACACCTAACCTCTGAACATACATTTCTAAGCATGGTGTTTTTATAGCTGTAAGTAAACAAGGGGGAGAAGTCCTTGGCATCTGGGAGACATCTCGGAGATGGTCTATATGTCTAATCTATAGTACGTTCCTGGTATCCTAAACAGGGCAGGTCAATATAACAAGAGCAATATAACAAGAGCTTATCCTGGATCATTATTTACGTCTTTGCTGACCTAACCTTCACAGGCATTCACTCTGCACTCAAGACTCTGGGACATGGAAGTCACAAGAGACAAATAATGGCTCATACAACACACCAAAAAGACATCAGCTATAAAATATGAAAGAACAATACAGAAGAATATATGAACTTATTCTACATGGAATGCACATATAAACATCAGACATGAAACAGGAAACTCATGGAATAATATAAAAATAATATAATAGAAAAATACCATATTATTTGTATTATTGTTATCATATTCCCCCCTTGATGCTTAATAAAGCATCATGATTAAAAGAAAAATAAAGTGGTAGTAGAGTAAATTGATTGAAATGATATAAAGATATACTGTATGTGTAAGGATTTACATGTTATGTGTCTTTGCAGACTAGCAGCAATCTTATGAGATGGTTTAAAACGTGTATAGAATGTCATTAAAAGTGAATATGTGTAATATAATCAAAATGAATTTTAGACTGTGTCAAATAAGAACATAGAAAATGATATGGAGATACTCAAAATAGATTTAGACTATATTGCAACCTTCATACTCATTAGGCTAGTATCACCCCTTTCACCATCCTCATCATTTGCAGCAGTTGTATGAAGACATATCACTAAGTTCACAATAACCACCTCATCATCATATTACGGACACAAGGACTCACACAGGAAAAGTCCAAAGTTATCACTATAAAAATCAGTAACAAGTTCATGATGAGACTTCTCCATGAAGAGAATCACTAACTTAATCAATTTTGTTATTATTGCTTGCAAAGCAATGAGGCTGTGTGTAACCAAAGTGTCAATATGACCATTTGCATTATTTTCGTGGGTAAAAGTATAACAATAACCTCCTATAACAGGGCACACACCCCTACGGGTGGCAGTTGATTGACCTATTCTATTTTATGTTATAATTTTACAAATAATTGTAGCCTGTAATTGTTTCAATCCATAAGGTGTTCTTACCCACTCTCACTCAAGGAAACGGTGAATGAAGGACCCTCACTCCTGTGCTTTCCATCTGAAATTGCATTCGTGCCCCAGAATGGCATCATGTGGTAAGAAAGCGTCTCTCTTCGCCCTGCCCACCTACCCTGCCGACATGATGAGGGTACAGTCAGTCGCCAAAATGGGGTACACAACCCTGCCCAATTCCTGGCCAGGTGTGGGTACGTCCAATGACCACCAACCCCCCTTTAACAGTGTAGCTCCTTAGTCTCGCTTCGTTGGTCAAGCAGGGTAGCAGTACAGGGGAGAGATGCACTGTAAGCCGTTGCACACTTAGAGAGTGTTAAGCTGTCGGAAAGGACATCACCGCTTCAGAAAACAGGAGTTCCCTGATGAAATTAACCTTGCCTTCGCAGAGTAAGGAGTGTCATCATGTTTCCGATCAGTGGAGTGATAAATGTTGTGACAGGTGTGATTCAGAGTGATGTTTGCTGTGTTATTCCTGTATATAGCCTCTCTTAAGAAACAAACTGCCTGTGGTAGCTGTATTATTTTAGCAGTAGCAGATAATTTGTCCAGCTGTTAGTGGCATTAAGGAACAAGCATAACAATTCTCTACGGTGTATAGGCAGTGGAACAACTTAAAAACAACCAACACTAAGGGTTACTACAAGGATGATGAGGATGATAAGGAAACAACACCAACCGCACCTCTCTTTCCCTTGCATTTTTGCCTCGCCATGATAAACAGCCTGCTTCATTATGCAAAAGCCGTTACTGGACGCCAGGGGTGCCATCAGCTGACACTTGCATAGACAAACAGTTAAACAGTCACTTGTTGAGTTTTTTTTTTTTCTCTTTAATGAGTATTCAGTGTGTATTAAACAGTCTCTTGCTGAGGGTTTCAAGTGGGGTAAAACGTTAGATGCACCCAAGTGTCACGTCCTTCGCTCTTCGCAGCTGTTGCCGTCGCCAGGATAACCTTTGTGTTGTCCTTGCCAGGGAGTTTTGGTCCAGTTTCCTTTGATGACCAGATCCCCTGGTTCAGCCAAAAGATGGGTGCACCTCCCATGGTTCCTTCGTCACATGGTCCCTCCTGGGAAGGGCAGTATGGATAACATCTCTCAGTTGTTATTCTTTGCCTGTAATCAACCAAAAAACCCTTCCTCATCACCTAAGTTAAATGGCTTCAATAGTAGGGTTTGCCATTCACAATTTCCCTATTTTTCTTATTTGTGTATTATAATAATCTTGTAGATTGTTGATGGTAAGCTAAATGGTTTCCTAGGTAAATGTTTGCTCCTAATAATTTAGGAACCGCACTTAAATGTGACATGATTTGAATTACAAAGTGTATTCCATTTCCATTATCTAAGTAAATAATTTCAGCTATTTTAAATCTTGATGTTGTTTCAGTTAAGGGTTTCAGTGTCACCATAGCAATATTTAGATTAGTGTAGGGGGAAGCCTTTGTATATTCAATAAGTATGTAAATAACTTCTAAACATTTTTACCTTCACTCTTATTTAGCTCAATGAGATCCATACAAAGGTTTTGAAAAAACAAAAAAAAAGTTTATGCAGGGAAGGTCAAATCATTTTGCTTTGAGCTTCCTAAAGCATTGTTCTTTTCTTACATAATTGAGTAAGAATCTGTATTGTCTTTGTAGTCTATTCTAAATTGAGTCCCACAGTAAACATAAATTCAGCGCAAGTTGGACTTTTCTCATAAATTTGCATAGTTTCCTTCTTCCTTCTCAGTTTACCTTGTTTCTTATAAACATGATTTCTTTTTACAATAACCTGCAGATATTTTCTTAAATATCTGAAATTTATTGATGCAACTTTTAACTTCTCCTATTGAATGTTGTGATTTCATTACCAAGCAGTTTCATTTATATTTTTCTCTTCATTATTGATCATCTATTGATAATTTTTTTGTATTATCTATTTTTCTGAGGATTGCTAATTATTTTTGCTAATTAATTTCTTTGGTACGCCCCCTTTTGATGCATGGAGACGCACATGCAGCAAAGTTACAGGGTATTTGCTTGATGGATAGTGTCTTTTTGCTAGAAGGAAGCGTGTTACCACTTTTAATGTGTTACACACAGTTAATTTAGATGAAAATTTGTGAGTAGTATAGCTCCTTCAAAATGAGGTTTCAATAGTCATAGCTTCTTTTGTGCATGTCATCTCTTGACCTAGTTTACAAATTCCATTTAGGAAAAAGTAATATAGCTGTCTGTGCAGATGTGATGTGATTTAGCATTTATAGCAACCATTCTGCGTTAGTTACTAAGACCACATCCGTCTAACCTGTTGAACACAGACAGGTTGAATTTGTGTAAGTGAATCCTTGTGAAAGGTTATGTCACAGTCCTTAAGTCAATGGACATGTGGACATATTGCCTAATTAGAATTTGGCTTAATTTTGTACAAGGAATGCCTTATTTTATATATTCCTTGGTAAATTATGGTGTGGACTGTAGTCCCGAGGCCCAGCTCAGCCGGGGCCAAGCACCGGGAGCACAGGCCAGGTTTATAGCAGTCATTGTCACACAGCACAAGTATTCCTTATTACTGTCACATTTCTGAAATCTGATACTGTCACACCATTATGTGGTGAGTGGCATCATGCAAGGTGTGAGATTGCAATGTGTCAGATGTATCCTGCAGTATGAAGTCATATAAACACTACATTTTTAAAGTCAAAGTCATTTAAATTGATATGCTTTATGTCATTTGCAATGTCATTTGCTCTACTTTGCTTCAAAAAATGCTTGTCAACTGAGAGGTCCTTTTCCCTGTGGCCTGTCGCCAATGAGCCCATTTCCCACACACTGTCCGGCCTCCTCCCATTTCCCACAAAGATCAAATGTCGGGGTCATCCTGTAAAAAAAAAAAAAATAAATAAAAATAAATTTAAAAAAAATTGGGGGGAAGCCTTAAGGCTGCCCCTGTCCGCACGTCAGTATTTATATCAACAGGAGTGCAAATTTTATCACCCCATAAATTGATTTTACTAGTGTTCCAGTTATCATCATTAGTTTGTGTCTCTTAAATGTTTCACGTTGTTTATCCCACTGTTTATTATAACATTTAATGTTAAGAAACACAAGTGAATGATTTTATTATTTTGTTACATATTGCATATGTCACCAAGGATTTATTAAATTGAAAGCTAATGGTGATGTTATGATTCCTATCTTTTCACCTTGTTGATTTAGCAAATCTAAATCCTGGTGAAAGCTAAAGGTTTTGTGAATGCTTTCCCTTTCCTGTTGAAAAATGAAAATATGAACAGGAATGGAGAATAACAGGAAAAAAAAAACTTTAAATTACACCTAGATCTTCCACAATTTGAATAATGTGACTTTGCTATTCACAACAAGTATTTGCTAAATATTCAGTGAATCAGTAAATGTTTTACCAATGTGCACGAGTCAGCATTACTTTAAGATCACTTTTTAAACAAAACAGTGTCATATATTAGAAGCCTTAAATCAGTGCAGTATTTAGAATTAGTAACTGCAAAGTGCAGGCCTAATCTCTTTCCTGAGTGGCAGAGGTCATAGACCAGCACTGTGTGTTCAGGAATTTATTGCACAGGAAAGAAAAAAAAAATGACATTCTGAGCATAGACATGCTTCTAAGGTCAGAATGATTGATACTGCAGTCTTTTTTTTTTCTTTTCTCCTAAATCCTGCAATCCTTCAGACCTTGAGCCTTCTTCTTTTCCCCCTCTTTTTTTACATGGACAGTGAAAGGATCAAAATGTAAATAAGCACATAGGCATTTATTAAAAATGAGTTTAGTATTATTGAAACAAAGCAACAATATGACATAGAATTACCAAGACTGTTTGATAGTCAGTGGTCTCTGGTAAATCATGTACACAAACATACAGTAGTAATTATCAACCTCTTCTATGCTTTGAATCATGTAATATTAGGTGTACATAAAGCCTTCAGTGATTAGGCATTATTAAAGGCCAAATGTCACGTAACAGGGTACTTTAAATATCTTGAAACTAGATATAAAAGGGAACCGATCCGTTCGGGTCTTGGTGCATATGCTTCAGTAACAACGGAATATTCGTTAATTTAAAACTGCCGCGCTTGGCCTGACACGGCCCCTGGAATCGCCTGGGGAAGAAGGCAGAAGTGACTAAATCGATTGCACCCTAGTTTGATGCTTGGGGTATTTCAATTGATTGTTTATATGGAGACTGGAAGGTTGAAGTGAGCAACAAGAAAGAAAAAATTGGATATTTCACCCATACCTTAAAACGGGACTAACAGGGACAGCTGGGTAATAAGGGACACTTCTCTGGGAAATGTTTTCATACCCGTCAAGTGAGACGTTTTCGCCGTACTTCAACACCGTAAAAAGCGGCTATAAGGAACGGCGGAGCAACAAGGCACACCTCTCTGGGATCTCTGTCTGTTCCGCAACCGCTGCACAGCTCAACGTGTTAAACCATTGTCCTAATGACTTCTCATGGTAGTGAGAATAGCTGACGCTGAGCGATCAGCCCGCCCCGACAATTAAACTAATGAGTGACTCCACACTTCGAACAGTAGTGAGAAGCGCTCCCGCTGAGCGATCAGCCCGCCCCAGCTGTGAGTGATCACACACAGGAGTGCTCCTCAAGACACTCAGTTTTTTTTCCAGTATATTTTTTCTTTTGGGCGTACAGAAATGGCAATACGCCCGTTTTTGCTAAAATTGCATTTTCCCCGTATTTTCCTTAAAATATTTGACAATAACAACACGAACTACATTTAAAACATTTCCCAGAAAAGTGTCCCAAACCACTCTGCCGTCTCCCACAGCCGCGCTTGGCACCAAAATACGGCGAAAACGTCTCCCTTGACAGGTATGCGCCTCCATTTTCATATTGATCTGGTCAATTTCTTGACAGCAGCGGCTCTCCTCCACTGTAATAATAATGGCTTCCGAAAAATCAATATTTATGGGGCGCCCTCGACAGACCCCCTCCGGCTTCGCAATTCTGGAGGCGATTAATGTCCAGTTCAATGACATTTTCCACTGGTTCTGCTCTCTGGTCATCGTTGGGACTGTTGTCATCAGACAAAGCATCTGATTCCGTCTCAGACGGCTCGAACCGGTAAGGTTCTATGCCTCTGTCACTGTCTGAACCACTGACAAAAAAAAAAGACAAAACTAAACTAATTTGTTCACAATCGCTGTCACTTTCCGTCATGATTGTCCAATGTTGATAAGTGTGAATGTGGATAGGCAGGGCAGCCAGGGTACAACTGGTGATGTCAAAAACATGGGCGTGGTCTGGACTGGCTGTCACAAGCCAGCAAGCAAGGTGGGGCCTTCACCTGGTGTATTTTGTGCAATTATGTAAATACAGGTGGGTGATATGGTCTCCGGTATGAATATTTGGTTTAAGCTATGTGTATTTTATCTAAATTCGTTGTCATTTAGAAAAAAAAATTACGTGACATTTGGCTTTTAAGTGACAGCATAATATTGTAATATTCAGCTAATTTCATCATTGTCATGCTGGTAGCAGTGATGAAGATACAAGTAATTTTACTTAACTTAGATGTTCAGCCGCCTTTTGGGTGTCGATGGGAGGATGGCACGGACAGTGGCAAGGCTGGGTCCCAGAGGCTGGTCGTTAGTCTTAACTTGAAGAGGTCATAGTCACTAGAATCTCACTGAATTTCATGAAATCTGAACTGGCCCAATTACATTGCTTCTTTTTCCCGCAGAAGTCATAAACTCAACCTAAAAAGGGAAATGCAAGGGAGCCTGGAGCTCTATTGGTCAGTTAAAGCCCATCATTTATGAGGCCAGATGGCATCCATCCAAATAGACTTGGTGCACGTGTTTTAAGGGACAATCTGTCCTATTCCATTAAGTGTCTTTTTAGTACAGTGACTGAAATCTGGTGCGTTAACTCACCCCAAAGTTCCTGGATCTGCCAACCAGCCCTTCTTTGCTTCCCCTTCACATATTAATCCAAATAATCCTCACTGTTTAGATCAGTCTTCAATTCATAACCCCATAGAGATTGTGTCTGTCTCCCATTACCCAAAATATTATAATCCAAGACAAATACAACATAACTTTTTTTTTTTTTTTGTTACTTATTTGTACCCGTAGGTAGATTTGGTTTGCAGTCTGGTGACAAGCCACCGGCTGCCGGTCGCTGCGTGCGCAAGCGCCCTAAACCTACATGTTTTGGTATGCGGGAGGAAACCGGAGAAATCCCGGAGTAAACCCACGCAACACGGGGAGAACATGCAAACTCCACACAGCTTACTGTTGGTCGGGGGCTGGGATCGAACCCACGATCTCACGATCCCCGCGATCCCCCGGCCGAGGGTAAACTGTGCTGCCACAGTGTTAAACCACTGCGCCACCGTGCAGCCCAACTTGATAAATACACACCTTTCTGCAGCTCCTCCTCATCTGCCACCCCTCAACTTAGCCCCTGTCTTCCCCTTCAGAGAACCTTTGTCTACTTCCCCCAAAGTTAATAAAAATATAATGTATAAACATCCCAAAGTGATTAAACAAAAAGTTGGTAAAACTCAAACATTCAAGTATCTAAATTTAATGATTTGGCCTCTCTTCCTCCTCATAATTTAAAAATTAAATGCGGTTTGTTAAATATTAGGTCTCGAACTCCCAAGTCTCTACTAGTCCATGATCTGTTAATTGATCATCAGATTGATTTAATATCCCTTACAGAGACTTGGCTAGGGCAAAATGATTATGTTGGTTTAAATGAATCAACTCCCTCTGGTTATCTAAACTATCAAAATCCCAGAAGTTCTAGTTGTGGAGGAGGAGTAGTGGCAATTTACCATTCTAAATTACTAGTTAATGTAAAGCAAAAAACATGTTTTAATTCCTTTGAGGGCCTGGTCCTCAGTATGGGGCATGTTAGCAATCTTAGCTTAAACCCAATTTTCTTTGCCATAGTTTACCGTTCTCCCTCAGCCTACTCAGAGTTTGTATCCGAATTTGCTGAATTCGTAGCTGATTTAAGCTGATTTAGTGCTGAAGTCAGATGGAATAATTATAGTAGGGGATTTTAATATACATGCTGATGTAGATAGTGACTGTCTTAATAAGGCATTTAATTCAATATTAGACTATGGGGTTTTCCCAGAAAGTAGAAAATTCTACCCATTATCTCCACCACACATTGGACCTTGTTCTGACATATGGCATAGAAATAGAAAATCTGGTAGTGTCTCCTCATAATCCTGTACTGTCAGACCATTGTCTGTTAACCTTTGATTTCACTATTCCTATTTGATTCCTAAAGAAAAATATTACTACAGCAGATGTCTTTCAGATGATGTTGTTACCAAAGTTATGCAGATTGTCTCCTCTATGCCATGTGTCAACACAACGGAAATGAGCTATGGAGAGCTTGCTTCTTCCATAATTGATAGCATGGTAGATAGTGTTACAGCTTCTCTGCATCAGACTCTAGACTTGGTGGCCCCTTTAAAAAAAAAAAAAAAAGTCCAATCAGAGATTTCTCACCCCTTGGTTTAACACAGAAACTCGTAGCTTAAAACAGAAGACTCGTCAATTAGAAAGAAAATGGTGTTCCACTAATTTAAATTAAATCTATTTATCTTGGAGAAATCATCTTTTAATTTATAAAAAAATCTCTTAGAAAAGCTAGAACAAGTTATTACTCTGCATTAACAGAAGAGAAGAATAATCCCAGGTTTCTTTTCAGCACTGTAGCCAGGCTGACAAAGAGTCAGGACTCTGTCAATCCTCCCGTCCCTCTAAAGCTTACTAGTCAGGACTTTATGAACTTTTTCAATCATAAAATTTCATCTATTAGAGATAAAATCAGTGAGATTCTTCCCACCGTAAACTTAAGTACAGCAACTCCTACAACTCCTTCAATTGATATCTGTTTGGATAAGTTTACTCCAAATGACCTTTTAGAGTTAGATAAAATAATTTCCTCATCCAAGCCTTCAGCTTGTCTTTTAGACCCTATTCCTACCAGGTTATTCAAAAAAAATTCTTTCCATTTATTGGTAGCTGTATTCTTCAAATAATCTGTTCTTCTTTAACATTAGGCCATATACAGTAGGCTTTTAAAACTGCTGTAATTAAACCCTTACTCAAAAAGCCAATGCTCGATCCAGGAGTTTTAGCTAACTATCGACCAATCTCTAATCTGCCTTTCATTTCAAAAATCTTAGAAAGAATTGTTGCTACGCAATTATTTGATCACTTGCAGGAAAATGGTTTATTTGAAGAGTTTCAATCTGGGTTCAGAAGCCATCATAGTACTGAAACAGCCTTAGTGAAGGTCACTAATGACCTCCTTATTGCATCTGATAATGGACTTGTTTCTGTACTTGTCCTTTTAGATCTTAGTGCAGCCATTGATACTATTGACCATGATATTCTACTTGATAGATTAGAACACTATGTTGGACTTAATGGAACTTTGCTGCAGTGGTTTCGATCTTATTTGTCTGATAGGCTTCAGTTTGTTCATATCAGTAATGAGTTTTCTTCCAACTCTAAACTCAGTCATGGAGTTCCACAGGGATCTGTGCTACGTCCTACTCTTTTTAGTTTATATATGCTTCCGTTAGGCAACATCATTAGAAAGCACTGTATACATTTTCATTGTTATGCAGATGGCACACAGTTATACCTGTCAATGAAGCCAGATGATAGTAATCAGTTAGCCAAGTTAGAAGCCCGTCTTAAGGAAATCAAAGCTTGGATGACTTGTAATTTTCTGCTGTTAAACCCAGATAAGACTGAAGTCATTCTTGTTGGTCCAAAAAACCTTAGAAATACCTTTCCAAATCAAACTCTTAGTTTGGATGCGGTTACTCTTTCTCTGACTAGTTCTGTGAGGAACCTTGGAGTTATTTTTGATCAAGATCTGTTTTTTAATTCACATATTAAATTTGTTTCTAAGACTGCCTTCTACGTACGTAATATAGTCACGATTAGGAGCATCTTGTCTCTTAATGATGCTGAGAAACTGATCCATGCTTTTGTTTGCTCTAGATTAGATTATTGTAACTCGTTATTAGCAGGTTGTCCTAAAATATCTTTAAAAAGTCTTCAGTTGATCCAAAATGCTGCTGCAAGAGTTTTAACAGGTACTAGAAAGAGAGATCATATCTCTCCGGTTCTGGCCTCCCTTCATTGGCTTCGCATAGAGTTTAGAATTAAGATTAAAATCCTTCTTCTCACTTGCAAAGCTGTTAACAATCAGGCCCCTTTTTATTTAAAAGATTTGATATTACCCTATCATCCTAACAGAGCACTATGCTCCCAAAATGCTGGATTACTTGTAATACCTAGAATCTCCAAAAGTACAATGGGAGGCAGAGCCTTCAGCTATCAAGCTCCTTTCCTGTGGAACCAGTTAACAATCTGGATTCGAGAGTCAGACTCGATCTCTGTTTTTAAGAATAGGGTAAAAACCTTCCTTTTCAATATAGCCTACAATTAGGGAGGGTTCATGTGTCTCTAAACCCTCCCTTAGTTCTGCTGTTAATAGATTTAGAATGCCAGGTGACCTCCATTAATGTACTTGGCTTCACTCCTTTAATGTTTGCTGTCTATATGTCTGTTCCTTTCATCTTCTCTGTCCCCTCACCCCCCAGCCAGTCACAGCAGATGACTGCCCCTCCCTGAGCCTGGTTCTGCTAGAGGTTTCTTCCTGTTAAAAGGGAGTTTTTCCTCTCCACCGTCGTCAAGTGCTTGCTCACAGGGGATCACCTGATTGCTGGGGTCTTTCTGCAATTGTGGGGTTTCCCCTACATTTGAAAGTGCTATGAGATGACTATTGTTGTGGAATGGTGCTATATAAATAAAGTTGAATTGAATTAAAGTCCAGCTATGGTCTCCCCAAAGAGCAGTGAGAGGAGGGGGAAGAGACATTTGATATGAGAAGTGAGACTTCTAAAGTATGTGTGCTGAATAAAACATAAATTCCTTCAACTTTAGCAAATAAGATATTCTACTAAATAATAAGGGAGCATACAATGTCTCTACATTGTAACTGTAATTAATTTGTGATAGTAAGCATACAAAATTAATTTCTTCCTGAATATAAAGCAACACATATCAAATCATATCAATAAAAGCCTTTGAAACCACATTGTCAGAATCAGCTTTATTGGCCAAGTATGCACAACACATACAAGGAATTTGACTTTGGCTAAAAACTTGCTCTCGTTGTTCAGGTGGAGGATTTAAATAAGGATTCAATGACAACAGAGTATGTACAGTAAATTACAGTCTGTCCACGTTTCTATAAAAGGATGCAAATATATACAGGAATATACGCAGTTATTTACTCAGACTAACCACACTTTGCAGAAATATATGAAAAAATATACAGTCATTATTTCAATGTGAACTCAGATTCAGTGATATAATGTGTCCATTAATAATGGATGAAAAGTCATGAGTACAGCAACAGGTAGGACTAGGTGAATGTTAGGAGTTCATCAGAGTGATGGCTTGAGGAAAGAAACTGTTCCTGTGACGGGTGGTTTTGACCTTCAGTGATCTGTAACGACGACCAGAAGATAGAAGTTCAAACAGTTTGTGGCCGGGGTGTGATGGGTCAGCACAGATGTTTCCCGCCCGTTTCCTGGTTATGGACCGATATAAGTTCTCAATGGAGGGTAGGTCGGTACCAATGATCCTCTCCGCAGACTTAATGATCCGCTGCAGTCTGGTCTTGTCCTGTTTAGTGGCAGATCCAAACCAGACAGTGATGGAAAAGCAGAGGACAGATTGGATGATGGCGGTGTAGAAGACAACCAGCAGCTCCTGAGGCAAATCAAACTTCTTGAGCTGACGCAGAAAAAACAACCTCTGCTGGGCCTTTTTCCGGACAGTGTCTATATGGGAGGACCACTTCAGGTTCCGGGAGATTGTGGTACCCAGAAACTTGAAGGAGTCCACAGTGGACACTGTGCTGTTGAGGATGGTGAGTGGGGGGAATGAAGGGGGGTGTCGCCTGAAATCCACAGTCATCTCCACCATTTTGGCTGGGTTAAGTTCAAGATGGTTCTGGCTGCACCAGAGGATCAGCTGCTCCACCTCCCGCCTGTATGCAGACTCATCATCATCCCGGATCAAACCGATGACTGTGGTGTCGTCCGCAAACTTCAGGAGCTTCACCGAAGGGTCCTCTGAGGTGCAGTCGTTGGAGTAGAGCGAGAAGAGCAGTGGGGAAAGGACACATCCTTGGGGGGCGCCAGTACTAATTTTTCAGGAGCTGGATGTAAATCTCCCTCGCTTCACCTGTTGCCACCTGTCAGTCAGAAAGCTGGAGATCCACTGGCAGGTGGAGGGGGGCACCTTGAGCTGGAGGAGTTTCTGATGAAGAATGCCTGGGATGATGGTGTTGAACGCTGAGCTGAAGTCGACAAACAGGATCCTGGCGTACGTCCCTGGGGAGTCGAGGTGTTGCAGGATGTAATGTAGTCCCATGCAGTCCATCCCAAGAGTTCAGCCATGTCTTCAGTAGTGAATACTGTCTTGAGAGAAAGAATATGAATTAGTTTATTTTACCATAATGCATAAAATCCACTGCAAAGAGAAAAAATTAAATATTCCTGATTCATCCACCAGATGGCACTGTGAAACTGTGTGGTTGTTTACTAGAGAATCTTGACTCCCCACGTCTGGATTATATTACCCATAAATCTGTCGATTTGAAACATTCCTTTGCCAAAGAGCAGAAAAGGGAGAATGACCAAGTCCTGGAGAAGGGATTAACTTCCACTTTATGGCCGATGGATAGTGTTACAGCTCTGGTCCTTGGATGATAGAAGCAGTTCATGACCAGACTTTTGAATTGAAACAATTTTTCTTCAGCGAAGAATGATTTTATAGATTAGAACTCAAGGTCAACGCTACAGAAGTATGGCACACTTTGCAGCTTCTTTTCAACAATTTCTCTATATTCTGTGTACAGCTGAGGAAATGCTGTCTGGGAGAAATATTTATGGCCAGGGAGTTGGTAACAAGGGTCAGTTCCTTTAATCAGCTGCTTAAATCCGACATTCTGTGTGCTCAACAGGATGGCACTGCTTCAGAGGGTAAAAAAAGATTTGTAATGTTTTTTTTTCCACAATATCTTTATTGAACCTTTTTTTTTTAACAAACATGATACAAACAATCAAACACTAACACTAAAGTACTACAAAAAAAAAATGCACTAAAAAACACCAACAACCACCAACAAAATCAAATCTTCAACAATGCTCCTCTGTTTAGTCTAGACAATCCAATACATAAGTATACATATTATGTTCACCAGTTTGGAATTTACAAGGTCCACACACATCATTCACCTTCTTCTTCAAGAGTTATGTTTAAATTTTTTACATAATCAATAAAAGGTCTCCATATATTCTCAAACACAATTTCCTTTGATTTCAGTATATATGTTATTCTTTCTAATGGAAGGTTTGTAAACATCTGTCTTAACCACTGAGTCACATCTGGTCTATGAGTCTTTTTCCATAATAGTGCAATACATTTTTTGGCATTAAGCAAACTGAGGTCTATGAATGTTCTTTCACTTTTATTAAAATTATGCTTTTCTGGGTACAGACCCAACAAAAACAGTTTAGGATTCAATATGATTTGTTTTGAGGTTATTTTTTCAATTGTTACCCTCACCTCTTCCCAAAACATTCTTATTAATCTACATTCCCATACACAATGAAATAGGGTTCCTTTACTTTCCATGCATTTTGTGCATGTATCTGGTATATTTTTGTTATATCTATTTAACTCCTCCGGTGTAACATACATCCGCATTAACCATTTGAAATGTATCAATTTAAGGCGTACATTTATTGGTTTGGTTTGAGCTTCTGTACAAGCCAATTCCCATTGTTCCTCTGAAATTTCAGTTTGCAGATCTTCTTTCCAGTAGTTTAATCTTTTCAGTGAATTTTCACTTGAAGATAGTGTCAATGAGTTATAAAACTCTGAAATAATACCCTTTCTTTTACTATCTTTCATCAACATTTTTTCCAAGGATGAATAGATAGGTCGAGTGAGAGCTTTATTTTGTTTTGATCGAATAAAGTTTCTAAGTTGAAGATATTTTAAAAAATGTGTTCTATTGAGATTAAATTTGATCCTCAGCTCTTCAAAAGACATTGTTTTCTGCACATGGCAAATATAAATCCTGAAACTTTTGTATCCCTTTTAAATTCCATACTTTAAATACAGCGTCCGTTCTCCCTGGTTTAAAATATTGATTACCCCATATTGGACTAAATTGTGACAATAACTGTGGTTCTTTTAAATAGTTTTTAGCTTCACACCATATTTTGATCATATGCTTTACAAATGGATTTTTAACTTGTTTTTGTAATTTTTTTGCCGAATCTGAGTATATGAATATGGGAAGAGGTAAAGGTAAATTGTATGATTCCATTTCAGTCCAGTGAGGGAGATCATTTGATGAAAAATAATATGTCATAGACCTCAGTTGTGCCACCCAATAATACAACATAAAATTTGGACATTTCAGACCTCCACGATCAAATGGTAAATATAATAAAGACAGACGTAATCTAGCCCTCCTGTTATTCCATATAAATTCCACTAACTTTTTTTTAATTCTTGAGAATAAATCTAAAGGTGGTGGTAAGGGAATGTATTGAAATAAAGAAAGTATTTTAGGTAAGATATTACTTTTAAGTATATTAATTCTCCCGATCATCGACATTGGTAGTGACATCCATCTCTGAAGTAACTCATCAATATCTGTCATTAAGGCTTCATAATTGACACTGGCGATTGATTCTAGCTTAGGCACAATTTGGATTCCTAAATATTTAAACTGATTTACAACATTGAATTGATTTACCTCAGGGGTTGGGTAATTTCTCTGGGTCTCATTTAGCATTAATATTGAAGATTTAGTTTTATTTATTTTATATCCTGATATTTCCCCAAAATTCTTTATTAAATTCAACAAGGTCGGAATTGATTTTTTAAGATTCGACATAAACAAAATTATGTCATCGGCATACAGGGAGATTTTATGTTCTGTTGGTCCAACTTTAATTCCATATATTTGTGACTGTAAACGTATCGCCATCGCTAAAGGTTCAATTGCCATAGTAAACAGTAAAGGTGAAAGTGGACAGCCTTGTCGACATCCTCTATTGATTTTTATTGATTTTGAAATATTGTTATTTGTTAGGATTTCTGCTGTAGCATTATTATATATTATCTGAACCCATTTTATGAAATTATTTCCAAGTCCAAACCTTTGTAAGACTTCAAAGAGAAAGAGCCATTCAACTCTATCAAAGGCTTTTTCGGCATCCAGTGATAAGAGAGCTGTATCCGGTGCTTCTTTATTAGAATAAATAATATTAAATAGTCTTCTTACATTATGGAAGCCTTGTCTTCCCTTTAAAAAGCCATTCTGATCTCGATTAATAATATTTGGTAAAATTTCTTGTATTCGTCTTGCTAAAATTTTACAGATTATCTTAAGGTCGGCATTTAATAGGCTTATTGGTCTCATATTTTCACATTTATTAGAGGGCTTACCTGGTTTTGGCAACAGTATAATTAAGGCATTATTCATATATGATGGTAAATTACTATTTTGAAATGCTTCTAAAACCATTTCCAAAAAAGGTTTTGTTAATTTATTCTTAAATTTTTTATAAAGGTCAACTGGAAGACCATCTGGTCCTGCACTTTTTCTTGATTTCATATTATCAATGGCTAGTCCAACTTCTTCTTGACTAATTTTAGACTCCAGTATCTCCCTATTTTCATTTGGAATACACGGTATAAATAGTTTGTTCAAAAACCCATGTAGTTTTGTTAAGTCAGATTCATTTTTGGTATCATATAATTTTTCATAGTAATCTCTAAAGGCTCTATTAATTTCTAAAGGATCTATAACTACCTGTCCGTTACTTATAATACTGGTAATTGGTGTTTTAGATTCTAATTGTTTAATCTGCCATGCCAGTAACTTTCCTGATTTTTCACCTTGTTCATAAAAAGATTGTTTCAATCTTAGAAGACTCGAGGCAGCTCTATTCGCTGATTTTTTTGTCATATTCAGCTCTCAAAATCAGTAATTCGTTCTCCAACCTTGGATCTCTTCCTGCATATACTCTTTCTTGAAGAATTTTTATTTTATGTTCCAATTGGACTCTCTCCTCTCGAGTCTTCTTAGATTTTGAACCTGTATAACTAATATGTCCCCTAATAAAAGCTTTGAAAGCCTCCCACTTTACACATGCTGATGTTTGTGTAGTATTGATGTCAAAGAACTCATCTATCTGTTTTTCTATGTATTTAACAAATTCCTCATCCTGAAGCCATTTATGCTGAAATTGCCATCTACCTGGTTCCTTTGTCAATTTCTTATCTACATATATTAGACAGCAGGGTGCATGATCAGAGATCACGATGTTATCATAAAAACAGTTTTGAATCTTGGACCTTAATTCTGTGGAGATCAAAAAATAATCAATACGTGAGAATGTCTTGTAGGTATTGGAATAACAAGAGTATGCTTTAACTTGTGGTTTCATTTCTCTCCACATATCTATCAATTTCAATTCTTTCATAAAATGATTAATGGTCATCCTACATCCATTGTGCGTACAGTCCAGTCCTATTGATCTATCTATACCGGGATTCAATGTACAATTAAAATCCCCTGCTATTATATGTTGCCCTGTAAGTGATGATAAGATAAGAAATAAATTAGCAAAGAACTTTTGATCATCTATATTGGGACCATATAAGTTCACCAAATTTATATTTTCTAATAGCAAAGATCCTTGAATGATTACATATCTTCCAAATTTGTCTCCAATTACATTTTTCACTTGAAATGGGACTGATTTATGTATGAGAGTCATAACTCCCCTGGCTCGGGATGAAAATGATGAGGTGAAAACATTTCCTTGCCATCTACTCCTAATTCTTTTTACATCCTCCTCTATTAGATGAGTTTCTTGTAAAAACACAATTTTTGAACCCATGTCTTTTATTTTATTCATAACTTGTTTGTTTTTTTAAATTTTGTAGACCTCTGCAATTCCATGAAGTTAAATTAAGATTAACGCTTTGATTTATGATCAATAGGGAGTTTGGGATTACCTTGCAGTGTAAACATGCTCAAACAGAAAAGCAAAAAAATGAGTGGTTGAACATTCACCCTACAAACTACACACAAACAAATTCCCCCTTCCCACATTTGTGGCAATCCCCCCAAAAACAAAAGAAAAATTCCGTCTCCCGATATAGCCATCGACCGTTCCACACCCACGAGGATCAGCCAAAGCCACTCCTTCTTCATCCTCCCAATCACCCTAACTCTACTGCTTTTAATAACATAACATTAACTCTCTTCTGTAATTTTCCAATTTAACTCCAAAATTTTATAGCAATTTTGTACTTTTTTTAAAAAAAATTTTTAATATGTAATACAATCTATATTTTGTAATCTTGTTATATGCTTCTAATCAGTTAAATGCTCAAATATTCTACCCTATATTCTGTTCATGCTTAGCTCCCACCAGTCTCTTCCTGGATCTTCTTGATGAGCTCCTGCGCCTCCTCGGGGGTCTTGAAGATGTGTGTTCTGCCCTCATATGTGACCAGAAGTCTTGCAGGGTGAATCACTCCATGACGAATCTCAAGGTTGCGCAGTTCTTTACGGATGGGGTCAAACTGCTTCCTTAATTGTTGGATTCCTGAGGCCAAATCTGGGTAGAACCGCACCTGCTGATCTTGGTATTTAATTTCTCCTTTGGCCCGCACCGCGTTGGAGATCGTCATCCTGTCTCTGTAGCTGAGAAACTTCATAATTAACGTCCTCGGTGCTGCCTTGTTACCTCTCGGTGGGCCAATTCGGTGGGAGCTTTCCAAGACGACTGATGATTTTAGCTCCGCGTTGTTCAGTGCCTCCGGGATCCACCCCTCCAAAAAGGAGCATGAATCACGACCTTCGGCTCCCTCCGGTAAACCCACCAGCCTCAGGTTGTTCCGTCTGGACCGGGACTCCATGTCCAGAACGTTATTTTCCAGATCTTTATTTTTTTTTTTTCCAAAGTGCGCACCTTTATTTGAAGTCCGCTGATTTCATCCTCCGCACTGGAAACACGAAGCTCCGCCTGCGTCACTCGCTCCACGCAGTCACCCAACTCCTTTCTCATTGCATCCAACGCTGCCATAATCCCATCAAGTTTAGCGGAAAAGTCTGCTCTCATTGAGCTAATGGCAGCCAGCACTGCACCTGTGCCGCCATCATCAGCAGTTACCGCACCACCGCTAGTTTCATCCGCCATATCCGCAGCTTTTTCTACTGCGCCACAAACTTTAAAGTCCGTTAATTTGGACTGCTTCGGCGATTCAATTTTTCCCCCGCTTGATTTCCCAGCCTTAGTCTTCCCCGGCATATCCTCACCCAAACGCTGGGAAAAGTTCTGTTCGAAATGAGAGCGTTATTTGCCGAATCTTTATTTCCAGGAGCAGAGCAGAGTGATACGTGTCCTTCTAGGCGGCCGCCATAACCGGAAGTCTCAAGATTTGTAATGTTACCTGATGTTGTGGAAACATGCTTGCAACACAGTCTGCAGTCCACGCTAAGCTGCTTCTTGTCAGACTTTAAATAGCCAAAATACCTCCACACTACCAAATTCCTTAGACCCTTCTTTTCAACAATCTCCTTGTTGGCGTCCGTTTCGATGTCTTCTTTGGTAACGCATTCGCTGGACATTTCATTAACATTCTCTGTCATTTTTTTTTAACCATGCTCCAACTCCTACATGGCCGCGCTAGCCCAAACATTAACAGGTATGCTAAGCCCTGGCTGCTGGTCCTATGTGCCTATGCACGCTGTTGTGTGCGTCAGTTGAACGTGATTTCCAGCAACATGATTGGTTCGGTGCAGTGTATTCTTATTTTCATTGGCTTTTCATGTTGTCTGTCAAAACACAGATCGAATGAGTTCTATCGACCATGTATTGTCTCTATTGAGGAAAAATTTTCACAATAATTATAGTTATAGTTTTATCGCCCAGCCCTAGTTCAAAATTAACATTGCAGTTGCACTATGGTAAATGCTACATTTACTATTACTGTAAAACAAGTAAAGCTAGGGCCACCAAACCTGGTTTACAAGTTCACCTTGGAATCCTGACCTCTGACTAGGGGTTTGGGGTCAAAAGGCCAAAGGCCAAGGTTAGCATTCCATTTGCACTATTACTATACCGGAGTGATGGCCTTGTGGTAGAACACCCGCCCCTCAGCCGGGCGGTCATGGGCTCAAGCCCCAGCCGGGTCATACCAAAGACCATATAAAAATGGTACTTCCCACCCTCTGCTCAGCATAATAGAATGGGGGAAGGAAAAATTGTAACCCAAGGACAACAGATGGAAATAGGCCGCTGGCTACAATCTGGCAAGTTTACATTGATTGATAGCAATGTTCATCAGCTTGCACTGCCTTAACAAGAGCAATTTACAATTTACTATAAAACGAGTAAAGCTCAGACCACCAAACCTGGTACACAGGTTCACATTGGGATCCTGACCTCAGACTATGGGTTTGGGGTCATACTCTCAGCTCTAATTAGAGGGTATTCACATTCAAATTGGAGTTACAGTTTAGGAATTGCAACCTTTTTTATACAAAGTCTTACTTCAAGGGCTCAAAAGTAATTGGACAAATTAGCATTAGCATAAATAAAATGCTCATTTTTAATACTTGGTTGAGAATTCTTTGCAGGCAATGACTGCCTGAAGTCTAGAACTCAAGGCCATCACCAAACACTGGGTTTCCTCCTTTGTGATGCTTTGCCAGGCCTTTTACTGTAGCTGTCTTTAGTTGTTGCTTGTGTGTCTTTCTGCCTTAAATTTCGTCTTAAGCAAGTGAAATGCATACTTAATCAGGTTGAGATCTGGTGATTGACACAACCATTGCAGAATATTGCACTTTTTTTGCCTTAAAAAAACTCCTTGGTTGCTTTCGCAGTATATTTTGGGTCATTGTCCATCTGTACTGTGAAGTGGTTTCCAATCAGCTTTGCTGCTTTGAGAGATAGATGTACTTTATTGATCCCAAACTGGGAAATTACAGGGAAATTGCAGATTTTGACTGAATCTGAGCAGACAGTATGTCCCTATACACTTCAGAATTCATCCGGCTGCTTCTGTGTTCTGTCACATCATCAATAAACACTAGTGACCCAGTGCCATTGAAAGCCATCCATGCTCATGCATCACACTGCCTTCACCATGTTTTACAGAAGATGTGGTGTGCTTTGGATCATGAGCCGTTCCAAGACTTCTCCGTACTTTGTTCTTCTCGTCATTCTGATACAAGTTGACCTTGGTTTCATCTGTCCAAGTCCAACTACACTGGCTTCTTTAGATGTTTTTTGGCAAAGTCGAATCTGGCCTTTCTGTTTTTGAGGCTGACAATTAATGGTTTGTATCTTGTAGTGAACACTCTGTATTTACTCTTGTGAATTCTTTTTTTGGTAGACTAGATACTGATACACCTACTTCCTAGAGAGTGTTCTTCACTTGGGTGGATGTTGTGAATGTTTTTTTTTTTTCTTTACCGTGGAAAGGATCTTGCGATCACCACCACTGTTGTCTTGTGTGGACCTTTTTGAGTTCTAGAGCTCACCAATGTTTTTTTTTTTCTTCTCATAATGTATCAAACAGTTGATTTGGTCACTCCTAGCATTTCCACTATCTCTCTGATGGATTTCTTCTTTTTTCAGCTTAAGGATGGTCTGTTTCACTTCCATTGAGAGAGTCTTTGACTGCATGTTGTGGAATCACATCAACAGCTCCCAAATGCAAATGCCACACCTGGAATTAACTCCAGACCTTTTATCTGCTTGCCTGATAATGGATTAATGAGTTAATAGCCCTTGTGGCCCTTGAAATGGCTTTTGAGTCAGTTGTCCAATTACTTTTGAGCCCCTGAAATGAGGAGATTTTGTATAAAAATGGTTGCAGTTCCTAAACTGTAATTCCAATTTGGGTGTGAATACCCTCAAATTAAAATTGAGAGTCTGCACTTTAAGCCCATATTGATTATATAGCTGTAACTTGAATATGTTTTGGTAAACAGCTAAAATAACAAAACTTGAGTCAGTGTGCAATATATATATACAGTATACAGTATATATAATATACAGTGGGGCAAAAAAGTATTTAGTCAGAATCAGAATCAGAAAAAGATTTATTGCCAAGTACATTAACAGATCACTGATAACATACGAGAGAATTTGACTTGACACAGAAAATGAACCTGCATTTCCAGTGACACGGCTGCATCGGGGACGCGCCTGCCAACAGGATAGAGGGTACAGGTAGCATAAGAATAATACAAGGAACAATAGGAAGGAGCAAAAAAATCAATTGTGCAAGTTCTCCCACTTAAAAGATGAGAGAGGTCTCCAATTTTCATCATAGGTATATCTCAACTATGAGAGACAAAATGAGAAAAAAAGAATCCAGAAAGTCACATTGAAGGATTTTTAATGAATTAATTGGTAAATTCCTCGGTAAAACAAATATTTGGTCAATAACAAAAGTTCATCTCAATACTTTGTTATATACCCCTTCGCTGCCCGATTTTTCCTCGTGAGCCAGATGGCAAGCTTAGCAGTCCCAGATAGGAAGTTCATCAAAGTGTGGGCAGCCTTCCTTGCCACTTTATACTTCAGACCGTAAATGAACAGGCCAAAAGAGAATCGTTCACCCAAAGCCCGAAACCAGTCGCACAAAAGCTCAAAAAGTCCAGATAAACGAAAACAGTGGACAAACAAATGGTCGAGGGTCTCAACTTGGGAACAAAACAAACATCCCCCCTCCCCACAGTCGGATCAAGGTGTGCCCTGTATTTATTTGTGGCTATTGCCCCATGCACAATCCTCCACTGGAGATCTGCTGTGCGTTTCTCAATCGGTTGCTTGTACATGCACCGCCAGCTGCCCTTTGGGGAGACCCCTGGCCCCAAACAACCCGCCCACCTCGACTCCGTGACATCCTTCAGAGTGCACAGATTCAGAACCTTCACACAGATGTGATACACCGCCCTTGTCCCGACAAACTGGAACTTGCCCAGGCGAGGAATCCTGAAGGTCAGTAGGTGATCCTCTCCTCCCTGCCACTCCCCCACATCCGGAGTTATGGAAATTGCAGGAAAGGTGGACGCAGTGTCGTCATCCCATTGATTGGAAAGAGTGCGGTTCGTCGCAAACGCTCGAAGCGGCTGCGGCAGGGCGGCGCACACGTCCTCCACCACCCTTTGCAGCAGTCTGACAGATGTAATTTTTGCACTCCGCCTCAGTGCATCCATCGATGTGGTCGACATCCTCATAAGATGACCCAGCTTGGTACAGCGTGCCTCCCGCAAACAACTCCGCAGACTGGCAGACTGCAGCACCTCTGCTGCGATGAATCGATTGAAAAACAGTGGTTCTTCGAACAGCCACATGCCCGGCGCCTCGTCACGGAAGCGGGCCACGTTGAAGACTCGCCACGCATGCAAAACGGACGTGTAAAAAGCAGATAGTCCAGTAAGGTCCACCTCCCCAGACGTCACGAGGAAGAGCTGCTTATCATAGCCCAAGCGACCAACTCTCCTCAAAAGCAGCTTAGCAGTGTCCATCCAGCAGGGTCCGCATCCGTATAGGAGTCGTTGTGCAGTTCGAAGCCTGAAACTGGCGATCTTGGAATGTATGTCCACCAGGCCCTGTCCCCCCTCGGCCACAGGCAGGTAGAGAACTGGCGCGCGGACCCAGTGGCGACCAGACCAAAAGAAGTCCACGATTGTCTTCTGAATCTCCTCCACGAGGCTCCTTGGCGGTGTCAAAGCCACCAGCCTATGCCAGAGAGCCGAGGCAACCAGATTATTCACGACCAGAACCCTGCCCCTATATGACAGCTGTGGTAGCAACCATTTCCATTTAGAAATGCGAGCACACACCTTGTCCTTAACACCCTCCCAGTTCTTTCGTTCAAAAGCCTCCGTACCCAGAAAAACCCCCAACACTTTGAGACCGGCCGTCCCCCACTGAGAGAGAGAGAGAGATATGAATGTGACATTTTTTTAACTGATATTGGACCATTCACAGAAAATCAGTTCAGGGACCTGGGGCCTCATGTATAAAGGATTGTGCAGCTTTCATACTGAAAGATGGTGTACCCACAAAATTTGAAAAGTACGTGTTGTGGTGCACATATGTGGGTTTCATATGCTTCACGTGTATATTACTGTATGCTTATTGTGTGCTTCACGTCTCAGAGGAACAAAAGGACTGAACCTCCTAGGAGTAACAGGAGGATGTGAAATCTGGCCTTTTGTATGCAAAGAGATGGCCTTGAGGGATTGCCTGACCACCAGGACTTTAGGTGGAGGCAAGAAGGCCTGGAGGGGGATGCATTGGATTTGGGATTAAAAGACAATGTGACTGTGTGCTTTGATGTCCAAGGGTATAAAAGGGACAGATGTTGGGGGATTCAATCTTTTACTGCTTTTGGATGTTGGAGAATGTGAATAAAACTAGACTTGAGAAATAAACTCGGCATCGTCCTTTCCACACTTCTCCACACTGGTGACCCTAAGACGTATCATGAGCGGAGACGATTCTCCCGGGCCAGACTCGTCAGGAGCCAACCAAGCTAATGCAGCCACAGTTCAGCTACGGGACTTCTGGCAGAACAATCCGTGCTCCTGGTTTAACACAGTCGAGGCACAGTTCCACCTCCGGAGGATTTCGGTAGACGCCACAAAGTTCTACCATGTGGTTGCAAAGCTGGACAACCACACAGCCCAGCAAGTGGAGAGCCTGATCAACCACCCGCCAGACAGCGACAAGTACAGCACGTTGAAGGCTGCACTCATCCGTTACTTCACCCCCTCGGTGGAGGAGCGAGCAGAAAGGCTCCTGGCACTGACTGAATTTGAAGGCGACAGACCTGCAGACCTGATGGGGAAGATGTTGAGTTTGAGAGACTCCGAAGATAACTTCATTTTCACCCACCTTTTCCTCAGGACCCTACCGTCAGCAGTGAGAGTGATCCTGGCCAGTTCACCGCTGCTGGCCCGACGAGACTACCACGAGCTGGGCCAGGAGGCGCAACGACTCGTCGACGCCAATAAACGGCGTGCGGCCACGGCTGCAGCAGCAGAGCTGGGCGCAACGTCCAGAGACGGCAGGGGGCCAGAGGCTGCAGCACCAGACTCACCGACGGCGGCGGCGGCAGGGGCCAGGAGACACGGAGCAGACGACGTCCTTTGCTTTTACCATCGCCGCTTCGCAGAGAGGGCACACAAGTGCATTCCACCGTGCCATTTCAAGCGCTCGGGAAACGCCAAGACCGGGAGTCGGTAGCAGCTGCGGCCCTCGGTGAGGAGAACAAGCTGCTCTACTTGAAGGATGCGCGCTCGGGGAGGCATTTCCTCGTGGACACAGGCTCCCAGCTGAGTTTCATCACACCTTCCTACGCTGACCGGCTGGCGCCTTCCAGTGGTCCCGGGGTGTCAGCAGCGAACGGCTCGGCAATTAAGACCTTCGGTGAGAGGACTCTGTTTCTGTCTTTACACGGCCGTACATTTGAGTGGACTTTTGTCATAGCGGCTGTCAATTTCAACATGTTAGGGGCTGATTTTTTTGTGCTCGCATGGCTTGTTGGTCGATCTCGCTAACAGACGCCTGGTTAATGCACTCTCTTTTTCTTCTATTCCCTGTACAGCTCGAGTGGCCCCGCCAACAGTACAAGCCAATGTCACAGCTGCAGGTGATAAGTTCCACACACTCCTCACTCAGTTTCCAGCACTCACGGTTCCAACATTTTCGGCGACCGTGGCTAAACACGGAGTGGAACATTTTATTACTACCACCGGACCGCCCGTTTTTGCAAAAGCTCGGCGCTTGGATTCAGCTAAACTGACCATAGCGCACGAAGAGTTCGCCAACCTGAAAAATTGGGCATCATCAGGCGTTCGAAAAGCCCATGGGCTTCACCGCTTCACATGGTCCCTAAAGCTGATGGCTCATGGCGGCCTTGCGGTGATTTCCGCAGGCTGAACAATGCTACAGCACACGACCGCTACCCAATCCCGCATATCCAAGATTTTTCAGTTCATTTGGCGGGGGCACGCGTTTTTTTTAAGATAGACTTGGTACGCAGTTACCACCAGGTCCCAGTGCGCGCTGAGGACATACCCAAAACAGCGGTAATAGCTCCGTTCGGGCTATTCGAGTTTTTGCGCATGCCGTTTGGGCTTAAAGGCGCGGCGCAGACTTTCCAACGGATGATGGACACAGTGTTGCACGATCTCCCCTTCATGTTCGTCTACCTGGACGACATTTTGGTAGCCAGCGCGTCCGAAGACGAACACGAAAACCACCTCACGGCAGTTTTCCGGAGGTTGGCAGAGCACGGGTTGAAAATCAACCCAGCGAAGTGTCAGTTCGGGGTGACGCAGATTGATTTTTTGGGGCATCGCGTCTCTCTAGAAGGAGCGGTTCCTCTGCCTGACAAAGTGTGCGCAGTGACAAATTTTCCCCAGCCACAAACGGTCAAAGCGTTACAGGAGTTTTTGGGAATGGTGAATTTTTATAACCGTTTCCTCCCCCGCGCGGCGCAGCTCATGCAACCATTGTACGCTGCACTAAAAAAACAAAAACCCACAAATAAAATCGAATGGTCTCCGGAGCATGAGCGCGCATTCTCTGAAGTCAAAACAGCCCTGGCAAACGCTGCGTTGTTAGCACACCCAGTCCCAACGGCCCGCATGGCGCTCACTACTGACGCATCAGATGTGGCCATAGGGGCGGTTGTGTAACAGTATGTAGCCGGAGCCTGGCAACCGCTCGCATTTTTCAGCAGGACTTTGCGCGATAGTGAGCGAAAATACAGCGCATTCGACAGGGAGTTGTTAGCTCTTCACTTTGCCATTCGCCACTTCCAGTTCTGGCTGGAGGGACGCCGTTTCACTGCGTTCGTTGACCACAAGCCGCTGACTTTCGCGATGGCCAAGATTTCAGAACCTTGGTCGGGCCGGCAGCAGAGACAGCTGGCCGCGATTTCGGAGTTCACTACCGATATCCAGCATGTGGCGGGTAAACTTAATGTAGTGGCAGACTGCCTCTCGCGTGCCGTGGCGGCTCCAGCCCGCGTAGGGGTAGATTTTGCAGCCATTGCCGCGGACCAGGTTAGCGACGCAGAAGTGCGCGCGGCCCCAGTCCGCGTAGGGATAGATTACGCAGCCATGGCCGCGGAGCAGGGTAGCGACACGAACGTGCGCGCGCTCCAGTCTGGACCAACAGGGTTAAGGCTGGAGAGCAGGGTGCTGCAAGACGGCATGCCCCCCCTAATCTGCGATGTTTCCTCTGGGCGGCCGCGTCCTGTGGTTCCGGCCGCGTGGCGCCACTGCGTTTTTGACTTGATCCATTCTCTGGCGCACCCAGGAGTGCGCGCTTTGGTCAAAATGGTAGGAGAGAAATTTGTTTGGCCGAGCCTGCGCAAACAAGTTAGAGAGTGGGCGGCAGCCTGTATGGCTTGTCAGCGGGCCAAGGTTCATAGACACACAAGAGCTCCCTTGGAGCCGTTTCACATCCCAGCTAAAAGGTTTGATCATGTCCACGTGGACCTCGTAGGCCCCCTACCGCCCTCACAAGGGTGCACACATCTTCTGACAATGGTTGACCGCACCACGCGCTGGCCAGAAGTGGTTCCGCTGTCGTCAACCACAGCCGAGGAGGTGGCGCGCGCGTTTTTAACGGCATAGGTAGCGCGTTTTGGAGTCCTGTCGGACATTACGTCTGACAGAGGCCCACAATTTGTTTCCGAACTTTGGTCAGCGATGGCCCACAGCCTGGGGGCAACGATCCACCGCACGACCACGTACAACCCGCAGGCTAACGGGTTATGCGAACGTTTTCACAGGTCGCTGAAGGCGGCTCTCAGAGCGTCGCTTACGGATGCAAATTGGGTGGACAAACTACCATGGGTTTTATTGGGGTTGCGTTCTGCACCTAAAGAGGATTTAGAAGCCTCCCCAGCTGAGCTAGTGTTCGCACAGCCACTTCGGCTGCCCGGGGATTTTCTCCCAGATAATCCAACGCCAGAGTGCTCCCCGGCCCAGCGGTTACAGAATAGCACGGGCCCGAGCACGCTACCTTGCCCCGTTCACCACAGTTCTCCGTGTGTTTTTGTGCCTAAGGCTTTAAAAAATACGGAGTTTGTTTTTGTCAGACATGATGCCCATCGCCCAACCTTGCGACCACCTTATGACGGACCATTTAGAGTGCTGGAAACAGGTGATAAGCATTTTTTGCTAGATTTGGGGGGCAGAAAGGAAATGATTGGCATAAACAGGCTCAAACCCGCTTTTGTGATGGCTGACGAAGCTGTGCAGTTGGCTAGGGCTCCTCGGCATGGCAGACCCCCTAGAGAGCATTCCCCAGAACACCCACAGAGATTGACTAACAGTTCTAATCCTCAGACAGCAGCTCCCCAGCAGGAGGGTGCCGCGGAGGTGGTGAAGCCTGCTTACAGCAAATACGGGAGAAGACTGAGGCCCAAGCAGCATGTGGACTGATGTGTAGTGATTTTATTATGACATGCAATCTGTGGTTGTGTTGTTCCATCTTAGACGTTTGGGGGGGGGGGTTATGTGGTGCACATATGTGGGTTTCATATGCTTCACATGTATATTACTGTATGCTTATTGTGTGCTTCACGTCTCAGAGGAACAAAAGGACTGAACTTCCTAGGAGTAACAGGAGGATGTGAAATCTGGCCTTTTGTATGCAAAGAGATGGCCTTGAGGGATTTCCTGACCACCAGGATTTTAGGTGGAGGCGAGAAGGCCTGGAGGGGGATGCATTGGATTTGGGATTAAAAGACAATGTGACTGTGTGCTTTGATGTCCAAGGGTATAAAAGGGACAGATGTTGGGGGATTCAATCTTTTACTGCTTTTGGATGTTGGAGAATGTGAATGTGAATAAAACTGGACTTGAGAAATAAACTCAGCATCGTCCTTTCCACACTTCTCCACAGTGTGCCTAAAAATTTTCAGATTTATAAAACTGTACGCACGCCCGATTCTCCACTCCTTTTCTTTATACATCCCACCTCATGTGAAAAACCAGAGCAGGTGCACGGTCTCTTTACTCCGCCTTGGTTCCTCCCACTAATGACTATGTAAATGAAGAAAAACACCCTTTTTGTCACTTTTCTGTCAAACTAGATAGATATAGATTAGTTTATTTGACAGGGACAGTGCAATAAACATAGACAATTAATCAATGACAATCAATCTGATGTGTTGCACATAGAGTGTATAGCTATTAGCTAATTTGCAACTCTTGTCCCTGGATGGGCTTTAGAAAAGAGAATCAAGTAAAGAAAAGAAAAGAAAAAAAAATACACAATAACCACATACATCAATGCAAAAAGATTATAAATACACAATTATAAATATTATAAATACACAAATATAACAACCTGACTCCCATTTGCCTATTTCAGGCCTCCCTCCCTTCGTCACTCACTATAAACAAACACATTCATTCCTTCCCTTCATTCACTCTCACCTTGCAGACAATCAATTCATACATGAGTACATTCTTGTTTATTTTTCAGCCAGTTTTTAACCTTTTTAGTGAATGTTTTAAAGTCCGTTATTATTTTAATTACATTTGGCATTGTGTTCCAGATGTGACTGCCCTTTATAGAGAAAGCTGTTTGTCCAAATGTGGTTCTGCGGTGGAATATTTTACAGTTATTGTTAACAGAACTCCTGGTGGCTCTGCTGCTGTCCTGTCTTTGGACGAAACCAGCAAGTGGCTCGGGTGCTGATTTATGGAAACATTTGAACGTTAATTTCAGAAAACAGAGGTCAATGAAACTCTCAGAACTCAATAGGTTGTATTTTTTTAAAACATTACAGTGATGCCACCTAATGGGCTTTTTGTCCAAGATTTTTAGGGTTTGATTATATCATGAACCTATATGTCTTATTGTGGAAGGGGCTGCTTGAGCCCAGACTGTCAAACAGTATGATATATGAGAAAAAACCATAGAATGCATATACAGTACAGCTGCTTCGTAAGGTATGTAATATCTAATTAATTTAAAGCAGTTCAGATTTTTTTTTTACTGTTCTTGAAATTTTCTTTATATGAAGATTAAATTTGAGTTGAGGATCTAGTACAATGCCAAGGTATTTGAATTCTGTAGCTAAACTGATGTCATGATCATGTATATTAACTTTAAAACGTTGCAGGTTACATTTTTTGATTGAAAAGCACATTGAGACTGTTTTCTGAAGGTTCAGCAATAGATGGTTCTGGAGGAGCCACTCTTGGACATCAACCATACTTGTAGACAGTACATCTGCAGCCTGTGCTGGAGTCTTGGCAGCTGTGTAAATAACTGCATCATCTGCATAAAGTTGGCATGTTGCAGCTGAGCAGTGTAACGGCAAGTCATTAATAAAAATGCTGAAAAGTAAAGGACCAAGAATGGACCCTTGTGGGATACCCATGCGGTTGTTTAAAAATGAGGATTTATCCTGGTGAACTTTTACACACTGTTCTCTATTCTGGAGATAAGATGCAAACCATTCTAATGTATCTGGGGAGAAGTTAAAAGATACCATTTTGGATAAAAGCAAACTGTGGTTTACAGTATCGAAAGCCTTTTTGAGATCTAGAAAAACAGCTCCTACCACATTACCCCTGTCCAAGGACTGTTTGACGTTTTCAATAAGGCAACAATTTGCTGTTTCTGTTGAGTATCCTGGTCTAAAACCAAATTGATGTGGATGAAGAAGTTGACTGTCTTGTAAGTAGTCTATCAGCTGTGTAGCTACAACTTTTTCAAGAACCTTAGACAGGACTGGTAAAATAGAGATTGGGCGGTAATTGCATATATCGTCTTTACTGCCTGATTTATGAACTGGTATGACGACAGCTTTTTTCCAGCCAGATGGAAATGTACTAGACCTAATGGAGAGATTAATGAGATGAGTCAGTGGTTTGATTAATATTTTGCTGTGCATTTTGAGAAAGGAGGTGCTCATATTGTATGATTGTCTATGATACACTATGATTGTCAATCCTGTGGGAAAGCACAACATAAAAAAATAACATCTTGCAGTATGACAATGAGGTGTTGATTACGGAGGCGGAGGAGAGAAAAAATATTTTATTTTGTTCTGACCCTCCAGAATCAACAATAAACCTAAGTTTACCAAGTAGACCATGTTACAATGACAGGTCATTCATTCATATTTTTTTTTATTTCTGTTGGATCATAACAAGACAAAAAAAGAAAAGGAAAGGGGAAAAAAAAGACAACATATTTCGGACAGAAAGGTTGTAGGCAGAAACAACAGCTTGTGCCCACACCTCAGTCAATTCACCTCAGACTGAAATAAAATAAAATGGTCTGGCATTAGTCTATAGAAATTGAAGCTGAATTGGAAATGACCATTATTATAGGTTGATATCAGACAGAGGGGATTTAGTTGATCCAGATGTAGAATCCACAGTCAGTGCTGACACATGCATTACATCAGCAGCTTGGTTTTCATTGCCTGGCTGTCTCCAACAAAACAACAGCAGCCACCTCTCCTGGTTAATTCTTATTGACAGCAGCAGGTGATTGTCCCTGCAGCAGCTACCATCCTCACTGACATTAACATCTTGAATGAGGATCTAGGAATCTCATCAGAATAGAGAGGGTAACTGAGATGCTTGCTTGTATTTCAGTCAACTTTTTGGATATTACCTGTTTGAAATTTGTCTTCAGATAAGTGATCAGAAGATATTTTTGAATAATAATAATAAGTTTATTTATAGAGCACTTTCCACAGATGGTCACAAAGTGCTTAACATGGTAAATAACAAAGCAAATAAAAATACAGGCACATAAAAGCAGTAAAAGAACAAAGTAGACAGTAAAAGCACATAAAAATACAGTCAACACATAGTTAATTAAAAAGCCAGGCTTAAAAGGTGGGTCTTTAGTTGCTTCTTAAAAACATCAATGGAAGGTGCAGATCTAAGTTCAAAAAGTAAGGAGTTCCAGAGTCTGGGAGCAACAGCAACAAAGGCTCTATCACCTTTGGTTCTGAGCCTAGTGCTAGGGACTACCAGTAGATTCTGATTAGAAGACCTTAGAGACCTGCTGGGATGGTGTAGATGGAGCAGGTCATTGATATAAAAAGGCACCTCATCATGAATAGCTTTGTAAGTAAGAACAAGAACTTTAAAATCAACTCTATAATTTACAGGAAGCCAATGCAAGGAGGCCAAAACAGGAGTGATATGACAGAATCTACTGGACCTAGTTGGTAATCTAGCAGCAGAGTTCTGGACTAACTGTAGGCGGTGTAAAGAGGATTTACCAAGACATGTGAAAAGAGCATTACAGTAGTCCAAACGTGAAGAAACAAAGGCATGAATAATAATTTCTAACTGACTGTAGGAAACCAATGACCTAATTTTGGATATATTCCTAAGGTGGAAAAAAAAACTCCAGGTCAGAGATTTGACATGCTGATCAAAACTCATCGATTGGTCAAAAATGACACCAAGATTTTTTAGATTAGACCGTACATTAGAGCTGAAAGTGCTGATGACACGTTCTTGACTTCCTCTAATTTTTCAACACATAATACAATATGACAAAATAGGTTGGTCTGTGCAGTTCTAAGTCGAACAGGCTTTTTTTACGCAAATATCTGACGTTTTCATGAGCACCACATCACCAATTACATCAGTGGCTGGAAAACCCCGCTGCCATGTAGTCACATCATCGGGAGAACACAGCGCTTGGCTGCTCATTGTACACACAGGATGGAAGCGGTTGAAAACATCCACGATGGTTCCAGCACATATAGTCTGGAATTGGTTTGTGTTGTCCAATCTTCAGACGATTATAGTTTTATATAGATTATAGCAGCGACAAACACATGGCAGGGGAACACTGAGTGTTATTGTTTTGTTACAGATATTGCAACAAATTATTGGTTCATAAATATAATTCATTTAAACCCGATTTTTCAATAAAATCATAGCAGTGTATTCTCTGTGGCTCAGGCATCGGGTTTATTATGGATTATATTTTGAGTTCTTGTTGTTTTTGTTTTGTACATATGTTTTATGTACGTTTTGAGCCACTTTCAGGTGGGCACTGTCCAAGATTAGCCAGTCCGAACACACGCACCCTCTCTCTTTGACAGTCAGCTGTTCATGGTTTGTGTGCATCATCTGCCGTGTTGTCAGCCAGCCAATGTTGCCAACACTATCATGATGTGTTGGCCGCTCCACACAGTTGTGGTTCTGTTGCGCCCCTTGAAGCGATGTCGGCACTGGGGTGCAACCGTGGTTAACATGTTTCCTTTCCATGTTCGCTGGGCGATGTCGGCCCCAAACGCCAACTGTGGGTGTTTCTGTTTATTTTTGTAAGTCTTCACCTTTTTGGGAACTGTTGTCATCATTCTTATGTTCAATACATTTGCTGTGGTGAATGCTGCGCTTAAATCCATTCATCATGACCCTCCGTGCGCTCTTACACAGGGCAGGGAGAGGGAGGATGAAGTAATGAGGATTTGTGTTCAGGGTTCATCACAGCACATTTAATACAGAAAGACAGACAATTCCCTGAAAGGTGAAGACGTACAAGAAACACAGACACACTTAATGATGGTATTCAGGGGCCGGCATCACCCAGCGAACAATTGAGAGAAGATGTTTGCCACAGGTGCGCCCCAGAGCCGACATCGCTTCAAGGACGCACGAGAGCCATGGCGAACATGGAGTGACTAGCACGTTGTGAGAGTGCTGAAAATACTGGCAGACAAACAGCAAAGATGACAGTACTATGGACCATCAGTGCATGACTGGCAAATGGGCCGCAAAGGACACGCACTGCTGGTGATGGTGTGATGAGAAGCACCTGGGTGAGGACCGGGAAACATGATCAGCAGGAGTTTGAATCAGCTGGTGATAATGGGGACGTGACCGAACCGGCGAGATGTCAGCATGGGATCACAGAAAGTAGGTCAAAGCTGCGCGTAAATCCATTAATCCTTCCCCTCCTCGTGCACTCCTCCTGCATAAAAGCGCACAAGGAGCAGAGGAGGCTTATAACAGTTGAAGCTGAAGCATGTGATGTGGTCTTTCACGGCCTGCTGTTTATCTAAGCCTGTGACACAACGCAAAGGAACAGCCGTAAAATTAAAACAAGAAACCAGAGAAACTGTGAGCTACAAAGCTGCTGTCATTCCAGTCAACAACACCGGAGTCCGTTCTGTCGCTTACGTCATGGGGGTGCCGCCCTTCATTCGGTGGGCGGCACCACAGTCCAGTCAGCGGCTGCTGTTTTTTGATGATAGCTAGTTTTTGCAGGTGCTGTTGTAAATATTATATTAATCATTGACAGTGACTTTTGGGTTTCCACAACATGCAAAAAAAAAATGTCAAACGTGTCATCAGCACTTTAATGAACCAGTGCTATTAACCATTTTAGGAATTAGATTATCAGGTGCTACAATAAGGACTTCAGTTTTGTCAGCATTAAGTTGCACAAAGTTACTAGACATCCAGTCCTTAATTGCGGACAGACAATCATGAATAATTTTTAAATTGTCAACATGGTCAGGTTTAAAAGAAAAAAAACAATTGTAAATCATCAGCATCAGAATCATTTTCCCCTTGTCCCTACTGGCTCCAAACTCATCCTGTCTGGGTGCTTGCTTTCTCCCCAAAATAGTTGTTTTTGTCTCATCCCTCTAAGATTCCATTCATCTTTTTTGCCTCTTGTTTGCCCATCTAAGCTGTCCTTCCTGTGAGTAAAAATAGCAAATTTCTTTTTTTTTTTTTCAATTAAGAAAAAGATGTGGAAGATTCAGGGCTGCATTGCAACGACAAGGTCAGTTGATCAGTTGTCACTGATGCAGAATGCATTTATGGGCATTTCCAAGTTCATTTCCTTATCACAACAGCATAAAAACAAACTTTCCAGCAGCGCATGACACAAAGAGGCTGGTCTAATCATTCAGCGGTGTGTTGTGGATAATCCAATCCAAAGCGCTCCTTCCCATCCCTGTAATGCAAAGAAGCGCATTATCTAAAGTGAATTGTGATCATGACAGTTTAAGACGGGTTTTGTGCTGACCAAAGCCTGTGTGTGAGCCAAAATGCATGTGATAGTAACGCTGCTTGGTAATAAGGAAGACATCAATCACAGTTGATGCTCAGTTACGTTAAAAAGAACAAACGCTGAAGAATGAGCTGAAAAAAAATCAGCTGACTTGTTTATGTGCACAGATGCAACACAGACATGAAGAAAAGAGGATGATGCGTTTGCAGACTTTAATAAACTTTCATTAACTATGGCATGAAAGTCGCTCCTGGCTGTGGGGAGATGGAGTGCTCCCTCTCCTGTTGCTTTTGCCGACCAAGGGTCTCCCCCATCCATCCTAGGTAGGAGGGAAGGAGGCGATCTGCTGCCTCCGGGCCCCGCCATGAAGCGAGCCCACTCTCAGCAGCCTCTGCCGGTGGATGATTGGTGACTGTCGGGGAGCTTGCTGGGCTGGAAATCTGGGGTGCACAGCTGACGCAGATGTGGATGCATCTCCTGTCTCTCTGGGGAATTAGTGAAAAGTAAAACACTGCACACTCCTTGTTCATTCATTTATTCCCCTAAAAATAAACACATTAATGCCTAATAAGTCTGTGATGAAAACGAAAATCCCCCCTGCCCCTGTGCCGCACATGACATTGGAACACATTGGCACACATGCTCCATGCTCATTCATTCATTCATTCCCCCCCAAAAATCATACATTAATGCCTAATCTGTAGACTCCAACAGTAAATCCCCAATTAAAATGAGAGTGTGGTTGGAATAAAAAAAAAAAGACTAGTGCGTGATCACCATATAATTACAATGACGGGCGATTGTGACCGTTACAAGATCCCAGCGCATGCTGTTTCCTGAGCTCCAGAGCTGTGCGATGTTAAAACACGTCACTGAAATATCATTAAACAATTCACTTCTGATGATAGACCTCCTTTTTCCTGATCAAAAAACAGATTTTCGACTTCCGGTTATGGCGGCCACGTAAGAAAGACACGTATCACTCTGCTCTGCTCCTAGAGAAAAAAATCGGCAAATAACTCTCTCATTTGGAACAGAACCTATCCCAGCGTTTGGGCAAGGATATGTCGGTGAAGCCTAAGGCTGGAAAATCAGGTAGAGGGAAAACTGAACCGCCGAAACAGTCCAAATTAACGGACTTTCACGTCCGTGACGCAGCAAATAAAGCTCCAGATATGGCGGAGGAAGCTAGCAGCGGTGCGGTGACTGCGGGCAACGGCACAGGTGCAGTGCTCGCTGCTATTAGTTCAATGAGAGCAGACTTTTCCGCTAAATTTGATGGGATTATGGCAGCGTTGGAAGGAATGAGAAAAGAATTGGGTGACTGTGTGGAACGAATGGCGCAGGTGGAGCTTGGTGTTTCCAGTGCTGAGGATGACGTCGCCGGCCTTCAATTAAAGGTGCGCACTTTGGAAAAAAAAAAATAAATGTCTGGAAGATAATGTCCTGGACTTGGAGTCCCGGTCGAGACGGAACAACCTGAGGCTGGTGGGTCTACCGGAGGGAACCGAGGGTCGGGACCCGTGTTCCTTTTTGGAAAAGTGGATTCCAGAAGCGCTGATCAACGTGGAGCTGCAATCATCAGTTGTATTAGAAAGCGCCCACCGAATTGGCCCACAGAGGGATAATAAGGCAGCACCGAGGACCCTAATTATGAAGTTCCTCAGCTACAGAGACAGGATGAAGATCTTCAACGCGACGCGAGCCAAAGGAGAAATTAATTACCAGGATCAACAGGTGCGGTTCTACCCAGATTTGGCCACAGGAATTCAACGGTTGAGGAAGCAGTTTGACCCCGTCCGTAAAGAACTGCGCAACCTTGGGATTCGTCATGGTGTAATTCACCCTGCAAGACTGTTGGTCGCGTATGGGGGCAGAACACACATCTTCAAGACCCCTGAGGAGGCGCAGAAATTCATCAAGAAGATCCAAGAAGAGACTGGTGGGAGCTAAGCATGAATAAAATATAAGGTAGAATATTTAAGCATTTGCACAGGCATCTGACTGATTTGAAGCATATAGCAAGTTTACAAAGTATAGATTGTATTACATATTAAAAAAAAAAAACCTATGATGTACAAAGTTGCTATAAAATTTTGGAGTTAAGTTGGAAAACTACAGAAGAGAGTTAATGTTACATCATTTAAAGCGGTAGAGTTAGGGTGATTGGGAGGATGAAGGAGGAGTGGCTTTGGCTGATCCTCGTGGGTGTGGAGCGGTCGATGGCTATATCGGGAGACGGCATTTTTTTTTTTGATTTTGGGGGGATCACCACAAATGTGGGAAGGGGGAATTTGTTTGTGTGTAGTTTGTAGGATGAATGTTCAACCACTCATGTTTTTGCTTCTCTGTGAGAGTATGTTTATATTGCCAGGTAATCCCAAACTCCTTATTGATCATAGACCAAAGCGTTAATCTTAACTTCATGGAATTGCAGAGGTCTACAAAAATTAAAAAAACTTGAACAAGTTATGAATAAAATAAAAGACGTAGGTTCAAAAATTGTGTTTTTACAAGAAACTCATCTAATAGAGGAAGATGTAAAAAGAATTAGGAGTAGATGGCAAGGAAGTGTATTCACCTCATCATTTTCATCCCGAGCCAGGGGAGTTATGACTCTCATACATAAATCAGTTCCATTTCAAGTGAAAAATGTAATTGGAGACAAATTTGGAAGATATTTAATCATTCAAGGATCGTTGTTATTAGAAAATATAAATCTGGTGAACTTATATGGTCCCAATATAGATGATCAAAAGTTCTTTGCTAATTTATTTCTTATCATCACTTACAGGACAACCTATAATAGCAGGGGATTTTAATTGTACATTGAATCCCTATATAGATAGATCAACAGGACTGGACTGTACGCACAATGGATGCAGGATGATCATTAAGCATTTTATGAAAGAATTGAGATTGCTTGATATATGGAGAGAAATGAAACCACAAGTTAAAGCCTACTCTTGGTATTCTAATACCTATAAGACATTCTCACGTATTGACTATTTTTTGATCTCCACAGAATTAAGGTCCAAGATTCAAAACTGCTTTTATGATAATATTGTGATCTCTGATCATGCACCCTGTTGTCTCATATATGTAGATAAGAAATTGACAAAGGAACCAGGTAGGTGGCAATTTCAGCATAAATGGCTTCAGGATGAGGAATTTAAGTACATAGAAAAACAGATAGATGAGTTCTTTGATATCAATACTACACAAACATCAGCATGTATAAAGTGGGAGGCTTTCAAAGCTTTTATTAGGGGGCATATTATTAGTTATACAGGTTCAAAATCTAAGAAAACTCGAGAGGAGAGAGTCCAATTGGAACATAAACTAAAAATTCTTCAAGAAAGTGTATGCAGGAAGTGACCCAAAGTTAGAGAATGAATTACTGATTCTGAGAGCTGAATATGACAAAAAATCAGCAAATAGAGCTGCCTCGAGTCTTCTAAGATTGAAGCAATCTTTTTATGAACAAGGTGAAAAATCGGGAAAATTATTGGCATGGCAAATTAAACAATTAGAATTTAAAACACCAATCACCAGTATTATAAGGAAGGGACAGGTAGTTGTAGATCCTTTAGAAATTAATAGAGCCTTTAGAGATTACTATGAAAAATTATATGATACAAAAAATGAAACTGACTTAACAAAACTAAAAGGGTTTTTGGATGGACTATCTATACCGTGTATTCCAAATGAAAACAGGGAGATACTGGAGTCTAAAATTAGTCAAGAATAAGTTGGGCTAGCCATTGATAATATGAAATCAGGAAAAAGTGCAGGACCAGATGGTCTTCCAGTTGACCTTTATAAAAAATTTAGGAATAAATTAATAAAACCTTTTTTGGAAATGGTTTTAGAAGCATTTCAAAATAGTAATTTACCACTATACATGAATAATGCCTTAATTATACTGTTGCCAAAACCAGGTAAACTCTCTAATAAATGTGAAAATATGAGACCAATAAGTCTATTAAATGCTGACCTTAAGATAATCTGCAAAATTTTAGCAAGACGACTACAAGAAATATTACCAAATATTATTAACCGAGATCGGAATGGCTTTATAAAGGGAAGACAAGGCTTCCATAATGTAAGAAGACTATTTAATATTATCTATTCTAATAAAGACGCACCGGATACAGCTCTCCTATCATTGGACGCCGAAAAGGCCATTGATAGGGTCGAATGGCCCTTTCTTTTTGAAGTCTTACAAAGGTTTGGACTTGGAAATAATTTCATAAAATGGGTTCAGATAATATACAATAATGCTACAGCAGAAATCCTAACAAACAGCAATATCTCAAAATCAATAAAGATCAATGGAGGATGTCGACAAGGCTGTCCACTTTCACCGTTATTGTTTACTATGGCAATTGAACCTTTAGCGATGGCAGTACGTTTATATCCACAAATATATGGAATTAAACTTGGACCAACAGAACATAAAATCTCCCTGTATGCCGATGACATAATTTTGTTTATGTCGAATCTTAAAAAAATCAATCCCGACCTTGTTGAATTTAATAAAGAATTTTGGAGAAATATCAGGATATAAAATAAATAAAACTAAATCTTCAATATTAATGCTAAATGAGACCCAGAGAAATTACCCAGCCCCTGAGGTAAATCAATTCAATACTGTAAATCAGTTTAAATATTTAGGAATTCAAATTGTGCCTAAGCTAGAATTAGTCGCCAGTACCAACTATGAAGCCTTAATGACAGATATCAATGAGTTAATTCAGAGATGGATGTCACTACCAATGTCGATGATAGGGAGAATCAATATACTTAAAAGTAATATCTTACCTAAAATAGTTTATTTATTTCAATACATTCCTTTGCCACCACCTTCAGATCTATTCTCAAGAATTAAAAAAAAGTTAGTGGAAGTTATATGGAACAACAGGAAAGCTAGATTACGTCTGTCCTTACTATATTTACCATTTGATCGTGGAGGTCTGAAATGTCCAAACTTTATGTTGTATTACTGGTCAGCACAACTGAGGTCTATGACATTATTTTTCATCAAATGATCTCCCTCACTGGACTGAAATGGAATCATACAATTTACCTTTACCTCTTCCCATATTCATATACTCGGACTCGGCAAAAAAATTACAGAAACAAGTTAAAAATCCATTTGTAAAGCATATTCACCAACACATGCACAGTCACCAACCAACCATAATGCTCTGCACTGTGTGTCTATATATATACATTTATAGTAATATGGACATATGTTTACTAGATTTTTTTTTTCTTGCCTTCTGATTGTTGCTCTGAGTGTTGCTATCCCTGTGCTGTTGCAATCCTGGAATTTCCCCATTGTGGGACTAATAAAGGCTTATCTTATCTTATCTTATCTTATCTTATATGATCAAAATATGGTGTGAAACCACAAAATATTTAAAAGAACCACACTTATTGTCACAATTTAGCCCAATATGGGGTAATCAATATTTTCAACCAGGGAGAATGGATGCTGTATTTAAAGTATGGAATTTAAAAGGGATTCAAAAGATTCAAGATTTATATTTGTCATGTTCAGATAACATAATGTCTTTTGAAGAGCTGAGGATCAAATTTAATCTTAATAGAACACATTTTTTTTAAATATCTTCAGCTTCGGAACTTTATTCGATCAAATCAAAACAATGCTCTCATGCGACCTATTTATTCATCCTTGGAAAAAAATTTTGACGAAAGATAGTAAGAGAAAGGGTATTATTTCAGAGTTTTATAACTCATTGACACTATCTTCAAGTGAAAACTCACAGAAAAGATTGAATTATTGGAAAGAAGACCTGCAAATTGAAATTTCAGAGGAACAATGGGAATTGGCTTGTACAGAAGCTCAAACCAAATCAATAAATATACGTCTTAAATTGATACATTTTAAATGGTTAATGCGGATGTATGTTACACCGGTGGAATTAAATAGATATAACAAAAACATACCAGATACATGCACAAAATGTATGGAACGTAAAGGAACCTTATTTCATTGTTTATGGGAATGTAGGAAAATTAGAGTGTTTTGGGAAGAGGTGAGGGTAACAATTGAAAAAATAATTTCAAAACAAATCATATTGAATCCTAAATTGTTTTTGTTGGGTCTGTATCGAGAAAAGCATAATTTTAATAAAAGTGAAAGAGCATTCATAGACCTCAGTTTGCTTAAAGCCAAAAAATGTATTGCACTACTGTGGAAAAAGACTCATAGACCAGATGTGACTCAGTGGTTAAGACAGATGTTAACAAACCTTCCACTAGAAAGAATAACATACATACTGAAATCAAAGGAAAATGTGTTTGAGAATATATGGAGAGCTTTCATTGATTATGTAAAGAATTTAAACATAACTTTTGAAGAAGAAGGTGAATGATGTGTGTGGACCTTGTAAATTCCAAACTGGTGAATGTATATTATGTATACTTATGCAATGGATTACCTAGACTAAACAGAGGAGCATTGTTGAAGACCTGTTCTTGATAGTGGTTGTTGGTGTTTTTTTGTTGTTTTTTTTTTAGTATTTTTTTTTTTGGTTTTTTTAAATTTTTTATTACTTTAGTGTTAGTGTTTGATTGTTTGTGTTATGTTTGTAAAAAGGTTCAATAAAAATATTGTGGGGGAAAAAAAAACAAACAGATTTTCATGGAATGCACTATAATAGTAATGCACATTAGTGGGTTCGATCCCAGCCCCCGACCAACAGTGATCTGTGTGGAGTTTGCATGTTCTCCCCGTGTTGCGTGGGTTTACTCCGGGATTTCTCCGGTTTCCTCCCACATGCCAAAGACATGCATGTTAGGTTAATTGGCTGTTCTAAATTGTCCCTAGATATCTGTTTCCTATAGGCCCTTAGAATAGAGGGTTAGTATTAATGAAAGCGCTTTGAGTGGTCTTTGTGACTAGAAAAGCGCTATATAAGTGCAGGTTAGTTAGTTAGTTAGTTAGATTGCATGCTACCACACCTCTTCGAAATGAGGTGCCTCCTCCGAGCGCATAGGTGCACTGTCTACTGGTAATTGGATGGCATGATGCAAGGCTTTAAAAGCAGATGATGCGCTGACAGAAACTAACAAAAACACTGGCGTACGGCAGAAAGTCTGTCGGAAAGGTGCGTGGATGACCGTCAAAATAGGGCCCTCAGTCTGAAATGTCTCCACTAATGGCTCTGATAGAGATCTTCTGCCATAACGACACTTTTCTCCCATACATTCCCAAGAATCACAGCAAAACTGTTAACCCCTTATCTCTAGGTGAGGAGTCTGCAAACTCTACTATGAAAAGAGAAAATTTTGTTCCAGACAAATCTGCATGAAGCCACAATTCATGTTTTCTTTTTATATGTGACACTCATCTTATAAATCACCTTTTTTCCTCAAAATTTGCAGTGTTTTTCAGAAAAAAGTTTGATATTTTCCCTAAAAATGTATTTTTTGTCCTCCATTTGTCACAAGTTTGCTGCTACTAATACTTGAAAATATAGGACATTTTTTCTCAAATTGCAAGTTGTTTTTTTAGGCTTATGTTTTTTTCTAAATCAAATATTTGTCTCTTGTAGAACTGTAATGTCTTCCTCTTACATTTGCTGTTTTTTAAATAAATTTGTCATTTTTATCATAACTGACTCTTCTCGTGTTTTTTTATTGAAAGATTGTTTCTCCCTCCCAATAAATTTGTCCATTTTTTTCTGTTGTCCATTTTTTACTTTTTCTGTGCAAATTTGTGTCGATTGCAAGTCCTTTTAAACTTTATTTTCATAAAATATGTAGCTTTTTTCCTAAATTCTTTATTTTTTAATGCATATTTGTTACTTCATGCTGTTATATTTATCTTTACTGTGATAAATTCATGAGTTTTTTTGGTTGCCTAAAATTTTCTTCCAAATAAATTTGAAGGTTTTCTAAGAAATTTTATCATAAATTTTAGACTTTTCTCCATATAGATTTTAAATTTTCCTTATAAATTGTGACATTTTATTTTTTTTAACTTTGCAACGTTTCTGTTAAAACTTTGCTATTTTCATCATAAATTTGCAACATTTTACAGTATGTAACTCTGCAGCTTTTCCCCTGTAAATTTGTGAAAGGTTTATATTTTTGTCACGTTTTCATATGCATTTTTTTAGGTTGTTCTCAGTGTTTTTGTTGAACCCACAGCGAGCCAGTGATTGTGGGCAAAAGAGCCGCAGGTTGCAGACCTCTGCTCTCTCCGTGAGTGGTTGAGGTTTTATGAGGTGTTTTCTGGCGCCCTCTGCTGATAACACTTGGAGGGAAAAGTCATAAAGTTGTTCCCATTAATCACTTTTGTCCTATGAAATAATTCTATCCAGTGATTACAACTATGGCTGTAGGACACCGGGGTCACTAAAGGGTTTGTTTGTGTAAGAATGAATCATATTGTATTACAGAGGATTGACCCAACTGAATATCTGAGATGATGTTTTGTATTGTATGCTGTGTTGTATAGATGCTTATTGTGGGTCTGAGGATGTAAATGTGCGGATTTGGTCATGGTGTTTGTACATTTGTTTACGTTGTCACTGCCTTTTTAATAACTTTAGTTCTGAAACGGCTAAAATATCAAACTTTTCATCTGTTTGCAGCTGCCGTCCCAACGTCTTTCGAGGGTCCCTTTGGGAAGGTTTTTTACCGCGTCAGGGCAGCCATTGACACACCGCGCTTCTCCAAGGACTATAAAGCCCAGAGACCTTTTTACCTGCTGAACATGCTTAACCTCAACGAAGTGCCCAGCATTGAAGTGAGTGTTTGACAAATCGTCCTACTTTATCTTGATGCTGTTTGTGTTCCTCTCCATTCTTGCTGAGTAATTTTGGCTCTTGTCTGAGGAGCTGGAAGACCTTTAAACAGCGTAATGTAATTCTTTCTTTGATCGCACTTTAGCTTGGTCAAAGCTTATTTGATTTCATGGCAAAGTAGGATATAATCCACTTTCTCCTGTACTCCTTCCTTCTTTATAATTCACTCACTTCCCACCATGAGATTACTGTTACTCTGACATGGTCAACAGGAATAAATAACCAAGACATCCACCACGAAGACCTCTGAATTACTTCATTAATGCAAAATGTCCCTACTCTGTGTTTGTGTAGCATCAAAATTGTGCTGTGACCACTAAGAAGTTCAGCTACCTCCTGGTGAAGACAGGCATCCTGATGCTGAAAGCTCGTAGTGACCTGAGGGGTTACATCCCTGGACAGATCATTAAGTTAGCCACTGAGATCCACAACAAGTCCGGGAGGGACACGGGGTGTGTACTGGCCAGTCTCATACAGGTCGGTAATCATTAATCATGCAAACTTTTAATATGTGCAGGAGAAATCCTGAATGGGCATGCACGATAACCGATAAAACTCCAAAATGCAACTTTGAACTTGAGCAGGAGTGGATTAACTTGTTGTCCGCACAAGACAAATGTGCATGGAAATAGTTTGCATTGGGGATGTTTCAGTTCTAACACAACAGACAAAGTTTGGGGGAACTACTGGTAATCAAGTTCACTGCATACCTGGGAGACATAGTTATGTCGCTGCTTTGTCAGACCACCAATATCCTGCATTATGCACCCCCATACCAGGTACCTCACCCCACAGCCAGCAGTCTGATTTGTTGGCCTGTGACGCACAGCTCCACAGGATTCTGAGCAGCTCTCCAAAAATATCTTGCCAGGGCTAGAGGCACTTCGCTGCGTTGCTGGAGCTGATCTGGTCACCAGTGTTGTGTGGGCTTCCTCTTTTTTTTTTCTTTAATGGAAGGGTTAGAAAAATAAGCAAGAAACACAGTTTGAATCAGGATGTTTGAAGCGGAAAATGGGGTGGTACTGCAGTAAACATGATGCAAGTCATCTTGTTGCTTTGAGTTATTATGTCAGTGTAAAGTGTTTTTATACAGTTGAAACGTGTAGTTTACATACAAAAAGACACATAACCTTTTTTTTCCTCACATTAAGGCTGCGTGTCGACCAAACGCATTTTTTGTCACCTGACTGCCCTGAGCGTTTTTTTGTTTTTTCAGCGTTTATGCGCTGCGCTCTGAGGGAAAAGTCTGTGCCCTGTATCCCAGCAACAGCTGGTCACTCTCAGCTCAGCACTTCTGCTTTTCCTGTGGTCAGACTTTCTACTGATTTTTTTTTAATAGCAGTCTCTAAATAACAATGGACAGGAAACATGTTCTAGTAGCTCTGGATGTAAAATATGATGACACGGAAAACAGGAGTCTGAGTAGAGACTGTATCGGCGTCCTATGTCCCGCCCTTCCTTATTCTGATTGGCTGCTTAGAAAGCTCTGACTGACGAGCTCAGCTGCAGTCTGAAAAGATGAACTTTTTTCAATGCTGAGCGCTGCAACAAAAAATGGCCACCGCTCAAAGCATTTCAGCGCTGAGGGCGCTCAGTGCCGTAAACGCTGGGCTACATAGAGAATGAATAGAAAACCATCACTCAGAGCGGAAGAAATGCTTTTGGTGGACACGCAGCCTAAGTTAGACTAAACTTTTGCTGTCTTAGGTCTGGTAGGGTTACCAAAATTATTTCTATTTGCTAAACAATTTTCATATTTGCTAAATAATTTTTGGGAGATTTTTTTTAATTGCTTTCTTCAAAGTCAAAAGTTTACATACAAGGGGTGGGGGCTGAAAAGTTCATAGGCTGAAAAGTTGATGGTGGTCAAATTTGACCAAATGTGGTTTATTTTTCAACCGCAGGGATTCAAGCGCTGCAACACCGATGGAAGAAGTGTGTGGACTAAAGGGGAGACTGTTGGAAAAATAAGCCACATTTGGTCAAATCTGACCACTATGAACTCCCCCACCCCACCCCCCGTACATTTCCTTAGTATTTGGGAGCATTGCCTTTAAGCTGTATGACTTGGGTCAAACATTTTGGGCATCCTTCTATAAGCTTCTCAGAATAGTTTGCTTGAATTTTGGACCGTTCCCCCTGACAGAACTGCTATAACTGAGTCAGGTTTGTAGGCTGTCTTGCTCACACATGTCTTTTCAGCTCTGCCCACAAATTTTCTACGGGATTAAGATCAGGGCTTTGTGATGGCCACTCCAAAATATTGACTTTGTTGTCCTTAAGCCACTTTGTAACTAATTTGGCGGAATTTTTAGAGTCGCTTTCCATTTGGAAGACCCATCTGCACCCAAGCTTTAACTTCCTGGCTGATGTCTTGATGTTACTTCAATATTTCTGCATAATGTTCTTTCCTCATGACGTCATCTATTTTGTGAAGTGCACCAGTCTCTTCTGCAGCAAAATGCCTCCACAACATTATGCCGCCACCCCCGTACTTCACAGTTGAGATGGTGTTCTCAGGCTTGCAAGCTTCCTCCTTTTTCCTCCAAATGTAACAATGGTCATTATGGCCAAACAGTTCAATTTTAGTTTCATCAGACCACAGGACATGCCTCCAAAAATTAAGGTCTTTGTCCCTGTGTGCATTTGCAAACTGTAATCTGGATATTTTTTTTTTTATGTTGTTTGTGGTGTAATGCCTTCTTCCTTGCTAAGCGGCCTTTCAGCCCATGTTGGTACAGGACTTGTTTCACTGTTATACTTGTGTATAATTGTTTGAACGTGGCACCTTCAGGCATCTGGAAATTGTACCCATGGATGAACCAGACTTGTGGAGGTCCACAATTCTCTTCCTGATGCTAGTGTATGTAAATGTCTGACTTTGAAGAAAGTAATTTTAAAAAAATCATTGATTTAATGTCAGACAGTGAGGGGGGAAAAAGGTTGTGTCTTTTATACAGTGTATGTAAACTGCTGATATCAACTGTATGGTTTGGGCTATGAAATGGCTGGTATAAATTGGAGCTACTGTATATAAATATAGTTGATTTCCAAAATGTATTATAAAACTAAAAGATGACTGAGTAAAACACCAAAAATATTGAACTCTTGTTTAAAATCTGTAGGTCCTTTTCTTAAGCCTTGTGTTAGAGGCGCTAGAAAGTGTCTAACGTCTGTGTGTGTTTGTCACAACAGAAGGTGACCTACAAGACCAAGCGGCCCGTGGTGGACCTGCGGACCATCGCAGAGGTGGAGGGAGCCGGCGTGAAGGCAGGAAAACATGCAGAGTGGAGGGAACAGATCATCGTCCCTCCTCTTCCTCAGTCAGCGTTGGCCTGCTGCAGTCTTGTAGACATCGACTATTTCATTCAGGTCAGTGTGTGTGTCTGTTAATACTGGCTTTATACCTCATATGTTAAAGCTTGAGCTACAATCAGATGGTAGTCAGATTGTGCTAAAGATCAGAGGGCTCCAGTGTTCCACCTTGCAGCAAGCAGAGAAAAACTGCTGTTCACTTGGAGTTCACAGATGTCAGAGGTCTGCAACCTCCACCATATCTACTGACGCTGTCAAAAAGCATATATAGACCATAAGCCCTTAATGTTTTTTTTTTTTGAGTAAGTAACGATGCACGTGTAATTTCACCAAACTAATAAACTGATTACCTGATAATAAAACTGAAGCCTACAAAACACTATGCTGACATTTTGTTCCATTGTTTGTGTTTACAGGTGTCTCTAAAATCTCCAGATGCAGTTGTCACTCTGCCCATCTACATCGGGAACATCGCTGTGAACTTGTCTCCATCGAGGCTCGTACCCTCCAGTCCAGACAGTCACAGTGTTAACGTGGCACCGGGTGCGGTCGGGCTGACCCCCAGCGCCCCGCCAGCAGAGGACGATCCGGACGAGGAGCTGTGTGCAGGAGGCTTTGAGAGTGAGGAGATTCCCACCAAAAGCCACTCGCAGCAGGACCCTTCAGGTCAGCCCGTCACCATGTCCCCCAGCGCCTTCAGTCATGCCCCGGGTGCAGCGATGCATCCCAGCCACGTTCGTCCCGATGCCTCAGCGCCTCTGTTCTGTCTGTCCACTGGAGCCACCATACCTTTCTTCACGGAGGGGAATGCCACTCCAATCCCAACTTCCTGTTCTCTCATTTTGCCCCCAGAGTACAGCAGCTGTGATTACCCTCATGGTTAGTACCTTTAAAGAAAATAGTATATTTTTTAAGCTTCATCCATAGTGAATATTCAGACTGTATAAAAGCTAAATATAAACCACTTATGATATTAAGATAAGATAAGATAAGCCTTTATTAGTCCCACAACGGGGAAATTCCAGGATTGCAACAGCACAGGGATAGCAACACTCAGAGCAACAATCAGAAGGCAAGAAAAAAACAAGCAAGCAAGAGCAGCTAATATACATATGTACATATTACTATAAAATATATATATACACACACACACAGACACACAGTGCAGAGCATTGTAGCTGGATGGAATAAATATATGAATATATGAACACACAGTGCAGAGCATTGTAGCTAGATGGAATAAATATGTAAATATATAAACACCCACAGTACGGAGCATTGCAGCTAGGTGGAATAAATATGCAAGTATATAAACACACACAGTGCGGAGCAATGTAGCTAGATGGAATAATATGTAGATATATAAAAACACAGTGCGGAGCATTGTAGCTAGATGGAATAAATATATAGATATATAAATATAAACACACACAGTGCAGAGCATTGTTGCTAGGTGGGATGAAACAGCATAACCGTCTATTTAGTTATCCTACATGGTATGATTATGTGCCCATACATATTCTCACCCTCCATAGCGACCGGTATGTTCCTAGTTGTATGCCGGAGAGGACCATTGTGTAAGTCTATTGCATATATGCGTATATTATGCTACTCTGCTGACTTTGTTTAGAAGTCGCTCTTCAGTTATGGAAGTAAGCTAATGCTAAACAGGTTGGTTCCTATAATGCAGTCATAGTCTATGGAGCTAACTTAGATAAAAACTAGAAGCACTCATAGAGTGTAACCCTCCACCAAGACAATGCATTTCCCTCATAGAAATTCCATGGAGTTAGATCAAATTTAAAGCAGTATCAAATTTTAAGTTAAACAGAATAAGGTTTAACTGGTCTTACCCTGTTTAAGCATTAATCTTTATTTATTTATACATACATACTTTTGTATGTAATGAACCAAACATCTTTGAAAAAATGTCATGTTTTAAATTACTTTTAGACAATAATTAATAAAAAAAAATCTCTCACAGAATTGCATAACAGTTTCCACAGATGTTTAAATATGTTCTTTATTTTGGTAACTTTTTTCTTCTGAACATGCTCGGAGAGTGAAATTCTGATGCTATTGTACTTTGAATTTCAGTGCACAGAACAAGATTTCATTTTGTGCCGTTTTTGGTGACCGTCCACAGACCTGAGAGACCAGTGCAGTCCCCCTTACTAATTATAACCTGTGACCCAGATTAACACCAAAAGTTGATTTTTTTCCAAGCAGAAGTTGCACTAGAATGTATTGCTGTCCATCAAGATGACGGACGGGGGTTGTAAATATTCGATCATGACCTATTATAATCAGTCACAGAAAATGTCAGAAATAACTGCTCGTGCACACCAGTGAGTCTGAAGGTGTTAAAACGGCTGTTGTAAGTAATGGATGACAAGTAGAAGTTTTACTCAGAGGGACTTTGAATTATAAAACTAAGTATGGAAAATAGGAAAAAGTAGGAAAATGAGTATTGAACACGTCAACATTTTTCTCATTAAACATATTTCTGATGGAGCCGTTGACCTGAGATTTTCTCCAGATATCAGCAACAAGCCAAGTAATCGACACATACAAAGAAATCAAGGCAACCGTGTTCACAAAACAAGTTATATTTAATAAAGTGGAATGACACAGGGAATAAGTATTGAACACATGAAGAAAAAGAGGTGCCAAAAGGCATAGAAAGCCAAGAAACCTGCTGAAATCCATCAGAATTTAGGAAGCCATCACATCCCCCATCAGTGCAAATTAATTTCAGCTGGTTAAGTCCTGATGGATAGCCTTTAAAAAGGTCTGTGAATATCAGATTGTCACACCACAAAGAATTCATGATGGGTAGAAGCAAAGAGCTCTCTCTAGACCTTCACAACTTTATTGTTGCAAAACATGACGATGGCATTGGTTACATTTCTAAACTGCTAAATGTTCTGGTGAGCACTGTTGGAGCCATCATTCGGAAGTGGAAAGAACATCATGTTACCATAAACCGGCCACAGCCAGGAGCTCCTTGCAAGATTTCTGACAGAGCAGTCAAAAAAATTATCAGAAGAGTTATCCAAGAGCCAAAGACCACTGGTGGAGAACTTCAGAAAGACCTGGAGCTAGCAGGTACTGCTGTTTCAAAGAAAACGATAAATAATGCACTATAATGCACTCAACCGACATGGGCTCTATGCCCGCTCACCTCGCAAGACTTCATTGCTGAAGAAAAAGCATGTTGAAGCTCGTTCAAAGTTTGCTGCACAACATTTGGGCAAGCCAGTGAAATACTTTGAGAATATAGTCTGGTCAGATGAGACCAAAATTGAGCTTTTTGGATGGCACAACACAGAGCATGTTTGGAGGAGAAATGGCACTGCATATCCCATCATGGTGTGGGAGTGTTTTTCAGCACATGGACAGGCAGACTTCATATAATTGAAGGAAAAATGAATGGACAGATGTACAGAGACATCCTTGATAAGAACCTGTTGCCATCTGCCAAGATGCTGAAGATGAAACGAGGATGGACATTTCAGCAAGACGATGATCCCAAACACACAGCCAAGGAAACTCATCTGGCTCCAGAGAAGGAAAATAAAGCTGCTAGAATGGCCCAGTAAGTCACCTGACCTGAATCCAATTGAAAATTTTCATTTGGATTCAGGTCAACACCATTACAACACAATTGTAATTACAATTGGTCAACACCAAATTTATTGTGATTGTTTTTTTTAGCTGATTTAGAACAATTTTGATGTGCTGAATCCAAAAATTACATTGGTTTTGCTCAGTCAGGTCAACTTTTTGAACTATGGCCACATGTTGTTTACATTTTTGTTTACGTGTACGGGTATTTTCGCTTTGTATGATGCAAAATTCTTTTTTATTTCTTGAAATTTCTCGAACTCTGAAGAGTTTGCATGCGCCAATTTATGACATGATGTCATAAATTGTCATGATGACTGATTACTGTTGGACTCTGAAGCGAGACATCCCTGCCGCTGAGCATTCTAGAGGTTTGAATAAATGGAAGTTGAAGCTCTGAATTTTGAACAATGATGACCTAACATTCAATTTACATGTACTTACCTTTATCAGTGTCTCCTATTCATTTTACAGTAATCGAAGTTTGTAACATTTAATCAATAAATTGTGTTAGGAAATGATTTTTTCTCTTAAAAATCTATTTCGGATGAGAAACATTAACAAAAATCAACCGATAACGTCACAAAAATGTGATCGATTTAGTCAGAAGATCAGATTTTTTTAAAAATCAACTTGGCATAAAAACCTGACATGATCAAGAGAAACTGTCATTTACTGATTCAGCAGTGCAAAATTGTCTTAAATCAGTTGAAAAAACACAGACAACTTACAAAAAAATTATTTTTGTAACCCTGTGAAATCTATGGAACAAACTGAAGATCAGAGTTCATGGAAGACACCCACGGAACCTTTACGATTTGAAGACAGTTTGTGTGGAAGAATGGGCTAAAGTCACTCCTGAGTAATGCCTGTGCCTAGTTTCTCCAGACAGGAGGCATCTAGAAGCCGTCATTACCAGCAAAGGCTTTTCTATTAAATATTAAATGAATTTCACCAAGTGTGTTCAATACTTATTCCCTGTGTCATTCCACTTTATTTAATATAACTTGTTTTGTGAACGCAGTTGCCTTGATTTCTTTGTATGTATGAATTACTTGGATTGTTACTGATATCTGGTAAAAAAAAAAAAAAAAATCTCAGGTCAGTGGTTCCATCTGAAATAGGTTTAATGAGAAAAATGTTGACATGTTCAATACTTATTTCCCCCCACTGTGTATTTGTTCTGTTTTTTTTAAAATTGAAGGAATGAGCGGGTCATAAATAAATAACCCGTGTACATTGTAGACAATTAAAAAAAATCTGACTTGCTGACAGCTGCTTAGTATATTTGATAAGTCTTCAGTCAGCACTTGTAGAAGAGGATTAGCCTAGAGCTGAGGAGGAAAAAAGGTGATGTGATGTTGCAGGCTGAGGAGCAGCACAGAACTGGATTTAAAATGATTTTATTTCAGCTGCTCCACAGTGGCTTTATTTCATCATTCAGCTAAGGTAAATGCCATTTTAGGGATGTATTTCAGTCTGTAAAAACCTCCTTGGTTATAAATTTGATGATTATTTTTGTAAGGTTTACTGGTCGCACTGAAAGCCAAAGCCCCTGCGATGGCATTTCGACAGCAGGTCACCGCTGACATTGCCCATCGGTCTGCAGGGAGGAAAAAAAAAAGGGCAGCGGTTATAATATGATAATATCTGATACAAACTGGGTTTTTGAAAAATTTTTTTCTAATGAAAATACTTGTAAATCACGAAAAAAATTAATATAATTTCCACCACAAAAGGGTAGCCCTAACTATTTAAGGCACCCATTTAGCGCAGAGGCAGGGAGCATGTCTGTTATTTTCCCCCCATCTCTCTGCGTTGATTTGAATTTGTGAGAAAATACTGAATTATCCTGTTGTCCTTTTCCTACCAGCAGCTTTTCAGTTTGTTAAAATGCACGAGATTAATAAACCAGTGTTGATAGTATTGTTTGACTAGTTAGCTGATTAATTAGAAAGCATTAAATTTCAGTGACGCCAGTTCTATTTAATAGTAGAAAAACTATATCGATGTGATATTAAGACACTGAATGTTTTCATTCACATTTTGATTTTTAATAGTTAACTTGAAGAACAAGAACACAGATTAAACCCTTGTTTCTGATCAGGCAGACGAACAACATAATATTACAAGATAAAGTTATGATAAAAATATTTAAGTGTATAAATGAACATGTGATCTCAGTCGACTTTTATGTTGTCTATAGGCCTGAATGGGGTGGGAATTGCAGTTAAATACCATTAATGCAAGCCCTCAAAAGCCCTCACTGCGGTGCGGTGGCACAGTGGTTAGCGCTGCGGCAGCACAGCAACTCACCCTTGGCCATGGGATCCCTGGTTCGATCCCAGCCCCTGACCAACAGTGATCTGTGTGGAGTTTGCGTGTTCTCCCTGTGTCTGTGTGGGTTTACTCCGGGATTTCTCCGGTTTCCTCCCACAGGCCAAAAACATGCAGGTTAGGTTAACTGGAGACTCTAAAGTGGCCCTAGGTGTGAATGTGTGTGTGAATGGTGAAGGGATAGCGCCGTACCGTGGCTGCTTCATCCATCCAGGTGGATGCCCTCAATTTCCCCTCTGGGAATCAATAAAGTATACAAAATTCAAAAATGATGTACGGCCCTCAAAATTTTCCTTCATTGCTAAAAATTACGAGTCAATGATGGAGAATTCTCGGTTAACGCAACCTCAGGTTCCAAGTTCAGGCAAGCTGCACCTCTGGTAAATGCTATGTAGGACATTATCGGTCCATTACCCAGGTAGCCAACGGAATTGGGCTGATTCTGGTTGAGTTCCAGCACCTCCGTCTGTGCTCTGGCAACAGCTCGCCAAAACCCAGCCAGATCTGGGCCATTAACAGTTACTGGATCCGGCTGGGTTTTGGGTGCCCAGATCAGGCCCCCTGACGGTTGAGATATGGCACATTTCGAACGGACTGTGGTCGCCTTATTTGCCCAAGATACAGATCTGGTGATGGTGTTGAGAGGGGAGGGTCTTTCCCGATACTGTATTTATGTACAATTATGCACATTAATGAGTGTAATCAGTATTAATAATAGGAATTATTATTAATACTTGCCCACCAGATGCAGGCGGACTTGGCTCGCGTCTGGCCCGGTGTGTTGGACAGATTCTGGCGCGTCATTCAGTCCTGCATCTGGCCTTCTGGCCTGCCAGATTTGGGCTAGATTCAGGCCAAAACATTTTGGCTACCGGGGTAGTTTTCTAAACTGCTAACAATTCATTAAATGAACAGAAAAATGGTGAGCCACTTGAGCACCCTTATTGATAGATTTAAACCAGACCGTCAGTGACGGAGCAGCTCTTTCTGGTCTGATGAACTCACCCTGAGTGCTCAGATCTCCTGACCATGGACCCTGAACGCAGCCTAGATGCAGACCCACTTGAGGATCATTGTGCATGAGCTTGTCAAACATTGGGCCTATTGCCTAAGACAGGGATTGGCAACCTCTATTGTCCGAAGAACCATTTTTTTGGTTTATTTATTTTTGCTTTTGTGTTCCAGAGCCCCCACCAACCTATGAGGAAAGCTGCAGTAGTGCCAACTCCAGCTTCAACAGCAGACAGTAGAGAACAAACGGCTCACAAATCACTCCTGTCTGCACACAGAGACATGCTTGGTGGAGGAGGATGGATGCGGGCTCCAGACAACCCAAAGACTGCTTTTAGTAATGAGTAATAAAAGGGATCACGTAAAATCCCCCGACATCTCAACAGGTAACATCGGACAGTATGGGGGTCATCACTGTGCCTAACAGAAGAATTATTACGTTGGATCGTTCCACAGCATTTAAATAGCAAGCCACCACTCGTTTGATTGTTGGGAGAGGATGAAATAAGAGTTTTTTTATTTCCTTGTTTAAAAAAAAAAGAAAAAAGTTGCATCTGTGATGCCTTGAAAATAATGTATTCCGAGTTCACTGCCGTTTGTCCTCATTATCAGCCAGTAAGAACTGTTTTCAGGCTGGATTTAAAATGGTGAGCATTTGAACATCTGCTGACATTCTAAAAAGGAAAGTCTTAAGGAAATGTATTAAGTGGCTACCATGAAAATGGTGAAAGGTCCAGCCAGATTTAATAGGGCTTCAAAATAACTCACAGCTGGTGTTACCAAGGTTACTGTTGTTAGGCAAGAGTTGCCTCTGTAGAGACTTTGGTGCCACATGCTTTGCCTGTAAAAACATTAAAATACAGCAGCAGTGTTTCTCTACAAATCCGTCTGCAATTTGACACCTATTCCCCGAGACAGAACATAATGGCCGAGGATTTTCCCGTCACCTGAGCTGTGCTCTTCTAGTTGGGAAGGACCAGTCCTTTTATGTTCAAGAGAAGGCAGGCGTCAGCAGCTGGTGTCTCCGAAAGTGATAGCCCGGGTCTTCCCTCTTGTGGCCAGCTTTGGTACAGCAGTCATCTCAACCCGAGTATAATGCTATTGACCATGTAATGCTGTTGGTTGTGACGATATACGATGCAAGAGATTAACATTTCGTTTTAAATCTCAGCGTGGATGAAAATAGTTACCTGCTGTGTTGCCTTAACTTTCTAGTGGCGTTTTTATTGGCCTCCTTTCATTCAGTGCACAGATGCACAACAGTAGCACTTTTGGACAAAGTGAGTTTGGATTTCTGAGTGTGTACTGCGCGCGCGCGCGCGTGCCTGTGTGTGTGTGTGTGTGTGTGTGTGTGTGTAGTATTTATCTTATTTACCCCAGGTTTTCAGTCATTCAAATTTAAGTTAGATTGAATCATTGTTTCACTGTCTGATCAGTTTCTTTGTGTTATCTTTGCTTACTTGTGCATATCACCTGTGTGGAACGTCAGTATATTTAAGCAAACCTTGGTCTGATTTGACCAGGTTTTTGCTCTGAAATGTCAAAGTTGCCGGGGGGTTTTTTGTTTTGTTTTTTAGTTTATGCACAGATGAAGAATTTTATGTAACTGGAGCCATTTCATTGCTGCATTTTAATCATTTTGATGGGTTTTTTTTTTCCCCCTCTATGTTTCACATTGGATTTGTATTATGGTGATATTCATACGCCAAGAATATGAGTGTATGTATTTGAAGCTTCAAGCTTACAGTGGAAACATATTACCACTGAAATTTTAAGCACAACTGCTGTGCTGAGTGTCTGGGGCGCTCTTTGTGCTAAGTCAAAGTCTACATTAAGTCACAGCACTGGTTTTGCCTTATGACTCCAACCATCTTGCCATAGTTTCAAGAACTTCTTTAATTTGGTTTTCATTTTTTCCCTCTGGTTGTATTATTGTGAATGCATGCCTTAAACAGCCTGGATTCCCTGCACCACTGCCGTGAGCTGTGGGGGACTTTCTTCCCTGGGAGCATGTCAGGATGTGTTCTTCCCGTTTCCCCTCCGTGAACTGGGCAGCGTGCACTTGATGTGCACCGATGTAGCTTTTTAAAAACAGTGACACATTGGACGTTGGAGCTGTAAGACTTTTTTGGTTTGTTTTATTCCTGTTGAACATATGTGCAATTTCGCTCGTCTCAAATAATGCTGCCGTTTTACACTGCCTTCACCTGTCTGCATTCTTCACCCAAAGGTACAATAGCTTTATGAAGCCCTGTTTGTTCTTTTTTTTTTTTCATTCATTTGTTGTTGTCACACTTTGATGAGTGGGGTCTGTTTTTGTATTTTTGTACTTCGTAAACTGTTTACAGGTGCAGTATGTATTTACTTGCAGGTGCATCTCAATAATTTAGAATATCATCGAAAAGTTTATTTACTTAATTCATTCAAACAGTGAAACTCGTATAGAGTCATTACACACAGAGTGATGTATTTCAAGTGTTTATTTCTTTTAATCATGATTATTATGGCTCACAGCTAATGGAAACTCAAAATTCAGTTTCTCAAAAAATCAGAATATTACATAAGATCAGTTAAAAAAAGGGGGCTTTTTAATAGAATTGTTTCCGACTAAAAAGTATGTCCATGTACACACTCAGTACTTGGTCAGCGCTCCTTTTGCATGGATCACTTTATCACAGTGGCGTGGCATGGAGGCGATCAGCCCGTGGTACTGCTGAGGTGTTATGGAGGCCCAGGTTGCTTTGATAGCGGCCTTCAGCTCATCTGCATTGTTGGGTCTGGTGCCTCTCATCTTCCTCTTGGCAATACCCCCTAGATTCTCTAAGCGGTTTCAGTCGGGAGAGTTTGCTTTGATTTAATTTTCCAGCAGGACTTGGCACCTGCCCACACTGCCAGAAGTATCAGTACCTGGTTTAATGACCATGGCATCACTGTGCTTTATTGGCCAGCAAACTCTCCTGACCTAAACCCCATAGAGAATCTATGGAGTATTGCCAAGAGGAAGATGAGACACCAGAGGCAACAATGCAGACGAGCTGAAGGTCACTATAAAAGCAACCTGGGCCTCCATAACACCCCAACAGTGCCACGGGCTGATCGCCTCACTGATGAAGTAATTCATGCAAAAGGCACCCCGACCAAGTATTGCGTGTGTACATGGACATACAGTGGGGCAAAAAAGTATTTAGTCAGCCACCAATTGTGCAAGTTCTCCCACTTAAAAGATGAGAGAGGTCTCCAATTTTCATCATAGGTATACCTCAACTATGAGAGACAAAATGAGAAAAAAAAATCCAGAAAATCACATTGAAGGATTTTTAATGAATTAATTGGTAAATTCCTCAGTAAAATAAGTATTTGGTCACCTACAAACAAGCAAGATTTCTAGCTCTCACAGACCTGTAACTTCTTCTTTAAGAGGCTCCTCTGTCCTCCACTCGTTACCTGTATTAATGGCACCTGTTTGAACTCGTTATCAGTATAAAAGACACCTGTCCACAACCTCAAACAGTCAGACTCCAAACTCCACTATGGCCAAAACCAAAGAGCTGTCAAAGGACACCAGAAACAAAATTGTAGACCTGCACCAGGCTGGGAAGACTGAATCTGCAATAGGTAAGCAGCTTGGTGTGAAGAAATCAAGTGTGGGAGCAATTATTAGAAAATGGAAGACATACAAGACCACTGATAATCTCCCTCGTACTGGAGCTCCACTCAAGATCTCACCCCGTGGGGTCAAAATTATCACGAGAACGGTGAGCAAAAATCCCAGAACCACACGGGGGGCCCTAGTGAATGACCTGCAGAGAGCTGGGACCAAAGTAACAAAGGCTACATCAGAAACACACTACGCCACCAGGGACTCAAATCCTGCAGTGCCAGACGTGTCCCCCTGCTTAAGCCAGTACATGTCCAGGCCCGTCTGAAGTTTGCTAGAGAGCATTTGGATGATCCAGAAGAGGATTGGGAGAATGTCATATGGTCAGATGAAACCAAAATAGAACTTTTTGGTAAAAACTCAACTTGTCGTGTTTGGAGGAGAAAGAACACCATACCTGCTGTGAAGCATGGGGGTTTTATTTATTTAGCGAATGCAAAGTCCTTAAGCCAAGCAGTTGCCTCCTGGTTTGCTGTATGGAGGGTGTGTAATCCTCCTTCCAGTCTTTGGAGCGGGCAAGCCTCTTATGATGTGTTCCATAGTTTGCTCCTCTCCACATGCGCACAGTGGGCTAGGGCTACTGCCCCATCTGTGAAGGCTGGCCAAGCAGGGGCCATGTCCAGTCCTGAAGCGATTGAGTGTAGACCACTGTCTCCTTGGGAGGTTGGTGCCCGGGACCTGTTGGTTGGGGGTGGAAACATCATACTTTGGGGCTGATTTTCTGCAAAGGGACCAGGACGACTGATCCGTTTAAAGGAAAGAATGAATGGGGCCATGTATCGTGAAATTTTGAGTGAAAACCTCCTTCCACCAGCAAGGGCATTGAAGATGAAACGTGGCTGGATCTTTCAGCATGACAATGATCCCAAACACACCGCCTGGGCAACGAAGGAGTGGCTTCGTAAGAAGCATTTCAAGGTCCTGGAGCGGCCTAGCCAGTCTCCAGATCTCAACCCCATAGAAAATCTTTGGAGGGAGTTGAAAGTCTGTGCTGCCCAGCGACAGCCCCAAAACATCACTGCTCTAGAGGAGATCTGCATGGAGGAATGGGCCAAAATACCAGCAACAGTGTTTGAAAACCTTGTGAAGACTTACAGAAAACATTTGACCTCTGTCATTGCCAACAAAGGGTATATAACAAAGTATTGAGATGAACTTTTGTTATTGACCAAATACTTATTTTACTGAGGAATTTACCAATTAATTCATTAAAAATCCTTCAATGTGATTTTCTGGATTTTTTTTTCTCATTTTGTCTCTCATAGTTGAGGTATACCTATGATGAAAATTGGACACCTCTCATCTTTTAAGTGGGAGAACTTGCACAATTGGTGGCTGACTAAATACTTTTTTACCCTACTGTACTTTGAGTCGGCCAACATTTCTATTAAAATGCCCCTTTTTTAAATTTAATATTTAATATTCTAATTTTTGGGGAAACTGAATTTTGGGTTTTCATTAGCTGTGAGCCATAATAATCAAAATTAAAAGAAACACTTGAAATATGTCACGCTGTGTGTAATGAATCTAATGAGTTTCACTTTTTTGAAGTACTGAAATAAATTAACTTTGATATAATATTTTAATTTGAGATACAGCTGTATAATAGCACCTCAACTAGTACATGTAATACTTCAGTTTCCCGAGTGCAGAGTCAACGCTGGAATGTACAGTAGAACAATAAAATTTTATTGCCAGAGATTGTTTGATCTGAGTTCATTGTTTTCAATTTTGCCTCACTTCGAAGAACATGCAGTTCTTTGTGAACGTAATGCATTGTCTTCTCTTGATAAATATGGCAGGCCCCAAGTCACAGGAAGTTCTCAGCTCTCTGCTGAATGACAAACATGGATTCAGTATAAACCCATCTAATCTTGGTCTGATTTTTTTCTTGGTAAAATTTGCTACTGCAAATCATACTAGCTTTGCTCATGTATCACACTTGATTAAATATTAAATTAGGCATTTTACACTTTGCAACTTCACAAGTCGAGTCGGGTCGGTTCAAATTTGTGCGTTGTTCGGACTGTCCACTCAAACCTACATACTACCCTATATAGTGAAGCTGCCACTTTGTAGTGCTGTTTGAAATCTTAAAATTTCACTGTACAGTGAAAATATCTTACAGTGCATTTTAAAAAGTAGTGTACAACCGATGGTCACTACATTAGTCAGTGTATCCCATAATGCATTGCACAGCCAATAGCTCAAAAAGAGGAGAGCGTCACAACATAAACTTCCTAAAAATATTTTTATTAATATTGTAAAAGCAATTAGATTTAATATATATTTAGTGCAAAATATATGGCATTAACCTCTTCAGTTTTACCTGTCTCACTGTAATGCGTCATTAACAGCACTGAGAAAATAAGACAAAGTAGTGAAAGCTCAAATTTTTATTGTTCTATTGAGCTCACTATACAGCTCCCTACGTCTGAATGAGTGGTCGCGTTAACGAGGGAATTCTCCTTCACTGACGGATTATTTTTAGCAGTGGCGGAAAATTTTAAAGGCTGTCTTTCATTTTGATGGATTGTGATTTAAAAGATCATTTTCCACGTAAATAACAGTGTCGGTTGTTGTCTAACTGGAACACGTAAATTGAAAGACTACAAACACAGACTCGTGTAACTTGCGTCATTGTTTTCAAAGAGCGCCCAGTGAGAAGTAACTAACAGTCCAGTGGATCAGCTCCAGCTCTCAAAATACAAAACATCTGTGTTGTTTTCCTCCTCTTTGGATCCTTCTTTCATCGGTTAGGAAGCAGGAGGTGAGCTTTGAGAGGGAAACCACCATAATCATGTTTGGTGACGTGTATAGTCCAAGACAAGGAAATGTAGTCCACTAAGCGGTTTCACAAAAAGTAAATATTACTCATTTATTATGCGACAACTGACAACTTTAATTACATGGAAAATTATCTTTTAAACTGACAAACATCATGTGTAAACCGTGGCAAAATTTGATGGGGTTCAGAAGATAATTTTTCTCTTGCCATTCACTTCAGTGGAGATTTTTTTCCGATTTAAGGTCCCATATGCAGAAGTAGAGCTGGCGTGACTTGGAGCTTCATCTGTCTGCTGACACAGATTCAGTTTGACCGTGAAAAACAAGAATCTTTGCCCCTGCTAGTATCTTAAATAGTACCGGCTTGCCTTCCAAGCCAGGATATGCAAGCAGGGAGGCTTGTTGAGGGCCTTTTTGTCCGGCTCCTATCACAACAGGGACCGGTTCCTGTTCTCCGTTTTGTAGGGTCAGGGGATCCAATTTTCTGCAGACAAAAATTGCTGAACTTGCAGCTGCTGTGCGCACTCAGCCTTCTACAGCTTGTTCAGACCCAACATCCATCAGGATGGATGTGGCCACAGTTGATCCAGGTGAGTCCTGCATGTTTTCTGAACATTTTTGTGTGTGTGTGTGTGTGTGTGTGTGTTTATAAGTATTTCTTTCACTAGAAAAACATACTTTTTCATTAGAAAAAATATTAAAACATAATTTTGTATCAGATATTATTTTATTAATTAAATAGCTGGAGGTAGTTGTAATTCAGTGCTGACAAGCTGTGCTACTGTGATTTACACAGCACATTTTCTTTTAAAAAAAAAAATACACCAAAAATAATGTGTAAAACAACACTGTTTTATTTTGCTAGTTGTCAACTTTGAGTATAATAAGGACTTTATATATACATTTTTATTTTTTATGACTGATTATAATGACCACCTCTGTTGTTGAAGCGGCGGCCCAGAGCTGCGGCCGCAAGGTGGTCGGTGCATCTCGTGGTGGCAACCCCCGAACCAAGTGGTGGACACCAGTGGTGAGGGGGGTCATTAAGCTGAAGAAGGAGTCCTATCAAGCTTGGTTGGCTTGTGGGACTCCCGAAGCAGCTGAGGTGTACCGGCAGGCCAAGCGGAGTGCAGCTCGGGTGGTTGCTGAAGCAAAAACGCGGGTATGGGAGGAGTTCGGTGAGGCCATGGAACAAGACTTTCGGTCGGCTTCAAAGAGATTCTGGCAAACTGTTCGGCGGCTCAGGAGGGGAAAGCAGCTCCCCGTCCACACTGTGTATGGTGCGGATGGGACACTGTTGACTTCAACTGGGGATATCGTCGGGCGGTGGAAGGAATACTTCGAGGATCTCCTCAATCCCACTGATACGCCTTCCACAGAGGAAGCAGGGTTTGGGGACGAGGGGGATGACTCGCCTATCACAGGGGCTGAGGTCGCCAAGGTGGTTAAAAATCTCCTTGGTGGCCGGGCCCCAGGGGTAGACGAGATTCGCCCTGAGTACCTCAAGGCCCTGGATGTTGTTGGGTTGTCATGGTTGACACGCCTCTGCAACATTGCGTGGAGGTCGGGGGCAGTGCCTTTGGCATGGCAAACCGGGGTGGTGGTTCCTCTCTTCAAAAAAGGGGACCGGAGGGTGTGCTCCAACTTTAGAGGGATCACACTCCTCAGCCTCCCTGGGAAGGTCTATGCCAAGGTACTGGAGAGGAGAGTCCGGCCGTTGGTCGAACCTCGGATTCAGGAGGAGCAATGTGGTTTTCGTCCTGGCCGTGGGACATCGGACCAGCTCTTTACCCTCTCGAGAATTCTTGAGGGTTCGTGGGAGTTTGCCCAACCAGTTTACATGTGTTTTGTGGACTTGGAGAAGGCATTTGACCGCGTCCCTCGTGGATTTTTGTGGGGGGTGCTTCGGGAGTATGGGGTATCGGGCTTGTTGTTACGAGCTATTCGGTCTCTGTACGACCGTTGTGAGAGTTTGGTTCGTATTGCCAACACTCGGTCGGAGTCATTCCCAGTGAGAGTTGGACTCCGCCAGGGCTGCCCTTTGTCACCGATCCTGTTCATAATTTTTATGGACAGGATTTCTAGGCGCAGCCAGGGAATGGAGGGTGTCATGCTTGGTGACCACAGGATCTCATCTCTGTTGTTTGCAGATGATGTTGTCCTGCTGGCTTCATCCAGCAATGACCTACAGCTCTTGCTGGGACGGTTTGCTGCTGAGTGTGAAGCGGCTGGGATGAGAATCAGCACCTCCAAGTCCGAGTCCATGGTCCTCAGCCGGAAAAAGGTGGATTGTCCTCTCCGGGTTGGGGACAGGCTCCTGCCCCAAGTGGAGGAGTTTAAGTATCTTGGGGTCTTGTTCACGAGTGAGGGGAAAATGGAGCGAGAGATCGACAGACGGATTGGAGCAGCATCTGCAGTGATGCGGACGTTGTACCAGTCTGTTGTGGTGAAGAGGGAGCTTAGTTCTAAGGCAAAGCTGTCGATTTACCAGTCAATCTACGTTCCTACTCTCACCTATGGTCACGAGCTTTGGGTAATGACCGAAAGAACGAGATCGCGGATACAAGCGGCTGAAATGAGCTTTCTCCGTAGGATTGCTGGACTCACCCTCAGAGATAGGGTGAGGAGCTCAGTCATCCGGGAGAGGCTCAGAGTAGAACCGCTGCTCCTCCACATTGAAAGGAGTCAGTTGAGGTGGTATGGGCATCTGATTAGGATGCCTCCTGGACGCCTCCCACTTGAGGTGTTTCAGGCACGTCCCACTGGGAGGAGACCCCGGGGCAGACCCAGGACTCGGTGGAGAGACTATGTCTCCCAGCTGGTCTGGGAACACCTTGGTATCCCCTCTGAAGAGCTGGAGCAGTTGGCTGGGGAGAGGGAAGTCTGGGCTTCTCTGCTTGAACTGCTGCCTCCGCGACCCGGACCTCCGGAAAAGCGGTAGAAGATGGATGGATGGATGGATGGATGATTATAATGAGTCATGATGGAATTTTTACAACCCTCTTGAACATCTTGACTGACAGCAATAAATCCTAGCATAACTACAGTGGTGTTGGCCCCTTCCTAATTTCTCATTTTTTGTATGTTTGTCACACTTAAATGTTTCAGATCATCAAACAAATTTAAATATTAGACAAAGATAACACAAGTAAACACAAAATGCAGTTTGTAAATGAAGGTGTTTATTACACAGGGTTACAAAAATAATTTTTTTGTAAGTTGTCTGTGTTTTTTCAACTGATTAAGACAATTTTGCACCGCTGAATCCGAAAATGGCATCCGCTTCTCTCGATGAGGTGCTAAGTAGAAACCTGTACTTACTTAGTTCTGTGCATGTACTTACCTTTATATAAAGGTAAGTACATGCAAATTGAATATTGCATCACCATTGTTCAAAATTCAGAGAATTTCAAGACAAAAAAGAATTTTGCATCATAAAGTGAGAATACCCGTACATGTAAACAAAAACATATAAAACGTGGCCATAATTCAAAAAGTTGACCTGATTGAGCAAAACCAATGTCATTTTTGGATTCAGCACATCAAAATTGTCCTAAATCAGCTAAAAAAAACCTTAGACAATAAATTTGGTGTTGACCAGTGTTATTAAAGGGAAAAAAAATCCAAACCTACATGGCCCCGTGTGAAAAAGTGATTGCCCCCCTAAGCCTAATAACTGGTTGGGCCACCCTTAGAAGCAACAGTTGCAATCAAGCATTTGCGATAACTGGTAATGAGTTTTTCACAGCACAGTGGAGGAATTTTGGCCCACTCATCTTTGCAGAATTGTTGTAATTCAGCCACATTGGAGGGCTTTCGAGCATGAACCGCCCTTTTAAGGTTATGCCACAGCATCTCAATCAGATTAAGGTCAGGAATTTGACTAGGCCTCTCCAAAGTCTTCATTTTGTTTTTCTTAAGCCATTCAGAGGTGGACTTGCTGGTGTGTTTTGGATCATTGTCTTGCTGCAGAACCCAAGTGCGCTTCAGCTTGAGGTCACGAACAGATGCCCGGACATTCTCCTTCCGGACTTTCTGGTAGACAGCAGAATTCATGGTTCTATTTACCACAGCAAGTTTTCCAGGTCCTGAAGCAGCAAAACAGCCCAGACCATCACACTACCACCACCATATTTTATTGTTGGTGTGATGGTCCTTTTCTGAAATGCTGTGTTACTTTTACGTAATGGGACACACACCTTCCAAAAAGTTCAACTTTTGTCTCGTCAGTCCACAGAGGATTTCCCCAAAAGTCTTGGGGATCATCAAGATGTTTTCTGGCAAAACTGAGATGAGCCTTTGTTTTTTTTGCTCAGCAGTGATTTTCATCTTGGAACTCTGCCATGCAGGTCATTTTTGCCCAGTCTCTTTCTTATGATGGAGTCATGAACACTGACCTTAACTGAGGCACGTGAGGCCTGCAGTTCTTTGTGAAGTTCTTTGGATGTTGTTGTGGGGTCTTTTGTAAAGTCTTGGATGAGTCGTCACTGCACTCGGGGTAATTTTGGTTGGCTGGCCACTCCAGGGAAGGTTCACCACTGTTCCATGTTTTCGCCATTTGTGGATAATGGCTCTCACTGTGGTTCACTGGAGTCCCAAAGCTTTAGAAATGGCTTTATAACCTTTTCCAGACTGATAAATCTCAATTACTTTTTCTCATTTGTTCCTGAATTTCTCTGGATCGCAGCATGATGGCTCGCTTTTGAGGATCTTATGGTCTACTTCACTTTGTCAGGCAGGACCTATTTAAGTGATTTCTTGATTGAGAATGGGTGTGGCTAGAGAAATTGAACTCAGTTTTCCAAAGATGTGATAAACCACAGTTAATTTATGTTTTAATGGGAAGGGGGGGGGTCACTTTTTCACACAGGGCCATGTACAGTCATGTGAAAAAATTAAGACTCCCCATTAAATATTCAGTTCTTTATTAATAAATGTTCACATATCTATGGCTAACCTTGTTTTGTTTGTATTTGCATTTTTTAACATTTATTTTAGCCATTTTAAGTGGGAATGAATGTGGGGGTGTCCTAAAAAAGAAGGGGGGCATCCTAATTTATTCTTCACTATTTGTTTAGAATTACATTTTACAGAAAATTTGGGAAAAGTCTTTAATTCATTTTTAATTGTTTAGTTGTATTACATGAATCTCCTAGTATTTTTAACATTGGTATTAAATATCCATATGCCCAAATATGTTAAAAAAAAACAGGCTTATACAGGGTGTCCTAATTTTTTCACATGGCTGTAGGTTTGGATTTTTTTTACCCTTAATAATACACACCTTCATTTAAAAACTGCATTTTGTGTTCACTTGTTATCTTTGTCTAACATTCAAATTTGTTTGATCTGAAACGTTTTAAGTGTGACAAACATACAAAAAAATGAGAAATCAGGAAGGGGGCAAACACTTTTTCACACCACCGTATATAGTGCCGTGTTTTTCAACCGGGGTCCCACGGCACCCTAGGGTTCCATGACGGATCATCCAAGGTGCCCCGGGAAATTGTCTTAATTTTACTTAACCCCTTGAACTCTGTGAATTCCGCGGGCGGTCACGTCTCTGCATCTTAGTGCGTCTCAGTGCACACTGAAAAAAAAAAACCTGTATTTCCGGTCTTCCAGTACAGACACAGACTTGTTACAACCTGAGAAAAAAGCTGTGTAATATATTCATTTTTTGTGGAATTTTTACAAAATTTTGACCTGAGCTTGAAAACACTTGGTTCTACATTTCTGTTGTGTTTTCCAGCCAGTATCTGACAGTTGTATGTTATTTGCAAGCATTTGTATCTAAAAAAACACCCAGGCAAACTTTCTTGTTACTCAGTGGCAGGAGCACTTAGAGAGATTATGACTGTTTTGCCAAAAAATTCAGAGTGTTTTCTTTTAAATGAGACTAACCCCATGAAGATGCTGCAAAGGGTTGAAGAACAGCTTTTGATTTACTTTGGGCATGTTGTTTTTAGGCATTTTTAGGGAAGTTGAACAGAGCTCAACAGGTTAATTGGTTTTAAAAAAAAAAGCAAATTTGCCATTGTTCATCAGTGCCTGTAGTGGCAGTATGAATGCAATCTTTCTTGTTTTTCTTCTTGATGGAAAATTCACCCTGCAAAGGTGATGTTGATAACTTCTACAGCTTCTTTGTACCTGCCATGGAAATCTCCCCCCCCCCCAAAAAAAACACACCATTGGGTTCACAATTATCTGGAGAGGCACACCAGTTGGGAAAATGTCACTTTTGCAGCACGGTGGCGCAGTGGTTAGCACAGTGGCAGCACAGCAAGAAGGTCATGGAATCGATTCCACCCTTGACCATCGTGGGTTCGATCCCACCCCCAGACCATCGGTGACCCTTCTGTGTGGAGTTTGCATGTTCTCCCCGTGTCTGCGTGGGTTTACCCCGGGCACTCCGGTTTCCTCCCACATGCCAAAAACATGCAAGTTAGGTTAATTGGCATCAAAACTGGGGATTCTAAATTGTCCTTAGGTATGGATGTGAGAGTGAATGGTTGTCTGTCTCTCTGTGTTGGCCCTGCGATGGACTGGCGATCTGTCCAGGGTGTACCCTGCCTCTCGCCCAAAGATGCTGGGATAGGCTCCAGCCCCCCCGCGACCCGAAAGGATTAAGCGGTAGAAGATGGATGGGTGGATGGAGATGGAATTTAGGATCCTAAGTTGAGAGGTTAGCCTTAGGATCTGGGAGAGGGTAAGGGTAAAAAGGTAACAAATACATATTAATTAAAAAATTGAAACAAATTATGGGTTAATACTAGAAATATTCTTTCAATTGTTGATAAATGCCTCAGATTTCCATACTGTAGCCGCTCCCTTTAAGATACAACATTAATAGAACATACTGGCTAATTAGATTTGAGCGGCATCTGTAGCATGCATTTTCGATGTACGGTGACCTGTAGCCACTGCCAAATTAGTTTGATGCTTGGTCACGATGGCCAATAAGTGGCAATATTCTGCAGTTATTGGGACAATAAATTAGTTTGTAAATTAGACTTACCGGAGCTTCACGACAGTTATCCACTGTATCCACTACTTGTTTAGTGCTGAGAACAGCCAACATCAAGATGCAGTTTCTGGAGGAGGAAGTGACATTTTCCCAACTGGTGTGCCTCTCCAGATAATTGTGAACCCAATGGTGTTTTTTGGGGGGGGGAGATTTCCATGGCAGGTACAAAGAAGCTGTAGAAGTTATCAACATCACCTTTGCAGGGTGAATTTTCAATCAAGAAGAAAAACAAGAAAGATTGCATTCATACTGCCACTACAGGCACTGATGCACAATGGCAAATTTGCTTCTTTTTTTTTTTAAACCAAAAACGAGTTCTGCTGGGGAAACTTCCAGATCCTCTTTAGGTGCAGAACGCAACCCCAATAAAACCCATGGTAGCCTGTCTACCCAATTTGCATCCGTCAGTGAAGCCCTCAGAGCCGCTTTTAACGACCTATGAAAACGTTCGCATAACCCATTTGCCTGCAGGTTGTACGCGGTTGTGCGGTGAATTGAGACACCTAGGCTGTGGGCCATGGTTGACCAGAGTTCAGAAACAAATTGAGAGCCTCTGTCGGACATAATGTCCGACGGAACTCCAAAACGCGCCACCCATGCTGTTAAAAATGCATGCGCCACCTCCTCGGCCGTGGTTGCCGCCAGCGGAACCGCTTCTGGCCAGCGCGTGGTGCGGTCCACCATTGTCAGGAGATGCGTGTACCCCTGTGATAGCGGAAGGGAGCCTACGAGGTCCACGTGGACATGGTCAAACCTCTTAGCCGGGATGCGAAACGGCTCCAAAGGAGCCTTCGTGTGTCTGTGAACCTTGGCTCATTGGCACGCCACGCAGGCTGCCGCCCACTCTTTCACTTGTTTGCGAAGGCCTGGCCACACATATTTCTCTCCTACCATTTTGACCGACGCGCGCACCCCTGGGTGTGCCAAAGAGTGAACTGACTCAAACACGCGGCGGCGCCACGCGGCCAGAACCACATAACAGGCCGTGGGCGACCCGTGGAGATGTCGCAGATTAAGGGGGGAATGCCGTAAAGCAGCGTCCTCTTCTCCAGCCTTAACCCTGTTGGTCCAGACTGGAGCGCGCGCACGTCCGCATCACTAGCCTGCTCCGCGGCCATGGCTGCGTAATCCAACCCTACACAGACCGGGGCCACAACGGTGCACGAGAGGCAGTCTGCCACTACATTGTTTGCCCGACACATGCTGCATATCGGTAGTAAACTCTGAGATCACGGCCAGCTGCCTCTGCTGCCGGCCTGACCAAGGTTCTGAAACTTTAGCCATCGCGAATGTTAGTGGCTTATGGTCAACAAACGAAGTAAAATTGTGCCCTTCCAGCCAGAACTGGAAATGGCGAATGGCCAGGTGGAGAGCCAGCAACTCTGTTGAACGCGCTGTATTTACGTTCATTGTCGCGCAAGGTTCTGCTGAAAAAGGCAAGCGGCTGCCAAGCCCTGGCGACGCGTTGCTCCACGACAGCCCCTATGGCCATATCTGAGGCGTCAGTGGTGAGGGCTATGCGGGCCGTTGGGTCTGGATGTGCCAACAATGCAGCATTTGCCAGGGCTGCTTTAACTTCGGAAAACGCCTGCTCTCGTTCCAGGGTCCATTCGACCTTATTCACGGGTTTCTGTTTTTTGAGCGCAGCGTACAATGGCTGCATGAGCTGCGCTGCGCGGGGAAGGAAATGGTTATAAAAGTTTACCATTCCCAAAAATTCTTGTAGCGCCCTGACCGTTTGTGGTCGGGGAAAATCTGTCACTGCGCGCACTTTGTCAGGCAGCGGAACTGCTCCTTCGGGAGAGATGCGATGCCCTAAAAAATCAATCCCCGTCACTCCAAACTGACATTTCGCTGGGTTGATTATCAAACCGTGCTCTTCCAACCTACGGAAAACCGTCGTGGGGTGGGTTTCGTGTTCGTCTTCGGACGTGCTGGCTACCAAGATATCGTCCAGGTAGACGAACACGAAAGGGAGATCACGCAGCACTGCATCCATCATGCGTTGGAACGTCTGTGCTGCCCCTTTAAGCCCAAACGGCATGCGCAAGAACTCAAATAAACCAAACGGAGTTATTACCGCTGTTTTGGGTATGTCCTCAGCGCACTCTGGGACTTGGTGGTAACCACGGACCAAATCTATCTTAGAAAAAATGCGCGCTCCCGCGAGGTGAGCAGAAAAATCCTGAATGTGGGGAATTGGGTAGCGGTCATGCGCTGTAGCGTTGTTTAACCTGCAGAAATCGCCGCAAGGTCGCCACGAACCTTCAGCTTTAGGGACCATGTGTAGCGGGGAAGCCCATGGGCTGTTTGAGCGCCTGATGATGCCTAACCTCTCTAGGTTAGCGAACTCCTCACGCGCTATGGCCAGCTTAGCTGCGTCCAAACGCCGAGGTCTTGCAAAAACGGGCGCCCCGGTGGTGGTGATAAAATGCTCCACCCCATGTTTAGCGATAGCTGCTGAAAACGTCGGGACTGTGAGTGCTGGGAACTGAGCGAGCAGTGTGTGGAACTTACCGCATGCTGCTGTGACGTTGGCTTGTGCTGTTGTCCGGGTCACTCGAGCTATACAGGGGAGAGAGTCAAAAGACAGTGCATTAACCAGGCGCCTGTTAGCCATATCTACCAACAACCCATGTGCACATAGAAAATCAGCCCCCAGTATATGGTAATCCAATGCTGCTACAACAAAAGTCCATTCAAATGTACGACCGTATAGAGACAAGAACAGAGTCCTCTCACCAAAGATCTTAATGTCTGAGCCGTTTGCTGCTGCCATCTCGGGACTGCTGGCTCCTGCCAGCCGGTCAGCGTAGGTCGGCTGGATGAAACTCCTCTGTGCGCCGGTGTCCACGAGGAAATGCCTCCCCGAGCGTGCGTCCTTCAAATAGAGCAGCTTGTTCTCCTCCTCGAGGGTCGCGGCTGCTACCGACCCCCGGTCATGGCGTTTCCCGAGCACTTGAACTGGCACGGTGGTATACATTTGCGTGCCCTCTCTGCAAAGCGGCGATGGTAGAAGCAAAGCATGTCACCTCCACGTTCCTTGGCCCCCGCTGATGCTGCCGTCGGTGGTTCTGCTGCTGCCGTCGGCGGCTCCTCGCCTCCTCGTGTCGACGTACCGGGCTCCGTCGCTGCCGCAATGGTCACGAAAGCCCTGGTGGCAACAATAATCCGGTCTGCCTCTCGGGCCAGCGCACGATAGTCCCGTTTGGCCAGCAACGACGAATTGGCCAGGGCCGCTCTCGCCGCTGTCGGAAGGTTCCTGAGGAAAATGTGGGTGAAGATAAAGTGGTCGTCGTCCGTGCCCTTTAACCTCAGCATCTTCTCCATCATGTCCACGGCCGAACCGTCTCCCAACTCGGTCCGCGTCAGAAGCCTCTCTGCTCTCTCACCATCCGAGAGCGTGTAGCGCTGGATGAGGGCAGCCTTCAGCGCGTCACATTTGCCGTCGGCTGGTGGCTGATCGAGCAGGCTCTCAATGTGCTGAGCCGTGCTGGCATCGAGCGCTGCAACCACATAGTAGAATTTTGTATCATCCGCCGATATCCCTCGAAGGGCAAACTGCGCCTCAGTTAGGTGGAACCAGGAACGCGGGTTGTGCTGCCAAAAATCAGGTAGTTTGATCGCTACAGCGCACGCAAAGCTGTGGGTTCCAGTCGAGGTTGGCTCTGGGGATCTTCCGTCATATTCCATGATTCGTCTTGGGTCACCAGTGTGGGAGCGTGTAAAGAATGAGGCTGCTTTGGTTCAGGCGGTTTATTACACGACTCACACAAGTAGCATAGACAGAATGGCATACAAGTAGGAACTCTTCCCTTAAATAACATGACATCCTTCTAGGCTCTTTTCACACACAAAAGATCATCTCCCCCCACTGCGGTCAGTGCATTCATCACACACAAAAGATAATCTCCCCTGGCTGCAGTCAGCCCATTCATCCTTGACACTTCCCTGTTATCTTACTTGGGCATCTAGAAACTTCTCACACACAAAAGGTTAACTTCATGTCCCTTGTTCCTGTCTAAGGTGGTAAACCATTATGCACTCCCCAGGTTGCCACATTGTAAGTGTACTGTGCATCATACTGATTATAAAAACATTACGAAACTAAACTGTCACTGCATATGCCATAATAGGCTATAATGAGAATGTGTCATTTTATAACATTTTTGGTTGGTGGGGTGCCGCAGGATTTTTTTTTCCAATGTGGAAACAGTGCCTAGTGAATGGGGAGGTCGAGACTAGCCATTTCCAACACAGCATATGACATAAGAATCATTGTTACTTTTAGTTGTGCTTTAAAAATGTTTGCTTATTGTATTTTTTTATTCTAAGTAATATGTAATTTATTTTTGTCTTCTTTCAATTGCACATTAATATGGATACTGTTTGTATATTTATTCTGTGTAATGATAATGTTCCAATTTATTTTTGTTTTTTTTAATGTTTTTGGTGGGAGGAGAGATTTTTTTTTTTTGTTTGAACTTTTCCTCATTGCAAAAATAGGGGTGCCCAAAGCTAACACAATCTTGCATAGTGCCCCCAAACCGCTAGAAACAGCCCTGCATAGATATTCGCAGTCATACGGTCACGAGTTTTACCGAAAATCTACGAACACATTCGGTTGTCCTAGTCTATCACGTGACTCCGGCCTGGCGTACACAGGCGCCGTACGTCTGCCACGGCAGGAACAAAACAAACGGCTAGGCTAAATGCTTTGAAGATATATTTGTTGTAGTCGCTTTATTTTATGATTTTATGTTGATAATAACGTTTATCTTGTTTTCCCAGACGACTAAAATATAAACAGAACGGCCATTCCGACAACGAAGCTATTTGTAGCTATTCTTATGGTACTCGCTGAAAAACACAATTTCCCATCAGCCCCTGCGTGTCGTCTGTAGTCACAGGGAGAGTCTGCTCTGTACAGTAGGTTGGATGGGTCGGTTGTGAGCGCTCCTGGTGTTGGCTATTGTAGACGGAGGACGTTTTTACTTTCAGCGATGGAAACCCCACTCGGCAGCCGCTAAGACTGCAGTTGGTGTCCGGAGCAGCGACTTCATTATGATGTCGGTGAGTTGGTTTTGTTTTTAACACAAATATGTGAAAAGGCGAGTCGTTCACAGTGTTGAAAACACGGCATGAGTGGCAGTGGGTCCAGAGAAGTTCACCTGCTTGCTCTGCTGTCCTCCAGTTTACAGCAGACCTGTATCTGCCCAGGTTTCTGCCTTGCCTGAACTAACATTGGTGGTAGTTTAGAAGGTTCCTCAACACAACTGCTGTCTGCAGTTTTACAACTGCAGACAGCAGTTGTAAAACCCTGAGTTGTAAAACCCTGAACCTGTAGAGAATGTGGAAGGATGAGGCTGAGTTTATTTCACAAGACAGGTTTATTCACATTCTCCAACATCATCCAAAAACAGAAAGAGAGAGAATCCCCCAACAGCTGTCCCTTTTATACCAGGACATCAAAACACACAGTCACATGGCACTTAATTCCCAGTAACAATGTAACTTCCTCCTGATCTTAACACCCCCCACCTTCAGTCTCTGGCCGCTGGGCGAAATCCCCCAAGGCTGTCTCCTCGCATGCCAAAGACTAAACTTTCACATCCTCGTGTTATCTCCAAAGCGGCTCAGTCCTTTGTTCCGTCTCAGATGTGAAGCCTAAGGTGGTATACGTATGAATCATACAGTTGTAGGGAGTTAGAAATGAAGAAGCGATGTGACTTTTATAAATCAAAGTTTAATATCAGCTTCACCTCCCTAACATGTCTCATCTTGGTGCAGAAGCAGAATAAGAGGTCGAACGCAGTCAGACCTTCATACTTATACTCACACTCAACAAAAGACATTGCATATCAAAGCTGACATCCCGCATTAATATAATCCCCCCTCCATTGTCCTCCTTCTCCTCCACCTGACCCTGGGTGGTCAGGGAGATCGATCCGGTCTCCACCGCTGCAACTCTGTCTGCTCTTTGATCCTCGCTGGCGGTTGAGACCTCTTGTCCTGTTCATAGGCGTGAGGTCTTTCCACATATGTAATCACTAAACATTCTAATATGTCTATACATATGTAGGTATGGAATATATGATTAATATAAGCCACAGCCCCCTCCCCCAAACAAATAAGAAAAGGACAATCAAATTAAGTTTACAGTTTAAGATAATCTCTGACATATTATACTGTTAACCTCTTGACAGGGAAAACGAGGAAAAATCTTTCCAGCAGTCCTGCTCCTGTAGAGAATTCAGTGGTAACAACAACAGTATAGTAATATCACAAATCATCCTTAGAACTGTCACGGCGCAATCTGATAACACAGTTAACAAGTCTTGGTCAATTTGTATCAGTCCCTGTGCCGTCTGGGTTTTAATCTTCTCCCGAATCTGCTGTGGGTCCGCTTTGGCGTCGTGGTGGGACCCTCCTGTAAGGAATCTGCAGCTTGGGGAGGAGAGTGGTTATTTGTTCCCTGCAGGGGGGCTGAGTTTTTTTTCTTGGGGGGGGGTCTACCCCGCCGAGGTGCTCTCGCCACCCGTGCAGGTTCGTCTCTCAACAAGAAGGCAGGTTTAAGTCTGTCAATGCTGACTGTTTCTTTTCTGTCCCCTAAATCAAGCACAAAATGCTTATCACCAGGTTCCAGCACTCTGAATGATCCATCGTATGGTGGACGGAGGGTTGATTTTAAAGCTTCATGCCTAACAAAAACGAACTCGGCAGTTTTTAAAGCTTGGGGGACAAAAACCCGTGGAAAAGAGTGATGTGCCGGTCCGGGGAGAGTGTCCGGTCCGGTGCTGCCTAAAGGCCTCAGGGCTGGAAGATGCCCGGGCTCTGGGTTCTCTGGTAAAAACTCACCTGGGAGTCTGAGAGGTTGTGCAAAAACTAATTCTGCTGGGGAGGCGTCTAGATCCTCTTTAGGCGCAGAACGCAACCCTAATAAAACCCAGGGAAGTTTATTCACCCAATCTGTATCCGTTAGTGAGGCCCTGAGGGCGGCCTTTAAAGATCTGTGAAAACGCTCGCATAACCCATTAGCCTGAGGGTGATATGCGGTGGTGTGGTGAATTGTCGCCCCTAAGCTGCTGGCCATGGCTGACCAAAGCTCTGAGACAAATTGAGGCCCCCTATCGGACGTGATGTCCGATGGGACGCCGAAACGTGCCACCCAGTTTGTTAAAAAAACGCGAGCGACTTCCGCAGCTGTGGTTGACGCCAAAGGGACCGCCTCAGGCCAGCGCGTAGTACGGTCTATCATTGTTAACAGGTGTGTGAAACCCTGAGACGAAGGTAGTGGCCCAACGAGGTCGACATGAACGTGGTCAAACTTTCTGGCTGGGATTCGAAAAGGCTCTAGAGGAGCTTTTGTGTGTTTGTGTATTTTGGCGCGCTGACAAGACATGCAAGTTTTTGCCCATTCCTTTACATTTTTGCGCAGGCCCAGCCAAACAAACTTTTCTGCGACCATTTTAACCGAGGTGCGCGAGGGAGTGAACAGAGTAGAAAATGCGGTGGTGCCATGCAGCTGGGACTACCGGGCGAGGTCGGCCGGTTGAAACGTCGCAGATTAGGGGGGGTACACCGTCACGTAAACCCCTTTCCTCCAGTCTTAACCCTGTTGGTCCAGACGAGCTCGCACACGTCCGCGTTGCTGCTTTGTTCCTCTGCCATGGCTGCGTAATATATCCCTACGTGAATTGGGGCCGCGTACGCGTCCGCGTTGGCGAAGAGTTCTGCGGCTGAGGTAGTATAATCTGTCTCCTCATGCTCTGGCGATGTCACAGCGCGAGAGAGGCAGTCTGCTACCACGTTAAGTTTGCCTGCCACATGTCAAATGTCTGTGGTGAACTCTGAAATTGCAGCTAGCTGTCTTTGTTGCCTGCCTGACCATGGTTCTGAAATTTTAGCCATCGCAAAAGTGAGCGGTTTGTGGTCTACAAAAGCCGTGAAGCGCTGCCCTTCTAACCAGAACTGGAAGTGGCGGATGGATAAATGAAGCGCTAACAGCTCCCTGTCAAAAGTGCTGTATTTACGCTCAGTTTGGTTTAAAGATTTGCTAAAAAATGCTAAAGGTTGCCAGGTTCCGCCAACATGTTGTTCCACGACTGCCCCATGGCCAGGTCTGAAGCGTCTGTGGTTAACGCTATGCGGGCCAAGGGATCAGGGTGAACCAGCACTGTGGCATTCGCTAGAGCACTTTTTACTTCCGCGAAGGCGTGTTCGCGCTCCGGGGTCCATTCGACCATGTTGGAAGGCTTTTGTTTTCTGAGCGCGGCATACAGGGGCTGCATGAGTTGAGCTGCGCGGGGGAGGAAACGGTTGTAAAAATTCACCATTCCCAAAAATTCTTGCAGCGATTTGACCGTTTGTGGTCATGGAAAATTTTTTACCGCGCGGACTTTGTCTGGCAATGGGACTGCCCCCTTCGGTGAAACTCTGTGTCCCAAAAAATCAATTTGTGACACGCCGAATTTGCATTTGGCTGGGTTGATTATTAACCTGTGCTCTTCTAGTCTCTGAAAAACTGTAGTGAGGTGTTGTTCGTGTTCTTCCTCTGACGGGCTGGCTACCAGCATATCGTCGAGGTAGACGAACACGAAGGGGAGGTCACGTAATACCGCGTCCATCATACGCTGAAAGGTTTGAGCAGCGCCTTTGAGGCCGAACGGCATCCGCAAAAATTCAAAAAGACCGAAAGGGGTTATTACAGCCATTTTAGGAATGTCTTCTGCTCGAACGGGGACTTGGTGATAGCCGCGGACCAGGTCTATTTTAGAAAAAATGCACGCACCCGCCAGATGTAGTGAAAAATCTTGGATGTGAGGAATTGGGTAGCGGTCATGCGCTGTCGCATTGTTTAGTCTGCGGTAATCGCCGCAAGGTCTCCAAGAACCGTCGGTTTTCGGGACCATGTGGAGTGGCGATGCCCAGGGGCTTTTCGAGCGTCTAATAATGCCTAATTTTTCCAGGGTGGCAAACTCGTCCTGTGCTATGGCGAGCTTGGTCGCGTCTAAGCGCCGAGCTTTGGCAAACACGGGTGGGCCTGTTGTGGGGATGAAGTGTTCAACCCCGTGTTTCGCTACTGTCGCTGAAAATTTTGGAACTGTGAGTGCTGGAAATTGGGTGAGGAGTTGGTCAAACTTACCTCCTGCTGTTGTGACGCTGGCCTGCACGGGTGGTGGACAAACTCGAGCTGAGCAGGGGATAGAAGCAAATGACAGTGCATTAACCAAGCGCCTATTTGCTAGATCTACTAACAACCCATGTGCACACAAAAAGTCAGCGCCCAACAAGTTAAAACTCACCGCTGCTACAATAAATGTCCATCTATAGTTGCGGCCGTGGATGCAAAGAGGCAGGTTCCTTTTGCCGAAGGTGTCGATGATCGAGCCGTTGGCTGCCATCGCTCCATTTCCCCGGGGACCCATGGCCCGGTCTGCGTGGGAAGGGGTGATAAAACTCAGCTGAGCTCCGGTGTCGATCAGGAACTGTCTCCCGGTGTGTCCGTCAGTCACATAAAGTAGCTTATTTTTTTCGCCGAGAGCCGCGGCTGTTAACGGTTCTCTGCTTTGGCGTTTCCCAAACTTTTTGAATTTGCAGGGGGGCACACATTTGTATGCCCTCTCGGCGAAATGCTGATGAAAATAGCAGAGGTCGTTCCGCCTGCTGCGCCTTGGTCGTGTCGCTGCCATGGTGGGCGGGCTCTGCTCCGTTGTCTGTGGTTCTCCGCTGCTCTGGGCTTCCGCGCTGAGATCTGCGGATGCTGCTGTGGCCATCTGTTCCCCGCAGGCGTTGATGAGCCGCTGTGCTTCTCGGGCCAGCGCGCGGAAGTCCTGCTGGGTGCTGCACCGCATGTTGACCAGCGTCCCTCTCATGTGTGGCGGCAGAGTGCTGAGGAAGATATGTTGGAAGAGGAAGTTGTCGTTGTCCTCTTCCTTGAGCTGCAGCATGTCCTCCATGAGGGCCTTGGGTCTGCATCCTCTGTGGCCGTAGATCGCCAGGATCTTCTCTGCTCTCTCCTCGGCTGAGGGGACGAAGTTCTCGACGATGGTCGCCTTAAGTTCTCTGTATTTGTCATGGGCGGGCGGCTGTTGGATTATGCTCCGCGCACATCTTGACGTGGCAGCGTCGAGTTTGGCGACGATGTGATAAAACTTCGTCTCGTCCGCCGTTATGCCCGCCAGTGCAAACTGAGCCTCAGCTTGCTGGAACCACGAGCTCGGGTCTTCTTGCCAGAATTCTGGCAGCTTGACGGTGACGGCGCTTGTGTGGGCCGTCCCTGATGTGTCCGCCGGGTGAGAGCGCCTTTCTTCTGCTCTCACGGCGGGGCTGGGGATGGTGCTCGGTTGAGCCCTCTCTGTAGCTTCTGCCGTGGGGGAACGTCTTCCATCCGTTCCCCTGTCTGCATGGGCGCCGGCGCTTGCCTGGGTCGCCTCTGATGAGTTAATCGCGGGAGAACGTCTCTGTTCCATCCTCACGTCTGGTCACCAGTGTAGGGAGTTAGAAATGAAGAAGCGATATGACTTTATAAATCAAAGTTTAATATCAGCTTCACCTCCCTAACATGTCTCATCTCGGTGCAGAAGCAGAATAAGAGGTCGAACGCAGTCAGACCTTCATACTTATACTCACACTCAACAAAAGGCATTGCATATCAAAGCTGACATCCCGCATTAACATAATCCCCCCTCCATTGTCCTCCGTCTCCTCCACCTGACCCTGGGTGGTCAGGGAGATCGATCCGGTCTCCACCGCTGCGTTTTACAAGCGGGTTTTAATGCTTTATCTGCTCTAGCCAGTCATGGAGGTGAGCAGAGGGGGAGAACAAGTCACATCGATGTGGGTGTATACGTTTCAGTAAAGATGTTATTAAGTCAGTGTTTCTCTGATTATATGAATACAGGTGATAACTTGTTGTCATTCTAGAGTTTGAGTGGATCATCTTTGTTGAATGTAGTATTGGGGATGAAATGTGTAGCCAGTCCAACATACAGGCTCTTTGTATATGGTTTACTAACAAATATCTATTTAGTTTGGTGAGTAAATGCCAGAGATCATGGGCTTAGTCAGAACACTTGACACAGACATCGGAGAAATGAACACTAAAAACATGTTTGATTTAATTCTGTCAGTTTTTGATGCTAACATAGATTTATTCATGACTTGACAAATGACTTGGATTCATAACAAACTGACATGAAATGCAAATGTTTGTTGTATTTATTTTTAATTTGGGGGTGCCTACTCAAACATGGTATGGAACATCCGTGCACTGTACATGTACTGTACAGAACATGTGCCGTGTATCTACCACACATGACCGCCCTGCTATCGGTCCTGGATGCTGTCAAGCTTTATATAAGTTGGGTTTATGCTCCGCCTCCGCTCTGCGCGTCTATGATGCGTGTAGGCGCTGGACAAGGCCCGTGCGCACATGGCACATGATATGCTTCATTTTTTTTTTTCGTCTGGAGGAGAAGGTGTAATAGTGTGTTTTTGCCTCTGTGTCTTCATTTTCATTTTCCTCATAGCCTTCTTCGTAGGGATGGGCGTATCAGTACTCAAGTATTGATACTTCGATACCAGCTGGGTGATACTCTGGAGTCAGTACTTTTTTAAATGTCACGATACCACCTTAATACAAAACGTGCAATTTGTTTTCACTTCTGAGAGTTTTAGGCATTAAATTTATGTGTGAAACTGGTGAAAAACCAGCCCAGGCATGTAGAGATGGTCTGCCGTGTCACATGATTATGGCAGCCTGTCAGATGTCTGAGCCAAAGACTCACGGCCCACTGGCAGCCTCCAGTCAAGCAGTCACAGCCTCCCATTCATGAGGTGGTGCTACCGACACAACAAAAAGTTAAGTCTCCCCCAGCCTGCCAGTGGACTTCTCCATCCTGACCACATGTACGAAGTGCTGGGTTTGTGTTGAAAAACGTCCGCCTGTCCCAAAAGCGCCTCGTCGCAGGAACGCACGTGATGAGACTCCATAAAACCACAACCAAACGAGCAAATCTAACACTACAGTCAGTGTTTGATCATTTCTTACATATTTAGAGATAAAATCATTACTACATCTTGCCAGTGAGCTTTAAAGCTGTGAATCTCTGGTCTGGACACGACCCCACCCCCCACCCTGGTAAATGAAAGATGTGTCAGATGAGACGGGTGTGTGTCAAGACACGCAGCAGACGGGTAGGAGTTAGGCATGGAAAGAGAGAGAATATTGCATGTAATTTTTTTTTTCAGAAAAACACAGACTCCAATAGACAATACAGAGCAACAGAATAAATGATTTATTTTTTCTCTCCGCTTTGTACCAAGTGGTTGGGGACCGTAGGGAGTTTTCAAATGAAGGTGCTGCAAATAATTTCAACAGCTCTACTCTTTATCATACATTCAATGCAATTTAGCTGTTTTAATGGATATTGTGTTAAAGTCTGAATTGGCTGTTGCACAAGAGATTTTCTGTATATTTACAAATCACTAACAGGAAATATTTTGACAATCCTGTGCTTTTCTTGTATTGTTATATAGAATATCACTGTAGTAAGCGGGGATAAAAACATCTGCTTTAAAATTTGTAATTCTTCCCACAACATTTAGTGCAAAAAAACTCTAAAAAACATCACAACTTTTTAAAAAAGCTCCCACGAATTCAGGCTTTTTGGGCCACAACAATCATAAAAACATCCCGCGAAATCCTGGAGGGACTGAATAATGCGGTTTCAGCATGCAATGCATAACATACCTGAAAAGACCTACTCTGGGGCACACTGCTCTCTCTCTGTGGCTGCCTCACTCTTGCTTGACCACTCAGAGAGCATGCCTAGGTTTTGATTAGACCTCCTTCTGCTGGTGGACTTTATAACTGCGTTTAAGAATGCAGTTCCAAATATGTTCAAACGGGATATAAATAAATAATTGATTTTTGGAAATGGACTGGCGGGCTGCAGTGGATGACGTCGGGGACCGCATGCCACCCGCAGGCCACCAGTTGCCCATACCTGATCTACTGCATATGCCCTGCACATGACTGTCTTGACAGTTGCAATTAAAATGATTCAACCCCCATTGTGTTTTAGGTTTTTTTTGTTTTGTTTTTTTTGTTTTTTTTAGCAAAATGTAAAAATTTTCCAGAAATGTCCAGATAGTCAAGGTTTGTATTGCTCTACAAAACTTCTGGCTCTGCTTTTTGCACCAAGTTGAATAATGCCATCTTTATTCTAAATTTCATCTTTATTTTTATGTTGTTTGAGTGGCGCCACCGTTTGCATGAGAGGTTGAATCTTGCACATGTGTAGTAAGTGCGCACGAGCAACGTGGTCACAAAATTTGGGTTGCACATGCTCAGCCGCAGAGAGGACCCGTTTTGTCATTTGACAGATTACACTGAGGGTGATCTAATTAAAGTAAATTAAAATGACATATAATGATAGATAATCACAGAATTTTTTTACAAGCATGTCTGTCAAAATGACCAACAGAAAAGTCTAGTGCAACCTCTGTTCAGGCAAGATACTGTTTGTTGAGGATAGTGGGGAGGGACATCAAAAAAGAACACATTTTAAGACTTGTCAAACTTATTAAAGTTAGAAGAAAACTCTCAACACTGACTTGGCGCAGCAGTGTGAAAGATAAGCTCCCAGTAATCATCTGGCTCTCCTGAGAGTCTGCCTGTTGACTCAAGCTGTCTATATTTGACTTTGCCCCTGATGATTTCACTGTCTGTAGGAAAAGTGACATGACTTAGTCGTCACAAAATAATGAGCAGTGAGCCAGCTGATTACTGAGGTTTAAACGAGCCTTTTGCATGTTTTACTAAAATGAAATCAGACTTAAACTCATCAGCCAGATTCATTAGAATCATTCTGAGTTTCTGCAGTTGCATTTTGGTCTCAGGTTCTTTCTGAAATTGCTCATTCATGTTTTCATTGTGTAATTAGGGATTATTGCAAGTATCTCAGGTGTACTTCCTTCTGATTTCACCTCTGAGACTGGCCTTAGCAGTCTGCATTGTCTACTACCAATCTTTTTATATGAATGTTTCCGGCATTGCAAGATTCCACTGCAGTGACCTGGCATTTTGTATATTAACACAGACTTATTTATTATTTGTCATGATGTGTTTTTCATGAAAGAAGCCACTTTGTATTTAAGATAAGATAAGATAAGATAAGCCTTTATTAGTCCCACAATGGGGAAATTCCAGGATTGCAACAGCATAGGGACAGCAACACTCAGAGCAACAATCAGAAGGCAAGAAAAAAAAAAAAACAACATATATGTCCATATTACTATAAATGTATATATATATAGACACACAGTGCAGAGCATTATGGCTGGTGAATGTGCAGCAGAAAGTCTAAGCTCTCTCTCCGCGGATGCAGCGGGCCAGCTGGAAGTATTTGGGCATGATGGTGACCCCCTTAGCGAAGAAGAGACCCACCAGGTGGGCCTCGCTGGCCTCCTGCAGAGCCATGACGGCGAAGCTCAGGAAACGCAGGACGGTCTTGAAGTCCTGAGCGATCTCCCTCACCAGGCGCTGGACGGGCAGCTTACGGATGAGCAGCTCCGTGGATTTCTGGCAGCGACGGATCTCTCTCAGAGCCACGGGCCTGTGACGGCAAGGCCTCTTCACTCTGCCGGTGGCCAGAGCGCCTCTCCGAGCAGCCCTGGTGGCTAGCTGTCTCCTGGGGGGAGGGGGGCTTCTTCCTCCAGTAGATTTTACGGGCGGTCTGCTTGGTTCTTGCCATCGCTCTTTATTATTCTGTCTTATATTTCTTGCACGCCGCCTAAACTCCAGCCTGGCACCCGCATCGTTTTCGCTACAGCTCCCGGTATGTCGAGTTTCCCATTAGCACCGGGCGGCGGCCAAGTGCTAGCTAGCACTAGCTCCTCCCCGCTGTAACGTCTCCCGCTGCAAACCGTGGCTCCGTCCGCCGACCCGGGAGACCCCCGGGGCGATCCGTGCGTCCGTGATATATATACAGAGTGAAAGGTGTAGAAAGAAGAAGGAAGATAAAAAGAAAAGGCTGTTGCAACAGGCAGCCGACTCGTGTGGCGCCGCCGGTCCGGCGGAACCGGAAATGAATGTACAAATAAATGATGTACTTCCTCAAACCTCTCAGCATCATTGTTTTCTTGTCATACTCATGAATTTTTTCTTCATGTTTGATATGTCATACACAAAGTTTTGATCCACTGGTTAATTTACACAGCTTGTTAGTACTGTTTGTCCCTGATGGGAAATCAGTTCTTTGAGTTATATTAGGTTTGGGCAGTAGGTGATTTATTTATTTTTATTTAATTAAACCGGGGGATGGGGGGTATTCACAAATTCAGCATAAGGTACAAGCAGATAAATGTAAAATGGGTACAAAAATGTGATAAAAGATACCAATTTAAAAAATTCAAAAAGTCACCAATTAAAATTTAATTACAATGAAAATTTAACCAGCATGCACGAGCGTTGCAGATTTACAAGAAAAGTTTCAAATCTACAAGAAAAAAGTTGCAAATTTGCAGGTGAACAGCTGCAAATTTTTGAGAAAAAAGTTGCAGATTTACAAGAAAAAAGTTGTAAATTTAGAGGTGAAAAGTTGCAAATTCAATCCCTCAATCAGGATCTCCTCAATCCCACTGATACGCCTTCCACAGAGGAAGCAGGGTTTGGGGACGAGGGGGATGACTCGCCTATCACAGGGGCTGAGGTCGCCAAGGTGGTTAAAAATCTCCTTGGTGGCCGGGCCCCGGGGGTGGACGAGATTCGCCCTGAGTACCTCAAGGCCCTGGATGTTGTTGGGCTGTCATGGTTGACACACCTCTGCAACATTGCGTGGAAGTCGGGGGCAGTGCCTTTGGCATGGCAAACCGGGGTGGTGGTTCCTCTCTTCAAAAAAGGGGACCGGAGGGTGTGCTCCAACTTTAGAGGGATCACACTCCTCAGCCTCCCTGGGAAGGTCTATGCCAAGGTACTGGAGAGGAGAGTCCGGCCGTTGGTCGAACCTCGGATTCAGGAGGAGCAATGTAGTTTTCGTCCTGGCCGTGGGACATCGGACCAGCTCTTTACCCTCTCGAGAATTCTTGAGGGTTCGTGGGAGTTTGCCCAACCAGTTTACATGTGTTTTGTGGACTTGGAGAAGGCATTTGACCGCGTCCTTCGTGGATTTTTGTGGGGGGTGCTTCGGGAGTATGGGGTATCGGGCTTGTTGTTACGAGCTATTCGGTCTCTGTACGACCGTTGTGAGAGTTTGGTTCGTATTGCCAACACTCGGTCGGAGTCATTCCCAGTGAGAGTTGGACTCCGCCAGGGCTGCCCTTTGTCACCGATCCTGTTCATAATTTTTATGGACAGGATTTCTAGGCACAGCCAGGGAATGGAGGGTGTCATGCTTGGTGACCACAGGATCTCATCTCTGTTGTTTGCAGATGATGTTGTCCTGTTGGCTTCATCCAGCAATGACCTACAGCTCTTGCTGGGACGGTTTGCCGCTGAGTGTGAAGTGGCTGGGATGAGAATCAGCACCTCCAAGTCCGAGTCCATGGTCCTCAGCCGGAAAAAGGTGGATTGTCCTCTCCGGGTTGGGGACAGGCTCCTGCCCCAAGTGGAGGAGTTTAAGTATCTTGGGGTCTTGTTCACGAGTGAGGGGAAAATGGAGCGAGAGATCGACAGACGGATTGGAGCAGCATCTGCAGTGATGCGGACGTTGTACCGGTCTGTTGTGGTGAAGAGGGAGCTTAGTTCTAAGGCAAAGCTGTCGATTTACCAGTCAGTCTACGTTCCTACTCTCACCTATGGTCACGAGCTTTGGGTAATGACCGAAAGGACGAGATCGCGGATACAAGCGGCTGAAATGAGCTTTCTCCGTAGGATTGCTGGACTCACCCTCAGAGATAGGGTGAGGAGCTCAGTCATCCGGGAGAGGCTCAGAGTAGAACTGCTGCTCCTCCACATTGAAAGGAGTCAGTTGAGGTGGTATGGGCATCTGATTAGGATGCCTCCTGGACGCCTCCCACTTGAGGTGTTTCAGGTACGTCCCACTGGGAGGAGACCCCGGGGCAGACCCAGGACTCGGTGGAGAGACTATGTCTCCCAGCTGGTCTGGGAACGCCTTGATATCCCCTCTGAAGAGCTGGAGCAGGTGGCTGGGGAGAGGGAAGTCTGGGCTTCTCTGCTTGAACTGCTGCCTCCGCGACCCGGACCTCCGGAAAAGCGGTAGAAGATGGATGGATGGATGGAAGTTGCAAATTTTTGAGGAAAAAAGTTGCAACTTTACAGGGAAAAAAATTGCAAATTTTTTGAGAGGAAAAAGTTGCATATTAACCTGTTGAAGTCTGTTCAATTTCCCTAAAAACACCTAAAAATAACACGCCCAAAGTAAATCAAAAGCTGTTCTTCAACCCTTTGCAGCATCTTTTTTTTTTTTTTTTTTTTTTTTTTGTTACTTATTTGTACCCGTAGGTAGACTTGGTTTGCAGTCTGGTGACAAGCCACCGGCTGCTGGTCGCTGCTTGCGCGAGCGCCCTAAACCTACATGTTTTTGGTGTGCGGGAGGAAACCGGAGAAATCCCGGAGTAAACCCGTGCAACACAGGGAGAACATGCAAACTCCACACAGCTCACTGTTGGTCGGGGGCTGGGATCGAACCCACGATCTCATGATCCCCGCGATCCCCCGGCCGAGGGTAAAACTGTGCTGCCACAGTGCTAAACCACTGCGCCACCGTGCAGCCATAGGGTTAGTCTCATTTAAAAGAAAACACTCTGAATTTTTTTGGCAAAACAGTCATAATCTCTCTAATCAAGAAGAAAAACAAGAAAGATTGCATTCATACTGCCACTACAGGCACTGATGAACAATGGCAAATTTGCTTTTTTTTTTAAAACCAATTAACCTGTTGAGCTCTGTTCAACTTCCCTAAAAATGCCTAAAAACAACATGCCCAAAGTAAATCAAAAGCTGTTCTTCAACCCTTTGCAGCATCTTCATGGGGTTAGTCTCATTTAAAAGAAAACACTCTGAATTTTTTGGCAAAACAGTCATAATCTCTCTAAGTGCTCCTGCCACTGAGTAACAAGAAAGTTCACCTGGGTGTTTTTTTTAGATACAAATGCTTGCAAATAACATACAGCTGTCAGATACTGGCTGGAAAACACAACAGAAATGTAGAACCAAGTGTTTCAAGCTCAGGTCAAAATTTTGTAAAAATACCACAAAAAATGAATATATTACACAGCTTTTTTCTCAGGTTGTAACAAGGCTGTGTCTGTACTGGAAGACCGGAAATACAGGTTTTTTTTTTCAGTGCGCACTGAGACGCACTGAGATGCAGAGACGTGACCGCCCGCGGAATTCAGAGTTCGAGGGGTTAAGGAAAAATTTGCTAATCTACAAGAAAAAAGTAGCAAATTTTTCAGAAGTTGCAAATTGCAGGGAAAAAATTTTGAGAAAAGGGTTGCAAATTTACAAGAAAAAGTTTTAAATCTACAAAAAAAAGTTGCAAATTTACAAGCAAAAAATCATAAATTTATGAGGAAAAACGTTTCAAATTTATAGGGAAAAAAGTTGCAAGTTTTTGAGGGGAAAAAAAATCTAATTTGAGAGGAAAAAAATGCTAATTTATGAGAAGTTTCAACTTTTTTGAGGAAAAAATTGCAGATTTACAGGAAAAAAATGTTGAAAATTTACAGGAAAAAATTTGCAAATTTATGAGAGTTGCAAATTTTTAACTTTTTTGCATTTCTGCTTAGAGTTGGTGCTTCAAATTAATTTTATTCAGTTATGTAACATGATTTTTTTTTTTAAACAGTTTATTTTGATATTGGGGGACAATTTTTGTTTTTCCAGGTTGAGGGGGAAATGTTTCCCCAGTCAGTACAAAATCTGAGCACATGTACAAATCCATCAGTTGAGCATCATAATATTCAGCCTGCGTGTGCAAAGTTTTTCTGTCTGCTTCTGTGATCTGATTATTTGCTTTTTAAAACGGCTACTAATTAGAAAAATATAGTGGAAACTAGATCAGTGAAGCCAAACAGCATCGCCAGCTGAAAAGTTTTCATCTTAAGGGCACTGAGTTAGAGCAGCTCTACTAATGATGGACAATAATTGGAATAAGTGGAATGCCATGTCTCGGCAGACAATAAGTCAACTTGTGAACAGCATGAGACATCGTTGTCAAGCTGTAATTGATGCTCAAGGGCACATGACAAGTTATTGAGACACTGACATTTTTTGTTGTGGTATACCCACCACTGTTGTTGGCTTTTGTTTCAGTAAATTGTTTGAGATGAGGAAATCACCACTGCATGCTTCTGCTTAACCCCTTGCACTCCGGTCAATTTCCCAAAAAACGCCAAAATATAACGTGCCCAAAGTAAATCGAAAGCTGTTCTTCAACCCTTTGCAGCATCTTCATGGGGTTGGTCTCATTTAAAAGAAAACACTTTGAATTTTTTGGCAAAATAGTCATAATCTCTCTAAGTGCTCCGGCCACTGAGTAACAGTCATCTAAACATACTGAACTTGAAGAAAATAAATTTCGCCTGGGTGTTTTTTTGGATACAAATGCTTGCAAATAACACACAGCTTCAGATCCGGGCTGGAAAATGCAATGTAGAGCCAAGTGTTATCCAGCTGAGGTCCAAATTTTGTAACAATACCACAAAAAATGAATATATTACACAGCTTTTTCCTCAGGTAGTTCCCAGGCGTTTTTGAACTGTGCCAAATGGCACAGTTTGGAAAAACGTCTGTAACTTTTGAATGATTCAGAAGCTTCATCTTGGGCTCTAATGAAAGGTGACACTCAGGGCTGTGTGTGGGGGGGGGTTGTCCCCCCCCTCCTCGCTACAGAGGACGGACATCGCCTGTTGCGCCACAGTCCGTCATGCAGCGATGACGCACAGCTGTAATTTACCGATCGGTCAAAAGTCATTTTGATTACAATTTTCAGGGATAAAGAATAATTTAGCTTAGAACACTTACCTCTTCACAGCAGAAGCGGAGCTGGCGAACTTCTTCCTCATTGTCAGACGAACGCGATGCTGGTCTCGCGACCTGATCAAAACATAATTCCATTATTGCGGTTTTTGCGAGCAATTTTTCAAAACAAATAACAGTAGTAATTAAAAAAAGACTGGCGAACGCGTGTGTGTCACTCAGCCTTCGTCGTCGGCCTCCGTCGATCTATGATGACCATGGAAGAGAATCCTAACGTCTACTCTGCTGGAATAAAAACAAAAAAGCACCGCCTGTGGCCAAACATGCCGATGCGCGAATGGCAGTCCCTGTCACACAGGTCACACTTGTGGATGGTCTCCGTGCTGCTGGGTCTGTGAGGTTCTTCCTGCGGGTCCTTTTTTTCATCTGCTGCAGCAGTCAGTCTCTCTTCACCCAGCCTTACAAAAAACAGCTGCGAACTTCTGTGCTTCAATTGGCTCGCTGCATTCACAGCATTGGTAGGCGGGTCCTTCTTGCTAGGTTTTCAGTCATTGGTTCTTCAAGGTTTCAGAAACCCAATTCAAGGCTCTTATTAGTCGAATGAGCGGTCAATCATATCCGATCTGTTCGCGGCTGTGTCTGTAGTGGGAGAACGGAAATGCAGCTTTTTTTTCCAGTGCGCTTAGGACGCAGCGCCCTTGTGCATCCTAGAGCGCACGAGAGCGCCCTCTGTGCGCTGTAGAATGCAGAGACCTGCCCGTCTGCGGTACACCGGAGTGCAAGAGGTTAAATGCCCTACGTTCATGATATTTATCACTGTAGCATGAACTTTTTACATTTTCCATAAATTTCACCCGAAAATCAAATATCCCAAACTTTTTGTGAGTAGTGTATGTGAGACTGCTTTTTATTGACTTCAGTTCAGCTTTTAATAGCATCCTGCCAAACAAATGCCGTAATAAGCTGCACAATCTATGACTCAACACCATATTGTGCATTTGGATTTTGGACTTCTTAACAAATCGGTCACAGTGTGTTAGAGTTGACAGGCATGCCCCCCCCCCATTTATTAACAATGGGGTCCCCCAGGGATACATACACAGTCCGCTGCACTACACTCTCTTCACCCATGACTGCTCCCCCTCCCTCCCATTAATCACATCATCAAATTTGCCACAACAGTGCTTGGTCTCATTACAAATAAGATGAGTTGGCATACAAGAAGAAGGTAGAACATGTAGCAGTTTGGTGCAGTAATCACAGTCTGACTGATTTGAGTGATGCTCTGACATAATCTCATTGCTAATTTAACAATGACAAAATGATTGAATTGAATTAAACTGAATGTTCTTTTAATGGTATATTTAAACATATTATGAGTGTAATGTTGGGGGGAAAGCTGTACTGCTTGGGCAGTTGGCTGTTGTCTGTCTCATAATCCAATCTGTATAATTGGTAGTGGCTCAGGGGTTAGAGCGGGTCGTCCAATAACCGGTAGGTTGGCGGTTTGAATCCCACTCTCCCCAGCCATCCTGCTGTTGTGTCCTTGGGCAAGACACTTTACCCACCTATGAACGTGAATAAATAAACGGAGAGGCCATTGGTGCAAACTGGCAGCCACGTTTCTGTCAGTTGTGCTGGATTTTTAGTTTTATTAATAAAATGTCCCTTTTATGTGGTGAACAAAAAGAAACTGTTGTCCAAGGTAAATATTTTCTAAGGTTTATTTTCAGACAAAAAGGAAAGGCACATAACAGGCAGCTGCTACGGGGAGCTCTTCAGAGTTGTGTGAGAGGACAGAGTTTATGCACGATAGATAAGTGTGGAATACTGGGTAATCAGAATACAGAGCCTAGCTGTATGTGAGAGTGGAGTCTGTCCTTGGGCGCGAGACTCATGAAGTAAAAACATGATGTACTGTGTTTTGGAACAATATCAGGAACAAGGTGTACAATTAAGGTATGCAGTAAAAGAATCTTTGACACAGTCCGCCCCAGGACAGCTGTGGCTACAGAGGTAGCTTACTACTACCATTATCAGTATGGGGAGTGAATGAATAATGGATTCACTGTAAAGCGCTTTGGGTGTTATGAAAGGTGCTACATGGGGCGCTGCTGAAGTCATTCTATGACACGGTGGTGGCATCAGCCATCACTTTTGGAGTGGTCTGCTGGGGCAGTGGCATTACTGCAGCCGATAGGAAGAGACTGAACAAACTGATTAAGAAAGCTAGCTCTGTCCTGGGGCAGCGCCTTGATCCAATGGAGGAGATAGGAGAGAGAAGGACGGTGGCTAAACTGTCATCTCTGCTGGAGTCCGAGTTCCACCCTATGCAGGACATACTGGATGCACTGAAGAGCTCATTTAGCAGCAGACTACATCATCCCAGGTGCACAACCGATAGGTTTCGTAGGTCCTTCCTACCAACGGCTGTCAGACTGTACAACCTAAGCAGGGCTGCTCACAGAGATAGCAAAAAGACGTAACAAACTAATAGTTTTTTTTGAATGCAAAAGATGCAATAGACTTACACAATGGTCCTCTCCGGCATACAACTAGGAACATACCGGTCGCTATGGAGGGTGAGAATATGTATGGGCACATAGTCATACCATGTAGGATAACTAAATAGACGGTTATGCTGTTTCATCCCACCTAGCAACAATGCTCTGCACTGTGTGTGTTTATATATTTACATATTTATTCCATCTAGCTGCAATGCTCTGTACTGTGGGTGTTTATATATTTACATATTTATTCCATCTAGCTACAATGCTCCGCACTGTGTTTTTATATATCTACATATTATTCCATCTAGCTACATTGCTCCGCACTGTGTGTGTTTATATACTTGCATATTTATTCCACCTAGCTGCAATGCTCCGTACTGTGGGTGTTTATATATTTACATATTTATTCCATCCAGCTACAATGCTCTGCACTGTGTGTCTGTGTGTGTGTGTGTGTATATATATATATTTTATAGTAATATGTACATATGTATATTAGCTGCTCTTGCTTGCTTGTTTTTTTTCTTGCCTTCTGATTGTTGCTCTGAGTGTTGCTATCCCTGTGCTGTTGCAATCCTGGAATTTCCCCGTTGTGGGACTAATAAAGGCTTATCTTATCTTATCTTATCTTATCTTACATCAATGCAGCCCCAAAGACAATAGGGCTCATTAACACAAGGGCAAGAGAGGAGCTGAACGTTGACAACATCTACAGTAAAGCTGCCAGATTCCTGAGTCACTCCACAGTTGCAAACAACAATGCCCCAGACCGCTGAAGTCCTCCCGTACGGTGGTTCACTCTGGATTGTTCCAGTCCCAGTACATCTCTTCTCTCTAAGTACAACCCATCGTTCTTCAGAACCCTGCCGCTCCTCTGTCACGTCTTACTCAGCAGTTCTCATGCAGGCCGTCACCAGTCTGCAGCTGCAGAGACGTTCATGCCAGGACAGGTGGTGGTCTATCAGCAAGGACAGAGGGAGAGCTGGGCTACGCACACATGCACGCATGTACGTGCATAGTTCATTCTTTTGTCCGACCGCAGCAGCAGGACAGAACAGAATGTGCTTTTGGTGAACAGTGCCCCGTTTTCTTGTCATACTCAAGAAAATAATGAGTCTATTAATGTTCTCGTCAGTGATTTGGATTATGTGCACATATAGTTTATATTTCACCTCTGTCAGGCCAGCGCCAAAGAACAGTTGCAAATTCAAAAATAAAAGGCTGGAAATATATAGAAAAAAAATTGCAAATTTTTGAGAAGTCACAAATTTGCATAAAAAGAAAATTAAATATATATTAGTAAAGGCACAAGTTTATCACCAGATGCTGCAAATCTGTAAGATGAAATCATATTAAAAGGAATGCAAATTCATAATAAAAAAAACTCAGAGTTCTTGCTCATCACACAAGTAACTCTTTAGTAGTTTCTTTCTTACTCTATTGAACTTTTGTTGCAGCTATTCTTACTTTTGCTTGAGTAATTAGTATTTTAAGCTAACAATACTTTTACTTAAGTACAATTCCTGGCTGCTCTGCCCACTTCTGACAACTGAACTGTCTGCTCTGACCCGTTTCTGCACGTGTGATGTGATGTAAAACAGATATTAAGACTTTAACAATCTTCTCGTTTTTTCCTCAGATGACCTTCGGGGTGTCGAGCAGCGTGACGCTGCTGTTTGACTTCTGGGATGTGCACGGGCCCGCAGGTTAGTTGCAGAGCAAACAGCTGGTAGTTTATGAGAGCCCGGACACAGTGACTGCCCCAAGAACTCGTTTATCTGGTTACATGTCACACAGTATCTGCAGACAGTTCTGCTGCCTCAGTACCAGCAAGATGTTTGTATAGCCCTGCTCTATCTTATCCAAACTCCAGCTGCTGTCTTTATTATCTTAAGTGCTTAAGCTGGTTCTTAAAGTTCTGACGATGATGATCAAATCAAATCAAGTTTATTGTCGCATGCACAATAAGGAAACACGTTTCCCTGTACAATGAAAATCTTCCTTTGGTTTCTACCGCGAATGCCACACAATGTAAGATATAAGTCAACGAATAAGATAAATTTAAAAAATATACACAGTGAGGAGTAAAAATATAAACGGTTAACTACAGAAACTATAGAAATAGGGCTGCAAACGCTATATACATGGTGCAGATTAGTGCAGCATCAGCTTATGTGCACTGAGCAGCAAATGTAAACAGTTCCAGCAATGAGTACAGCTGCACATATGCAAAGTGACAAAAGTAAACAGTTGGATGCAGTTGCGTGAGGCAGTCATGTGACTACAGGCTCCTGTCAGCCGTTTAGGAGTGTGATGGCAGTGGGAAAGAGAGTTCTTGAGTCTTGGAGTCGTACATTTCACACTTCTGTACGTCTGACCTGGGGGTAGAAGTGTGAACAGTCGTGTCGGTTGATTGGAGGCAGCCCTCCTGTGGACTCTGAGGTTGTAGACGCTCTGCAGAGAGGGCAGTGGCTTCCCGATGATCCTGTCCGCAGTCTTCACTGCTCTCTGCAGGCGTCTGCGGTCCAGGACAGTAGTGCTGCCGTACCGCACAGTGAAACGGCTGGTCAAGCTGTTCTCAACAATGCAGCTGTAGAAGTTGCCGGGGGTCCTGGGCGACATCCCAAACTTCCTCAGCCCCCTCAAAAAGTACAGCCGCTGTTGAGCCATCTTGACCAGCTGTGTGGCGTACTTTGTCCAGGTGAGGTCCTTATGATCGCATGCCTTGCCCCAAGTTGTTTTGTGTTTTTTTTTTTTTTTTTTTTTAATTGAACATGCTGACAGATACATCATTTGCTTCAACATAAATCCATCCTTCCATCTGTTTTTGTAAATACGTATCCATCTCAGGTTCATTTTAAGGCTTTACGTATCCCAGCTGTGATAGAAAACCTACACATGGCCCGAGTCAACCGGATCAGATAAGATTGTGGCTTATGAAATGACCCTAAACTGGGTGTTGGACTCTTACAGGCTGAAGCTGAAGGAAGAATTCTGTGTTGAATTATTCCAACATTCATGTGTGGGAGTTAACAGTGCGGCTGTGGTGTTTTTGCCCCTGCAGGCATGGTGCTCTCGGTGTTTGTGGTCTTGCTCCTGACCGTCTTTTACGAGGTGCTCAAAGTGTGGAGGGTTTGGCTGGCCAACAGCTCCAAGCTGGCCCAGCCTCGGTCTTCGTATGCTGCCCCCCCGTCCTTCCGTACCGACAGCAGCCCCGTGTTGGACAGCACCCAGTCCGAAACCTCCCTGACCCCTGTGGAGACCCAACCACCTCTTTCTACCAGGAACAGGTCAGTGTCTGAGGCTGGGTTCACGTGGGGGACTGGTGTCGTCACGTAGCTCCATTGTTAGCATCCGTGCTAGCAGTGAGCACTCCCGGGGTGAGTTTGTCAGGCTGGAATGAGCTGCTCATCATTGACAGTGTTTTTTTTTCCCCCCAGTTTGGTTTCTTTAATGATGGTGAACATCACAAAATGACGTGAAATCTGACTTTTTCCAGCGACCTGAGTCACTTTCAGAACACGGCTCTGGCTCAGTGTTTTGCTGTGTGACCCCAGGCTGAACGGTCGGGTCACAGTTCATCCAACCTTTACATCAGTCTGTCATGACATAATTGTTTGACTTTTTCTTACAGATTTGGAACTTTTTTTTGTAATAAATGTGATTTTTTTTTTCTCGGCAACTTTACAGTTTAATTTCTTTGATTGGATCTTTTAACTTTTCCCCCTTATAAATAAACTACATTTTTGTCTAAATCTTATAAAAAAATTTTGTAGTTAGTTTTTCCCCCAAAAATTTGCACCTTTTTGTGTTAAATTTGGGGCAATTAAATGTGCATATAGGAGTGAGAGAAAAACGCCATCTCAGTTCCCCTGTGTCCTGTACATAGAGTAGTATTGACAAATAAAATCTTTGAATCTTGAATATAAAACAATAAATATACAGCGTGCTTAACCACAGACATTTTGGTCTAGCGCAGGGGTCTGCAACATGTGGCTCTTCTGCCCATAACCACTGGCTCCCCGAGGGTTCGCCAAAAACTCTGAAAACAACCTAATAAATTTGTGGAGGAAAAAGCAGCAAATTCAACCATAAAAAGTGGAAAATTTATGATTAAAGAAATCAGTGTTTCGAAGGAAACATTGCAAAATGGCAGGTAAAATGTCACAATTTGTAAGGAAATTTTGAAATTTATATAGAGAAGAGTCTCAAATTCATGATAAAATTTATGAGAAAAGCTTCAAATTTATGTGAAAAAAAAGTCAGATTTTCAAGGAAAAAACTTTCAGACGACAACAAAAAAATCTTGTAAATTTATTATAGAAAAGATTACAAATATAATAGCAAGAAGTAGCAAAAAAAATAAAGATTTAGGAAAAAAGCTGACAATTTACAGTAAAAAGCTGTACATTAATGGAAAATATAGTTAAATACTTGCAATAGACACAAATTTGCACAGAAAAAGGTGAAAATGTACACCAGAAAAAAAAAAGCACAAATTTGCACACTTTTACAAGAGACAAATGCCAGTTCTGGAAGAAAAAAGTACAGAAAGAATCTGTAATTTGAGGGAAAAAAAGTCTTACATTTGGTCCTCGCAAACTTAGGACAAAAAATGCAAGAAAATTTGAAAAATCTGACAACAAAAATAAAGACATTTCAAAGGAAACCCAAAGTTGACATTTTTGGGTGGTGCGGCGGTCAGCCTGGTCTACCTCTGCACAGACAGCGTGCTGCACGCGCCTCTGCTGGTTGTTGCGCCCCCTTTACACAGAGGTGGAGACCACTGAGAGAGCCGACCAGTTTTTGATCCGTCAAATGATCTTCAGGGATCGCCACAGTCGCTGCGGTCTCTTCAAGGTTTTGACTCTGTCTAAAACACGCAAGGATCTCCCAGACGATCCCAGAGATCAAAAATTGGGACGCTCTCTCAACGATCTTCATGCTGTAAAGTGTCCCTTACTTTACGGGTCACAAGTCATTTGTGAGCCGTGAGTCTTATATAGGTTGCATTGAAACAATAACGTGAACAGCAGCACAAAAAGTCAAGATCTGATCCCAAAAGTCTGAATTGCGCATTAAGCCCTGCAGTGTGAACACAGCCAGTTTAGGATATGCTTTCCTAACACTTCGTAATTTAGCCTGAACTCATACTGTGCTATGGTGCATTTCAGCACACGGTGCTGATGCTTTTATAGCCTGTGACCATCCCTCCTTTCCTCTGACCCTCAGCTGGCTGCTTCACATCGTCCAGACGGTCCTCCACATGCTGCAGGTGGCTCTGGGCTACATGATCATGCTGTGCGTCATGTCCTACAACACGTGGATCTTTCTCGGGGTCGTCATTGGGTCTGCTCTCGGTTATTTCATCGCATTCCCGCTCCTGAGTCAGATGCATGGACACTACAAACACTGAAAAGAAGCTGGCGGACGGCATGTTCTGGACACACGGTAGAATACTGACAAAAAATGAAGTGTACACTGCCCACAGGGATATGGAAATGGAGGTTCCAGCTCCCATTTTTATACTCTTAGACCATCTTTTAAAACTTTTAACTAATGAGCTTAATATCCTATGGTTGGACACCTCTGAGGTAGATCACTACATGTAAACATATTGGTCTGGTTTTTTTTTGAAAACTGGAGTAGAATTTGACATTGGTGGTTCTCATTTTGAGTCGTTTTCTTATTAAGAAGCGAGGCCACGCAGCCCCAGTGTGACCCCACTGTTGATGGGGAACCAGTCAGTCCTTCCCACCAACCCACACACACACACATCTCCACTGAGGGTTCTGACCTTTATTTTACCAGCATCTCCCACTCGGAAACGGTTACATTCAGATTTATACACTGAAGAATGTACCACAATATAGACCACAGGTGTCAAACTCATTCCATGGAGGGCCAAGACCCTGCAGGTTTTACCTCCACCCAGTGTCTTCACCAGGTGATTTCTCTGAATTTGTTCCCACTGACTGCTGATCAGTGAAAACACCTGTTGAAGAGACTGGGTGGAAGTAAAACCTGCAGGGTCTTGGCCCTCCATGGAATGAGTTTGACACCCCTGATACAGACCGTCAGTCATGTCTACGTGATGTGAATGTGAGGCCGCAGCAGCCAGCCCTGCTTTAATAGACGCCACAGGCCAGTCTTTATATGTGGAGTTCCTTCAGCATTTAAAATGATTTTTCATCAGTAATCACTATGACCTTAACTTATAAGCTGTTCTTTTTTTAATGTGTAAAGAACTTTAGATTTGATGGAGGGATATTTTCTAACCTGTTTTGGAGTGAATGTTAAAAGACGTGCTGCACTTGGTCTAGATTTACAGTCACGAGTCATGAGATTGTTTTGTCACCCTGCACTGTCATCAGTTTGAGGAACTGACTCACTTGATTTTTAGCTTATAAAATCCTCTGTTAGGTCATCTTGGTTTGGTCTTTTTCTTTTTTTTTTTTTTAAATGTGTACATGAGGGCTGTGGAAGTTGGTCATGTGTTCACACTGTTTGCAGTAATCACTGAGAAACCAAAACGGTGTCTTATACGAGACATTTCAGGTGGTGTTCACTGTATTTTAGCTGACTGACACGGAGCGCATGTCTGATAACCTGGCACGACTTACTTTCTGTGGTGGCTTTGAGTCTTTCAAAAAAACATTAAACTACTGAAAAAGCAAGTTGATGAAAGTATTTTATTTTCTGGTTTCAATACACATTTCAAGAAGACAATTTATAAACATACAAAGAAAAAAAAGCTGATTCCTACTGAATCACGTACACGTTTTGAAATAAATTAAAAGAATGTTGGCATTTTATCAGCCAGTTTGGGCCTTGGATACGATGAAACGGAATCAGAAGAACTGAAACTCTGCTCAGGCATGGCAGAAGGGAGATCTGTTTCAGCCATTAAAATATGCACTACTGAGTATTAGATGTTTGTTACAGGAAATTAATATAAATAAGTACTTTTAATATGATGTTTTTAGCTGACCTCATTATTTGGCAAAGTCTAACTTAACTGAACCATGTTAACATGTATACTGATGTGACGGAATTCAGCCTCATATTTACAGCGTCATTCCTGATATCACCACAGCAGCTTTTATGATGATAAGAAAGGTTTATTAAATAGTAGCTCCACAAAGAAATAAGCCATCATCGCATTCATCAAATGAAACGGAACCAAACAGCACTGGCAGGACATTACTCGAATTTTTCACATATTTAAACTGTCTTAACTGTGTCTTGGTCATCTTTAAATATGAAGGAAAAATCACAAGAAACAATATGGACATTTAAAGTAGTATTTCACAGAGTGGCGAGTGCTGAGGAATGTTCACGAACGCGGCGCATGTTCGGGTTTCGTCCATGGGTGGTTATTTCATTTCACTGTGGGGGGGGGGGGGGGGCGGCAATAAAGAGACTGTTCTCCAGAGTAAATGAGGGCCACACTATCACTAGTCGGGTCCCTATTTTTGTAATGGCAAGGAGTTCTAACCCTTTAAAGCAAAAACTTTACAAAAAACCCAAACTTGAGTCATTGTCTAGATGAAGAGAGAAAACTTAAGGCATTACACAGAATAAAAACTTTACCAGCATTCATAGGAATGTTGCACATTTTCAAGAAAAAAGGTCACAAATTTACAGCGAAAAAATTGCAGGTTTGCAATGAGAAAAAAAAATTGTGAATTCACAAGGAAAAAATAAAGCAAATTCATGTGAAAAAAGCACATTTACAGGAAAAGTCACAATTTGATTTAAAAAAAAATGCTGCATGTTTATAAGAAAAAAACTGAAAATGTACGAGAAGAGTTGCAAAATTAAAAGAAAGTAGCATTTGATTAAAAAAGCTGCAACTTTACAACAAAAAAGTAGCAAATTTATGAGAAGTTGCTAATTTAAAAGGAAAATGTTCCAAATGTGCAAGCTTTCTGTGTGGGGGGTTTGTAAAAGGTTGCTCGACTGTTCCAGCAGTTAAGTATTTGAGATGTTCTATCTCAGGCACCCCTGACACAACTCATGAAGCTGACGACTGGTTGCACCAGGCGTGCTTGAGACCACACCTGGTTTTCAACTGTGTGCTCTTACGAGGAGTTCTGTTCAGGGGGTTGAATAACTTTGACACTGCAGCCGTCACTGAGAGCAGGATTTAGTGTTGAATTTCGGTAAAATCCTTGTAATAGTTTAACTATTTAAACTGTTGTGCAAGCTTCCACCTACGGCGTTCCTCAGCAGACGCTGCTCCGTGACATTTAGAGAATTTCCCCTACAGAAAATGGACGTCTTGGTTTTAAAGCCACTTTGGATTAAGCAGCCCCTTCCTGTTTGTACTAAATCACGTGGAAACATAAAGGCCATAAAGGAATCCATTAAAAAGAATATTTTGCAAAAATAGCAACAGCCGAGTATGTATGAAGCAGACACATCTAACGCTGTACTGTAGCGCCCCCTGCTGCCCACATCCCGGCCATGACAGACGGCCCCATTAACCTGTCTAGCTTTTCTGAAATAACAAAGCTGATGGAAAAGAATCCAACCAAAAATGTCAACAATTTATTTTTCTCCCACAATGAACAGTTTTTTTTTTGTTTTTTTTTTTACTTACTGTAGTATCTCCTATTAATGTGATAGACCAGAGGCTGATAAATGTTACTGAGCTGTACTTTTGTCATAGCCGAAATGTAAAGAAAATTAATGGCCGCAATGGGCTAATTAAGAGTTTGGGTACAGGAGAGACATTTTTAGGTATGTACAATATTAATTAAGAAAAAACAGAAATCCTGAAGTGGACCTCTTACAAGGATGTAGCGTGACATACTATGGCTTTCCACACTGCCAGTCAGTTCACGTCCAGGCAAGGCCAAACGAAATTACTGTGGTTCAGCACAGTGATTTCTCATCAGTAAATCAGTTTATCCACTTTCACTTATCATTGTATATACTGTAAATAGTATTGATAGTTTTTTTTTGTATACAGTTTTTTGGCCTCTACTGAACCTGTAAAACACACCAGAACACTGCTCCCAGGTGTTATATGGGATATGTTATTAGACGTTTATGTGCGCAGCATCCCTCAGTTATTGCTGTTAGCACTGCTGTTAGCTTTCCTCGGGAAGCTAATAGCAGTGCCTTTACGGGTTCATCAGAACCTATGTAGTGTCATTGGGTGAGACAAGTAAACAACAGAATAGCTATGGTACACTAAGGTAACAAGGCTAGCAAACAACGGCAGACACGATGATTACAAAAACAAATCGAAAAAGTGAATATATACTACATATACAAAACAAACTGCCAACAGACAGGTACAGTGATAAACTGATTTAAAGCACTGCGTTGTGAGCCAAAATAATGCTGTTTGGCTTTGGATGGAAGGGAATTGACTTGCCAACATGGAAGGCAGTAGTACGTCATGCTACATTGTACAAGAGGTCCAGACAATCCATTGTCTGCACTTGAGCTCTCCTACACTAAAAGCACCTCCACTTCTACAGGGTCAATGATTTTGTCCTCTCCGTCCACACCGCTTTTAATTGACTGAGGGTCACCATCAGCCATCATCTGCTCGCCGGTGGGCGACTGGAATCCACTGTCCTCGCGCGAGTCTGTAGCCGGCGGGGGTGGTGAGGACTCACAATCCGATTCTACTGCAGAGACCTGGCCGATCGGCTCCCCATTGTCTTCCTGCACGGCTATCTCCAATTCCTCGATAGCGTTCTGGATGGCCGCCGCCTCCTCCGCTTGCCGCTGCTTATCTGGGTCCTGCTTCCTGTTTCTCACCAGCTGGTGGAGGATGGCCTGCGGTGACGTCTTATCCCGCAGAGATTTCCTGTCGGCAGCCCCGATAACGGTGGTCACATGCGTCACCTCCTCCTCCACCCCATCCTCCGAGATGACGGTGCCTATGGTCTTGTCCAGCCCATTGTTGATTTTGACATTCTTTTCCTCCTTCACTGGCACCACCATTTCCACCACCGGGTTAATCAGGTCCCTGATTTCAGTCACGCTGTCAGGAGACTTTGGATCTTCAAGTCGATCCTTTTCTTCATCTTCCTCCTCTTCTTCTCCATCCCCTTGCTGCTCCTCTTCCTCATGCTCAGGTGATTCATCCTCCTCCTCAGGAATCTGCTCCACCCCTGGAACCTCCAGGCAGGACTCGTAGGGCAACGGCATCCCTTCCACCTCTATCATGGACACCACCTGCTTGCGTTTCCTCTCAGAAGGCTTCGCTTCGTCTCCAGCAGCCACAGAGCCGTCCAGCCCATCGCCCCCAAATTTGGTGGCCCAGTCTACCTGCGGGTTTTTGCCGAGCAGGTGCAGGTTGGGGTCGCTGTTGGTGAGGATGATGCTGTCCCTGTAGAGGTTATGCCTCCTCTGCACAGCTGCCTCCTTCACAGCTGTACACGGACAAAAAACAAGTCACCACACCCCGGAAGCCACTCCAGCACATATCTAGAGGCTTTAGTTTTGTGGACTCTTACCCATCATTATGTCCTTGGAGACGGACTGCAGCACGACCTCCTCGAACATATTTTCCACGAGCAGAAAACGAGAGAAGTCCTCGAAGATGAGCTCCTTGAAGCGAGGCAGCTCCTGAAGTAAGAGGAAACGGAGCTAAGTCTCACAAACCTTTTAATATCCTATCATGTCATACAATTTTTATCCCCCACCGGTTGAAGCCCAAAGAGGTCGAAGATGAAGGGGGATTATGTTATGGGTCAGTCCATCTGTCAGTCCGTCACACTTCTGTGAAATCAATTCTTCCTACAGTTTTGGTCAGGTTGTTTTGAAACTTGGTACCATAGTTTGATACAGACTGATGATGCGCATATTGCAGTTTGGTTCTGATCGGATGATTTTTGCTGGAGTTGTAGCCCCTGACCTATGACCTCCTGTTTCACCTCACTTCATAGACAGTAACTGTCTTGTGAAATCAACTCCTACTACAGTTTTGTTCAGATTGTTTTGAAACTTGGTACCATGGTTTGATATACTCTGATGAGAGTGAAATTGCAATATGCATATCATCAGATGACCTTGAGGTCAAATGTCAGATTTTCCCTCAATCTTCTAAACACAATAACTACTGAAAGAAATGATGTAGGCTTTTCAAATTGACACAATAGTTGTATGTAATACACATCTTGGACGACTTATACCCTGACCTAACTATGGGTTTGGAGTCAAGGGGTCAAAGTTCACACTGCAGTTGTACTATGGTAAATGGTACATTTGCTATTACTATAAAATGAATAAAGCTAGGGCCAGCAAACCTGGTACACAGGTTCACCTTGGGATCTTGACCTCAGACTATGGATTTGGGGCCAAAAGATCAAAGGTCAAGGTTAACATTCCTTATGCCTTATTACTGTACAACGAGTAAAGCCCGGGGCCTTTTCTGGAGTTGCCCCGGGCGAGAGGCGACGAGCAGGGGTAGGTATTCTTGTATCGCCCCACCTTGCTGCCTCTATATTGGAGTTTTCCCCAGTGGACGAAAGGGTTGCTTCCCTACGCCTTCGGGTTGGGAAACGGGTCCTGACCATCATTTGTGCCTATGCACCAAATGATGTTTCAGAGTACCCACCCTTTTTGGAGTCTGTCACTGGGGTGCTGGAGGGTACTCCTCCTGGAGACTCCATTGTCCTACTGGGGGACTTCAATGCGCATGTGGGCAACGACAGTGAAACCTGGAGAGGGGTGATTGGGAGGAACGGCCTGCCCGATCTGAACCCGAGTGGTGTTCAGTTATTGGACTTCTGTGCTAACCACAGTCTGTCCATAACGAACACCATGTTCAAGCATAAGGGTGTCCATATGTGCACCTGGCACCAGGACACCCTAGGTCGCAGGTCGATGATCGATTTTGTTATCGTATCATCAGACCTGTGACCGTATGTCTTGGACACCCGAGTAAAGAGAGGTGCAGAGCTGTCAACTGATCACCACCTGGTGGTGAGCTGGATCCGATGGCAGGGGAGGAAGCCATTCAGACCTGGTAGACCCAAACGTATAGTGAGGGTGTGCTGGGAGCGTCTGGCTGAGGCCCCTGTCCGGGAGGTCTTCAACTCCCACCTCCGGAAGAACTTCAACCACATTCCGAGGGAGTCTGGAGACATGGAGTCTGAATGGGCCATGTTCTCCACCTCTGTTGTTGAAGCGGCGGCCCAGAGCTGCGGCCGCAAGGTGGTCGGTGCATCTCGTGGTGGCAACCCCCAAACCAAGTGGTGGACACCAGTGGTGAGGGGGGCCATTAAGCTAAAGAAGGAGTCCTATCAAGCTTGGTTGGCTTGTGGGACTCCCGAAGCAGCTGAGGTGTACCAGCAGGCCAAGCGGAGTGCAGCTCGGGTGGTTGCTGAAGCAAAAACGCGGGTATGGGAGGAGTTTGGTGAGGCCATGGAACAAGACTTTCGGTCGGCTTCAAAGAGATTCTGGCAAACTGTTCGGCGGCTCAGGAGGGGAAAGCAGCTCCCCGTCCACACTGTGTATGGTGTGGATGGGACACTGTTGACTTCAACTGGGGATATCGTCGGGCGGTGGAAGGAATACTTCGAGGATCTCCTCAATCCCACTGATACGCCTTCCACAGAGGAAGCAGGGTTTGGGGACGAGGGGGATGACTTGCCTATCACGGGGGCTGAGGTCGCCAAGGTGGTTAAAAATCTCCTTGGTGGCCGGGCCCCAGGGGTGGACGAGATTCGCCCTGAGTACCTCAAGGCCCTGGATGTTGTTGGGTTGTCATGGTTGACACGCCTCTGCAACATTGCGTGGAGGTCGGGGGCAGTGCCTTTGGCATGGCAAACCGGGGTGGTGGTTCCTCTCTTCAAAAAAGGGGACCGGAGGGTGTGCTCCAACTTTAGAGGGATCACACTCCTCAGCCTCCCTGGGAAGGTCTATGCCAAGGTACTGGAGAGGAGAGTCCGGCCGTTGGTCGAACCTCGGATTCAGGAGGAGCAATGTGGTTTTCGTCCTGGCCGTGGGACATCGGACCAGCTCTTTATCCTCTCGAGAATTCTTGAGGGTTCGTGGGAGTTTGCCCAACCAGTTTACATGTGTTTTGTGGACTTGGAGAAGGCATTTGACCGCGTCCCTCGTGGATTTTTGTGGGGGGTGCTTCGGGAGTATGGGGTATCGGGCTTGTTGTTACGAGCTATTCGGTCTCTGTACGACCGTTGTGAGAGTTTGGTTCGTATTGCCAACACTCAGTCGGAGTCATTCCCAGTGAGAGTTGGACTCCGCCAGGGCTGCCCTTTGTCACCGATCCTGTTCATAATTTTTATGGACAGGATTTCTAGGTGCAGCCAGGGAATGGAGGGTGTCATGCTTGGTGACCACAGGATCTCATCTCTGTTGTTTGCAGATGATGTTGTCCTGTTGGCTTCATCCAGCAATGACCTACAGCTCTTGCTGGGACGGTTTGCCGCTGAGTGTGAAGCGGCTGGGATGAGAATCAGCACCTCCAAGTCCGAGTCCATGGTCCTCAGCCGGAAAAAGGTGGATTGTCCTCTCCGGGTTGGGGACAGGCTCCTGCCCCAAGTGGAGGAGTTTAAGTATCTTGGGGTCTTGTTCACAAGTGAGGGGAAAATGGAGTGAGAGATCGACAGACGGATTGGAGCAGCATCTGCAGTGATGCGGACGTTGTACCGGTCTGTTGTGGTGAAGAGGGAGCTTAGTTCTAAGGCAAAGCTGTCGATTTACCAGTCAATCTACGTTCCTACTCTCACCTATGGTCACGAGCTTTGGGTAATGACCGAAAGAACGAGATCGCGGATACAAGCGGCTGAAATGAGCTTTCTCCGTAGGATTGCTGGACTCACCCTCAGAGATAGGGTGAGGGGCTCAGTCATCCGGGAGAGGCTTAGAGTAGAACCGCTGCTCCTCCACATTGAAAGGAGTCAGTTGAGGTGGTATGGGCATCTGATTAGGATGCCTCCTGGACGCCTCCCACTTGAGGTGTTTCAGGCACGTCCCACTGGGAGGAGACCCCGGGGCAGACCGTCTCCCAGCTGGTCTGGGAACGCCTTGGTATCCCCTCTGAAGAGCTGGAGCAGGTGGCTGGGGAGAGGGAAGTCTGGGCTTCTCTGCTTGAACTGCTGCCTCCGCGACCCGGACCTCCGGAAAAGCGGTAGAAGATGGATGGATGGATGGATGTTGTAAAGCTAGGTCTACCAAACTTGGTACACAGGTTCACTCTGTGACTCTGGAGTGTGACTGGTTTTGGGCTTGCAAGGTCAAAAGTCAACATCAAAATGCCTTATAAAGTATATCTCAACAACAAAGAAAGCTAGGGTCCCCAAATCTGGTACACAGGTTCACTCTGAGACCATAACCTCTGACTACAGGTTTGGGGTCAAAGGGTCAAGGTTAGCACTTCCTATGCTCTCTTACTATAGAATATGTAAAGCTCTCTAGGGTCACCATACTGACTACACAGGTTCACCTCAGGATCCTGACCTACAGCTATGGGTTGTATACTTTGTTGTATATTCGTGGATGATGGGCTTATCATGATTTGGTTCTGCCACACTAATTATACTGAAAAGTTGAAAACTGCTCTCCGTCAGTAAGTATTGGGATCTTTAAAGAAAATGGAGGCTGGGGATACTGCACTCACTTCAGAGTAGGGGTGTAACGGTTTTTGTATTTGTATTCGAATTTTTCGGTACGGAACCTTCGGTTCAGTGCAGAGGCGTACCGAGGTTCCACACAGACCATGTTGAGTGACGGACATGAAGTGTAAACTGCTTCGCACCAGACTTGTAGAGAAACCAGAGCTTGAAGACAGACCAAGGTAAGTGATTAAGACGAAAACAGCATCAGATATGCTTTTGGCAGTATGTTTACCTTGTTAACTCATTTGAAACAGCACCACACGAATGTGCAGCACAAAAAAAAAAAAAAAACTAGCACAGTACAAGCGCAGCTTCCAGCAGCATTTAGACGGCCTCTCCAGGGCTCTTCAGATTGAGCCAAAGCAATAACAAATGCCATTGGTGTTTTTAAAGCAGCGGATCTAAGGCCATATTCAGTCGATAAGAACACCAGGTTTAAACACATGCTGAAGGTAACTGAGCCCCAGTATGAAGTTCCATGTTGTGCCCGCTTCAGCCAGAAAATAATACCATCCTTTTAAGAACAAGCTAAATCTGTTAATGTAGACCAGTGTTTTTCAGGGGTGCCCTGGTATGTTCAGATTTTTGTGGGACATTATTTAATTTAACTTCTTAATTGTCCAAAAAATTGCAAATAATTTGCTGTTGTTGTGCATGGGTGCCTTCAGAACCTATGTACAGCAATGACAAATTATTGACCAGTTAACAAGTGAAATTAGATAATTTCCCACAGAAACCTGAACATACCAGAGCACCCTGGTTAAAAACACTGCTTCAGGCAATGAGGAACTTTAATTTCCTAAAAACAGAAGAATAATTCAGACTATTCAAACTTCTATTGCTACACTTGTCTGCATTGTTTATTTGCTAAAAAGAGAATTTGTTTTATTGTATACATTTTATTTATTGGAGAATTTACTGCTGGCAGTTTGCAGGGGTTTTTTGTCAAAGCTGTTCCCGCTTATACAAAAGATAAGCAGTTCTATGTTTTGCATTTTGTTTCCCTTACTGTACCAAAAATGAACCAAACCGTGGCCTTAAAATCAAGGTACGTACCGAACTGTGATTTTAGCGTACTGTTACACCCTTACCTCATAGTGCTCTTGTTTTGGTGGCGGTTGTCAAATCTAATCAATCATTAATTTATTTTCTAAGCTGCTTATCCTGTTTAAGGTCATGGGGGGCTGGAGGTGGGGTCACCCTGGACAGAGAGACAGCCACACACTCTTGTATTTTACACCTATGAGCAATTATTATTCTTTCGGCTCCTCCGTTTATGAATCGTCTGCCTCCATCTCACCCTATAGCTTGTCTCCTCTTCTGTAACACCAACCCTCTCCATGTCCTCCTTCACTACATCCATCAATCTTCTCTGTGGTCTGCCTCTTTTCCTCCTGCCTGGCAGCCTCATCTTCAGCGTCCTTTGTCCAGTATATCCACTGTCCCTCCTCTGCACATGTCCAAACCATCTCAGCCTTGCCTCTGTTTGTCTCCAAAGCGCTCAACCTGAGCTGTCCCTCTGATATGCTCATTTCTAATCCTGGCCCTCCCACTCACTCCCAATGAGAATATTAGCATCTTCAACTCCAGCTCTGAATGCTGCATGTTTGTCAGTGCCACCATCTCCAAACAGTAGAATCATAGCAGGTCTCACTACCATCTTATAAACCTTCCCTTTCATACTGACACTCATCCCCATCCACTAGATGGCAGTAATAAACCTTCATTAAATAGACTGAAGTGAATTTGATGATGGGTTTTTTTGCTGATGACCCTTGAGTTTGTCTGCTCCAAATGAACCAGTAATTAACTGTTATCAAGTATCACAATGCTGATGTCTCTGAATCGATACAGTATTGCCCCTATTTGTAACCAAAACCTAAGTTAAGGTCTGTCTGTCTGATTGTGAGCAGGGGTAGAGAAAAAGTACTGGGTGTATGGGCCTTGTTGGGGTGGCCATTGGGCTACAGATGAACCCTTTAGATTTTGGGGGGATCGGGATCAGTATGCAGATTCTGGATCACTTTTGTTAACATTGTGAGATAGGGTCTTGACGGAGGTATGTGCTCTCGGATCACCTCCAAAATCTGTTTCATCTGTAGCTCAATGGCCACTTTTGGTGGAAATTTCATCAAAATCCATCCAGTAGTTTTTGGGTAATCCTGTTAATTAACAAACAGGCAGACAAACTAGAGGGCACTCAGAGACCCCCCCCCCCCCCTCCATTAAGGAACAGGGGTAGGAGCAGGGGTAAGGACCCCCAGAGCCATTTTTGCCCTACCCCACTCCCACACACAGTATTTGATGAGTTGCACTCACAGGAGAACAGGACGGTGAGAGCTGCTGTAGCATGTAGGGGATGATGATCTGCAGCAGGGCCTCTCTGAAGAACTTCTTACGCACGGTGCTGCTGTCGTAGTCGTATTTCTGACAGGAGAACAAACACACACATGCAGAGCTCGGTCACAAATCTTTTAAGTACTGACAACACTCAATTTCTATTCCGTTTCTTTTCCATTGAATAGATTTTATCTGGCTGATTCAACCTTTGCTCTCCATTCACTTTGCTCCCTATGACTCTCCTGTGTCTATTTCACCTTGAGAACTCGGTCCTGGCATCTCTGGATGGTCTTGCACAGGTCTTCTTCTCCCTGGGCATCTAAAGATTGATTTAGCAGCTGCTCAAATGTGTACACGGCATTGTCCATTTGCTGTAAAATAAATAAAAATATTACAATAATCATGAGGCCAGCTGACGGCTAAATAGTTGCCTGGAGTAAAAGAGCAGTCATCCAAAAAAACCATACTTTACAAGTAAGAAAATGTCAATTGAAGTAGTGACCAACAATTTTACTCTGCATTTACTACTCTGTCCTAATCACATACACCCCTACCTTTCGGCTGCTCCCTATTCGGGGTCTCCACAGCAGAGCATGGGTCCACATATTTGATTTGGCAAGGATTTTCCTCCCCATTTTACCTGGGCTTGGGACTGGCACTGGATTTGTGCTTCCCCCTGTGGCTGGGTAACCAACCTTCCTCTCCCCATTCTATTGATGCTGAGCACCAAGCCAGAAGGTGGAAAGTACCATTTTTTTATGGTCCATAACCTGCCATGTGTGGGTCAGATGCTCTACCACTAGGCCACCACTAGGGATGTGCCATATTGTATCGTTCACGATAATACCGGTATAAATTTTGATATCGGTGTAAAAATGAATATTGTGATATTTGGGGTCTGTTACGCTGCCAACGGAAGTCACGTGTTACCATAGGAACGGGAAAAAAAACATGGCGCGGGAAGTGGTGCTCCATGTTTGGAACGTCTTCGTCTGGTTGTGAGAAAGTAATTTAGTTTTAAGGCCGTTTCAGACTGCTGCCATCTTTAAAAAAAAAATAAATAAATAAAAGACAAAAAAACAGTGCAGCGATGTGGATAATCTGCCCACATTTTTTTCTGCATGTCAACAACACCGCTTTGGGGAAAAGTTTTACTTCGCCCTGAAGTGGTGTTGCTGACGTCCGAAGTGTTCAGCGGTTTATTTTTGTTCCGTTGTGGCTGCTCCAGCGTAATTTATTCAACCAACCGAAAGGAAAAAAAACAAAACAAATTTATCACTTTTTGCATTTTTTCCCCTTGTAAGGCTCTATTTTATTGTACTTTTATTCTCAGAAATTTGTGAGGATTTTCTCATAAATTTTAGAGATTTGTGTGTGACTGTTTTACATCTACATTTGTTTATTTCATAGAGAAATTACTGTTGTTCTAATGAAACTGAACATGACAAAAATTGACTTTTTTTTCACACATATATTTTCAACTTTTACTCAAATGTGCATAGTGCTGGTCCCAAGCCCGGGTAAATGGGGAGGGTTGCATCTGGCTTAAAATCTTTGTCTAATCAAATATGGGAATCATTATGAATAAGACTTCCATACTGTGAGATGGAGGAAGATGATTCGCTCTGGCAATGCCGAAAGACGATTAAAGGCAGTCATTCCTGTCAATTATAGAATAAACAAGAACATCTCTAACCAGTTTTCAAATCGTTGAAATCTAAAGCAACTGAACGAGTACCACCAAATGAGCTTAAGTAAAAGTACAGGTTTTTCTTCAAAAATGTACTCGAGTAAGAGTAGAAAGTATCCTTCAATAACACCACTCACAAAAGTACAATTTAATAAGAATGTTACTCCAGTACATGTACTGGTTATGACCCTCCTCTGCCAGCAGGTGGCGGTAGAGGCCTTATCACGGACAGGACAGTCAGCTCCTGTGTGGTAAGCGTGCAGCTGCTTACCTGCCTCATGAGGATCTGAGCCCTGCTGACGAAGACAGAGGTGCTGGAGATGTCGAACCTCTGCTGCAGCCCCTCCAGGTTTAGCTCCTCCATCTTTTCGTAGCAGCTCTGCATCTTGACTGGGTGGAAGGCGAGCATGGACAGCTTCTCCATGTGCTGAGAGAGATGAATGAAAATCATTTTTAAAAACAAGTAAACTAGCACCAAAACAAACACTCTCCCAACTCACCTCTCCCAGCTTCTCTTTGCCCCCTTCGTTCAGCGAGTTCTTGCTCATCTCTACCATCTCCTTGAAGAAGACGTCCCTGACCTCAGCGAAGCCTCTGCTGGTGGGTTCCATCAGGGCCTCCAGGATGGAACTGATATAGGGCTGGATGTTGCTCTGCAAGAGCTGCTCTGCCTTTGGCAACACTTGAGCTGTGATCGATGGCCAAAGTGTCAGTCAGAACAGAACAAAAACAAAATACAGGCAAGGCCCTGACTTTCTATAGACTAGCTAAGAAGGTTGTTGCAACATTCTGAGAAATGGTTGGTATGTACATGAGAGGTGACATGTTGGTAAACAAACATCCTATTTCCACGGAAACTCTGTGCCCTTTATTTGCAACTATCTAGTGATGCAAGAACTTCTGAAAGTTTAAGAGAAAGTCAAAATGAGACGGGATTAGAGCTGTCAAATGTCTGCTTTACCCTCATGTAATCTGAAGCAGACGGCTGTTGGGCTGTGGGATAAAGTCAGAAATGAGCCACACAGTGCAGCTGTTGGAATGCAGTCCTTCCACTCACCATGAAAACGTGCACTTGAGAGAAATGAGCCGCCACTGCCATGCTCACTTTTGAGAGGGGAGCATACGAGTTCACGGCTAATAAAACCCTGCAAGAAATTCTAAGTGTTGTACAATTTAACCACAGAGTCAGGTTTGTAGTTACTTTATCTCGTTTGCTTAAGTTAGTTCAGCAAAACAACGGGTGCAACTTAAAATCTAAAGTAAAGATCCAATTAAAACTATGGAAAATACTTGCTTTAATTAGGGCCCGAGCCACTGACAACGTCAGTGGGCGAGAGCCCTATTGTATCTGCTGCGTTTATTCTTCTCTTTTGGCCTAAACAATCGCATTTTTGACCCTCTAAACGTTAACCAAAACACGATTTTATTTTTTTTTTTTTGCACACACCCCAGATCCCACTCTGAACACGTCTGTACATCAATATTCACAAAATTGTCACACCACCACCTACTGCTGACATGAGGTACTGCACAAAATTGTATCAACTTTCACGCAAAGACCGGTAGTCAGAATGACATGACATTTTCAGTGGTTTCTCAGAGCACATTGTATTACCCTCATTGGAAGTCACTTTTGTCCTGCGATCATCACAGTTGCCATGGAAACCCAATCCTTGCCATTCAGTACGTTTTTTACTTTGGAAGGCTGGGAAAGTCCAACAGTCATGAAATGGGGAACAGAAGTCAAGGTGACTCTCTTCTGTAGTCCAATATGGGTCTGCAACATGTACCTAACATATAAGCGCTGCCACGGCCACATGGTAAGTTTCCCTCCTGGCAATACGTCAGACAGCTGTAACTTGGACAAACTTTGTCCAATTTACCCCATAACTGCTACGATGGCTCTAAGGCCCGTCCCGCATGCTCCTGCATAAAAATGATTGACAAACATTATAGCACCACCTACTGCGCACAAGAAAGTATTTTGCCAAACAGTTTCCTTTATTATTAACGCAGCGGTTGCCGTGACAACGGGAAATTTGCTGGGTCCAATGGGCAGTGAGGGCCACGGGCGCGCGCGGGGAGGGGGGGGCGCTTACAGCTGCTTGCAGCTTTAATTAGATCTGAGGCTGGTAAGGGAATTGCAGAATTTCCTCTCCATTAATGCACATCACAGCCTCAGATCATTTGGGTGGAGAAGCCAGTCCACAGACCCGAGCCAAAATGAATATTTGTTGTGACCAGTGCAGTGGCCAAGTGGCAGAACAGTTGCCTCGCAACTGTTTGGTATGACCCAGCCAGGGCTTGAACCCACAACCTGAGACCATATAAAAATGGTACTTCCCTCCTTCTAGCTTGGTGCGTAGCGTAATAGAATGGGGGAAGGAAAGTTAGTCATGTTGCTCAATGGACTCGTGCTGTGTGGAAATATCTACAGAGTAAACTTTGCACATGTGGAGAATGTGCTGCAGTTCCCTTACTAACCACGGGTGTCACTAAAAACAAGGATTTTATCAGCTTAGGACAATAGTTCCCATCTGTGGGCTATATTAATCATATATTCCATAACCTACATATGTTGAAGCATGTGGGAATGTTTGGTGATTACATATGTAAGGCAACTTCACACCTCTGAAAGGACAAAGACTCTCAACCGCCAAGTGAAGAACAAAGACGTTCCCAGACACTGCGGTGGAGACCGGAGGAGCTACCCTCACCCCCCTAGGGCGAAGAGAGGAAGTACCAAGACAATGGGGGGATTAAGATAATGAGGGATGTCAGCCTTTGTTATGCATGTCTTTTGTTATGTGCAAGTATAAAGTCAGAGAGCCGGAGATATTCGGTCTCTTTTTCCTTCTGCTACCTCTGCACTAGATGAGACTTGTTAGGAGAGCTGATAAATAAACTTTGGTTTATATATCAAATCGCCTCATCATTTCAAGCTCTTCTACACTGGTGACCCCTGACGCGAGTATGGTCCTGAGGCGTTCCCCCGCGATCGACTCATCTGTGGCGACCCAGGCAGACGACAGCGCCCACGCAGACAGGGGAACAGATGGACGACTTTCCCCCCCAGCAGAAGGGATTGAGAGGGCTCAATCGAGCACCAGCACCACTGAGAGAGCTGAAGCAAGGCACTCTCATCCTGTGGGCACAGCAGTGATGGTCTACACGAATGCCGTCGCTGTCAAGCTGCCGGACTTCTGGCAAGAAGACCCCGCCTCGTGGTTTCAACAGGCTGAAGCCCAGTTTACACTGGCGGGCATCACGGCTGACGATACGAAATTCTACCATATCGTCTCCAAACTCGACGCCGCCACTTCGAGGTGTGTGTAGAGCATGATCCAGCGGCCGCCGGCCCAAGACAAATATGAAACACTTAAAGCAACCATCGTGGCAAATTACGTCCCTTCAGCTGAAGAGAGAGCCGAGAAGATCCTGGCGGTCTACGGCCACAGAGGGTGCAAACCTAAAGCCCTCATGGAAGATTTGCTACAGCTTAAAGAAGAGGACAACGACAACTTCCTCTTCCAATTCATATTCCTCAGCACGCTGCCGCCACACATGAGAGGGACACTCGCCAACATGAGATGCAGCACCCAGCAGGACGTCCGCGTGCTCGCCAACGAAGCTCAACGACTCGTCAACGCCTGCAGGGAACAGACACCCACAGCAGCATCCGCAGACTTCAACGCTGATGCCCAGAGCCACGGCGAGCCTCAACCCACGGAGCAGATCCAGCCCGCGGTGACAGCGACACGGCCAAAACGTAACGGACGGAGCGACGTCTGTTATTATCACCACCGTTTCGCCGAGAAGGCCCACAAATGCGTTCCCCCCTGCAAATTTACGATTTCGGGAAAACGCCAAAGCCGAAAGCCGTTAACGGCAGCGGTTCTCGGCGAGAAGAGTAAGCCGTTATATGTGACGGATGGACACACCGGCAAGCAGTTCCTTATTGACACAGGAGCTCAGCTGAGTTTCGTCATGCCCTCCCAAGCAGATCGAGCCATGGGCACCCGGGGCAACGGAGCGGTGGCAGCCAACGGCTCCAACGTTGACACCTTCGGCGAAAAGAGCCTGCACCTCCACATCCACGGCCGCAACTACAGATGGACATTTGTTGTAGCGGCGGTGAGGTTTAACTTGTTAGGCGCAGATTTTTTGTGTGCACATGGGTTATTAGTGGATATAGCGAATAGACGCTTGGTTAATGCACTGTCTTTTGCTTCTATTCCCTGCTCAGCCCGAGTTTCTCCACCACCTGTGCAGGCCAGCGTCACCACGGCAAGAGGTAAGTTTGAGCAACTCCTCACCCAATTTCCAGCACTCACAATTCCCAAATTCTCAGCCACTGTGGCTAAACACGGGGTTGAACACTTTATTCCCACAACGGGCCCACCCGTATTTGCCAAAGCTCGCCGCTTAGACGCGGCCAAACTCACCATAGCTCGGGACGAGTTTACTACCCTTGAAAAATTAGGCATTGTTAGACGCTCGAAGAGCCCTTGGGCCTCACCACTTCACATGGTTCCGAAATCCGACGGTTCTTGGAGACCGTGCGGAGATTACCGCAGATTAAACAATGCGACAGCGCATGACCGCTACCCAATTCCTCACATTCAGGATTTTTCACTGCATCTGGCGGGTGCGCGCATTTTTTCAAAAATAGACCTGGTCCGCGGTTATCATCAAGTCCCAGTTCGAGCAGAGGACATTCCTAAAACAGCGGTAATAACCCCTTTCGGCCTTTTTGAATTCCTGCGAATGCCTTTCGGCCTCAAAGGCGCCGCTCAAACTTTTCAGCGGATGATGGACGCGGTATTACGCGACCTTTCTTTTGTTTTCGTCTACCTCGACAACATGCTGGTAGCCAGCTCGTCTGAGGAAGAACACGAGCAGCACCTCACTACAGTTTTTCAGAGACTAGAAGAGCACGGGTTAATAATCAATCCAGCCAAATGCAAATTCGGTGTGTCACAAATTGATTTTTTAGGACACAGAGTCTCTCCGAACGGGGCAGTTCCACTTCCAGACAAAGTTCACGCGATAAAAAGTTTCCCACGGCCACAAACGGTCAAATCGCTGCAAGAATTTTTAGGAATGGTTAATTTTTACGACCGTTTCCTCCCCCACGCAGCTCAGCTCATGCAGCCCCTATATGACGCACTCAAAAAAAAGAAAGCTTCCAACGCAGTCGAATGGACCCCGGAGCGCGAATGCGCTTTCGCGGAAGTAAAGAGCGCTCTAGCTAACGCCACATTGTTAGTTCACCCCGATCCCTCGGCCCGCATTGCACTAACCACAGACGCTTCGGACCTAGCTATAGGGGCAGTTGTAGAACAACATGTCAGCGGGATCTGGCAACCTTTAGCATTCTTCAGCAAATCGCTAAACCAAACTGAGCGTAAATACAGCACTTTTGACAGGGAGCTGCTAGCGCTTCATTTATCCATCCGCCACTTCCAGTTCTGGTTAGAAGGGCGGAGTTTCACGGCTTTTGTAGACCATAAACCGCGCACCTTTGCTATGGCTAAAATTTCAGAACCATGGTCAGGCAGGCAACAAAGACAGCTAGCTGCGATTTCAGAGTTCACCACAGACATTCGACATGTGGCAGGCAAACTTAACGTGGTAGCAGACTGCCTCTCTCGCGCTGTGACATCACCAGAGCGCGAGGAGACAGATTATACTGCCTCAGCCGCAGAACTCTTCACTAACGCGGACACATACGCAGCACCTATCCATGCAGGGATAGATTATGCAGCCATGGCAGAGGAACAAAGCAGTGACGCGGACGTGCGCGCACTCCTGTCTGGACCAACAGGGTTAAGGCTGGAGAAAAAGGGTTTACGCGATGGCGTGCCCCCCCTAATATGTGATATTTCAACCGGCCGACCTCGCCCGTTAGTACCAGCTACATGGCGCCGCCGTATTTTCGACTCAATTCACTCCCTCGCGCACCCAGGTGTGCACGCCTCGGTTAAAATGGTCACCGAAAAGTTTGTGTGGCCAGGCCTGCGCAAAAACGTAAAAGAATGGGCAAAAACTTGCATTTCTTGTCAGCGCGCCAAAATACACAAACGCACAAAAGCCCCTCTGGAGCCTTTTCCAATCCCTGCTAGAAGGTTCGACCACATTCATGTCGACCTCGTGAGGCCACTACCTTCCTCCCAAGGTTTCACACACCTGTTAACAATGATAGACCGCACCACGCGCTGGCCAGAGGCAGTCCCTCTAGCGTCAACCACAGCAGAGGAAGTCGCTCGCATTTTTTTGACAAACTGGGTGGCACGTTTCGGCGTCCCATCAGACATCACGTCCGATAGAGGACCTCAATTTGTCTCAGAGCTCTGGTCAGCCATGTCCAGCAGCTTAGGGGCAACAATTCACCGCACCACCGCTTATCACCCTCAGGCTAATGGGTTATGCGAGCGTTTTCACAGGTCTTTAAAGGCTGCCCTCAGAGCCTCACTAACGGATACAAATTGGGTAAATAAACTTCCCTGGGTTTTATTGGGGTTGCGTGCTGCGCCCAAAGAGGATCTAGACGCCTCTCCAGTAGAATTAGTTTTTGCACAACCTCTCAGGCTCCCAGGTGAATTTTTACCAGAGAACCCAGAGCCAGAGCACCTTCCAGTCCCAAGGTTTTTAGGCAGCAACGGACCGGACTCTCTCCCCGGTCCAGCTCATCACTCCTTTCCACGGGTTTTTGTCCCTCAAGCTTTAAAGAACATTGAGTTCGTTTTTGTTAGGCATGAAGCTTTAAAACCAACTTTCCGCCCAGCATACGATGGGCCATTCAGAGTGCTGGAACATGGTGATAAACACTTTGTGCTTGATTTTGGGGATAGAAAAGAAACAGTCAGCATTGACAGACTTAAGCCTGCCTTCTTGTTGAAAGACGAGTCTGCACAGTTGGCGAGAGCACCTCGGCGGGGTAGACCCCCCCAAGAGAAAAGACTCAGCCCCCCTGCAGGGAACAATTAACCACTCTCCTTCCCACGCTGCAGATTCCTTACAAGAAGGTCCCAGCAGGACGCCTAAACGAACCCACAGCAGTTTTGGGAGAAGATTAAAACCCAGACAGCACAGGGACTGATGCAAACTACTCCACAGTTGTTCACTGATTGTGCTGCAACAGTTTAGGACTGACTTATGATTTTACTATGCTGTTATGATTACCACTGAACTCTTAGGGGCATGGCTGCTGGAAAGTTTCTTCTGTGGCAAGAGATGTAACACTTAGTATGTCATAGTAATTATCTTAGACTGTGAATTTTTCTATTGTCCTTTCTTAGTCGTTTGGGGGGGGGCTGTGGGCTATATTAATCATATATTCCATAACCTACATATGTTGAAGCATGTGGGAATGTTTGGTGATTACATATGTAAGGCAACTTCACACCTCTGAAAGGACAAAGACTCTCAACCGCCAAGTGAAGAACAAAGACGTTCCCAGACACTGTGGTGGAGACCAGAGGAGCTACCCTCACCCCCCTAGGGCGAAGAGAGGAAGTACCAAGACAATGGGGGGATTAAGATAATGAGGGATGTCAGCCTTTGTTATGCATGTCTTTTGTTATGTGCAAGTATAAAGTCAGAGAGCCGGAGATATTCGGTCTCTTTTTCCTTCTGCTACCTCTGCACTAGATGAGACTTGTTAGGAGAGCTGATAAATAAACTTTGGTTTATATATCAAATCGCCTCATCATTTCAAGCTCTTCTACACCATCCATCCATCCATCCCCAGACCCCACCACCACCAATACCTGCACACATGGAACAAAAATGCATGTGTTCATTGTAAATCTGTATATGCAAAACAATAAATATGTTTTAAGTAGGGCTGTACTGAAATACTAAATGATTTGGATATTAGTTTGTAACCTTGGTGTTCGGTTGTCAAATTTTCCATTTTTACCTTTACCAGAAAAAGGGAAAAAACATAAATTCACAGTAAAAAGTACCAACCTGATGATAAAACCACAAAATTTACTCAAAAAGGGAAATTTAAATGAATATATGCAAATATGAGAAGATTCAAATTTACACGACAAAAAAATGAGGAAAAAATGAAAATTTAAAGTATTAAGCGGCAGAAATTAACAAGGGAAAAAATGTATATAAGAAAAAAATTAGTAAATTTATGAGAATCTGTCTCATTAAAACAGTGCTTCTCAATTATTTTTTGCAAAGCCCCCCCTAGGAAAGAGAAAATATTTCGCGCCCCCACCAACTCGCCGCAGTGACTATAAATAAGATCATTATCTATAAAAATTGTATAAGTATACCTAAAATTGTATCCTTTTTAACATTAACAAAAGAAAAAAGCAATATAAATCAACTTTGAACAAATATTAACTTTATTATGCCACACAGAAACCCTGTTATAGTCTAAAACAGAAAAAAAAACTTAAAGTGCATCAAAGTGCCTGAAATAAAAAATATGTCAATCCTTATTTAAACTAGAAACATTTTTGACCAACTGAACCATTTGATGCTGAGAAAAATAATTCAATCAATAAATAATATTAAATGTAAATTGATCTGGAACATTAACACAGGAGTACCAATATATTTAACATTTTAGTCTGAAGAAAAAGGTAGAAAAAGGCAGTATCAACTCCTCTGCAATTGTGTGGGGGTTTTTGCACTGCGCAATTTGGTACGCCACTTTAAATGATGCTGAAAGTGCTCGCTGGTTTACTGATGTAGCGTTCACAAAGCGGGATGATTGTTGGCCGTACTCCGCACGTTTTCGCTGAAAAAAATCAAGCGGCTTATCAACGTGTTGAGGATGTAATGTCTGTAGGTGACGTCTTAATTTATTTGGCTTCATGCTGTCCGCTGCCAACACTTTCAGACACAGTAAACACACCCGTCTTTCCTCGTCTCCCACCGTAGTCACAGTGAAGCCAAGCGCTAGATAAGCTTCGTCATATTTCCTCGTCTTAGCTTTTGGGAGACTTTCATTTGTCGCTTTACCTCTGTCTCTCTCCGCCTTTCTTTTCGTTACTGTTAAATATTTCTCCATGGTGTCTCTCGAGGGGTTTGTTGACAGCAATTTAAAAAGTTTTAAACTCCCGCACAGACTTTGACAATGAGAACGCCACTGCACCACCTGCTGCCGTGGATGTGCAATTACACTTTACACGGCAAAAGCAAAGCCTGTTCCCCGGGGTCACACACGCCCCCCCCCCCTGGCATCGCATCGCGCCCCCCACTATTTGAGAAGGACTGCATTAAAACAAGAGGTGTAGATTAATGAAAAAAAAAGTTGAAAATTTACATGGAAAAGTTCCAAATTTGTAAGAAAAGCCACATTTCTGAAAAATGTTGATGCAGTCCATTAAGGGGAAAAAAAACTGTACAGAATATTCAGATGCATGTTATATACTGTATGTTCTCAATCGCTGCACTGCAGATTTCCAAAAAAGCCAAAACAAAACAGAAAAAGTACAAACATTTTAGAAAAAATGGCAAATTTATGTGGAAAAACTAAAAATTTAAAGAAAAAAAAAATTGCAAATTTGCAAGAATAAAGTTGCAAATTCAAAAGAAAAATAAATTTAAGGGTAAAAAAAATGATTTTTGAAAAAAAAAAAACTATTGCTAATATTAACAGCCTAGTTTGCTTTTATAGCTGCTGCTTTACCTTCATTTTAGGTAGGGATGCACCGATGCTGAAAATAATAAGTCGGCTGATAGCCAATATCTGATACCAGTTGTTTCTTTATTGTTTTCACCGATTCCATCTTTAAATAATTTAAAATGGTTCAGTCCAAGATATTTTCATAATTTGCAGCTGTAGTCTAGTGTTCCCTGTTTCAGGGCAAAATCAATGCCAAACAACTATGACACAAAATAAAAATATCTGATATCTGGCTGATATCTTATTTGCCAATAGCTGATATAGGTCAGTAAGCTGAATATCAGCTGATACAGATATATCAGCCAATATATCTATGCATTCCTAATTTTAAAGTTTGAATATGTTTTACAAATAAATAAATGCAAATTTGGGGGACAAAAATAGTGCAAAATGGCTCCTTCTGTGATTGACGCAACCGACCGACTAACAGGGTAGTAAAAAGCAGCAGGAGGTTCAGTTACAGAGGAACGACCTCGCCTGTTCCCAGCCTCATGGGAAACTTGAACACACTGATCACTTCTCCATGCCAACAATCCGTGAGCCAGCGAAGCCTCAGCCACGTCTGACGGAGGCAAACGACGAGCGAACAATGGAGCGTGCGCCCGAGGTCCACAGGGTAACGTTACACGCCACAGCGAGCTCCAAGTCGACCATTGTGCTTTGTGTGCTGTTTGGACACGTTTGTGCACACAGGCAGAGGTGAGGTAAAATTTCAGGAGAGGGTCAGGTATTTTTTTGTTTTTTTGTGGCAAAATAAAAGTTGTTGCATTAGGGGCATCACAGGATACTGGTGCTCACAACAACTGATATTTAAAACAATATTGTGTCAATACTAGGGATGCATGACAGTTAATTAAAATGAATCATTTTTGTTTACAACCGATAAAATGTAACGGCGGAGACTTCAAGAGTGATGCGCCGCTGCTGAGCGAGCGTAAGGAGGAACAACATATCTACTGGCTGGAATTTATTTAAAGGTAATTTGCTCTACAATAGTTATAGGAGGAGCAAAAACACATTTAACAGTTCAGACTTAATTTCTCATCTGAAAAGCCGTCATCCGTACCATTACGAGGAATGTATGATGCTTAAAAGGGAGAAAAGCACAACAGTGACCGTGACCATCTGAGGGCCAACGGCATCGCTCAGAAACTTCTGGAGTTTATCGCTGTTGAAAATCAGCCGTTTTCAGTTGAAGATGTCGGGTTGAGCAGCTCTGTGGACTTCAGGCAGCCTCATTACATGATGCCCCATCACAGGTAGTTTTCAGATGTGGCCTCACCAGAGTTCCAAGCTGTAATTTGTAGCAACATCACATATTGAAATGGTTGTAAGTTTGAAAAAGTCGAGATGCTGCTTAGCAGTCTCCAATTTTGAAGTGATATGTTTGATTCAGTTTATATGATGCTGAGTTTAAGTCTGTAAAGCACGTGCAGCCTTTTTTCTGCTTCTTTATTCACTAGTGTAAAATATTACACTGACTATGTTGGTGAGAATTGTTTTAGTTCCTCTACAGCTGTACAGTGAAAGCACTTTATTTCCACATGATCCCTGTGGACAGATGACATTTATTGACATGTTTCCTCTTGCCCTGGCTGTGGCTGTTGTAATGAAAGTCACAGTAACAGTATCCTCCAAGCCTGTTAAAATGAGGAAGTTTACAGTTCTGTTGAACATTCATTCATTCACTCATTCATTCATCTTCTTCCGCTTAATCCTTTTCAGGTCGCGGGGGGGCTGGAGCCTATCCCAGCGTCTTTGGGCGAGAGGCGTTAGAAAATAAATTACCCACTTTTATTTTCATATTAAGTTGAGGTAGTTATCTTATTTTCCCTGAGGAATGTGTCTTTATAAGCTAATCATCATTGTAAGAGAAAGGAGATGTAACTAGATCAATCAGCAAAAACAACAGTATTTTCAAAATGTCGGCATAGCGATTAACCCCCCCCCCCCCAAAAAAAAATCTAATATTGTGCATCCGTAGTTAATACACATGATAATATTGAGTAAATTATCCATCATCTATTAAATTATTTTCTTTTTTTTGTGCCCTGCCTCAACATAGAGGAACATAGAAGATGGAACAGGTATAGTTGCCAATTGTGCTTGTTTCCAATGATTTCTGCCAGTAGAAGGGAGACTCGATGCAATACTATGAATATGGAAATCTGAAATTGAGGCCTGTCATGATAATTACTATATTATTATTCTTCTTTCAGCTGCTCCTTTTAGGGGTATCCACAGTGGATCATCTGCCTCCATCTCACCCTAACCCTGGCAACTTCGTCTGTAACTCCTCCTTCACTGCATCCATGAATCTTCTTTGTGAGCTTCCTCTCTTCCTCCTGCCTGGCAGCTCCATCTTCAACATCCTTTGTCCAATATATCCACTATCCCTCCTCTGCACATGTCCAAACCATCTCAGTCTTGCCTCTCTTACTTTGTCTCCAAACCGCTTAACCTGAGCTGTCCCTCTGATATACTCATTTCTAATCCTGTCCCTCCTAGTCACTCCCAATGAGAATCTTAGCATCTTCACCTCTGCCACCTCCAGCACCACCTCCTGTCTTTTTGTCAGCGCAACTGTCTCCAAACCATACATCATAGCGGGTTTCACTACAGTCTTGTAAATCTTCCCTTTCACTCTAGCTGCAACCCTTCCGTCACAAATCACCCCTGACATTCATCTCCACCCATTCCATCCTGCCTGCACTCTTCGTCACCTCTCTTGTGCATTTTCCATTGTTTTGGATGGCTGACCCCAGGTATTTAAACTCATCTACCTTCACTACCTCTACTCCTTGCATCTTCACCATTACACCTGCCTCCCTCTCATTCACATTCATGTATTCTGTCTTGCTTGTACTGACTTTCATTCCTCTTCTCTCCAGAGCATGCCTCCACCTCTCCAGGTTCTCTTCCATCTGCTTCCCACTCTCACTACAGATCATAATGTCGTCTGCAAACATCATGGTGCACGGAGAATCCTGTAGGACCTCATCTGTCAGTCTGTCCATCACCATGGCAAACAAGAAGGGGCTCAGAGCTGATCCCTGATGTAACCCCACCCCTGCCTTCAATCCATTTGTCACTCCTACAGCACACCTCACCATCATCTTTCTGTCCTCATACATGTCCTGCACCACCCTCATATACTTCTCTGCCACTCCTGACTTTCTCATACAGTACCACACTGTAATGATAATTACTGTATCAACTTGTGTAAAAAATATTTATGGAGTTCATTTTCATACTTATTGTATACCATTGTTTATACTGAAATGAACTGCCTTCATGTTCTTCCTCTCCATTTTGTTTGATTCTGGGTGTTCAAATCAGTTTCGCTGCCATCTACTGTGTGGGCATACAAAAAGCAATTGTTTGTTGCAGTGCTGAATATTGTTAAATAAAACTTGAATACTCTTTAAATGAATGTAAACATAACAATAACAGTATATCCATGGCTTAAAATGGTCTTTGCAGCATCAGCAATATTATCATGATCATTTCTGGGACAATTTATCATCCAAAACGATTTGTTATTGTTATAGGCCTAACGGAATTTTAAAGCCTCGAGCCACAGCAGCCATCTGCTCCAACACTGAGGGGAAAATTGCTCCTGAATGAGTATGGCTCCAACCATTAAAATATTATCCAATCAGGAGCATGGTATCTACAGCTACAGTATAAGGAAGTTACATTTAAATTTTTCATCAACTTTTTTTAAGGCCACTAAAAAAAGTTGCAAATTTATAGAAAAAAGAAGTTCACAAGAAAAAAAACCCCCACATTTTTGAGAAAAAAGTTGCAAATTTCACAGAAAATAATGCTAATTTGAGAGAAAAGTAACCATAAATTTATGACAAAAAACCCACAAATTAATTAGAAACAATAGTACAATTATGAGGCGAAAAATACAAAATTTTAAAGAAGTCATAAAAAAACCCTCATTTAATAAAATCCCAAATAATCCTCGAAAAAAGATTCAAATTTCTAAGAATGTCACCTCGTATCTTGCTGCTGACGTGCTCTTTAGATGTGATGAGCTGATCCATGTCCGTCCTCAGCCGGGCATCCAGCTGGGCTCTCTGCGCCTCGCAGGCTTCCACCAGAGCCAGGTGCTGACCGGTGGTCTGCGCCAGCACCTGTCTGTACACGGCATCAGAGATCTGGAGGAGACGGAGGGAGTTTGCTGAGAGCAGAGAAGGTGTGAGCCCGTTTGTTTTTGCATCATGCAGACTGAAGGGAACTCACCAACATCCAGTTCCTCTGTCTCTGCTGCATCTTCCCCTTCAGCCGTGGGCCGATCACGTTCCTCAGTTCACAGTGGAGCCGCTCCATAACAAGATTAGCCAGAATCTGTACACACATCATGGAGCATTTATGTCCACAGTACCAATGATTATGGTGTGTTTTATGGCCTTTTAGTTGTATTTGATTAGCTGGTAGGTAAAATAACCTCTGCTCAATATAAAGATACAGTGGGGGCAACTGAGGTCACTGAAAGCTGGGCGGAGCTGCCCTAACAACGGACACAAATACAACCCTAGCCCCCCTGTAAGCTTGTTACTATGCTGAACAGTTGGTGAAACATGTTCTTTTTTTTGCCCTTTATTTTTCTGTATATCACCTGTGCCAGTCTACTGATATCGATGGAAGAGGATTAGGACCACTGACCAAGAAAAAAGGGGGGGCGGCATTAGTTTTTCACAATTCAGAGAAAAAAAAAGTCTCAGAATTCTGACTTTATTCTCAGACTTTATTCTGACTTTATTTTCAGAATTTTTTTTTCTCAGAATTCTAACTTTAATCTCTCAGAATTTAATCTCTTTACCCTTAGCATAGAGACACCCACAGAGACTCTGTGACTATTTTGATGAAAAGCTGTCACACAAATTTTCTGAATATTTCCAAAATTCCTGTGACAGGAGAGCGAGGCCCTGCAACTCACGAGAGGAACTTGTGAAACCCAGTTTTGGAAACTCCCTCGAGAATGCCGTTCTCCAACTAGCCGCAAGCTGTCGCAACCCAGTGAGATACTACCCGAAAATAATGTTTTCAAAATCATTTTCATGGTCCCTTGACCTTTGACTTAGTGCTGTTGGAGGTGATGAAGGCCCGCTCAGGCTAAGATGGAAGTGAAATTCACTATGTAACTTTTCTACTCCTGGTAGAACAATGAAACGACTACAACTGGCAGTTCCATTAGCCAATAACAGGGTGCTTTCTTTGTTGGAGGCTAAAGTCACACCCTATGATTGCCTGATGGTGCTGTGAAGCACAGGCCCACTCAGGCTGTGGTGGCAGTGGCATTCACCTGGTGACACACCATCAAAATGATTTTGGAAATGTCATTGAAAATCTTACATAGTGTTGCTTTAAAATGATAGAGACACAACTTAAAATTCTACACAGACTCGATTGTACTCCACTACTGAGGGCAGGACTCTTCCATGGATCGCTACCTTATTGTGGTGGAGGGGTTTGCCTGCCCTAATGATCCCAGGAGCAATATTGGTGGCAGCTTGTGCCTGGTAGGGTCTCACATGGCAAACGGAGCCAACAGATCCCCATGAAAGTTACATCAAGGACTCGGTGTACACACTGAACCACACAGGTCCGCCTTCCAGTGGGCTCACCACCTGCAGGAGGGAACATGGTGCTATGTGAACCAGGCAGCAGTCTGTCTTCTCTGCTTGGACTGCTGCCTCTGTGACCCGGACCCCCGGATAAGTGATAGAAGATGGATGTATTGAGGAAAGGCTCGGTCTAAGTGCTCCGAACAGTATGCTTTGTAACTGTGAGACTGACAGATTTGCACATACTGTATGTTGTGGAAATCTGTTAAGATACATTTTGATTTAATATGAAACATGAAGTGATCATTTTAACAGGACATGATTTTGTGCTTTCACCCTTTCAGTGTACTGTTGCAACTGAAATGGACAGTGAAGGGTCCATCCATCTTCTACCACGTTTCCAGAGGTCCAGGTCGCGGAGGCAGCAGTTCAAGCAGAGAAGCTCAGACTTTCCTCTCCCCAGCCACCTGCTCCAGCTCTTCAGAGAGGATACCAAGACGTTCCCAGATCAGCTTGGAGATGTAGTCTCTCCAGCAAGTCCTGGGTCTGCCCCGGGGTCTCCTCCCAGGGGGACGTGCCCGAAACACCTCAAGTGGGAGGCGTCCAGGAGGCATCCTGATCAGATGCCCATACCACCTCAACTGGCTCCTTTCAATGTGGAGGAGCAGCAGTTCTACTCTGAGCCTCTCCCAGATGACTGAGGTCCTCACCCTATCTCTAAGGGTGAGTCCAGGGATCCTACGAAGAAAGCTCATTTCAGCCACTTGTATCCACGATCTCGTTCTTTCGGTCATTACCCAAAACTCGTGACCATAGGTGAGGGTAGGAACGTAGATTGACTGGTAAATTGACAGCTTTGCCTTAGAGCTCAGCTCCCTCTTCTCCACAACAGACTGGTGCAACGTCCACATCACTGCAGATGCTGCGCCGATCTGTCTGTCAATCTCTCACTCCATCCTCTCCTCACTCGTGAATAAGACCCCATGATACTTAAACCCCTCCACTTGGGGTAGGAGCCTGTCCCCAACCCAGAGAGGACAATCCACTTTTTTTCCAGCTGAGGACCATGGACTCGGACTTGGAGGTACTGATTCTCATCCCAGTCGCTTCACACTCAGTGGCAAACCGTCCCAGTAAGAACTGTAGGTCATTGCTGGATGAAGCCAGCGGGACAACATCATCTGCAAACAACAGAGATGAGATCCTGTGGTCACCAAGCATGACACCCTCCATTCCCTGGCTGCGCCTAGAAATCCTGTCCATAAAAATTATGAACAGGATCGGTGACAAAGGGCAGCCCTGGCGGAGTCCAACTGTCACTGGGAATGAGTCCGATCAAGTGTTGGCAATACGAACCAAACTCTCACAACGGTCGTACAGAGACTGAATAGCTCGTAACAAGCCTGATACCCCATACTCCCGAAGCACCCCCCACAAAAAACCATGAGGGACACGGTCGAATGCCTTCTCCAAATCCACAAAATACATGTAAACTGGTTAGGCAATCTCCTACAAACCCTCAAGGATTCTCGAGAGAGTAAAGAGCTGGTCCGATGTGCCATGGCCAGGACGAAAACCACATTGCTCCTCCTGAATCCGAGGTTCGACCAACGGCCGGACTCTCCTTGCACCTTGTATCTTGGCATAGACCTTCCCAGGGAGGTTGAGGAGTGTGATCCCTCTAAAGTTGGAGTACGCCCTCCGGTCCCCTTTTTTGAAGAAAGGAACCACCACCCCGGTTTGTCATGCCAAAAGCACTGCCCCCGACCTCCACGCAATGTTGCAGAGGCGTGTCAACCATGACAGCCCTACAACATCCAGGGCCTTAAGGTACTCAGGGCGAATCTTGTCCACCCCCGGGGCCCAGCCACCAAAGACATTTTTAACCACCTTGGCGACCTCAGCCCCTGTGATAGGCGAGTCGTCCCCCTCGTCCACAAGCCCTGCTTCCCCTATGGAAGGCGTATCAGTGGGATTGAGGAGATCCTCGAAGTATTCCTTCCACCACCCAACGATATCCCCATTCAAAGTCAACAGCGCCCCATCCGCACCATACACAGTGTGGACAGGGAGCTGCTTCCCCGTCCTGAGCCGCCGGACAGTTTGCCAGAATCTCTTCGAGGCCGACCAAAAGTCTTGTTCCATGGCCTCCCTGAACTCCTCCCATACCCGGGTTTTTGCTTCAGCAACCACTTGAGCTGCACTCCGCTTGACCTGCCGGTACACCTCAGCTGGAGTGCCACAAGCCAACCAAGCCTGATAGGACTCCTTCTTCAGCTTAATGGCCCCCCTCACCAGTGGAGTCCACCACTTGGTTCGGGGGTTGCCACCACGAGATGCCCCAACGACCTTGCGGCTGCAGCTCTGGGCCACTGCTTCAACAATGGAGGTGGAGAACATGGCCCATTCAGACTCCCTAGGAATGTGGCTGAAGTTCTTCCAGAGGTGGGAGTTGAAGACCTCTTGGACAGGGGCCTCAGCCAGACGTTCCCAGCACACCCTCACTATACGTTTGGGTCTACCAGGTCTGAATGGCTTCCTCCCCTGCCATTGGATCCAACTCACCACCAGGTGGTGTGCAGTTGACAGCTCTGCACCTCTCTTTACCCGAGTGTCCAAGACATACGGTCGCAGGTCTGATGACACGATAACAAAATCGATCATCGACCTGCGACCTAGGGTGTCCTGGTGCCAGATGCACATATGGACACCCTTGTGCTTGAACATGGTGTTCGTTATGGACAAACTGTGGTTAGCACAGAAGTCCAATAACTGAACACCACTCAGGTTCAGATCGGGCAGGCCGTTCCTCCCAATCACCCCCTTCCACGTTTCACTGTCATTGCTCACGTGCGTATTGAAGAGCCCCAGTAGGACAATGGAGTCTCCCAAGAGAAGCACCCTCCAGCACCCCAGTCACAGACTCCAAAAAGGGTGGGTACTCGGAACCATCATTTGGTGCATAGGCACAAATGGTGCGGCGGCATGAAATAAAGCGGCGTTGTTGGAGGTTTTAAGTAGAGTTTATTATATCATACCACCGTCACGGGATCCCCTCTCCAGTCCAAGTGTGTGCAGGCCGGAGCGGGATCCTCTGGCTCTCAGAGAAGGAGAGGAGAGGCGGACACGTGTGTGTCCTACAGCAGAGGTTGAGAGTGAGAGAGAGCATGGATTTCAGTCAGCTTAAATACCAGTTACAAACAATGCATGAAAGGCATTCACAGCAGGGAGTATGGCATTTGCATTTGAGAGGCATACATCACAATAGGCAGATTTGCTAGACTGTGCTCTAGGTGCAGAACAAAGGGGTTAACAGGCACATCTACATATTGATCTGAGTCTCTAGGTCACCGTAAGGACAGGACGCATGAACACAATACATGAAAGGTGACATTATCACAGTAGTGTAGCGGAAAAAACCAGGAGTAGCGAGTCGTCTGTCCTTAGTCTGTTTGTGGGGGTTTTCCCAAACCGCCACAGCTCCCCCCCAGAGGGCTCGGCAGGTGGTCGAGACCTCGATGATGAGACCAGAGTAGGCCAAGCTCCAGCCTCTCTCCAGGAGACTGGTTCTGGAACTGGAGCTGTGTGTTGAGGTGAGGCCGACTATATCTAGCCGGTATCTCTCAACCTCATGCACCAAGCTCAGGCTCTTTCCCCACAAGAGAGGTGACATTCCACGTCCCAAAAGCCAGTTCAGGAAGCTTGGGATCAGACCACCTTTGACCGCTACCTGATCCACATGGCACCGGACCCCCATGATCCCTCCTGCAGGTGGTGAGCCCACTGGAGGGCGGACCCATGTAACTCCTTTGGGCTGAGCCCGGCTGCATCCCATGGGCAGAAACCCAGCCACCAGACGCTAGTCATCAAGCCCCTCCCCCAGGCCTGGCTCCAGGGTGGGGCCCCAGTAACCCCATACTGGGTGGGGTACACTGAATCTTTTTTTCTAGTATTTATCATGAGAGTCTGTGGGATCGTTCTTAATCTGGCCCTTCACCCAGGACCCGTTTGTCTTGGGTGACCCTACCAGAGGCAAATTGCCCAGGACAACATAGCTCCTGGGATCACTCGGGCACGTAAACCCCCCACCACGACAAGGCGATGATCCACAAGGGGTGGACAGTGAAGGGTACAAACTGAAATTCTTTAACACATAGCTAGAAAGATTATTCTCAATTTCTGGAAATCCAACAACAGCCCTACACTGGAGGACTGGTATGAGGAGGTCCCGAGAATACTTCTCATGGAAAAATTGATGTATGCTGTCCATGACAATGCCAAGGGTTTTACTGAGATAAGACAGCCTAACCTGATAATGTGGATTGGCTGAGGTGGACTTTGTGCAGCAGGTTGATAGTTTTCTGGTGCTCACTGTAGTCCATCAAGAACTCCTGACAGCCTGGTGATAAGGGTGGCTGGCTGGGTTCAGTTTTTCCTTCATACCTGCTGTTAGCAGGTGAGTTCAACTTCGTGCAGATCTGTGCAAACCTGACTTAAAGTGGCACATTATCAAATCAAATCAAACTTTATTGTCATATTGGTGTACATACAACTGTAGTGCAGGCAAGATGAAATTGCGTTTCTCTCGGCATCCATATAAATAGAAGCAGCATGATATAAGACACACTCACACATATCTTCACCCCCCCCACCTCCCATCCATTCACACAAACTGAATGGTAATTTTATGGTATCAAAGTAGTACATGCTGGTTAGAAATTTTTGTCCAACTTAAGCTGACACTGCAAAACAACACCGAGTCACATGAGCTTAAAACCTTATGGGAGCAAGTCGGCTTCAGTCAGATCTTGCAGTTGCTTCAGATCTGCTGCAGCAGCTTGGATCCACCAAATGAAGGACTGTCACATTTAGTTTATCCAGCACAGGTATTAGATGTCCCAGACTTAAATGGTAAAAACATGGATTCTTTAAAAAAAAATTGAATCTGAAAAATAAATGTAATTGTTTAAAGAGACTAGAAACATTTTTATGTTCTACATGTAACCAATGTGGCTTAAATGCACTTAATTTAATTTCTAAGGTGAATTAGATTAAAAACAAATAAACTCAGGTTTTTGATTCCATATTTCATTTGAATAAAAACTGGTGGGACTTTTTTTGTTAGAACGAATGTATCACATAAACAATCTTCCTATTCAGTTATCAAATTTCCATAAACAGGTTGATTGTTGGCTTCATATTTCCAAACATTTTTCTTCACACAAACATAATTTGCAACAACTGATTTACAGGTAAGTCTATATATATTTGGACACGGACACAAGTTCTGTTATTTTAGCTGCTTACCAAAACGTATTAAAAAAAGTGTTATATAATCAATATGTGCTTAAAGTGCAGACTCAGCTTTAATTTGAGGGTATTCACATCCAAATTGGAGTTACAGTTTTGGAACTGTAACCATTTTTATCTCCTTTTAGGGACTCAAAAGTAATTGGACAAATTAACATTACCATAAATAAAATGTTCATTTTTAATACTTGAGAATTCTTTGCAAGTAATGACTGCCTGAAGTCTGTAACCCATGAACATCACTAAACGCTGGGTTTCCTCCTCTGTGATGCTTTGCCAGGCCTTTACTGCAGCTGTCTTCAGTTGTTGCTTGTTTGTAGGCCTTTCTGCCTTTAAAGTTTTGTCTTAAGCAAGTGAAATGCATGCTCAATCGGGCTGAGAGCTGGTGACTGACTCGGCCATTACAGAATATTCCACTTCTTTGCCTTAAAAACTCCTGAGTTGCTTTCACAGTACGTTTTGGGTCATTGTCCATCTGTACTGTGAGGCTCTGTTCAATCAACTTTGCTGCATATGGCTGAATCTGAGCGGACAGTATATCCCTGTACACTTCAGAATTCATCCCGCTGCTTCTGTCTTCTGTCACATCATCGGTAAACAGTAGTGACCCAGTGAAATTGGAAGACATGCATGCCCATGCATCACACTGCCTCCACCAGAAGATGTGGTGTGCTTTGGATCATCAGCCATTCCAAGCCTTCTCCAGACTTTCTTCTTCCCATCATTCTGGTACAGGTTGATCTTGGTTTCATCTGTCCAAAGAATGCTGTTCCAGAACTGGACTGGCTTCCTGAGATGTTTGGGTTTTTTTTTTTTGGCAAAGTCTAATCTGGCATTTCTATTTTTGAGGCTGATTAGTGGTTTGCACCTTGTGGTGAATCCTAAACCCTCCCACACTGGAAGATACTGTGAGAAGTAGAACTTGGAAAAGCTGCTAGCTTGTACATTTTGCAAATAAAACAAATTTGCAGTGGGGGTTGAATAATTTTGATGGCAACTGTACAAAGGATTCCTTTTGCAACAATTTGGCTGTAAAAACACACTACACAAACACAACGCAGCAATCAGTTTTGTTCTTTAAGAGGAATGTGTTGCAAGTGTTTTTGAAATTTTACATTTAACCTTTGGACTTAGACAAGCCTATCATGCCTAGATTAAAATGATCCAGTAAAATTACTATATTTTTCTCTCTCGTTGGATTTTCTCTGAGGTTAAAAACAGCTGCTGCTGCTTCCACAGATGCACTAATGCTTTGCAAGTTTGACAAACAGAATAACTGCCTGTGTCTTAAATGTCAGGGAGTTACTGTACATAAGCAGATAATGAGGAAAACCTGACCGCTACAGATGCACCAAGTCCTGGCAGAGGCTGAAACAGATCACCATCAACAGTGCGTGCATGTGTGGGTATCTGCGAGTGCCGCTGTGTGTTGTCGCTGATGGGCTCTTTGAAGGATTTGCGTGTGTGCATTCTTGTTCTCCGGTGTGAGGAGAGAGTGTGTGATGTTTGTCCTCAGCGTGTCATTTGGTGCCTCTCAAGAGCCTGAACTACGACCCCGAGCCTCGAGGCGCTCTCGGGGAACGTCCCTGAGCTCCTCTTTACACTGTAACCCACAGAAGAGGGATTATCCAACTTATACTAGTTGGTTCACCTCTCATAACTGGTGACCCGCAGCCAGAGTTCAGTCAAGCACTCGTCTGTGTGTGGTCACAGTTTCTCCAGCAATTTGCCATTGAAGAGCTAGCAACAGTCGTGGAAACTTTTTCAAAACCCCTTTGTAATGTTGTGCAATAAACTCTTCATGTCTATAGGTACCAGAGCTGGGTAGTCAGAAATTGTACTCAAGTAAAAGTAGTGTTACCTTGATATTAATTACAGTACAAGTACGAGTACTCAGCAAAAAAATTACTTGACTAGTGAGTAACAACAGTTACTGGTGTGGGGGTTTTTTCTATTAGATTTGGGACTTTTCTCATAATTTTTTTTTTCTTGCACATTGAGGACCTTTTCCCCATGAATGTACACTTTGCTTTTCAACATGCAAACCTGCAAATTTTCACTAATGAATATTCAACTTTTTCCATCATAATTATTTTATCAAATGTTCTCATGAGTTTGTGGGGGTTTTTTTCTTGTCCATTTATGATCTTATTCACATGAATGTATGAGGTTACAAGGACAATTTCAAAGTTTTCAAAAAAGTTTGTTTTTTTTATAAATCTATAATTCTTTAGTGACATTGTTTTCTACAACCCCTGTTCCAGTGAAGTTTGGCCATTGTGTAAAACGTAATTAAAAACAAAATAAAATTATTTAAAAATCCTTTCCAACCTATATTCAACTGAATACACTACAAAGACAAGATATTTAATGTTCAAACTGATAAACTTTTTGGGTTTTTTTCTTTTTTCCAAATATTGACTCATTTTTTTTTTTAAGAAAAAGCTGGGGCAGCGGCATGTTTACCACTGTGTTACATCACCTTCCCCTTTAACAACACTCAGTAAACATTTAGGTCATTAATTGTTGAAGCTCTATAGGTGGAATTCTTTCCTATTCTTGCTTGATGTATGACTTCAGCTGCTCAGCAATCCGGGATCTCCATTGTCATATTTTTTGCTTCATAATGAGCCACACACTTTCAATTGGGAGACAGGTCTGGACTGCAGGCAGGCCAGTCTAGTACCCGCACGCGTTTACTACGAAGCCACACTGCCGCAACACGTGCAGAATGTGGCTTGGCACTGTCTTGCTGAAATAAGTAGGGACATCCCTGAAAAAGACGTTGCTTGAATGGCAGCATACAGTATGTTGCTCCAAAACCTGTATGTACCATTCAGCATAAATGGTGCCTTCACAGATGTGCCAGTTACCCATGCCATGGGCACTAACACACCCCCATACTATCATAGATGCTGGCTTTTGAACTTAATGCTGGTAACGATCTGGATGGTCGTTTTCCTCTTTAGCCTGGAGGACAAACGTCCATGATTTCCAAAAACGGTTTGAAATGTGGACTTGTCAGACCACTGCACACTTTTCCACTTTGCATCAGTTCATCTCAGATGAGCTCAAGCCCAGAGTGGCATTTCTGGGTGTTGTTGATATATAGCTATCGCTTTGCATGGTAATAATAATAATGCATCAGATTTATATAGCGCTTTTCATGGACACTCAAAGACACATTACAATGGATACATTATTCATTTACTCCAGACAGACAATGGTAGTGGTAAGCTACTACTGTAACCACAGCTGCCCTGGAGCAGACTGATGGAAACGTGGCTGCCAATGGCTTCTTCGACCACTACCAAACATTTATACACATTCATACCCAGTGTCATGGACACTGGAGGCAAGGTGGGTAAAATGTCTTTCCCAAGACACAACGACAGGATGGTTGGGGAGAGCAGGATTCGAACCGCCAACCCTCTGGTTATTGGATGACCCGTTCTACCTCCTGAGCCACTGGTAGAGGTTTAACTTGCACTTGTAGTGATGAACTGTGTTAACTGACAATGGTTTTCCAAAGTGTTCCTAAGTCCACGTGGTAATATCTTCATAGAATGATGTTGGTTTTTAATGCAGTGCCGCCTGAGGGATTGAAAGTCATGGGCACTCAATGTTGGTTTTCGGCCTGCCACTTATATGCAGAAATTTCTCCAGATTTTCTGAATCTTGTGATCATATTCTGGACTGTAGATAACGAAATCCATAAATTCCTTGCAGTTGTACATTGAGAAACATTGTTCTTAAGCTGCTGAACCATTTGCCCGCACAGTTGTTCCCAAAGTGGTGAACCTCACCCCATCCTTGCTTGTGAAAGACTGAGCCTTTCGGGAATCCTCCTTTTAGACCCAATCATGAACTCGCCTGTTTCCAATTAGCCTGTTCACCTGTGAAATGTTTCCATTTAATCCTGACTAGAAGAGTCATTTTATCAAAACCTATCTCAAGGAAATATGGTTATAAATTTACTAAAATGACCAGAGATGTGGTCATTTCTGAAAGAACAAGTTATTACAATATAAACAAGAACATTTTAACCGGTTTACAAATAAGAGATTAAAAAGTAAGTCAGAGTATGACTAAATCTACTTGTGTAAAAGTGTTTTTTTCCCCAGAAAAATCTATTCAAGCAGTAGTACAAATTATCCTGCAATAAAATTACTCACGAGTACAATTTTGTGAAAAAGTTACCTGACTAGGCTACATGTATTTGAGTAAATATAAATAATTACTTCCCACCTCTGATCGGTATTGTGTAAATACTTATTTACAGCACAGCGCACTAAAGGGTTTCCCGTTTCATGGTGCACCTGAATCAATCCAGGCAAGGAGCTGGCAATGTGTCATATGACGAGGTCATTTCTTGCCTTTACTCATGTTACATAAATACACTTTGGAGAGCCCATATGCAGCATCTGGATCAAGCGCAGCGCCTGTTCTGCAAACTTGTTCCTGTTACTGTGAAGTTTCCTCGACTTGGAGGAATCTAGCGTCTAAAGTGTAACACGTGACCTGATATGCTGACCTGTGGTGGTGTTCCACACATCATATCCCAGGTGCCGTAGTGTCCTTTGGCTTGTCTGTGGAGCCTCACAGCATCGGTGAAGGCTGGAGTCTGGACAGTGCACTCCTCTGGCAGAGCTGGTGGAGACAGGACAGAAATGAGAAAATGATTGTGTTCACATAAACAAGCAAGAGATCGCCTTGCTTCTCTTCTTTTTAAACTAGTTTCTTTTTAAATAAGACTCAAATTATCCAGATGATAAAACTTATCTACAGATGTGCTCAAATGTCTTGGTACCCTGCTAACAAGCAATCTCTGTACCTCTTCTGTACTTTTCATCAGGCATTCAGCTTATTTAAAGGGGAAAAAATATACTACTGTGTACATGGACCAGAGAAAGCAGAGCAGAGAGCTGTCTGAGGAGCTCAGAAAAACTATTATAGATAACCATGTTAAAGGTAAAGGCTATAAGACCATCTCCAAGTAGCCTGATGTTCCTGTGACCACAGCTGCCAATATTACTGGTAAGTATAAGGCTCACGGGACTGTATCCAACCTCCCAGGGTGTGGATGCAAGAGGAAATGCAACACCAGATTGATCAGAAAAATAGTGTCAGCCTCACCTAGCCTGCAAGGGATTATCTTATTTTTCAATGTCAAACCACAATTGACTGTGGGAACATTTTAAAATGTGTTTTACAATTAAAATCTGAGGCAAAATAACCCATCACACCATACCAAAAACATCAGAGAGATGTTGTTTTGATGTTCCTGCAGAAAAATTTCAGATTCATCCTTCTAGAAACAGGTCTTCAGTGATGTGTGTGTGTGTGGGGGGGTCCATTACTAACAGAGGAGTTGGTGTTTACATGTTCAGCCACTTTATCCTGCAGAATCCCACAATAACAGCTGTTTCCATGACATCAGAGTCACTTGCTGTGGGCTGGTCAGAAGAGTATAATTTTGGCGAGCAGCGTATTCAGTCACCATTCCTGGAGTTTGGGACAACACGCGCACAGCAGGGCCCCATCACGCCCAGCTGTGTCATCTCTCAAAACAGGAAGAAGTGGTTTGTTGGAGGGCAGACTTTATGTGGTTGCTATGGTTACTAGTCTTAACAGTTGACAGGACAACAGGAGTGGCTCTGTGACAAGCTTGCTTTTTTCAGGAAGTTTATCGTGTGTGATGAAAATCCATCAGTAGCCGGAGCCGAGACCTGCCTCCATCAAGGCCAGAGAGCCGAGGGACCCCGAGCATTCACAAAAGAGTAAAAACAGGTGCACGGAATAAAACATCTCGATAATTCACAGGCTGTCCTTCAGAACCATTCTTTCCTAAAATAAATGTGACTGATGCTTTGGTTGTGCTGCCTCAGTTCTCCTGGTGTGTTCAGCTATAATTACACTACATGACAGCTTTGCTGTTTTCAGCTCAGCCTTCATTAACACTTCTTTTTTTAAGTCAACTATGGATTTTTGCTCAGAAAAAAAAAATAGGTGTGGCACGTGTATAGTTCTTCCTGAAATATTTCCATTCTCTAATGTTGGAAGAAATAATTAATCCCTTTGAAAATTGTTAAGTGAAATTACAATGGTAATAATCTTAAATTTACAGTAAAAAAAAAAGGGTCCCATACTAAAAAGCAATTGTTGTTGTGCCCATACAGTAAAACGAAGTTAGCTGTGTTATTTTATATCCCTTTGTCATTCAAGGGTTATAAAAACACTGACATGTCACAAATTTCTGTTCTTTTTTCCCCATCAGTGGAGTGACTAAATGTGTTATGGCAATGCTGAGATAGCTGTAACTCTCAGTGTCACATGATGCCTGATAAGTAATCTGTCTGAATATGCTGGCTAGCTGTCATAATTAAAATGTAATTAAATGGTTTTTGGGAAGTGACATGTCGTGACCAAAATGCAACCTTTCTTTAACCTTACTATATAGTTTACAGTGAAAAGGAGTGAAGGAGCAAGTACAAAGAAATGCAAACAAAACTCAATTGAAAACAAAGTGGAAGCCAGAACATGGAGTGTGCTCTGTAACTTAATCTACTGCCATTACTCCAACCTCAGGAGCATGCTCTTGCTCTTTAAAATAGCATAATTTTATCTAATCTATCATCCAAGTATTGTTGCAATGTCAGCGATGTCATAAAAATGTATCTGAAGTCCTGGAAAGCTCTCATGTTTATTAATTTATTTTATACTAGGAGTGTGTGTGTGGGGGTGGGGTGGGGTCAATGCATCAATATATCAGGATACTTTGTTAAAATTTATTAATAAACGTTAAAAATACTTTGCTGCATAGTTGCCCAATAGTTTGGGCTTCTCTGCTTGAGCTGCTGCCTCTGCGACCTGGACCTCTGGAAAAGCGGTAGAAAATGGATGGATGGATGTTACAAATACAAACTTACCTATTTAGGTACCAGAGTATTAAAAAACAGTTGACTTTTCAGTCCATTAGATGGTGCTAGGGGTGAGGCAAGATTGATTCAGTGTAGTACTGCAAGTACAGTGTAGTACTTGCAATGATGCACCAATCCCTAAACGCACATAATGACCTTTAATTACATCGTTGCAATCAAAATCCATCAACCTCCACTGCAAATTAGGTTTATTGGCAAAATGTACAAACTAGCAGCTGTTTCCACTAAACAAATCAAGCAAGAACAATTTAATTCGCTCAATACAACTAATATTACAAGGGGTTTCTCCAAATTCAACACAAAATGCCACTCTTAATGACTACTGTAGTCTCAAAATTATTCAACCCCTTCAGAACAAGCATCTTTAGTACTTAGCAGAGCACCCTTTTGTTATTATGTCCCGCTGCAAACGTGATGCATAGCCAGATACCAGCTTCTGGCAGTGTTCCTGAGGAATTTTAGTCCATTCCTCATGGCCAAAGGCCTCCAGTTCACTAATATTCTTGGGTTTGCAAGCTGTAACTGCCTTTTTCCACTTCCAGTCAATCAGTCAGAGTGGCCTCGCCGAGCTGCACGCCTAGCGGTCCAGTCTTCACGGTCTAGCATACAGGCGGTAAGCTCGCCAGTGTTGGCTGCCCCAGTGTCTCCCTTCAGAATGTCCACAAATGATGTTAATGGCTGCCCTGGGTGGCAAAAGCCATGCGTTGGTTCCCAAAGTACCAGGTGGCCTGCTGGGAGCTCTTGTGACAGTAACAGTGCCCTGCAAGGCCAAGTCTTCACCAAGCCACCTTGTCTGATATTCTGGGAAGGTGCCCATTGGAGATATGGTCTTACCACGTCTCCAATGAAGACGTGGCAAGACCACCAGGGATTTTGGGCGTGAAGGTGTGAATTGGGACACACCCTTTCAGTAGGGTTCAAGTCAGGTGACTATAGCCACAGTTACATGGGCAAAATGTCTTCAATCTGATTACAATTCAGATCAGAACTTTACTGTTTACATGGATTGTGAAAAAGTTGATCTGATTAGGATGTGCGTTTCCATGTGTCACACGTTTGAACGGACTAAATCATTTTGACATGCGCACAATTATCCGACATTCCGAAAATGGTAGAAGAACCAACTTCCGGTGTAAACAAACCCCGCTTCATGTCTTTCTTTTTTGAAATGGACCTGTATTGTGTTATTCAGACTGTACTTTTGCTTCTGCTGATCTCCGTAATGAAGCTATAAGTACATATTTCTGCATATGACGAACAGAGGGAGACAGCAGGATGATATAGACCAGTTTTGTTTTACGCCCGCCATGTCTTCCGCTAGCTGCTGTAAAGGTGGAAATACATCACATCGACGTGTGGCTGATGTACAGACATGAGCAGTAAACATATTTTCGACCCAAGCTTCAGAATAAGTGTTTATATGAACACCAATCGGAATAACAATCGGCATAACCCACCCGTCTCAATTGGAATTAAATTTTGATCCGAATGAGTGTGATCGGGTCAGAATATTCAGATTGGCGTGTTTACATGAAGCATTTTTAGTCCAATCAGGCTTTTAATCTGGTTACTTGTGTCCATGTAAACATGGCTTACGATGGCCACTCTAGTATCTTCCCGGACTTCTGAAACCAAGCCTTGGTGGACTGTGAGGTATGCTTGGGATTATTGTCCTGATGGACAGTTCAATGATACCCAAGGTCCAGCTTCCTCATAGCCAGCATGACATCTTCTCCCAGGATCTCCTGATACTTGACTGAATCCATCTTGCCCTCCACACACTGCAGGTTTCCAGTGCCAGAGGAAGAAAAGCAGCCCCAGATTATCGCTAAGCCACCACCATACTTCACTGTAGGTAGGGTGATCTTTTCAGCATATACGTCATTCTTCCTCCACCAGACATACCGCTGATCCATAGGCCTGAAAGGTTCCAATTTAGTTTCATTGTTAAATTTTTTTAATTTTATTTTTTTTAATTGTGTATACTTTATTAATCCCAGAGGGAAATTCAGGGCATCCACGTGGATGGATGAGGCAGCCACGGTGCGGCGCCAATCCCTTCACCATTCACACACACACACACACACACATTCACACCTAGGGCCACTTTAGAGTCTCCAATTAACCTAACTTGCATAGAACAGGATCTCAAAACCTCTTTGGCTTATTTTACAGTGGGGAAAATAAGTATTGAACATGTCAACATTTTTCTCATTAAACATATTTCTGATGGAGCCATTGACCTGAGATTTTCACCAGATAGCAGTAACAACCCAGGTAATCCATACATACAAAGAAATCAAGGCAACTGTGTTCAATAAACAAGTTATATTTAATAACGTGGAATGACACTGGGAATAAGTATTGAACACATGAAGAAAAGCGCTGCAAAAAGGCAAAGAAAGCCAAGAAACCAGCTGAAATCCATCAGAATTTAGGAAGCCATTCCATTCCCTATCAGTGCAAATTAATTTCAGCTGGTTATGTCCTGACTTGTAGCCTTTAAAAAGGTCTGTGAATATCAGACTGTCACACCTCAAAGACCTAATGATGGGTAGAAGCAAAGAGCTCTCTCTAGACCGTCGCAACTTCATTGTTGCAAAACATAATGATGGCATTGTTTACAGGTGCATTTCTAAACTGCTGAATGTTCCAGTGAGCACTGTAGCAGCCATCATTCGGAAGTGGAAAGAACATAATTTTACCATAAATCGGCCATGACCAGGAGCTCCTTGCAAGATTTCTGAGAGAGGAGTCAAAAGAATTATCAGAAGAGTTATCCAAGAGCCAAAGACCACTCGTGGAGAGCTCCAGAAAGACCGGGAGTTAGCAGGTACTGCTGTTTCAAAGAAACCAATAAGTAATACACTCAACCAACATGGGCTCTATGCCCGCTCACCTTGCAAGACTCCATTGCTGAAGAAAAAGCATGTTGAAGCTCGTTTAAAGTTTGTGCCACAACATTTGGGAAAGCCAGTAAAATACTGGGAGAATATAATCTGGTCAGATGAGACCACAATTGAACTTTTTGGATGCCACAACACACAGCATGTTTGGAGGAGAAATGGTACTGCACATCAGCCCAAAAACACCAGCAGGTGTTTTTCCAGCACATGGTACAGGCAGATGTCATAACTGAAGGAAAGATGAATGGACAAATGAAAAGAGACATCCTTGATAAGGGCCTGTTGCCATCTGCCAAGATGCTGAAGATGAAACGAGGACGGACATTTCAGCAAGACAATGATCCCAAACACACAGCCAAGGAAACTCAACTGGCTCCAAAGAAGGAAAATAAAGCTACTAGAATGGCCCAGTCAGTCACCTGACCTGAATCCAATTGCAAATCTATGCAACGAACTGAAGATCAGAGTTCATAGAAGACACCCAGGGAACCTTCGAGATTTGAAGACAGGTTGTGTGGAAGAATGGGCTAAAATCACTCCTGAGCGATGCCCGTGCATAGTTTCTCCATACAGGAGGCATCTGGAAGCTGTTACTACCAACAAAGGTTTTTCTACTAAATACTAAATGAATTTCACCAAGCGTGTTCAACACCTACTGTATTCCCTGTGTCATTCCACTTTATTAAATATAACCTGTTTTGTGAACACGGTTGCCTTGATTTCTTTGTATTTATGGACTACTTAGGTTGTTACTGATATCTGGTGACAATCTCGGGTCAATGGCTCAATTAGAAATATGTTTAATGAGAAAAACGATGTGTTCAATACTTACAGTATCTCACAAAAGTGAGTACACCCCTCACAATTTTGTAAATATTTTATATCTTTTCATGGGACAGCACTGAAGATATGACACTTTGATACAATGTAATGTAGTCAGTGTACAGCTTGTATAACAGTGTAAATTTGCTGTCCCCTCAAAATAACTCAGACATTAATTAAATTAAATAACAGCCATTAATGTCTAAAGCACTGGCAACAAAAGTGAATACACCCCTAAGTGAAAATGTCCAGTGTCATGTGACTCGTTAGTGTTACAGGGTCTCAGGTGTGAATGGGGAGCAGGTGTGTTAAATTTGGTGTTATCGCTCTCACGCTCTCTCATACTGGTCACTGGAAGTTCAACATGGCACCTCATGGCAAAGAACTCTTTGAGGATCTGAAAAAAAGAATTGTTGCTCTACATAAAGATGGCCTAGGCTATAAGAAGATTGCCAACATACTGAAACTGAGCTGCAGCACGGTGGCCAAGACCATACAGCAGTTTAACAGGACAGGTTCCACTCAGAACAGGCCTCGCCATGGTCGACCAAAGAAGTTGAGTGCACATGCTCAGCGACATATCCAGAGGTTGTCTTTTGAAAATAGATGTACAGTATGAGTGCTGCCAGCATTGCTGCACAGGTTGAAGGGGTGGGGAGTAAGCCTGTCAGTGCTCAGACCATATGCCGCACACTGCATCAAATTGGTCTGCATGGCTGTCGTCCCAGAAGGAAGCCCCTTTAAAAGATGATAGACAAGAAAACCCGCAAACAGTTTGCTGAAGACAAGCAAACTAAGGACATGGATTACTGGAACCATGTCCTGTGGTCTGATGAGACCACGATAAACTTATTTGGTTCAGATGGTGTCAAGCGTGTGTGGTGGCAACCAGGTGAGGAGTACAAAGACAAGTGTGTCTTGCCTACAGTCAAGCATCGTGGTGGGAGTGTCATGGTTTGGGGCTGCATGAGTGCTGCTGGCACTGGGGAGCTACAGTTCATTGAGGGAACCATGAATGCCAACATGTACTGTGACATACTGAAACAGAGCATGATCCCTTCCCTTCGGAAACTGGGCCGCAGGGCAGTATTCCAACATGATAACAACCCCAAACACACCTCCACAACAACCACTGCCTTACTAAAGAAACTGAGGGTAAAGGTGATGGACTGGCCAATACAAGCATGTCTACAGACCTAGACCCTATTGAGCATCTGTGGGGCATCCTCAAACGGAAGGTGGAGGATGGCTGTGTGTTGAGTTATTTTGAGGGGACAGCAAATTTACACTGTTACTGTATACAAGCTGTACACTGACTACTTTACATTGTATCAAAGTGTCATATCTTCAGTGTTGTCCCATGAAAAGATATAATACAATATTTACAAAAATGTGAGGGGTGTACTCACTTTTGTGAGATACTGTATTTTCCCTACTGTATGTACGTTTGAGCAAATTGTAGCCAAATTTTCTTGTGCTTTTGGGTTAGTGTACGTCTTAAAGTTTGGGCATGGAGCCATTCAGTGTTTAGTATGTGCCTTACTGTGGAAACTGAAACCTCAGTGTCTGCTGCCACCAAGTCTTGCTGCAGGTCTTCTGCAGTTGGTTTTGACCACCTGCCTCCTCAGAACTCTGGTGGAAGCTGTTGATAGCTTCCTCTTTCTGCTATAACCAGGTAGTGTAGCCACTGTTACCTTAACTTTAAACTTGCGAAATATACTTCCAACTGTATCTCTAGGAGTATTCAGTGCCTTTGCTATCTTTTCATATCCTTATCCTTGTTTGTGCAAGGCAATGATCTCTTTGAACTTTTTGGACAATTCTCTTGACTTGGCCATATTTCTCACATGCATTCAAATTTCACCGTCAACAGTCCAGGTATTTGAGGTCTTCTGTCTCAAGCACACATGATGCAACTAATGAAGCCCTTGATTGGTTTTATCAGGTGTGTTTGAGACCATACCGGATTTGCAAATGTGTGCTGTTATGAGGAATTCTATTCAGGTGTTTGAATAATTTTGAGACTGCAGTAGTCATTGAAAGTAGGATTTAGTGTCGAATTTGGATAAAAATCCTTGCAATATTAGTTTTATTTAACTATTTAAACTGTTGTGTAATTTGTTTATTGCATAAACCTAAAATGTTTAATGGCAAAATACTTAAGGAATCGTAGTATCATGATAATATTGCATTGTGAGCCAAGTATCGTAACATGCATCGTATCGTGAGATCCCTCGTGATTCCCACTCCTGTTTTACACAACAATTCCATTTCTTATCCCAATATATCACAGAGCAGCGAATGCTAAAGAATGTTCACAAATGTTGCACTTTTTGGGTTTCATCAGGGTTCATAGAAAGGTTGCAAAACAGTTTGCCAACAGTTTAAGGAAGCCAACAGTTTTGTAATAAAGGGTCTTAAACAGTTCCTAGTGTTCACTAAGTGAAGCAAAAAGAACTTCAATTCAATTCAATTCAACTTTATTTATATAGCGCCATTTCACAACAACAGTCATCTCATAGCACTATCAACTGTAGGGGGGAACCCCCACAGTTGCAGAAAGACCCCAGCAATCAGGTGATCCCCTGTGAGCAAGCACTTGGCGACGGTGGAGAGGAAAAACTCCCTTTTAACAGGAAGAAACCTCCAGCAGAACCAGGCTCAGGGAGGGGCAGTCATCTGCTGCGACTGGCTGGGGGGTGAGGGGACAGAGAAGATGAAAAGAACAGACATGTAGAGAGCAAACAGCACGATGGGGACTCAATCTATGGGAGAGAACAAACAAATGTTAATGACCAGCAAAAAAAAATATTTCATAGAGAGTGAGGAAAGGAGTGAGGCCAAGTGCATTACTGGAGGTCCCCCGGGTGACTAAACCTATTAGCAGCATAACTAAGGGAGGGTTCAGAAACACATGATCCCTCCCTAATTGTAGGCTATATCAAAAAGGTAGGTTTTAACCCTAATCTTAAAAACAGAGATCGAGTCTGACTCCCGAATCCAGATTGGCAGCTGATTCCACAGGAGAGGAGCTTGATAACTGAAGGCTCTGCCTCCCATTGTACTTTTGGAGATTCTAGGTATTACAAGTAGTCCTGCATTTTGGGAGCGTAGTGCTCTGTTAGGATAATACGGTAGTATCAGATCTTTTAAATAAAAAGGAGCCTGATTGTTTAGAGCTTTGTAAGTAAGAAGAAGGATTTTAAACTTAATTCTAAACTCTATGGGAAGCCAATGAAGGGAGGCCAGAACCGGAGAGATATGATCTCTCTTTCTAGTACCTGTTAAAACTCTTGCTGCAGCATTTTGGATCAGCTGAAGACTTTTTAAAGATGTTTTAGGACAACCTGATAATAAAGAATTACAATAATCTAATCTCGAGCTAACAAAAACGTGGATCAGTTTCTCAGCATCACTCTGAGACAAGATGCTCCTAATCTTGGCAATATTACGCAAATGATAGAAGGCAGTCTTAGAAACAAATCTAATATGTGAATTGAAGGACAAATCCTGATCAAAAATAACTCCAAGGTTCCTCACAGAGCTATTAAGAGAAAGAGTAACTGCATCCAAACTGAAAGTTTGATTTGGAAAGGAATTTCTAAGGTTTTTTGGACCAACAAGAATGACTTCAGTCTTATAAGATAAGATAAGATAAGATAAGCCTTTATTAGTCCCACAACGGGGAAATTCCAGGATTGCAACAGCACAGGGATAGCAACACTCAGAGCAACAATCAGAAGGCAAGAAAAAAAACAAGCAAGCAAGAGCAGCTAATATACATATGTACATATTACTATAAAATATATATATACACACACACACACACACACACAGACACACAGTGCAGAGCATTGTAGCTGGATGGAATAAATATATGAATATATGAACACACAGTGCAGAGCATTGTAGCTAGATGGAATAAATATGTAAATATATAAACACCCACAGTACGGAGCATTGCAGCTAGGTGGAATAAATATGCAAGTATATAAACACACACAGTGCGGAGCATTGTAGCTAGATGGAATAAATATATAGATATATAAATATAAACACACCCAGTGCTGAGCATTGTAGCTAGATGGAATAAATATGTACATATATAAACACACACAGTGCAGAGCATTGTTGCTAGGTGGGATGAAACAGCATAACCGTCTACTTAGTTATCCTACATGGTATGATTATGTGCCCATACATATTCTCACCCTCCATAGCGACCGGTATGTTCCTAGTTGTATGCCGGAGAGGACCATTGTGTAAGTCTATTGCATCTTTTGCATTCAAAAAAACTATTAGTTTGTTATGTCTTTTTGCTATCTCTGCGAGCAGCCCTGCTAAGGTTGTACAGTCTGACAGCTGTTGGTAGGAAGGACCTACGAAACCTCTCGGTTGTGCACCTGGGATGATGTAGTCTGCTGCTAAATGAGCTCCTCAGTGCATCCAGTATGTCCTGCATAGGGTGGAACTCGGACTCCAGCAGAGATGACAGTTTAGCCACCGTCCTTCTCTCTCCTATCTCCTCCATCGGATCAAGGCGCTGCCCCAGGACAGAGCTAGCTTTCTTAATCAGTTTGTTCAGTCTCTTCCTATCGGCTGCAGTAATGCCACTGCCCCAGCAGACCACTCCAAAAGTGATGGCTGATGCCACCACCGTGTCATAGAATGACTTCAGCAGCGCCCCTTGTACACCAAAAGACCTGAGTCTCCTCAGCAGGAACAGCCTGCGCTGTCCCTTCTTGTAGAGTGCGTCAGTATTGTGTGACCAGTCTAGTTTATTGTTCAGATGAATACCCAGGTACTTATAGGATGTCACCATCTCGATGTCTGTTCCCTGTATATTTACTGGTGCTGTAAGGGGCTGCCCATGCCTGCGGCAGTCCACCACCAGCTCCTTAGTTTTCCTCGCGTTGATCTGGAGGCAGTTCCGATGGCACCAGTCCACGAAGTTCTGGATAAGCCCTCTGTACTCAGCTTCATCTCCGTTGGAGATGAGACCAACGATCGCAGAGTCATCAGAGAACTTCTGTAGATGGCAGTGTGTTGTGTTGTGTGAGAAGTCCGCAGTATAAAGAGTGAACAGGAAGGGAGCCAGCACCGTTCCCTGGGGGGCCCCTGTGCTACTGATGATCGTGTCGGAAACACAGTCCCGGGTTCTCACAAACTGAGGCCGGTTCGTGAGGTAGTCCAGGATCCATGATGACAGGTGCTGGTCCACCCCTGCGCGCAGCAGCTTGTCCTTCAGGATCATCGGTTGGATGGTGTTGAAAGCACTGGAGAAGTCAAAGAACATGATCCTCACCATATTCCCGGGCTTCTCCAGGTGGGACAGAGAACGGTGAAGGAGGAAGATCACCGCATCCTCCACCCCAATGCCATGCTGGTAGGCGAACTGGAGTGGATCCATCGCTGGTTCCTTAATTACAAGTCATCCAAGCTTTGATTTCCTTAAGACAGGCTTCTAACTTGGCTAATTGATTACCATCATCTGGCTTCATTGACAGGTATAATTGTGTGTCATCTGCATAACAATGAAAATGTATACAGTGCTTTCTAATAATGTTGCCTAACAGAAGCATATATAAACTAAAAAGAGTAGGGCCTAGCACAGATCCCTGTGGAACTCCATGACTAAGCTTTGAGTTGAAAGAAAACTCATTATTGACATGAACAAACTGGAACCTATCAGATAAATAAGATCTAAACCACTGCAACGAAGTTCCATTAAGTCCAACATAGTGTTCTAATCTATCAAGTAGAATATTATGATCGATAGTATCAAAAGCTGCACTAAGGTCTAAAAGGACAAGTACAGAAACTAGTCCATTATCAGATGCAATGAGGAGGTCGTTAGTGACCTTCGCTAAGGCTGTTTCAGTACTATGATGGATTCTAAACCCAGATTGAAACTCTTCAAGTAAACCATTTCCCTGCAGGTGGTCGAATAATTGCGTAGCAACAACTCTTTCTAAGATTTTTGAAATGAAAGGGAGATTAGAGATTGGTCTATAGTTAGCTAAAGCTCCTGGATCTAGCGTTGGCTTTTTGAGTAAGGGTTTAATTACAGCTGTTTTAAAAGCCTGCGGTACATGGCCTAAAGTTAATGAAGAATTGATTATATGAAGAATAAAGCTACCAATAAGTGGGAAGACTTCTTTAAATAACCTAGTAGGAATAGGGTCTAAAAGACAAGTTGAAGGTTTGGATGAGGAAACTATTTTGTCCAACTCACAAAGGTCGATTGGAGTAAACTCATCAAGACAGACATCAAAAGAAGGAGTTGTAGTAGTTACAGTATTTAAGTTAACTGTGGGAAGAATCTGATTGATTTTATCTCTGATGGATGAAATTTTATTATTGAAAAAGTTCATAAAGTCCTGACTAGTAAGCTCTAAGGGAATGCTAGGATTGACAGAGTCCTGACTCTTTGTCAACCTGGCTACAGTACTGAAAAGAAACCTGGGATTATTCTTGTTCTCTTCTATTAATGCAGAGTAATAACTTGTTCTAGCTTTTCTAAGAGATTTTTTATAAATTAAAAGATGATTTCTCCAAGCTAAATAGATTTCATCTAAATTAGTAGAGCGCCATTTTCTTTCTAATTGACGAGTCTTCTGTTTTAAGCTACGAGTTTCTGTGTTGAACCAAGGAGTTAGAAATCTCTGATTAGACTTTTTCTTTTTTAAGGGGGCCACCAAGTCTAGAGCCTGATGCAGAGAAGCTGAAACACTATCCACCATGTTATCAATTACAGAAGGAGCAAGCTGTCTATAGCTTATTTCTGTTGTGTTGACACATGGCATAGAGGAAACAATCTGCATAAATTTGGAAACAGCATCATCTGAGAGGCATCTACTGTAATAATATTGTTCTTTAGGAGCCAAATAGTCAGAAATGGTAAAATCAAAGGTTAACAGACAATGGTCTGACAGTACAGGGTTATGAGGAGACACTACAAGATTTTCTATTTCTATGCCATATGTCAGAACAAGGTCCAATGTATGGTGGAGGTAATGAGTAGAATTTCCTACTTTCTGAGAAAACCCAATCGAGTCTAATATTGAATTAAATGCCACATTAAGGCAGTCACTATCTACATCCACATGTACAGTATATTAAAGTCCCCTACTATAATTATTCTATCAGATTTCAGCACTAAATCAGCTAAGAAATCAGCAAATTCGGATAAAAATTCTCAGTAGGTTGATGGGGGACGATAAACTATGGCAAATAAAATTGGGTTTAACCTAAAATTGCTAAAGTGCCCAATACTGAGGACCAGGCCCTCAAAGGAATTATAACATGTTTTTTGCTTTACATTAACTAGTAATTTGGAATGGTAAATTGTTGCTACTCCTCCTCCACGACCAGAACTTCTGGGATTTTGACAGTTTAAATAACCAGAGGGAGTTGATTCATTTAAACCAACATAATCCTCTTGCCCTAACCAAGTCTCTGTAAGGGAAATTAAATCAATCTGATGATCAATTAACAGATCATGGACTAACAGAGACTTGGGAGTTAGAGACCTAATATTTAGTAAACCACATTTAATTTTTAAATTATGAGGAGGAACAGAGGCCAAATCATTCAATTTAGAGGCTTTATGTTTAATTTGAGTTTTACCAATGTTTTGCTTTATCACTTTGGGATGCTTATGCATGACATTTTTATTCACTTTGGAGGGAGCAGACAACGATTCTCTGATGGGGAAGTCAGGGGCTAAGCTGAGGGGTGGCGGATGAAGAGGAGCTGCAGAGAGGCGTGTAAGACTGCGACTCTGCTTCCTGGTCCCAACTCTGAGTAGTCATGGTTTTGGAAATTTGGATAAAAAAGATGCCTGATTGTTAGATAAATGAGAAGCACCATCCAAAGTGGGATGAATGCTGTCTCGTCTCATAAGACCAGGTTTTCCCCAAAAAGAGCTCCAATTGTCAATGTAGCCCACGTCATTTTTTTTTTTTTTATTTAAGTTTTTGTAAAGGGTATACAGGTCGTTACAGCAATGCAGTGTTTACATTTTCATCACATGTTCCCTTATTTTCAGATATCTGACAACATTGGAAGATTAATTCTTACAACACCCCCCTTTTTTTTTTTTTTAAAGTGAAAGAAAAAGTGAAATTAAAGAGAAAAAAAAACAAGAAACAAATAACAAAAAAAACCAAACAAACCAGTAAAAAACAAACAAAAAGAAAAAGTAAGTAAATAAAGATAAAAGAGCATCTGAGTAGTGTTGGAACAAAGAGCGGAACCATTATTGAAATGGTATTTGTCAAAGATTAGATCTAATGGAAGACACATATGCGGTCCAGGGTTGCCAAAAGTTCATGAACACATCCATGTCCTGTCTCAGTGCGAATGTCAACTTTCCATCGAGTAAATGTCTTGGATCACGTTAGTCCAATCTTCAGGTGTAGGACAGTCCTTCAACATCCATTTTTTAGTTAGAGCTTTTTTGCTTGCCAATATTAAAACATTGAATAAGTATTTTTCTCCTCGTCTTTCCAGTGAGTCCGGTAGTAAACCCAAATACAAAGTTACAAAAGAAAAGGGAACTGTAATTTTGAATATTTTCCCCAATATTGTCTGTACCTTGGTCCAATATTGGTGGATAACTGGGCATGACCAAAACACATGAAAATGATTTGCAGTCTTTTCACCACACAAGCGCCAACAGTTCAATCCCTTATGGGTAAATTTGTTTTGTGCAGGTGTTCTGAAAAATCTTGCCAAGTTTTTCCATCCAAATTCTCTCCACTGCAGGGATGAGGTACTTTTCCATTGCTGTTTATTTAGCTTTTCCCATATTTCCAGTTGTAAAGTGAAATTCCCCTCTTTTTCCCATCTCTCTTTTATATAAGATGTGTTGTCTCCTTTTAAGTCTTGAAGACCTTGGTATATTTTAGAAATGTATCTGATCCCTGGGATCCCTTTATATGCCATTAAGAAGACCTTCAGAACACCTGACTGGGCCCTTTCCAAAACCTCCTTTTTAAGTATATTGTTTATGTGGTGTCTAAGCTGGAAGAACCTGTAAAGGTCTTGATTTATTAGGCCTTGTTTTTTCAAATCTTCAAAACTTCTTAAGATTTGCCCTTTAAAAAAATCGTAATATTTTATCAGCCCTTTCTCCTTCCACTTTTTAAATCTGGAGTCTGTTTTATTAGGAGTAAAGTCCTGATCATAGGCGATCCATTGCAGAAGTCGATAGGGCTCTTTAGTTTGATTCTCTCTGACTATCTTAAACCAAATTTTTAGCGGGGTCTCTATCCACGGGTTAGTGTTATTCAAAAGCTTAGGTAAGACATTGTTCCCTATTATCGCCTGTAGGGGGATGTCACTTGTTATTTGGCATTCGATCTCCTTCCATTGTGCAGTGTAGACTGGGTTACATATCTCTACTAAAGTTTTAATTTGTGCGGCTTTAAAGTAGTCCCTGATATTTGGCAGCGCAAGCCCACCTTTGTCTTTGTTTAGCTGTAGGGTTCTATATCTGATTCTAGGTCTCTTGCCCTGCCATATGAATCTTGAGATCCTTCTGTCCAGCTCCTGCCATGTTTTTTTGGGAGGTTCTACCGGTATTGTTTGGAAAAGGTATAGAAGACGTGGAAGTATATTCATTTTGACTGCTTCAATTCTTTGTGCAGTACCCAAGAATGGTATCATATTCCATCTTGCTAGGTCAGATTTTATTTTTGTCACCAGTGGATCATAGTTTAGTGATATAATTTTGTTGAGTTGTTTCGGGATATTGACCCCCAGATATTTCATAGATTCCGACTCCCAGTTAGTTTTGAGTTTGCTTAGTGAATAATGATTTGGGTCATAGTTGAATGTTAAAACTTGGGTTTTATGCATATTTAATTTGTACCCCGATAAATCTCCATACTCTGAAAAAACTGAGGTTAGTTCTGGTAAAGAAGTGTCCGGCTGCCCTAGGTATATTAAAATGTCATCAGCAAAGAGTGCTATTTTATGTTCCTTCTGACCAAGTGTAATACCTTGAATTTTTTGGTTTTGTCTTATCCATTGGCTCAGAGGTTCTATGAAGATTGCAAAGAGCAGTGGAGACAGGGGGCAGCCCTGACGACATCCTCTTTCCAGTTCAAAAGATGATGATAAATTACCGTTAATCCTTATTTTAGCTGTTGGTTTTTTATATAATGCCTGTATAGTTCTAATGAAGTTGTTATGAAAATTGAAACTGGATAAGATTCTATATAGAAAAGACCAGTCAACCGAATCGAATGCTTTTTCAGCATCTAATCCTAATATGACTGCATTTAAGTTATATTTTTTTATATGATGAATTATGTGTAAAGTGCGTCGAATGTTGTCTTGTGTCTGTCTTTGTCTTATAAAACCTGTTTGGTCTAAATGAATTAGGTCTGTCAGTATATTTTCTAACCTTTTGGCAAGGATAATGGTAAAAAGCTTATAGTCCTGATTTAGTACACTGATCGGTCTGTAGTTGGAGCACTCTAGTTTATCCTTTTCAGGTTTAGGTATAACTGCAATGACCCCTTCTCTCCAGGAGGGGGGGATTTCCCCTGTGTGGAGGACATAATTAAATGTTTTCAGGAGGAGAGGAGATAGTTGCTGTTTAAAGGTTTTGTACCACTCTGCTGTATAGCCATCAGCTCCTGGGGATTTGTTAGCTTTAAGTTTCATAATTGCTTTTTCCAATTCTTTAGGATGTATTTCTGACAGTAGTGTTTTATTTTGTGACTCCGTAAGTTGGGGAAGGTTTAATGTGTTTAGGAATGCCTCGGATGCGTTTTTATGTTTTTTGTGGGAGTATAAGTTCTTATAGTAATTCTCGAAGTTTTTAAGAATATCCTGAATTCTGAATTTTATTTCCTTTGATACTGGGTCTCTGATTTTGTAGATTGCTCTTTCTGTTTGATGTTTCCTCAATTTATAGGCTAGCAATTTTGCCGATTTACTGCCTGCTTCATAGTATTTTTGTTTCAGAAATGTAAGTTTCTTCTGGATTTCTATTGTGTAGATCTCATTTATTTGGTTTTTAATTTCCTTAATCTTGAGCGAGTCAGTAGAATGAGTGTTGCCTTTGTGTTCTTTTTCTAGGTTCCTAAGTTCTGACTCTAATGTGGATAGTTTTTCTTGTCTTAGTTTCTTTTGGGTTGCCAGTTTTGCAATAATCTTTCCTCTTATTACAGCTTTACATGCATCCCACAGTATTAAAGGGGATACTTCTCCATTATCGTTATCTTCCAAATATCTGAGAATATCTGATTCCAATTCATCTTTCAATGGTCCTTTCAGGACATTTGAATTTAACCTCCAAGAAAATGTATTATTTGTGTATTTTTGGATATTTAAGTCCATGTAGATCGGACTGTGGTCGGAGAGATCCATCAGTCCTATTTTACATGTTTTTACTCTTCCAATGTCTCTATTAAACATAAAAAAATAGTCAATCCTTGAGTAAGATGAATGTGGAGTTGAGTAAAATGTATAGTCTTTTACACTGGGGTTGAGTTCCCTCCACACGTCACAGATTCCCAATTCTTTTAGTAGCATCCGAGTCTTCCTGTTTTGGGTGTTATTTTGATGTGGGGAATTACCAGAAGCATCCCAGTATGGATTCAGTCTAAGATTGAAGTCCCCACCACATATCACTAAACCTTGAGCTTTAGTTATCATTAGGTCGAATACATTTTTATAAAATTTCCAGTTAGCCCCTGGGGGAGCATACACATTCAGCAGGGTGATATCTTCTCCCTCTAGCCGCCCAGTTACCAAACTGCATCTCCCTTCTTTATCTTTGTGTTCTGATTTTTTTTCAAATGTAATTTTGGTTGATATCAATGTCGCTACTCCCCTCCTCCTCCCTGATTTATATGAAGATGAAGAGATCATTTAAAACCCTTGTCTACTGAGTTTATTGTGTTCCACGTCTGTTAGGTGGGTTTCTTGTAAAAGTATTATTCCTGCTTTGTCTTTTTTCATTTTGCCTAGAATCTTGGATCTTTTAACTGGATTCAGGATTCCTTTTACATTATATGAAATTATTTTGGTTACACCCTGTTTCTCCATTGTGTTGTTTTGTTTAGTATAACTGTGTGGTGGCCCTCTTTTGTGCTACTCAGAAACTGAAAGAACATTAAAAACAAGAAAAACATTAAGAACATAGTGTAAAAAACTTTAAAACAAAAAGCTGTCATAAGAACTTCCTGAGCTGAGGTCTTTTTAAAGACCCTGTAAGAGCCTTGATGGAGTGAAGGCTCTGAGGGAAATTCCTCAAACTCTGTTACGTGTTGAGGGCCCTCTCTTACCACTGAAAGTAGTCCCATGCTTTTAACGTGAGTTTCAGAACCCAATCCAAACTTGTAATGATTTTTTTTTTTTTCCTTTTATGCCTAAACCCTGTGAAATTGTGTGCACCCTCCCACCCCCATCACATCAAACATTCACGCAAAAACAGTATTTGTTAGTATGAGGAGAACATGTGGATTATTGTCACATTTCTATTTTAACAAGTTTTTTTTTTTTATTACAAACACTTATTTGTTTCAAATAATATGATTGTTCCATGAAATGTTTTACCACATGCTGAATATGCATCTCCTTTAATGTTTGTTACCTTGTATGAGGGGGGATGGATGTGCGGATTGATTCAAGAGAAAAAAAAAAAAAAAAAAAAAAAGGTCGCTATTCCAACCTGAAAACGGATAGTTTATCCGCGACGCTCTGGTGCTGGGTTTCCCGCTGCTGATCCGTGGATTTTGAAGGTCTTTGTGTTGTCCATGTTTGCGCTTTGATCTTCTCACTCGGGTCTGCTGGGGGTTTAAATACCGTTACCGGGAGGCCTCTTTTCGCCATGTCAGCTGTTGCTTCTTCCGCCGAATTATAGAGACACGTTTCATCGCCGTAGAAGACCCTTAACTTCGCAGGAAATGGTGTCTGAAAGCGCAATTTCTTCTCTCTTAACACCTTTTTCGCGTCATTGTATTCCCTGCGCTTTTTAAGGACCTCCGGGGCGTAATCGTGTTCCACGTAGACTTTTCTCTCCTGGTGCATAAATCCTTTTTTCTGCCAGGCCAGTCTTACAACCTCTTGTTTTATTTTGAAATTGGAAAATCTTACCAACACCGAACGTGGGGGCGCTTCCGCCGCCGGCCTAGCGGCTAATGAACGATGTGCCTTTTCTATCTTCAAGTCGGTGGTTTGTGGAATATCCAATTTCTCTCTTAGTAAGGATTCCACGCATTCTGCCATTGAGTTAAAACCATTTTCGGTTCCTTCTATCAGACCATGAATTCTTATGTTGTCTCTTCTTTGTTTTCCTTCTTGGTCGGTTAGCTTAGCCTCTATAGCTGCTTGTCTTTTGCGTAGGTCTAGCACAGAATCTTCGAGCACTTTTATTCGATCCTCTGTTTCCAAGATTCGGTTCTCGGCCTGGTCCACTCTGCTGTTTGTCCTTTTCAATTCTTCTCTGAATTCCCGAAATTCGGCCGTAACATCTCGGCGAAATCGTCGTAGCTCCTCAAATAGTGATTTCAGGCTAACCCTTTTGTTAGCTATCACCAGTTCCTCGTCTTCTGAACGGAGATCTTCCAGTTCGGATTCTCCGGCCGATACGTGTCCTGGCCTGGAGAATTTCAGTTTCTTCTGTTTTCCTTTAGACATGATGATTTTGTCTTTTGATTTTCACTCCTCCAAAAATCCGTTAAGTTTGATTTTCAAGGTGTTATCCTAGATTGGGTCTGAGAACTTCAGTGTTAAGCTGCAGTCGCCATGGCGTCCAGACCGGAAGTCAGCCCACGTCATTTTTAGGACACCACACAGACAGCCAGCGGTTCAAGGATGACGAGCGACTAAACATGTCATCACTGGTCAGATTGGGGAGGGGCCCAGAGAATACTACAGTGGCAGACATCGTTTTTGCAAAGTCACACACCGATTCTACATCAAGTTTGGTGACTTCCGACTGCCGGAGACGGATGTCATTAATGCCGGCATGAATAACAATTGTGGAGTATTTACAGTTACTTTTAGCCAGCATTTTCAGATTTGACTCGATGTCGCCTGCTCTGGCCCCAGGAATGCATTTGACTATGACCGCTGGAGTCTCTAGGTTCACGTTTCTGACTACAGAGTCGCCAATGATCAGAGTTTTTTCCTCAGCGGGTGTGTCGCTGAGCGGGGAAAAACGATTAGAAACGTGAACAGGTTGGTGGTGAACCGGGGCTTTGCGACTAGGCTTCCTTCTCACCGTCACCCACCCAGTCTCCTCGCTGCTGAGGAGAGCCGGGGAACCGCTGACAGGGGGGCCTAAGCTAGCTAGCTCCGCTGCAGCTAATGGGCGTCCGTCGAGATTAACTGGCGCAGACGGTGTTTCAATGCAGCGGAGCCGGGATTCCAAATCAGACAACCTCGCCTCGAGCGCCTCAAAAAGACAACATTTATTACATTTACCGTTATCGCTAAAAGAGGCAGAGGTGTAGCTAAACATCTGACAGAGAGAGCACACCAGAGGAGAGGAAAGAGAGCTAGTAGCCATAGCTAATAGCTGGAGAGCAACCACACAGGCAGACAGCAAAACAGGAAGTGACGATACGTTACGTTACCACAAGGAAGTGACGATCCTCAGTCTCAACTTAAGCAACACGCATTACAACCGTTTGCACTTACAATTATTTTGCAACTGTTTGTGGAAAAATGCATTCACAAAAAAATTTTTTGAACATGTTCCAATTTTTGGGGTGACAAAAAAAAACCATTGGTGACCTGAAGAACTGTTGGCGAACTGTTTGACAACCCTTTATGAACACTGACAAAACCCAAAAAAGTGCAACGTTTGTGAAGGTTCTTCAGCGTTCGCCACTCCATGAAATACAAGGAGATAGGGGATTCTAAGAGTTGCTAAATTCCCTGATATCTGCACTCAAATGCTTCACTGGATATGCGTCACTCTTTTTCAGCGATATTGTAATAATTGTTAATTGCGTCAACAATCGTTAGCTTCTGTGAACTTTAGTTTCCACACTGACGACCTGTTTGAAAAGAGACAAGACTTCACAACCTGGAAATCGTAAAGTTCCCATTTTAAAATTAGTTACCCCTAAGTTTAGATCAAAACCTCACAAGTCTACAGTTTCTACTGAAGCCTCACAATGTAATGCATGCTTCTGACCCTTTACTTCATCTGAAGATGCAAATAAGAAGGCGTAAAGGGAACATAAGCAAAAGCAGAAATACTGATCAAACACTTGCTACCTAGCTAGCTAGTGAACAGGCTGCTCAACTAACTAGCTGAACCAATGGACCTTGGAAAAGTACAGTGTGTGTATAAATGATGACTGGTGAACAATAGCAAATTTCCTTAAACATAAGTGTAAAATGACAAAAAAGCTATTATATTCAGTATTATGCTTAGCTTTTGTGTTAGTCACAAATGCTCAGGTGTAGTAGTTGGAAACCACTAGTCTTGGCGGACCAATATAACGGTAAATAAACAAATCATAATATGTTGCCGCTTGTACTGTTACATAAAAGTAATATTAGAAGAAGCCATCTCTGCTGTCATTCAGTCCATACAGCCAATCACATACAGTAGAACAAAATTACATTTCTCCTATCTACAGTGTTAATCACATGTAGAATCAGAGGGGTCACTGCCATGCAAGGCACCACCACAAACAACTTCTCATTCCCCCATTCTATTATACTGAGCACCAAGCTAGAAGGCGGGAAGTACCATTTTTATATGGTCTTTGGTAAGGCCCAGCCGGGACTTGAACCCCCAACCTCCTGGCTGTGGGGCGGATGCTCTTTCAACTAGGCCACCATTAAGTATGTGGGAGGTGACAAAATCACTTAAATCTCACAAAATCTCACTTAATTTTGCTTGAGTATAATTTTACTCATTGCCTTGCCTAAAATAATGTCCCTTTTGTCATTTTCTGAGGCTTATTTATCTAGAGAATTTCTTCTTGTTTTAGATTTAATTGGCGGTTGGCAACCAGCTTACAGGTGCATTACCACCACACACAGTACTTCACTCTACAGTATATCATCACTCTATCTGGTCAGGAAGTCCCTCCCCTCTTGTTCCTGCCTTTAATGAGGAAGGTTCGTGAAGGGTTTGTTCCCTTTAGCATGCCCGCGTGGTCATTCCTTTGTTGTGTGTGAGGTCTGTCATACACAAGCACCAGCATGCGTATACGAGAGTCTGTCAAGTTCTTTTTATCTGGGCTTGTAAGTCTGAGTCAGAGGAGGTTGACAAAGACGGGAAGTCACCAAGGAGTGAGGAGGGGAAGAGGGAGAGTGGGACAGGAAGCTGTCTCTGCTCCCAGCTCTTAACATTCTGCTGAAAAGCCTTGTTTTGGAATGTGTTTTCATGAGAATTCAATGAGTACAAAAGATAGGAGTCCTGATTGAGAATAAGGGGGCAGTGTCATGTTGATGGGTTACAGTACATCGATGGAGAGCTCAAATGCAGAACAAAACAACATTTTAACACGCACTATTAATATGGAACATATCAACACCGGCCTACTGCCCCTTTACATTTGGTCAAGAAGCAGTTTATCCAAAAGTATAATTTGTTTGGGTGGGTAACATGTCATGGATTCCTAGTTCTGCTTCTCATGCACTTTTAAAGATGCATACAGCTTTACTATATCCATCTCAGTTTTCCTAAGTCCAATGAAACTACCTGTTCGGAGTACTACATACGGCATTTGTTTTCCCTGTTTATGACGAATAAAATACAGCTAATGTTCCTCAGAGTAGTTCCTGAGTAGTGTCTGTTATCAACAGTAAGGCTTGGATATGGCACTTACTTTCCTTCTTTTCACAGATATAATCACTGTAGCAGCTTCTCCTTCCCCTATTTTAGAGAATAGACTATGCTCAACTCACCAGAGATATTCTCTTCTTGTTTGACTATGTAAATGCAGTCATGCAAAATCCATTTTCATGAGGAAATCAATATGTATTGAGAGACACCCATGCATATCAGGCTGCAGTGGGAGAAACTTATGAGGTGAAAGTAGTTTTAGTTGTCTGAATGCTTATTTTGTCGATGTGCACATGTAAAACAGGTTTGAAAAGTGTTATTGACCTTATTACGAGTACTATGATGCCTTATATGTATACTGTAGACGCTGGGTTAATCATCTCAGACTGGATGCAAAGGGTAAACAGAGAAGGACAATAGGTATCGAGATGAGAGAGATTATGGTTAGGTAGCAGGAAGAAGTAGTTGGGGGACGGGGGGGAGAAGGGGTGAATGTATTGTGATGCGAGATGTCATGCAGATGTGAGATGGGCAGTTGATATAAAAGGAGAGACCCTGGTGTATTGGAGAGATTTCTTTTTCTGTGTATGATTGATGTGAGAGTGAATAAAGTCATCTGCTGCATGAGTCTGCCTCCGTTATTTCCACTCTCCACACTGGTGACCCCTTGACGAATTATGGAACACGAGGCAAGAACCCTGAAGTCGGCCCGGACGGGAAGCCCCAGCAACGCGGCAAGCATCCCAGAGATGGCCCGGACAGAAAGCCCCAGCAACGCGTGTGCTGTTTCGGTCAAACTACCGGACTTTTGGCTGCACGACCTGCGGTCTTTGTTCCACCACACCGAGGCTCAGTTCGCCCTCCGGGGAATAACGGCAGACGACACCAGATATTACTATGTGGTCGCAGCGCTGGACACTCGCACGTCTCAGCAAGTAGTGAGCCTGCTCCAACAGCCTCCAGCCCACGACAAATACGGGGCTCTCAAGGCCGCGCTGACCCGGCGCTACACACTCTAGGACTGTGAGAGGGCAGAGAGACTCCTGAGGCGCTCTGAGTTAGGAGACGGGTCGGCGGTCGAACTGTTGGAGAAGATGTTGGCGTTGATGGGCACGGACGACGGGCATTTTCTGTTTGCCCACCTGTTCCTCCGGAACCTCCCAACAGAGGCAAGAGCGGTTCTTGCCAATTCGCCGTTGCTGGCCGCGCGTGACTACCGGGCGCTAGCCCAGGAGGCAGATCGGATCATCCTCACCACCAGAGCCGTCACAGTGAACACAGCGGTGTCGGAACCCAGCGAGACAACCAGCAGAGACGAGAAGCTGGCGACGGTAGCGGCAGCGGGGGCCAGGAAGCGCCAGAGAGACATGCTCTGCTTCTACCACCACCGCTTTGGAGAGAATGCACACAGATGTGTGCCACCGTGCCAATTCAAGCGTTTGGGAAACGCCAAGGCCGGCAGTCGGTAGCAGCTGCGACTGCTGGTGAAGAGAACAAGCTGCCTACGTGACGGACTCGCGCTCGGGGACACGGTACCTCGTAGACACCGGCTCCCAGAAGAGCCTCATCCTGCTGTCCTACGCCGACCGGCTAGCGGGAGCTAGCGGCCCCCAGCTTGTAGCCGTAAACGGCTCGGACATTAAGACTTTTGGTGAGAGAACACTGACTTTATCCCTACACGGTCGTATGTACGAGTGGACTTTTGTCATAGCGGCATACAGTTTCCCAATCCTGGGAGCTGATTTTCTGTGTGCACACGGGTTGCTACTCGATGTTGCTAACAGACGCCTGGTTAATGAAATGTCTTTTGATTCTCTCCCCTGTACAGCTCGAGGGGCCGGGCCAATAACACAAGCCAACGTCACAGCTCCAGGCGGTAAGTTCCACACACTGCTCACTCAGTTCCCAGCACTCACAGTCCCGACGTTTTCGGCAGCCATCACTAAACACGGGGTGGAACACTTTATCACCACCACTGGGCCGCCCGTTTTCGCACGACCTCAGCGCCTGGACGCAGCTAAACTGGCCACAGCGCGTAAGGAGTTTGCCAACTTGGAAAGGTTGGGCATCATCAGGCGCTCAAACAGCCCATGGGCCTCCCCGCTACATATGGTTCCTAAGGCCAAGGGATCGTGGCGACCGTTCAGGTTCAGGTTCAGGTTCAGGTTACTTTATTTGTACCCGTAGGTAGATTTGTTTTGCAGTTGGTGACATCCATATTTACAAGCCACTAATTACATTCAACATAGACACAAACACAGGCACACATCTTACAAAATAGGTAAATATAAAATATGTACAATATAATTTTTATAGCTTGTTCAACTCTTTGACAGCAGCAGGGACAAAGCTGTTTTTGTAGCGCTGGGTTCTACTTTTTGGGACAGCAAACCTCCGTCTGGAGGGAAGAAGCTGAAAGTTGCAGTGCAAAGGGTGGGAGTCATCATTTAAAATCGAGTCGGCCATCCTCTGTACTTGTCTGGTGTACAGGGATGTCAGGCTCAGCTGTGACTCACCAGACCGTGCAGAGATTTCCACAGGTTGAATAACGCCACAGCGCACGACCGCTACCCGATTCCCCATATTCAGAATTTTTCCCTTCACCTCGCCGGGGCATGCATTTTTTTCTAAAATAGACCTGGTCCGTGGTTACCACCAGGTCCCAGTGCGCGCAGAGGACATACCCAAAACAGCGGTAATAACTCCGTTTAGTTTGTTTGAGTTTTTACACATGCCCTTCAGATTAAAAGGCGCGGCACAGACATTCCAACGCATGATGGATGCGGCGTTGCGCGATCTGCCGTTTGTGTTCGTCTACCTGGATGATATCCTGGTGGCCAGTGCGTCCGAGGACGAACACGTAACCCACCTCAAGATGATTTTCCAGAGGTTGGAGGAGCACGGGTTAATAATCAACCCGGCGAAATGCCAGTTCGGCGTGACGGGGATTGACTTTTTGGGGCACCGCGTCTCACCGGAGGGAGTGATACCCTTGCCCGACAAGGTGCGTGCCGTGGCGAATTTTCCCTGGCCTCAGACGGTCAGGGTGCTGCAAGAGTTTTGGGGGATGGTTAACTTTTATAACCGGTTCCTCCCCCGCACAGCTCATCTCATGCAGTCATTGTACGCCGCGCTCAAGAAACAGAAACCGGCAGACAGAGTCGAATGGACTCCGGATCGGGAGCAGACGTTCTCTGAGGTTAAAACAGCCCTGGAAAACGCCACACTGTTGGCGCACCCGGACCCGGCGGCCCGGATAGCGCTCACTACCGACGCCTCAGACGTGGCCATAGGGGCCGTCATGGAGCAACGCGTCGCCGGTTCTTGGCAGCCGCTCGCATTTTTCAGCAGGGCTTTGCGCGACAGTGAGCATAAATACAGCGCGTTTGACAGAGAGTTACTGGCTGTCCACCTGGCCATACGCCACTTCCAGTTCTGGCTGGAAGGGCGCAGCTTCACTGCGTTCGTGGACCACAAGCCGCTAACGTTTGCGATGGCCAAGGTTTCGGAACCATGGTCGGGCCGGCAGCAGAGACAGCTGGCCGCGATCTCGGAGTTTACGACCGATATTCAGCATGTGTCGGGTAAACTGAATGTGGTGGCGGACTGCCTCTCGCGCGCAGTAGTGGCCCCAGTCTGCGTGGGGATAGATTATACAGCCATGGCTGCAGAGCAGATTGGCGATGCGGACGTGTGCGCGCTCCAGTCTGGACCAACAGGGTCAAGGCTGGAGAGCAGAGTACTGCAAGACGGCAAGCCCCCCCCCCCCCCCCCCAATCTGCGACGTCTCCATGGGACGCCCGCGCCCGGTGGTCCCAGTTGCTTGGCGCCGCCGAGTGTTTGAGTCAGTTCACACTCTGGCGCACCCAGGAGTGCGCGCGTCAGTCAAAATGGTGGGAGCGAAGTTCGTATGGCCAGGCCTGCGCAAACAAGTGAAAGAGTGGGCGGCAGCCTGCGTAGCGTGCCAACGAGCCAAAGTACACAGACACACGAAGGCTCCTTTGGAGCCGTTTCGTATACCAGCTAAGAGGTTCGACCATGTTCACGTGGACCTCGTGGGCCCCCTCCCGCCATCGCAGGGGTGCACGCACCTTCTGACAGTGGTGGACTGCACCACACGCTGGCCAGAAGCAGTCCCGCTGGCGGCAACCACGTCCGCGGACGTGGCACGTGCTTTTTTGACGACATGGGTGGCACGTTTTGGCATCCCGTCGGACATAACGTCTGATAGGGGCCCGCAGTTCGTTTCTGACCTCTGGTCCGCGATGGCCCATAGCCTGGGTGTTGCAATTCATCGTACAACCGCGTACAACCCGCAGGCTAATGGGTTATGCAAGCGTTTCCATAGATCACTGAAAGCAGCGCTCAGGGCTTCACTGACGGATGCAAATTGGGTAGACCGGTTGCCGTGGGTTTTATTGGGGTTGCGTTCCGCAACAAAAGAGGATTTGGAGGCATCCCCAGCAGAGCTGGTTTTTTCTCAGCCACTGCGGCTCCCCGGGGAATTTTTGCCAGATAATCCCGCGCCGGACAACTGTCTGTCTCAGCGTTTGCAGCATAGCGCAGATACAGGCACGCTGCCGGGCCCGGCCCACCACTGTTTTCCACATGCTTTTGTGCCAAAAACTTTGAAGAATGCGGCGTTCGTGTTTGTCAGGCACGATGCCCACCGCCCCCCATTGCGCCCACCCTACGATGGCCCATTCAGAGTGCTGGAAACAGGGGACAAACATTTTTTGTTAGACTTGGGGGGTCATCACACAGTTCTACACAGCCATCATCGAGTCCATCCTCACCACCTCCATAACCGTGTGGTACGCAGGAGCCACTGCCAGGGACAGACTAAGGCTGCAGCGCGTCGTGCGCACTGCTGAGAAGGTGATCGGCTGCAAGCTCCCATCTCTCCAGGATCTGTACATCTCCAGGACCCGGAGGCGTGCTGGCCGGATCATAGCCGATCCCTCACACCCTGGTCACGTACTGTTTGCCCCCCTCCCCTCTGGTAGAAGACTTCGGTCCATCCAGACTAAAACCTCCCGTCACATGAACAGCTTCTTCCCCTCTGCCATTAGACTGCTGAACACTAAGTGACTTATTGACTCTCGTGCACCATGTACAGCAGCTCAACCAGACTCATGTCAATCATCACTGTTTTCTTTCTGCATTACCGACTGCACTATATAGTTCTCCACAGTATCTGCTGCTGGCTAATATATATTTTAACTGTTGACCAGTATCACTTAATCTTATCCTACACTTTATTACATGTATAGTTTATTTCTCTTATCTTATCATGTTTAATGTTGCAGCATTGTACCGAGACAAATTCCTAGTTTGTGTACTACATGAACAATGGCAATAAACCTGATTCTGATTCTGATTCTGATTCATCGGGAGAAAATATGTATAGACAGACTTAAGCCCGCCTTTGTGGTGGCGGATGAGCAAGTGATGTTGGCTCAGGCCCCTCGGCGTGGAAGACCCCCACGGAGAACTCCCCAGGTAATCGATTCAGAGCAGCCACACGGGCAAGTCCAAGGTTCCCCCCCTCCCACGCCAGTGACCACCCGCAGACAGACACACCCCCAGGAGCCCCCCATCGGCACAGTAGCGCCGCGGAGGCGGAAAACCCCCGTTACAGAAGATATGGGAGAAGACTGAAGCCAAAAGAACGTGAGGACTGAAACTCGGTCTGAGATTCTGGGGGGGGCGGTGTAGACGCTGGGTTAATCATCTCAGACTGGATGCAGAGGGTAAACAGAGAAGGACAATAGGTATTGAGATGAGAGAGATTATGGTGAGGTAGTAGGAAGAAGTAGTTGGGGGACGGGGGGAGAAGGGGTGAATGTATTGTGATGCGAGATGTCATGCAGATGTGAGATGGGCAGTTGATATAAAAGGAGAGACCCTGGTGTATTGGAGAGATTTCTTTTTCTGTGTATGATTGATGTGAGAGTGAATAAAGTCATCTGCTGAATGAGTCTGCCTCCGTTATTTCCACTCTCCACAATACAAGTATATGTACAAAGGTTTACATACACTGTATGAAAAGGCACATAAGCTTTTATTCCCTCAATGTCTAACATTAAAGGTAGAATATACTGTATAATATCTTCAACTTTCAAATATTCCACAAATACCTAAAAATATAATTAGAGTTTAAAGAAACACCTCTTCTGCTGTTATTCAAATATGATTACTTATGATAGTACAGGGCTATGAAGTCATTTATGATTTTTGCTGGGCTGATAAAGTGCTAAATACCACTGCCCACCAGCAGGGTGAGTATAGAGCCAGTTTGCAGCTCAGAGTCAAAATTCTGTGTTTTAACTTAATTAAATTAATTTCTAAAGCAGGGCAGAACATGTAATGATGAAAGCACCAAGATGCTGACGCCTCAGTGCCAGAGCCTTGGCAGAGGTATGTGTTCTCAGATCATCACCAAAATGTTATGGGTTCCTCTCTAGTCCAAGGACCACCTCTGGTAAAAAAATTTCATCTAAATTTATCCAGTAGTTTTGGAGTACATGGATGCGCAGTGAAAATAATCTGCAGTTCACATGTCTGTACTGTTGGCAGCAACCAAGAGCCGCCAAACTGATTTGAACAGCTGCAATCCAAACACAAAAGAAGAGCACGGTAGCAGATGTTTTAAATGACGGAAGAGATGGAGGTACATGAATACAATGACAATCAAGACAAACAGGAGTTTTTGCTGTTTAGTGACAGAGGAAGTAAACAGATGGGCATAAAGACGGACATTTGTTCACCCAGTTTTGCTGGATTGTTCAGTACTTCCCTCTGGTGGGAGTTTCCAGGTGCATGTGCAGTTCACTGCAACCATTTGTGGCGAGGAATGTTGGGAGTTGTTTTTAGCAAGTTTTTAACAAGTTTTATCTCATCCTTCCTCTGCAAAACTAAACAGCAAAACCAGTGTGAAAACAATAGATGTGATGAATAAATTGAGTAGTTGCTGAATACGTGTTGGGGTTTTTTTTTTCAGTAACCACTATCTTATAACCACTATTTATCTCTCAGCGAGAGATTGACTGACAGGAAGTCATCCATGTGCTGTAAAAAAAAAAGTCGCACTGCCGCCTCTAGTGGCCCGGCATAGCTATTGTAATACCATTTTTTCCCGGCTTCATTGACGGCAAAGGTAAGTTAAATTTGTGTTTATTTCAAAAACAAAGCCTTATCTCAAAATTCTGGCAAATTAAAAGTTGACAAAATATGGCCATACAATGACACAAGCCTTTAGTTGCACTTAATTTTGACTGGGCAAGCTGAAAAGCTGTTAACAGATGGACAGATACAATCACACAGAGACACACTGACTGGTGTTGACACTGGTCAACACCAAATTTACTGTCTAAGTTTTTTAGCTGATTTAGGACAATTTTGATGTGCTGAATCCAAAAATCACATTGGTTTTGCTCAATCAGGTCAACTTTTTCAACTATGGCCACACGTTTTTTACGTTTTTGTTTACATGTACGGGTATTTTCGCTTTATATGATGCAAAATTCTTTTTTATTTCTTGAAATTCTCTGAATTTTGAACAATAATGACGTAACATTCAATTTACACGTACTTACCTTTATCAGTGTCTACTATTCAATTTACAGCACTACTGTACAACTGCTTACAACTTAGCATAAAAACCTGACCTGATCGAGAGAAACGGATGTCATTTTCGGATTCAGCAGTGCAAAATTGTCTTAAATCAGCTGAAAAAACACAGACAACTTACAAAAAAATTATTTTTGTTATGTTGTGTTATTGTATGCCTCCGTTTTCACCGAGGCATAATAACAGTTAATTACCCATTCATTTTGAGTAGACAAACATGAACACATCTTCATGAGTCATCAGCAAAAAAATATGATTGCAACTCATGGAGATGCTGTTCATGACTGCCATCTGGTGTTGCCAGTAATTACTTGCAATTTCAACATAGTCCGCCTTTAAATCAGACTAAGCTTGACCTGGTTTAGGTCAGTTAGGATTACCATATTTTTTTATTTGGCATTTTTTTAAATTATATTTGATAAATTACTTTTTAGAGAATTTTATATTACTTTCTTCAAAGTCAGAAGTTTACCTCCATTAAACTTAGTATTTGGTAGCATTGCCTTTAAACTGTATGTCTTGGATCAAACATTTTAGGTATCCTTCCACAATCTTCTCACTATAGTTTGCTGGAAATTTGGCCCATTCCTCCTGAGAGAACTGGTGTAACTGAGTCAGGTTTGTACGCCGCCTTGCTCGCACACGCCTTTTCAGCTCTGCCCACAAATTTTCTATGGGATTGAAATCAGGGCTTTGCGATGGCCACTCCAAAACATTGACTTTGTTGTCATTAAGCAACTTTGTAACTAATTTGCCAGTATGCCAAGAGTCATTGTCCATTTGGAAGACCCATTTGCAACCAAGCTTTAACCCCTTGCACTCCGGTCAATTTCCCTAAAAATGCCAAAAAATAACGTGCCCAAAGTAAATCAAAAGCTGTTCTTCAACCCTTTGCAGCATCTTCATGGGGTTGGTCTCATTTAAAAGAAAACACTGAATTTTTTGGCAAAACAGTCATAATCTCTCTAAGTGCTCCTGCCACTGAGTAACATCTAAACATACTGAACTTGAAGAATATAAATTTCACCTGGGTGTTTTTTTGGATACAAATGCTAGCAAATAACACACAGCTTCAGATCCAGGCTGAAAAATGCAACAGAAATGTAGAACCAAGTGTTATCCAACTGAGGTCAAAATTTTGTAACAATACCACAAAAAATGAATATATTACACAGCTTTGTTCTCAGGTAGTTCCCAGGCGTTTTTGAAAAACGTCTGTAACTTTTGAATGATTCAATATAGAAGCTTCATCTTGGGCTCTAATGAAAGGTGACACTCAGGGCTCTGTGTGTGTGTGTGTGTGTGTGTGTGTGTGTGTGTGTGTGGGGTTGTTTATTCATTCATTCATTCATGAATGAACAAACAAGCCCCCACACACAAAGAAGCATGCCACGTAAAAAATGTGTGGCTTTTTTTTTTTTTTACAAGAAAAAATAACCTACAGTGCACTAAAAATTATTCTAAAATATTTGTAATGTAGAAGATAACAACTCCCACCACCACCCCACCACCCCCGCTACAGAGGACGGACATCGGCCATCGCTACATGACGGAATAGTCATGTGGCGATGTGGCGACCGCGGCGCAGTCACCGCGGCTTCCCCCCCGCCTCGCTACAGAAGAGTAGCGGGGGGGGGGGTTCACGGTCCGGACACGGCACATGAACCATGTATCGCGGCGCACGGACTTCGGACTTCGTGCGCTGCACAGTTGTAATTTACCGATCGGTCAAAAGTCATTTTTGATTACAATTTTCAGGGATAAAGAATAACTTAGCTTATAACACTTACCTGTTCACAGCAGCAGCGTAGCTGGTGAACTTCTCTTCCTCATTGTCAGACGAACGTGACGCTGGTCCGCTTGTTACGGACTCATGGTTCTGGTCTCACGACCCAGTCAAAACATAATTCCATTATTGCGGTTTTGCGCTTCCATGATTGCGGTTTTGGCGAACAATTTTTCAAAACAAATAACAGTAGTAATTCAAAAAGACTGGCGAATGCGTGTGTGTCACCCAGCCTTCGTCGTCGGCCTCCGTCGGTCTATGATGACCATGGAAGAGAATCCTAAACGTCTATTCTGCTGGAATAAAAAAAAAAAAAAGCACCGCCTGTGGCTGAACAGGCCGATGTGCGAATGGCAGTCCCTGTCACACAGGTCGCACTTGTGGGTGGTCTCCGTGCTGCTGGGTCTATGGCGGTTCTTCCTGCAGGTCCTTTTTTCATCTGCTGCAACAGTCAGTCTCTCCACCCAGCCTTACACAAAACAGCTTTCGAACTTCTGTGCTTCAATTGGCTCGCTGCATTCGCAGCGTTGGTAGGCAGGTCCTTCTTGCTAGGTTTTCAGTCATTGGTTCTTCAAGGTTTCAGAAACCCAATTCAAGGCTCTTATTAGTCGAATGAGAGGTCAATCATATCTGATCTGTTCGCGGCTGTGTCTGTAGTGGAAGAACAGAAATGCAGCTTTTGTTTTCAGTGCGCTCTTGGACGCAGCGCCCTCGTGCGTCCTAGAGCACAGAGACGTGCCCGTCCACGGTACACCGGAGTGCAAGAGGTTAACTTCGTGGCTGAAGTCTTGAGATGTTGCTTCAATATTTCCACATAATGTTCTTTCCTCACGATGCCAAGTTGTGTCACTCCTTCCTGCAGCAAAACACCTCCACAACATGATGCTGCCACACCCATACTTCACAGTTGGAATGGTGTTCCCAGGCTTGCAAGCTTCCCCATCATGTCCTGCACATGGTTTGAGACCATATCCACGTTTTCTTTTGGGTTTTTTGGGTTTGCCACTGTTTGCATTTAGTATAATTTGTTTCCCTCTTTTCCTTAGCTCTAGCTCGGCTTTTATTTTGAAAGAGCTCTTTGGTTTTTTTTCCTGTTTAGCCGGTTCCGTCCCATATGTTACCGTTTAGTTAATTGTTGCTCTCAGCTGTCCTTGGTTTGATTAACTTCTGTGTCCCTACATATACCCACTGTTTTCATTTCTCCCTGTGGCATTATTATCAGAGTTTTCCGTTCTGTCCTTCCTCATTTGTAAGCGTTTGGCATTATTTGTGCACTTTGTGTTTGACAGCCCTCGAGCTACATTCATTTGCCTTTTTGTAATTAAACCATCTTGCACTGAAGTTCGTCCCGTCTGAAGGAGTCATTTTTCCTGTTCTGCCGGAGGTTGTTCCCTGATAGAATAAAACCACCAAAGGACTCTGTGGGTACGAACTTTAGGTTATATGGCTTGGATGAGGATGAGTGTTGGGCAGTGCGGCTAATTGAGGATTTCATCTCGGATGCCAGCTCTTCCCACACTCCTGAGACAGCCCTGAGGTACCTGGAAGGTGCAGCAGCAGTCATAGAGGCATACCCCAGCCTGTGGAGCTACCCAGGACTCACTGGGCTCCTAATCTCGGTCACCAACTTCCAGGATATGCTCTGCAGGCTGGTGAGAACCTCTCCCCTGTCTTAATCACCCTTATTGTCATTCAACCATACAACCAATCATGTACAGTAGAACGAGATTGTGCTTTACCTATCTACAGTGTCAATCACACACACCCCAGTGCAGAATCAGAGGGCCGCTGCCATGCAAGGTGACGCCACAGATTTCCCTCCTCCATTCCATTATTGCTGAGCACCAAGCTGGACGGCAGGAAGTTCCACTTTTATATGGTTTTCGGCATGACCCGGCCAGGATTTGAACCCCTGCCTCCCGGGTGTGGGGCGGATGCTCTACCAACTGAGCCTCCACTCTGTCGGTCTGTAACTGTGCCGACGATGAAGCGTCCCCAGGTTCAAATGCCTCGCACTTCTCGCCATCCTCCAGCTCCGGGATCCTCTCCACACTGCCCTCCAGCTCTGGTACCTCCACTCCGCCTTCCGCCAGCTCCAGCCTCCGCTCCTCGCCATTCCCCAACACCAGCTCCTTGCCGCCTCCCGGCTGCTCCCCACCAGATGAACTCTCCCACTACACAGAGCATTTCACATGGTTTTCCCGTGGCAGTCCCTGCGGCAGTGGAAACATCAGCGGCAGCGGAGCGGGAATTCAGCTCCACTCCTCCAGCAGTGGCTCCTTCACTGCTCCAGAGAATCACAGCACGCAGCCTCCTCTTCATTCTAGGGTTTTTCTTTGGCAGTCTCTTCGGTTCCTCCTCTCTCCTCGTCTGTTGCTGCTGCTTTCTTCTCCTCCATGGCATTGGTGCTTGCTGCTGAGTTTCCAACTGCCTCATCTGCTGTTTCACCCATCATCATGCCCACAGTGCCAGCTCCCACATCTCCAACTCGGGTGCCTTCGCCCGCTGCTACATGTCAGAAGTCGCCTCTTCAGCAGCGGAGTCTCTGGGGTCCTCGCCGGCAGTAGAACGGGCACCTAAAGCAAGTACTTTTTTTAAAAGTCTTTTTAACATCTATACTTAGTGTTGCTTTACTCCTGACAGGGGACCCCAGTTACAGCCCCCATCTGCTTCTGGCCTTCCTCCGCCAAGTTCCACTGCTGGTACCTGCTTTACCCCGGCACCCTCCTGTGTTTTTAACTCCCCCTCTTAGGTGGCTGCATCGGGGATGGAATTCCAGGCTCCCGAGCATGCCTCTCGCTAGCCACCTTCATCATCATCATCATTATCTGGATTCGCCACACCATGTTTGTCTTAACAGTCCGCTCCACCTGGCCATCTGAGCAGTCCGCTGCACCTGGGCCATTAGAGCAATCCGCTCCACCCTGGCCATCAGAGCAGGCCGCTTCACCCTGGCCATCAGATCAGGCCGCTCCACCATTGCCGTCATCGGAGCAGGCCGCTCCATCATCATCGTTGGAGGTCAACGCTCCCCAGCCACTGGCTCCTGAACTTAAAGCTCCTGTATTGTTATCCCCAGAGCAAGAGACTCCTGTATTATCTCCTAAGGTGAAAGTTCCTATGTTGTCATTATCTCCTAAAGTGAAAGTCCCTATGTTGTCATTATCTCCTGAGGTGAAGGTTCCTATGTTGTCATTGTCTCCTGAGGTGAAGGTTCCTATGTTGTCATTGTCTCCTGAGGTGAAGGTTCCTATGCTAACTCCTGTGCTAAAAGGTTCTGAGCTCAGTGCATATGTGGTGCCTTGCTCATCTATCTGGTGGCCCTTAGACTTGGGTAGGCCACCTGACGCACCATGCTCTTCTGTCTGGTGGCCCTTGGATTTTGTAGGCCACCTGACGCACCATGCTCATCTGTCTGGTGGTCTTTGGACTGGGAGAGGTCGCCAGACTCACTGTGTTATATGGTCTGGGGACCCATGGACTCTGGGCGACCCCCTGACCCATCCTGCTTCCCCGTCTAGTGGTCCATGGACTTTGGTAGGCTGCCAGATGCGCCATATTCCTCCTGCTGGTGGTCTTGGGACTTTGGCCCACCACCTGATGAACATTTTTCTGTTTTATGTTCTTGTTTTGCCCTGCTGTGCCTATGTCCCCCTCCTCCTACCCAGCTGGAGTGTTCTTTGTTTTGTTTTTGGGGCTCTGGAATCTGCCCTTCGGTGGGGGGTGGGGGGGCACTGTCATGTCTTGGACATGGTTTAAACATATCCAATTTTTCTGTTGGGTTTTTTGGGTTTGCCACTGTTTCCCTTCAGTATCATTTGTTTCCTTGTTTTCCTTAGCGTTAGCTCAGCTTTTATTTTGAAAGAGTTCTTTGTTTTTTCCTGTTTAGCCGGTTCCTTCCCATATGTTACAGTTTAGTTAATTATTGCTCTCAGCTGTCCTTGGTTTGATTAATTTCTGTGTCCCTATACTGTATACACCCGCTGTTTTAATTTCTCCCTGTGGCATTATTATCAGAGTTTTCTCCCTGTGGCATTATTATCAGAGTTTTCCCTCCAGTCTTTCCTCATCTGTAAGTGTTTGGCATTATTTTTGTACTATGTGTTTGACAGCCCTCGAGCTGCATTCATTTGCCTTTTTGTAATTAAACCATCTTACACTGAAGTTCGTCCCACCTGAAGGAGTCATTTTTCCTGTTCTGCCAGAGGTTGTTCCCTGACACCCCCTTTGTTCCTCCGAATGTAATGATGGCCATTATGGCCAAACAGTTCAATTTTAGTTTCATGAGACCACAAGACATGTCTCCAAAAATTAAGGTCTTTACCCCATGTGCATTTGCAAACAGTAATCTGGCTTTTTTAATGTTGTTTTTGGAACAATGGCTTCTTCTTCACAGAGTGGCCTTTCAGCCCATGTCGGTACAAGACTCATTTTACTGTGGATGACACTCTTTTACCAGCTTCAGCCAGCATCTTCACAAGGTCTTTTGCTTTTGTTCTGGAGTTGATATGCATAATTCGCACCAAAACACGTTCATCTCTCGGACACAGAACCCGCCTCCTTCCTGAGCAGTATGATGGCTAGGCATTCCCATGGTGTTTATACTTGTGCATAATTGTTTTAACAGATGAACGTGGCAAATTCAGGCCTCTGGAAATTGTACCCAAGGATGAACCAGACTTGTGGAGGTCCACAATTCTCTTCCTGATATTTTGGCTGATTTTTTTTTTTCCCATGATGTCACACAAGGAAGTAGTGTGTTTGAGGTGTGCATTAAAAGCTTCTAAAGCCATGGCATTATCATATGGGCTTTCCCAAATTGTTTAAACAAACTCCTTCAACTGATATCTGTTTGGATGAGTTTACCCCAATTGACCTTTTAGAGTTAGACAAAATAATTTCCTCATCCAAGCCTTCAACTTGTCTTTTAGACCCTATTCCTACCAGGTTATTTAAAGAAGTCTTCCCACTTATTGGTAGCTTTATTCTTCATATAATCAATTCTTCATTAACTTTAGGCCATGTACCGCAGGCTTTTAAAACGGCTGTAATTAAACCCTTACTCAAAAAGCCAACGCTAGATCCAGGAGTTTTAGCTAACTATAGACCAATCTCTAATCTCCCTTTCATTTCAAAAATCTTAGAAAGAGTTGTTGCTACGCAATTATTTGACCACCTGCAGGGAAATGGTTTACTTGAAGAGTTTCAATCTGGGTTTAGAATCCATCATAGTACTGAAACAGCCTTAGCGAAGGTCACTAACGACCTCCTCATCGCATCTGATAATGGACTGGTTTCTGTACTTGTCCTTTTAGACCTTAGTGCAGCTTTTGATACTATCAATCATAATATTCTACTTGATAGATTAGAACACTATGTTGGACTTAATGGAACTTCGGTGCAGTGGTTTAGATCTTATTTATCTGATAGGTTCCAGTTTGTTCATGTCAATAATGAGTTTTCTTTCAACTCAAAGCTTAGTCATGGAGTTCCACAGGGATCTGTGCTAGACTCTACTCTTTTTAGTTTATATATACTTCCGTTAGGCAACATTATTAGAAAGCACTTTATACATTTTCATTGTTATGCAGATGATACACAATTATACCTGTCAATGAAGCCAGATGATAGTAATCAATTAGCCAAGTTGGAAGCCTGTCTTAAGGAAATCAAAGCTTGGATGACTTGTAATTTCCTGCTATTAAATTCTGATAAGACTGAAGTCATTCTTGTTGGTCCAAAAAACCTTAGAAATACCTTTCCACATCAAACTTTCAGTTTGGATGCGGTTACTCTTTCTCTTAATAGCTCTGTGAGGAACCTTGGAATTATTTTTGATCAAGATCTGTCCTTCAATTCACATATTACATTTGTTTCTAAGACTGCCTTCTATCATTTGCGTAATATTGCCAAGATTAGGAGCATCTCGTCTCAGAGTGATGCTGAGAAACTGAGCCACGCTTTTGTTAGCTCTAGATTAGATTACTGTAATTCTTTATTATCAGGTTGTCCTAAAACATCTTTAAAAAGTCTTCAGCTGATCCAAAATGCTGCAGCAAGAGTTTTAACAGGTACTAGAAAGAGAGATCATCTCTCTCTGATTCTGGCCTCCCTTCATTGGCTTCCCATAGAGTTTAGAATTAAGTTTAAAATCCTTCTTCTTACTTACAAAGCTCTAAACAATCAGGCTCCTTTTTATTTAAAAGATCTGATACTACCGTATTATCCTAACAGAACACTACGCTCCCAAAATGCAGGATTACTTGTAGTACCTAGAATCTCCAAAAGTACAATAGGAGGCAGAGCCTTCAGTTATCAAGCTCCTCTCCTGTGGAATCAGCTGCCAATCTGGATTCGGGAGTCAGACTCGATCTCTGTTTTTAAGAATAGGGTTAAAACCTACCTTTTTGATATAGCCTACAATTAGGGAGGGATCATGTGTTTCTGAACCCTCCCTTAGTTATGCTGCTAATAGGTTTAGTCAGCCGGGGGACCTCCAATAATGCACTGGGCCTCACTCCTTTCCTCACTCTCAATGAAATATTTTTTTTTTGCTGGTCATTAACATCTGTTTGTTCTCTCCCATAGATTGAGTCCCCATTGTGCTGTTTGCTCTCTACATGTCTGTTCCTTTCATCTTCGTCCCCTCACCCCCCAGCCAGTCGCAGCAGATGACTGCCCCTCCCTGAGCCTGCTTCTGCTGGAGGTTTCTTCCTGTTAAAAGGGAGTTTTTCCTCTCCACCGTCGCCAAGTGCTTGCTCACAGGGGATCGCCTGATTGCTGGGGTCTTTCTGCAACTGTGGGGGTTCCCCCTACAGTTGAAAGTGCTATGAGATGACTATTGTTGTGAAATGGCGCTATACAAATAAATAAATAAAGTTGAATTAAAAGCATAGTAATCTTAGTGTGTGTAAACTTCTGACTTCGAAGAAAATAATAAAAAATTCTTGAAAAAATTTTGAAAAAATCTTTAAAAAATAGAAATAATTTTGGTAATCCTAACTGACCTAAAACAGGAAAAGTTTAGTCTGATTTGACAGTAAGAAAAAAATGTGCCTTTTTAGACAGTGTATGCAACCTTCTGGTTTCAATACAACAGTAATAGTCAGCAAATTGTAAAACTAAAATTAGGGACCACTTTTCCGAATGTATAAAATGATGATGTCTAGATGGGAAATTGTAAAATTCACAGCCTAAGCTCCCATTTAAGAAACATATTCCATGGTACACAAATGCTGTGAATCTTTACTTCTTTGACTACTGACAGTGATTTTCTACACAATAGTCCCGCCATTTAATTTCTTCCTTTTCTAACTAAATCTCAGTGGAATATCTAAAAGGATATTTAAAGATTTTAAATAAGACTGTTTCTCAATTACTAAATTAGCTTAGTGCATTTAAGAAGAAACTTGTTGGCGCCAACAAAAAAAAGGAAAAATATTTGTTGACAATCTGCCAGTCCAGCAAACCACTATACATTCTCCATGTGTCTAGACCAAGCTAGATCAAGGAGCAGATTACACTGTGTCTGCTGTAAATGCATGTGTGTGTGGGTATGCACCATGTTTAAATATCACATGTGGCAGTACTTACTACGGTCTTTTTGTTTAAGGCATTTCCCTCCCTGCCTGCCTTTCTCACCACGCTCCGGTTGGTGGGATTTGATCTGAGGTCAGGGGCGACTTCCCAGGCCTTCACATACACAAATGTTTCTCTTTTTATTTACTTGAAATGCCAAATACTGCCAGAGGGTTCTACAGGCCACTTGCATTAAACACTCAAGCAGGTTTCCAACATTTTAAGCTTGCATTTTCCTCTCACCTCTGCAGCTCCCACTGACATGCATGAAGAGTATTTCCCCATATGGTACAACCCTATGGAACCAGCCAAACCCACAGTACAATAAACACTCACTGAATCATACAAGCTGCAGCTCACAGCCATGCCGCCAGGAGCAGTAAATGAATGTATTCTTTGTATATCACCACTGTATACTAACAGCCTCAAAGAACATTAGTTCAGTTACATTTTGAATATCTGGGTACATTACTTGTTAATTAACTCTGAAATTGTTGGTTCTTATTGCGCAAAAATTGCCGTGTGGATCAGAGTGGCATCGGCGCCTGGTTTTAGAGTGCGTGGGTGTGGTAAGTCGGCCGTGATTGATGGTTCTCCAGTGGGCCAATGACAGCTTAGAGAAGTCACGGAATGGCAATTTCCTGCAGCTTGCTTCAGATGGGATGCTGGTCAAAAAACACAAGCTGAACACCGTTTTTTGGGCTGTGGGAATTATTTGAATTATACAGTATTAGAGATGTAACTGTGTCTATATCTGATATTGGTGGATAGGACTGTGTGAAAATACCATGGATGTTTAAATCCTTGGAGTATGAAGAGACAAAACTTTAATAGCAAAAGTGAGGATGTAAAAAAACCCCACAAGAATCAAACACTCTATAGTCACTTATAATTATTTCTGACAGAAATATGAATGATGTGAGGCCAACTTTTGTTTTATGTGTGCAGATCACAAAAAGCAGCCTAGTATGGTTGTGAGCCGGTATATCAGCCTCTTAAGGTTAGTGTTTCAGCAGCATACCCCCCCCCCCCCCGAACCAAGATAACATGTGCTTCAGCCTCATGCTGTCCTGAGCAGCATGATAAGGTGTGCAAATCATCCAGTTAACGTAATGCAAAGCAATAGCATTTTACATTATTAGGGTTAAACAATAAGTACTTTAGTGCATTCAAATATGACTTTGGTGTGTCACCGCAAATATTTAACTTGTGGTTTTAACTTATCAAAAGCAGATGAATAGTGTCTGTGTTCAACCGAAGAACTGATTTGAATGCAGCCTCTGGACTGCTAATGCCAACATGCTCTGTAAGATTAAGGATTGTTGAGTTTAGTCATACAGACACCTGCGTTTAGCTTAGAAAATTGCATCCAAAATAGTCAGAGGCCATTTGTGTGATATACTGGTATTTTCTGTAATAACTGCAGGTACTTATTCTTTATACTTGTGATCATTTGCCAATAAACAAAATGGCAAACTATTACAGAGCCACCCCAGACTGGGCACGTACACTGTATACTGTATATGTGTGTTTCAGATTACTAAGTGGCATTTGCACAGACATCAGGAGTTTGGTAGCTAAACTATTCAAGACACTAGGAAAAGCTGTGCAGCAGTTCTGTATTTTTTCCGAACACTGGGGTGAGACTGGGTGTGTTACAAAGGCGAAACAAAAAAGAAAGCCGGTTCACACAGGGAGCAGTGTGGGTTACTTCACCATCAGCCGCGGTGGCATTAAAAGAGAAACACAGGCTTCATTTGTTTCCACTTATACCTGGGGCCCAACTGTACAGCTGGAATTTTAGGCAGGAACTCTGGCATTTACTGAGCATGCCCAGACAGGCTGTTGCCTATATGTAGGCAATCACATGTTAGACTTTGACAAATATAAAAGGGAGTAAATGGCACTAAGATTTATTTGATTGTGTGAATATTAATTACAGAATACCTAAATACTGAAAATGAATGGGACATCCAATATTAGCAACTGTTTCAGATCCCTTGTTTATTTGTTTGTCAGATCACTTATTTGTGTGATCTTTTATCACTTATATTCATAATAGTGTATCTTCACTTTGGGGAATGGGAGTTGTTCAGTCATCATTATAATTATTTTAGTTTATACAGTGGGGAAAAAAAAGTATTTAGTCAGCCACCAATTGTGCAAGTTCTCCCACTTAAAAGATGAGGGAGGTCTCCAATTTTCATCATAGGTATACCTCAACTATGAGAGACAAAATGAGAAAAAAAAAAATCCAGAAAATCACATTGAAGGATTTTTAATGAATTAATTGGTAAATTCCTCGGTAAAATAAGTATTTGGTCAATAACAAAAGTTCATCTCAATACTTGGTTATATACCCTTTGTTGGCAATGACAGAGGTCAAACGTTTTCTGTAAGTCTTCACAAGGTTTTCACACACTGTTGCTGGTATTTTGGCCCATTCCTCCAATGCAGATCTTCCGAATGCTGCTGTGGAATGACCTGGCCAAACTATACACTGTCTCGACCGCAACGCTGATTCTGGTAAGGGAAGGGGAGAAAGGCTCTGTGCTTATGTGCTTCAGACTTGGTGCAAAAACAGCAGAATAATTCATAGCCACTGTTCACCGGACTTAGAGGCCATGTCCTTCCTGTGCAGGCCTTTTTTTCTCCCCCGCGAGCTAACGGCAGTAATTTCAACAGCCATTTACATTCCTCCTTCCTCGTTAGCTTAGCACTCAATCACCTCCAGCACATTGTCAGCAGGCAGCAAAGAGATCACCACGATACAGTCCACAATATTGCAGGAGATTTTAACATAGCATGCTTAAAGACTGTACTCCCTAAATTCTACCAACATGTTAAGTGTCCCACAAGAGGGGAAAGGACCCTGGATCATGTCTATAGCAACATTTAGCATGCCTACAGAGCCATCCCCTCCCCCACCTTGGACAATCAGACCATCTCTCTCTGTTTCTGATTCCTGCCTACATCCCCCTTAGGAAGAGTTCCCCTCAACCAAACAAACAATTAAAACCTGGCCTGAAAATACTCTTCTCCAGCTACAAGACTGCTTTGTGCACTGATTGGAGCATCTTTGAACAGCAGGACCTGGACTCCCAACACCGAATCTGTCCTTTTTTTTTACATCAAATGCTGTGTAGAAAATGTGACAGTCACCAAACACATCTGGGTATTTCCAAACCGCAAACCCTGGATGACCAGTGAAGTCCAGGCTCTGTTCAGAGCCCACAACTCAGCTTTCAGATAGAGGGACAGCTATCTGTACAGCACTGCCAGAGCTAACCTGAGGAGAGGCGTAAAACTCGCTAAAAACGCTTACAGGAGGAAGGTGGAGGGCTTTCTCACAGACAACAACCCCCGACACATGTGGAAAGGCATCCAGGCCCTCACCAACTACAGGGGCCAGGGCCCCCCAACATCAGACAGCAGCCTCACTATGGCAGAGAAGCGTAACCGCTTCTTTGCCTCTTTGCCCGATTTGATTACACGTTGCCCCCAGACCCGTAACCCCCCCCACACACACACACACAGGTGCACGAGGTGAGGAGGCAACTGAAAGCAGCAAATCCCCCACAGAACTGCTGGTCCAGATGGCATCCCAGGAGTGGTGGTCAAAGCATGTACAGACCAGCTGGCAGGGATCCTCACCAAGTTGTTCAACCTCTCCCCTGTGCACGCCACCATCCCCTCCTGCCTCAAGGCCTCCGCCATCATCCCCATCCCCAAAAAGGCCACAATTGACAGCCTGAATGACTACAGACCCATAGCACTCATATCTGTAGTCATGAAATGTTTTGAGCAACTGGTGTCCCAGCACATCAGGGACTGTCTTCCCCACTCCTTCGACCCCCACCAGTTCGCCTACAGGGAGAACTGGTCTACGGAAGATGCTGTCACCTCCACTTTCCACAGAGTGCTGAGCCACCTGGAGAACCCAAAGAGAATTCTCTTTGTGGACTACAGCTCAGCTTTTAACACCATCATCCTGGACATCCTGATCAACAAACTGCACCTCCTCCAGATCCCCCCCCCACCTGCCCCTGGATAAAGTGCTTTCTCATAAACTGCCCACAAACAGTCAGACTTGGCCCCCACCACTCCTCCACACTGTCCCTCAGCACCAGCTCCCCTCAAGGCTGCGTGCTAAGCCCTCTATTGTACTCCCTGTACACCTGTGACTGTATTCCAACCCACCCAACCACCGTCATCGTGAAATACGTGGACAACACCACCTTGGTTGGGCTCATCACCGACGACGATGAGAAGGCATACAGGGCGAAGGTAGAGAATCTGCTGCTGTGGTGCCAAGCAAGCAACCTGGAGCTGAATGTCCAAAAAACCAAAGAATTCATTCTGGACTTCAGGAAGAACAGACAGGATCATCCCCCTCCCCCCTCATAAATGGCAACCATGTGGAAAATGTCCTCGCCTTCAGGTTCCTGGGCACCCACATCTCCTCTGACCTCTCCTGGACTGTCAACACCAAGGCCCTGGTGAAGGAAGCTCAGCAGCGGCTGCTCTTCCTCCGGGTCCTGAGGAAGCACAACCTGGACCAGAAGCTGCTGCTGGCCTTCTACTGCTGCTCAGTGGAGAGCGTGCTCACCTACTGTCTGGGTGTGTGGTATGCCAGCTCCACGGTCGAGAACAGGAAGGCTGTACAGAGGGTCATCAACACCACCCAAAAAATTATCTGCGGCCCTCTGTCCTCCCTGGAAGACATCTCCAGAGCCTCCTGTCTCAGAAGGCTCAAGTTTAACAGTTTATTCACACACACACACACACACACACACACACCACATTATCAACAGCACGAATGAATTACAATATGAATTATCAACAGCATGAGTAGCAATAAACAATAGGCTTTTTTTCACATCGATTTGGAAAGTGAACTGGTCATCCCAAATAAGCTATTTAAAGCTTTTAGTCGGGAGCCCATTTCTACAATAGAATGATGACAGAAATCAGTCTGATGTCTTTGTGTACAGGAACAAACAAACATATAACAGACATATAGCACATAATCCCAGCATTTGTTTACACTGAATTAGTAGGTGAGTTCAAGATACATAGTCAAGTTATTAAATACTATTGGAGTGATATCAACATATAAAACAAAATTACAATGGAGTAACAACTCATCAGTAAGCAAGTTTGTATAACAAATAGCAGATTAATTATATAATGATAGGAGTTGCATTTTTAGTTTTTCTTGAAGATGGATAGAAGGTGACATTTTTAGATTCTCATCAAGCTCATTCCAAATCTGCGGTCCTCTGCACACAATACTAAACCTGGTGGATTTTAGTCTTCGTTTTTTCCCAGTAATTTGGTTTTTATTTCTAGTGGTATAGGTGTGTATGGGAAGGAAGGTTGGAATGAGTTCACATAATTTATAGTTGAGTTTGTGGACAACCTGATACATTATACAGGCATTCTGGAAGTAATTATGCTCAGCAAGTCTTTGACGATTATAATGATGGAAAAGATGACTAGTAGGAGAGTTAGTCAGACCATGATAAGGCACGTATGACTTTCTTTTGGAGAATTTCTAGCTTTTTTAGGTGAGTTGGAAATGTGTTACACCATATGATATTGCAGTAATGTAGGTGAGGCTCAAATAAAGTTTTATATAGAGTGAGAAGTGCTGAAAATGGTAGAAAATGTCTCACTTTAAAGAACAAAGCAGCATATTTGACCAGTTTCTTGGTTAGATTGTCGATGTAACATTTGAAATTGAGAAATTTGTCAGTGAGGACCCCCAAGAGTTTTATAGAGCTAACTCTTGTAATATTCTGTCCATCAATTTTGGAGCAAAGTTCCTTGGTGTCTGGCTTTTTTTTCCAAGGCCATCACAGGAGACCCCTCACATCCCGCCCACCACCTGTTTGACCTGCTTCCCTCTGGACGACGGTTCAGATCGATCAGGTCCCACACCTCCAGACTGACAGTTTCTTCCCCTGGGCCATCCCAACTGCAAACAGTCACAGCCCCCCCCCCCCCACAACACTCACATGCACAGAACTGAGGTCCTTTTAATTATCGCTATAACTCTCCTGTCGTTGCACTCCTCACTTTCATGTATATTGACCTATCTGTGAAATCACTACTGTACATATTTTCCATAATCTTTGGGCCATTTTACTCTATTATGTGTTGTGCACTCCGCACTCCTATGTACATAGTTCCACCTGTGAAGCCACTACCGTACCTGCGTATATACCTATGGACTATTTATTATTTTTACTTTTACCTTTACCTCAGTCGTATGCAGGTGTTTGGAGTCGTATGGTTAATCGTGTGTTCTGTAACTGTTTTATTTCAAATTCTTCTCTCTTACTTTATTGCGCAGTAGCCTGGTGGAGCACCCACAGTTTGGTTGTGCTGTACAACTGTACAATGACAATAAAGCCTATTCTGTTCCCTTTGCACTATTGCTATAGAACAAGTAAAGCTAGGCTCACCAATCTTGGTACACAGGTTCACGCTGAGACCTCTGACTATGGGTTTGGCAGTCAAAAGGTCAACAGTCAAGGTTGCCTTTGCGCAAAAACTCAGTGGCTTTTGTTCTTATTTACAGTTTCAGTTATTAATTGTAAACTTACAGGGCAAGTACATATATTAAACATTATATATTTATTGTCTCCTTAGGGGATCAGAATGCAGTACTGTTGCACAGTACAGTCCGGTAATAGGGCACAGCTTGTTACCTACACTGAGAAACTGTTGGACCCGCACCCAGAGTCTAGCGGGTCCGCTGAGATTTTACACACCCACAGGAATGTCAAAGTTCATAATGCTGAATTATGCATCATTAACTAATGACAGTTTTCATATTTTTCTACTCATTCACTGTCATTCTTCTAACAGAATGGTTCAAAATTAAAGTAGAAGCAGACTTTATTTGATCTTATTTATTCTGTCTTTCTCGGTCTTCCTCATTTTAATGGATACGGGGTAGCTTGGTGGCACAGTGATTAGCACTGTGGCAGCTCAGTAAGAAGGTCACAGGACTGATTCCACCCCTAACCATCGTGGGTTTGATCCCACCCCCTGAATGTCAGTGACCCTTCTGTGTGGAGTTTGCATCTTCTGCCCGTGTCTGCGTGGGTTTACCCCGGGTACTCCGGTTTCCTCCCACAGGCCAAAAACATGCAACTTAAGTTAATTTGAGACTGTAAAGTGGCCCTAGGTGTGAATGTGTGTGTGAATGGTGAAGGGATTGGCACCGCACCGTGGCTGCCTCATCCATTCAAGTTGATGCCCTGTCATTTCCCTCTGGGATTAATAAAGTATACCAAAAAAAAAGTTCAGATGTCCGCCGCGGTGGGTGGTTGATGGTCTCACATGTCCTGTGGTAATAACTGAAGGAATTTTTGCAACTCTGTCCATCAAAATTTTTGACAAACAGAGAGAGAGTGATGAAACCTCTGCATGGAGCAGCTCTCATCAGCGTGTAATTACAATAATCTGTTTTTGAGGGCTGCAGAGTGATCTATTTATTCCTGCAGCAGATCTTAGGTGATGTTGATTTTATTTTTGATAAACACAGTAAATTGCACTGTATTATTTAAAGCCTGTTTTACAATTAGTGAGTCAGTCTCTGAAAATACACTATGCATCACAGAGAATGAACCTTTATCCCCAGCGCAAGAAAAGGAGTGATTCAGCTCAGGGCTCGGTGTTTGCAGGACCTGCTGCATTTTCATGCGTTACACTGATGTTTGCCAGTTCCACTAACACCATTAAATCCCCTGAGGCCTCATGTATAAACGGTGCACACGCACAGAAACACAGCATACACTGATTTTCACGCACACAGTGGGATGTATAAAAAAAATGACGTGAGAATCTGCGGGCTGAGCTGCAAAGTTTCCACCTGCCGTGAGAAGTTGTGGGCTCTCCGCAAAATTCTGTTTGACTATCAGGTGGGTCTGTTAAACTCCTAAACAGCTGAAATTCACAGAATGTGTTAATATAATGTTTCTACTTCAGTGAAAATGATTTGTCTATGAATTAGTGGTTGAAAAACATGATTATTATCATTACAAGATTTATCTCCACAACTCGGCTTATTGAGTGCAGTGAAACCCCGATGAATAATAACTAATTTCCCTCAGACATAACCTGCCTCATTCATGGTCCAAGACCAGCGCCACTGGAAACTGGATCCCGTCTCTGTAAATGTGACGTAGACATAGTAAAATTTACCAGCGACTATACAGTTGACTCACGAGGCAACATGCACAGATCTGTTTCTCTTGGGTGTCATGATGCCGCGCTCGGGTCTTTTGGTTACTTCTCATTTTCTGTATATGTTTTTGTTCTTGATTTTCTTCCATTATGGTTTGTGCTTTTATTTTGACAGCGCAGTCATGTGACTTCCTCCTGTCAAACCTTTTCGCGGTTTGTCACAGCTGTTTAGTGTTCTTTAATTACTTGTTTACTCATGCACCCACACCTGATTCATGTTTGGGCCTTCCCCGTCTTATTATTTAAGCTTGCTTGTGGGGTTCATTCCTCGCTGCGACCTCGCATTGTGCAGACAGGAATCCCCCCGTCTGATTCCTGTTTTATTCTCAGCTCAGTACTCAGCCTTGCCTGTATAACTGTACGTTACCTTTCGTGGTTTACATTGATTGCATTTTTCTGTAAGTCCCTCCTCGTGGTTATTTTGTGTCTTTTGTAGTTATCCTTCGTGGCTTCTATTTGTGTCTTTATCATTAAATGTGCAAACTCACAACAGGCGATTGGTGCCTTATTTCTGCCCTGAAAGGGCCATTTATGACATTGGGAGGAATTCTGTTTGGCAAAATGCTCTCTAATCGAGCCCCAGCTCCACCACAATACGTGCCGAGGCAACAAGAAGCCCCTGACTGCAGACTACTTGGAACTAGATTGTGGATCCCTGTAGGTGAACCCCGGTAGCTGCAGCTGTGATATTTACAGCTGTATCGAAGTGAAGAGATGTTTCCATAGTCTAAAATATCTCTATTTGGAGATTACAATCTGGAAATAAAAGGCTTCTCCTTGGCTGTTGAGCGTAATTTGGATGTGGTTTGTAACTATAAATTCAGCTGTAAGATTGGAGTGGTATTCAATGGCATTTATTTACTTTATTTTATTTACTTATTTTATTCAGTAACATCCCATCTGTCTATGCGGATTACCAAGGGCTTTCTTTCACAGCATTTTTTTTTCCGTGTGTCAGCCCCCCCATCACACTGTCATATAGTAGTCTGTCTATAGACTTTAACTTTAATGCCATTTTATTTTATTTCAGTCTGAGCCAGCTGCATTAACTGAGGTGTAGGCGCAAGCTGTTGCTTCAGTCTATGCCCTTTCTGTCCTTAATATGTTGTCTTTCTCTCGTTCCTTTTCTTTTTTGCTGTGTTATGATCCAACAGAAATAAATAAAAAAAAAAGAATGAATGAAAGCACCAAGGTGCTGATGCCTCGATGCCAGAGCCTTGGTGGAGGTATGCATTCTTGGATCATCACCAAAATGTTATGGGTTCCTCTCTGGCCCAAAGACCATCTGTGGTAAAAAAATTTCATTCAAATCCATTGAGTAGTTTTGGAGTACACACATGCGCAGTGAAAATAATCTGCAGTTCACGTGCCCGTACTGTCAGCGGCAGCCAAGAGTCACCAAACTGATTTGAACAGCTGCAATCCAAACAAAATAAGAGCACGGTGGCAGACATTTTAAATGGCGGAAGCTTTGGAGGTATGTGAATACGATGGCAATCAAGATGAACAGGAGCTTTTGCTATTTAGTGGTAGAGGAAGAAAACAGATGGGCAAAAAGACGGACATTTGTTCACGCAGTATTGGCGGATTGCTCTGTACTTCCTATGGTGGGAGTTTCCGGGCGCATGCGCAGTTCACTGTAACCATTTACAGGTGAGGAATGTTGGGACTTGGGAGCTTTTAGCGAGTTTTTAACGAGTTTTACCTCGTCCTTCCTCTGCAAAACCAGTGTGAAAACAATCGATGTGATGAATAAATGGTGTAGTTGCTGAATACATGTTTGTTTTTTCAGTAACCGCTATTTTATAGCAGTTCAGCTAGAGTTCAAATGAAACAGGAAGTCATCCATATGCTGTAAAAAAGTCACTCTGCCGCCTGTAGTGGCCCAGCATAGTTATTACAATACCTTGTCTCCCAGTTTTATTGACGTTAAAGGTGAGTTAAATTTGTGTTTATTTCGAATATCTTGGAATTCTGGCAAGTTAAAAGTTGAGAAAATATGGCCATACAATGATACAAGCCTTTAGTTCCACTTAATTTTGACTAGGCGAGCTGAAAAGCTGGTAACAGACAGACAGACAGATTTACAGATACAACCACACAGACGCATTAACTGGTTACCATATGCCTCTCCATTTCACCGAGGCATAATGAGCTGTCATTGTAACATGATCCACTCAGTAAACTTAGGTTTAATGTTGATTTTGGAGGGTCAGAACAAAACAAAATATTTTTTTTGACCTCTGCCTCCGTTATCAACATCTCAGCATCACAGTCATTGAAGTTATTATTTTTTTATGTTGCACTTTCCCGCAGGATTGACAATCATAGTTTGACAGAAGAGTGACAGAAGGGGCGTTTTTTTATTCATTTACATAGTCATTAGTGGGAGGAACCGAGGCGGAGTAAAAAGACCGTGCAGATGTGCTGACTTCTCACATGAGGTGGAATGTATAAAGAAAAGGACTGGAGAATCGGGCGTGCGCACAGTTTTATAAATCTGAAAATTTTTGTGCGCACGTACTTTTCAAATTTAAAACAAAAATAAAATATTTAAAAAATATTTATTTATTTATATATATTTATTTATATATATATATATATATATATATATATATATATATATATATATATATATATATATATAGTATATATATATATATGTGTGTGTGTGTGTGTGTGTGTGTGTGTGTGTGTGTGTGTGTGTGTGTGTGTTTTTCCCCCCCTTGTCCCGTCAGCCAGCTAGGTAAGCAGAACAGAGATCTGTTAACCTTATTGTGCCAGAACAGATTTACTTTGCCAAAAGGAGCTTTATACAGTACCTATCTATGTACTGTTATATTATTGCAAACTCCTCCTGTGATAACTTTTAATACTTTATTTAAATTATTTTACCCATGAAGGACCAGACAGGGTGGGGAATGGGGAAAAGAAGTGTGCAGAAGGGGAAAGAAAAGAGAGAGGAACAGACAAAAAAGACAAACAAACCAACAACTAAAACTAACAGAAGACAAACTGCTTTTTCCACCAAAGAGGCCTCAACACAAGTCTGGTATCCACACCTGTTAAAGGTGCGGATACCAGTAGTGTGACCGACTACTGATCGGAGGGTCATGGGTTCGATTCCTGCTCTGTCTGCAGTCTGCATGTCGAAGTGTCCTTGAGCGAGACACTGAACCCCCAGTTGCTCCTGGTGGCCAGGCTAGCACCTGTGTGTGTATGGCGGCTCTGCTGCCATCAGTGTGTGAATGTGTGTGTGAATGGGTGGATAGCAGGATCTGTAAAGCGCTTTGGTCATCCAGAGATGAGAAAAAGCGCTATATAAGTGAACGCCATTTACCATTTAAAGGGGAGACATTTGTGCATGTGCGTCCGTGTGTATGTATATGAGAGTGCGCGCAAAATAATTGTGTGCATGTGAGTGGTTTGTCAGGAAACATACGAAGAGGGGGCCAGTCGCAGCAATTCCCCGCCACCCCGGAAATCCCGAGCAGGCAAGACAGCGCCACCAACCCCCGCAAGGCACAAATGCCCGGGGCCGACAAGCCCCAGGAACGCCAGGCATCTGCCCTTGGTGAGACGGCCAAGGGAGGCAAGGCCACCAGGTGGCCGGTACAGTGGGCCCGCCAACCCCCCACCCCGCCAGCGGGGCCAACACCAGCCCCTGGGCCCCAAGTGCTGGAAGGCCACCCCCCCCCCCCCAGCACCACCACCGCACACCCCGGGGACCCCCACACCCAAAGAAGTCCCCCATCCCCGCCCAAGGGAGCCCACGTAGCCGAGAGGCATTACCCCCTCAATCCAGCACCTCTCAACTAACAGACACACTCATTCCCACACCACACCCTTTTGCTCTCATATGCACCCACAAGCACTCACTCACTCTCACTCACCCACTCAGTCCCACTCTCGCACTCCTGAACCCACTCAATCTCGCTCCAACTCACCCTCAGGGTCACCCAGACTCTTTCACGTTCACCCACGCACGCACTCTCACTCCCACTCCAACCTACTCACATCTATTCATGCTCTCCCCCTCACACTCACCCACCCTCATTCACCCCTATTTCTTAGGGCGACTGCGATGCAGATGCAGCAAGCCTGAACCCGCATCAGCTCCTGGCAGCAGCCGTGGGAAAAAAGTTATTTTCAATAAAGTGAAAAACAAAAGATAATGCATGGAGTGTGCTTTTGCCCTGAGGCTGATTTATTATGGAAAACAGCTGAGCTCTGTGGTTCGAGCGATCAGTTGATTGGCTCCACCAGTGTTCTGACATTTTGGCATATCTATCAGAACAGCTGATATATGTACAGGACATACAGGAGAATTGAAATGGTGTTTCTCTCTCTCTTCAGTGGTGTGCACAATATAAAAAAGAAAAGGAATAAGGCTGGAAAAACAACAATAGCAGTCCATGTACAGTAATGCTACCCATAGTGCAAGTAGCAACAAAAGATAGACTTAAGGTTTAATGCTTAAAAAATTATACCATAAAGTTGCCGTGACTGCATAGGTCTAATGGATAATTCGGCATGACGAACACAGGGTGTGTGGGGGGATGGGGGTGCTGGCGGGGAAGCAGCAGCTGAACCGGTGGGTTGCAGTCCTTCGCAGGCACATGGGTGAAGCAGCAGCCAATGGGTCTCAAATATTTATAAACATGTCCTGTTATGGTACTGCATGAGTTTATTGACGATACACAGAAGAAATTCAATATTACACTGAACTCCATCACTGAACACTGATACAGTGGGGGAAAAAAAGTATTTAGTCAGCCACCAATTGTGCAAGTTCTCCCACTTAAAAGATGAGAGAGGTCTCCAATTTTCATCATAGGTATACCTCAACTATGAGAGACAAAATGAGAAAAAGAAAATCCAGAAAATCACATTGAAGGATTTTTAATGAATTAATTGGTAAATTCCTCGGTAAAATAAGTATTTGGTCACCTACAAACAAGCAAGATTTCTGGCTCTCACAGACCTGTAACTTCTTCTTTAAGAAGCTCCTCTGTCCTCCACTCGTTACCTGTATTAATGGCACCTGTTTGAACTTGTTATCAGTATAAAAGACACCTGTCCACAACCTCAAACAGTCAGACTCCAAACTCCACTATGGCCAAGACCAAAGAGCTGTCAAAGGACACCAGAAACAAAACTGTAGACCTGCACCAGGCTGGGAAGACTGAATCTGCAATAGGTAAGCAGCTTGGTGTGAAGAAATCAACTGTGGGAGCAATTATTAGAAAATGGAAGACATACAAGACCACTGATGATCTCCCTCGATCTGGGGCTCCACGCAAGATCTCACCCCGTGGGGTCAAAATGATCACGAGAACGGTGAGCAAAAATCCCAGAACCACACGGGGGGACCTAGTGAATGACCTGCAGAGAGCTGGGACCAAAGTAACAAAGGCTACATCAGTAACACACTATGCCGCCAGGGACTCAAATCCTGCAGTGCCAGACGTGTCCACCTGCTTAAGCCAGTACATGTCCAGGCCCGTCTGAAGTTTGCTAGAGAGCATTTGGATGATCCAGAAGAGGACTGGGAGAATGTCATATGGTCAGATGAAACCAAAATAGAACTTTTTGGTAAAAACTCAACTTGTCGTGTTTGGAGGAGAAAGAACACCATACCTACTGTGAAGCATGGGTGTGGAAACATCATGCTTTGGGGCTGTTTTTCTGCAAAGGGACCAGGATGACTGATCCGTGTAAAGGAAAGAATGAATGGGGCCATGTATCGTGAGATTTTGAGTGAAAACCTCCTTTCATCAGCAAGGGCATTGAAGATGAAACGTGGCTGGATCTTTCAACATGACAATGATCCCAAACACACCACCCGGCAACGAAGGAGTGGCTTCGTAAGAAGCATTTCAAGGTCCTGGAGTGGCCTAGCCAGTCTCCAGATCTCAACCCCATAGAAAATCTTTGGAGGGAGTTGAAAGTCCGTGTTGCCCAGCGACAGCCCCAAAACATCTCTGCTCTAGAGGAGATCTGCATGGAGGAATGGGCCAAAATACCAGCAACAGTGTGTGAAAACCTTGTGAAGACTTAGAAAACGTTTGACCTCTGTCATTGCCAACAAAGGGTATATAACAAAGTACTGAGATGAACTTTTGTTATTGACCAAATACTTATTTTCCACCATAATTTGCAAATAAATTCTTCAAAAATCAGACAATGTGATTTTCTGGATTTTTTTTCCCTCATTTTGTCTCTCATAGTTGAGGTATACCTATGATGAAAATTGGGGACCTCTCTCATCTTTTAAGTGGGAGAACTTGCCCAATTGGTGGCTGACTAAATACTTTTTTGCCCCACTGTATAATTTATATAGCATTTTGACCTTGACATTTGACCCTGAGACCCCAAAACTATTGTCACAGTTCAGGGTAACAGGGTAAATCTGTGTAGAAAGTTTGGTGACCTTAGCTTTACTCGTTCTATAGTAAAAGGGCATAGGGAATGTTAACGTTGACCATTGATATTTTGACCCCAAACTCATAGTAAGCGGTCAGGGTGTAAGCCGTCCAAGATTTGCCTTAAAAACAGCAATGGTATCGATTTGGAAGGGAAAAAAACCCCAACAACATCATTTCTTTTTCTAGCTATTGTGTTTACAAGTTTTAGGGAAAAACTGACCTCTGACCTTGACCTGAATGTCACAACAGGTTACTCGAATTCAAACTCCTCTGAGATTTTTCATAGTTACAACTGTACTCGTAGTATACGTACATATGAAAAGCCTACGTCATTTCTTTCTCTAGTTACCTCATTCACGCCACTGCCAATGTCCACATTTTTTTTTCCAGAAATCCCTTGACTATTTCTTGCAAATTTGTTGTGGCATTTTCCTCATAAAATTGCAACCTTTTTCCTAAATTTGTGAGAACTGTTGACAATATATGAATAAATACATTTTTAGCTTTTCTCATGAGCTTTACTTTTAGCTTTTCTCTTTTTCTAGGAAATTTACAATTTTTCCTCACAAATCTGTCTTCTTTTTACTTAAAGTTTTGAATTTTGGGGGGTCAAGACCATAAAGACCAACAGGCTATAGGCAAAAGAGCCACATGTAGCTCCAGATCTGCAGGTTGCAGACCCCTAACCTAATCAGCACCTCCTTAAGTCGGCTGAGGTGTCTGTGTTGGAATTCAACAGACACTCAAACTGAATGGCTGTCATCCATGTAGAGATGTCAACTTAGGAAAGATTTTGAAGGGGTCTCATTTTTTTTCCAGAGCTGTACATCGTGGCAACAAGCCATTTATTCAAATCACTGCATGAAGCTCAAAGACATCTGTACACTATTCTTGCAAAGCCAAGAGGAATCTAATGATGATACTACAGAAACTGCATTGCATGCCTGTTTGCATTTCTTCCTGAATGCCTCTGCTCTGTGTCCCACAACAACGACACCAGTAACACCATCACAAGAACTTTAATATCAAGAACTGCTCCTGTTTCAACAGGCATCTTTTAGCCAAATGCCAAATAAAGGCCAGTGTTTCCCCTACCATTATATTTTTTTTTTGGGGGGGGGGGGGTGTCAAGTTAATCTTCATGTCATAAAAGATCACACAAATAAGTGATCTGACAAACAAAATAAACAAGGGTTCCGAAACAGTTGCTAATAGTGGATGTTCCATTCGTTTTCAATAAATACGTATTCTGTAATTTTTCTATATTTATTTTTCTATATAGCGCCAGAAGACCATGATTCCTTTAAGAGTTTGTCATTGTCAACCTTCACGCTGCCCCCTACCCCCAAGGCTGTAAACCTTGGGGAAACACTGGTTGTATCAACTGGAATAACATGCAGTCTAAAACAACCAAATGGTGAATGAACAATCAAAAAGGCTGCAAGAAATACTCGATTAAAATGGTAAATGTGTGTGAAAGAAAGTTTTTGTAATATTTCGGTGCTAAACAAAAACCAGAGTTCCCAGATACTGAGCTTTAACTGATGTCAGCAATTTACATATTCACAACTCACAAAGAACGCTCAGAGTTAGAAACAAAACACCTCCTAGGGAAATTTCACAAATAAGCTTTAAGAATACATGGATTATGTATAACATTGCTTAACGTGGTGGCTTATTTCAGTTGTTGTTTAAAAATGTGGCATCTTAGTTGTCAAAACGATTTTCTTACTTCATGTGTCTTAAGTGTCTCAATAAATATGTTCAATTTGTTGTGAATCAACATAAAAAAACACACCAATAGACTATATTTTACAGTTGTACTGTGCATTACATTTTGTACAGTATGTGCAGCTGATAGTCAAATAAGAAACCAACTGGTTTCGCTGAGGTGAATCCTGCCTCCTGAACTATTTAAGTGTTGCAGTTTGCCTGTCCCGCGTCACTTTGATCCAGTGGCAACAGCATTTACAAAACAAATACACCTCATTCCTACAGCATCACATATTCACAGATCAGCCAGCTCACTCAGATGGCATGTAAACTCTTCACTCTGTGACACACACACACCCTCATCTGACTGCCAACAAAGGTGCAGAAGAAGACAGAATTGATAATTGTCCAGGGTGGGGAGAGGAGAACTCTGCCACTGTTCTAAAGCACCACAAGTGCTCTAAATCCCAAACACAGACTCTGCCTTTCTAGCAGCGTGCGTCACTTCTACACGGGTGTCGGAAGTGTAGGATTTCTGTGCTGTTCTGTGTCCTGTGCATTGTTACCATTGTTGGTGTGTCTGATGCAGTCCTGCAGCACAGCGAGCCACTTCTGCTGCTCCTTCTCAGTCATCACACAGAAGTAGTGGTGGCGGGCGTATGGGTGCCACAGGATGAGTGGGAACTGGGTCACACACTTGATGAAGGGGTTACTCCCCACTTTGGCTTTGATGCCTACAATGAGGGACATGACAGAGTGAGAAACCGGGAGATTTTAAAATCCCCTACTGACAATAATAGATAAGATAGATCGATAGACGTACTTTATTGATCCCAAACTGGGAAGTTACAGTGTAACAGCAGCATGACAGTAGAGAACCAAATGACGGAAACACACACATGACAGACAAAGGCATTACCCATGGAAATTAAAACTAACACGACAATAAAACCTACATACATCATAGCTTAATACATGATGACCCGTATAAACACATGAATCATCCCGTTGCACAATGAAGGACTATCAGAAGCAGAGTAATATCACACATTAGTAGCATGGTCTGGTTCACTTGATGCATTCTGGATGGATTCAAGCGTCTATGACAAGGAGTTTACACTGTTTAAAAGGGTGCTTGATATGACACCCAGATGACCTTGATATGACACCCTTGATATGACACCCAACTTTGTTATATGAAGACCAGTGATGTGTCCTAAATGCGTCTTCAGTATTAAATCGAACTGCTGCATGACAAATGTTATCCTGTTTGAGAATAGTGGCTGAAGAATGTATATACATGTCACCATAATCCAGGGCTGAGAGAAAACTGACCGGAACAATTTGTTTTCAACGCCACTGGGTAAGACTTGACTTATTTCTATCGAGAACACAAGTTTAGCTTTTCAACATTTGGCAGGTTTTTTAATGTTTTTCTTGAAAAAATAAAATTCATAAAAGAATACTCTTTCAATCTTTAGCTGCTCCCTTTAGGGGTCACCATAGCGGATCATATGCCTCCATCTCACCCTATCTTTTGCATCTTCCTCTGTAACACAAACCCTCTCCATGTCCTCCTTCACTACATCCATGAATCTTTTCTGTGGTCTTCCGCTTCTCCTCCTGCCTGGCAGCTCCATCTTCAACATCCTTTGTCCAATATATCCACTATCCCTCCTCTGCACATGTCCAAACCATCTCAGCCTTGCCTCTCTTACTTTGTCTGCAAACTGCTCAATCTGAGCTGTCCCCCTGATATACTCATTTCTAATCTTGTCCCTCCTAGTCACTCCCAATGAAAATCTTAGCATCTTCAACTCTGCCACCTCCAGCGCCACCTCTTGTCCTCTTGTCAGCACCACCGTCTCCAAACCATACATCACAGCAGGTCTCACCACTGTCTTGTAAATCTTCCCTTTCACTCTTGCTCCTAACCTTCTGTCACAAATGACCCCTGATACGTCTCCACCCACTCCACCCTGCCTACACTCACGGTCCAGGGAGACTCCTGTCTGACCTCATCTGTCAGTTTGTCCATCACCATTGCAAACAAGAAGGGGCTCAGAGCTGATCCCTGATGTAACCCCACCCCCACCTTGAATCCATCTGTCACTCCTACAGCACACCTCACCACCGTCTCGCTGTCCTCATACATGTCCTGCACCACCCTCACATACTTCTCTGCCACTCCTGAGTTTCTCATACAGTACCACACTTCCTCTCTTGGCACCCTATCATATGCTTTCTCTAGATCCACAAAGACACAGTGCAGCTCCTCGTGACCTTCTCTATACTTCTACATCAACACTCTTAAAGCAAACATTGCATCTGTAGTACTCTTTCTTAGCATGAAACCATACTGCTGCTTACCGATTGTCACCTCTCCTCTTAACCTGGCTTCAACAGCTCTCCCATATTTTCATAGTGTGGCTGATCAACTTTACGCCTCTATAGTTACTACTACAGCTCAGAGCATCACCTTTGTTCTTGAAAATTGGTACCAAAACACTTCTTCTCCACTCCTCAGGCATACCTCTCACTCTCCAAGATTGTGTTAAACAATCTGGTTAAAAAGTCCACTGCCATTGCTCCTAAACATCTCCATACCTCCACAGGTACAGTGGTGTGAAAAAGTGTTTGCCCACTTCCTGATTTCTCATTTTTTGCTGCTCTGTCCCCTCTCTCGGATATCTACCTCACTGAATCACCCGCAGAGTTATCAATATTGCAGGCAACACCTCCCACCCCTCACCCTCCCTCTTCAGACCCCTGCCCTCAGGGAAAAGGTACCGGAGCCTCCAGGCCCGGTCCACAAGACTGCTAAACAGCTTTGTTCATCAGGTCATCAGGACCCTGAACTCTGTTCTCTCCCCTGCCCCCTTTCCCGGTCCCTAATGCACTCACCCGCACAATAACTACCTCAGCTGTTGGCACAGAAAGACTGGCACACCAACAGTAATACATTTGCAGCTGTATGTCTCTGCACCTTACTGTAATCATTTGCACAAATGCCATATCTGCTGCTGTCTGTTTTGCAATACTGTTCATGTGCAGTCCTGTCTGTCACTGTCTGCACCTACACAACCGCATCAAATTTGCAACTATGAGTGTTACTGCTCTACTTTTCTGTATGTACAGTGGTATTGAAAAAATGTTTGCCCCTACCTGATTTCTCATTTTTTGTACGTTTGTCACACTTAAATGTTTCAGATCATCAAACAAATTTAAATATTAGACACAGATACAAGTAAGACACAAGTAAACACAAAATGCAGTCTTTAAATGAAGGTGTTTATTACTAAGGGGAAAAAAAAATCCAAACTACATGGCCCTGTGTGAAAAAGTTATCACCCCCTAAACCTAATAACTGGTTGGGCCACCATTAGCAGCAACAACTGCAATCAAGCATTTGCGATAACTGGCAATGAGTCTTTTACAGCGCTGTGGAGGAATTTTGGCCCACTTATCTTTGCAGAATTGTTGTAATTCAGCCACATTGGAGGGTTTTCGAGCATCAACTGCCTTTTTCAGGTCATGCCACAGCATCTCAATCGGATTCAGGTCAGGACTTTGATTAGCCCACTCCAAAGTCTTCATTTTGTTTTTCTTAAGCCATTCAGAGGTGGACTTGCTGGTGTGTTTTGGTTCATTGTCCTGCTGCAGAACCCAAGTGCGCTTCAGCTTGAGGTCACGAACAAATGGCCGGACATTCTCCTTCAGGATTTTTTGGTAGACAGCAGAATTCATGGTTCCATTTACCACAGCAAGTCTTCCAGATCCTGAAGCAGCAAAACAGCCCCAGACCATCACACTACCACCACCATATTTTACTGTTGGTATGATGTTCCTTTTCTGAAATGCTGTGTTACTTTCACACCGGAAGTAATGGGACACACACCTTCCAAAAAGTTCAACTTTTGTCTCATCAGTCCACAGAGTATTTTCCCAAAAGTCTTGGGGATCATCAAGATATTTTCTGGCAAAACTGAGACGAGCCTTTACATTCTTTTCAGTGGTTTTCATCTTGGAATATTTAAATTTGTATGATGATCTGAAACATTTAAGTATGACAAACATACAAAAAATGAGAAATCAGGAAGGGGGCAAACACTTTTTCACACCACTGTATGTCATCTGGACCAACTGCATTTCCATTCTTCATCCTCTTCAAAGCTGCCTTCACTTCTGCCTTGCTAACCCTTGGGACTTCCTTGGGGTGGCAGTGGCTCAGGAGGTAGAGCAGGTCGTCCAATAACCACATGGTTGGCGATTCGAATCCCACTCTCCCTGGGTATCCTGCCGTTGCGTCCCTGGGCAAGACACTTCACCCCAATTGCTCCTGGTGGTTCTGAAAGCGCCATGTTAGGTAGCATGCCACCATCAGTGTGTGAATGTATGTGTGAATGGGTGGATAGTGTTATGGTGCGGCCCTCACGAACCACTAATGAGACGCTATAGGCGACCAGTGAGTTTGCGTATTTATTAAATGAGGGTAAAGGTAGAAAATAATGAGCCATGAGGGGCAAACACAAATAAGGACTAAGGCTAGAGCACACTGACGATAAATACTGACTAAGGAATAAACTTACAGAAAGCAGAGAGGAGTCAGAGGATGACTGGAGCTGGGATGTAGGGACTCCAGCCTAACGTTGGGGAGACCAGCATTATCCATAAACGAGGTTGCAGCCCCGAGCAAACAGAGCTGCTCCCTTTAATAGGGCTTTGACAGATTAATCAGCTGATGAAAGGTCATCAGCTGATTGGAATCTTGCCGTTCAGCGAAGCGCCGCTCCGACAGCCAGAAGCCCTGCCGAGACGCTGTCAGAATAAAAGCCCGGAGGCCTAGTGGTGCGCCTGAGGAGAGAACGGAGAACAACCGGGCAATCTGAGTGCCGACAAAGTCAGCACACGGACCATGGCAGTTGCCGCCGTTCATGAAGCGGATTCCAGACGCGGTGTAACATCGAGCCCCCCCCCCCCCCAACCGAAAGGTCAACATGACCACCCCAGGGAGGGAGGAGGGGGAAAAAGGCCGAGGAGAGTCAGAACCAGGAGACAAAGGCAAACACAGAAAATAAACCATGGAGCAATTACAGAGCATTGAAAAAAAACACCAAAACACTCCATAATGCATAGATGGCAGCCAGTCAGGACAACAAATACAAATAACAGAATATTAAGTCTACAGGCCACAAACAGAAATACCAGGTAAAAAACCCAAATTATACAGGCGCAGAAGAAATAGACAGCAACAATAACCATCCTTCAAACAGAGGAAGGAAGAGGAGAGAGAAAAAAAAACCACGCTAACTAGCGGCGAATACATACAGTACAATGAGAAACAAGAACTGGCAGAGACAACACCAGAGCATATTTCAGACTATCAAAGAAGGAAAAAAAAAAAAACACACGCAAAAGAGCGGCAATAAACAGTTCAATACAGTCCAAGACTTCATACAAAACATCCCTACTCACTCAGAGGAGGGAGGGAGGGAGGGGGAAACAGGAATGACGACAGGCAGAGCGCAATGGAGAAAAAAATAAAAAACAACAAGTTCAGGTGGCCTGCCTGCGTCTAGCGTCCAAATCACAAATGAGGGGAAAAGGAAGAATTTGGGTGGCCTACCACAGTCCCAGGCCCGGAGAGACAGAACCTCCGGCGGCCGAACCAGGTCGCCCAGTAGAAAGTTCAATTCGTCGGGTGGCCGACCCAGAACGCCAAACCGGCGAAACAGTTTCCCAGGTGGCCGACCCGCATCATCAAGCCAACAGGACCACAGGGGGAAATTTGGAGACGGCCTCCTTATGGCAAGGAGTGGTGAGGGAGAGCCGACCCGGTTACGGGAAATCCCCCGGCACCCGATGGAGGGAAAGAGGAAACGGGGAGAGAGCGAGGGGCCAGTCCAGCTAAGATCAGCGGAGGATCTGCAGCTCCACCTCCGAACTTCACCAGAACAGGCGCTGTCCTCCTGTCGGACCCCAGATGAGCCCGAGCTGCACCCACGATGGACCCCGATCGGATCGCGGCTGCACCCACGATGGACCACGACTGGGTCGGAACAACACCAAGGACGACCTCCAACCCCGAACCCGGAACCTCCAGAGCAGAGACCAGGACCGACTCATCACCGGCGACCCTGGGAGAAGGCTCAGGAGAAGGAACAGAACCGGAATCAGGATCACCGGTAGCGACAGAACCCGGCGAGACAAGCTCGGATGCAGCGGACGGCTGCACCCGGCTCGTCTCCCTGAGAGACAGGCAAACCCAGAGTAGAAAGAAGGAAGACAAAGTAGAGCACTTGCCTGATCTCGAGTTCTGTCGCCGTCCAGGACTTCGGCGATCCGGGCTCAGGATGAAGAAGGACGTCCTCTGGCTCCTACTCGGCTACGGCGGGCTCCGCAGCTGGCATGATGGTCTCCACAGTCTGAGGACCCTCCAACGCTGACATCCACGCCGACGACCCGCATGGCATGATGGCAGGAGATCCTCGACCTGCTGGATCAAACCGCTCCTCCATGGAGACCCAGGGACGCTTCGTCGTCGGCGCAGGCTCCAACTTGCAGTCCGACCTCCTCCTCTGCCCGTGACGTGGCTGCGGGGCTGGATCCAAACTCTCCAGGGCCGCAGGCTCCTTTCTCGTCCGGCGGTGTAGTCCTGACCGTGGGGAACGCTCACAGGAAGGAGACACAGAAGCAGCAGGTTCACTATTAATTACTGCAGCAGGTGGAGGGAGCTTGGGGGACTGTAAACCCCGAACTCCACCCCCAGGAATCAGACAAGGCAATTCACCCAGTGAGGGAAAAGAATGAACGTGCACTTGCCTGCTTTGCTGAGGACCGATGGGACCCGCTGCAGTGGACTTGGTTTCCCTCTTCCCCCGCTGGATGGAGACGGAGGGCCCCCCGGGAAGACGAGAAGGAGCCTCTCGCACCGGATCAGGAACGGGAGCAGCCGGAGACGGACTCAAGGAGTTCACAGCAGCTGGAGGGGGCATCGAGGAGGGGGGAGGAACAGCCGAGGCGAACCGGGATCGAGGAGCTGACGGAACAGCGGGGACAGATGACCTGGAGGCAGAGGCGGCTGTCTTACTCCTCCGAAGAGACCCGGAGGCTGCAGCTGGCTAGGAGATGGTGTTTGTGCGGCTACCCGGAACTGGATCCGGACGGGGTTCTTGTTGAGGCTTGCAGTCTGCATGGTGACGACGTTTACCGGCAGAGGGCGAGGCGAAGGTGAGGTCAGGGCAACGCTGCTCCTGCACGGAAACCGAGGCGAGCAGGTCAACGTATTCTGGGTATTCATACAGTTCTGGAATCCCATCCAACAGCCTGACCACCGCCGTCACATGCTTCAAGATCTGTGTGGATTGGAAAGCGGAGTGAGCTGCAGCCACTCGGTCCCAGATGGCAGCCGCTATCAGCTGTAAATCCTCCAGGGGAATCCCGACTGACGTCTCACTCTGTCGGGGATGACCTCTGGGCGGTGCGAACCCCTGGACTGGATGAGGGACAGGAATGGGATCCCGAAGCGAGGAGCGAGGATGCCTCCTCTTCGGCTTCCTGCCGGAGTTTCCCTCGAGCCCACGGAGCTTCTCCCGGTGCACAGAGATGTCCGCCATCCTCGCTACACTGACCATCCTGAAATCACGGCGAGGATGGCGGTTAATGATCGCCTCAGCAAAGTCCAGGTACCAGCGTGCATCGCTGGGAGTGTCGTAGAGGCGGGCGGTGAAGAGGATTCCATCAATTTCCTTGAGGGCCCTCACCAGATCGTAGCCCAGGCTCCTAGCGTAGCCCTTGAGCGGCGCCATCTCCCAGCACACTGGTACACGGTAAGTGGAAATCAAGTCCAATTAAGCAAACTCACGGTCACCGGCGTCTCTTTTTGGCTGCGACCTACTGTTATGGTGCGGCCCTCACGGACCCCTAATGAGACGCTATAGGCGACCAGTGAGTTTGCGTATTTATTAAATGAGGGCAAAGGTACAAGATAATGAGCCACGAGGGGCAAACACAAATAAGGACTAAGGCTAGAGTACACTGACGATAAATACTGACTAAGGAATAAACTTGCAGAAAGCAGAGAGGAGTCAGAGGATGACTGGAGCCGGGACGTAGGGACTCCAGCCTAACGTTGGGGAGACCAGCATTATCCATAAACGAGGTTGCAGCCCTGAGCAAACAGAGCTGCTCCCTTTAATAAGGCTTTGACAGATTAATCAGCTGATGAAAGGTCATCAGCTGATTGGAATCTCCGCTCCGACAGCCGGAAGCCCCGCCGAGACGCTGTCAGAATAAAAGCCCGGAGGCTTAGTGGTGCGCCTGAGGAGAGAACGGAGAACAACCGGACAATCCGAGTGCCGACAAAGTCAGCACACGGACCATGACAGATAGCAGGATCTGTAAAGCGCTTTGGTCATCAAGAGATGAGAATAAAAGCGCTATATAAGTGAATGCCATTTACCATTTCCTTGTTCAACATCTTTTCTTCATCCATCCTCCTCTCTCTCTCATTTTCTTTATTCATCAGCTCTTCAAAATACTCTTTCCACCTTCTCAACACACCCTTGTCATTTGTTAGTACATTACCATTTCTGTCCTTAATCAGCCTATCCTGCTGCACATCTTTAAAATGTGTCAAATAACAGACACATTTTCATGAATTAACATCTTTATTATGATATTTTTGAAGTGAAGATGCATCAGGATGACCAGATTGGACAAATTAGTCAGCTTCTTCAAATGATCTGTTCTTGTTATGCGAAACTATGATTTTTTTTAACCATTCCATTGCCTTCCCTCTCTAGTCACCCATAAGTGATATGATATATCTGTAAACAAGGTTTGTCATCGAGTCTTCAATAATCATGCGATAACCATCCGCACCAAAATCATGGTTTTTCAGGCCGTTGTTCTTTCCACCCTTCTTTACGCCTGTGAAGACTGAACCTTGTATCATCGCGATATCAAGCGCCTTGAGAACTTCCAACAGAGAAAGCTCAGACAAATACTTGGCATTCGTTGGGAGGATCGGCTTTCAAACAATGAGATTCTCAAGCGTGCTCTGCTGCCTAGTGTGGAAGCTACCATCTTGCAGCACCGCCTTCGATGGACAGGACATGTCGTACGGACGGACCCCACCAGACTACCACGAATCATGCTCCAGGGGGAGCTTGAGACAGGAAAAAGACCACATGGTAGGCCAAAACTGCACTACAAGGACCAGCTAAAATGTTCCCTGAAGCAAGCCAACATAGACAAAAGATCTTGGGAACAACTTGCCACCGACAGAGCAGCCTGGAGAAGAGGAACTTGGGAAGGCACAGACTCATTTGAGAGGCTCAGAAAACAACAGGATGATGATAAACACAAACGAAGACAAGAAAAACAAAACCAACCACGTCCCCCACCGACAATAAAATGTGACTTCTGCCCACGACAGTTCTATCACAGGCTGGGCCTTCAGAGCCACATCCGCCAGCGACATCAATCACAAATGGCAATGTCCTGAAAACTAAGACAAAACCAATGCTCGGACACGAGCTGGAGCCGACAACGACAATCTGTAAACCCAGTTTCACACATATGAGTAGTAGGCTATGCAATGAATAAATACCTTGCTGTGATACTGCATAGCAGATATAAATAATATGACGTGGAATCATGCAAAATAGTTCTTTCAGATATACTGTATTCTCCGTAGCCCCCACTGTATATCTAAGAAATCAGCAGCCAACTATGCCCCCCTCCACGAATGTCTGCAAACTCCAGAATTCGTAGGAAATGGGAGATTCTTACAAACCCATCGTTCATAAGAATCTTTGTGACCGTAGCTTAAGCCAAGCAGCCAGCACCACACCAAAGTTAAGGAGGAGTTTAAGATTAAAAAATGGTTGTGGTCAGCATCAACAGTAAATGGCAGTTCATGTAAAAATGTACGATTTATTAGCACCTCTGACACAGCAAGCACAATAGTGAATTTCATGGAGGTGCCCATCTTGGTTCTCTGACTTGTCAGAAATCCAACTTCAGAGTTGAGCCATTTAACAACTTTTGCTGACTGACCGGAAAAATCCAACCTAAGACAATCCCTGCAAAGCACTAGTAGTCATCAGTGTTTGCACCAGTTTGTTGCAGTTTAAACCTGCAGTTACTACTGCTACTGCAGTTTTTAGGCTCAGATGTTTCTATGGCCCCATGCAGACTTTTGTTTATACAAAAATCACTCACAGTGGCTCTTTGTGAAATACAGGCTGTCGACCCCTGAACTAACCCAGTCCATGCGCGCCACTTTGGCACATAGGGTGAAACTGCAAATGTACAAGGTTAAGTATTTGGAAGAGAACTATTTCATACGAGAAACAGGGGAAAAAATCATAACTGGACTGTAATCGAAAAGAACAAGTAACAAAAGACGCCGTTAATCTTCAAAAGACTGGCTGAAAATGATTTCAACACAAACAAGCTGCTGTGTGTATTAACAAAGTTCTTTTTCTCTGACCTGGCAGGCTTGAATTTATCAGCTCCATGTACTCCTCCATTGAGCTCAGAGCCTTATACCCAGCACAGTTGATGGTTACTTTTGGGTGCAGCCCCCGTTCATGTGCCTGGTAAGAGAAATTGCAAACACGGCAAAAACTTATTTTTAAAAAAAAAAACCACTCAAATTGTGAAATTAGATACACGTTTAATCCATAAACAGGCTCACTCACTATCTTGCTCTCATAGAGGTTGACAATGTAGTCATTTGGCACAGATACAAATCGATTCCTCCACTTGCGATTCTCCTCCAGGTACTCAAACAGATTTCCTGAGAAGATGGATCGGTCTTCTAGAGGATCCTAAAAAAAAAACAAAAAAAAAAACAGATAAGACCTTGTTAATGTATGCACTAATACAATGTAAAGCAAGTGTGTTACATTTTGAATTAATATTAAACTTTTCCAGTGTTTTCGTGTACCTGGGATGGCTGCCATTTGAGTGAAAAATATTTGCAGCTGCCAGTGGAAGCCCTCAGCCTAAAGAACATTGTAAGGCTGAAGTTTTGTTCAAAGTCACCCGAAATCTGAACTCATCCCCGGTTTTACATACTGTAGATACAACTATGGAATCAATGTGAACCATGGACATAATTTCTTTTCTGAATTATCATGTTTACACTGTTTTTGGAAAAAAAATTGATTGTGACCTTGAATTCAAGGTCACCCAAATTTGAACTCGTCCGTGATTTTTCATAGATACATCTATGGTATGAGAAAGAAAAGCCTACACCATATCCTTCTCAAATTATCACAATTACAAGATTTTGGTCAGCGCCACCCAAATTCGAATTAGTCTTAGATACATCTATGGTATTGAATAGAAAACCCAATATCATTTCGTTCTCCACTTATCACAAAGTAGGTGTTGATGCCACCCATCCACCTGGTGGAGGGACGACAATACCCGATCAACCTTTTACAGTGCATCCGGAAAGTATTCACAACGCTTCACTTTTTCCACATTTTGTCATGTTACAGCCTTATTCCAAAATGGATTAAATTCATTTTTTCCCTCAAAATTCTACACACGGTACCCCATAATGACAATGTGAAAAAAGTTTCTTGAGATTTTTGCAAATTTATTAAAAAAAAAAACCTAAGAAATCACATGTACATAAGTATTCACAGCCTTTGCCATGAAGCTCAAAATTGAGCTCAGGTGCATCCTATTTCCACTGATCATGCTTGAGATGTTCCTACAGCTTAACTGGAGTCCACCTGTGATAAATTCAGTTGATTGGACATGATTTGGAAAGGCACATACCTGTCTATATAAGGTCCCACAGTTGACAGTGCATGTTAGAGCCCAAACCAAGCGTGAAGTCAAAGGAATTGTCTGTAGACCTCCGAGACAGGATTGTCTCAAGGCACAAATCTGGGGAAGGGTACAAAAAAACTTCTTCTGCTTTGAAGGTCCCAATGAGCACAGTGGCCTCCGTCATCCATAAATGGAAGAAGTTCAGAATCACTAGGACTCTTCCTAGAGCTGGCCGGCCGTCTAAACTGAGCGATCGGGGGAGAAAGGCCTTATTCAGGGAGGTCACCAAGTACTCAATGGTCACTCTGTCAGAGCTTCAATGTTCCTTTGTGGAGAGAGGAGAACCTTCCAGAAAGACAACCATCTCTGCAGCAATCCACCAATCAGGCCTGTATGGTAGAGTGGCCAGACGGAAGCCACTCCTTAGTAAAAGGTACATGGCAGCCCACCTAGAGTTTGCCAAAAGGCACCTGAAGGTCTCTCAGACCATGAGAAACAAAATTCTCTGGTCTGATGAGACAAAGATTGAATTCTTTGGTGTGAATGCCAGGCATCATGTTTGGAGGAAACCAGGCACCACTCATCACCAGGCCAAAACCATCCCTACAGTGAAGCATGGTGGTGGCAGCACATGCTGTGGGGATGGTTTTCAGCGGCAGGAACTGGGAGACTGGTCAGGATAGAATGAAAGATGAATGCAGATATCCTTAGATATCTGTGTCCTATAGGCCCTTAGAATAGAGGGTTAGTACTAGTGAAGTGCTTTGAGTGGTCTTTGAGACTAGAAAAGTGCTATATAAGTACAGGTTCATTCCTTATCCTGGATGAAAACCTGCTCCAGAGCGCTCTTGACCTCAGACTGGGGTGACGGTTCATCTTTCAACAGGACAATGACTCTAAGCACACAGCCAAGATATCAAAGGAGTGGCTTCAGGACAACTCTGTGGATGTCCTTGAGTGGCCCAGCCAGAGCCCAGACTTGAATCCAATTGAACATCTCTGGAGACCTTAAAATGGCTGTGCTCCAACGCTTCCCATCCAACCTGATGGAGTGTGAGAGGTGCTAAGAGGAATGGGCAAAACTGCCCAAAGATAGGCGTGCCAAGCTTGTGGCACACGAAATAACAATAAAATTGAATTGAAGTGAATTGGTATCATATTCAAAAAGACTTGAGGCTGTAATTGCTGCTCTGCCAAAGTTGCATCAACAAAGTACTGAGCAAAGACTGTGAATACTTATGTACACGTCATTTCTTAGATTTTTATTTTTAATAAATCTGCAAAAATCTGGGCTGCACGGTGGCGCAGTGGTTAGCACTGTGGCAGCACAGTTTTACCCTCGGCCGGGGGATCGCGGAGACCGTGAGATCGTGGGTTCGATCCCTGCCCCCGGCCAACAGTGATCTGTGTGGAGTTTGCATGTTCTCCCCGTGTTTGCGTGGGTTTACTCCGGGATTTCTCCGGTTTCCTCCCACATGCCAAAAACATGCAGGCTAGGGAGTTAAGGGGCGCTTGCGCACGCAGCGACCGGCAGCTGGTGGTTTGTCACCAGACTGCAAAACAAATCTACCTACGGGTACAAAATAAGTAATTAAAAAACAAAAAAAATCTCAAAAAAAAATTCACATTGTCACTATGGGGTATTGTGTGTAGAATTTTGAGGAAAAAATGAATTTAATCCATTCTGTACACATTTTGCTATAACATAACATGGAAAAAGTGAAGTGCTGTGAATACTACTCCGGATGCACTGTAGAGGCTGATGGGTAAAAACTGAAAAGACACAGCCCTGTCTTTGAATCAGTTTGAATCACTACAGCAACGGCAATGTGGAGAGTTTGCAATGACAGTGGCAGAACTCCCTAAAGGTCCACGCCCCCACCTCTTACTCTGTTAAGTACCAGTGTGCACCTTATGTAAACAAACAAGAGAGAACCAGTGTATCAAAATGAAGCAAAGTTATCCATCTGGCAGTGACAAAAGAAAGAAGAAAAAAGAGGAAGAGGAGAAAAGAAAGAAAGACAGAGGTAAGTAGTGCAAATAATACAGCAGTTAATTTAGCTCAGAGCAGCTTAGTGTGTCCTGACTCTGCCGGTCCTGATGTGGCCGTGTTGCGGTAAGGACACCAGTACTCATCTTGTTTGCACAGCTAGCAGGCTGAAAATAAAAACAGCTAACTTGGACTCGGACACTGCACTTGTATTTTTTTTGTATTCTTTTGTTGTCTACAGTTATTTAATTGTTTATATTTTTATTGTTCTGGATTTGATTGTTCTGCTTTTTATTGCCCTTCAGAACTCCATCTATCCATCCATCCATCCATCCATCTTCTACCGCTTTTCTGGAGGTCCGGGTCGTGGAGGCAGCAGTTCAAGCAGAGAAACCCAGACTTCCTTCTCCCCAGCCACCTGCTCCAGCACTTCAGAGAGGATACCGAGGCGTTTCCAGACCAGCTGGGAGACAAAGTCTCTCCAGCGAGTCCTGGATCTGCCCCAGGGTCTCCTCCCAGAAGGACGTGTCCGAAACACCTCAAGTGGGAGGCGTCAACTAGGTCATTGCTGGATGAAGCCAGCAGGACAACATCATCTGCAAACAACAGAGATGAGATCCTGTGGTCACCAAGCATGACACCCTCCGTTCCCTGGCTGTGCCTAGAAATCCTGTCCATAAAAATTATGAACAGGATCGGTGACAAAGGGCAGCCCTGGCGGAGTCCAACTCTCACTGGAAATGAGCCCAACCGAGTGTTGGCAATACGAACCAAACTCTCACAACAGTCCTACAGAGACTGAATAGCTCGTAGCAACAAGCCTGATACGCCATACTCCTGAAGCACCCCCCCACAAAAAAACCATGAGGGACGCGGTTGAATGCCTTCTCCAAGTCCACAAAACACATGTAAACTGGTTGGGCAAACTCCCACGAACCCTCGAGAATTCTCGAGAGGGTAAAGAGCTGGTCCGATGTGCCACGGCCAGGACGAAAACCACATTGCTCCTCCTGAGGTTCAACCAACGGCCGGACTCTCCTCTTCAGTACCTTGGCATAGACCTCCCCAGGGAGGCTGAGGAGTGTGATCCCTCTAAAGTTGGAGCACACCCTCTGGTCCCAGAAGAGAGGAACCACCACCCCGGTTTGTCATGCCAAAGGCACTGCCTCCAACCTCCACGCAATACTGCAGAGGCGTGTCAACCATGACAGCCCAACAACATCCAGGGCCTTGAGGTACTCAGGGCGAATCTCGTCCACCCCCTGGGGGCCCGACCACCAAAGACATTTTTAACCACCTTGGCGACCTCAGCCCCTGTGATAGGCGAGTCGTTCCCCTCGTCCACAAGCCCTGCTTCCTCTGTGGAAGGCGTGTCAGTGGGATTGAGGAGATCCTCGAAGTATTCCGTCCACCACCCGATGATATCCCCAGTCGAAGTCAGCAGTGCCCCATCCACACCATACACAAGTGTGGACAGGGAGCTGCTTCCCCCTCCTGAGCTGCCGGACAGTTTGCCAGAATCTCTTCGAGGCCGACCGAACGTCTTGTTCCATGGCCTCACTGAACTCCTCCCATACCCGAGTTTTTGCTTCAGCAACCATCCAAGCTGCACTCCGCTTGGCCTGCCGGTACACCTCAGCTGCTTCAGGAGTCCCACAAGCCAACCAAGCTTGATAGGTCTCCTTCTTCAGCTTAATAGCCCCCTTCACCACTGGTGTCCACCACTTGGTCTGGGGGTTGCCACCACGAGATGCCCCGACAACCTTGCAGCCACAGCTCTGGGCAGCCGCTCCAACAATGGAGGTGGAGAACATGGCCCATTCAGACTCCATGTCTCCAGATTCCCTCGGAATGTGGTTGAAGTTCTTCCAGAGGTGGGAGTTGAAGACCTCCCGGACAGGGGCCTCAGCCAGACATTCCCAGCACACCCTCACTATATGTTTGGGTCTACCAGGTCTGAATGGCTTCCTCCCCTGCCATCAGATCCAACTCACCACCAGGTGGTGATCAGTTGACAGCTCTGCACCTCTCTTTACCCGAGTGTCCAAGACATATGGTCGCAGGTCTGATGACATGATAACAAAATCGATCATCGACCTGCGACCTAGGGTGTCCTGGTGCTAGGTGCACATATGGACACCCTTATGCTTGGGTACCCTTATGCTTGAACATGGTGTTCGTTATGGACAAACTGTGGTTAGCACAGAAGATCAATAACTGAACACCACTCAGGTTCAGATCGGGCAGGCCATTCCTCCCAATCACCCCCCTCCAGGTTTTACTGTCGTTGCCCATGCATGCGTTGAAGTCCCCCAGTAGGACAATGGAGTCTCCAAGAGGAGCACTCTCCAGCACCCCAGTCAGAAACTCTAAAAAGGGTGGGTACTCGGAACCATCATTTGGTGCATAGGCACAAATGATGGTCAGGACCCATTTCCCAACCTGAAGGCGCAGGGAAACAACCCTTTTGTCCACCGAGGAAAACTCCAATATAGAGGCAATAAGGTGGAGGGATACAAGAATACCCACCCCTGCTCGTCACTTCTCACCCAGGGCAACTCCAGAGTAGGCCAAGTTCCAGCTCCTCTCCAGGAGACTGGTTCCAGAACTAGAGCTGTGTGTTGAGGTGAGGCCGACTATATCTAGCCGGTATCTCTCAACTTCATGCACCAGCTCAGGCTCCTTCACCACCAGAGAGGTGGCATTCTATGTTCCAAAAGCCAATTTAGGAAGCTTGGGATCAGACCGCCAAGGTCTCCGCCTTTGACCACCACCTGATCCACATAGCACCAGACCCCCATGATCCCTCCTGAAGGTGATGAGCCCACTGGAGGGCGGACCCATGTAACTCCTTTGGGCTGAGCCCGGCTGGGTCCCATGGGCGGAAACCCGGCCACCAGATGCTAGCCATTGAGCGCCCCCCCCCCCCCCCCCCCCCCCCAGGCCTGGCTCCAGGGTGGGGTCCCGGTAACCCTACACCGGGCGGGGTACACTGAATCCTTGGTCTAGCATTCATCATGCAAGTCTGTTGGATCGTTCTTAGTCTGGCCCTTCACCCAGGACCAGTTTGTCTTGGGTGACCCTTCTAGAGTCAGTTGCCCTGGACAACACAGCTCCTGGGATCACTAGGGCACGCAAATCCCCCACCACGATAAGATGACGATCCACTTATATTCTTATTTTAAAAAGATACTAATGTGCACTTTTGAAATTGAAAAATGTCTGCATTTCACATTTTTTGTTCGTGTCAGACTATTTATTACATAAAGGTGATGAATGCTGGTTGGAAGGGGCCCCATGTGAATTTCTGCCAAAGGCCCCAAGAGACTCTAGAATCACCTCTGCCTGTCACTGTTGTCTCAGTAGCTCTTACTGAACAAGCAGCTTAAATTTGGCTCCAGTTATGATGTAAGAACTGAAACTAAGTGGAATGGTACAACCACAACCCTACTAGCTTCATCTGCAACAATTTCAATGACGGTGGGAGAATCTAAATCCATATACCTACAGTGCTACTAAGGCGTTAGCCTAGAGAGCGTGATTGATATTGTTATTTTCTTTAGATTCCAAAGGCGGTTAACTGCCATTAACAGCTGTCCATTTACTCAGTCACGGTTGCTTCTGTATTGTAGTCCAGGGACTGGGCTTTCATTTATTCTTTCAGATGATTTTACATTAGTGGCTGTGTTCACTACCAGAGCTAGGAGCTAGCCAGCTAACATTAGCAATATGTCATCAGGAACTGCCATCATAAGTGATGAAAGAGGGAGGGTGAGGTAAACAGGGGCTTATAAGCTTTTTAAAGAGACATGCACTGAAATGAGCTGTTCGGAGGGGGGCTGTAAAAGATGGGTCAAAATGATGCTGCAACAATTAAATACTGAGGCAATTTGACCAAAGTTACAGTGTAACATGCAAGGATGGAGATTCTTACTGAAGCATGTTTATAAAAGGATACACACCACACCCTATATTTTTAGATGTCTTGTTTTGATTCAAATCACCGCTGATCAAAGAGGAGAAAAAGACCAACAGAGACAGACTGCACAAATGTGCCTATTTGTGCATAAATTAAATGGTCACTGGGGACTTCTATGTAGAGTAAAGCAGAAAGGAGGCCATTTTCCAGAGGTACATTCAGATGTTATTGGAGTAGTTAACAAAAGATGTTGCACCACAAATGTAATTTTCTGCTGTGAAAATGAGCCACTCATGATCCTAAAATACAAATGAAAATATGAAGGAAATGATATCAAATCTTTTATTTCTATAGTTTATTCTTCTAAAGACAGGGCAGATAAAACAATAGACAACATTTACAAAAACAGAGACGATGACATTACTGAAGCAGTAAACCCCAGGACTGAGAAGTTTACAATGCTGCAAAATAATAAAGAGCAATAAAAAACAAAACTATACAAATTCCCAAACAGGATAAAATCACAGCAAAAACAAGTTCATTAAAATATTTAAAAAAAAAACAAACACTAAAAATACATTTGAAAATAGAAAAAATAGAGTAGACTTGACACAAAAAACAAAGTTAACTACAAAGTCTTCAGAGGGCACATACCTCCACCAGCATTAAAGTTCTCACACCAATTTCCAACCCTTCCACACCATATTGTACACACACTTATAGATACCCAACTCCCATATATACCTGATTTTTTCCCCTCAAGTCCCATATATAATTGCAAGAGAAACTGATGACGTTGTCGATAACATCGAGAGTAAAAATTTGTCAACGCAGATTTTTATTGTCAACAAATTGTTTAATTTTAAAGTTTATATGTATGCCACGGAATGTGTTCAGTTGTAACTGTAATGCATGACTGGAACTGCTGCGGGCAGTAGCGCCTCTGTTGTCCAGCATGCATCAACAATTTCCAGCAAAGAAGAGGAGGAGCACAGCATGGCGAAGCAAAAAAAAAAAAAAAAAAAAAAAGTCGAAGTGAAGCTAAAAAAAAAAGGCAGACCCAAACTTTCTGTAGTATGGGAACATTTCACAGAAAACAAAAAAAACGAAACAAGTAAAATGCAGACTATGCAAGGCAGACCTTTCCTATCATGGTGGCACTACAGTGATGCATGAACATCTGAAATGACGGCACCCAGGAGCCGCAACATTAACGGCTGCTTCTGCTTGGTAAGTTTTAGCGAGTAAAGAAAGTTAGCGCCGCTTATTTTCAATGGCCAAATGTTTCAAGCTTTAGAAAAATGACAATGCTGTTAGTACGTGTTGTTTATGTTAGCTTACCTGTTTGACAATAAGCTCTCTGGTTGCTGAGGGCTGAGCTGTCATGGCTAACGTGTTGTTGAATGCAGTAAATGACTGAATTACAGGAGTCACCATCTCTTTTTTTCATCTTCATTAATATAAGCCCTCATTCTGAATATTAGTGCATCTGGGCTAATTAGGATATCCCAATTTGTAATTTAATAAATAAAAACCTACAACCATAATCATCAAAATTAAATCAAACAGCTTGAAATATCACTCTTAAGTGCAGTGGATACTGAATATGAAGGTTTACCTTTCTGAATTATATCGTTAAAAAATCCACTTTATAGAAAACTTCCACCTAATGTTGGTTTGTGGGTTGGAGCAGATCAGTAATTCAGTTGTAAGATATTTAATCAATTGTTTAATTGATATTAGGCATTATGGTGTCTGTGATGAACTGATATATAACCTTAAACTTGTGATAATTACACTGGGGCAAAAAAGTATTTAGTCAGCCACCAATTGTGCACGTTTTCCCACTTAAAAGATGAGAGGAAAATGTATTGCACTACTGTGGAAAAAGACTCATAGACCAGATGTGACTCAGTGGTTAAGACAGATGTTAACAAGCCTTCCACTAGAAAGAATAACATATATACTGAAATTAAAGGAAAATGTGTTTGAGAATATATGGAGACCTTTCATTGATTATGTAAAGAAATTAAACATAACTTCTGAAGAAGAAGGTGAATGATATGTGTGGACCTTGCAAATTCCAAACTGGTGAATGTACGTATATTATGTATTCTTATGTAATAGATTACCTAGACTAAACAGAGGAGCATTGTTGTTGACTTGCTTTTGTTAATGGTTGTTGTTGTTTTTAGTACTTTTTTTTGTTAGTGTTTTTTTTTTAATTTTTAAATTACTTTAGTGTTAGTGTTTGACTGCTTGTGCCATGTTTGTAAAAAAAGGTTCAATAAAAAATATTGTGGAAAAAAAAAAGATGAGAGAGGTCTCCAATTTTCATCACAGGTATACCTCAACTATGAGAGACAAAATGAGAAAAAAAAAATCCAGAAAATAACATTGTCTGATTTTTCAAGAATTTATTTGCAAATCATGGTGGAAAGTAAGTATTTGGTCACCTACAAACAAGCAAGATTTCTGGCTCTCACAGACCTGTAACTTCTTCTTTAAGAGGCTCCTCTGTCCTCCACTCGTTACCAGTATTAATGGCACCTGTTTGAACTCGTTATCAGTATAAAAGACACCTGTCCACAACCTCAAACAGTCAGACTCCAAACTCCACTATGGCCAAGACCAAAGAGCTGTCAAAGGACACCAGAAACAAAATTGTACACCTGCACCAGGCTGGGAAGACTGAATCTGCAATAGGTAAGCAGCTTGGTGTGAAGAAATCAACTGTGGGAGCAATTATTAGAAAATGGAAGACAGACAAGACCACTGATAATCTCCCTTGATCTGGGGCTCCACGCAAGATCTCACCCCGTGGGGTCAAAATGATCACGAGAACGGTGAGCAAAAATCCCAGAACCACACGGGGGGACCTAGTGAATGACCTGCAGAGAGTTGGGACCAAAGTAACAAAGGCTACCATCAGTAACACACTACGCCGCCAGGGACTCAAATCCTGCAGTGCCAGACGTGTCCCCCTGCTTAAGCCAGTACATGTCCAGGCCCGTCTGAAGTTTGCTAGAGAACATTTGGATGATCCAGAAGAGGACTGGGAGAATGTCATATGGTCAGATGAAACCAAAATAGAACTTTTTGGAAAAAACTCAACTTGTCGTGTTTGGAGGAGAAAGGACACCATACCTGCTGTGAAGCATGGGGGTGGAAACATCATACTTTGGGGCTGTTTTTCTGCAAATGGACCAGGACAACTGATCCGTGTAAAGGAAAGAATGAATGGGGCCATGTATCGTGAGATTTTGAGTGAAAACCTCCTTCCATCAGTAAGGGCATTGAAATGAAACGTGGCTGGGTCTTTCAGCATGACAGTGATCCCAAACACACCACCCGAGCAACCAAGGAGTGGCTTCGTAAGAAGCATTTCAAGGTCCTGGAGTGGCCTAGCCAGTCTTCAGATCTCAACCCCATCGAAAATCTTTGGAGAGAGTTGAAAGTCCGTGTTGCCCAGCGACAGCCCCAAAACATCACTGCTCTAGAGGAGATCTGCATGGAGGAATGGGCCAAAATACCGGCAACAGTGTGTGAAAACCTTGTGAAGACTTACAGAAAACATTTGACCTCTGTCATTGACAACAAAGGGTATATATATAACAAAGTATTGAGATGAACTTTTGTTATTGACCAAATACTTATTTTCCACCATAATCTGCAAATAAATTCTTTAAAAATCCTTCAATGTGATTTTCTGGATTTTTTTTTTCTCATTTTGTCTCTCATAGTTGAAGTATACCTATGATGAAAATTGGAGACCTCTGTCATCTTTTAAGTGGGAAAACGTGCGCAATTGTTGGCTGACTAAATACTTTTTTGCCCCACTGTAATACAGCTTTCTTGTTTTTTGTATTTAGCTCTGGAAACTGCATATAAAATATTATATTAAAGCAGGGACTGACAACAAGGTAATTTTCACAGGTTTGCAGGCTTAAACAGCAGGTGAGGTAAAATATGCACTAGAGCCCCAACAGGAAGCAGAGATGGCGGACATGAGAAATAATCGTGATTAGTCGACTAATCAAAAAAATAGTCATTAGATTAGTCAACTACCAAAATAATCGTTTGCTGCAGCCCTACTCAATAGACGAGATTGTTGAAAAGAAGGGTCCGAGGAATTCCGTAGTGTGGAGCTATTTTGGCTATTTAAAGTCTAACAAGAAGCAGCTTAGCATGCACTGCAAACTTTGTCGTAAGCACGTTCCCACAAAATCAGTTAACATTACAAATCTTTTTTACCATCTGAAGCAGTGCCATCCTGTTGAAAGTAATTGACCCTCGTTACCAACTCCCTGCCCGTAAATATTTCTCCCAGACGGCACTTCCCCAGCTGTACATGGAATGTAGAGAAACGGTTGAAAAGGAGCTGCAAAGTGTGCCATACTTTGCTACAATGTCAGATTTGTGGTCAAGTCGCACATCTGAACCATATATGAGCCTCACTGCCCACTTCATTGATCAAGACTGGAATTTGAAAAGCAAATGTCTTCCAACTTTCCTGAAGACCATACAGGTGAAGTCACTGCTTTAAGACTGAATGAAGCACTTGCATCCTGGAGACTGATTGATGACAAACAAGTCTGCATCACGACAGACAGTGGGACAAATATAGTGAAGGCTACATCACTAAACAAGTGGGCACAGCTGCAGTGCTTTGAGCATGTACTTCACTCGGCTATTGGTAAGTTGGTGAGCAGATTATAAAATATTTATATTTTATAATGTTTTATAATTATTTGAAATACAGTTAGATAGATAAGTGCACTTTATTGATCCCAAACTGATCCCAAACTGGGAAAGTTGTATAATGTTCTACACTACATTTGTCAGGTTCAACTTCTGACAGAAAATAAATATTTAAAATTAATCTCATGATAGCTTCACATCTCACTTAGGAGTAAAAATGAACCTTTAAAGACACACTTCAGTAGCTCTAAAACCACTTCAAAAACAAATATGTATAGCCCAAAATAGAATAGTAATATTCTAATTAGCTCTACCCATACTCCCGGCCACCAGTAGCTGATGCTGCAAGGCCAGCCTCTCAGACGAGGGGGGGGGGGGGGGGGCTCTCCTCTGACCCAAAGACTGCTATGCAAAACAGAAGCCTTTATTCCCCTAAAACTACGTGTCCACCTATGCGTGCATTTTCATGCTTCCCAGCTGCAAACTGCACGGAGAGTATTACTGTCTGCTCAGAGAACTTCGGCCGGTTTTCAAGCAGTATTTTTGGCTACAGAAGTGCAGTTTGGTGAGCTTTTTCTGTCTACCCCAGCCAGCTCTAATCTCCCCGACCTCCAGGGCTTGCACATGATTGGTTGCTGTGCTCCCCAACCTCCAGGGCTTGCACGTGATGGGTCACCGTGCTCTCTGTCCTCCAGGGCTTGCACGTGATTCCTGGTGGGTGGGGTGCTAGTCTGTTCACAACGTTTCCGGATGTTAAAGTTTTGCCTATATCTTCAAAAGTAAAAAATGAAACATTTTTCTGAAAATGGTCGAGGCAAGAGATAAATGTGTAGTTGCCAAATATGTACTTTTTACTAATAACCAGTCCCCCGTCCGCCGGTAACTGAGTAGAGAAGAGAGAGGGGGGACCCGATTTGAATGTGGCTGCTCTCAGCTCACGTCCGCTGGCGACGTGAGCTCAGAGCAGCTTGATCTGAATGTGGTTCAGCAATGGTTTGCACATAATTGGTTGCCTCCTCCGCCACTGTTTCACTATGCAAAATGCATGTCTTCATCCCCCTCTGCCTCAATCCTGCTGCTCCTTGGCTCCTCCCTCTTCCCCCAAGGTAGCCAAGAGTGTCGGTCTGATTGGTTAATGTTATAACCAGTCAGGCTAAGCAGGAATACTTACGTAGCTAGAAACGGTCTGTCCAAACTCGCCCGTTTGAGGGGGATGTTACCGATCTGGAAATTCACAGCAGAAAAACACAGACTTGGGACTGTGGTGACATTTTGCTCTTGTTACTGTATGTCTTGTAAGTCACAAAAAACATGTTACAGACATGTTAACAATGGAAAAAACAGATTTTTGTCGGAGTGTCACTTTAAGCTTGACAGAAATAGTGATTTGATTTATATCGCAATATATATCAATATCGATCACTATGAAAAAAAAAATTATCGTGACTGGAATTTTTTCATATTGCCCAGCTCTACTTACACCACTTCTATTGTTAAAATTATTTATAAAATCCGATTTGTAAATCTGACCCTGAAAGCATCACAGCCTCACCAGAAATGAAAGTCACTGCACATCACTGTGACCATCAAAATAGGGTCCTGAGTCTTGTAATAATAATAATGCATCAGATTTTTATATAACACTTTTCATGGACGCTCAAAGATGCTTTACAATGAATACATTATTCATTCACTCCATAGACATTGGTAGCGGTAAGCCACTACTGTAGCCATGGCTGTACTGAGGCAGACTGATGGAAACGTGGCTGACAATCCAATCCAACAGTCTCTCCGACCACTACTGAACATTTATACACATTCATACCCAGTGCCATGGACACTGGAGGCAAGATGGGTAAAGTGTCTTGCCCAGGGACACAATGGCAGGATGGCTGGGGAAGGCAGAATCCAAACCGCCAACCCTCCGGTAACTGGACGACCCGCTTTATCTCCTGTGCCAGTTCCACCTATGTGGGGCAACAAACTAGTCCAGAGTTGTGGGCAACAACAGAGCAAGCTGAATTGTCTTGGAAAAATAAAATACATAATAGAAAATACAAATTTTCTTCTCAAGTCATGAGCCCATGGCAGCAGCTGCCCTCCACATGGTGACCAGAGTAGATAAATCACTACTGCAGAAGCTCCAACTGTGTTCATGTGTGAAATGTGCTCCACTTTCCCTCCAGTGATTATAAATGTGGAAAAAAAGTATGCTCTGTTACCAAAAATTATGAGATCAACAGAAAAAACAGGAATAAAGCTGAGGGTGCCTCCTTAGATAATAAATGTGGCGAATGCACCACAAAAATGACCTCATTCATGAACTGTGTGTAGCACAGATCACTATTGCCCTAAAACAACGGCAGTTCTGAGTTATGAAAAACATCCATTTTATACACAAAAATATGGCAGGAATAGAGTGCAGACCTAAGGTTACATACATTTTATTTAATTAATAAATAATAACTAATAAATAATAACTACTACAACTCCTTCAACTGATGTCTGTCTTGATGAGTTTACTCCAATCGACCTTTGTGAGTTAGACAAAATAGTTTCCTCATCCAAACCTTCAACTTGTCTTTTAGACCCTATTCCTACCAGATTATTTAAAGGTGAACTGAAACCACCTTTTTGCGCAAAAAGTAGAATAGCAGATTAATTCCTTATTACCTATTGTATTTTTCAACACATAAAAGAAATTTTTAGGCCGTGCGATGGCCAAGCTATAAGCCGATAAACTTTTGCCTCTGGCTGGCAGTGCCAAACAAACCGGAAGTAGTGCAGACGACGCTGCGTGACGTCACGAGTGTGACCCTTATCAAAACAACAATGGCAGATGATAGCAGTTCCAGCAGTCAAGAAAACCAGAGTTTTCAGAGTGAAGAGGCATTCAGGATCGGTGACGAGACAGAGGAGGATGCAGGAGTGTCAAGTGAACAGGAAGAGAGCGAGGGAGGCATCGAACCGTACAGATTCGAGCCAGAATTCCAAATAAGGGAGAAACGATATCACTTCAGAGGAACAAGTATACAGTGATCCCTCACTTATCGCGTTTAATGGGGACCAGAACCGACCGCGAAAAGTGAAAAACTGCGAAGTAGCGTCCCCCCCCCCCCCAAGGGCGTCACAAGCACTATTTTGCACAAAAAGGCACAAGAGAACAGCGAAAAGTGCCACTAAGCAACACGAGCGATAAAGAACAATGAATGCGGTCTTCCTTCGCTGGGTATGGGCGCTCGGCAGGGAGAGAAGCTGGGTAAAATGTCTCGGTCAATCAGCTTGCGAGGTAAAACGTCTCGGCCAATCAGCTTGCGAGATTCCCGAGCGGTGAAGAGGTGGGTGGAGAGGAGTGGAGCGGTGGTCAGAGAGGTGGATTTTGAGTTGTGCGGGCTCTCCATGTTGATACCTGATGTTCTAATGTAGTCTCCCTGCCTTCTGCTAGCACCCGGGCAACTTTCGTGCCATTTTTTCTCAATTTTGAATTTTTGATGAATATTTTTGAAAAATCTGCGATGCACTGAGGGCGCGAAAGGTGAAACGTGAAGTAGCGAGGGATCACTGTATATCTAGAAACGCATCGCTTCCCGGTCGCTTTTCCTCCCCCTTTCTTTTCTTTTGTCGCCATGACAGCTTTCCTTGGCCACTGAACAGATCTTCCCAGGTGTTGGAAGTGTTTTGTAGTCGACTATCACGACAAAATGCACCAAAAACAACCAGTGTCGACGTGCTCGCAGTGGTAAACATGAGGACTGGGTCCCATTCGTGACGTCACGCGGAACTCCAGCTGCACTTCCGGATAATCGGCGGAATCGTAGGATTTTTCAGGGCGGGAAATTTAAAATCGCGATTTTCTCCAAGATTCCGGGATTGCTGGAGGGGGTGCCAATGATAAATTATCTTTATAATTGTATGTACTATCACCCAGTGCCGTTCAATGCCGTTCACTTCAGTTCACCTTTAAAGAAGTCTTCCCACTTATTGGTAGCTTTCTTCATATAATCAATTCTTCATTAACTTTAGGCCATGTACCGCAGGCTTTTAAAACGGCTGTAATTAACCCCCCCCCCCCCCCCCTTGGTTCCAAGGTTGTCATAGCCAGGAGCGGCACTGGGGTTAAGCTCCCAGTGCTCATAAAATGCTCCTTACGGCGTGCGTCTCGAAAAGCCTCTGACAACTAAGTCCAACTCCTAGCCTGCCCGTGTGGTTTAGTCTCTAAGCCCGGCGGAACTGCTTTTACTAATAGGAGAAGGGGCGAGGGCGGATCTCTGGCGCCTTAAAACCAGATGCTTCGGGAAGATGGTGGCTCGTCAACCTGGGAAGGTAGCCCATCTAGGGGAAGGTAAACCCTGATTTCAAACCTCCGCTGCCTTGCGGCACACCCGGTCACGGGAAAGGCTTCGGGAGTCAACCCTGAGGAAAAATCCGGAGTCGGAGCCCCTAAGGCAGTTCTCTGTTGTGCTCAACATCGTTCTGGCAGCTCCTGCGACGGCACTGGTGCCAAACTATAGCAGCCCTGCTGTTCCTTTGGATTCATCAGTGACGTGAAGAGGGGGGACATGCTGCATGGGTAACATCTTGTCCTCCATATCTTCCTGCCCAGGCTTGAATCCTACCAACGCCCAACGCTGGAAGGTAGAACACCGGTGCGCATCGGCCTGTTCAGCCACAGGCGGTGCTGTTCCAGCAGAGTAGACGTTTAGGATTCTCTTCCATGGTCATCATAGACCGACGGAGGCCGACGACGACTCAATTAAACCCTTACTCAAAAAGCCAATGCTAGATCCAGGAGCTTTAGCTAACTATAGACCAATCTCTAATCTCCCTTTCATTTCAAAAATCTTAGAAAGAGTTGCTGCTACGCAATTATTTGACCACCTGCAGGGAAATGGTTTACTTGAAGAGTTTCAATCTAGGTTTAGAATCCATCATGGTACTGAAACAGCCTTAGCAAAGGTCACTAACGACCTCCTCATCGCATCTGATAATGGACTGGTTTCTGTACTTGTCCTTTTAGGCCTTAGTGCAGCTTTTGATACTATCGATCATAATATTCTACTTGATAGATTAGAACACTATGTTGGACTTAATGGAACTTCGTTGCAGTGGTTTAGATCTTATTTATCTGATAGGTTCCAGTTTGTTCATGTCAATAATGAGTTTTCTTTCAACTCAAAGCTTAGTCATGGAGTTCCACAGGGATCTGTGCTAGGCCCTACTCTTTTTAGTTTATATATGCTTCTGTTAGGCAACATTATTAGAAAGCACTGTATACATTTTCATTGTTATGCAGATGACACACAATTATACCTGTCAATGAAGCCAGATGATAGTAATCAATTAGCCAAGTTAGAAGCCTGTCTTAAGGAAATTAAAGCTTGGATGGCTTGTAATTTCCTGCTATTAAATTCAGATAAGACTGAAGTCATTGTTGTTGGTCCAAAAACCCTTAGAAATACCTTTCCAAATCAAACTTTCAGTTTGGATGCGGTTACTCTCTCTTAATAGCTCTGTGAGGAACCTTGGAATTATTTTTGATCAAGATCTGTCCTTCAATTCACATATTTAATTTGTTTCTAAGACTGCCTTCTATCATTTGCGTAATATTGCCAAGATTAGGAGCATCTTGTCTCAGAGTGATGCTGAGAAACTGATCCACACTTTTGTTAGCTCAAGATTAGATTATTGTAATTCTTTATTATCAGGTTGTCCTAAAACACCTTTAAAAAGTCTTCAGCTGATCCAAAATGCTGCAGCAAGAGTTTTAACAGGTACTAGAAAGAGAGATCATCTCTCTCCTGTTCTGGCCTCCCTTCATTGGCTTCCCATAGAGTTTAGAATTAAGTTTAAAATCCTTCTTCTTACTTACAAAGCTCTAAACAATCAGGCTCCTTTTTATTTAAAAGATCTGATACTACCGTATTATCCTAACAGAGCACTACACTCCCAAAATGCAGGATTACTTGTAATACCTAGAATCTCCAAAAGTACAATGGGAGGCAGAGCCTTCAGTTATCAAGCTCCTCTCCTGTGGAACCAGCTGCCAATCTGGATTAGGGAGTCAGACTCGATCTCTGTTTTTAAGAATAGAGATAAAACCTACCTTTTTGATATAGCCTACAATTAGGGAGGGATCATGTGTTTCTGAACCCTCTCTTAGTTATGCTGCTAATAGGTTTAGTCAGCCGGGGGACCTCCAATAATGCACTGGGCCTCACTCCTTTCTTCACTCTCAATGAAATATATTTTTTTTTGTTGGTCATTAACATCTGTTTGTTCTCTCCCATAGATTGAGTCCCCATCGTGCTGTTTGCTCTCTACATGTCTGTTCTTTTCATCTTCTCTGTCCCCTCACCCCCCAGCCAGTCGCAGCAGATGACTGCCCCTCCCTGAGCCTGCTTCTGCTGGAGGTTTCTTCCTGTTAAAAGGGAGTTTTTCCTCTCCACCGTCGCCAAGTGCTTGCTCACAGGGGATCGCCTGATTGCTGGGGTCTTTCTGCAACTGTGGGGGTTCCCCCTACAGTTGATAGTGCTATGAGATGACTGTTGTTGTGAAATGGCGCTATATAAATAAAGTTGAATTGAATTGAATTAATAATTAATTACACAGTGATCTGTGTGGAGTTTGCATGTTCTCCCCGTGTCTGTGTGGGTTTACTCCGGGATTTCTCCAGTTTCCTCCCACATGCCAAAAACATGCAAGTTAGGTTAATTGGCATCAAAACTGGGGATTCTAAATTGTCCTTAGGTATGACTGTGAGAGTGAATGGTTGTCTGTCTCTCTGTGTTGGCCCTGCGCTGGACTGGCGATCTGTCCAGGGTGTACCCTGCCTCTCGCCCAAAGATGCTGGGATAAGCTCCAGCCCCCCCCCGCGACCCGAAAAGGATTAAGCAGTAGAAGATGAATGAATGAATAATAATTACTATTAATTAATGTCACAGGACTGAACACGGGTTTACCAGGCTCAGTCTCTCAGTTTATTTATGAATATTTACTGTGTGTTTTCCAAGTCTTGTGGTGTCTTTCTGTGTTTTGATTCCTTATGATTTATCGTCCCATTTATTGTTTATGCCTCAGTATTGGTATTACGTTGTCTGCTTATGTAGTTCAAGTATGTTTTGCCTTTTCCTGTGACAGGGCCATTACTCCTCCTCTCTCAGACATCCCACCTGGTTAATTACTCTCTGCCTGCTCCTTTAGTCTTCCCAGCTGCGTATTATCTGTAATTAGGTCACTAGTCCGCTCTTGTTCCCCACACCTGCTACTCTTTGTGCCATCTCACTCCACTATTTAAGTTCTGCTTGTTCACTCAGTCATTGTGGGGGTCGAGAGGCGGCTGGGAAAGAAGCGGCAGGCGACACAACGTGCTAGCGAGCTCGCAACGTAGATCGGACAACAGTGTTGAGACTTGGGATTTTTTGGTCCACAGCATCGGATGGTTAGATCTCCGAGAGAGGGCCAGAGAAATCTGTCGGTCGGTTTGGCAAGGAGGTTGGGTGACGGGACTGGAGTTTGCAGGCATGGGAAAATGAGGAGGAGAAGCGTGGTAAAGGAAGGTGTGGTGGGTCGGCGCAGCGGCGTTGTGAATGGGCCAGACTGGCGAGATTCTGATTTGTGGGATAGTGTAGACAGTATGAATACTGGGCAGGGAAGCGGGAAAGGGAGAGAGAAAAGGGAGAATAACTTTCCTGAAAATAATGCAAAGAAGGCTAGAAGTAGTGAAAGTGGTGGTGGTGCGGAGGGAGGAGGGCAGGAAGGAGCCAAATTCAAAATTATTGTAAGGTTCGAGGATGAAAAGGGGATATCTACAACGAGCCCAGTTAAATTGACAACAATATTGAAAAACCAGGTTGGAGATATACTCATGGCAAAGGTACTGAGGGATGGAAATCTACTGACTTTATGTAGGAATAAGGAGCAAAGGGAAAGAGCTGACAAAATGAGGGAGATTGTGCGGTTCAAAGTGAAAAGTACAAGCTTTATTGATAACAGATCTAAGTGGAACAAGGGTGTAATTTGGGGGGTGCCAATTGGAGTCTCAATGGAAGAAATTAAAGCTAATTTAAAAGGAGGGTAGTAAAAGCAGCTCGTAGACTACAGGCCACTCGGGAAGGACAGAGGAGACACACTGAGGGTGTGGTGATTGAGTTTGAAGGAGAAGTGCTCCCCAAAAGTGTAAATTTGGGGTTTTTTTGAGGTACGGGGTAAGAGAATTTGTTCCTAATCCAGTCCGGTGTTATAATTGCCAAAGATTTGGACACACAGCTAATACATGTAGATGGAGAAGAAGGTGTGTAAGGTGTGGGGGCAACCATCAGTATGGAGAATGTGACCAAGAAACGCCAAAGTGTTGTAATTGTGGCGGGAGTCATAGTGTGGCCTACGGAGGCTGTGAAAGAATGATGAGAGAAAGGGAAATTCAGCGAGTCAGAGTACAGAATAAAGTCTCCTATGCCGAAGCAGTAAAAAGGATGGACCAGAGAGGAGGGAATGGGCAAAGGACTGGGGGGAGGCTGCTTGTAGGGGAAAGAGAACTGGGATGGAATGGGGAAATCCAGGTTGATCTGAAGAAACTGGTTATTTTTATAGCAGGAGTTGTGAATGCCACAATGGAAGTCAAGTCTAAAACTGAGAGAATTCAAATAATAGTGAAAGCAGCAGCTTATCATCTTGGTTTCAGTGGTTTAACTTGGGAGGAGGTGAGGAATAGGCTTAGTAGCCAGACAAGTCAGGATCAAGCATCGATTGGATAGGAATTGTGATAATGGTCATTTTGATTCAATGGAATGCAAGAAGCTTGCTGGCAAATGGACAGGAATTCAAAAGGTATATTGACAAACTTTCAGACAAACCAGATGTTATCTGTGTCCAGCAGACATGGCTGAAACCCAATCTGGATTTTAAAATAGTGGGATATGTTTCTATTCGGAATGGTAGAAGGGAGGGAATGGGAGGTGGGTGTGCAACATTTGTGAGGGAGGGAATTCAGTTCAGAGAGATAGGTAAAGGGGCTGAACTGGAGTACGTGGTAGCTGAAATTTGGACAAAAGAGGGGGAATTAGTAGTTGTTAATTTGTATAATCCTTGTAAGAGGTTGATATGGAATCAATTATCTCAGATGGAGGGGATAGATGTGAGCAGGGTGGTAATTTGTGGGGACTTTAATGCCCATAATGTATTATGGGGGGCAAATCATACAGACATGAATGGTGAGACTATTGAAGAACTTTTGGAAGAGAAGAATCTAGTATGCTTAAATGATGGTAGAGCAACTAGAATTGATGTTCATCGGGGAGTGGTTCAGTGCTTGACTTAACTTTGGTGACCAGTAATATTGCAAGTGTGTGTGAATGGGAGGTTTTAGAGGAGTCCTCAGTGGGAAGTGACCATTTCCCAGTGTATTGTAAGATTTTCATTTCAGTGAATAGGGTAAGTGGTCATAAAAAAAGGAGATGGGTTTTTAGCACTGCTAATTGGAAGCTTTTTAAGTTCATCTGTGAGAGAGACCTTCCCCAGGTGGAGGTCAGTGAAGACATTGAGAATATGGAGGAAAAGATTAAAACTATTTTTCTTGAGGCAGCCAATCAGTCAATCTCTGAAAATAAAGGTAAGAGAGTAAAGAAAGCAGTACCTTGGTGGACAGATGAGTGCACTAAAGCTATTAAAGAGAGGAATAACACACTTAGGGTCTTAAGAAGAACTCATGATTGGCAAAACTTGCGTAAGCAACTGCTCAGTTGGTAGAGCATCCGCCCCACATCCGGGAGGCAGGGGTTCAAATCCCGGCCGGGTCATGCCGAAGACCATATAAAAGTGGATCTTCCTGCCGTCCAGCTTGGTTCTCAGCAAAAATGGAATGGAGGAGGGAAATCTGTGGTGGCGCCTTGCATGGCAGCAGCCCTCTGATTCTACACTTGGGGTGTGTGTGATTAACACAGTAGATAGGTAAAGCACAATCTTGTTCTACTGTACATGATTGGTTGTACAGTTGAATGACAATAAAGGGTGATTTAATTATAAGAGGGCACTAGCAAAAGCCAGGAAAACTATCCGGAGGACTAAGAAGGAAAGCTGGCAGAGATACTGTAGCACTGTAGGGAGATCAACAGCCATGGGGGATGTGTGGAGTATGATCAAGGCTATGAGAGAAGTAAGGAGGGAGTGGCAGTATCCAATACTAAAAAGTGGGGGAGTGATTGCAGTAACTGATGAGGAAAAAGCAACAATGATAGCAAAGAGCCTATCGGCTCCAGCCCCCCCGCGACCCGAAAAGGATTAAGCGGAAGAAGATGAATGAAAAAGAAGATAGCAAAGAGTCTGGCTCAAATTCATAGCTCAAGCAATTTGACTGAAGAAGGTAAAAGAGGAAGAAGTAGGACAAGTTTAGCTCACCTTGGGGCTCTGGAGGAAAGGTTTGAGTTTAGTAGTTCTTTGGACTCTCCTTTCACTCTAGATGAATTGGAAAGAGCAGTAAACAAATCAGGATTAACATCCCCTGGGAAAGACAATGTCTGTTACGTCATGGTGAAACATTTAGGGGCTTTGGCCATGAGGAAGTTATTGGAAGTCTACAACAAAGTGTGGGAAAAGGGAAAACTCCCAACTGCATGGAAAGAGGCAATGATTCTTCTTGTAAGGAAACCGGGAAAGGATCCCTCAGACCCAGCGAGCTATAGACCTATAGCTCTAACATCACATTTGGGAAAAGTAATGGAAAGAATGATTACAGACAGAATTGTCTTATCTCGAGAGTAGAGGAATTTTGTCGCCACATCACAGCGGATTTAGAAAAGGAAGGGGAACTATGGATCCTGTTGTGTGTTTGGAGACAGAGATATGGAGGGCTCAGGTTAATAGAGAGTCAGTAATTGCAGTGTTCTTTGACGTGGAAAAGGCATATGACATGTTGTGGAAGGAGGGGTTGATGATTAAGCTAAGTATGATAGGGATTTCTGGGAGAACATTCAACTGGATCAAAGACTTTTTGTTTAACAGGTACATTCAAGTTAGAGTGGGCAGAGCCTTGTCAGATAGGTACTTGGTGGAAAATGGCACCCCCCAGGGTAGTGTTATAAGCCCAGTACTTTTTTCTATTATGATAAATGATGTTTTTTCTGATGTGAAGAATGACATTGGCCGCTCTTTATTTGCTGATGATGGGGCATTATGGAAAAGAGGGAGTAATTTTAAGTATATAAGAGGGAAAATACAAGAGGCAATACGTGCAGTGGAAGGGTGGTCATACTCTTGGGGATATAAATTCTCTGTTGAGAAAACAAAGGTTGTAGTATTCACAAGGAAAAGGGTAGCTGATGCCCAGTTAACAATGTATGCTCAGGAAATAGAACAAGACAAAGTTTTCAAATTTTTAGGTGTCTGGTTTGATGTTAATCTAACTTGGAGGGAACGTATTCAAAAGGTGTCAGTTAAATGCAAAAAGGTTCTGAATGTAATGAGGTGTTTGATAGGGACTGAGTGGGGTGCTAGTAGAGCGGCTATGAAAAACATTTATGTTGCGTTAATTAGGTCTGTATTGGACTATGGGTATATGGATCTGCTTCCAAAACCATGTTGAACAAGTTAGATGTCATCCAGGCCCAAGCACTGAGGATCTGCTGTGGTGCACTTAAAACAACTCCTGTTGCTGCTCTTCAGGTGAAAATGGGGGAAATGCCATTAAATGTCAGGCGTAAACAGGTGATGATGAACTATTGGGTCAATCTGCAAGGGCACACTCAAGATAAACATCCTACAGTTAGAGTTTTGATGCCTTGTTGGGGAGGGGAAAGGGTTAAAAAGGAGAGTTTTGCATTTTATGCTGGGAGGATAGCCAGAGACATGAAACTATGTGACAGAACATATATTCCATCAGTTCCTTTGCCAATCACGCCTCCATGGTTTTTCTATCCAGTTTCTGTTGATTTGTATTTTTTGGAAAAGATGCGAGGGTATAGAGAATTTGGAAACACTGCAGTTTTAGTAGAGGATCGTTTGGGAACAATGTATCACTCCTTTACCCCAGTATTCACTGATGGATCAAAAGATCCTGACACTGGTTGCACTGGCTTAGCTTTCTATATTCCTGCCTTGGAAATGTCTGTTAACAGAATAACATCTTCCCATCTGTCTGTGTATACAGTCGAAATGTTGGCTTTGGTGACTGCATTGCAGAGGATTGAGGAGCTGCTGATCAAGGATGTTGTCCTTTGTTCGGACTCCAGTGCAGCCTTGCTGTCAATAAAATCAGGGTCATCTGACAGCAGACAGGACATGGTCTATGAAATGTATGAGACTCTGTATAGACTCAGAAATAAAGAGGTGGCTGTGTCGTTTATGTGGATTCCAGCTCACAGGGGGGTAAAGGGCAACGAGGCCACAGATAAATTGGCTAAACAGGCTCTGGGGAACCATGAGGTGTGGGATATTTCATTGAGTAAATCTGAGGCAAAAACACTGATTAAAGAGTATACTGGGCAGGAGTGGCAGCGTAGGTGGGACACAGGAGGTACAGGGCAACACTTGTATGCTATCCAGAGTGCGGTTGGAGTGAAGGGTAGGATGGAAACGAGAAATACAAAGGAAGAGAATATTTTATCTAGGCTAAGGATGGGGCACACTAGGTTAAACAGAACTTTGCATTTGGTAGGTAAGCACCCAACAGGGATGTGCGATCATTGTGAGAGAGAGGAAGAAAATGTGGAGCATGTCATTCTGCACTGCCAGAAGTATACCCAGGAGAGAGACAGATTAGTGGAGGGAATTAGGGAATTGGGGTGGGTGATGCTAACTTAAGCGTGATGGTGGGGGTTTGGTAAGGAAGTTGTTTGTTTACCTCAAAGATACAGGTCTAATTAATAGGATATAGGGGTGGGTTGGTTTTTTGGGTTTTTTTTTTTTTTTGAGGGTGTTTGGGGTACAATGTCTGGTCCACACTCCAATGCTGTATGGCGGTAATGCGCCTTTAAGTTGGGTGCCCCCGCCAAAAAAAAAAAAAAAATAGAAGAAGAAGAAGAAGTCATTGTGGGTACACTGAATGGACTAAGACTGGTTTTTCCCCTGGACTATTTCTTTACCTCTGTTTCCTCATCTCCTCCTGAGCCAAGCCAGCTCAGGAGTGCTCCAGTCAGTAAGTTTTTCTTGTTTGGCATTTTTTGTTTGTGCTGCACTGTTTTGGACTATATGTTCTTTTTGTTAATAAATGTCACAAACACAATCCAGCACTTGGGTCTGTCTTTCTGTCCCATAGGGGCAAACATGACAAATTAATAGTAATGGGTACAAAAGTTGTAAACTGCAACAGTGAGAAACAATTCTTGTACAAAAATTTACTCAAAGTCCATAAATTTCTTTGAAAGATTATTTCAGGGTTTTGCTTTTTATTAGTCTTGTGAAAAATTAAGAAAAGTAGTTCATGGCCCATAGAACGCAAGTATTCCTGTCTGAAACAGGTATCCCAATCAGGCTTTACAGGCCCAAATGTAGGCTGTGTTTGAAAGTGGAATAAAGAGGTGTAGCCTAGATGTAGACAATCACACGTTAGACTTTGACAAATATAAAAGGGAGTAAATGGCACTAAGATTTATTTGATTTTGTGAATATTAATTACAGAATACCTAATTATTGAAAACGAATGGGACATCCAATATTAGTGACTGTTTCAGATCCCTTGTTTGTTTGTCAGATCACTTCTTTGTGTGATCTTTTATCACTTATATTCATACAACACGGGTAAAGCAGCAGTCGGGACTCCTGTCTACCACTTACTGGGCATTCTGGGCGTGCCTCCCCGCGAAGGACCATGGTCTGCCTGGTCGGGCTGCTGCTTCTCTCGGTATGTCCCGTGCTGGATACACCGGTGTTCTTTGTCAGACCCAGGTCCCCGCTGATGCTCCACCCAGTCTGCTCACACGCCTCGTGTTCTCCACATATGCCAAACTATCCTTTAGACCTATACAATTATGGCAACTTTATGGTATAATTTTTTTAAACATTAAGGGGCAGATTTACTAAAGTGCTATGCCATCGCAAAAACCTGTTTTGGTGTTAAAAAAAAAAAAACCCTATTGAGATGTACTAAAGGGTGCAGGGCAAAATTAGCAGTAGAAAGGCATGGACTATGTTAATTTTGTGCCTGGCCTCATATTGCATATGTATTTGTGGGAGTTGTCATGTCAAAGTGCAAATTTGAAGGAGGGAAGTATTTAAATGACTGGCGCAAGGTGATTTACTAACGTTTGAGGTTGTCAGTCACCTGCTAAATGCACCAGAATTTAATGCCTAAAAACTTGTCTTAATTCATCTGCACCTAAAGACAGCGATCGCTGGTCCCAGGAGACAGCAGCGAGAACCGGGGGCACGTGGCCAGACAGACAGAAGCTTCTCCACGCGCCTGACTTGATTTGGCATGACAGAACAGATTAATATGAACAAACGATCTCACAGAGATCGTGTTGTGCTGAACTGGACATCAACCAGCAGAGGAGTTTTTAAAAATTATTTGTTTATATATAGCCTAATGACAACATTATTGTTGTTGTTGTTATTAATATTAATAATTTATTTCATTGAAAATGCACTTTACATTTCGGGGCAAAATATCTACACAAATAGGATTAAGAACAAGAATTAAGTACTGTATATGCAATGACACACCAGGACATCCCTGGTGAGAATTGCTCTCAAATATTTTACCTGGTAAAATAAAGGTGAAATAATAAAATAAAATGAAAAAGCTTTCCTAAACAATGAATTTGTATCCATAAAATAGTACAGCCCTTTCTACCTGGAGTGGACAAAAGGAGCACTGATCCTGATCAAAAATACTAGCTCTGTTCTGGGGCAACGCCCCAGAAAAAGACAAGGTCCAAGGAGCGCCTCTTATTATGTGTAGAGCCAGAGACGTGCTGCCGCTGCCTGAAATTGTGAGCCTCTGTAATAGTTAAAGTCTGCAGCAGCATTAGAAGACGTGTCATTTACATGTATATTAAAATCACCTAAAATTAAAACTCTTTCCAATTTAATAATGGAAGATAAAAAGTCTCAGAATTTCGATACACACACCAGCTGGGCCGGGCGGGCGGTAGATTAAAACACAATGGAGCTGAGGCACTTATCTTCGATGTCTGAAGTTCAAATGATGAGAAACTCTGAGTTCACATACCGGCATTTGAAGCGGTTGTGGAAAATGACGGCCAGGCCACCTCCGCGTCCACTCAGGCGAGGGGTCGCAATGAAGGCACAGTCTGTAGGGCAGATCTCCTTCAGGTGAGCGAATTCATCCTGTCGTTGCCACGTTTCAGTCAGAAATCGTAATTCTTTACGAATCAAATCGTTCAGGAAAAATGATCTGAGATGGAGTGTGTGTTCAGCAGAGCCATCTTGATCCGTGACGGCAGCGCAGCGTCACGCCCAGCTGACTGAATGTTGACTGCTGCCAAACAGTGGTACCGTGGAGTAGAAATTCTCCGGGAGCGAAGGTGACGGTAGAACAGGTCATACCAGAGCGGTGGTGTGGGGTTGTAGTCCTCCTCCGGTGTTTTCACGTGGATGGGACAAAAACAACTCGTGTATCCCTCTTGGTTTAGGCGGCTGGTGCAGCTCAGACTCACCTGGACACCGGCTCGGGATCCACGCCTCCGTGGCCTTCTACACAGTGGAGGCAGCAGCAGTAGATTTCCAAGTGACAGGTCAGCACAAACAAATGGTGGAGCAAAGAAGCATTGGCCCCACTTCGCACTGTGTTGTTCCATAGATGCCTTAATTTGCATCAGCATTGTACGATCATAACGTAGCTCAGAAGGGTATTTTGAAATGGCTTCAGATAGACATAGTAGGAATAAAAACGCCAGCAGCACAAGAGCAGCAGAGGTTGTACCAGTCACAGGCGCCATCTTGCCTGTCTCAATTAATCCTAGTGACTTGTCTAATCTAACCGGTGCTGCTCGTAGAGGTTGTATTAAATGTACTAAATGTAACAGCTCTGCACAATAGAGATCGTCCCCTCCAATACACAGCTAGGACAATAACAGTTATTAGTGAGGGTGGCAACAAGACTATTGATTCAAATGCGAAATATACTGTCTGGGAACACATTTATATTCTGCTGGGTAATTTAACAAACTGTAATGTTGTTAATAGCATCTAGCTGCAACGCTCCTGCACTGTATATATAACTGTGTACATATGTATATTTATTTACTGCTTTGGCTAACCAGTTCTTATCTTACTTACTATTGCTCTGAGTGCTGCTATCCCTTTGCTGCTGCAATCCTGGAATTTCCTCACTGTGGGACTAATAAAGGCCTATCTTATCTTATCCATATATGTCCTCCGACATTGCAACATTGTAGTAAGTCAGTGACAGCAGTCTCTGCTGCGTCTGTCCAAGGAATAAGTGAAATCGTGTGTGTTTAATTTTATTACGTTCCAGACTTCAGAAAAGATGAAACGCACATTCAGTATTTATGAAAAGTCATGGACTGGGAGACCTGTAGATTTTGTTAAAACAAAGTTATTCACATAATAAAACCCTAGAGTGTCCATCAGACCATCATGACGGCTCTTGTGTTAATAAAATAAACACATTGGTCAATCAATTTATTCATGAGTAGTCCTTAATTTATACATATTAAACAAATGAGTCAGCCACATGAAATGAAAATCAAAACTTTGATATATGAAGAACAAAAATAAACTTTTATTGGGGTTGGTGCTTTCATGCTCCTCCAAACTGGCTGTGCCTTTGAGGACCCGCTATCTCACCAGGTGTGCCTGTGCGCAGTTTTGCGGTGCTCTTGGTGGATGGGTGGTTATTACTGAAATGAAGTGACTGCGTCTGTGTTCATAATTTTGTGTCGTTAGTAGATCACTGGCAAAATTTGGCCACTCCCCTGAGGCGCTCTGTCTAATTAGCGCGCTCGTTAATTTGCACTGCTTTAATAAATCTGCCCCTATGTCTTCAGTATTATCTTCTTCTAGTCAAATTTATCGCTTTTGGCTTCCTTGTTTTGCTCACGGAGCGCTGTGGTTACTGATGCCATGATGCCGCGTATTATCCAATCAGTACAGAGTCAATGTAAAATCCCGCCCACACTTGTAGAAGCCAGAGCATGAGGAGAGAGCAATGACTAAACTTTTATTGATAAAAATTACATAGCTTGACTGAACAACTCCATACTCAGGGATGCACACCTTCGTAACCTCAGCAAAGCACTTATAAAATCTGAGGCCAGTCTGATGAACGGTTTGAGAGAGATGTGAGGAACACACAGAGACAGAGATAAGATAAGATAAGCCTTTATTAGTCCCACAACAGGGAAATTCCAGGATTGCAACAGCACAGGGATAGCAACACTCAGAGCAACAATCAGAAGGCAAGAAAAAAAACAAGCAAGCAAGAGCAGCTAATATACATATGTACATATTACTATAAAATATATATATACACACACACACACACACAGACACACAGTGCAGAGCATTGTAGCTGGATGGAATAAATATATGAATATATGAACACACAGTGCAGAGCATTGTAGCTAGGTGGAATAAATATGCAAGTATATAAACACCCACAGTGCGGAGCAATGTAGCTAGATGGAATAATATGTAGATATATAAAAACACAGTGCGGAGCATTGTAGCTAGATGGAATAAATATATAGATATATAAATATAAACACACCCAGTGCTGAGCATTGTAGCTAGATGGAATAAATATGTAAATATATAAACACACACAGTGCAGAGCATTGTTGCTGCATTTATAGATGCATGCATTTATAGATGTGCTGATTTATGTGCAGATTTATAGATGTGCTGCATTTATAGATAGATGATTGTTAATGGCTGCTGTGTCTGCAGCAGATTAATTAGGCCACCTCAGTAAGTTCACGTGTGCCTCATTGCTGCAAAGACAGCAGCTGAGGACACTTCACACACACAAGTGAATGCCGGCGTGTTGGGCTATCTTCTCTAAACGAATCACTTGCTTCACATACCCTTTAAAACCTATCCAGTCTAGTCAGCCTCTGCCAGACTGTTGATGTGTTTAGTTCACCATGTAGCTGCTCTACTCTGGAGTGATTAAAGACTCTCTCAGTAATTTAGTTTTGTGGTATACGTTCCCTCCTTTTCTCCTTGAGTCTGCCCAGATCCTGTTTTAGTTTTTCATCCTTGTCCTGAATCAGCCTCAGTTAGCTTCCCTGGTTATCAGCTGTGCACTCTGCACGTGCGTCCTTCTCATTGAGCCTTGACAATGATAGGATTTTCCTCTTTTAATCAATGCAAACATGTACAGTGCATCTGCAAAGTATTCACAGCACTTCACTTTTTCCACATTTTATTATGTTACAGCCTTATTCCAAAGTGGATTAAATTATTTTTTTTCCTCAAAATTCTACACACAGTATCCCATAATGACAATGTGACAAAGTTTGGGTTTTTTTTTTTAGATTTTTGCAAATGTATTAAAAATGAAAAACTAAGAAATCCCATGTACATACTGTAAGTATTCACAGCCTTTGCTGTAATCGAGTAACTTGATTACAAAAAATTATCGATTCAGATTCTATGAAAGCCTTCATTTAATGCAGCACTTCAAGTCTGTATGACCTTCTTCCGGTGAAGTGACATAAGATGTGTGCTTATTTGATGGTGCAATTATATGGCTTCACCAGAGCAGGACGAAAAGTACAGCGGCCCTGAGAGCTCAAATGCGCTGCAAGTTGAAGTAACTGCAAATAGACAAAACGGAAGTGACTTTGGACACACCATAAAAAGTGACCTAAATAAGATGCTTTCTTAAAACAATACCTTTATTTACAAATAAGAGGGAATCTGAATCATGCCATCAGAACACATTGCCAAAAACATCCACCTTATCTTTTTCCCCCACACCAAGAATTCACCTCCTTGTAAGCATCAGGGTTTTTTTAAACAAACTTCATTTTAAAAAGTGTTGCAGTGCTTAAGCATCTTTGTCCTCTCATTTGTAAATAAAGTTAGCCCAATTAGCTTAGCATAATGCAGCTATGAGCAGTGGTCAAAGCATGTGCAGACCAGTTGGCAGAGATCCTCACCAAGCTCTTCAACCTCTCCGTGACACTCGCCACCGTCCCCTCCTGCCTCAAAGCATCCACCATCATCCCCATCCCGAAAAAGTCTGCGATTGACAGCCTGAATGACTACAGACCCATAGCACTCACGTCTGTAGTCATGAAGTGTTTTGAGCGACTGGTGTCCCAGCATATCAGGGACCGTCTTCCCCCCCTCCTTCAACCCCCACCAGTTCGCCTACAAGGAGAACCGGTCTACGGGAGATGCCATCGCTACCACACTCCACAGAGCACTCAGCCACCTGGAGAACCCAAGGAGCTACATGAAGATGTTTTTTGTGGACTACAGCTCAGCTTTCAACACCATCATCCTGGGCATCGTGATCAGTAAACTGCACCTCCTCAAGACCCCCCTCCCCCCACCTGCTCCTGGAGAAAAAAACTTTCTCATCAACTGCCCACAAACAGTCAGCCTCGGCCCCCCACCACTCCTCCACACTGTCTCTCAGCTAAGCCCTCTACTGTACTCCCTGTACACCTTTGACTGTATATCAACGCACCCAACCACCGTCATCATGAAGGCCGTGGACAATACCACTTTGGTTGGGCTCATCACTGATGATGAGAAGGCATACAGGGCGGAGGTAGAGAATCTGCTGCTGTGGTGTCAAGCAAACAACTTGAAAATGAATGTCCACAAAAACAAAGAACTCATACTGGACTTCAGAAAGAACAGACAGGACCATCCCCCCTCGTCATAAATGGTGACCGTGTGGAAACAGTCCCCACCTTCAGGTTCCTGGACACCCGCATCTCCTCCGACCTCTCCTGGACTGTCAACACCAAGGCCCTGGTGAAGACAGTCCAGCAGTGGCTGCACTTCCTCCGTGTCCTGAGGAAGAACAACCTGGACCAGAAGCTGTTGCTGGCCTTCTACCGCTGCTCAGTAGAGCATGTGCTCACCTATTGTCTGGGTTTGTGCTACGCCGGCTCCACAGCTGAGAACAGGAAGGTTGTACAGAGGGTCATCAACACCACCCAAAAAATATTGGCGGCCCTCTGCCCTCCCTGGAGGACATCTCCAGATCCTCCTGTCTCAGAAGGATCAAGGCCATCACAGGAGAACCCTTACATCCCACTCACCACCTGTTTGACCTGCTTCCCTCTGGATGACAGCTCAGATCAATCAGGTCCCACACCTCCAGACTGACAGTTTCCTACCCTGGGCCATCCGAACTGCAAACAGTCAGAGGCCCCACCCCCTCCCGCCAAATGTGCACATGCACAGAACTGAGGTCCTTTTTAATTATCACAATAACACACCTGTCTTTGCACTCCACACTTTCATGTACTGTATATTGACCCATCTGTGAAACCACTACGATGTATATTTTCCTTGGGCCATTTTACTCAATTGTGTGTTCCACACTCTTATGTACATAGTTCCATCTTTGAAGCTACTACCATACCTGTGTATATTTCCAGAATTGTGGGCTATTTTTATTTCAGTTGTGTTTAATTGTGTGTTCTGTAACTGTATTTTTATCTAATCTTTCTCTTATTTTATTGCACAGTAGCCTGGTGGAGCACCCACAATTTTGTTGTACTGTACAATGACAATAAAGCCTATTCTATTCTAACGTGCTGTTTGTCTTTCACATTCCAATTACCGCTGCATGGACTCTGATCAGCTCTGATTTAACCTGTGAAGACGCACCAAAACCATTGTTATCTGACTTGTTTTAATATATATATTTTGTGTGTGCAGCATCCCTTTGTTATCACTTAGTGTTACTGTTGGCAGTTATTGTCATTAGCCTAGTTAGCTTCAAGATGCTCGGGTGTTATTGATTCTCTTAAGTAAAACCACTCTGTACCATACCATTACTAACTTGTTCCCCATGTTCATTTCAGTCACTGCAAGGTTTTTTGGAGAGTCAAAGTTTAATCAGAGAATCAATAACACTAGCAACTAGAAGCTAACTAGGGTAATAACAATAGCCCATACAATGGTATTTGGAATGGGAGAGACACAAACAGGATAGCTGCACTATGCTAAGGTAACAGCTAAACAGCACAGTGTGATTGCAACAAGAGTACTGACGCAAGTGCGATATGCACAATAGAGATTGTCCCCTCAATACACAACTAAGACAATTACAATTATTATCAAGGGTGGCAACAACACTGTTCAAATGTGAAATATTTTCATTTCATTTTCATATATTTCAAACATGTAGACAGTGATGTACACAAGATATATTTAAAAAAGCATTATACAGTATATTACAATATACTGTCTGGGTCCATATTTATATTTTGCCAGGTAATTCAACTAACTGTAATGCTGTTGATACCATCTGGCTGCATTGCTCCTGCACTGTGTATATACAGTGGTGTGAAACAGTGTTTTCCCCCTTCCTGATTTATCATTTTTTTGTACGTTTGTCACACTAAAATGTTTCAGATCATCAAACACATTTAAATATTACACAAAGATAACACAAGTAAACACAAAATGCAGTTTTTTAAATGAAAGTGTTTAAGGGTAAAAAAAAAAAAAAATCTAAACCTACAATGGCACTGTGTGGAAAAAGTGACCCCCCCCCCCCGTTAAAATATAAATTAACTGTGGTTTATCACATCTCTGGGAAGCTGAGTTCAATTTCTCTCGCCACACCCAGGTCTGATTACTGCCACATCTGTTCTCATTCACTTAAATAGGACCTGCTTGACAAAATTGACAAAAACACCACCGGAGTGGTGGCTCAGTTGGTAGAGCATCCGCCCCACACCCGGGAGGCAGGGGTTCAAATCCCGGCCGGGTCATGCTGAAGACCATATAAAAGCGGAACTTCCTGCCGTCCAGCTTGGTGCTCAGCAATAATGGAATGGAGGAGGGAAATCTGTGGCGGCGCCTTGCCTGGCAGCCGCCCTTCTGATTCTACTATGGGGTGTGTGTGATTTACACTGTAGATAGGATAAAGCACAATTTCGTTCTACTGTACATGATTGGTTGTATGGTTGAATGACAATAAAGGATTTAATTTAAAAAATGAAGTAAACCAAAAGATCCTCAAAAGCTAGACATCATACTGCGATCCAGAGAAATTCAGGAACAAATGAGTAAGTAATTGAGATCTATCAGTCTGGAAAAGGTTATAAAGCCATTTCTAAAGCTTTGGGACTACTATCCACAAATTGCAAAAACATGGAACAGTGGTGACCCTTCCCAGGAGTGGCCAGCCGACCAAAATTACCCCAAGAGCGCAGCAATAACTCATCCAAGAGGTCACAAAAGACCCCACAACAATATCCAAAGAACTGCAGGCCTCACTTGCTTCAGTTAAGGTCAGTGTTCATGATTCCACCATAAGAGAGACTGGAAAAAATGGCTTGCATGGCAGAGTTCCAAGATGAAAACCACTGCTGAGCAAAAAGAACAAAGGCTCGTCTCAGTTTTGCCAGAAAACATCTTGATCATCCACAAGACGTTTGGGAAAATACTCTGTGGACTGACGAGACAAAAGTTGAACTTTTTGGAAGGTGTCTGTGTTCCATTACATCTGGTATAAAAGTAACAGCATTTCAGAAAAGGAACACCATACCAACAGTCAAATATGGTGGTGACGGTATGATGGTCTGGGGCTGTTTTGCTGCTTCAGGACCTGGAAGACTTGCTGTGGTAAATGGAACCATGAATTCTGTCTACCAAAAAATCCTGAAGAAGAATGCCTGGCCATCTGTTCGTGACCTCAAGCTGAAGTGTACTTGGGTTCTGCAGCAGGACAATGATCCAAAACACACCAGCAAGTCCACCTCTGAATGGCTTGAGAAAAACAAAATGAAGACTTTGGAGTGGCCTAATCTAAGTCCTGACCTGAACCTGATTGAGATGCTGTGGCATGACCTTAAAAAGGTGGTTCATGCTCAAACCCTCCAATGTGGTTGAATTACAACAATTCTGCAAAGATGAGTGGGCCACAATTCCTCCACAGCGCTGTAAAAGACTCACTGCCAGTTATCACAAACACTTCATTGCAGTTGTTGCTGCTAAGGGTGACCCAACCAGTTATTAGGTTTAGGGGGCAATCACTTTTTCACACAGGGCCATGTAGGTTTGGATTTTTTCTCCTGAATAATAAACACCTTCATTTAAAAACTGCATTTTGTGTTTACTTGTGTTCTTTGTCTAATATTTAAATTTGTTTGATCTGCAACACTTAAGTGTGACAAACATACAAAAAATGAGAAACCAGGAAGGGGGCAAACACTTCTTCACACCACTGTAACTGTGTACATACACTACTCAAAAAAAGTTAGGGATATTTGGCTTTCGGGTGAAATTTATGGAAAATGTAAAAGTTCACACTGCAGTGATATAACATCATGAAAGTAGGGCATTTACATAGAAGCATGCAGTAGTAATTTCCTCATCTCAAACAGTTTATTGAAACAAAAGTCAACAACAGTGATGGGTATGCCACAACAAAAAATGTCAGCATCTCAATAACCTGTCATGTGCCCTTGAGCATCAAATACAGCTCGACAATGACATTTCATGCTGTTCACAAGTAAACTTATTGTCTGCTGAGGCATGGCATTCCACTCTTCTTGAAGGGCAGCCCTCAGGTCATTGACGTTGTGAGGTGCACAGTTACAAGCCTCTACAGAGTGACTCAGCTGAATCCATAGGTTTTCTATGGGATTCAGGTCTGGAGAAAAGGCAGGCCACTCCATTTGAGGTACCCCAGCCTCTAGAAGCCATTCCCTAATGATGCCACCTTGAGGAGCTGGAGCACTGTCATCCATGAAGATGAAATTAGGCCTGTGTTGTTCATGCAGGGGCACAATGACTGGATTAATGATGTTATTCAGATAGTATCAGCTTATCACTGTACCATTCGCACCCCCTGACCAATGGTAATCTTTCTGTGTGGAGTTTGCATGTTCTCCCCGTGTCTGCATAGGTTTACTCTGGGATTTCTCTTATTTCCTCCCACAGGGGCCCAAAAACTTGCAGGTTAGGTTAATTGGAATCAACTGGGGAGGTATGAATGTGAGTTGTCCCTTGTCCCTTCCTACAGTTCTAAATAAGAATGTGTTCTTAATCTGGCCTACCTGGTTAAAGGTTAAATAAATAAATAAAAACCATTCATAAACTTCCGGTTATGGCTGCCACGTAGGACGGACGTGTCTCGCTCTGCTCTGCTCCTGGAGAAAAAAAAAATCGGCAAATAACTCTCTCATTTGGGACAGAACGTATCCCAGCATTTGGGCGAGGATATGTCGGCGAAGCCTAAGGCTGGAAAACCAGGAAAAGGAAAAAGCGAGCCGCCGAAACAGTCCAAATTAACGGACTTTCAGGTCTGTGACGCAGCAAACAAAACTCCATATATGGCGGAGGAGGCTGGCAACGGCGCGATATCTGCGGGGAATGGCGCAGATGCGCTGATGGCTGCCATGAGTTCAATGAGAGCGGACTTTTCCTCTAGATTTGATGGGATTATGACAGCGTTGGAAGGAATAAGAAAGGAATTGGGTGACTGTGTAGAACGAACGGCGCAGATGGAGCTCCGTCTCGCTAGTGCTGAAGATGACGTCACCCGTCTTCAATTAAAGGTGCGCACTTTGGAAAAAAAAAATAAATCTCTGGAAGATAATATTTTGGATTTGGAATCTCGGTCGAGACAGAATAATTTGAGGCTGGTGGGTCTTCCAGAGGAATCAGAAGGTCGGGACGTATGTTCCTTTCTGGAAAAGTGGATTCCGGAGGTGCTGGGCAGCGAGGAGTTGCAATCAGCAGTGGTTCTGGAAAAAGCACATCGTATTGGCCCACGGAGAGATAAGGGACCGCCGAGGACCTTAATTATGAAGTTTCTTAGCAACAGAGACAGGATGAAGATCTTCAACGCTGCACGTGCTAAAGGAGAGATTAAACACCAGGACCAGCAGGTGCGGTTCTACCCAGATTTGGCCACAGGAATCCAGCAATTGAGGAAGCAGTTTGATCCCGTACGTAAGGAGCTGCGCAACCTTGGGATTCGTCATGGTGTAATCTATCCTGCGAGACTGCTGACCACGTATGAGGGCAGAACCCACATCTTCAAGACCCCAGAGGAGGCGCAGGAGTTCATCAAGAAGATCAAAGAAGAAGAAGAGACTGGTGGGAGCTAAGCATGAACAAAATATAAGGTAGAATAATTAAGCATTTGCACAGGCATCTGACTGACTTGAAGTAAATAGTAAGTTTACAAAATATAGATTGTATTATATATTAAAAAAACAAAACAAAAACAAAACAAACAAAAAAAAAACTATGATGTACAAAGTTGTTAAAATTTTGGAGTTAAGTTGGAAAACTACAGAGGAGAGTTAATGTTACGTCATTAAAAGCAGTAGAGTTAGGGTGATTGGGAGGATGAAGAAGGAGTGGCTTAGGCTGTTCCCCATGGGTGTGGAACGGTCGATGGCTATATCGGGAGACAGAATTTTTCTTTTGATTTTGGGGGGTTTGCCACAAGTGTGGGAAGGGGAAATTTGTTTGTGTGTAGTTTGTAGGATGAATGTTCAACCACTCATGTTTTTGCTTCTCTGTATGAGCATGTTTACACTGCAAGGTAATCCCAAACTCTCTATTGATCATGGACCAAAGTGTTAATCTTAATTTAACTTCATGGAATTGCAGAGGTCTACAAAATTTAAAAAAACTTAAACAAGTTATGAATAAAATAAAGGACATGGGTTCAAGAATTGTGTTTTTACAAGAAACTCATCTGATAGAGGAGGATGTTAAAAGAATTAGGAGTAGATGGCAGGGAAGTGTATTCACCTCTTCATTTTCATCCCGAGCCAGGGGAGTTATGACTCTCATACATAAATCAGTTCCTTTTCAAGTGAAAAATGTAATTGGAGACAAATTTGGAAGATATGTAATCATTCAAGGTTCTTTGCTATTAGAAAATATAAATCTTGTGAACTTATATGGTCCCAATATAGATGATCAGAAGTTCTTTGCTAATTTATTTCTCATCTTATCATCACTTACAGGGCAACATATAATAGCAGGGGATTTTAATTGTACATTGAATCCAGGTGTGGATAGATCAACAGGACTGGATTGTACGCACATTGGATGTAGGATGACTATTAATCATTTTATGAAAGAATTGAGATTGTTAGATATATGGAGAGAAATGAAACCACAAGTTAAAGCCTATTCTTGTTATTCCAGTACCTACAAGACATTCTCACGTATTGATTATTTTTTGATTTCCACAGAATTAAGGTCCAAGATTCAAAACTGCTTTTATGATAACATCGTGATCTCTGATCATGCACCCTGTTGTCTAATATATGTAGATAAAAAATTGACAAAGGAATCAGGTAGATGGCAATTTCAGCATAAATGGCTTCAGGATGAGGAATTTGTCAAGTATATAGAAAAACAGATAGACGAGTTCTTTGACATCAATACTACACAAACATCAGCATGTGTAAAGTGGGAGGCTTTCAAAGCTTTTATTAGGGGACATATTATTAGTTATACAGGATCAAAATCTAAGAAGACTCGAGAGGAGAGAGCTAAATTGGAACATAAAATAAAAAGTCTTCAGGAAAAAGTGTATGCAGGAAGTGACCCAAGGTTGGAAAATGAATTACTGATTTTGAGAGCTGAATACGACAAAAAATCAGCGAATAGAGCTGCCTCGAGTCTTCTAAGATTGAAACAATCTTTTTATGAACAAGGTGAAAAATCAGGAAAATTATTAGCATGGCAGATTAAACAATTGGAAATTAAAACACCAATTACCAGTATTATAAGTAAGGGACAGGTAGTTATAGATCCTTTAGAAATTAATAGAGCCTTTAGAGATTACTATGAAAAATTATATGACACCAAAAATGAACCTGATTTAACAAAACTAAATGGGTTTTTGAACGAACTAGCTATACCGTGTATTCCAAATGAAAACAGGGAGATATTGGAGTCTAAAATTAGTCAAGAAGAAGTTGGGCTAGCCATTGATAATATGAAATCAGGAAAAAGTGCAGGACCAGATGGTCTTCCAGTTGACCTTTATAAAAAATTTAAGAATAAATTAATAAAACCTTTTTTGGAAATGGTTTTAGAAGCATTTCAAAATAATAATTTACCATCATACATAAATAATGCCTTAATTATACTGCTGCCAAAACCAGGTAAGCCCTCTAATAAATGTGAAAATATGAGACCAATAAGCCTATTAAACGCCGACCTTAAGATAATCTGTAAAATTTTAGCAAGACGAATACAAGAAATTTGACCAAATATTATTAATCGAGATCAGAATGGCTTTATAAAGGGTAGACAAGGCTTCCATAATGTAAGAAGACTATTTAATATTATTTATTTTAATAAAGAAGCACCGGACTTCCGGTTATGGCTGCCACGTAGGACGGACGTGTCTCGCTCTGCTCTGCTCCTGGAGAAAAAAAATCGGCAAATAACTCTCTCATTTGGGACAGAACGTATCCCAGCGTTTGGGCGAGGATATGTCGGCGAAGCCTAAGGCTGGAAAACCAGGAAAAGGAAAAAGCGAGCCGCCGAAACAGTCCAAATTAACGGACTTTCAGGTCTGTGACGCAGCAAACAGGGCTCCATATATGGCGGAGGAGGCTGGCGGCGCTGCGATTTCTGCGGGGAATGGCGCAGATGCGCTGATGGCTGCCATGAGTTCAATGAGAGCGGACTTTTCCTCTAGATTTGATGGGATTATGACAGCGTTGGAAGGAATAAGAAAGGAATTGGGTGACTGTGTAGAACGAACGGCGCAGATGGAGCTCCGTCTCGCTAGTGCTGAAGATGACGTCACCCGTCTTCAATTAAAGGTGCGCACTTTGGAAAAAAAAAATAAATCTCTGGAAGATAATATTTTGGATTTGGAATCTCGGTCGAGACAGAATAATTTGAGGCTGGTGGGTCTTCCAGAGGAATCAGAAGGTCGGGACGTATGTTCCTTTCTGGAAAAGTGGATTCCGGAGGTGCTGGGCAGCGAGGAGTTGCAATCAGCAGTGGTTCTGGAAAAAGCACATCGCATTGGCCCACGGAGAGATAAGGGACCGCCGAGGACCTTAATTATGAAGTTTCTTAGCAACAGAGACAGGATGAAGATCTTCAACGCTGCACGAGCTAAAAAAGGAGAGATTAAACACCAGGACCAGCAGGTGCGGTTCTACCCAGATTTGGCCACAGGAATCCAGCAATTGAGGAAGCAGTTTGATCCCGTACGTAAGGAGCTGCGCAACCTTGGGATTCGTCATGGTGTAATCTATCCTGCGAGACTGCTGACCACGTATGAGGGCAGAACCCACATCTTCAAGACCCCAGAGGAGGCGCAGAAGTTCATCAAGAAGATCAAAGAAGAAGAAGAGACTGGTGGGAGCTAAGCATGAACAAAATATAAGGTAGAATAATTAAGCATTTGCACAGGCATCTGACTGACTTGAAGTAAATAGTAAGTTTACAAAATATAGATTGTATTATATATTAAAAAAAACAAAAAACAAAAACAAAACAAACAAAAAAAAAACTATGATGTACAAAGCTGTTAAAATTTTGGAGTTAAGTTGGAAAACTACAGAGGAGAGTTAATGTTACGTCATTAAAAGCAGTAGAGTTAGGGTGATTGGGAGGATGAAGAAGGAGTGGCTTAGGCTGTTCCCCGTGGGTGTGGAACGGTCGATGGCTATATCGGGAGACAGAATTTTTCTTTTGATTTTGGGGGGTTTGCCACAAGTGTGGGAAGGGGAAATTTGTTTGTGTGTAGTTTGTAGAATGAATGTTCAACCACTCATGTTTTTGCTTCTCTGTATGAGCATGTTTACACTGCAAGGTAATCCCAAACTCTCTATTGATCATGGACCAAAGTGTTAATCTTAATTTAACTTCATGGAATTGCAGAGGTCTACAAAATTTAAAAAAACTTAAACAAGTTATGAATAAAATAAAGGACATGGGTTCAAGAATTGTGTTTTTACAAGAAACTCATCTGATAGAGGAGGATGTTAAAAGAATTAGGAGTAGATGGCAGGGAAGTGTATTCACCTCTTCATTTTCATCCCGAGCAAGGGGAGTTATGACTCTCATACATAAATCAGTTCCTTTTCAAGTGAAAAATGTAATTGGAGACAAATTTGGAAGATATGTAATCATTCAAGGTTCTTTGCTATTAGAAAATATAAATCTTGTGAACTTATATGGTCCCAATATAGATGATCAGAAGTTCTTTGCTAATTTATTTCTCATCTTATCATCACTTACAGGGCAACATATAATAGCAGGGGATTTTAATTGTACATTGAATCCAGGTGTGGATAGATCAACAGGACTGGATTGTACGCACATTGGATGTAGGATGACTATTAATCATTTTATGAAAGAATTGAGATTGTTAGATATATGGAGAGAAATGAAACCACAAGTTAAAGCCTATTCTTGTTATTCCAGTACCTACAAGACATTCTCACGTATTGATTATTTTTTGATTTCCACAGAATTAAGGTCCAAGATTCAAAACTGCTTTTATGATAACATCGTGATCTCTGATCATGCACCCTGTTGTCTAATATATGTAGATAAAAAATTGACAAAGGAATCAGGTAGATGGCAATTTCAGCATAAATGGCTTCAGGATGAGGAATTTGTCAAGTATATAGAAAAACAGATAGACGAGTTCTTTGACATCAATACTACACAAACATCAGCATGTGTAAAGTGGGAGGCTTTCAAAGCTTTTATTAGGGGACATATTATTAGTTATACAGGATCAAAATCTAAGAAGACTCGAGAGGAGAGAGCTAAATTGGAACATAAAATAAAAAATCTTCAGGAAAAAGTGTATGCAGGAAGTGACCCAAGGTTGGAGAATGAATTACTGATTTTGAGAGCTGAATACGACAAAAAATCAGCGAATAGAGCTGCCTCGAGTCTTCTAAGATTGAAACAATCTTTTTATGAACAAGGTGAAAAATCAGGAAAATTATTAGCATGGCAGATTAAACAATTGGAAATTAAAACACCAATTACCAGTATTATAAGTAACGGACAGGTAGTTATAGATCCTTTAGAAATTAATAGAGCCTTTAGAGATTACTATGAAAAATTATATGATACCAAAAATGAACCTGATTTAACAAAACTAAATGGGTTTTTGAACGAACTATCTATACCGTGTATTCCAAATGAAAACAGGGAGATATTGGAGTCTAAAATTAGTCAAGAAGAAGTTGGGCTAGCCATTGATAATATGAAATCAGGAAAAAGTGCAGGACCAGATGGTCTTCCAGTTGACCTTTATAAAAAATTTAAGAATAAATTAATAAAACCTTTTTTGGAAATGGTTTTAGAAGCATTTCAAAATAATAATTTACCATCATACATAAATAATGCCTTAATTATACTGCTGCCAAAACCAGGTAAGCCCTCTAATAAATGTGAAAATATGAGACCAATAAGCCTATTAAACGCCGACCTTAAGATAATCTGTAAAATTTTAGCAAGACGAATACAAGAAATTTTACCAAATATTATTAATCGAGATCAGAATGGCTTTATAAAGGGTAGACAAGGCTTCCATAATGTAAGAAGACTATTTAATATTATTTATTTTAATAAAGAAGCACCGGATACAGCTCTCCTATCATTGGACGCCGAAAAGGCCTTTGATAGAGTTGAATGGCCCTTTCTTTTTGAAGTCCTACAAAGGTTTGGACTTGGAAATAATTTCATAAAATGGGTTCAAATAATATACAATAATGCTACAGCAGAAATCCTAACAAATAACAATATTTCAAAACCAATAAAAATCAATAGAGGATGTCGACAAGGCTGTCCACTCTCACCTTTACTGTTTACTATGGCAATTGAACCTTTAGCGATAGCGATACGTTTACATTCACAAATATATGGAATTAAAGTTGGACCAACAGAACATAAAATCTCCCTGTACGCCGATGATATAATTTTGTTTATGTCGAATCTAAAAAAATCAATTCCAACCTTGTTGAATTTAATAAAGAATTTTGGGGAAATATCAGGATATAAAATAAATAAAACTAAATCTTCAATATTAATGCTAAATGAGACCCAGAGAAATTACCCAGCCCCTGAGGTAAATCAATTCAATGTTGTAAATCAGTTTAAATATTTAGGAATCCAAATTATGCCTAAGCTAGAATCAGTCGCCAGTGTCAACTATGAAGCCTTAATGTCAGATATCAGTGAGTTAACTCAGAGATGGATGTCACTACCAATGTCGATGATCGGGAGAATCAATATACTTAAAAGTAATATTTTACCTAAAATACTTTATTTATTTCAATACATTCCCTTATCACCACCTTTAGATCTATTCTCAAGAATAAAAAAAAAGTTAGTGGAATTTATATGGAACAACAGGAGGGCTAGATTACGTCTGTCTTTATTATATTTACCATTTGATCGTGGAGGTCTGAAATGTCCAAATTTTATGTTGTATTATTGGTCGGCACAACTGAGGTCTATGACATATTATTTTTCATCAAATGATCTCCCTCACTGGACTGAAATGGAATCATACAATTTACCTTTACCTCTTCCCATATTCATATACTCAGATTCGGCAAAAAAATTACAAAAACAAGTTAAAAATCCATTTGTAAAGCATATGATCAAAATATGGTGTGAAGCTAAAAACTATTTAAAAGAACCACAGTTATTGTCACAATTTAGTCCAATATGGGGTAATCAATATTTTAAACCAGGGAGAGCGGACGCTGTATTTAAAGTATGGAATTTAAAAGGGATACAAAAGATTCAGGATTTATATTTGCCAGGTGCAGACAACATAATGTCTTTTGAAGAGCTGAGGATCAAATTTAATCTCAATAGAACACATTTTTTTAAATATCTTCAACTTAGAAACTTTATTCGATCAAATCAAAATAAAGCTCTCACTCGACCTATTTATTCATCCTTGGAAAAAATGATGATGAAAGATAGTAAAAGAAAGGGTATTATTTCAGAGTTTTATAACTCATTGACACTATCTTCAAGTGAAAATTCACTGAAAAGATTAAACTACTGGAAAGAAGATCTGCAAATTGAAATTTCAGAGGAACAATGGGAATTGGCTTGTACAGAAGCTCAAACCAAATCAATAAATGCACGCCTTAAATTGATACATTTCAAATGGTTAATGCGGATGTATGTTACACCGGAGGAGTTAAATAGATATAACAAAAATATACCAGATACATGCACAAAATGCATGGAAAGTAAAGGAACCCTATTTCATTGTTTATGGGAATGTAGATTAATAAGAATGTTTTGGGAAGAGGTGAGGGTAACAATTGAAAAAATAATCTCAAAACAAATCATATTGAATCCTAAACTGGTTTTGTTGGGTCTGTACCCAGAAAAGCATAATTTCAATAAAAGTGAAAGAACATTCATAGACCTCAGTTTGCTTAATGCCAAAAAATGTATTGCACTATTATGGAAAAAGACTCATAGACCAGATGTGACTCAGTGGTTAAGACAGATGTTAACAAACCTTCCATTAGAAAGAATAACATATATACTGAAATCAAAGGAAATTGTGTTTGAGAATATATGGAGACCTTTTATTGATTATGTAAAAAATTTAAACATAACTCTTGAAGAAGAAGGTGAATGATGTGTGTGGACCTTGTAAATTCCAAACTGGTGAACATAATATGTATACTTATGTATTGGATTGTCTAGACTAAACAGAGGAGCATTGTTGAAGACTTGATTTTGTTGGTGGTTGTTGGTGTTTTTAGTGCATTTTTTTTTTTTTTTTTTGTAGTACTTTAGTGTTAGTGTTTGATTGTTTGTATCATGTTTGTAAAAAAAAAAAAAAGGTTCAATAAAGATATTGTGGAAAAAAAAAAATAAAGAAGCACCGGATACAGCTCTCCTATCATTGGACGCCGAAAAGGCCTTTGATAGAGTTGAATGGCCCTTTCTTTTTGAAGTCCTACAAAGGTTTGGACTTGGAAATAATTTCATAAAATGGGTTCAAATAATATACAATAATGCTACAGCAGAAATCCTAACAAATAACAATATTTCAAAACCAATAAAAATCAATAGAGGATGTCGACAAGGCTGTCCACTTTCACCTTTACTGTTTACTATGGCAATTGAACCTTTAGCGATAGCGATACGTTTACATTCACAAATATATGGAATTAAAGTTGGACCAACAGAACATAAAATCTCCCTGTACGCCGATGATATAATTTTGTTTATGTCGAATCTAAAAAAATCAATTCCAACCTTGTTGAATTTAATAAAGAATTTTGGGGAAATATCAGGATATAAAATAAATAAAACTAAATCTTCAATATTAATGCTAAATGAGACCCAGAGAAATTACCCAGCCCCTGAGGTAAATCAATTCAATGTTGTAAATCAGTTTAAATATTTAGGAATCCAAATTATGCCTAAGCTAGAATCAGTCGCCAGTGTCAACTATGAAGCCTTAATGTCAGATATCAATGAGTTAACTCAGAGATGGATGTCACTACCAATGTCGATGATCGGGAGAATCAATATACTTAAAAGTAATATTTTACCTAAAATACTTTATTTATTTCAATACATTCCCTTATCACCACCTTTAGATCTATTCTCAAGAATAAAAAAAAAAGTTAGTGGAATTTATATGGAACAACAGGAGGGCTAGATTACGTTTGTCTTTATTATATTTACCATTTGATCGTGGAGGTCTGAAATGTCCAAATTTTATGTTGTATTATTGGTCGGCACAACTGAGGTCTATGACATATTATTTTTCATCAAATGATCTCCCTCACTGGACTGAAATGGAATCATACAATTTACCTTTACCTCTTCCCATATTCATATACTCAGATTCGGCAAAAAAATTACAAAAACAAGTTAAAAATCCATTTGTAAAGCATATGATCAAAATATGGTGTGAAGCTAAAAACTATTTAAAAGAACCACAGTTATTGTCACAATTTAGTCCAATATGGGGTAATCAATATTTTAAACCAAGGAGAGCGGACGCTGTATTTAAAGTATGGAATTTAAAAGGGATACAAAAGATTCAGGATTTATATTTGCCAGGTGCAGACAACATAATGTCTTTTGAAGAGCTGAGGATCAAATTTAATCTCAATAGAACACATTTTTTTAAATATCTTCAACTTAGAAACTTTATTCGATCAAATCAAAATAAAGCTCTCACTCGACCTATTTATTCATCCTTGGAAAAAATGATGATGAAAGATAGTAAAAGAAAGGGTATTATTTCAGAGTTTTATAACTCATTGACACTATCTTCAAGTGAAAATTCACTGAAAAGATTAAACTACTGGAAAGAAGATCTGCAAATTGAAATTTCAGAGGAACAATGGGAATTGGCTTGTACAGAAGCTCAAACCAAATCAATAAATGCACGCCTTAAATTGATACATTTCAAATGGTTAATGCGGATGTATGTTACACCGGAGGAGTTAAATAGATATAACAAAAATATACCAGATACATGCACAAAATGCATGGAAAGTAAAGGAACCCTATTTCATTGTTTATGGGAATGTAGATTAATAAGAATGTTTTGGGAAGAGGTGAGGGTAACAATTGAAAAAATAATCTCAAAACAAATCATATTGAATCCTAAACTGTTTTTGTTGGGTCTGTACCCAGAAAAGCATAATTTTAATAAAAGTGAAAGAACATTCATAGACCTCAGTTTGCTTAATGCCAAAAAATGTATTGCACTATTATGGAAAAAGACTCATAGACCAGATGTGACTCAGTGGTTAAGACAGATGTTAACAAACCTTCCATTAGAAAGAATAACATATATACTGAAATCAAAGGAAATTGTGTTTGAGAATATATGGAGACCTTTTATTGATTATGTAAAAAATTTAAACATAACTCTTGAAGAAGAAGGTGAATGATGTGTGTGGACCTTGTAAATTCCAAACTGGTGAACATAATATGTATACTTATGTATTGGATTGTCTAGACTAAACAGAGGAGCATTGTTGAAGACTTGATTTTGTTGGTGGTTGTTGGTGTTTTTAGTGCATTTTTTTTTTTTTGTAGTACTTTAGTGTTAGTGTTTGATTGTTTGTATCATGTTTGTTAAAAAAAAAAAAGGTTCAATAAAGATATTGTGGAAAAAAAAAAAACCATTCATAAGGTGTAGGGCAGTCCTGAATTGACTAGACAGACCTGCCTAGACTGTAACACCACCACCACCACCACCAAAGGCTCATCTGTTGACAACTGTGGCTGATGCACTGTGCTTTCCTTGACGTCTCCAACATTGCCAGCGGCCATCATTTCTGCTCAACGTGAATTGACTTTTATTAGAGAACAGCACTGATGGAAGACGATGACGCCTGTGCCTGGTGGTGTGGTCAAGTACCCTTGCAGGTCGTCTTACCGGAGTGGTGGCTCAGTTGGTAGAGCATCCGCCCCACACCCGGGAGGCAGGGGTTCAAATCCCGGCCGGGTCATGCCGAAGACCATATAAAAGTGGAACTTCCTGCCATCCAGCTTGGTGCTCAGCAATAATGGAATGGAGGAGGGAAATCTGTGGCGGCGCCTTGCATGGCAGCAGCCCTCTGATTCTGCACTGGGGTGTGTGTGATTGACACTGTAGATAGGTAAAGCACAATCTCGTTCTACTGTACATGATTGGTTGTATGGTTGAATGACAATAAGGGTGATTAATCTTAATCTTAGCACGCAGACCATGCTGATGTAAACGGTTTCGAATGGTCTGATGTGACACTTGGGTGCCTCTCCCCTCCCTTAAATGTGCCTGGAGTTGAGTGGCATTCATCATCCGGTTCTGTAGGGCACTGTTCACATTTAAGCGGTCATCAAGGCAAGTTTATTTGTATAGCACATTTCATGTACAAGGCAATTCAGTCCTTTACATAAAGCATTACAGCAAGTTACAAAAGGAATACATAAGAATTTAAAAGCAAACTAAAAAGTAAATTAAAGAGAAACAAAAACAAGCTAAAATAGAATACAACAGAAATAAAAGTTACAGTACATTGTAGGCTACTGAAAGGCTGCAGCAAATCAGCGTGGGATGTGGCCAAAGGATGTCCACTTATATGCCTTTCTGTGACTCTTCCAGTCTCTCTGTATCTCTGCTGATGACACTCTGAGCTCAGTGGCCATTTTCCTCTGAGAACATCCTGTTTGAAGCCTCGCAATGGCGAGGTACTGTTGATCAATTGTTAGGTGTCATCTTGGTGTCATGATATTCAAATGTGAACAGCATGATGAAGAGGACTGTTTAAATACCAATTCTAATTGAACCAGAGAATGTATTGGTCAATTCATGGATCAAATACCTGTTGCGAATTTTGCCGTTAAGCACCTTGTTAGAGAACAGCAAGTCATTTTTTTTTTTAGATTTAGTATACTTTATTGATCACCAGAGGGGAAATTGAGGGCATCTACCACCTGGATGGATGAAGCAGCCATGATACGGCGCTATCCCTTAACCATTCACACACACATTCACACCTAGGGCCACTTTAGAGTCTCCAATTAATACCTAACCTGCATGTTTTTGGCATGTGGGAGGAAACCAGAAAAATCCCGGAGTAAACCCACGCAAACACGGGGAGAACATGCAAACTCCACACAGATCACTGTTGGTCGGGGGCTGGGATCGAACCCACGATCCGACGATCCCCCGGCCAAGGGTAAACTGTGCTGCCGCAGTGCTAACCACTGCTCCACCGTGCAGCCCCAGTTATGCAAAAAGTACTAAAACAATCAACAGCTGGAAATATGCATTCAAAAGGTTAGAGAAGATCAAATTAAGTTCACCTGTAAAGGTTATCGTGCATTTTAGGTGCATCCTGAACTTTCACCCGAAAGCCAAATATCCCTAACTTTTTGTGAGTAGTGGATGTATATTTATTTACTGCTTTGGCTAACCAATTCTTATCTTATTTATGATTGCTCTGAGTGCTGCTATCCCTGTGCTGCTGCAATTCTGGAATTTCCCCATTGTGGGACTAATCAAGGCTTATCTTATATCCCCTGCCTTTGTTTTCTTTGAAGAATCCAATATGTCACTAAGAGCAGTTTCTAACTTTTCCATAAAATAAGCCTATCATCCATGAATATACAACAAAAACAGCTGTATACAACCAATAGTTGTAGGTAGTTGGTGGCAGTTTTAAGTAGGCTTGCTGAATACCTCAGTAAGCCACCGAGAGTCCAAGGACTGATAATTTTTTCACACATAGGGAGTTGTTAAGAACTCCTTATACAAAGATATAGAGTGATGATAATCAGGTCAGTGGCGGTAATGTACCTGTGGGCTGGTTGCCAACCGCCAATCAAATCTAAAAGAATAGTTGTAGGTCAGGATCCCAAGGTGAACCTGTGTAGCAAGTTTGGAGACCCTAGCTGTCTACAGTAATATGGCACAGGGAATGCTAACCTTTACCTTTTCACCCCAAACCCATAGTCAGAGGTCATAGGCTCAGGGTGAAGCTGTGTACCAAGGTTGGCGACCGTAGCTTTACTTGTTCTATAGTAATAATGCAAAGGGAATGTTCACATTGACCTTTCGATCCCAAACCCACAGTCACAGTTCAGGGTCTTAGGGTGAACCTGTGAACCAAGTTTGGTGACCCCAGCTTTACTTTTTCTTAAAAGGGCATCGAGAATTCCAACCTTGACATTTGACCTTTTGTCCCAAAACTCCCACAAAAATCATCCAGAGCAAAACTGCAATATGCACATTATAAGATAAGATAAGCCTTTATTAGTCCCACAATGGGGAAATTCCTAGAATCCAACAGCACAGGGATAGCAACACGCAGAGCAATAATTCAAAAGATAAGAGCAGTGAATATACATATGTACACAGAAATATACAGTGCAGAGCAGCCTAGATGTCACCCTCTGTAGCGACTGATATTGTCCTAGTTGTATAATGGAGGGGGCCATTATTGTGCAAGTTTGTTACGTTTTGTGCTTTCAATACGACCTCTATGAGCAGCCCTGGTTAGGTTATAAAGTCTGACAGCTGTAGGTAGGAAGGACCTGCGAAACCTCTCGGTCACGCACCTAGGATGGTACAGCCTACTGCTAAATGAGCTCCTCAGTGCATTCAACGTGTCCTGCGTGGGGTGGGACTTGGAATCCAGCAGAGATGACAGCTTAGCCACCATCCTCCTCTCTCCTTCACTGGGTCAAGGCGCCGCCCCAGGACAGAGCCAGCTTTTTTGATCAGTCTATTCAGTCTCTTCCTGTCGGCTGTTGTGATGCCGTTGCCCCACCAGACCACTCCAAATGCAATAGCTGATGCCACCACCGAATCGTAGAAGGTCTTCAGGAGTGCCCCTTGTACACCAAAAGACCTGAGCCTCATCAGGAGGAACAGCCTGCACTGTCCCTTCTTGTAGAGCGCGTTGGTATTGTGTGACCAGTCCAGTTTATTGTTCAAATGAACACCCAGGTACTTGTAGGATGTCACCATCTCAATGTCTGTTCCCTGGATGTTTACTGGTGCTGTGGGGGGTTGTCCTGGCCTGCGGCAGTCCACCACCAGTTCCTTAGTTTTCCTCACATTGATCTAGAGGCAGTTCCGATGGCACCAGTCCACAAAGTCCTGGATAAGTCCTCTGTACTCAGCGTCATCTGATCAGAGATGAGGCCAACGATCGCAGAGTCATCAGAACTTCTGTAGATGGCAGTGTGGTGTGTTGTGTGAAAAGTCCGCAGTATAACGGGTGAACAGGAAGGGAGCCAGAACTGTTCCCTGGGGGTCCCCATACTGCAGATGATAGTGTTGTGCAGATGATCATCAGTGTATATCAAACCCTGGTACCAACTTTCAAAGCAATCAGAACAAAATTGTAGGAGGAGTTGATTTCACAAAAGTGGGACAAACAGACGGACTGCCCCATGATCATTTTTATCCCCTGCCGGTCGAAGACCAAAGGGAATAAAAGGGCTCTGTGTTAGGTCCTACTCTTCTTAGTTTATATATGCATCTGTTTGATCATTATTTGAAAGCACTGCATAAATTTCCATTATGTAGATGACACAATTATATTTGTCAGTGAAGCCAGATGATGGTAATCAATTAGCTAAATTTGAGGCATGTCTTGTTATGTTTGCCCCTTGCAGAGCAAAGATGAGACGCCAGAAGCCAGCAGTGAGTTTGTTGTTTTATTATGAAAAGTACAAAATAAGGACTTCCGGTTATGAAGGCCACGTAGGAAGACGTGTTTCACACTGCTCTGCTCTTGAAAATAAAAAAAAATTACTAAAACTCTCTTAATTGGAACAAAAACCCATCCTAGCATTTTGGCGCGGATATGGTAAAGACTAAAGTTGGAAAATTAGGTGGAGGAAAAGGTAACTCGACAAAACAACCCAAGCTAACAGACTTCCACGCTCGAGGCGAAACAGAAAAAACTCCAGAGGCAATGGCGGAGGAGGGAGCCAGCGGCGGAGCGGGAACTGCTGAAGAGGGGACAAATGTAGTGCTCACTGTCATCAACTCCATGAGAACAGAGTTTTCGTCTAAATTTGACGGGATTATAGCAGCGATAGAAGGTATGAGAAAAGAAATAAACGACTGCATGGAGCGAGTGTCGCAGGCGGAGCTCCGAATTTCAAGCGCTGAAGATGACGTCACCAGCCTGCAAACTAAACTGAAAACATTGGAATCAAAATGCAAACGTCTGGAAGATAACGTCCTAGACTTGGAATCCTGCTCGCAACGGAATAATTTGAGGCTGGTGGGCCTCCCGGAGGGAGCGGAGGGACGGGACCCATGTTCCTTTTTGGAAAAGTGGATTCCAGAAGCGCGGAATAACGCGGATCTAAAGTCATTGGTCGTTTTAGAGAGAGCTCACTGAATCGGCCCACCGAGAGATAATAAGACACCACCGAGGACGCTGATTATGAAGTTCCTCAACTACAGAGACAAGATGACAGTCACCAATGCGACGCGAGCTAAAGGGGAAATTAAATACCAGGACCAACAGGTGCGGTTCTATCCAGATTTGGCCACAGGAATACAACAATTGAGAAAACAGTTCGACCCTGCCCACAAAGAGCTGCACAACCTAGGGATTCGTCACGGAGTAATTCATCCGGCAAGACTGCTGGTCACATATAAGGGGAGAACCCACACCTTCAAGACCCCTCAAGAGGCGCAGGAGCTCATCAAGCAGATCCAAAAGGAGACTGGCGGGAGCTAAGCATGAACATGACAAAGGTAGAACATTTAAGCATATGCACAGACATCTGATTGATCTGAAACATAAACATGTCTACAAAATACAGACTGTATTAAAAAAGTTATGATGTACAACGTTGCTATAAAACTGAAGTTATGTTGAAAAAACTACAGAAGAGAGTTAATGTCATAAGAATAATAGTGTCAGGGTGATTGAGAGGAGAAAGAGAGAGTGGTTTGACTGATCCTCGCAGGTGTGGCACAGTCACTAACTATAACGGGAGACGGAATTTTTTGATTTTGGGGGGATTACCACAAATGTGGGGAAAGGGAATCTGTTTTTGTTTAGTTTGTAGGATGAATGTTCTATCATCCATGTTTTTGCTTCTCTGTAAGAGTATGTTCATATTGCATTCATATTGCAAGGTAATCTCAAACTCCTTATTGATCATAGATCAAAGCGTCAATCTTAATTTAACTTCATGGAATTGCAGAGGTCTACAAAATCTTAAAAAACTTAAACAAGTTATGAATAAAATAAAAGACAGACTCAAAAATTGTATTTTTACAAGAAACTCATCTATTAGAGGAGGATGTAAAAAGAATTAGGAGAAGATGGCAAGGTAACGTGTTCACCTCATCATTTTCATCCCGAGCTAGGGGAGTTATGATTCTCATACATAAAACAGTCCCATTTCAAATGAAAAGTGTAATTAGAGACAAATTTGGAAGATACCTAATTATCCAAGGATCTTTGTTATTAGAAAATATAAATCTGGTGAACTTATACGGCCCCAATATTGATGATCAAAACTTCTTTGTTAATTTATTCCTTACTTTATCATCACTTATAGGGCAACATATAATAGCAGGGGATTTTAATTGTACATTGAATCCCAGTATAGATAGATCAACAGGACTGGACTGTAAGCACAATGGATGTAGGATGACCATTAATCATTTTATGAAAGAATTGAGATTGCTAGATATATGGAGAGAAATGAAACCACAAGTCAAAACCTATTCTTGTTATTCTAATACCTATAAGACATTCTCACGTATTGACTACTTTTTGATCTCTACAGAATTAAGGTCCAAGATTCAAAACCGTTTCTATGATAACATTGTGATCTCTGATCATGCACCCTGCTGTCTAGTATGTAGATAAGAAATTGACAAAGGGCCCAGTTAGGTGGCATTTTCAACATAAATGGCTTCAAGATGAGGAATTTGTTAAGTACATAGAAAAACAGATAGATGAGTTCTTTGATATCAATACTACACAAACAACGGCATGTATAAAGTGGGAGGCTTTCAAAGCTTTTATTAGGGGGCATATTATTAGTTATACAGGTTCAAAATCTAAGAAGACCCGAGAGGAGAGAGTCCAATTGGAACGTAAAATAAAAATTCTTCAAAAAAAGGTATATGCAGAAAGTAACCCACAGTTAGAGAACGAATTACTGATTCTGAGAGCTGAATATGACAAAAAAAATCAGCGAATAGAGCTGCCTCGAGTCTTCTAAGATTGAAGCAAACTTTTTATGAACAAGGTGAAAAATCAGGAAAATTATCGGCATGGCAGATTAAACAATTAGAATCTAAAACACCAATTACCAGTATTATAAATAACGGACAGGTAGTTATAGATCCTTTAGAAATTAATAGTGCCTTTACAGATTATTATGAAAAACTATATGATACAAAAAATGAAACTGACTTAACAAAACTAAATGGGTTTTGGGGTGGATTATCCATACCAGGTATTCCAAATGAAAACAGGGAGATACTGGATTCTAAAATTAGCCAAGAAGAAGTTGGGCAAGCCATTGATAATATGACATCAGGAAAAAGAGCAGGACCAGATGGTCTTCCAGTCGACCTCTATAAAAAATTTAAGAATAAATTAATAAAACCACTTTTGGAAATGGTTTTAGAAGCATTTCAAAATGGTAACTTACCATCATACATGAATAATGCCTTAATTATACTGTTGCCAAAACCAGGTAAACCCTCTAATAAATGTGAAAACATGAGACCAATAAGCCTATTAAATGCTGATCTTAAAATAATCTGTTAAATTTTAGCACAACGACTACAAGAAATATTACCAAATATTATTAACCAAGATCAGAATGACTTTATAATGGGAAGACAAGGCTTCCATAATGTAAGAAGACTATTTAATATTATTTATTCCAATAAAGAAGCACCGGATACAGCTCTCCTATCATTGGACGCCGAAAAGGCCTTTGATAGGGCCATTCGACCCTATCTTTTTGAAGTCCTACAAAGGTTTGGACTTGGAAATAATTTCATAAAATGGGTCCAGATAATATACAATAATGCTACAGCAGAAATCCTAACAAACAGCAATATCTCAAAATTAATAAAAAAAAAATCAATAGAGGATGTCGACAAGGCTGTCCACTTTCACCTTTATTGTTGGTGAAAGTGGACAGCCTTGGCAATTGAACCTCTAGCGATGGCAGTACGTTTACATCCACAAATATATGGAATTAAAGTAGGACCAACAGAACATAAAATCTCCCTGTATGCCGATGACATAATTTTGTTTATGTCAAATTTTAAAAAAATCAATTCTGACCTTGTTAAATTTAATAAAGAACTTTGGGGATATATCAGGATATAAAATAAACAAAACAAAATATTCAATATTAATGTTAAATGAGACCCAGAGAAATCATCCATCTCCTGAGGTAAACCAATTCAATGTTGTAGATCAGTTTAAATATTTAGGAATTCAAACTTTGCCTAAGCTAGAATCAGTCGCCAATGCCAACTATGAAGCCTTAATGACAAATATTAATGAGTTACTTCAGAGATGGATGTCACTACCAATGTCGATGATCGGGAGAATTAATATACTTAAAAGTAATATCTTACCAAAAATACTTTATTTCAAAACATTCCTTTACCACCACCTTCAGATCTATTCTCAAGAATTAAAAAAAAAAAGTTAGTGGAATTTATATGGAACAATAGGAAGGCTAGATTACGTTTGTCCTTACTATATTTACCATTTGATCGTGGAGGTCTGAAATGTCCAAACTTTATGTTGTATTACTAGTCAGCACAACTGAGGTCTATGACATATTATTTTTCATCAAATGATCCTCCTCACTGGACTGAAATGGAATCATACAATTTACCTTTACCTCTTCCCTTATTCATATACTCAGACTCGGCTAAAAAACTACAGAAACAAGTTAAAAATCCAATTGTAAAGCACATGATCAAAATATGGTGTGAAACTAAAAAATATTTAAAAGAACCACACTCACTGTCACAATTTAGCCCAATATGGGGTAATCAATATTTTACACCAGGGAGAGCGGATATTGTATTTAAAGTATGGAATTTAAAAGGGATTCAAAAGATTCAAGACTTATATTTGTCCCGCTCAGATAACAATGTCTTTTGAAGAACTGAGGATTAAATTCAATCTTAATAGAACACACTTTTTTAAATATCTTCAGCTTAGAAATTTTATTCGTTCAAATCAAAATAATGCTCTCACCCGACCTACTTATTCAACTTTGGAAAAAAAATTGATGAAAGACAGTAAGAGAAAGGGTATTATTTCAGAGTTTTACAACTCACTGACACTATTCTCAAGTGAAAACTCACAGAAAAGACTGAATGACTGGAAAGAAGACCTGCAAATTGAAATTTCAGAGGAACAATGGGAAATGGCTTGTGCAGAAGCTCAAACCAAATCAATAAATGTACGTCTTAAACTGATACATTTTAAATGGTTAATGCGGATGTATGTTACACCAGTGGAATTAAATAGATATAACAAAAACATACCAGATACATGCACAAAATGTATGGAAAGTAAAGGAACCCTATTTCACTGTTTATGGGAATGTAGAAAAATCAGAATGTTTTGGGAAGAGGTGAGGGTAACAATTGAAAAAATAATTTCAAAACAAATCACATTGAACCCTAACCTGTTTTTGTTGGGTCTGTATCCAGAAAAACATAACTTTAATAAGAGTGAAAGAGCATTCATAGACCTCAGTTTGCTTAATGCTAAAAAATGTATTGCACTACTGTGGAAAAAGACTCATAGACCAGATGTGACTCAGTGGTTAAGACAGATGTTAACAAACCTTCCACTAGAAAGAATAACATGACTTCCGGTTATGGCTGCCACGTAGGACGGACGTGTCTCGCTCTGCTCTGCTCCTGGAGAAAAAAATCAGCAAATAACTCTCTCATTTGGGACAGAACGTATCCCAGCATTTGAGCGAGGATATGTCGGCGAAGCCTAAGGCTGGAAAACCAGGAAAAGGAAAAAGCGAGCCGCCGAAACAGTCCAAATTAACGGACTTTCAGGTCTGTGACGCAGCAAACAAGGCTCCATATATGGCGGAGGAGGCTGGCGGCGGTGCGATTTCTGCGGGGAATGGCGCAGATGCGCTGATGGCTGCCATGAGTTCAATGAGAGCGGACTTTTCCTCTAGATTTGATGGGATTATGACAGCGTTGGAAGGAATAAGAAAGGAATTGGGTGACTGTGTAGAACGAACGGCGCAGATGGAGCTCCGTCTCGCTAGTGCTGAAGATGACGTCACCCGTCTTCAATTAAAGGTGCGCACTTTGGAAAAAAAAAATAAATCTCTGGAAGATAATATTTTGGATTTGGAATCTCGGTCGAGACAGAATAATTTGAGGCTGGTGGGTCTTCCAGAGGAATCAGAAGGTCGGGACGTATGTTCCTTTCTGGAAAAGTGGATTCCGGAGGTGCTGGGCAGCGAGGAGTTGCAATCAGCAGTGGTTCTGGAAAAAGCACATCGTATTGGCCCACGGAGAGATAAGGGACCGCCGAGGACCTTAATTATGAAGTTTCTTAGCAACAGAGACAGGATGAAGATCTTCAACGCTGCACGTGCTAAAGGAGAGATTAAACACCAGGACCAGCAGGTGCGGTTCTACCCAGATTTGGCCACAGGAATCCAGCAATTGAGGAAGCAGTTTGATCCCGTACGTAAGGAGCTGCGCAACCTTGGGATTCGTCATGGTGTAATCTATCCTGCGAGACTGCTGACCACGTATGAGGGCAGAACCCACATCTTCAAGACCCCAGAGGAGGCGCAGGAGTTCATCAAGAAGATCAAAGAAGAAGAAGAGACTGGTGGGAGCTAAGCATGAACAAAATATAAGGTAGAATAATTAAGCATTTGCACAGGCATCTGACTGACTTGAAGTAAATAGTAAGTTTACAAAATATAGATTGTATTATATATTAAAAAAACAAAACAAAAACAAAACAAACAAACAAAAAAAAAACTATGATGTACAAAGTTGTTAAAAATTTTGGAGTTAAGTTGGAAAACTACAGAGGAGAGTTAATGTTACGTCATTAAAAGCAGTAGAGTTAGGGTGATTGGGAGGATGAAGAAGGAGTGGCTTAGGCTGTTCCCCGTGGGTGTGGAACGGTCGATGGCTATATCGGGAGACAGAATTTTTCTTTTGATTTTGGGGGGTTTGCCACAAGTGTGGGAAGGGGAAATTTGTTTGTGTGTAGTTTGTAGGATGAATGTTCAACCACTCATGTTTTTGCTTCTCTGTATGAGCATGTTTACACTGCAAGGTAATCCCAAACTCTCTATTGATCATGGACCAAAGTGTTAATCTTAATTTAACTTCATGGAATTGCAGAGGTCTACAAAATTTAAAAAAACTTAAACAAGTTATGAATAAAATAAAGGACATGGGTTCAAGAATTGTGTTTTTACAAGAAACTCATCTGATAGAGGAGGATGTTAAAAGAATTAGGAGTAGATGGCAGGGAAGTGTATTCACCTCTTCATTTTCATCCCGAGCCAGGGGAGTTATGACTCTCATACATAAATCAGTTCCTTTTCAAGTGAAAAATGTAATTGGAGACAAATTTGGAAGATATGTAATCATTCAAGGTTCTTTGCTATTAGAAAATATAAATCTTGTGAACTTATATGGTCCCAATATAGATGATCAGAAGTTCTTTGCTAATTTATTTCTCATCTTATCATCACTTACAGGGCAACATATAATAGCAGGGGATTTTAATTGTACATTGAATCCAGGTGTGGATAGATCAACAGGACTGGATTGTACGCACATTGGATGTAGGATGACTATTAATCATTTTATGAAAGAATTGAGATTGTTAGATATATGGAGAGAAATGAAACCACAAGTTAAAGCCTATTCTTGTTATTCCAGTACCTACAAGACATTCTCACGTATTGATTATTTTTTGATTTCCACAGAATTAAGGTCCAAGATTCAAAACTGCTTTTATGATAACATCGTGATCTCTGATCATGCACCCTGTTGTCTAATATATGTAGATAAAAAATTGACAAAGGAATCAGGTAGATGGCAATTTCAGCATAAATGGCTTCAGGATGAGGAATTTGTCAAGTATATAGAAAAACAGATAGACGAGTTCTTTGACATCAATACTACACAAACATCAGCATGTGTAAAGTGGGAGGCTTTCAAAGCTTTTATTAGGGGACATATTATTAGTTATACAGGATCAAAATCTAAGAAGACTCGAGAGGAGAGAGCTAAATTGGAACATAAAATAAAAAATCTTCAGGAAAAAGTGTATGCAGGAAGTGACCCAAGGTTGGAGAATGAATTACTGATTTTGAGAGCTGAATACGACAAAAAATCAGCGAATAGAGCTGCCTCGAGTCTTCTAAGATTGAAACAATCTTTTTATGAACAAGGTGAAAAATCAGGAAAATTATTAGCATGGCAGATTAAACAATTGGAAATTAAAACACCAATTACCAGTATTATAAGTAATGGACAGGTAGTTATAGATCCTTTAGAAATTAATAGAGCCTTTAGAGATTACTATGAAAAATTATATGATACCAAAAATGAACCTGATTTAACAAAACTAAATGGGTTTTTGAACGAACTATCTATACCGTGTATTCCAAATGAAAACAGGGAGATAGTGGAGTCTAAAATTAGTCAAGAAGAAGTTGGGCTAGCCATTGATAATATGAAATCAGGAAAAAGTGCAGGACCAGATGGTCTTCCAGTTGACCTTTATAAAAAATTTAAGAATAAATTAATAAAACCTTTTTTGGAAATGGTTTTAGAAGCATTTCAAAATAATAATTTACCATCATACATAAATAATGCCTTAATTATACTGCTGCCAAAACCAGGTAAGCCCTCTAATAAATGTGAAAATATGAGACCAATAAGCCTATTAAACGCCGACCTTAAGATAATCTGTAAAATTTTAGCAAGACGAATACAAGAAATTTTACCAAATATTATTAATCGAGATCAGAATGGCTTTATAAAGGGTAGACAAGGCTTCCATAATGTAAGAAGACTATTTAATATTATTTATTTTAATAAAGAAGCACCGGATACAGCTCTCCTATCATTGGACGCCGAAAAGGCCTTTGATAGAGTTGAATGGCCCTTTCTTTTTGAAGTCCTACAAAGGTTTGGACTTGGAAATAATTTCATAAAATGGGTTCAAATAATATACAATAATGCTACAGCAGAAATCCTAACAAATAACAATATTTCAAAACCAATAAAAATCAATAGAGGATGTCGACAAGGCTGTCCACTTTCACCTTTACTGTTTACTATGGCAATTGAACCTTTAGCGATAGCGATACGTTTACATTCACAAATATATGGAATTAAAGTTGGACCAACAGAACATAAAATCTCCCTGTACGCCGATGATATAATTTTGTTTATGTCGAATCTAAAAAAATCAATTCCAACCTTGTTGAATTTAATAAAGAATTTTGGGGAAATATCAGGATATAAAATAAATAAAACTAAATCTTCAATATTAATGCTAAATGAGACCCAGAGAAATTACTCAGCCCCTGAGGCAAATCAATTCAATGTTGTAAATCAGTTTAAATATTTAGGAATCCAAATTATGCCTAAGCTAGAATCAGTCGCCAGTGTCAACTATGAAGCCTTAATGTCAGATATCAGTGAGTTAACTCAGAGATGGATGTCACTACCAATGTCGATGATCGGGAGAATCAATATACTTAAAAGTAATATTTTACCTAAAATACTTTATTTATTTCAATACATTCCCTTATCACCACCTTTAGATCTATTCTCAAGAATAAAAAAAAAGTTAGTGGAATTTATATGGAACAACAGGAGGGCTAGATTACGTTTGTCTTTATTATATTTACCATTTGATCGTGGAGGTCTGAAATGTCCAAATTTTATGTTGTATTATTGGTCGGCACAACTGAGGTCTATGACATATTATTTTTCATCAAATGATCTCCCTCACTGGACTGAAATGGAATCATACAATTTACCTTTACCTCTTCCCATATTCATATACTCAGATTCGGCAAAAAAATTACAAAAACAAGTTAAATATCCATTTGTAAAGCATATGATCAAAATATGGTGTGAAGCTAAAAACTATTTAAAAGAACCACAGTTATTGTCACAATTTAGTCCAATATGGGGTAATCAATATTTTAAACCAGGGAGAGCGGACGCTGTATTTAAAGTATGGAATTTAAAAGGGATACAAAAGATTCAGGATTTATATTTGCCAGGTGCAGACAACATAATGTCTTTTGAAGAGCTGAGGATCAAATTTAATCTCAATAGAACACATTTTTTTAAATATCTTCAACTTAGAAACTTTATTCGATCAAATCAAAATAAAGCTCTCACTCGACCTATTTATTCATCCTTGGAAAAAATGATGATGAAAGATAGTAAAAGAAAGGGTATTATTTCAGAGTTTTATAACTCATTGACACTATCTTCAAGTGAAAATTCACTGAAAAGATTAAACTACTGGAAAGAAGATCTGCAAATTGAAATTTCAGAGGAACAATGGGAATTGGCTTGTACAGAAGCTCAAACCAAATCAATAAATGCACGCCTTAAATTGATACATTTCAAATGGTTAATGCGGATGTATGTTACACCGGAGGAGTTAAATAGATATAACAAAAATATACCAGATACATGCACAAAATGCATGGAAAGTAAAGGAACCCTATTTCATTGTTTATGGGAATGTAGATTAATAAGAATGTTTTGGGAAGAGGTGAGGGTAACAATTGAAAAAATAATCTCAAAACAAATCATATTGAATCCTAAACTGTTTTTGTTGGGTCTGTACCCAGAAAAGCATAATTTTAATAAAAGTGAAAGAACATTCATAGACCTCAGTTTGCTTAATGCCAAAAAATGTATTGCACTATTATGGAAAAAGACTCATAGACCAGATGTGACTCAGTGGTTAAGACAGATGTTAACAAACCTTCCATTAGAAAGAATAACATATATACTAAAATCAAAGGAAATTGTGTTTGAGAATATATGGAGACCTTTTATTGATTATGTAAAAAAATTTAAACATAACTCTTGAAGAAGAAGGTGAATGATGTGTGTGGACCTTGTAAATTCCAAACTGGTGAACATAATATGTATACTTATGTATTGGATTGTCTAGACTAAACAGAGGAGCATTGTTGAAGACTTGATTTTGTTGGTGGTTGTTGGTGTTTTTAGTGCATTTTTTTTTTTGTAGTACCTTAGTGTTAGTGTTTGATTGTTTGTATCATGTTTGTTAAAAAAAAAAAAAAAAAAGGTTCAATAAAGATATTGTGGAAAAAAAAGAAAGAATAACATATATACTGAAATCAAAGGAAAATGTGTTTGAGAATATATGGAGACCTTTCATTGATTATGTAAAGAAATTAAACATAACTTCTGAAGAAGAAGGTGAATGATATGTGTGGACCTTGCAAATTCCAAGCTGGTGAATGTACATTATGTATTCTTATGTAATAATTACCTAGACTAAACAGAGGAGCATTGTTGTTGACTTGTTTTTGTTATTGGCTGTTGTTGTTTTTAGTACACATTTTTTTTGTTATTTTGTTATTGTTCTTTTTAATTTTTAAATTACTTTTGTGTTAGTGTCTGACTGTGTGTGCTATGTTTGTGAAAAAAAAGGTCCAATAAAAAATATTGTGGAAAAAAAAAAAAGTACAAAATAATGTGCCACGAGGGGCAAAACACAAACACTCTATACACACGACCCCGGAGGGTGAAATAACAAATAAAAATCAGTCACTACATATAAGGCAGCGAAGGTGAAACCTTGCGCTGTAGAATAAACACACAGAAATGGCGAGGACGAAACCATACGTTAAAAAGGACTGGCTTCGGACATAGGGAAACCAGTCTTGATAGGGCGAGATCGCAGCGAGGAATAAATCTCAACTGCGATCTTAAACAGTGCTCCAACTAATCACAAACAGGTATGACAGATAACGATGAATTAAACATGAACAGCTGTGACAGGCCGCGGAGCCGGCTGACAGGCGGAAGTCCTGCCACAGTGCTGTCAAAATAAAAGCACAAATAAACACCATCAAAACATGCCCAAATAAAGAGACAAAAGAGAATAAGTGACTCTAGCGCAGAGCAGACCCATGCTCGGGATCACCACAGTGCCCCCCCCCCCCCATTTAAGGGCTAGATTCCAGACATCCCCCTGTAACATTCAGGGAGAACGGAACCCCGCCCCCCACAACCAGAAATAACTACTAAGAAACCGCCTCGGGAGGGCAGAGGGGGAACCCAGACCTGGAAGGAGGGACACTGAAAAGGGAAAAAAAAAAAAAAGAAAACACAAACCCCAAAGTGCACGGAAAAACTCCACACCCCCGTAGAAGAGAAAATACATCAATGTACCAACACAAAGAAAGTCCAAAACTCTACAGACGTGGACAAAATTGTTGGTACCCCTCTGTTAATGAAAGAAAAACCCACAATGGTCACAGAAATAACTTGAATCTGACAAAAGTGGTAATAAATAAAAATTCTATGAAAATAAACCAATGAAAATCAGACAATGCTTTTGAATTGTGGTTCAACAGAATTATTTTAAAAAACAAACTCATGAAACAGGCCTGGACAAAAATTATGGTACCCCTAGAAAAGACTGAAAATAATGTGACCATAGGGACATGTTCAACCAAGATGTGTCCTCTAATTAACATCACAGGTGTCTACAAACTTGTAATCAGTCAGTCGGCCTATTTAAAGGGTGACAAGTAATCACTGTGCTGTTTGGTGACATGGTGTGTACCACAATAAACATGGACCAGAGGAAGCAAAGGAGAGAGTTGTCTCAGGAGATTTGAAAGAAAATTATAGACAAGCATGTTAAAGGTAAAGGCTATAAGACCATCTCCAAGCAGCTTGATGTTCCTGTGACTACAGTTGCACATATTATTAAGAAATTTAAGATCCACGGGACTGTAGCCAACCTCCCTGGATGTGGCCACAGGAGGAGACGGATAATACGAATGGTAACAAAAGAGCCCAGAACAACCTCTAAACACATTCAAGGTGAACTCCAAGGTCAAGGTACATCAGTGTCAGATCGCACCATCCGTCGTTGTTTGAGCCAAAGTGGACTTCATAGGAGACGACCAAGGAGGACACCACTGTTGAAAACCAAGCATAAAAAAGCCAGACTGGAATTTGCCAAACTGCATGTTGACAAGCCACAAAGCTTCTGGGAGAATGTCCTATGGACAGACGAGACAAAACTGGAACTTTCTGGAAAGACACATCAGCTCTATGTTCACAGACGCAAAAATGAAGCATACCAAGAAAAGAACACTGTCCCTACTGTGATAGATCGAGGAGGTTCTGTTAGTTCTGGGGCCGTTTTGCTGCATCTGGCACAGGGTGTCTTGAATCTGTGCAGGGTACAATGAAATCACAAGACTATCAAGGTATTCTAGAGAGAAATGTGCTGCCCAGTGTCAGACAGCTTGGTCTCAGTCGCAGGTCATGGGTCTTGCAACAGGATAATGACCCAAAACACACAGCTAAAAAACACCCAAGAATGGCTAAGAACCAAACATTGGACTATTCTAAAGTGGCCTTCTATGAGCCCTGATCTAAATCCTATTGAACATCCGTGGAAGGAGCTGAAACATGCTGTCTGGAGAAGGCACCCTTCAAACCTGAGACAACTGGAGCAGTTTGCTCATGAGGAGTGGGCCAAAATACCTGCTAAGAGGTGCAGAAGTCTCATTGACAGTTACAGAAATCGTTTGATTGCAGTGATTGCCTCAAAAGATTGTGCACCAAAATATTAAGTTAAGGGTACCATCATTTTTGTCCAGGCCTGTTTCATGAGTTTGTTTTTTAAAATAATTCTGTTGAACCACAATTCAAAAGCATTGTCTGATTTTCATTGGTTAATTTTCATAGAATTTTTATTTATTACCACTTTTGACAAATTCAAGTTATTTCTGTGACCATTGTGGGTTTTTCTTTCATTAACAGAGGGGTACCAACAATTTTGTCCACGTCTGTAAGTACAAGTGAGGGCGCATCCCCCCCCCCCCCCAGAAATGTCAACCCAACAAATCAAATAAGGACAAAGAAGGCTGAACATTCCAACTTATACTAATAGATGAGAGAATAAGGCAAGATAAAACTTATGCTGGTAACACTGATAAAGGGGAGCAAAAGCGCTACGCACACAGGGTAAAAAAAAAAAAATAAAATAAAATAATGAACTGTTCTGGTGGCCTCACCAAATCCCACCACCACCAGACCACCAAATAGCATGAGTCGGGTGGCCTGCCAGGGAAAAAGGGCCACCCAATCCAGCAACGCAGTTTATCAGGCGGCCGGCTTGGGCGTTTTAGCCACCAGGCCAGGAAAGGTGGACTGGGAGGCGACCTCCCCACAGCAACGCCCACAGGGACCATGAAGGCATCCGCAGGGGAATGGCAAACTGTAGCTCCCACGGTGGTCCCCGTCCAGGGCATTGCTGCAACCATGGAGGGCCCCGGCTGGGCCAGCGCGGTACTCATGGAGGTCCCACCCAGGAAAAAAGCTGCACCTGTGGTGGTCCCGGTCCAGGACATGGCTACACCTACGGTGGACCCCGAATGGGCCATAGCTGCATCCGTGAAGACCACAGGTGGCGGGGACCCGAACCCAAGGAGACCACCGGAGTAACAGGATGCGCCCCAGTGACTCTGAAAGGAGACTCAAGGACAGGACACACAGGCGCAGGATCAGGGGCAGCAGTGGAATCCGGCGAGGCGAGCACAGCTGCTGCTGATGGCAGCGACCGGCTCTCCCTACCAAGAGCCAGACAAGAGCTCTCTAATACTGAAATAATAAAAACAAAGGAGAGCACTTGCCAGAGCTCAAGTTCCACCGCCGTCCAGGACTCCAATGATCTGGATGGCAACAACTCTGGCCCGGCCTCCTGAAGGTCCAATCCGAACTCTGCTGCGGTGGCCCCAACAGCAGGCATGATGGCCAAAGCAGTCTCAGAACCCCCTGGCGCTGTAGCCCCCACCGATGGCTCACTCAATGGGGCAACAGGAGGTCCGTCTCCAGCTGGGGTAGGGCTCTGCTTGATGGAGACCCGGGGATGCTTCATCGTCGGCACAGGCTCCACATGACAGTCCGCCCTCCTCCTCTGTCCATGTCGTGGCTGCGGGGCTGGAACCAGGCTTTCCAGGGCCGCAGGCTCCTCCTCCATCAAACAGTCAGATCCTGGCACCGCCGGACACTCGAGGAAGAAAGGAGGAAGCAGGAGATGTGTTAATGGCTACAGTAGGTGGAGGGGGCTTAGGGGACTGCGTGACCTGAGCCTCACCCCCAGGAATCAGACAAGGTAATTCATTAACCAGTGATAAAGAATGAAAAAACACTTGCCCGTTTTCCTGGGGAACGGTGCTCACTGCTGCAGCAGGCTCTATTTTTTTCTTCTCTTGTCATGTAGATGAGAGTGGACCCCTCAGGAAGACCAGGGGGAGCCACTTCATAACAATCAGTGCTAGAGGCAGCTGGAGATGGAGCCACAAAGCTAGCAGCAGCTGGAGAAGGCGCCACACAGGAGGGAGGAGCAGCTGAGGCAGTCTGGGACAGGAGAGCTGGCAAAACAGCTGACAATGAGAACCCAGAGGCTGAAGCTGCTAACAAAACACTCTGCAGAGGCGGAGAAAACTCAGCTGACTGGGAGACAGGGGAATCCTTCTGGCGGCCCGTAACTGGATCAAGATGGGAACCTTGCGGCGTAATCACCCAGTATTTCTTCTCCTTCCGCTTAGGGACAGCAGAGTCACGGGGAAGAGAAGGGTTCTGTGCTGGGCGGCGGCATCTACATGCTGGAGTCGACCCAATCCTTAAATCTGGAAAACGTCGCTGCTGGGCGGAGACAGTAGCCAGCAGCTCAGCTAACTCAGAATAATTATTCAAACTAGGATGGGCTTCTAAAATCCTTACCACAGCCACCACACTCTTCAGCACTTTGTCCGGGTTGCAGGAGGAACGAGCTTCAGCCATCCGGTCCCCAATGAATTCAGCTGCCCAACATTCATCATCACTGGGAACCCCCACTACCTGCGCTGGAAGACGGCTTACAGGCAAAGCAGAAACTGGGGCTGGAACCGTAGCAGGAACCTGGTCATGGGGCGAGGAACAGGAGTGCTTCACCGTCTGCTCCATCTTAGGCTTCCTGCTGGAACTCTTCACCAGCTCACGAGGTTTCTGCTGGAGCGCCGCTAGCTCAGCCATCCTCTCCCTGCCCTCAGAGTGCTCAGCGAGGCGAGGATGACGATGATTTACAGCTGCCTCCGCGAGGTGCAGGTACCATTATGTGTGCTTGGGAGTCAAATATTGGCGTACAATGGCCAGGAGGTCGTCTATTTCCATTAGAGCCTGGACGAGCTCAGCCCAGGCTCATGGGATACCATTTGCCAAAAGACGCCATAATTCCCAAGCAAAAAGTAATGCTGGTACCCAAGAAAAGAGAAACTTTAGAGCCAAAAACAAAACCCACTGGTGCTGACACCTGCTTTGGCTGCGATCTACTGTTATGTTTGCCCCTTGCAGGGCAAAGATGAGACGCCAGAAGCCAGCAGTGAGTTTGTTGTTTTATTAAGTAAAGTACAAAATAATGTGCCACGAGGGGCAAAACACAAACACTCTATACACACAACCCCGGAGGGTGAAATAACTGAACAAACAAAAATCAACAGTCACTACATTTAAGACAGCGAGGGCAAAACCTTGCGCTGTAGAATAAACCCTTACACAGAAATAGCGAGGACGAAACCATACGCTGAAAAGGACTGGCTTCGGACATAGGGAAACCAGTCTTGATAGGGTGAGATCGCAGCGAGGAATGAATCTCAACTGCAATCTTAAATAGTGCTCCAACTAATCACAAACAGGTGAGATGGACAATGATGAATTAAACGTGAACAGCTGTGACAGGCCGCAAAGCCGGCTGACAGGCGGAAGTCCTGCTGCGGCGCTGTCAAAATAAAAGCACAAATAAACACCATCATAACACGCCCAAATAAAGAGACAAAGAGAAAATAAGTGACTCGAGCGCAGAGCAGACCCGCGCTTGGGATCACCACATGTCTTAAGGAAATCAGAGCATGGATGACTTGTAATTTCTTGCTCTTAAATTCAGATAAGACTGAAGTCATTCTAGTTGGCCCAAAAAACCTTACAAATACTTTTACAAATCAGACTGTTAGTTTGAAAGGGGTTACTCTCTCTCCTAACAGTTCTGTGAGGAACCTTGGAGTTATTTTTGATCAAGGTCTGTCCTTTAATTCACATATTAAACTTGGTTAAGATTGCTTTTTATCATTTGTGTAGTGTTGCCAAGATTAAAAACGTCTTGTCTGAGTGATGCTGAGAAACAAATCCACACTTTTGTTAGTTATAGATTATCCATCCTCCTTCTTCCGCTTAATCCTTTTCGGGTCGCAGGGGGCTGGAGCCTATCTCAGCATGTTTGGGTGAGAGGCAGCTTACACCCTGGACAGATCGCCAGTCCATCACAGGGCCAACACAGAGAGACAGACAACCATTCACTCTCACAGTCATACCTAAGGACAATTTAGAATCCCCAGTTTGATGCCAATTAACCTAATTTGTATGTTTTTGGCATGTGGGAGGAAACCGGAGAAATCCTGGAGGAAACCCACGCAGACACGGGGAGAACATGCAAACTCCAGGCGAAAAAAGACATTGGACCTGTGCTATGGATCCATAGAGAGGGCCTATAAATCACTCCCCCTTCCTCCTTTAGGATCATCAGATCACAACTGTGTTCATTTGCTGCCCACATATAAAACTGCTCTCAGAAGAGGCAAGGTGGAGATGAGAGACATTGATGTGTGGACAGAAGATTCAGAGCACAGCCTCCAGGAATGCTTTGACTGTACAGACTGGAAGATGTTCATAATGGCCTGCGGGGATGATTTGGACTCTCTGGCTGAGCTCACATGCTCATACATGGCTCACTGTCAAAATAAGTTTGTTCCACGTAAACGTGTCAAAATATATCCCAACAACAAACCATGGGTTACTAAATCAGTTAAATCCTGCTTACAGAGGAAAGCACTTGCCTTTAAACAGGGGTCTGTTTCTGCGCTACAGGTTGCCACTAAGGAGCTAAAGGCCGAAATTTTAAGAGCAAAACAGAATTATAAATCAGAATTGGAAAGCAAGATGGCAGCAAATAAACTTGGTTCGGCCTGGGCCAGTATGAAAAAAATTGCAGGCCTTCAGAGCACAGAGCGCAGTAATCGTGTGTTTTTAGATGGTTTTAGTTCAGACACAGAGCTGGCTAATGCTCTTAATTGTTTTTATGGTCGTTTTGACTCCTTTGATTTTAGCACAGAAATCCAAGATTTGAAACAGAAACTCAAAGACAATCAGCACTTTAATATTGAGATGCAGGATGTTGAAAGGGAGTTCCGCGCTGTAAAAGTGAACAAAAGTCAGGGCCCTGATAATATATGTGGACGCCTGGTAAAGTCCTGTGCACATGAACTGAGTCCTATATTTCACTACATTTTCAATAAGTCCTTACAGACACAACATGTGCCTAAGATCTGGAAAGATGCCGTGGTTGTTCCCGTTCCAAAATCCAGCTGTCCTAAAACGGTAAATGACTTTAGACCAGTTGCTTTGACTTCAATTTTAATGAAAATTTTTGAAAAACTGGTCAGATGTGAGGTCCTAAAGCAGACTGAACATGCATTGGATCCTCTGCAGTTTGCCTATAGGCCTCACAGAGGAGTGGAGGATGCCACTGTCACTCTGTTTAACATGCTTTTTAAACATCTGGATTTTAATGGGACACACGCCAGGCTTTTATTTGTGGACTTTTCTTCTGCCTTTAATACAATCCAACCTCATATTTTAGTTGAAAGGCTCCTGCAACAATTTGATTTAAGCAATAATCTGGTGGGTTGGATTCTGGATTTCTTAACCAACAGGACGCAGAGAGTAAGGGTCAATGGTACATTGTCTGACCTAAAGTGCTCTTCTACTGGCTCTCCTCAGGGGTGTGTGTTGTCACCACTACTCTTCATCCTGTACACAAACATGTGTCGGAGCAGACATGACAACAGACACATTATAAAGTATGCTGATGACTCAGTCATTGTCAGTCTCCTCCAGGATGGTGAGAGTGGCCATGGCCCAGTAGTTGATGACTTTGTTCACTGGTGTGAGGATTCCTACCTGCAGCTGAATACAACAAAAACGAAAGATATGATTATTGACTTTAGGAGGAAAACTCCCAGGCACAAAGTCACCATACTAAAAGGCCAGACCACCGAATGTGTACAATCGTACAAATATCTTGGGACGATTATTGATAGTGGATTGAACTTTGAGGTGAACTGTGAAAGGGTGTGCAAAAAGGGTCAGCAAAATTTGCATTGTTTGAGGAAACTTGCACGCTTCCAAATTGACCGAACCATAATGACTATGTTCTATCGGGCTTTTATTGAATCTGTTTTATCCTTTTCTTTAATGTCATGGTTTGGTCAGATAAAACTGAAACAGAGGAAATCCTTGGATCAGGTAGTCAGATGGTCCAGTCGTTTGCTTGGTGAGTCACAGCTGAGCCTGACATCCCTGTACACCAGACAAGTACAGAGGATGGCCGACTCGATTTTAAATGATGACTCCCACCCTTTGCACTGCAACTTTCAGCTTCTTCCCTCCAGACGGAGGTTTGCTGTCCCAAAAAGTAGAACCCAGCGCTACAAAAACAGCTTTGTCCCTGCTGCTGTCAAAGAGTTGAACAAGCTATAAAAATTATATTGTACATATTTTATATTTACCTATTTTGTAAGATGTGTGCCTGTGTTTGTGTCTATGTTGAATGTAATTGTGGCTTGTAAATATGGATGTCACCAACTGCAAAACAAATCTACCTACGGGTACAAATAAAGTAACCTGAACCTGAACCTGAACCTGAACTCCACACAGATCACTGTTGGTCGGGGGCTGGGATCGAACCCAGGATCCCCCGGCCAATGGTGAGTTGCTGTGCTGCCGCAGTGCTAACCACTCCGCCACCGCTATTGCAATTCTTTACCATCAGGCTGTCCTCGGTAAAGTCTTCAGTTGCTCCAAAATGCTGGGCTATTTAGACGGCAGTGCGAGCGCATGCTCCTCAAGTGGTTCTTTTACAGTGTGGTTGGATACATTTTCCATGGCAGAGGAGATCCGTGCTGTTGGGATGTGGTGTTTTGGTGTGGATTTGGTTTTGCATTTAAGCTTTCTTTCCCTGTTGCATTAATAAAATATCCAAATTTTTCCCACAGAGCCTTTTGACTGTTAATCACTGAAGCAGTGTTACAAACAAGTGTATCAGAACTTAGAAAGTAAGTTGCAATAACCCAGAATCATCCCGTATAATGTAACTTTCCCTTATATGTGCTACAACAGATCCAACAAATGAGAAAGGATCAAACTGAAGTCCATCCTTCAAAGCTCTCTCCAGAACCCATTTATGGTTCTGGATGGTTGCACCCCTCTTTTCAAACATGGACGATGCTCCTACCTTCCTGTGAAGCAGCTGTGACTGTGTTCCTCCTCCTCCTTCTATCTCAAAGCGGACACTGTTGAAGAGGGCAACAGCGTACTGTTCCTCGTACACGTCACTGAACTCTTTCATCACATCTCTTGTTCGAGCTGCAAGAGGAGACAAACAAAGGAAGAAAATCACATCTGAAATCATTCACACATTCACTGATACCAACTAATGAAACAGGAAGTTCATCTGGAGAGGACTGTACAGTGAACTGATCAAATAACTGGGGAAAAAAACAGCCAATAAACAGAAATGCTTTGAGGAAGTTTATGTTGTGATGTTAGGCTTTTTCAGCCCAAATTATCAGACTGGAAACTTCACACTGGACCTCAAGCAACTTGGATTCTGTGTCTTTCCACTCTTCCTCCAGATTCTGGGACCTTGATTTCCAAATTACAGGACTTGGCACCTGATTTGGGGAGCCATGTCATCTGCTGGTGTTGGTCCACTGTGTTATCAAGTCCAAAGTCAGTTCAGCTGTCTACAAGGAAATTTTAGAGCACTTCATGCTTCCCTCTGCTGACAAGCATTATGGAGATGATTTCATTCATTACATCAGCAGGGCAACATTTCTATAAAAATAAAATTTTTAATTGGTCTTATTTAATATTCTATTTTTTTGCAAAACTTAATTTTGGGTTTTCATTAGCTATAAGTCAATCATCAAAATTAAATAAAATAAATGCTTGAAATATATCACTCTTTGTGACTCTATACGAGTTTCCTTTTCGGAATTGAATTATTGAAATTAATCATGGATGTTGAGTCCTCCAGGCTAAAGAGGAAAATGACCATCCAGACTGTTATCAGTGCGAGGTTCAAAAGCCAGCATATGTGATGGTGTGGGGGTGGGGGGGCGTTAATGCCCATGGTATGGGTAACTGGCACATTTGTGAAGGCACCATTAATGCTGAATGGTGCATACAGGTTTTGGAGGAGCATATGCTACCATCCAAACAACATCATCAGGAACGTCCCTGCTTATTCCAGGCCACATTCTGCATCTGTTACAACAGTGTGGCTTCGTAGTAAAAGACTGAGTACAAGACTGGCCTGTCTGCAGTCCAGACCTGTCTTCCACTGAAAATGTGTGGTGCATTATGAAGTACAAAATACGCCAATGGAGACCAAGGACTGTTGAGCAACTGAAATTGTACATCAAACAATGGGAAAGAATTCCACCTAAAAAGCTTCAATAATTGGTGTCCTCAGTTCCTAAACGTTTGAGTGCTGTTCAAAGGAAAGGTGATGTCATACAGTAGTAAACATGCCCATCCCAGCCTTTCTAGAGTGTTGCAGGCATCAAATTCAAAATGAGTGAATACTTGCAAAAAAAAAAAAAAAAAAACTTTCAGTTTGAACATTCAAGATCTTATCTTTGTAGTGTATTTAATTAAGTATCTGTTGAAAAAGATTTGCAAATCATTATATTCTGTTTTTATTTGTTTTACGCAATGCCTCAATTTCACTGGAATTGGGGTTTGTACAAAAAGAACAGTGACACTTGGGTCCACATGTGCACAACTATTTTTTTAAAATAGGGATTTCCTCCGCTGTTCATTAAAAACAAATCATGTCCACACAGCACCACTTTAAAAAAAAAAAATCACTGTCCACATGAAAATTTACAAATGTGGTTCTGATAGCTGTTTTTCATTAAAATAGGTAACTACACATTTACTAGTCCAATTAGAATCTCATGGTTTATAATTTAATTTCATAAATACAACCATAATTTTGTTGTACTGTACAATGACAAAGCCTATTCTATAATCAAAATTCAATAAAGACTTAATCTGTTTGTGTGTGTGTGATCAAGATTGAGTAGGCCTACATGAAAATGTATATTTTTGATTTGTATTGCCAAAAAAAAAAGCATCAACTTTGTCACAACATTTTAACTTGCTGAGATGCACTAGTATGTTCAAAAAATCCTGTCTCAGTTAAAAGAAGCAGCACAATCTTGACTGTGCTAGCCACTGCTATGGAAACAAACAAGACAACCCCTGGTTATCCAGTCTACAAACATCACTGGAGTCAATGAAAATCGTCATCCTGGAAGGAGTTTTTCAAAAAGTAGTTTTTAGCACCCAACAACTTTGGTTGCATGTGAATGAAAGGCAACAACTGCAGACAAAGTTACATTTTTACGGATTTTTAAAAAAATCTGTGTACATGTGGGCAATGCCTTAACAGATTAGTCCTTCATCAGACCACAGTCAGCTATAGAGTTCTGCAGGGATGGGTACTTGGACCAGTACTGTTTACATTATACATGCTGCCGTTGGGAGACATTATGAGGAAGCATTCGATTAATTTTCATTGTTACGCTGACAACACTCAATTATATTTATCCATCAATCCAGATGATCCCAGCCATTTGGGTTCACTCCAGGAGTGTCTTAAGGATATTAAAACCTGGATGAACTACAACTTTTTATTGCTGAATACCGATAAAACTGAAGTCATTGTTCTTGGCCCCAAACATGCTAGAAGTACTCCTTGTTGTAAGCTGACAACACTAGATGGCATTGCACTGGCTTCTATGTTTTTTTCTGTTAGGAATCTTGGAGTTGTCTTTGACCAAGATATGTCTTTTAACTCTCATATACAGCAAACCATTAAGACCGCCTTCTTCCATCTGCGTAATATTTCTAAAATCAGGTCCATCCTGTCTCAAAGATGCAGAGAAACTTGTCCGCGCCTTTATCACCTCTAGGCTAGACTACTGTAATTCACTTTTATCAGGTTGTCCTAATACTGTAAGTCTATAAAGTTTCTGCAACTCATTCAGAATGCAGCTGCACGTATCCTGATGAGAACAGGGAGAAGAGATCACACTACCCCAGTTTTAGCTTCTTTACATTGGCTCCCAAGAAAATACAGAATTGAATTCAAGATATTACTCCAAACTTATAAAGCCCTTAATGGTATGGCTCCTTCTTACCTGCAAGAACTCATACCTCCCTATCATCCAACCAGAGCGCTGCGCTCCCAAAAATCCAAACTACTGGTGGTCCCCAAGGTCTCCAGAAGTAGATTGGGAGGTAGAGCTTTCAGTTATCACGCTCCCCTCCTGTGGAACCATCTTCCCAGTTCAGTTCGGGAGGCAGACACTCTCTTTATTCAAGAGTAAGTGGAAATCTTTTCTCTTTGATAAGGTCTATAGTTAAAAATGTTGCCGCTGCCAAGCCTTCACTCACACGTGGAGCCTAACCCAGCTTGATACTGGAATGTCTGGCTGTGAATGTTAATGTTGAATTGTATTTGTTACATTTGTTTTGAATGTAGCTACTGCCAGGCCTCCTACTTTTTACCTCTTTTTTTCCAACCCAGCCGGTCGAGGTGGATGGCCATCCTCTATGAGCTATGGTTCCGCCCGAGGTTTCTGCCCGTTAAAGGGAAGTTTTTCCTCGTCTGTGTCGCTGCAGTGCTTGCTCTTAGGGGTCTCTGCTGGGTTCTAAAAATTTGAGAGCGTGGCCTAAACCCACTTTTTTTTGTAAAGTGCCTTGAGATAACCTGTGTTGTGAGTTGGTGCTATATAAATAAAATTGGACTGAAATTGAATTATGAAAAGTGAACCAGATAAATGGCATTCCCCTTTGGTTAGACAGCTCTTTTTGTATATTTAGTTGTTTGGTTTTTAATATTGTGGCTGTCACCAATAACTACATTGCAACATCCCCATTTCTACATAATAAATAACTTACTAAATTATAAAACCTTTGTAACAGTTATAATTAAAACTTTTACAAAGACTGCAAATGAAGAGCTGCAGGTCTGTCGTGAAGCCACATAATGTTTTACATAATTTTAATGTCACAAACTTGGCTGGTGCTATCACCTCTAAATGCATATCAGCAACCATGTCATAAAATGTATATAAAATGGACAGATGTGCCTCTTATGCATTATCTGCCTAAAACCCTCTGTGTCATCACTGTAAACAGTTTAAATGTAACTGCAGACAGCTCCACTTAAATACTGGACAGGCTTGAGTAAATAATAATATAAAGACCGATTATACAGATCGCTACATTGAATTTTTATTAAATTAAAAAGTTGTTATAAAATATAAGACAACTACCTTAAGGTTTTTTCAAACATTTAACAAAAAATTGCAATTATGTATGTAAACAGTAGCTTTTAGACACCATCTCTCCTGAAAAGTACAAAATTAAAGGCTGAGCTTTCAGTTATCAGGCTCCCCTCCTATGGAACCAGTTGCCAATTCTGGATTTGAGAAAGAATGAATCTGTATTTAAGAATAGGCTTAATACTTTCCTTTTTGACAAAGCCTATAGCTGGAGTTGGATCAGGTGAACCTTCCCTTAGTTATGCTGCGAATAAGTTAAGAGCCAGGGGACTTCCCTTGATGCACTGGGCTTCACTCCTTTCTTCACTCTCAGTGTAATATTTTTGCTGGTCATCAACATCTGTTTGTTCTCTATCATAGATTGAGTCCCCGTCATGCTGTTTGTTCTCTACATGTCTGTTCTTTTCTTCTTCTTCTCTATCCTCTCAACCCCCAGCCAGTTGCAGCAGATGACTGCCCCTCTCTGAGCCTGGTTCTGCTTGCTTCCCTCATGCTCCAAGGGAGATTTTCCTTTCCACCATCGCTAAGTGCTTGCTCACAGGGGATCACCTGATTGCTGGGGTCTTTCTGCAATTGTGGGGTTTTCCCCTACAGTTTGAAAGTGCTATGAGACGACTGTTGTTGTGAAATGGCGCTATATACTGTAAATAAAGTTGAATTAACCTTCAAATATATCTTGTATGTGTAATGTATAATCTATAATGTATATTATAATACTGTGATGTCAAGGCAACCGTGCTAATAATACAGTGGGGTAAAAAAGTATTAAGTCAGCCACCAATTGTGCAAGTTTTCCCACTTAAAAGATGGGAGAGGTCTCCAATTTTCATCATAGGTATACCTCAACTATGAGAGACAAAATGAGAAAAAAAAATCCAGAAAATCACATTGAAGGATTTTTAATGAATTAATTGGTAAATTCCTCAGTAAAATAAGTATTTGGTCAATAACAAAAGTTCATCTCAATACTTTGTTATATACCCTTTGTTGGCAATGACAGAGGTCAAACGTTTTCTGTAAGTCTTCACAAGGTTTTCACACACTGTTGCTGGTATTTTGGCCCATTCCTCCATGCAGATCTCCTCTAGAGCAGTGATGTTTTGGGGCTGTCGCTGAGCAACACGGACTTTCAACTCCCTCCAAAGATTTTCTATGGGGTTGAGATCTGGAGACTGGCTAGGCCACTCCAGGACCTTGAAATGCTTCTTATGAAGCCACTCCGTCGTTGCCCGGGTGGTGTGTTTGGGATCACGGTCATGCTGAAAGACCCAGCCACGTTTCATCTTCAATGCCCTTGCTGATGGAAGGAGGTTTTCACTCAAAATCTCACGATACATGGCCCCATTCATTCTTTCCTTTACACGGATCAGTCGTCCTGGTCCCTTTGCAGAAAAACAGCCCCAAAGTATGATGTTTCCACCCCCATGCTTCACAGTAGGTATGATGTTCTTTCTCCTCCAAACACGACAAGTTGAGTTTTTACCAAAAAGTTCTATTTTGGTTTCATCTGACCATATGACATTCTCCCAATCCTCTTCTGGATCATCCAGATGCTCTCTAGCAAACTTCAGATGGGCCTGGACATGTACTGGCTTAAGCAGGGGGACACATCTGGCACTGCAGGACTTGAGTCCCTGGCGGCGTAGTGTGTTACTGATGGTAGCCTTTGTTACTTTGGTCCCAGCTCTCTGCAGGTCATTCACTAGGTTCCCCCGTGTGGTTCTGGGATTTTTGCTCACCGTTCTCGTGATCATTTTGACCCCACGGGGTGAGATCTTGCGTGGAGCCCCAGATCGAGGGAGATTATCAGTGGTCTTGTCTGTCTTCCATTTTCTAATAATTGCTCCCACAGTTGATTTCTTCACACCAAGCTGCTTACCTATTGCAGATTCAGTCTTCCCAGCCTGGTGCGGGTCTACAATTTTGTTTCTGGTGTCCTTTGACAGCTCTTTGGTCTTGGCCATAGTGGAGTTTGGAGTCTGACTGTTTGAGGTTGTGGACAGGTGTCTTTTATACTGATAACGAGTTCAAACAGGTACCATTAATACAGGTAACGATTGGAGGACAGAGAAGCCTCTTAAAGAAGAAGTTACAGGTCTGTGAGAGCCAGAAATCTTGCTTGTTTGTAGGTGACCAAATACTTATTTTCCACCATAATTTGCAAATAAATTCTTTAAAAATTAGACAATGTGATTTTCTGGATTATTTTTCCCCTCATTTTGTCTCTCATAGTTGAGGTATACCTATGATGAAAATTGGAGACCTCTCTCATCTTTTAAGTGGGAGAACTTGCACAATTGGTGGCTTACTAAATACTTTTTTGCCCCACTGTAATAGGTTAGAGTGCTCATTGCTAGCCACCAGGCTAGTTTTAGGTGGCCAAGCATGGATGCCATATTGGTGCTGATAAGAAACACAAACAAGCTACTGAGCCACATTGGCATGTACTACATTTTCTTCATTTTGGCTGAAGAAGTTGAAAATTACATGAAATGAACAGCATCCATTGTCATGTACAATGCCTGATCATGGTAGAAAATTAAAAGTAAAAAATGTTAATTTATATTAATAACAATGAGAAATACAATACTACTTATAATAATGCTAATAGTTAATATACTAATATTAATAAATACTACCAATAATAACAACAACTAGTACTACTACTGATTATGATGATGATAATAACAAATAATATAGCAACTTTTCAAAATTGTCTCCTGCATATGTAAGTGATTATTTTTTGCTTCTGCTGCCTTCTCATTCTTCTTTGGGGCGGCTGTGGTGCAGGTGTAGTGTAACCGACTACTAATTGGAGGGTCAGGGGTTCAATTCCTGCTCTGTCTGCAGTCTGTATGTTGAAGTGTCCTTGAGCAAGACAATGAACCCCCAGCTGCTCCTGGTGGGTCAGGCCAGTGCCGGTGCATGGCCCCTCCACCACGATAAGGTGGCGATCCATGGAGGGGGAACTGCTAACACTTTGGTGCTTAAAAAAGGCTGTGAGCCAATCAGTGAGTTTGGCTCAGTCAGCAGCAGACAGCACTGACTATGATCTGTTTATGGAAGGAACACAGGAAGGAGGGAGCCAACCTGCAGTGGGAGAGCAGGAAGGAAAAAGCTGACGGGACAGGATAGACGGAAGGAATGTGGAGGAGACGGGGGACGGGGACACATTTCTATAAACACCATTTCCTACCAGGATGTGATAGGAGGACAGGTTAAAGGACTAAAAGACTATACTGCACTAAGCAACGGAGTAAAATGTTCCACAGGCTGACTATGAATTTCTTCTCAGATCTGAAATCTAGTTTTTGATGCTTGATCAAAAATAATGGGTTTAAATCTACATTCAAAAATATATATTTCATTACAGCTAAGAGAACTCTATTCTTCATTCCCAGTGAGTTTACAAGACTGAATTTACAGTATGCATTAGCATTTTCCTACTTTTAAAGGTCTGAAAGCATACTTAAAGGTCCCATATTCTGTGTTTTCCAGAGATTAGTTTTAAATCTTCAGGGACATACTGTAGGTATATATAGTTCTGAAGACCAAATGCCAGTTTCCTGTTTTCTTATAGCTATCAAAAGGGCTGCCTCTTAAGTTTTTTTCTGAAACAGTCAGTGTCTAGTCTGTTCACCAATAATAAATCCCCTGATCTGACTGGGTAAAGGCTTATTTTATGAGACACTACAAGCCAATCACAAGCAACAAGACACTGCCTACAGTAAAGGGAGAGTTTAACAGCCAAAAGGGATGTGTGTGGAGTGTGTGTGTGTGTGGGGGGGGGGGGGGGGGGACTGAAGGTAGTACATGTTCAATTATGACAAAAAAAAAAAAAAAAACCCAGGTAGCACAACCTGCTTGTTTCTTAGGGTTTAACTAAATAATGGCAATGTACTTTTCTCTGCCAAGTCAGAGAATTAATGTTTTGATGGACTTTTATAAGGTTAAAACACCATTTTGCACACTATGGGCCCTTTAAAGAACTGAGAGATTAAAACAGACACATACTTTTACTGCATGGACATTTTTTTCTGATTTCTGCCTTTAAATCAGTTGCAAAAAAGTAAACCATTATCTCTAATGGGTAAAACAAAGTGTGGTTAATGGGGGCTCTGTGCCTGGAAATGTGTAAAGACTTGGTTCTGTCCACTGGTCATCTTGCTGTGCCAAAATCAGCAGAGTAGGAATCTGGAAACAAAGATGGCCAACATTGTAAATCTCAGTTTCATTTCTAGAGCTCAACCTATACAAACATGCCAGGCAGTTCTGAACCTGCCATGAAGGGAGTTGGGCCCAGTATAGGAGAAGCCGTGGATGGTGTCCACCACGGGTCAACCCCACCCACCACCACTCCACAGCCAGGGGAGAAGTGTGTGGTGAGTGACCAGTTTTCATTTTCTTTTTCTTTTTTTTTTCTGGTGAAAACAGGTTGTGTCCATTTTGGTTAAATCCATCAGCAACTACTAATGATGTTGTGCAGCCATGAAGGGGTGTCCCAGTTCACAGGGGTTGGCAAATGAGAATTGGGATGGATCCAAATCTACCTGGACTTCACTCTCATGTTGCAAATATTTTCTTTATCATTTTACAGTATTTACTGCTCTTCATAAATAATTAAACAGACCGTGTTTCTCTTGCTATTTTTTTTAATCTGCATATAAGGGTAATTTACATTGAAAAAGGTTGTAAATTTAGTTCAAGTAAAGGCCATAGTCCCATTTGATCACATTAAACATAACTGTCTAACCACAAAATTATGGCTAGTGAAAAGGCTGGGTGGCTAGTAACTTTGGAAAATCCCTAGCCACAGTGACTAGTGAGCAAAAAAGTTAATGTGAACCCCTGGTGACAGTGGAGCACAATCTGGATATATCCAGCATTTGTTTCTTTTTTATTTATGTTTTTTTAAAAATCACTCTTATTTCAAACCATTCTGATTAGAGCTTATCTCTGGAACATTTTCGTTTCATGTTTATCCGTTGACGAAAACTGTTGATACATTTAGTCACAATTTTGGCTTCATGAATCACTTTTTAACGTCTTGTTTTCAAGAGAAAAAATGTCATTGACGAAGACTGATTAAAATTATTAGTCAACACTACAGCAGACAACTGTGTGTGCCATATTTACACAAATATCACTGCGGGTGAGAGTAAGAGGTTTCTTAAGAACATTTTTTCAGTCACTCCCTCAGAGCCTGCAGCAGCTCTGTCTGTCCCCTGGCTGCTGTGGAGAACAGCCTGTCCTGGTTCAGCAAGGAGCAATCTAAGCATCCCGGTTCACCTCATATTAACTTGTCCTCTGCTCCTCTTTTTTTCGGTGGCAGCCCCCTCCAAAATGAAGCATATTCTGCTTTGTGTGGTGCTAAAGGCATCACAGAAACAAAGGTGCAGCCTGTGCACACAAACACACAGTGCACTGTTGATATGAAAAAAATGTTGGGTGCATTTTGGTGTCCTTTCTGTTGTAACAGAGGACAAAGAGCAGTAAGCATTGACTGATATAGATCGGTGCATTCCACCTGTGACCTGCGCTGAGTTTGACACAAGGCAACAAAAAGAGACTTGTAAAAATGCCGGTGACTCAATAGCTGCCTTGATCACCAGCTTCCAGGCTGACCGGTGCATCTGCGTGACATCAGCAATGTGAGGACATGAAACTTAATATTCCGGAGAAATGTGCCGTTATCTGCGGGAGACGAGACCCGCTAAAAGGCTGTGGAGGATTGTTGAGGTGTGACTTTATGCTAATGGCACTTGTGACTGCCTCTCATCGCACCAGTGCTACTTCAGTTCATTCATTTCTTACATAGACCAAATTTCATGGCGCATGTGTGACATACTGTATGTCGCACTGTACTGTCCTGATATGGCAACTTTTCTTCCAAGGTGTCAATTAACTTTTTTGTAATGTTATGCAAACATTCAACAAGAATTATGTGAATATTTTGGTCAAAAAATATTTTCTGCCCTTGGTGATGTAAAAAAAAAATCAAAACTTTTTTTTGAAATGAAATACGTTCAATGGTAGAACTGTGTCATACTTGGCTCCTCCGGGGCAGAGAGACAGACCCACGCGCTGGACTGCAGTAGTGACATTTATTCAAAACAACAGAGCCGGAATCGCTCTGCAAGGGCTGAGGAAAAGACTGGAAAGGATCAAACAATAAGTCGTTCAGTTATCCAGTCAGTCATTCAATCAAGACTGCCGTGACGAGAAAGTGAGCTAGCAGTGCTTAAATACATGAAAACAAATGAGCAGCAGGTGCGGGCAGCTGAGCGAGCAGGTCACCTAATTATTCAACCACTCACAGCTGAGATGGCAGGGGAACAGAGTGAGCAGCTGGTGGGAGTGTCTGGGAGGGAAGAAGGGCGCTCCTGTCACAAAACCAAAAATAAACACAAACAGGCAAAATAATCATAACAGACATAAAATCCTCAGACATAAATGAGAGTCTGAGCTCTGTGACAACACTGAGCTCAGACTCATGACAAACTGGGAGGTAAATATACAGCAAAAGCAACATTATTTTATTTCACTTTACTATAACTATTTATACATTCATTGACTAAATATTCATGTTCACAACTGATAAGTAACAGACATTTTCATGAATTAATATCTTTTTATATTTTCAGGTGAAGATGCATCAGGATGACCAAATTGCACAGTCAGCTTATTCAAATGATCTGTTCTTGTTATGCGAATACATGATTTTTTTAACCCTTCCATTGCCTTCCTTCTCTATTCACCCATAATAGTGATATAACATATCTATAAACCCAATTTCACACATACGAGCAGGCCAGGCGATGAATAACTACCTTGTGATATTGCATAGCAGATATAAATGACATGTGGAATCATGCAAAATAGTTCTTTCAAGCATATTGTATTCTCCATAGCCCCCACTGAATATCTAAATACCATTAATATGATTTATGTGCAGCAGCTGTCATGACCCATTGTAATAGGAATATTACAATTCATTATGACTAGAAACCGCAGCCCTCAAAACTCTAATGTATTCTCCGTAGCCTGTATAAGAAACTGGTTCCAACAATTACTATACAGGTAACTTGACTGACCTGTTCACCACCTATTACCCAAATTTATAGCTTAACTGTGGATTAAACTCAGTATGATGCTTAAAAGGGCTGTTTTGTTTTGTTTTTTAACTCCTGTTCACATTCAAATCATGTTGTGATACTGATGTATTCTCCATAGCCCTGTATTTTTATGTGTTGGGGTGCCAACATTTACTGTAATGCCATAACCTGAATACTATGAGGATACTGTCACGATCTGAGCGTGGGGGGATTTCACCAGGTTCAGTCTTTTTGCTTTTTTCATATTTGTACAGTGTTGTCGTTTTGAGTTGCTATTCCTGTTATTTTATCCTTGGTTGATTTGTCACTTATTCTGTATTGTTTCTTAGTATGACTTATTTTCCTGTTTACGTTCATTATAGTTTGTAACTACATTTTTGAGGTTATTTGTCTTTATTTTTGCCATCTCATTATATTTTTATTCTGTTGTGTTCTCCTTCTGGCTTGACAGCTGTCAGTGGCATTTACGGGTTTTTTCCCTGCGTGGGCATGGCCCCTGTCAGCTGTCAGCTCGGGTCACTCTGCTCTTATTGCTTCCAGCTGGTCCAAATTATTAATCCTTGTTACCTTCTGCCCGCTCATGTGACCAACACCTGTTTCATTTGTTTCTGGGCCTATTTAAGGGCTGCTATATTCATTTCTGATTGCTGCAGTCTTGGGTTTCTGTTCTTTCATCTCCACCATAGCCCAGCTCTGGCTCTGGTGCACTTTATTCGTAAGTTTGCTCGTTTGTTTGCATTTTGTGTTAGAGCTCTGTTTGGGACTTTGTGTTTGTTGCATTCAATAAATCTCACAAACTGCAGTCCAGCACGTGGGTCTCTCCTCTCTGCCCCGAGGGGCAATTCATGACAGATACTTCATGAAATGTTCACATCAAATTGCCAAAACATTATAGGTTTCAAAGCAAACTTGATTTTGTTTCTATCTTTAGTTTGATTTTTTTTTTTTTTAAACCTTTTTGGAACGCAAACTGACATCTTGAAAGAAAAACTGCCCACAGCTTACTTATATGATTACAGTAAATACAACGGACAAATGTTTGTGTGTCCTGTTATCACAACGCTGCAGGTGCTGTCAACCATTATAATTACCTACAGAATACAGTGCCTTCATTTCCCATGAAAATGTTAGCCATGTCCAAGGCTGCCTTAATGAACGGGCTTGGCTGGGCTGAAGCCCAGGGGCCTATGAAGATCAGGGGCCTATCATGAGCCAATAAAAAAAGATCACATTGTTGTTAATTGGTCCAATTCTATGTCCATCACTTGATATTTGTGTGTGGCTGGCTGCTGATTGGTCTGATTTGCATGTGGCCCACGTGGGTACCATGCAACAATAGCCCATCAGAGGAACGTTCCTGTTTTGACATGTGACTATGCAAGCACCAGTGAGAGGTGTTTTTTTTTTTTTTTAGGACCAGTGAGAGGTGAAAAGTAATTAGTTTGGTCAAAATGTCTGGAAAAAAGTTTGCGAGTGGCGTTCATAAAATTATTGAGAGAAAAAGAGCTTAGGGAAAATGAATTGCTCAAAAAAAAAAAATCCCAAAGAATAAAGGATTTTTCTAAGCTGGAGCAAGAAGTGGAGGCGGGGCTGCTAATTACTGCACTGAGCAGACAGGTGGGCCATTAAAACACTCACCTGGAGGAAAAGACCAGCAGATCCTGCCAAAAGAGAGCAGGCCAGTGGAGAAGGCAAGCTGAGAGATGGAGACCAGCACAAGAAAACCAGGTCTGATGTAAGGTCATCACCGCTTACATCAGACAACTGTGCGTGGGACAGTAGACTCAGAGCTTGGTAAAAAGTAGACTGGATCAAGCATGCTGCTTAAACAGACTGTGTAACCTCACATTGATGTCCATAGAGTATGACGTTATTCGTGAGCAGGACTTAAAGGACATAATGAAGGATTTTTCATAAAAGAAGGCCAGAAGAAAGCACTTTACAAAAAAGGTAAGACATGCTATTTGTAGCTTTCCAGTCACCTGTGCAGGTTTTTAATTACCTCCACCAAGGAGGTAATGAGATCGGGGTGTTTTTTTTGTTTGTTTTTCTGTTTATTAGGAAGATTACACAAAAAATACTAAATGGATTTTGATGAGATTTTCACCAGAGGTAGCCCTTGGGCCAAGGATGAACCCATTACATTTCGGTGATGCATTTGAGAATGCATACCTCCACCAAACACCTTGTTTGTATTTGTGCAGCAGGATTACACAAAAACTACTGGATGGATTTGTATGAAATTTTCACCAGAGGTGGTCCTTGGGCTAGAGAGGAACCCATTACATTTTGGTGATGATTGGAGAATGCATACCTCTGCCAAGGCTCTTCTCACAGTGTGTTAGCAAGAATCCTCCAAAACTGCTGGATAGACTTTGATGCAATTTTCACCAGAACTGGCTCGTGGCCTACACATGAACCCATAACATTTTAGAGGTCATCCATGAGGGACGGAAAGAGCCCTGGCGGAGGTATGCGCTTTCTAAGTGCTTTTCTAGTTGCTGCTGTTGTGCATTATTTGAATCAGGAACACCTGACTGATATAACTTTGTGTTCTGCCGTCATCATTAGACTGTAATTGTTGATGAGTGTCATCCTCTGATACCTGGGGCCTTATGTACAAAGACTTGCATGGATTTCCTACCGAAAGATGACATACGTTTAAATCAAGAAAACGGCTTAAGCAAAAAAAATACAGATGTATGAAACCGTCCGTACGCAGGAATCCAAGCATATTTCCTTTGTACATTCCGATTTGCTTGAAATTGAACGCACGTGAGGAAATACCGGACTCTTCCCTTGACACGCCTCCATTTGAATATGCAATTAGATGCAAACAGGTATGCAAATAGATATACAAGCACTGCACATTTGATTCTCCTGTATCCACGATCAAAAATAATGGATTTAATGGAATTTCATGGAATGTGAGTTAGAGGTGCTTCTGAATGAGGTAGAAGCACGTAAAAACATTTTGTTTGGCACACTGTCCTCCAGCATTGGCGCCGGATATAGGTAATTCAATAGCCTGCTCACAGCCTTAGAAGATTAGTTTATTGTTTCCTTTATTCAGACAAGGATAAGAAGGAGATGTTTTTAACTTTGACATGTATAGACCGGCGTCTGCAGTAATCCTCAGAAGCGTCAGCTGATCACTGTGATTGGCACCATGTATAGCTCAGTGGTTAAATTGACAGATTTCAAAGCAAAAGGTTGCAGGTATGAGATCAGCTACGATCTCTATTAGGGACTCCAATGGAAATAAGTGTGTGCACTTTCTTGTGTCATCGCATTGTTTTCAAATGTACAGTGGGGCAAAAAAGTATTTAGTCAGCCAGCAATTGCGCAAGTTCTCCCACTTAAAAGATGAGAGAGGTCTCCAATTTTCATCATAGGTATACCTCAACTATGAGGGACAAAATGAGAAAAAAAAATCCAGAAAATCACATTGAAGGATTTTTAATGAATTAACTGGTAAATTCCTCAGTAAAATAAGTATTTGGTCACCTACAAACAAGCAAGATTTCTGGCTCTCACAGACCTGTAACTTCTTCTTTAAGAGGCTCCTTTGTCCTCCACTCGTTACCTGTATTAATGGCACCTGTTTGAACTCATTATCAGTATAAAAGACACCTGTCCACAACCTCAAACAGTCAGACTCCAAACTCCACTATGGCCAAGACCAAAGAGCTGTCAAAGGACACCAGAAACAAAATTGTACACCTGCACCAGGCTGGGAAGACTGAATCTGCAATAGGTAAGCAGCTTGGTGTGAAGAAATCAACTGTGGGAGCAATTATTAGAAAATGGAAGACAGACAAGACCACTGATAATCTCCCTCCATCTGGGGCTCCACGCAAGATCTCACCCCGTCGGGTCAAAATGATCACGAGAACGGTGAGCAAAAATCCCAGAACCACATGGGGGGACCTAGTGAATGACCTGCAGAGAGCTGGGGCCAAAGTAACAAAGGCTACATCAGAAACACACTACGCCGCCAGGGACTCAAATCCTGCAGTGCCAGACGTGTCCCCCTGCTTAAGCCAGTACATGTCCAGGCCCGTCTGAAGTTTGCTAGAGAGCATTTGGATGATCCAGAAGAGGATTGGGAGAATGTCATATGGTCAGATGAAACCAAAATAGAACTTTTTGGTAAAAACTCAACTTGTCGTGTTTGGAGGAGAAAGAACACCATACCTACTGTGAAGCATTGGAGTTATTATTTAGCGAATGCAAAGTCCTTAAGCCAAGCAGTTGCCTCCTGGTTTGCTGTATGGAGGGTGTGTAATCCTCCTTCCAGTCTTTGGAGCGGGCAAGCCTCTATGATGTGTTCCATTGTTTGCTCCTCTCCACATGCGCACAGTGGGCTAGGGCTACTGCCCCATCTGTAAAGGCTGGCCAAGCAGGGGCCATGTCCAGTCCTGAAGCGATTGAGTGTAGACCACTGTCTCCTTGGGAGGTTGGTGCCCGGGACCTGTTGGTTGGGGTTTATCACCAGCTGTTTGTTTGGGACCTCCTTGGTCTCCCATTCCTCTTGCCAAGCTGTCTGGATGGTAAAGTCAGCTGGGGGAGGGTTTTTCCAAATCGGCCGTCTGGATGAAAGTCGGGCAGTGGGTGGAGTGTAGATATCTGCATGGATTGGTAAGTGAGGAGAATCTTTAACTTTTTGGAGCATCCTTTGAGTTAATGCTGCTCGCCGGATGTGTGGAGGGGCTATGTTTGACAGTACAGAGAGCCAGGGGAGTGGTGTTGAGCGGATTGTTCCAGTTATAGTTCTCATGGTTGTGTTGAGCTGGGTGTCTACATGGTGTGTGTAAGATGACCTGGACCAGACAGGGGCACAATATTCTGCTACAGAGTATGAAAGGGCCAGTGCTGAGGTGCGCAGGGTGGAGACTGCCGCCCCCCATTTTGCACCAGCGAGCTTGCAGAGCAGGTTGTTTCGTACCTTCACCTTAGCAGCCGTCCCCTTTAGATGTTCCTTGAAGGATAAGGTCCTATCAAGGGTCACTCCAAGATAAGTTGGATTTGGGGCATGCTTGGAGTGGAGCATTGGAGTGGAAACATCATACTTTGGGGCTGTTTTTCTGCAAAGGGACCAGGACAACTGATCCGTGTAAAGGAAAGAATGAATGGGGCCATGTATCGTGAGATTTTGAGTGAAAACCTCCTTCCACCAGCAAGGGCATTGAAGATGAAACGTGGCTGGGTCTTTCAGCATGACAATGATTCCAAACACACCGCCCGGGCAACGAAGGAGTGGCTTCGTAAGAAGCATTTCAAGGTCCTGGAGTGGCCTAGCCAGTCTCCAGATCTCAACCCCATAGAAAATCTTTGGAGGGAGTTGAAAGTCTGTGTTGCCCAGCGACAGCCCCAAAACATCACTGCTCTAGAGGAGATCTGCATGGAGGAATGGGCCAAAATACCAGCAACAGTGTGTGAAAACCTTGTGAAAACTTACAGAAAACGTTTGATCTCTGTCATTGCCAACAAAGGGTATAAAACAAAGTATTGAGATGAACTTTTGTTATTGACCAAATACTTATTTTACCAAGGAATTTACCAATTAATTCATTAAAAATCCTTCAATGTGATTTTCTGAATTTTTTTTTTTCTTATTTTGTCTCTCATAGTTGAGGTATACCTATGATGAAAATTGGAGACCTCTCTCATCTTTTAAGTGGGAGAACTTGCACAATTGGTGGCTGACTACATACTTTTTTACCCCACTGTATGTATGTTGTATCTTTTATACAATGTTATTTTAAACGATGAATAAATCAATCAATTTGTGACCAGCCAGGAGGATCAGTTGGTTGAATTAAAGGAAAACAGTCACGAAAAAGAAGACAATATGAACCTATTTAGTGGGTAGCCACGGTCGCCCGTCAGTTGAAAGCGGATCATATTAGACTCAACAAGTACATATTTTATGTCCAAAATGCAAATCTCATCCTTTATAGTCATATACAACTTACACGGATTACACACATTACTAAATGAATGAAGTGCGCCGGGGAACGGGTGACAATGTTGCATTTTAAACTTTACGCATGTGTTTACTGACATAACTACTGTACACACACAGGCAATTGGGGCTTGGTAGAATGCTGTGAAACTGTAGTTTAATCAGGAAAAAAGTAAGTCACTTACTCAAACCACGGAGTTGCAATGAAGCCTTTGAAGACAGGGTGATATTTATGGGGCGCACAGGCACGTTGTGCATGAGGTGGGTTATTATTAGGAGAATTACATGAAATTGATTTTGATTTGATTTTGTATACTTTATTGATCCCCAGAGGGAGAAATCGAGGGCATCCACCTGGATGGATGAAGCAGCCACGGTATGGCGCTATCCCTTTACCATTCGCACACACATTCACACCTAGGGCCCCTTTTAGACTTTCCACCAAGAAGCCATCCATCCACAGTGCCAACTTTTAGTTTGTTCCCAACAATGCTGTTCATTAGAATCATTGGGAAAACCGGCTCTCGCTGCAAATTGCGCTTTGATGTTGGCCTGTTCAACTACATTGTATGGGAATATGATGTACCTGGGTGAGAGCTGGGTAATGCCATTCCACACAGCTAGCATAGCTCGGCTCAGGATTGACTGGGAATTTCCCGATGGGTCTGCCAGCTCCCTCTGAAATGCCCGTTTCCAGAAAACCCAAAGTTGTCAGCACCTGCACTGGGACGGGCAGCGCACAGCTTCTTGTCGTGTCACGCTCCAAGAGCGGCCATAGCTCTGAACTCAGTTCCACAAGAACTGCCCGTGGAAGCCTAAACCGGTTGACAAGCCAGTCATCATCCTGAGCCAGAAAGTCTTCTGTCTCTAAATACCCTTTCTCTTCTCACTGCACGATTTGCAATATCCTCTAATCCTCTGTTGTTAGAGGCATTTTCTGCACTTCTTTGCACTTGCTTTTATATCCGCTCATCTAACTGCACACACTTGGACGTTTGTTCACCATGTGTCTCTGGTGTGTACAATAATTTTCACGTCATTATCAGTCCCCCAACATCACCTCTAAGTGTCGCCAACGGACCAATATCAGTAGAAACGTATGTATGCCAGCCATGAAGTTGGCGTGGGGCCGCACATATTTCCACGGTCATTTCATTCTTGATACATCTGAAATTTTCCGTGGAAAAGGACGTACACCATATTTTCGTGCATAAGTACCCTTTGTACAAGAGGCCCCTGGTGTTGTTTAGGCCATGGTGCTGTGTGTGTCAGATATTTTTTTCTAATTTTAACTAAAATTATCTATTGCCAGAATTTTTTGCTTATTTTAAGTGAAATTATCTGCCAACACAGCAAGGAAATTTGACTTATCAAATTGCTTAAAATAAGTTAAAACTATCTGAAAGCATGTACATTTTTCTTACACAAACTGCACAGCAAGAATAAATATCTTGTCAGACAAAAAGACAAGCATAAACAGCCTTAATTTATTTCATTTTACTTATATTTGACTTTTTGCAGCATAGTTGTGTTTTCTAGCTCCCAGTTGCATTATTTCTTAAAGAGAAACAAAAATGAGGCCATAGTGGCTCAGTAGGTAGAGCAGGTCACCCAATAAACTGAAGGTTAGCAGTTTGAATCCCGCTCCCCCCACCTTGCTGTTGTGTCCTTGGGCAAGACACTTTACCTACCTTGCCGCCAGTGTGTTTATGGTTCATGACACTGATGTATGAATGTGAATAAATGTTCAGTTGGTGTGGATTGGCAGCCACATTTTTGTCAGTCTGCCCCAGGGCAGTGGTGGCCACAGAAGTAGCTTACCACTATCATTGTCTGTGGAGTGAATGAATAATGGACTCATTATATAGTTTTGGGTGTCATGAAAAGTGCTATATACAGTGGTGTGAAAAAGTGTTTATCCCCTTCCTGATTTCTCATTTTTTGTATGTTTGTCACACTTAAATGTTTCAGATCATCAAACAAATTTAAATATTAGACAAAGATAACGCAAGTAAACACAAAATGCAGTTTTTAAATGAAGGTGTTTATTATTAAGGGTAGAAAAACTCCAAACCTACATGGCCCTGTGCGAAAAAGTGATCCCCCTGTTAAAACATAAATTAACTGTGGTTTATCACATCTTTGGAAAGCTGAGTTCAATTTCTCTAGACACACCCAGGCCTGATTACTGCCACACCCGTTCCCAATCAAGAAATCACTTAAATAGGACCTACTTGACGAAGTGAAATAGACCAAAAGACCCTCAAAAGCTAGACATCATGTTGCGATCCAAAGAAATTCAGGAACAAATGAGAAACAAAGTAACTGAGATCCATCAGTCTGGAAAAGGTTATAAAGCCATTTCTAAAGCTTTGGGACTCCAGCGAACCACAGTGAGAGCCATTATCCACAAATGGTGAAAACATGGAACAGTGGTGAACCTTCCCAGGAGTGGCCGGCCGACCAAAATTACCCCAAGAGCACAGCAACGACTCATCCAAGAGGTCACAAAAGACCCCACAACAACATCCAAAGAACTGCAGGCTTCACTTGCCTCAGTTAAGGTCAGTGTTCATGACTCCACCATAAGAGAGACTGGGAAAAAATGGCCTGCATGGCAGAGTTCCAAGACGAAAACCACTGCTGAGCAAAAGAACATAAAGGCTTGTCTCAGTTTTGCCAGAAAACTTCTTGATGATCCCCAAGACTTTTGGGAAAATACTGTGTGGACTGACAAGACAAAAGTTGAACTTTTTGGAAGGTGTGTGTCCCATTACATCTGGCGTAAAAGTAACAGCATTTCAGAAAAGGAACATCATACCAACAGTAAAATATGGTGGTGGTAGTGTGATGGTCTGAGGCTGTTTCGCTGCTTCTGGACCTGGAAGACTTGCTGTGGTAAATGGAACCATGAATTCTGCCGTCTACCAAAAAATCCTGAAGGAGAACGTCTGGCCATCTGCTCGTGACCTCAAACAGAAGCGCACTTGGGTTCTGCAGCAGGACAATGATCCAAAACACACCAGCAAGTCCACCTCTGAATGGCTTAAGAAAAACAAAATGAAGATTTTGCAGTGGCCTAAACAAAGTCCTGACCTGAATCCGATCAAGATGCTGTGGCATGACCTGAAAAAGGCGGTTGATGCTCAAAAACCCTCCAATGTGGCTGAATTACAACAATTCTGCAAAGATAAGTGGGCCAAAATTCCTCCACAGCGTTGGAAAAGACTCATTGCCGGTTATCGCAAACGCTTGATTGCAGTTGTTGGTGCTAAGGGTGGCCCAACCAGTTATTAGGTTTAGGGGGCAATCACTTTTTCACACAGGGCCATGTAGGTTTGGATTTTTTTCCCTTATTAATAAACACCTTCATTTAAAAACTGCATTTTGTGTTTACTTGTGTTATCTTTGTCTAATATTTAAATTTGTTTGATGAGCTAAAACATTTAAGTGTGACAAACATACAAAAAAATGAGAAATCAGGAAGGGGGTAAACACTTCTTCACACCACTGTAAATACAATCCATTATTAAAAACATAGCCATTACACATTTTTAAACCGAGATTCTGTTGGGGGCGGGGCAACAAAACCTCTCAGCCCAAGGGCCTAATGGCAAGTTAAGGCGGCCCTGGCCATGTCCTATCTCGTGTTTATAGTATACAGTATATCTGTTACCAGCCACTGCAGTCTTATCATCCAGCTGCTCAGATGTAAATATTGTGATTATTTGAGTTTAAGCAAAGCAAACAATCTACAATTCAAAGTGGAGCAAATTTAGAGAAAATGTCAGAAAATCATAAGCCCCTAAAATATGAACATCTTCAATACATGTACAAATGGTGTGTGAAATAAAACAGTTAGGTGTGAGGGTGACCACACCAATGTTATTTGCATTTGTGGTAAAGGGTGTATCGCTGTTGTGTTGGGCGTATCCGGGAGGAGACTTTCAAGAGAATGTGCTTGTCATGCAAGCAATGATGGAGATATCAATTTCTGAGAGTAATGCCAAACAAGACTGCTAATGTCAGGAAAACTGACAAGTCTCCACTCTTGTTCACACACAAAGGATGCAGAAGGAGGTGGATAACTAGTTACATTTACTCAAGCACATGTGCTCAAGTAACTTTTTCTCAAAATTGTATTCATGACTACATTCATAGTTGGATTCCTTGTACTGCTACATAGCTAGCATGGTGAACAGTGGTTAACACTGTTGCCTCACAGCTAGAAGGCTCCAGGTTCATATCCCCGGGCTAGCAGGGGTGAGAACCTTTCTGTGTGGGTTTACTCCAGGGGCTCTGGTTTCCTCCCACAATGCAAAGACATGTATATTAGGTTAATTGGTGATTCTTGTCCCTGCGTGTCTGTCTCTGGTAGGCCCTTACAATAAAGCAGCGGTCTGCGACCTCAACTACACAAAGAGCCATTAAGAGAGGGTTTTTTTGACCAGCAAAATCCACATTGAGAAAGTCAGATTTACGTACATGAAAAATGCTGCAAATGATAATTTGAGCGGAAAAAGTCACAAATTTATCACAAAAAGGTTGCAAATCTAACAGAAAAAAGTTTTGTTTTTTTAAAGTCACAACTTACGAGAAATAATTTGCCAATTTAAGTCAAAAATTTTAGAGAAAAAAAACTCAAATTGGTGAGAGTAAAGTTATAAATTTACAAAAAAGGTTGCAAACATACAGGAAAGGGGTTTTTTTAAATGAAAAAGTCACTGATTTACAAAAAAAATGTTGCAAATTTATGAGTAAAACAATATTCCTTTACATGAAAAAGTCACAAATTTATGACAAAATACGTAGTCACAAATTTAAAAGCAAAAAAGCTGTTATTTTCTCTTAAAAAAAAAAAATTACAAACTTCATTCATTCATTCTCAGTCCTTTCTCAATCCTTTCCGGAGCATATTCCAGCTTCTTCAGGCGAGAGGTCAAAGTATACCTGGACAGTTTCTATGTTCATCCCAGACTCACTTATGACAAGTAAAGCTGCAAGTTTAAGAAAAAATAGTCATAAATTCACAAGACAATGTCACATAAATACAAGAAAAAAGTTTCAACTTTATCTACGCATCTATAAATGCAAGATATCTCTGTCTGTTTGTGTGTCTGTCTGTCTGTCTGTCTGTCTGTGTGTTCCTCAAATATCTCCCAAACTGTTAGTCAGACTGACCTCAGATTTTATAAGCGCGTTGCTGAGGTTACGAGGGTGTGCATCCCCGGGTATGGAGTTATTCAGTGAAAATATTTAATTTTTATCAATAAAAGTTTTAGCCACCGCTCCCTTTTTCCATGCCCTGGCTTCTAAAAGTGTGGGCGGAGCTTTGGATTGACTCAGACACGGCATCACGACCTGGCAGTCACCAGAGCGCTCTGCAAACAAACCAAGGAAGTGAGAAGCAACAAATTCGACCAGAAAAAGACAATACTGACGATTTAATGCTTAAAAAAAATCATACTATAATGTTGTCGTTATTGCGTAGCTCCAGAGGATAATTTGGCATATCGATGGCTGAAAAGCAAAACCTCCAATCTGCAGGATTTCCTGATTTGTGGATTTCACTTTGGATGATGAGAACGAGGAAGGCTGTTCATATCTGTCTGCAAGACAGTCCCACCCTTTATTGTGACAGAAAATTATTCTGACGGAAAAAAAAGCATAGCATTCTGCATGAAAACAAAGGCTTTTTTTTTTTAGTTTTCTCAAAAAAGTGCATTTTTCAGACAGGAGGTTTTGTATTTTGGCCATCGATATGTGGAGAACATGAGGTACACGGATGCGGGGGGGGGGGCAGTCGGACCAGCTTAACGCAGTCCTTGGAGGGAGCCAAGCCCAGCCTGCCCAATTACGGGACAGTCTCAGCGGCTGCTTCACTCGTGTGCCTATCCTTTGCAGCACTGTGGGTTCAACATGGCGCTGCTCCTGATGCACAGCTACCTAAAAATTAAAAGTTAATAATAACACCATAATTGTGGAACAGAATGGCCAGATCAATTGAATATCATATGCGGACACAGATGAACACTTTAAACGATGACCGTGACAAAAACCGCCCAAATAACAAATCATTTTTTATTTACTGACAAATGGGCAACACCGATGCAACAGTTGCAGCCAAACAGTTCATTCTGCTGAATATAATAATGTTGGGTGTTCTCTACTTTTAATATTGCTAAAATATAAAAGGATGCACTAGAATGGGTCTCAAATATTTGTAAACGTGTCCTGTTATAGTACTGCATGAGTTTATTTACGAAAGACTATAAACTATACATATAAACTAAGACAATTATAATGATGAATGGATAACTCCCATTCCCTAAAGTGCAAGATACAACACTTACGAATACATCTCATAAAAGATCATACTGTGGGGGACACTAGACACAGCAGGTGGACATTCTTCTCACACCCAGAAGCAGGAAGAGGGGCAGAACAATTTTTTTTTTTTTTTTTTGTTACTTATTTGTACCCGTAGGTAGACTTGGTTTGCAGTCTGGTGACAAGCCACCGGCTGCTGGTCGCTGCGTGCACGAGCGCCCTAAACCTACATGTTTTTTTGTTTTTTTTGGTGTGCGGGAGGAAACCGGAGAAATCCCGGAGTAAACCCGCGCAACACGGGGAGAACATGCAAACTCCACACAGCTCACTGTTGGTCGGGGGCTGGGATCGAACCCACGATCTCATGATCCCCGCGGTCCCCCGGCCGAGGGTAAAACTGTGCTGCCACAGTGCTAAACCACTGCGCTACCGTGCAGCCCAAGAACAATGAACTGTTATGTATACAGCCCCGGTAATGATATGTATGAGATGATAATCACTACGCTAATGTGCCATGTATTCTCTCTGTCTGTATAACTGTATAAAAGAGCTTGTTATACATGCCTCAGCACGCAGTAACTCTCCAATCAGACACCCGGCCCCAGCGGGCAACGCTAGGGTCCACCGGCTGTATTTATGTTAGAGGGTCAATAAAGAACCTGTGTCAACCTACGCGCGTGGCTCGCCTCCACATCCTTCCCATACACCCACTACATTGGTGACCTGACGCGAAATGGACTATCTGTCCCTTTCGCCGTGCTGTGGATTACTTTTTCTCCACATTGGTGACCTGACGGAGATAAACTGTCTCTCCCTTACGCCGCACACCACCATGGTGACCTGACGTGGGATGACCGTCTGCTCCCTTTCACCGCGCTGTGGATTCCAGAGACCGGGGATCACCTACATCCTTCGCATCCAAACTGGAGCGCGTGCGCCTTATCCTCTCTCCATGATGGCGACCTCCACGGCCGGATGGAGAGTGCGGCGCTGGGACCGAGACGCATGAGGATCAGCGACACAAGCAGCGCACAGAAACAGCCTGAACGGGGAAGATCATCGGCGCCGTCTGCGTTGATTTCCATCAAGCTCCCCGACCCTGACTCACCTCCCGACAGCGGACTTTCTGCGCACAGAAGCCCCGCGCACACACCACAGGATTACGAGGACAGCGCAACTTCCAGCTGTGTGGTCACTGCACCAGGCGCACGCCATGCACCAGGGACAAACCGGCTCCACAGACTTATACATCGTCCTCCGCCGCTGCACATGCCCGAGAAACATGGCCGATCGCCATCCTCGGAACCTTTAGGGCTGCTCACGCACCTGAAGCAGACATGCAGCCTGCACATGGGACTCTGTATGGGTTTCTCAGCCACGGCGTACAACGGGAATTTAGCCGATTGCTTTCCCCGATGACTTTAGGGCTGCAACCGCACCTAAAGCCAAACAGCCAAGTCCCTCACACAGCTTCAGTTTTTTTTCACAGCCACTACGCATCCTCAGGGAATTTGGCCATTCGCCTTCCCCACATCCCTGCAGGACTGAGCCGCAAGAGGAGTCAGAGAATTAATTTTTTTCACAGCCGCTGCGGATCACCACCAGGTTTACCGGGAAAGTCCCTCACCATGGCGGATTCACACGCAATTTTTGCGCGGCCCAGACACTTTTGACGTCCCGGGCCGGCACTCACTTATTCCCATCCACCTCCCCCTCCTCCTCCACATCATTCATCCTGCACCTCACTTCCTAAAGCCGGCTGATCGCCGGTTTGTTCCATTATGTACGACGCGCACCGGCCCTGTGCGCCCACGATCCACGGCCGTTCAACGTGCTGGAACTTGGAGCGGCGCACACTGTCTTTTCCACTCTCCCCCCTTCCCCCCCACAGACTTGCATGCCCTCCGACACTCCTCACCAGCAGACAGTTCGACCAGAGCGGCAGCCCCCCGCTGCAGCCTCCATTGGCGTTGACTTGAGCCCAAATGACAGGGGGGGGGGGTCACAGCCCTTTCTGGGTGTTCGGGGGGGGGGGTGCCTGTGTGGGGGACACTAGACACAGTGGGTGGACATTCTTCTCACACCCAGAAGCAGGAGGAGGGGCAGAACAATGGACTGTTATGTATACGTCCCTGGACGACTGAGAGGACATCCGGGTGCCAGCTGATGTCATGCTAATGATATGTATTGACTGATATGTATGAGATGACAATCACTACGCTAATGTGCCATGCATTCTCTCTGTCTGTATAACTGTATAAAAGAGCTTGTTATACATGCCTCAGCACACAGTAACTCTCCTACCAGACACTCGGCCCCAGCGGGCAACACTGGGGTCCACCGGCTGTATTTATGTTAGAGGGTCAATAAAGAACCTGTGTCGACCTACGCTCGTGCCTCGCCTCCACATCCTTCCCTTACACCCAGTACAATACAAATAAGTCTAACAAACAAATAAACAAGGGCTCTTAAACAGTCGCTAGTATTGGATGTCCCATTCATTTTCAATAATTCTGTAATTAATATTCACACAATCAAATAAATCTTAGTGTTCAGTCCCTTTTATATTTGTCAAAGTCTGACATGTGATTGCCTACATATAGGCTACACCCCTTTGTATTCCACTTTCAAACACAGCCTACATTTGGGCCTCTAAAGCCTGATTGGGCTACCTGTATTAAGAATACTTGCTTTCTACGGGTATGCACTAGTGAGAAAAAAAAAATCATAAACTGCAATGAATTAAATTACCACTCAAGAGTTACTCAAGTAATATCTTTAGTGACCAATATTACCTATATGATAAAGCTTGAGTACAATTTCTGACTACTCTACCCATCTCTGGGTACATACATCTTGCAGTAGCATGACTTTAGAGAAATAAACTTCTTCAGATGTGCAGTAATGTTCACTTGTACCTTAATTATGTGTTTGACTGTAAGTCTTTGATGCACGCAGGTAGGAATCAGCAGCATGACAGCGTGTCACTGACAAAGACAACACTCACAAAGGGCGTGTGAAAGCCAGACGGTGGTTTCAGCAATTAAACAGACATGTTTCTACCTGCTTTACTTCTCTCATCACCGCCCTTTCCTTTTGACTCGTCTCTGCATGTGTATCCTTTCCCCTCTAAGAAGAAAATATTCCAGGATTCTAAGTGTTGTATCACAAAAGTCGGTGTATCACCACCATTGCTTTGCACAGTATCAACCGTGTGGTTGTAGCACAACATCATTTTCAGATCCAAATATTGAGATCAGCTCACTTACAATTAGGCTCAATTTCTGGCTGTATTTTGTAAACCTCCTGGATTTTCATGGCATAACAGGGTGTTACCCTTACGTACTGTATATGGTCATCTCACACATGCTTGTCTGCTATGGGCAGTCAATCAGCAGAAAGTGGCTTGGAAGGAAGCAGTGGCGGAGCCAGGAAATTTTCTGTGGGGTGGCCAGGGTGGATATGTGATCAGTTTGAGGTGACCGAGAAATTGGTATTACAAGAACTTCTCACAAAATAAGGTTATATAAAGGTACTCTTGAGTAGTGTATTTACTGTATATATTCATACTTGCTGTTAAATTTTGTGTGTAGAGCTGTACTGATTATCGTTATGAATTTTATATAGAGCTTATCACTAAGGAGACAATAAATGACTTTGTACAACTTTGTAATTAAAAAAAATGATGAGCTTAGACAATCTATTCTATTCTTCAGTATCATTGCCCCAGCTGGTCCAATTATGTATCATTGTTTCCTTCTGCCCGCTCATCAGTACTTATGTGAATTGTGTCTAATCCTATTTAAGGGCAGTTATTTTCATTTCCCATCGCCACTGTCTTGACCGAGTTTCTCTTCAGTTCCACCAGAGCCCTGTCCCTGTTCTGGTGAACCTTATCAGTAAATTTGCTCTCTTGTTTGTATTTTGTGTTTGAGCACGGTTTGGACTTATGTTGTGTTATTTTCAATAAACCTCACAAACTCACAGTTCAGCGTGTGGGTCTCACCTTTCTGCCCCGAAGGGCAATTCATGACAATTACACTGAGACTATGACCTCACACTGCTAGAATACAGGAAACATTGATATATAAAGAAAAAAAATAATTATTTTAAATCAAAGTCTGACTTAATTATATATACAGGAATCCAACATAAGTATGACAACCTAACACACGTTCAGACATTTGAGGTAGTTTTAAAAAAATCTGATCTAGCTCTCTCTGATGGAGGGCTACAGAAGTAAATTAATCACTAACAAAAGAATGAACAGTAACTAAATCAACAGCATTGCTGGTGCATCTCAGTAAAAAATACAATAATGTGAACAAGTTTTTTTGCAATATAATTTAAAAAAAAAAATTTCCAGTAATTATCACGGACTGTGAGGAGGTGGACACAGGAGGCTGCTGATGCACTACAGGACTGCTTCGGGACGACAGACTGGGGAGTACTCTTTGAACCACATGGGGTGGACACAGACAATATGACTGACTGCATCACAGAATACATCAGATTCTGTCAAAACTCAACCATGCCAGCTCAGACTGTGCGCCTTTTCCCCAACAACAAACCATGGCTCACCAGTGACTTGAAAGCACTTCTTAAAAAGAAGAAGAGGGCTTTTAGGTCTGGAGACAGGGAGGAACTGAGAAGAGTACAGCGTGAACTGAGACAGATGCTGAGGATGTGTAAAGACAATTACAGGAGGAAGTTGGAAGATAAATTTAGGCAAAGCAATGTGAAGGATGTGTGGATGGGAATGAAACATCACTGGTTGTAAGGGAAGGGACAGACAGACATTGGGGAGCCTTGAGAGAGCTGATGAGCTGAATCTGTTTTTTAATAGGTTCAACTCACCGTCTGTCACCACCACAACACAGCCAGACCCCTACACACCCCTCACCCTCCTGTGCAGCACCTCTCTCTCCCCTCACCCTCCTCTGGGGACATTAGCACTATCCCCCACATCACTGTGACTACAGACCAGGTTAAGGAACAGCTGGAGAGACTCCGTCAGCGGAAAGCTGCAGGCCCTGATGGCATCTCCACCAGGATCCTCAGGACCTGTGCCAACCAGCTAGCTCCTGTACTGAAACACCTGTACAACCTAAGCCTGATTCTGGAGAGAGTACCAGTGCTATGGAAGACGCAGTGCCTGGTTCCTCCATCTGACCTGAATGACTATCGACCAGTTGCCCTCACATCTCATGTGATGAAGGTCCTGGAGAGACTGGTCTTAGCCCACTTGAGGCCACAGGTGAAGATGTGGCTGGACCCTCTGCAGTTTGCATATCAGCCCCATTTAGGAGTTGAAGATGCTGTCATCTACCTGCTGCAATGAGCCCATCTGTACCTGGATGGCGGAGAAGACACTGTGAGAATCACGTTCTTTGATTTCTCCAGTGCATTTAATTCCATTCAGCCACTGCTGCTGGATGAGAAGCTGCAGGTGATGGGGGGTTGACAGCTCTGTGATCTCCTGGATTACTGACTACCTGACAAGCAGGTCACAGTTTGTCCTGCTGGGCAGTGTTTTGTCCAATGTGGTGGTTAGTGATATGGGAGATCCACAGGGGATTGTGCTTTCTCCTTTTCTCTTAACCATATACACCAATGACTTTCAGTTTAACTCCGAGTCATGCCAGCTGCAGAAACTCTCTGACTCAGCTGTTGTTGGGTGTATAAGAGGGGGAGAGAAGGGGGAGTACAGAGCACTGGTAGACAGATTTGTGGAGTAGACCGAGCAGAATCACTTGAGACTGAACATCAGCAAGACCAGAGAGATGGTGATTGACTTCAGGAAGAAGAAGACGCCTTCACAGCCATTGTGGATTAGGGGGGAGAATGTGGGGGTAGTGGACTACAAATACCAAGGTGTCGTGATCAGCAATGGACTGGAAATCTAAAACCCAATGTTGCGTACAAGAAGGGGATGAGCAGACTCTACTTTCTGAGGAAGCTGAGATCCTTCAATGCATGCAGCGAGATGCTGGAGCTTTTCTACCAGACCGTCGTTGCCAGCGCCATCTTCTTTGCTGCCGTTTGCTTCTAAATAGTAAGTAATAAATTCTCACATTTGACAAGGACACTTTAAAATGACAAAATGGACAACATTTAGTCAATCATCTAAGTCAAACAACAGACTACAGATACTGTATGTATTATAATCCTCAGCTGTAGATCAGAGTCAAATCAACGGTGTTGTACACCACCAGTCTCCCCCATAACGTGGTTCTGTTGCATTGAGTTTTGAGATTAGCAGACTATACTATATAATTATTTTTCACTTTTCTTATAATATAGTCAATTTCTACTTTGGAAAAGTTTCTCTTTTTGGCGTGTCATGTTCCCCCATGTCGTAAATTCTGGGGGCGAGACGTGGGCATGGAATTCAAATGACGCTTGGATCCATCCGTCAGATTTATCAATGAGGGAACGATCATATGATGAGACTGACCAGATACGCACGGTTTCATAAATAGCATGTAGACCTTTTCATATGATCATATTTACACCCAAATGTGCGCCAATTTCTACGCACTTTTTATAAATGAAGGCCACTGTCTTTTAAAGGGCCTATATCATGCTATTTTAAGCCTTTCAGAGTAAACTATATGCATGTATGTGATAGTATATTACCTTTGGTACACTGGAGAATGAATTTCTTATGAAATATGAGTTCTTTTCGCGAGCTACTTTTCCAACCCGGAAGTAAGATGCCTCGATCTCTGAGGCTCCGCCTCTCCTTCTTGTGGCTGCCGCCCATATCATGACGATAAACTCATTTCTGACGAGTAGCCTCTTCTTTAGGAAGGCTGAACAAACTCCTAAATCTCTCACAGCCAAAGACACATTTACGCCACTTAGAAGACACTGTCTTACATAAAAAAGCAAACAGTTGTTGTCACTGAGCTGATTAGGTGCGAGAGGAACTACTTCTTCACAGTGTCAATGCTAAAGTGAAAGAGTTTTGCCGATCACCGCTCCGTTAGCTGCGCGGAGAAAGTGGGTGTGTGCGTTAGCCTGGGGGGCGATGCTGGCAGCACAGGCACTTCCTGGAGTGGGTGGCTCACCCACGTTACATATGAACGTGGGGACCCAATCATTATCAGGGACAGGGCGGAGCAGCAGCTCAGAGAGCAGGGTTGAGGAGGAATACTCAGAGATGCGTGAATGGAGCAAAATACCACTTTGGGGGTGTTTTTGGTGAGGAATTAACATTATAACATGCTTAAAAGCTCAAAAAAGTCGACTTTGCATGATATAGGCCCTTTAATGGATAATGGATTGCATTTATATAGCACTTTTCATGACAACCAAAGACCCTTTACAATGATTCCATTATTCATTCACAAACAATGGTAGTCGTAAGCTACTTCTGTAGCCACAGCTGTCCTGGGGCAGATTGACTAAATCATGGCTGCCAATCCACGCTAACAGCCTCTCCAACCACCACTAAACAGTGATTCACATTCATACACCAGTGTCATGAACACTGAAGGCAAGATGGTTCAAGTGTCTTGCCCAAGGACAAAACAGCAGGGTTGGGAGAGCGGGATTCAAACTGTCAATCCTCTGGTTATTGGACAATCTGCTCTACCTGCGGAGCCATTACCACCCCGACCAGCTTGGAGGATTGATGATGGATTTCCTGTCAAAGGGTACCACAATTACTGGGACTTGCTACCCTTCACTGCTGCAGAAAAGCCATCAAAACCAAGAGGCGTGACATGCTGACCAAAGGTGCCCACCTCCTAAAAGACAACGCCCTGGTTCACAACTCGCATTTTTCCCAGATGGAAGTACGGTCTTCCAGCTATGAAATTCTTCCTCACTCTCCTTACTCTCCTGACCTCACACCATCTGACTTGCACCTCTTTTCAACTATAAAGTCATTTTTGATGGGCAAGCACTTCCAAGACAATGAAATAATGATTTCCAAGGTCAAGTTGAGACTTCTGGCACAACCTGCAGACTTCTACAGGCAAGGTCTCCACAGTGCATGAAGCGATGGGAGAAAACTACCTGTGCCAGAAACTGTGCCAAGTTTGGTTACTCTTAGTCCATGGGAAATGAGTCAATGGAAATCTTTAATGAACAGCCCTCATATATGTGGTTGTTGTGGTGCTTAGATACAGTTAAATGGGTACAGTCCAGAGGGATTATTTTTCTCAGTGAAGCAAAATAACTGGACAAACAAAACTCTTATATAAAATAAATATTATATTTGAGGTTGTAAGTTATCATAAACATATCACCACAGCAATGTTTTCTGCCCTTCTCTTTACATCGGAACAATGACTGAATCACCACAGTGATGGTGTATTCATTGATACCACACCCCCTCTCATGTAATATTGCTTAAATACAACACTGCTCTCTATGTTTGACTTAAGACACTTGGGTGTCTAAAAACAGCACTGTTCAATAGGAATATCGGTTTAAAATGATAAGTTGGGACTTCCGGTTATGGCGGCCACGTGAGAAGGACACGTATCACTCTGCTCTGCTCCTAGAGAAAAAAAATTGGCAAATAACTCTCATTTGGGACAGAACGTATTCCAGCGTTTGGGCGAGGATATGTCGGTGAAGCCTAAGGCTGGAAAATCAGGTAGAGGAAAAAGCGAGCCGCCGAAACAGTCCAAATTAACGGACTTTCACGTCCGTGACGCAGCAGATAAAGCTCCAGATATGGCAGAGGAAGCCAGCAGCGGTGCGGTAAATGCGGGCAACGGCACAGGTGCAGTGCTAGCTGCTATTAGTTCAATGAGAGCAGACTTTTCCGCTAAATTTGATTGGATTATGGCAGCGTTGGAAGGAATGAGAAAAGAATTGGGTGACTGTGTAGAACGAATGGCGCAGGTGGAGCTTCGTGTCTCCAGTGCTGAGGATGACGTCACCGGTCTTCAATTAAAGGTGCGCACTTTGGAAAAAAAAAAATAAATGTCTGGAAGATAATGTCCTGGATTTGGAGTCACGGTCGAGACGGAACAACTTGAGGCTGGTGGGTCTACCGGAGGGAACCAAAGGTCGGGACCCATGTTCCTTTTTGGAAAAGTGGATTCCGGAGGCGCTGGGCAGCGCGGAGCTGCAATCATCAGTCGTCCTAGAAAGCGCACATCGAATCGGCCCACCGAGAGATAAGGGACCACCAAGGACGCTTATTATGAAGTTCCTCAGCAACAGAGACAGGATGAAGATCTCCAACGCTGCGCGAGCTAAAGGAGAGATTAAACACCAGGACCAGCAGGTGCGGTTCTACCCAGATTTGGCCACAGGAATCCAACAATTGAGGAAGCAGTTTGATCCCATACGTAAAGAGCTGCGCAACCTTGGGATTCGTCATGGTGTAATTCATCCTGTGAGACTGTTGACCACGTATGGGGGCAGAACACACATCTTCAAGACCCCAGAGGAGGCGCAGGAGTTCATCAAGAAGATCCAAGAAGAGACTGGTGGGAGCTAAGCATGAACAAAATATAAGGTAGAATATTTAAGCATTTGCACAGGCATCTGACTGATTTGAAGCAAATAGCAAGTTTACAAAATATAGATTGTATTATATATTTTTAAAAAAAAAACTATGATGTACAAAGTTGCTAAAAATTTTGGAGTTAAGTTGGAAAACTACAGAAGAGAGTTAATGTTACGTCATTTAAAGCAGTAGAGTTAGGGTGATTGGGAGGATGAAGAAGGAGTGGCTTTGGCTGATCCTCGTGGGTGTGGAGCGGTCGATGGCGATATCGGGAGACGGAATTTTTCTTTTAATTTTGGGGGGGATCACCACAAATGTGGGAAGGGGGAATTTGTTTGTGTGTAGTTTGTAGGATGAATGTTCAACCACTCATGTTTTTGCTTCTCTGTATGAGCATGTTTACACTGCAAGGTAATCCCAAACTCCCTATTGATCATAAATCAAAGCGTTAATCTTAATTTAACTTCATGGAATTGCAGAGGTCTACAAAATTTAAAAAAACTTAAACAAGTTATGAATAAAATAAAAGACATGGGTTCAAAAATTGTGTTTTTACAAGAAACTCATCTAATAGAGGAGGATGTAAAAAGAATTAGGAGTAGATGGCAAGGAAGTGTTTTCACCTCATCACTTTCATCCCGAGCCAGGGGAGTTATGACTCTCATACATAAATCAGTTCCATTTCAAGTGAAAAATGTAACTGGAGACAAATTTGGAAGATATTTAATCATTCAAGGATCTTTGCTATTAGAAAATATAAATTTGGTGAACTTCTATGGTCCCAATATAGATGATCAAAAGTTCTTTGCTAATTTATTTCTTATCTTATCATCACTTACAGGGCAACATATAATAGCAGGGGATTTTAATTGTACATTGAATCCCGGTATAGATAGATCAACAGGACTGGACTGTACGCACAATGGATGTAGGATGACCATTAATCATTTTATGAAAGAATTGAGATTGCGAGATATATGGAGAGAAATGAAACCACAAGTTAAAGCCTACTCTTGTTATTCTAATACCTACAAGACATTCTCACGTATTGATTATTTTTTGATCTCCACAGAATTAAGGTCCAAGATTCAAAACTGCTTTTATGATAACATCGTGATCTCTGATCATGCACCCTGCTGTCTAATATATGTAGATAAGAAATTGACAAAGGAATCAGGTAGATGGCAATTTCAGCATAAATGGCTTCAGGATGAGGAATTTGTTAAGTACATAGAAAAACAGATAGATGAGTTTTTTGATATCAGTACTACACAAACATCAGCATGTGTAAAGTGGGAGGCTTTCAAAGCTTTTATTAGGGGACATATTATTAGTTATACAGGTTCAAAATCTAAGAAGACTCGAGAGGAGAGAGTCCAATTGGAACATAAAATAAAAATTCTTCAAGAAAAAGTGTATGCAGGAAGTGATCCAAGGTTGGAGAACGAAATACTGATTTTGAGAGCTGAATATGACAAAAAATCAGCGAATAGAGCTGCCTCGAGTCTTCTAAGATTGAAACAATCTTTTTATGAACAAGGTGAAAAATTAGGAAAATTATTGGCATGGCAGATTAAACAATTAGAATTTAAAACACCAATTACCAGTATTATAAGTAATGGACAGGTAGTTATAGATCCTTTAGAAATTAATAGAGCCTTTAGAGATTACTATGAAAAATTATATGATACCAAAAATGAATCTGACTTAACAAAACTAAATGGGTTTTTGAACGGACTATCTATACCGTGTATTCCAAATGAAAACAGGGAGATACTGGAGTCTAAAATTAGTCAAGAAGAAGTTGGGCTAGCCATTGATAAAATGAAATCAGGAAAAAGTGCAGGACCAGATGGTCTTCCAGTTGACCTTAATAAAAAATTTAAGAATAAATTAATAAAACCTTTTTTGGAAATGGTTTTAGAAGCATTTCAAAATAGTAATTTACCATCATACATGAATAATGCCTTAATTATACTGTTGCCAAAACCAGGTAAGCCCTCTAATAAATGTGAAAATATGAGACCAATAAGCCTATTAAATGCCGACCTTAAGATAATCTGTAAAATTTTAGCAAGACGAATACAAGAAATTTTACCAAATATTATTAATCGAGATCAGAATGGTTTTATAAAGGGAAGACAAGGCTTCCATAATGTAAGAAGACTATTTAATATTATTTATTCTAATAAAGAAGCACCGGATACAGCTCTCCTATCATTGGACGCCGAAAAGGCCTTTGATAGAGTCGAATGGCCCTTTCTTTTTGAAGTCTTACAAAGGTTTGGACTTGGAAATAATTTCATAAAATGGGTTCAGATAATATACAATAATGCTACAGCAGAAATCCTAACAAATAGCAATATTTCAAAATCAATAAAAATCAATAGAGGATGTCGACAAGGCTGTCCACTTTCACCTTTACTGTTTACTATGGCAATTGAACCTTTAGCAATGGCGATACGTTTACATTCACAAATATATGGAATTAAAGTTGGACCAACAGAACATAAAATCTCCCTGTATGCCGATGACATAATTTTGTTTATGTCGAATCTTAAAAAATCAATTCCGACCTTGTTGAATTTAATAAAGAATTTTGGGGAAATATCAGGATATAAAATAAATAAAACTAAATCTTCAATATTAATGCTAAATGAGACCCAGAGAAATCACCCAGCCCCTGAGGTAAATCAATTCAATGTTGTAAATCAGTTTAAATATTTAGGAATCCAAATTGTGCCTAAGCTAGAATCAGTCGCCAGTGTCAACTACGAAGCCTTAATGACAGATATTAATGAGTTACTTCAGAGATGGATGTCACTACCAATGTCGATGATCGGGAGAATCAATATACTTAAAAGTAATATCTTACCTAAAATACTTTATTTATTTCAATACATTCCCTTACCCCCACCTTTAGATTTATTCTCAAGAATTAAAAAAAAAAGTTAGTGGAATTTATATGGAGCAACAGGAAGGCTAGATTACGTCTGTCTTTATTATATTTACCATTTGATCGTGGAGGTCTGAAATGTCCAAATTTTATGTTGTATTATTGGTCGGCACAACTGAGGTCTATGACATATTATTTTTCATCAAATGATCTCCCTCACTGGACTGAAATGGAATCATACAATTTACCTTTACCTCTTCCCATATTCATATACTCAGATTTGGCAAAAAAATTACAAAAACAAGTTAAAAATCCATTTGTAAAGCATATGATCAAAATATGGTGTGAAACTAAAAACTATTTAAAAGAACCACACTTATTGTCACAATTTAGCCCAATATGGGGTAATCAATATTTTAAACCAGGGAGAGCGGATGCTGTATTTAAAGTATGGAATTTAAAAGGGATTCAAAAGATTCAAGATTTATATCTGCCATGTGCAGATAACAATGTCTTTTGAAGAGCTGAGGATCAAATTTAATCTTAATAGAACGCATTTTTTTTAAATATCTTCAACTTAGGAACTTTATTCGATCAAATCAAAATAATGCTCTCACTCGACCTATTTACTCATCCTTGGAAAAAATGTTGATGAAAGATAGTAAAAGAAAGGGTATTATTTCAGAGTTTTATAACTCACTGACACTATCCTCAAGTGAAAACTCACAGAAAAGATTAAACTACTGGAAAGAAGATCTGCAAACTGAAATTTCAGAGGAACAATGGGAACTGGCTTGTACAGAAGCTCAAACCAAATCAATAAATGTACGTCTGGGGACTTCCGGTTATGGCTGCCACGTAGGACGGACGTGTCTCGCTCTGCTCTGCTCCTGAAAAAAAAATCGGCAAATAACTCTCTCATTTGGGACAGAACGTATCCCAGCATTTGGGCGAGGATATGTCGGCGAAGCCTAAGGCTGGAAAACCAGGAAAAGGAAAAAGCGAGCCGCCGAAACAGTCCAAATTAACGGACTTTCAGGTCTGTGACGCAGCAAACAAAACTCCATATATGGCGGAGGAGGCTGGCAACGCTGCGATTTCTGCGGGGAATGGCGCAGATGCGCTGATGGCAGCCATGAGTTCAATGAGAGCGGACTTTTCCTCTAGATTTGATGGGATTATGACAGCATTGGAAGGAATAAGAAAGGAATTGGGTGACTGTGTAGAACGAACGGCGCAGATGGAGCTCCGTCTCGCTAGTGCTGAAGATGACGTCACCCGTCTTCAATTAAAGGTGCGCACTTTGGAAAAAAAAAATAAATCTCTGGAAGATAATATTTTGGATTTGGAATCTCGGTCGAGACAGAATAATTTGAGGCTGGTGGGTCTTCCAGAGGAATCAGAAGGTCGGGACGTATGTTCCTTTCTGGAAAAGTGGATTCCGGAGGTGCTGGGCAGCGAGGAGTTGCAATCAGCAGTGGTTCTGGAAAAAGCACATCGCATTGGCCCACGGAGAGATAAGGGACCGCCGAGGACCTTAATTATGAAGTTTCTTAGCAACAGAGACAGGATGAAGATCTTCAACGCTGCACGTGCTAAAGGAGAGATTAAACACCAGGACCAGCAGGTGCGGTTCTACCCAGATTTGGCCACAGGAATCCAGCAATTGAGGAAGCAGTTTGATCCCGTACGTAAGGAGCTGCGCAACCTTGGGATTCGTCATGGTGTAATCTATCCTGCGAGACTGCTGACCACGTATGAGGGCAGAACCCACATCTTCAAGACCCCAGAGGAGGCGCAGGAGTTCATCAAGAAGATCAAAGAAGAAGAAGAGACTGGTGGGAGCTAAGCATGAACAAAATATAAGGTAGAATAATTAAGCATTTGCACAGGCATCTGACTGACTTGAAGTAAATAGTAAGTTTACAAAATATAGATTGTATTATATATTAAAAAACAAAACAAAAACAAAACGAACAAACAAAAAAAAAACTATGATGTACAAAGTTGTTAAAAATTTTGGAGTTAAGTTGGAAAACTACAGAGGAGAGTTAATGTTACGTCATTAAAAGCAGTAGAGTTAGGGTGATTGGGAGGATGAAGAAGGAGTGGCTTAGGCTGTTCCCCGTGGGTGTGGAACGGTCGATGGCTATATCGGGAGACAGAATTTTTCTTTTGATTTTGGGGGGTTTGCCACAAGTGTGGGAAGGGGAAATTTGTTTGTGTGTAGTTTGTAGGATGAATGTTCAACCACTCATGTTTTTGCTTCTCTGTATGAGCATGTTTACACTGCAAGGTAATCCCAAACTCTCTATTGATCATGGACCAAAGTGTTAATCTTAATTTAACTTCATGGAATTGCAGAGGTCTACAAAATTTAAAAAAACTTAAACAAGTTATGAATAAAATAAAGGACATGGGTTCAAAAATTGTGTTTTTACAAGAAACTCATCTGATAGAGGAGGATGTTAAAAGAATTAGGAGTAGATGGCAGGGAAGTGTATTCACCTCTTCATTTTCATCCCGAGCCAGGGGAGTTATGACTCTCATACATAAATCAGTTCCTTTTCAAGTGAAAAATGTAATTGGAGACAAATTTGGAAGATATGTAATCATTCAAGGTTCTTTGCTATTAGAAAATATAAATCTTGTGAACTTATATGGTCCCAATATAGATGATCAGAAGTTCTTTGCTAATTTATTTCTCATCTTATCATCACTTACAGGGCAACATATAATAGCAGGGGATTTTAATTGTACATTGAATCCAGGTGTGGATAGATCAACAGGACTGGATTGTACGCACATTGGATGTAGGATGACTATTAATCACTTTATGAAAGAATTGAGATTGTTAGATATATGGAGAGAAATGAAACCACAAGTTAAAGCCTATTCTTGTTATTCCAGTACCTACAAGACATTCTCACGTATTGATTATTTTTTGATTTCCACAGAATTAAGGTCCAAGATTCAAAACTGCTTTTATGATAACATCTTGATCTCTGATCATGCACCCTGTTGTCTAATATATGTAGATAAAAAATTGACAAAGGAATCAGGTAGATGGCAATTTCAGCATAAATGGCTTCAGGATGAGGAATTTGTCAAGTATATAGAAAAACAGATAGACGAGTTCTTTGACATCAATACTACACAAACATCAGCATGTGTAAAGTGGGAGGCTTTCAAAGCTTTTATTAGGGGACATATTATTAGTTATACAGGATCAAAATCTAAGAAGACTCGAGAGGAGAGAGCTAAATTGGAACATAAAATAAAAAATCTTCAGGAAAAAGTGTATGCAGGAAGTGACCCAAGGTTGGAGAATGAATTACTGATTTTGAGAGCTGAATACGACAAAAAATCAGCGAATAGAGCTGCCTCGAGTCTTCTAAGATTGAAACAATCTTTTTATGAACAAGGTGAAAAATCAGGAAAATTATTAGCATGGCAGATTAAACAATTGGAAATTAAAACACCAATTACCAGTATTATAAGTAATGGACAGGTAGTTATAGATCCTTTAGAAATTAATAGAGCCTTTAGAGATTACTATGAAAAATTATATGATACCAAAAATGAACCTGATTTAACAAAACTAAATGGGTTTTTGAACGAACTATCTATACCGTGTATTCCAAATGAAAACAGGGAGATATTGGAGTCTAAAATTAGTCAAGAAGAAGTTGGGCTAGCCATTGATAATATGAAATCAGGAAAAAGTGCAGGACAAGATGGTCTTCCAGTTGACCTTTATAAAAAATTTAAGAATAAATTAATAAAACCTTTTTTGGAAATGGTTTTAGAAGCATTTCAAAATAATAATTTACCATCATACATAAATAATGCCTTAATTATACTGCTGCCAAAACCAGGTAAGCCCTCTAATAAATGTGAAAATATGAGACCAATAAGCCTATTAAACGCCGACCTTAAGATAATCTGTAAAATTTTAGCAAGACGAATACAAGAAATTTTACCAAATATTATTAATCGAGATCAGAATGGCTTTATAAAGGGTAGACAAGGCTTCCATAATGTAAGAAGACTATTTAATATTATTTATTTTAATAAAGAAGCACCGGATACAGCTCTCCTATCACTGGACGCCGAAAAGGCCTTTGATAGAGTTGAATGGCCCTTTCTTTTTGAAGTCCTACAAAGGTTTGGACTTGGAAATAATTTCATAAAATGGGTTCAAATAATATACAATAATGCTACAGCAGAAATCCTAACAAATAACAATATTTCAAAACCAATAAAAATCAATAGAGGATGTCGACAAGGCTGTCCACTTTCACCTTTACTGTTTACTATGGCAATTGAACCTTTAGCGATAGCGATACGTTTACATTCACAAATATATGGAATTAAAGTTGGACCAACAGAACATAAAATCTCCCTGTACGCCGATGATATAATTTTGTTTATGTCGAATCTAAAAAAATCAATTCCAACCTTGTTGAATTTAATAAAGAATTTTGGGGAAATATCAGGATATAAAATAAATAAAACTAAATCTTCAATGTTAATGCTAAATGAGACCCAGAGAAATTACCCAGCCCCTGAGGTAAATCAATTCAATGTTGTAAATCAGTTTAAATATTTAGGAATCCAAATTATGCCTAAGCTAGAATCAGTCGCCAGTGTCAACTATGAAGCCTTAATGTCAGATATCAGTGAGTTAACTCAGAGATGGATGTCACTACCAATGTCGATGATCGGGAGAATCAATATACTTAAAAGTAATATTTTACCTAAAATACTTTATTTATTTCAATACATTCCCTTATCACCACCTTTAGATCTATTCTCAAGAATAAAAAAAAAGTTAGTGGAATTTATATGGAACAACAGGAGGGCTAGATTACGTTTGTCTTTATTATATTTACCATTTGATCGTGGAGGTCTGAAATGTCCAAATTTTATGTTGTATTATTGGTCGGCACAACTGAGGTCTATGACATATTATTTTTCATCAAATGATCTCCCTCACTGGACTGAAATGGAATCATACAATTTACCTTTACCTCTTCCCATATTCATATACTCAGATTCGGCAAAAAAATTACAAAAACAAGTTAAAAATCCATTTGTAAAGCATATGATCAAAATATGGTGTGAAGCTAAAAACTATTTAAAAGAACCACAGTTATTGTCACAATTTAGTCCAATATGGGGTAATCAATATTTTAAACCAGGGAGAGCGGACGCTGTATTTAAAGTATGGAATTTAAAAGGGATACAAAAGATTCAGGATTTATATTTGCCATGTGCAGACAACATAATGTCTTTTGAAGAGCTGAGGATCAAATTTAATCTCAATAGAACACATTTTTTTAAATATCTTCAACTTAGAAACTTTATTCGATCAAATCAAAATAAAGCTCTCACTCGACCTATTTATTCATCCTTGGAAAAAATGATGATGAAAGATAGTAAAAGAAAGGGTATTATTTCAGAGTTTTATAACTCATTGACACTATCTTCAAGTGAAAATTCACTGAAAAGATTAAACTACTGGAAAGAAGATCTGCAAATTGAAATTTCAGAGGAACAATGGGAATTGGCTTGTACAGAAGCTCAAACCAAATCAATAAATGCACGCCTTAAATTGATACATTTCAAATGGTTAATGCGGATGTATGTTACACCGGAGGAGTTAAATAGATATAACAAAAATATACCAGATACATGCACAAAATGCATGGAAAGTAAAGGAACCCTATTTCATTGTTTATGGGAATGTAGATTAATAAGAATGTTTTGGGAAGAGGTGAGGGTAACAATTGAAAAAATAATCTCAAAACAAATCATATTGAATCCTAAACTGTTTTTGTTGGGTCTGTACCCAGAAAAGCATAATTTTAATAAAAGTGAAAGAACATTCATAGACCTCAGTTTGCTTAATGCCAAAAAATGTATTGCACTATTATGGAAAAAGACTCATAGACCAGATGTGACTCAGTGGTTAAGACAGATGTTAACAAACCTTCCATTAGAAAGAATAACATATATACTAAAATCAAAGGAAATTGTGTTTGAGAATATATGGAGACCTTTTATTGATTATGTAAAAAATTTAAACATAACTCTTGAAGAAGAAGGTGAATGATGTGTGTGGACCTTGTAAATTCCAAACTGGTGAACATAATATGTATACTTATGTATTGGATTGTCTAGACTAAACAGAGGAGCATTGTTGAAGATTTGATTTTGTTGGTGGTTGTTGGTGTTTTTAGTGCATTTTTTTTTTTTGTAGTACTTTAGTGTTAGTGTTTGATTGTTTGTATCATGTTTGTTAAAAAAAAAAAAAAGGTTCAATAAAGATATTGTGGAAAAAAATAAATGTACGTCTTAAATTGATACATTTTAAATGGTTAATGTGGATGTATGTTACACCGGTGGAGTTAAATAGATATAACAAAAACATACCAGATATGTGCACAAAATGCATGGAAAGTAAAGGAACCCTATTTCATTGTGTATGGGAATGTAGAATAATTAGAATGTTTTGGGAAGAGGTGAGGGTAACAACTGAAAAAATAATTTCAAAACAAATCATATTGAATCCTAAACTGTTTTTGTTGGGTCTGTATCCAGAAAAACATAACTTTAATAAAAGTGAAAGAACATTCATAGACCTCAGTTTGCTTAATGCCAAAAAATGTATTGCACTACTGTGGAAAATGACTCATAGACCAGATGTGACTCAGTGGTTAAGACAGATGTTAACAAACCTTCCATTAGAAAGAATAACATACATACTGAAATCAAAGGAAATTGTGTTTGAGAATATATGGAGACCTTTTATTGATTATGTAAAAAATTTAAACATAACTTTTGAAGAAGAAGGTGAATGATGTGTGTGGACCTTGTAAATTCCAAACTGGTGAATATAATATGTATACTTATGTAATGGATTGTCTAGACTAAACAGAGGAGCATTGTTGAAGACTTGATTTTGTTGGTGGTTGTTGGTGTTTTTAGTGCATTTTGTTTTTTGTAGTACTTTAGTGTTAGTGTTTGATTGTTTGTGTCATGTTTGTTAAAAAAAAAGGTTCAATTAAGATATTGTGGGAAAAAAATGATAAGTTGAACAATGGCAAATAGCTGATAGCCAATTCTGATTGTTTCATTTTTTTTTTTTTTTGCTTTCATCTATTTGGGGGCAAAATCAATGTCACCCAACTGGTATACAGTGAATAAGTTCAAAACATCATGGATGCATCCTTGCTCTAAACTTTGGCACCTCATTGACTTTGTCATTGTCCGCTCCAAAGACCGCCGTGATGTGCTTAGCACAAGAGCAATGACCTGTGCAGGTGGATAATGGACTGACCACCACCTAATTCGCTCCGTCATGTCTATTTGCTTAATGTGGAAAAGGAGGCAGAAAAGACAGATCCAGATAAAGCTTAATATCAAGAAACTGGGTTACACCACCTGCCAACAACAGCTCTAGGCTGCTCTTAGTGCAGACTTGCCCAGCCAGTATTCGAGTGATATTGGAAAAACACTGGGAGACATTCTTCTACCATCAAGAACTCCTGCAAAGCCATCCTCAGTCACAAAACATGGCAATATCAAGACTGGTATGATGAGAATGACACTAAAATACAGCAATTCATCGACATCAAGCGGCAAACTTTTACCACCTAGCAAAATAACATCAACTGCAAGGTTAAAAGAGCCACCTATGCCAAAGCGAAGGTAGCTGTTCAAATGTAATTTAGAAAAACTGAAGACCTTTGGTGGTCAAAGAAGGCCCTGGAGATCCAGCAGCTTGCTGATTCTGGAGAATACCAGAGGTTTCTTCAGTGCCACAAGAGCAGTAATTGGCCCCAGCTACTGCTGCCTAACCCCCCGGGCTTCACTCTAAAGATGGGCTTACTCTGCTGAAAGACAAGGAAGCAATAAGAAAATGGGTGAAAACAGCATTACAAGGAACTCTTGAACAGGGACACAACCCCTGATTTTGAGGGCCTGGACTAGCTCCCTCAACAATCAGTACTTGAGAACATGGGAGAACCACCCAGTCTGAAAGAGGTGCAGGATGCCATTAGGAAGATGAAGAACAAGGCTGCTGGACCTGAAGGCATCCCAGCTGAGGTCCTGAAGGAAGGCAGACCCCATCTCAACCACATCCATGCCCTTCTTCTCAAAATATGGGAAAAAGAGGAAATCCCTGTACAACTTAGGGGTGCCTTCGTCACACCCATCTTTAAGAAGGAAGACAAGGCAGACTACAGGAATTACCATGGCATTTCCCTCTTGTCCACCACAGGGAAAGCCCTAGCTCGGGCTCTGGCCAACAGACTTGTCTCCCTATCAGAAAGTAATCTGAGTGGATTCTACCCAAACAAAGACACTACAGATATGATTTTTACTGCTCGCCAAGTACAGGAAAAATGCCGGGAACAAAGCCAACCTATACATGGCCTTCACAGACCTCACCAAAGCCTATGACTCAGGGAACCGTCAGGCCCTCTGGCTGGTTCTGGAAAAGATCGGCTGCCCAGAAAAGTATATTTGAGTACTACGACTGCTGTACGACAACATGTCTGCCACTGTACTCAGTGGCAGTGGAGATGAAACAGACCCTTTCAGGGTAAACATCAGAGTAAAGCAGAGATGCATCATTGCCCCAACACTATTTTCTGTCTTCATCGCAACTGTTCATAGAAAAACATCTGCCCCAGAGAATTGAAATAATGTACAGAACTGATGGACAACTTTTCAGCATCAACCGATTCAGTGCTTAAAGGTTGAACCACCACCGCATCAATCACGGAACTGCAGTATGCAGTTTCAGTAACCCTTTTAGAAGACGATCTACAGTGTTTTCTCACTGCCTTCACAAAGGCATACAAACAGCTTGGTCTAGCCATCAACATAAAAAATTCTTCATTAGCCACCACTGAACAGTAGCACCCTTGTCCTGCCCCCAGACATCACCATTGACAACATCAGACTGGAAAATATGGACCACTATCTTGGTATATCTTGGTAATATCTTGGTAGTCTCCTGTCATCTAATGCTGTCATTGATGATGAAATACATCATCGCCTCAGCTGTGCAAGCAGAGCTTTCTCAAGGCTCAGGAAAAGGGTCTTTGAGAATTGTGACCTCCAGGCAAAGACCAAAGTCCTGGTCTACAAAGCAGTAGTGCTCCCCACTCTTCTTTATGGGTCAGAAACTTGGGCCACATACAGTAGGCACCTGAAAACACTTGAGGCACATCATCAGAAGTACCTCGGAAAAATTCTCAGGATAAGCTGGGAGGAATCAATGCACCAACATCAGCATCTCCTCCATCACTGCCACCATCGCCCAACACCAGCTTAGAGGGACTGGTCATGTTATCCGTATGTCTGACTCTCGCCTCCCTAAACAAGCTCTGTGCTCTCAACTTGTTAAAGGAAAACATGCCCCAGGAGGCCAAAAGAAGAGGTACAAGGACAAAATTAAAACAAACAAAGATGTGCCACATAGACCTTAAAACTTGGGAAGACGAAGTAAAAAACAAGGTGACCTGGAGAAACCTTGTCCATGAGGGTGCTGCACAGTACAATGATGACCTCCCCTATGCTACAGAAGACGAGCGCAGACTCAGGAGAGATCATCTACCAAACAGGCCCAACCCAAATACACTACCACCACCTCTTTTACCTGTCCACGTTGCACGACAATAAGTAGGTCCAGGATTGGCCTCAATGCTCATCTAAAGACCCATAAGGACCAAGAGGGAGGGCAGTCATACTCGACTACGAGTGACCACCGGTGATGATGATATTGTGGTAAATATTAGCTACTGCCACTGGTAAAAGTTGCCTTATATACCAACAGCCAGTATCAGACAATAAGGTGAATATCAGCAGATAGTGATATATAAATATATCAGTCAAATATCTGTGTATACCTACTCTTCAAGAATAAAAATCAATGTTTATGTGGCTGAAAGCCCCAAAAATAGTGTAACTGGAATTTTTTTTTTCCAAATTTGCTCTCTAAAGCCAAGGAGGAATCTTGTTTGAACCTTATCTAAAGCTCCTTCTTCTTCTTCTGGCTGCTCCCTTTAGGGGTCACCACAGCGGATCATCTGCCTCCATCTCACCCAATCTCTTGCATCTTCCTCTGTAACACCAACCCTCTCCATGTCCTCCTTCACTACCTCCATGAATCTTCTCTGTGATCTTCCTCTTTTCCTCCTGCCTGGCAGCTCCATCTTCAGCATCCTTTGTCCAATATATCCACTATCCCTCCTCTGCACATGTCCAAACCATCTCAGCCTTGCCTCTCTTATTTGAGTTAAACAAGCTATCTAATCTACTTGGCAATTTGTCTACCATCAAAAAATGGTTAAACAATAACTTTGTCCATCTGAACTCCGATAAAACTGAGACAGTGATTATTGCACCTGACATGAAAATTCCTCATCAAGCAGCACCTCGGATCTCTGGGCTCCCTGGTACGGTCGGGCATCAGAAACCTGGAGGTGCTGTTTTACAGTTCAATGGCCTTGGATAGCCATTCAAAACAACTAGTCAAAAACTGCTTTTTCCATCTGAGGAACATTTCTAAAATCAGAAATGTATTATCAAGCTCAAATCTAGAGATGATTATTCACACTTTTATTTCATCCAGAATCAATTACTGCAACTCTCTTTTTACCTGTTTTAACAAGGGTTTGTTAAACCACCTACGGAATGTTCAGAATGCTGCGGCCAGGCTTTTAATGGGAACTCGCAAATGGGACCATATCGTCCCAATTTTAGTCCCTCTTCACTGGCTACCAGTCAAATTTTGTACTGATTTTAAAATTCTAATTTTGACCCTTAGAGCAATTCATGGCCAAGCCCAAAAATATATTTGTGATCTTTTAACCCCATATTCTTCAGGTCAATCACTCAGGTCTTCAGGTTAGAATCTTTTATCGGTCCCTAAAATTCGCTATAAAACCAGAGGTGATCTGTCGTTCCAGTCTGTTGCTCCCCGCTTGTAAAACGCTCTCCCTCTGTCTCTGCGTCTGACTGATTTGGTTGACTCTTTTAAAAAACAGCTGAAGACACTGTTATTTAGGCGAGCTTTTTAATTGACTGGTGGCCTGGTTTTTATTCATTCTATTGTTTTATCATTTCAATCATATGTTTTAATGTTTCTTTTTGCTTAAATTGCTGTGTTATCTTATCTCCTTGTTTTAAATTACTATGCTTTTTTATTGTCAAAGCACTTTGTGATCTTTATCTGTGAAAAGTGCTATATAAACAAAGTTCTTCTTCGTCTCCAAACCGCTAAACCTGAGCTGTCCCTCTGATACACTCCTTTCTAATCTTGTCCTTCCTAGTCACTCCCAATGAAAATTTTAGCATCTTCAACTCTGCCACCTCCAGCGCCATCTCCTGTCTTTTTGTCAGCACCACTGTCTCCAAACCATATGCCACAGCAGGTCTCACTTCCATCTTGTAAATCTTCCCTTTCACTCTGGCTACTACCCTTCTGTCACAAATCACTCCTGACATTCGTCTCCACCCACTCCAGCCTGCCTGCACTCTCTTTTTCAACTTTCTTCTGCATTTTCCATTCCAAAGCTTATTCTTCATCAGGCATATTGTTGTTTGGATTGGGGTGGGTTCAAAAGATCGATCCAACGATTTTAATCGATCTGCGTTTGACTGAGCAGATATCGATCCACAAAATCAGCGGATCAATCTTTTAATATCATAATTTTACAGTCTGTGAAACACAAAAGGCAAGCAGCCGGCTGAAGTCTCACGTCATGAGCAATCGCGTGAGAGTTCCATGCGCCGCATGGTCACATTACTTCCATGTTTACATTTGGCAGGCAGCCACAGAGTGGACTTGCCAACGTTAATTTATCAACAAAACTCACGGTTAAAGACTGCACTCAACAGTTCCCGAATATTTTTCATAAAGCGGGGATAAACGGTTTTGTCCTACGTGCAGCGCCGTGTTGGAACATAAAAGTCGACGATTGATAAACAATTTTTAAATGGAAAACACACAGAGAACGGCAACAGACCAGAGAGGGACACTGTTGTAGCTGCTGGAAGTAAGTGAAATATCATTGGGTTGTTTTTTTTTTAATTTTTGTTGTAAATTAATAACACTGGTCAACACCAAATTTATTGTCTAAGTTTTTTTTAGCTGATTTAGGACAATTTTGATGTGGTGAATCCAAAAATCACATTTGGTTTTGCTCAATCAGGTCAACTTTTTCAACTATCGCCACATGTTTTTTTATGTTTTTGTTTACATGTAAGGGTATTTTCGCTTTATATGATGCAAAATTCTTTATTTCTTGAAATTCTCTCAATTTTGAACAATGATGATGTAACATTCAGTTTACATGTACTTACCTTTATCAATGTCTACTATTCAATTTACAGTACAACTGTACAACTGCTGTACAACTGCTTACAACTTAGCATAAAAACCTGACCTGATCGAGAGAAACAGATGTCATTTTCGGATTCAGCGGTGCAAAATTGTCTTAAATCAGTTGAAAAAAACACAGACAACTTACAAAAAAATTATTTTTGTTATGTAGTGTTATGTTGTGTAATTCATCCATAAAAATGGCAGGATTAATAAAGTCTGCAGTACAAGCTATTTTTACTCAATAGAACTAAACTGAAATGATCAAATCTTCCAGGAAATGAACTGAAGCCCTTTTCAAAAATTGAAAGTTAATATGTTGTTAAATATAAACAACAAAAAAATAAAAACGTAACTTATTAAACCCTACTGTCGTGTGGGGATCTAAAAATATGATTATTAATTTTACTTTGAAATATATTCTCCTTTTCATATCCCCTTAAGATCTGTGAAGACTGGGTTTCCACTCCAAGGTCCATCCTGCACTGAGACGTTCTGAAGGGAAGAGGTCGTCAGTGGCGGAGCCGTCCCTGCTTCGTTGTGGATTTCAGCATAGAAGAAGACCTGAAGTTTTTCAGGGGTCTTAGTTTTCAAATTCAAGATTCAAGAAGGTGTTGCCATAATTTTCTCCATACTCTAACATGCATCCAATGCAATTTAGTTGTTGTAATGGCTAATTCTTTCATTTACCTTTTTTATTTAAGTTCTCAGCAAGAATACAATGTTGGTCATTTTTTTGACAATTTTCCTGAGCATTTAATGCTAAATAAATCACTGTTTAACAGGAAATTTTTGGCAATCCTGTGCTTTTTCTTGTGGTGTTACATAGAATAGCATCACTGTAAACTGGAAAAAGCAGCTACTTTAAAATCTGTACTTCCTCACACAACTTTCAGTGCAAAAACCTCTAAAAATGTTGCAACTTTTAGCGCAACCTTTTGGAAAAGCTACCACAAATTCAGGCTTTTGGGGCCGCAACAATCACAGAAACAGCTGGCAAAATCCTGGAGGGACTGAAATACAGTGAGATAATGTATGCATGCTTCGTGCATTGAATTTGTTTACTGACTCTGGGTTGTTAACTTCACACTACATACTCTTTGCACTAAAGAAAGCACTTGTGAGCACTTTGTGAAATCATAAGTTAAATAATGAAAAGTGCATTATTGTAAGTGATTTTGGGTCTGTTTTTTATGTGATAATTTACGTATGTATTAACAAAGTTAGAGTATTCCTGGTACAATTTACAGCATTAGGTCTCGAAGATTTTTTTTTCCCTGGCACGTAAAATAGCTGTTAAAATGGGAACTTCCCTGACTGAATCGCGATCGGATTGAATCGATTCAGAACCTCAAGAATCTGAATCGATTCTGGAAATTAGTAATGATTCCCAGCCCTAGTCTGGATTGATGCATGCTGCACATTCCCTAGATGAGTGAGCATATTTGTGGAGTAATCAGATCATAGGACTACATCAAATAAGCAAATGCTGCACTGTGTATGTTAGCTACACAAATTGCTTTTCTGTTGCTGCTAGCATAGACAGCTGATATTAAACAGCTACGGTCTACTGAATTTTACTTAAAAGTGTTTGGACTCAGTGTATGAAACTGAGTTTTAATTCAAGCAATGTTTCTGAATTTTGCACATGCACAGATTGCAATTAAATTAAAACTGCAGTGGACAACCCTCTTTCTGCAGCTCTCCACTCTCTGTTTTAGCAGAGAAAAAGTAACCACCAGTTTTAGGCTTTATGGATACTAGTGCATTGCCCATAGAACACAAGTATTCCTGTCTGAAACACGTATCCCAATTAGGCTTTACAGCCCAAATGTAGGCTGTGTTTGAAAGTGAAATACAAAGAGGTGTAGCCTATATATTATATACCACAGCTGTGGATAGCATCCTGTGTGGTACCCCTACCAAAGACTCCGCACCCCAAGGACCTGAACAGCTACAAACCAGTGGCCCTCACATCACACCTAATGAAGACCCTGAAGAGGCTGCTCCTCGCCCACCTCCGCCCCCTGGTGAGACCAGCGATGGATCCACTTCAGTTTGCCTACCAGTATGGCATCGGGGTGGAGTATGCAGTGATCTTGTGTCTTCCGGCGCCACATGAGTTAGCTGCCTTTTGCAACAGCGGCTCAATTCTGAGTCTTTTTATCTTCCTTCTTCTTTCTGATCCGGTGATAACTTTCTGATCCGGCACACCTTTCACTCTATATATATCACAGACACACAGATCGCCCCAAAGGTCTCCCGAGTCGGCGGACGGAGCCACTGTTTTACAGCAGGAGACGATACAGCAGGGAAGAGCTAGCTAGCACTCAACCGCCACCCAGTGCTAACGGAGAAACTCGACATACCGGGGAACTGAAGCGAAAACGACGCGGGTGCCGGGCTGGAGTTTAGGCGGTATGCAAGAAATATAAGACAGAATAATAAAGAGCGATGGCAAGAACCAAGCAGACCGCCCGTAAATCTACTGGAGGAAAAGCCCCCCAGGAAGCAGCTGGCCACCAAGGCTGCTCGAAAAAGCGCTCCGGCCATCGGCTGAGTGAAGAAGCCTCACCGTTACAGGCCCGGTACCGTGGCTCTGAGAGAGATCCGTTGCTACCAGAAATCCACGGAGCTGCTCATCCGTAAGCTGCCCTTCCAGCGCCTGGTGAGGGAGATCGCTCAGGACTTCAAGACCGACCTGCGCTTCCAGAGCTCCGCCGTCATGGCTCTGCAGGAGGCCAGCGAGGCCTACCTGGTGGGTCTCTTCGAGGACACCAACCTGTGCGCCATCCACGCCAAGAGGGTCACCATCATGCCCAAAGACATCCAGCTGGCCCGCCGCATCCACGGAGAGAGAGCTTAGACTTTCTGCTGCACATCCACCAACCACAATGCTCCGCACTGTGTGTCTATATATATATATATTAGTAATATGTACATATGTATACTAGCTGCTCTTGTTTTTTCTTGCCTTCTGATTGTTGCTCTGAGTGTTGCTATCCCTGTGCTGTTGCAATCCTGGAATTTCCCCATTGTGGAACTAATAAAGGCTTATCTTATCTTCCTCCTACATCGTTCCCTGTCCCACCTGGAAAAACCTGGGAGCACTGAGGATCATGTTCTTTGATTTCTCCAGTGCTTTCAACACCATACAACCAGTAATCCTGAGGGACAAACTGCTGTGTGCAGGGGTGGACCAGCACCTGTCCTCGTGGATCCTGGACTACCTCAAAGACCGAACACAGTTTGTGAGAACTCAGGACTGTGTGTTTGACACCATCATCTGCAGTACGGAGGCCCCCCAGGGAACAGTTCTGGCTCCCATCCTGTTTGCCCTCGACACTGTGGACTTTTCATACAATGCACCACACTGCCATCTACAGAAGTTCTCTAATGACTCTGCGATCGTTGGCCTCATCTCTGATGGGGATGATTCGGAGTACTGAGAACTTATCCAGGACTTCGTGGACTGGTGCCTGCGGAACTGAATTCAGATCAATGCGAGGAAAACCCAGGAACTGGTGGTGGACTGCCGCAGGTGAGGACAACCCCCCACAGCACCGGTAAACGTCCAGGGGACAGACATCGAGATGATGACATCTTTCAAGTACCTGGGTGTTCACCTGAACAATAAACTGGACTGGTCACACAACACCGACGCACTCTACAAGAAGGGGCAGTGCAAGCTGTACCCCCTGAGGAGACTCAGGTCCTTTGGAGTGCAGGCGGCACTCCTGAAGACCTTCTACAATTTGGTGGTGACATCAGCCATCACATTTGGAGTGGTCTGCTGGGGCAGCGGCATCACAGCAGCCTACAGGAAGAGACTGAACAGGCTAATCAAAAAAGCTAGCTCTGTTCTGGGGCGATGCCTCGACTCAGTGGAGGAGATAGGAGAGCGGAGGATGGTGGCTAAGCTATCATCTCTGCTGAAGTCCAAGTCCCACCTCATGCGCGACACGCTGAGCGCACTGAGGAACTCATTTAGCGGTAGGCTGTGCCATCCTAAGCGCTTGAGGGAGAGGTTCCACAGGTCCTTCCTACCTACGGCTGTCAGACTTTATAACCTCACCAGTGCTGCTCGTAGAGGTCATATTAAATGTACTAAACGTAACAACTTTGCACAATAGAGATCATCCCCTCTAATACCCAACTAAGACAATTACAATTATTACTGAGGGTGGCAACAACACTGTTGATTCAAATGTGAAATATACTGTCTGGGTACATGGTAACCCTGGCAGGTTATATCCTGTCAGGTAATTTAACAAACTATAATGCTGTTGATACCATCTAGCTGCAATGCTCCTGCACTGTGTATATAACTGTGCACATATGTATATTAATTTACTGGTTTAGCTAACCAGTTTATAGCTTATTATCTTATTTATTATTGCTCTGAGTGCTGCTATCCCCTTGCTGCTGCAATCCTGGAATTTCCCCATTGTGGGACTAATAAAGGCTTATCTCATCTTATGTGTAGGCAATCACATGTTAGACTTTGCCAAATATGAAAGGGAGTAAATGGCACTAAAATTTATTTGTGTGAATATTGATTACAGAATACCTAAATACTGAAAATGAATGGGACATCCAATATTAGCAACTGTTTCAGATCCCTTGTTTATTTGCTTGTCAGATCACTTCTTTGTGATCCTTTATCACTTATATTCAAGATAATAGTGTATCTTGCACTTTGGGGAATGGGAGTTGTTCAGTCATTATAATTATTTTAGTCTATATCACTGTTCAGTGATGGAGCTCAGTGCAATACTGAATTTCTTCTGTGTATCATCAATAAACTCATGCAGTACTATAACTGGACACGTTTACAATTATTTGAGACCTATTGTAGCGCATCATTTTATATTTTAGCAATTTTGTTATTAAAAGGTTTTTTAAAATTGTAATCAACCGAATTAACTACAAAACACCCAACATTATTATACACAGCAGAAGGACCCGTTTGACTATAGCCATTGCATCACTGTTGCCCATTTGTCAGTATTTAAAAATTTATTTATTTCGTTATTTGGGCATTTTTGTGTCCTGCGTTTGGTTGTTAAGTTATTCCGACCATTCCACTCCACATGGCGGTATTATTATTAAGTTTTTAATTTTTAGATACTCACGTGGGTGGGGGGGGACTCGTGATCGTGCAAAGTACAGTGGTACCACACAGGTGAAGCAGCAGTCGGGACCCCCGTCTACCACTGACTAGACAGGCTGGACGTGCCTCCCTGTAAAGGACTGTGGTCTGCCCAGTTGGGCTGCTGCTTCTCCTGGCATGCCCTGTGTTGGATACACCGGTGCTCTTTGTCAGAGCCGGGTCCTTGCTGACACTCTGCCCATTCTGCTTACGTGCCTCATATTCTCCACATATGCCAAATTATCCTTTAGACCTACACAATCACTGCAACTTTATGGTATAATTTTTTAAGCATTAAAAGGTAAAGGTAAAGCCAGCTTCATTGTCATTCAATCCATACAGCCAATCATGTACAGTACAACGAAATTACGTTTCTCTTATCTACAATGCTAATCACATCTAGAATCAGAGGGGTCGCTGCCATGCAAGGCGCCACCACAAATTCCTCCATTACTGCTGAGCACCCAGCTGAACGGCAGAAAGTTCCACTTTTTTATGGTCTTCGGCATGACCCGGCCAGGATTTGAGCCCCGGCCTCCCGGGTGTGGGGCGGATGCTCTACCAATTAGGCCACCACTCCAGTGGTGAAATCTTCAGTACCATCTTTTTCTAGTCAAATTTGTTGCTTTTCGCTTCCTTGTTTTGCTCATGGTGCGCTGTGGTTAATGATGCCGTGATGCTATGTATTATCCAATCAGTATGGAGTCAATGCAAAACCCCACCCACGCCTTTAGAAGCCAGAGCATGAGGAGAGAGCGATGACTAAACTTTTATTGATAAAAATTAGATATTTTGACTGAACAACTCCATACTCAGGGATGCACACCCTCATAACCTCAGCAAAATAATTATAAAGTCTTAGGTCAGTCTGACGAATGGTTCAAGAGATATGCATGGAACAGTCTCACACACACACACAGACAGAGATTCCGTGCATTTATACATTCAATTCAATTCAATTCAACTTTATTTATATAGCGCCATTTCACAACAACAGTCATCTCATAGCACTATCAACTGTAGGGAGGACCCCCACAGTTGCAGAAAGACCCCAGCAATCAGGCGATCCCCTGTGAGCAAGCACTTGGCGACGGTGGAGAGGAAAAACTCCCTTTTAACAGGAAGAAACCTCCAGCAGAACCAGGCTCAGGGAGGGGCAGTCATCTGCTGCGACTGGCTGGGGGGTGAGGGGACAGAGAAGAAGAAAAGAACAGACATGTAGAGAGCAAACAGCACGATGGGGACTCAATCTATGGGAGAGAACAAACAAATGTTAATGACCAGCAAAAAAAAAAATATTTCATAGAGAGTGAGGAAAGGAGTGAGGCCCAGTGCATTACTGGAGGTCCCCCGGCTGACTAAACCTATTAGCAGCATAACTAAGGGAGGGTTCAGAAACACATGATCCCTCCCTAATTGTAGGCTATATCAAAAAGGAAGGTTTTAGCCCTATTCTTAAAAACAGAATACATAAATACATAGATAAAAGGCCCCTGCTTAACACAATTAGCCACTTTTTTCCTCTTTTCATTCTGTTTCATACATCTCAACCTACATTTACAAGAACCGTCCCTGCTGGAAAAACCAGCATGGACCAGCCTGCTGGTCACCAGCATGATTTGTTGTGTTTTGAAGCTGGTCATACCAGCATACTATGCTGGTTTGGTGTTGGTTTAGCTGGTGGACCAGCACTGCACTGCTGGTCCACCAGCTAAACCAACACCAAACCAACAAGCATAAACCAGCAAAAACCAGGATAGACCAGCATGAAAATGCTGGTCTATGCTGGGTTTTCTATGCTGGTCTGTGCTGGTTTTTCCAGCAGGGATGGTATTACTGAATGGAGGTTTTTTTCTACACTAGAGGGGGAACAGGCAGCTTGTAACATGGTGGTTAGAGGAGTCCACTTCTCTGTCTGGTTGACAAAAAGTAACAACAACAAACAAACCAAGAGTCTGGAATCAGAGCAGTATAATCTTAGCTTTTTTCTTACAACTGCATCTGCCAGTACATACACGCACAAATAGTATACTGAAAGGGCATCCCAATTTAGAGTGAAATGATGTAGGAGAGCACAGAAATGTGAATGCTCGTATGGCGAAGACTCCTCTTCTGAATGGCTTTGCTCCTCAAATGCAGCGTTAACTACGTCTCAGACAGAGGTCATGGTTAGATGATGGATAATAGAGCCCAACCACATAGCTAATAGCGGACGATAATATCAGCCTATATTAGCTATATACAATCTATCAGTATTGGCAAAAGAAAAAAAATATTGGCCGATAAATAAAACTTTGCAAAAGTACAAGACTTGTTTATTTGTGACCAAGACAAGTTTATTACCCACACAGACGAGTCGCGTGGGTACAGCAGTCAGTGCTGTCTGGCCAGCTGCCTGGCTACAGTGGGGCAAAAAAGTATTTAGTCAGCCACCAATTGTGCAAGTTCTCCCACTTAAAAGATGAGAGAGGTCTCTAATTTTCATCATAGATATACCTCAACTATGAGAGACAAAATGAGAAAGAAAAAATCCAGAAAATCACATTGTCTGATTTTTAAAGAATTTATTTGCAGATTATGGTGGAAAATAAGTATTAGGTCAATAACAAAAGTTCATCTCAATACTTTGTTATATACCCTGTGTTGGCAATGACAAGAGGTCAAACGTTTTCTGTAAGTCTTCACAAGGTTTTCCACACACTGTTGCTGGTATTTTGGCCAGCTCCTCCATACAGATCTCCTCTAGAGCATTGATGTTTTGGGGCTGTCGCTGGGCAACACGGACTTTCAACTCCCTCCAAAGGTTTTCCATGGGATTGAGATCTGGAGACTGGCTAGGCCACTCCAGGACCTTGAAATGCTTCTTACGAAGCCACTCCTTCGTTGCCCGGGCGGTGTGTTTGGGATCATTGTCATGCTGAAAGACCCAGCCACATTTCATCTTCAATGCCCTTGCTGATGGAAGGAGATTTTCACTCAAAATCTCACGATACATGGCCCCATTCATTCTTTCCTTTACACGGATCAGTCGTCCTGGTCCCTTTGCAGAAAAACAGCCCCAAAGCATGATGTTTCCACCCCCATGCTTCACAGTAGGTATGGTGTTCTTTGGATGCAACTCAGCATTCTTTCTCCTCCAAACACAACAAGTTGAGTTTTTACCAAAAAGTTCTATTTTGGTTTCATCTGACCATATGACATTCTCCCAATCCTCTTCTGGGTCATCCAAATGCTCTCTAGCAAACTTCAGATGGGCCTGGACATGTACTAGCTTAAGCAGGGGGACACGTCTGGCACTGCAGGATTTGAGTCCCTGGCGGCGTAGTGTGTTACTGATAGTAGCCCTTGTTACTTTGGTCCCAGCTCTCTGCAGGTCATTCACTAGGTCCCCCCGTGTGGTTCTCGGATTTTTGCTCACCGTTCTCGTGATCATTTTGACCTCACGGGGTGAGCTCTTGCGTGGAGCCCCAGATCGAGGGAGATTATCAGTGGTCTTGTATGTCTTCCATTTTCTAATAATTGCTCCCACAGCTGATTTCTTCACACCAAGCTGCTTACCTATTGCACATTCAGTCTTCCCAGCCTGGTGCAGGTCTACAATTTTGTTTCTGGTGTCCTTTGACAGCTCTTTGGTCCTGGCCATAGTGGAGTTTGGAGTGTGACTGTTTGAGGTTGTGGACAGGTGTCTTTTATACTGATAACAAGTTCAAACAGGTGCCATTAATACAGGTAACGAGTGGAGGACAGATGAGCCTCTTAAAGAAGAAGTTACAGGTCTGTGAGAGCCAGAAATCTTGCTTGTTTGTAGGTGACCAAATACTTATTTTCCACCATAATTTGCAAATAAATTCTTTAAAAATCAGACAATGTGATTTTCTGGATTTTTTTTTCCTCATTTTGTCTCTCATAGGTGAGGTATGCCTATGATGAAAATTGGAGACCTCTCTCATCTTTTAAGTGGGAGAACTTGCACAACTGGTGGCTGACTAAATACTTTTTTGCCCCACTGTATGTCCATGCTCGAACTCGACAAGGATGAGGATACAGCCACCAAACATGGTACATGGGTTGACCGTGGGACTAGCACCTATAGCTATACCTTTGGGGTCAAAGGGTCAAAGGTCAAGGTCAGAATGCCATTAAAAAATACCACAAGAACAATGAAAGCTAGGGTCACCAAATATGGTACACACGTTCACCTTAGCAGCCTGACCTATAACTATAGGTTTGGGATCAAAAGGTTAAAGGTCAAGATTTTAACTCTAGAGGGCTACAAAATGTGTGAGTCTGCATCTCAGTTGAGTGCATTCTAGGTTTGTTTGGGGTTTTTTTTCAAAGTGCTTTGCCCTTTCATATTTGCACTCAAGTTCCGTGGTTTGCAAAAGTATTCCCCCTCCCTCATTATTTTTCCTATTCTGTTATGTTGCAGTCTGATGCTACAATTGTTTAAATTATTTTTTTTCTCTTTAATCTACATTCAGTACCCATAATGACAAAGTAAAAACTGAACTTTAGGATTTTTTTGTACTTTTATTAAAAAGAAAAAAAAAGATATCACATGTGCATAAAGTATTCAGACCCATTGCAAAAAAAAACATTGAAATTTAGCTCGGGTGCCTCCTGTTTCTCTTGATCATTGCTGAAATGTCTCTACACCAGGGGTCTTCAACCTGGGGCTCCTGGAACATTCAGGTTTCTGTGGGAAATTTTCTAATTTCACTTCTTAATTGGTCTATAAAGATTTGCAAATAATTTGCTGTTGTTGTGCATAGGTGCAAGGGTGCCTACAGAACACATGCAATTATCCCCAGTTAATCAATTATCAATTATCCCCAGTTGGAGGAAGTCATTTGACAGAGTGAGGAAATTCAAACTCAAAAATATGCCATTATGCTGAACATAAACTACAAGAGATGGAGAATGATATTGATCCTGATAACCAGTTCTTCAATAATATTCATAATCATTGTGAATATTATACTGAAAAGCAATTTAAAAGTCAAGTGCAATTAGATGGTAAACTATCAATAATACACTTCAACAGCAGAAGTCTTAAAAACTTTCCACAGATTCAGGACTATTTAAAACAGCTAGATAGAAAATTTACAGCTATCGCAGTCTCTGAAACTTGGCTTAATGAAAAGCAGGTTTCTCTCATGGCAACAGAGGGATATCAGATGTTTTATATTAACAGATCTAAAAAAAAAAAAAAGGTGGTGGTGTTGCACTGTATATTGATGACCTGTATAGGTGTAAACTTGTAAATGGAATGTCCTTTGCACTACCAGGAATTCTGGAATGTGTTACTGTTGAGATTGACCAAGATAAAACAAAAAATCTAATTATAAGTTGTATATATAGAATGCCGGGAACTTGCACTGAGACATTCAGAGATAAATTAGTCGAGCTGTAGAATAATATAACTAGTAAGAAAATGGTTGTAATCTGTGGAGATTTCAATATTGATTTACTAAATCCATTTCAACAAAATGTAATTACAGAGTTCATGAATCCTATGTACAGTATGAGTCTATATCCCACAATAACACAACCCAGTAGAATCACAGTTCACACTGTTACACTTATTGATAACTTGTTACCTCCGCCAGGCCGCAGGCCGCAGGAGGTTATGTTTTTGCCGGGGTTTGTCTGTTTGTCTGCCTGTCTGTTGGCTAGCAAGATAACTCAAAAAGTTTTGGACGAATTTCGATGAAACTTTCAGGCATTGTTGGAAATGGTACAAGGAAGAACTGATTAAATTTTGGGGATGATCCGGATCACCGTCTAGATCCAGGAATTTTTTAAAGGATTCTTTAACATTGTGACATAGGGCCATTTTCAACACAGAGGATGCGGAGAATCATCGTGCTGCAGCGAGAGAACAAATGCAGCGACTCAGGCGCTATTGAAGCTCATCGAGCTTAATTTTTTTTTTTTTTTTATTGATTTTTTTTTTTTCTTATTACCTCCGCCAGGAGGTTATGTTTTGGTTTTTTTTTTAAAAGACGATCTGCTCGATATTGCCAGTCATGCCTCGTTCAAAGTCTAAAAGTGTGAAACACAGAAGGCAACAGAGTGCAGAGTGCATGAGAAAGAAAAAAAGGCAGGGGGATAACACAGAGGATGCGGAGAATCACCGTGCTATTGCTAGTCATATGTTTTCGTGGTCAAGGAATCTGAAAACGTACACACAAACACTGTATGGGCGGAACTGTGGCCGCCATTACGGAAAATGTCATTTTTGTGAATAACTACTGAACCACTAATCCTATCATTGTCAATCCAATTGCTAGTCATATGTTTTCGTGGTCAAGGAATCTGAAAACGTACACACAAACACTGTATGGGGGGAACTGTGGCGCTTGGCGGAGGTCTGCGCTCTCCGAGTGCTTTTCTAGTTTGTTAATATTATTGATAAGAAAATAGAAAGTGGATTATTGATAAATGACATAAGTGATCATTTGCCAGTCTTTACACTTACCCATGGCCACAGGGGGGCCAATACAGAAAAAACTTTAAAATCTTTCAGATACAAAACACAAATTGCAATCAGTTCTTTTAAAGAAGACCTGCTGAAGCAAGACTGGACAAAAGTCTGTGTATCAGATGTAAATGAAGCCTCTGACACATTTATGAACATTGTAACCACTCTTTATGAAAAAAAATTGTCCATTAGTAAAGAAAAAGCCTAAACAGAAATTTGTTGACAAGCCATGGTTAACCAAAGGATTACAAAAAGTGTGTAAAAAGAAAAATTCATTATATAAAGCTTTTCTAAAGAAAAGGACAAAAGAAGCAGAGCAGCGGTATAAAACATACAAAAATAAGTTAACATACACTACTGTTCAAAAGTTTGGGGTCACCCAGACAATTATTTTGTGTTTTCCATGAAAAGTCACACTTATTTACCACCATGAGTTGTAAAATGAATAGAAAATATAGTCAAGACATTGACAATGTTAGAAATAATGATTTGTATTTGAAATAATTTTTTCCAGATACTCAACCTGCTCAAAGGAAGGTCAGTTTTACAGCTTCTCTAACCAGCTAAACTGTTTTCATCTGTGCTAACATGATTGCACAAGGGCTTTCTAATCATCCATTAGCCTTCTGACGCAATGAGCAAACACATTGTACCATGAGAACACTGGAATGATAGTTGCTGGAAATGGGCCTCTATACACCTATGTAGATATTGCACCAAAAACCAGACATTTGCAGCTAGAATAGTCATTTACCACATTAGCAATGTATATTAGATATTAGAGTGTATTTCTGATTAGTTTAAAGTTATCTTCATTGAAAAAACAGTGCTTTTCTTTCAAAAATAAGGAAATTTCTAAGTGACCCCAAACTTTTGAACGGTAGTGTATATAATGAGATGTAGTAAAAGAGACTATTACACTTCCGGTTATGGCTGCCACGTAAGACGGACGTGTCTCACTCTGCTCTGCTCCTGGAGAAAAAAAATCGGCAAATAACTCTCTCATTTGGGACAGAACATATCCCAGCGTTTGGGCGAGGATATGTCGGCGAAGCCTAAGGCTGGAAAACCAGGTAAAGGAAAAAGCGAGCCGCCGAAACAGTCCAAATTAACGGACTTTCAGGTCTGTGACGCAGCAAATAAAACTCCATATATGGCGTTGGAGGCTGGCAACGGTGCGATGTCTGCGGGGAGCGGCGCAGATGCGCTGATGGCTGCCATGAGTTCAATGAGAGCGGACTTTTCCTCTAGATTTGATGGGATTATGACAGCGTTGGAAGGAATAAGAAAGGAATTGGGTGACTGTGTAGAACGAACGGCGCAGATGGAGCTCCGTCTCGCTAGTGCTGAAGATGACGTCACTCGTCTTCAATTAAAGGTGCGCACTTTGGGAAAAAAAAATAAATGTCTGGAAGATAATATTTTGGATTTGGAATCTCGGTCGAGACAGAATAACTTGAGGCTGGTGGGTCTTCCAGAGGAATCAGAAGGTCGGGACATATGTTCCTTTCTGGAAAAGTGGATTCCGGAGGTGCTGGGCAGCGAGGAGTTGCAATCAGCAGTGGTTCTGGAAAATGCACATCGTATTGGCCCACGGAGAGATAAGGGACCGCCGAGGACCTTAATTATGAAGTTTCTTAGCAACAGAGACAGGATGAAGATCTTCAACGCTGCACGAGCTAAAGGAGAGATTAAACACCAGAACCAGCAGGTGCGGTTCTACCCAGATTTGGCCACAGGAATCCAACAATTGAGGAAGCAGTTTGATCCCATACGTAAGGAGCTGCGCAACCTTGGGATTCGTCATGGTGTAATCTATCCTGCGAGACTGCTGACCACGTATGAGGGCAGAACCCACATCTTCAAGACCCCAGAGGAGGCGCAGGAGTTCATCAAGAAGATCAAAGAAGAAGAAGAGACTGGTGGGAGCTAAGCATGAACAAAATATAAGGTAGAATAATTAAGCATTTGCACAGGCATCTGACTGACTTGAAGTAAATAGTAAGTTTACAAAATATAGATTGTATTATACAGTATATTAAAAAAAACAAAAAAAAAAACAAAAAAAAAAAACTATGATGTACAAAGTTGTTAAAAATTTTGGAGTTAAGTTGGAAAACTACAGAGGAGAGTTAATGTTACGTCATTAAAAGCAGTAGAGTTAGGGTGATTAGGAGGATGAAGAAGGAGTGGCTTAGGCTGTTCCCCGTGGGTGTGGAGCAGTCGATGGCTATATCGGGAGACGGAATTTTTCTTTTGATTTTGGGGGGTTTGCCACAAGTGTGGGAAGGGGAAATTTGTTTGTGTGTAGTTTGCAGGATGAATGTTCAACCACTCATGTTTTTGCTTCTCTGTATGAGCATGTTTACACTGCAAGGTAATCCCAAACTCTCTATTGATCATAAACCAAAGTGTTAATCTTAATTTAACTTCATGGAATTGCAGAGGTCTACAAAATTTAAAAAAACTTAAACAAGTTATGAATAAAATAAAAGACATGGGTTCAAAAATTGTGTTTTTACAAGAAACTCATTTAATAGAGGAGGATATAAAAAGAATTAGGAGTAGATGGCAAGGAAGTGTCTTCACCTCATCATTCTCATCCCGGGCCAGGGGAGTTATGACTCTCATACATAAATCAGTTCCTTTTCAAGTGAAAAATGTAACTGGAGACAAATTTGGAAGATATGTAATCATTCAAGGTTCTTTGCTATTAGAAAATATAAATCTTGTGAACTTATATGGTCCCAATATAGATGATCAAAAGTTCTTTGCTAATTTATTTCTTATCTTATCATCACTTACAGGGCAACATATAATAGCAGGGGATTTTAATTGTACATTGAATCCAGGTATAGATAGATCAACAGGACTGGATTGTACGCACAATGGATGTAGGATGACTATTAATCATTTTATGAAAGAACTGAGATTGTTAGATATATGGAGAGAAATGAAACCACAAGTTAAAGCCTATTCTTGTTATTCCAGTACCTACAAGACATTCTCACGTATTGATTATTTTTTGATTTCCACAGAATTAAGGTCCAAGATTCAAAACTGCTTTTATGATAACATCGTGATCTCTGATCATGCACCCTGCTGTCTAATATATGTAGATAAAAAATTGACAAAGGAATCAGGTAGATGGCAATTTCAGCATAAATGGCTTCAGGATGAGGAATTTGTCAAGTATATAGAAAAACAGATAGATGAGTTCTTTGACATCAATACTACACAAACATCAGCATGTGTAAAGTGGGAGGCTTTCAAAGCTTTTATTAGGGGACATATTATTAGTTATACAGGATCAAAATCTAAGAAGACTCGAGAGGAGAGAGCTAAATTGGAACATAAAATAAAAAGTCTTCAGGAAAAAGTGTATGCAGGAAGTGACCCAAGGTTGGAGAATGAATTACTGATTTTGAGAGCTGAATACGACAAAAAAATCAGCGAATAGAGCTGCCTCGAGTCTTCTAAGATTGAAACAATCTTTTTATGAACAAGGTGAAAAATCAGGAAAATTATTAGCATGGCAGATTAAACAATTAGAAATTAAAACACCAATTACCAGTATTATAAGTAATGGACAGGTAGTTATAGATCCTTTAGAAATTAATAGAGCCTTTAGAGATTACTATGAAAAATTATATGATACCAAAAATGAATCTGATTTAACAAAACTAAATGGGTTTTTGAACGAACTATCTATACCGTGCATTCCAAATGAAAACAGGGAGATATTGGAGTCTAAAATTAGTCAAGAAGAAGTTGGGCTAGCCATTGATAATATGAAATCAGGAAAAAGTGCAGGACCAGATGGTCTTCCAGTTGACCTTTATAAAAAATTTAAGAATAAATTAATAAAACCTTTTTTGGAAATGGTTTTAGAAGCATTTCAAAATAATAATTTACCATCATACATAAATAATGCCTTAATTATACTGCTGCCAAAACCAGGTAAGCCCTCTAATAAATGTGAAAATATGAGACCAATAAGCCTATTAAATGCCGACCTTAAGATAATCTGTAAAATTTTAGCAAGACGAATACAAGAAATTTTACCAAATATTATTAATCGAGATCAGAATGGCTTTATAAAGGGTAGACAAGGCTTCCATAATGTAAGAAGACTATTCAATATTATTTATTTTAATAAAGAAGCACCGGATACAGCTCTCCTATCACTGGACGCCGAAAAGGCCTTTGATAGAGTTGAATGGCCCTTTCTTTTTGAAGTCCTACAAAGGTTTGGACTTGGAAATAATTTCATAAAATGGGTTCAAATAATATACAATAATGCTACAGCAGAAATCCTAACAAATAACAATATTTCAAAACCAATAAAAATCAATAGAGGATGTCGACAAGGCTGTCCACTTTCACCTTTACTGTTTACTATGGCAATTGAACCTTTAGCGATAGCGATACGTTTACATTCACAAATATATGGAATTAAAGTTGGACCAACAGAACATAAAATCTCCCTGTACGCCGATGACATAATTTTATGTCGAATCTAAAAAAATCAATTCCAACCTTGTTGAATTTAATAAAGAATTTTGGGGAAATATCAGGATATAAAATAAATAAAACTAAATCTTCAATATTAATGCTAAATGAGACCCGGAGAAATTACCCAGCCCCTGAGGTAAATCAATTCAATGTTGTAAATCAGTTTAAATATTTAGGAATCCAAATTGTGCCTAAGCTAGAATCCGTCGCCAGTGTCAACTATGAAGCCTTAATGTCAGATATCAATGAGTTAACTCAGAGATGGATGTCACTACCAATGTCGATGATCGGGAGAATCAATATACTTAAAAGTAATATTTTACCTAAAATACTTTATTTATTTCAATACATTCCCTTATCACCACCTTTAGATTTATTCTCAAGAATAAAAAAAAAGTTAGTGGAATTTATATGGAACAACAGGAGGGCTAGATTATGTCTGTCTTTATTATATTTACCATTTGATCATGGAGGTCTGAAATGTCCAAATTTTATGTTGTATTATTGGTCGGCACAACTGAGGTCTATGACATATTATTTTTCATCAAATGATCTCCCTCACTGGACTGAAATGGAATCATACAATTTACCTTTACCTCTTCCCATATTCATATACTCAGATTCGGCAAAAAAATTACAAAAACAAGTTAAAAATCCATTTGTAAAGCATATGATCAAAATATGGTGTGAAGCTAAAAACTATTTAAAAGAACCACAGTTATTGTCACAATTTAGTCCAATATGGGGTAATCAATATTTTAAACCAGGGAGAGCGGACGCTGTATTTAAAGTATGGAATTTAAAAGGGATACAAAAGATTCAGGATTTATATTTGCCATGTGCAGATAACAATGTCTTTTGAAGAGCTGAGGATCAAATTTAATCTCAATAGAACACATTTTTTTAAATATCTTCAACTTAGAAACTTTATTCGATCAAATCAAAATAAAGCTCTCACTCGACCTATTTATTCATCCTTGGAAAAAATGATGATGAAAGATAGTAAAAGAAAGGGTATTATTTCAGAGTTTTATAACTCATTGACACTATCTTCAAGTGAAAATTCACTGAAAAGATTAAACTACTGGAAAGAAGATCTGCAAACTGAAATTTCAGAGGAACAATGGGAATTGGCTTGTACAGAAGCTCAAACCAAATCAATAAATGTACGCCTTAAATTGATACATTTCAAATGGTTAATGCGGATGTATGTTACACCGGAGGAGTAAAATAGATATAACAAAAATATACCAGATACATGCACAAAATGCATGGAAAGTAAAGGAACCCTATTTCATTGTTTATGGGAATGTAGATTAATAAGAATGTTTTGGGAAGAGGTGAGGGTAACAATTGAAAAAATAATCTCAAAACAAATCATATTGAATCCTAAACTGTTTTTGTTGGGTCTGTACCCAGAAAAGCATAATTTTAATAAAAGTGAAAGAACATTCATAGACCTCAGTTTGCTTAATGCCAAAAAATGTATTGCACTACTGTGGAAAAAGACTCATAGACCAGATGTGACTCAGTGGTTAAGACAGATGTTAACAAACCTTCCATTAGAAAGAATAACATATATACTGAAATCAAAGGAAATTGTGTTTGAGAATATATGGAGACCTTTTATTGATTATGTAAAAAATTTAAACATAACTTTTGAAGAAGAAGGTGAATGATGTGTGTGGACCTTGTAAATTCCAAACTGGTGAACATAATATGTATACTTATGTATTGGATTGTCTAGACTAAACAGAGGAGCATTGTTGAAGATTTGATTTTGTTGGTGGTTGTTGGTGTTTTTAGTGCATTTTTTTTTTGTAGTACTTTAGTGTTAGTGTTTGATTGTTTGTATCATGTTTGTTAAAAAAAAAAGGTTCAATAAAGATATTGTGGAAAAAAAGAGACTATTACAGCAAAGAGTTGGAGAAAAACAGAGATAATATTAAAAAATACATGGACAATACTTAATAATATTCTTGGAAATAAAAAAACAGAAATACAAGCTACCCAACCAATCTTTCAAAAAAAAAATAAATAAATAAAACGACGCAGCGTGTGAATGCAGTCTCACCTGCAGATGAAGTTAATAAATTTTTTAACATTGGTCCTAATTTGGCTCGAGAAATACCCATTAAGGCACCTACAGGTGATACAATAAACAAAAACATTGCTATAAAAGACTCCATTTTCATAAAGAACACAGATGAGAGAGAGGTCATTGAAACTGTTAAATCGTTTAAAAGTAAAACATCTACGGATTGTGATGGTATTGACATGGTTTTAGTCAAAACTATCATTGAATGCTTAGTGAAGCCACTGACGTATATTTGTAACCTGTCTCTCCAAACAGGTATATTTCCCAATGCAATGAAAATAGCTAAAGTAATTCCGATATACAAGACGGGTGACAGAGAGGAATTTTCAAACTATAGACCAATTTCACTATTGCTGCAATTTTCCAAGATACTTGAAAAAATATTCTGTGAGAGAACTGACCACTTCATAATGAAGAATAATTTATTGTGTGAGCAGCAATATGGGTTCAGACACAAGAGGACAACTGCATTTGCTGTAATGGAATTTATAGAAAAAAATATCAACTGCCGTTGAAAATAGAGAGTATTCAGTTTGGGTATTCCTGGATCGTAAAAAAGCATTTGATACAGTGGATCATAATTTATTATTAAAGAAACTACAAAATTATGGTATTGGGGGGTAGCACTGTCCTGGTTATGTAGTTACTTAAAGAACAGATATCAGTATGTATGTGTTGGTAGCAAAAACTCACAGTTACTGAAGGTTACTTGTGGAGTCCCACAAGGTTCAGTTTTGGGGCCATTGTTATTCAATATGTACATAAATGATATATGTAAAGTTTCTGAAAAAATGGATTTAATATTGTTTGCTGATGACACTAATTTATTATGCAGTGGAAGCAATTTGGAACAACTTTTGGATACACTCGGAAAGGAATTAGGAAAGCTTAAACTGTGGTTTGATTCAAACAAATTAACGCTCAATTTAAGTAAGACAAAATTTATAGTTTTTAACAACCATCACAACAACTCAGTATCTAAACTCAATGTAAATGGTGTAGAGATTGAAAGGGTATCCGAAACTAAATTTCTTGGAGTAATAATTGATAATAACCTGTGTTGGAAATCACATATTAATTATATTAAAAGTAAAATATCTAAATCAATTGCAATACTACACAGTGTGAAATATTTGCTGAATCAACCCACACTATATACTTTGTATCATTCATTAATACTCCCTTACATGACATATTGTACTGAAGTATGAGGAAATACATACAGACGTGGACAAAATTGTTGGTACCCCTCTGTTAATGAAAGAAAATCCCACAATAGTCACAGAAATAACTTGAATCTGACAAAAGTGGTAATAAATAAAAATTCTATGAAAATTAACCAATGAAAATCAGACAATGCTTTTGAATTGTGGTTTAACAGAATTAATTTAAAAAACAAACTCATGAAACAGGCCTGGACAAAAATGATGGTACCCTTAACTTAATATTTTGTTGCACAACCTTTTGAGGCAATCATTGCCATCAAACGATTTCTGTAACTGTCAATGAGACTTCTGCACCTCTTAGCAGGTATTTTGGCCCACTCCTCATGAGCAAACTGCTCCAGTTGTCTCAGGTTTGAAGGCTGCCTTCTCCAGACGACATGTTTCAGCTCCTTCCACAGATGTTCAATAGGATTTAGATCAGGGCTCATAGAAGGCCACTTTAAAAACATTTTTCCAATGTTTCGCTCTTAGCCATTCTTGGGTGTTTTGAGCTGTGTTTTGGGTCATTATCCTGTTGCAAGACCCATGACCTGCGACTGAGACCAAGCTGTCTGACACTGGGCAGCACATTTCTCTCTAGAATACCTTGATAGTCTTGAGATTTCATTGTACCCTGCACAGATTCAAGACACCCTGTGCCAGATGCAGCAAAGCAGCCCCAGAACAAAAAAGAGCCTCCTCCATCTATCACAGTAGGGACAGTGTTCTTTTCTTGGTATGCTTCATGTTTGCGTCTGTGAACATAGAGCTGATGTGATTGCCAAAAAGTTCCAGTTTTGTGTTGTCTGTCCATAGGACATTCTCCCAGAAGCTTTGTGGCTTGTCAACATGCAGTTTGGCAAATTCCAGTCTGGCTTTATTATGATTTGTTTTCAACAGTGGTGTCCTGCTTGGTCGTCTCCCATGAAGTCCACTTTGGCTCAAACAACGACGGATGGTGCGATCTGACACTGATGTACCTTGACCTTGGAATTCACCATGAATGCGTTTAGAGGTTGTTCTGGGCTCTTTTGTTACCATTCGTATTATCCGTCTCCTCCTGCGGCCACGTCCAGGGAGTTTGGCTACAGTCCCGTGGATCTTAAATTTCTTAATAATATGTGCAACTGTAGTCACAGGAACATCAAGCTGCTTGGAGATGGTCTTATAGCCTTTACCTTTAACATGCTTGTCTACAATTCTCGGCAGTGGCTCAGGAGGTAGAGCAGGTCGTCCAATAACCACATGGTTGGCGGTTCAAATCCCGTTCTCCCCAGATATGCTGCCGTTGTGTCCCTGGGCAAGACACTTCACCCCAATTGCTCCTGGTGGGTCTGGAAGCGCCATGTTAGGCAGCATGCCACCATCAGTGTGTGAATGTGTGCGTGAATGGGTGGATAGCAGGATCTGTAAAGCGCTTTGGTCATCAAGAGATGAGAATAAAAGCGCTATATAAGTGAACGCCATTTACCATTTACCATTTTTCTAATCTCCTGAGACAACTCTTTCCTTTGCTTCCTCTGGTCCATGTTCAGTGTGGTACACACCATGTCACCAAACAGCACAGTTACTACTTGTCACCCTTTAAATAGGCCGACTGACTGATTACAAGTTTGTAGACACCTGTGATGTTAATTAGAGGACACATCTTGGTTGAACATGTCCCTATGGTCACATTATTTTCAGTCTTTTCTAGGGGTACCATCATTTTTGTCCAGGCCTGTTTCATGAGTTTGTTTTTTAAAATAATTCTGTTGAACCACAATTCAAAAGCACCGTCTGATTTTCTTTGGTTAATTTTCATAGACTTTTTATTTATTACCACTTTTGTCAGATTCAAGTTATTTCTGTGACCATTGTGGGTTTTTCTTTCATTAACAGTGGGGTACCAACAATTTTGTCCATGTCTGTATAAAACAAACATATATCCAATCTTTATGCTTCAGAACAGAGCTATTAGAATAATAAACAAAGCTGCTTACAGGGAACCAACAAACCCACTTTTTCTTAGATTAAAAGATCTCAAGCTGCAAGATCTGGTTGACTTCAAAACTGCAGTAATAATGTTTAAAGTGAAGAATCTATCACTGCCCGCAAATATTCAAAAATTGTTCCAAATAAGGGAGAAACAATATCATTTCAGAGGAACATGTATATTTCAAAAAACCTTCAGTGAGAACTACTACCTAGCAACACTGTGTCTCTGTGCAAGGAGTTAAGATTGTGGAATGCTTTCGGACCTGAATTAAAATCATGTACAACGCTTGGACAATTTAAAGAAAAACTAAAGGAAGAAATACTCCAAACATATATACAAGATGACATGTAAAATCGCATAAGGATTATCATATTCAGTCTGTGTTGCGTTGTTGCTTAGATTTTTCTCACGTTTTGTCTTAGCTTTGTTCTGAATTGTAATCGCTCTTGTTTTTCTTTTGAATTCTTGGATGGAATATGGGTGGGCAATACAAGCTGCAGCTTCAGCCATCACCCATTTCGGATATCTTATGTTGAACTGTATAATCATAGGAGTTATTGTTTAATTTGACCTTGTAACCCACAAATAGATGTTGAAAATCGGGTTGTGTTTAGTCCATCTAGTACAGACCATAACCAGAAAACAGTTGTACAAAACTGGGCAAAAAAATAGTCCAATAATTGGGCTGTTTAGTCCACAGGATTTGGTCCAAATTTATCCTCAAAATAGTTTTCAGCATTTAGTGATAGTGGTGGGGGTCTGTCTTTCAAAAGTCAAATACATTTTTACAACCAAGTGCTTTATAAAAATGCAAATTTTTAACAACCTTTTTTTAGTTCTTTGTTCAACATTTGAAATAATGCTTGTTAAATAACATCTGGAACAATGTGACACCAGTCCTAGTGCTACTGTGCTATACACTTAAAAAGCACTATTTGAATAGGTTTTTAAAAATTTCTCTCTGTGTTGTGTGTTTTTATTGATGTTCACACTTTGTGCTCCATGTGTCCCCAGACACCCCTGGTCTTGTCTGATCTCAAAAGCTACAGTAAGTAGGGTCTACTTTGGTTAGTACTTGGTGTCATGTACATGCGCCGAAGCGCACAGGTGAAAGAGTTTAGCCCAATCGCAGGTGAAGTAAACATGTTTATTAACAGAAAGACATACATGCAAAGAGTCCATGAAAACAGTCCAACTGAGTTATAATGCGGATGGCAGGCTACAACTCTTCAGGCAAGCCCCATGCACTCCAGACAGGACTTGAGTGGAGAGGAAGGGCAATGAATCAAAGGACAGACTTACATGCAGGGTCGGAGCAAACTGGCTCTGGGAACAACACCACCATACAGAGTCTACAGGGAGGAGAAACCAACAGAGGAGCCTGGACATCCAGAGAAGACTAACGCCACCACACCTAATGCTCACACCATCACCTGTAAATACCCTAAGTACTAATGAGTGACAAGTGGATGCAGGTGTGGTGGCAGCTGAGAATGAGTAGATGTGTGTGCGCAAGTAAGCATGTGTGTATGTGTGTCAGGATGAATATGTATGTGGGTGGAAACCGGTGTGTAACAAGAGTACGTGAGTGTGTGTGCATGTGTGCATGTATGAGAGGGTGTGCATGGACAAAAGAAAATGACAACAGACAGCTTGGTGGATGCCTGGCAGAGAGAGAGAGAGAGGGTGCGGCTGAAGACTGGCAGGGAGCCCAGGCTCAAAGGCTCAAATAACCTGCCAGGAGACTACAGCCACAGATCTGGAGAGGGGTTGGAACAACAACCCCGTCCATGACACTTGGATGAGGGAATGCCAGGAACTGGACTGGTGATCTGTCCAAGATGTACTCTGACTCTTGCCAAAGACGCTGGTATATGTGCACCTCACACAACCCAAAAAGGATCAGAAGAAAGATGTTGGTTACTATACAATGACTTTTTTAACATCATTAAAAAGGCGTCTTTTCATCTTTCACTTTTCAACCAAATCTGGACATTTTTAGACGGTTGGCAGAGCTGTCTTTTCAACATTTTTTCAACCAATTTGTGCTGGGAGGGCAGAGACAAGAATGTTGCAATGCACAGATCTGAGGAAGGCTACAAAGATATTTTAGCTTCACTGAAGGTTTCCAAGAGCACAGTGGCCTCCATAATACTCAAACAGAAGAACCATGACTCTTCCAGAAGCTTGGAGTTTGCAAAAAAGCACCTGAAGGAATAAAGTGGACTTTCATGTGTTTTGCCCTGAGGGTTCTGTCAAGCCACTCTGCCATAAAGCCCAAAGCTGTAGAGGGCTGCAGTGATGGTTACCCTTCTGGAACTTAGGCCCATCTCCACACAGAATCTCTGGAGCTCATTCAGGGTGACCATCGGGGTCTTGGCCGCGCTTCTCCCTTCCTTGCTCAGTTTGGCCAGGCGACCAGCTCTTGGAAGAGTCCTGATATGAATACTTTTGCAAGCCATTGTAACTACACTTAACAAAATCTGCTCATGCTCTCTATCTCTGGAAGGGGTATGGGGATGTCGGCCAATAGATCAACATACTGGATTGTTAAAGCATCAAATATTTGTATTGGTATCAATTTTAAAAATCATTAGGGCACTGTGATAAGCTGATGATTCCTACAGTATATGCATCCATGAACATTCACTAAGAAGCATGAAGCTCCACTGAGTAAATGTGCCAGAATTTTTCATATAAACTGATCATCATATCAGCAAAACTCAATCACAAATCGTACATGTGCAGACAAAAAAAGACTGATGAATATGACCACAATCTATACAAAGGAGAGAAAGAAATTATGTAGTTTTGAAGCTGAGCAGATTTCAGCTTTTCAACATTTTTACTATAAATGCATTTTGTTCTCCTTGATTTCTGACAACAGTTCATGTTATGGGCCAAGAAAAAGAAAATGTATGGTCATTTCTGATTAGATAAAAAAAAGTCTTGTCCTTCTGTTTGTGGCTCCTCTGCACACACGCCTTGTTTAATGCACAGTGCAGTGACGAGCGATCTGAACCTGAAATAGAAGTCAGTCTTAAACTCAAACACTCCTCTAGGGGAAACCTACTTATTACGGCTGAGGAACGTGCCTGCAGCAAAGTCAAGATTGAAGGAGAAAAAATAAATCAAGTTGAACAGAGAAGCGGCTCAGAAACATGTGAATAATTCTGCTTTGCATTTTTAAAGCAGTTCAGTTGTTTAAAAAAAAAAACCCAATTAAATTCAGTCATAAATAGTGTGATAGAGAGACAAGAGTTGGACACTGTGCGCCAACATGCCTTCTCACCTGTAATCATCTCCCGCCTGCTCTCATCCAGGTGAGAGGACACCACATCCCCCATGATCACAGCACAGCCTTCTGCGATCCTCCAAGCGTCCGGGCCGCTTTCGTCAGTAATCCAGATGAAAGATTTCCAGCAGCGTCTGGGCAGACCAGCGGGGAAAACGTTCCACTTCTCCCCCCACCGACACGCTCACAGCTCGGGCTCGCCGCTCTTCCTCCTCTCCTCTACTCCCAAGTCCTGCGGGCGGAGGTCTAGGTGGAACCGCCGACTGCTGCCCACCAGCGGAGGAGGAGTCGTCGTCTCTGAGCGCCGCTGGCTTTCACCGAGCGGGACACGCCCTCTCCGGGAGCCGTCACTGGTCCAACGTGTTCAGTGGGCCCTGGAAGGGTGTGGCGTGGGGAGCCGTTTGTGTGACCGCAGCCGTTCTAGGCTGGTGCTGGAGCGTGTATGCAGGTGCTGTTTGCTTGCAGCTCGTTCATGTGGTGAAGCGCTTAGAGCCCTCGTTACTGTGCATTTTTCACTGATTGATTTTGAGTTTTTATATCTTCAAGTAAATAAAAATGTAATTTGAAAGATCAATATTTCTGTATTGTTTTACAGCCTCAAAAAGCTGCTTTTAAAGCACGGCCTAAAACCCGTTTATATTTATTAGCACAAGCAGTCAGTCATTGTCCTTTGTGATGTCATACAACCCAGGAAGTGCACTTTACTTGTTTCTTTAAAGTGACACTGCCAAAAGTCTACTTTTGTTTTCCTTGTTAACATGTCTGTAACGTGTTTTTTCATGACTTACAGGACATATCAAGAGTGAAATCCCTCACATTTGTCACGTCTGTTTTTTTGTTTTTTTGCTTTAAAGTTAAGTGGTTAAGGGACCTGTACTTATATAGTGCTTTTTCTAGTCACAAACACCACTCAAAGCTCTTAACTAGTAGGTGCACTAACACTCTATTCAAAGGGCCTATCAGAGACAGATGCCCAGGGGCGATTTTAGTGTCCAGTTAACCTAACATGCATGTCTTTGGAATGGGGGAGGAAACCGGAGGGCACAGGGAGAACATGCAAACTCCACACAGAAAGGTTCCCACCCCTGTCAGCCTGAGGATTCAAACCTGGAACCTTGTAGCGGTTAGGCAACAGTGCTAACCACTGTGCTTCCCACTGTGTGTTATGCCCCGCCCCCTGAAAAAAGGAAAGTTTAGACCAGGGGTGTCAAACTCATTCCATGGAGGGCCAAGACCCTGCAGGTTTTACTTCCACCCAGTGTCTTCAGCAGGTGTTTTCACTGATCAGCAATCAGTAGGAAGAAATTCAGAGAAATCACCTGTTGAAGACACTAGGTGGAGGTAAAACCTGCAGGGTCTTGGTCCTCCATGGAATGAGTTTGACACCTGTGGTTTAGACAGAGCATTTTCGGTCACGTAACTTTAACAGGACCGTAGTGTTGAGTCAGTCAGGACTCTCTGACCTAACTGAAGTTAGCCTCCAGGGCCAGTTAGCATTTTTGGACAGCTGCTTTGAAAACTTAACCCAGATTAAGATGGGTTTTACCATTAAAATGCTTTTAAGGACCGATGCAGTTTCAGTCATTATCCTAGGCCACCGTGCATACAACTGGGCATGTCCTTCAACCAGTAAGTTTATTTTATCAGAATTCCCTCCCACCACAAATTGGATGAAAAAACACTGAAAAGACAAGCTTTGCCAGGCGTCTAAATAATGTCCGGATATGGTTGAAAAGTGAAAGCTGAAAAGCTGTCTTTTTAAGGTTGTTAAAGCCGCACTCTGGTGGATATAAATCCCCTATCAAAACAAATCTATATTGTCTAAAATTGTATCTTGTGCCCTTTTTTCTACAAAGAAAACCTTTTATTGTCTTACAGTTTCATGTCAAGATCTTTTCAATTTCCCCCTCCCTCTAACCAGAATCAGTGATTACTAGACCCGGTCACATACTTGTACAGTTTTTATTGCAGATGTTCTTCTCGTGTATGATTATTTGTGTGTTTTTGTGATTCACTGGGGGACTACAGATGCAAATTAGCAGTATTGCTAAATCTGGCATTCTTACATTTGTATTAATGTTCATTAGTATGTAATATCCCTTTCAAATAAACATTAAACTAAACTACAAAGCTAATAGTGGCTAGCACTACATTATCAGAATAAATACTGTGATAAAAAAGACTTACCGTTGAAGGACATACCCAGTTGTGTGCACGATGGCTCAGAATAATGATTGAAACTGCATTGGTCCTTAAAAAGCAGTTTAATGGTAGAAACCACTGTAAAAATTAATTTTCTGGACAGCAGAATCTTTTCAGTTAACCAACCAATAATCACAGAAGAAATGCTATTTCTCAGCTTAACTTTATTGGCACACACAAGAGTAAACATGGCCACAGATCCCCCCAGCTCTGTTTTCTGGGGAGGACCCCGAACAGAGGAAGTCCATCCTAAATAAAGGCTCGCTATTCACAGGCGTTACTTTCCCACAATACATGTCCATTGTTTCAAACTGTCCACTTGGCATCCTTCCTCTCAGCAGATCCAGATGTCTTCCCTTTATGGCTTTATGGCTCTTTTTAGTCCATCTTTAGCCCTACACATGCCCATATATGGAAACAAGAACAGAGACTTTTCCTGTGAAGCTATTATGTGTGTGTGCATGTGTATGGGTGTGTGTGTGTGTGTGTGTAAGCAACTGGTGTTTATGTGTGAATGGTGAATGTGTGGATCTAAGAGATATGTGTATGCAAACACTTTGTGTAATATCTAATTAACTAATCTCCACAATTTATTTATTATAACACTACTGTCATGCCTGAGCGCTGATTGCTATCCGCGCTCAGGTTGTCCAGTTTTTCCTCCAGCTCCACCCCGTTCCGGGCCTGGTCTTACGGCCTTCCCCGAGGCCCTAATTTGACAGCGTCTCAGCTGACTTCCGGCTGTCGAGCACAGCTGCTCCTGGACAGCTGTCTCTTATCACTATTAATTCCCTTCCCCGCTTCTGATTGGGTTCTGTCCCCCATTTAAGGGAGCAGCTGAGAATCACTCCTCACTGCGACCTAAACGAAGGAAAGACGGACATCGTGTTTCCACGACTGGAGTTCCTACACCCAACTCCAGTTTCCCATTGTCTCTGCTCTTCACCCTTCTGTAAGTGCTGCTGCTTAGCGTGTGTATTTCCCCTGCTGTCTCCCTAGCCTTTCTCCCGGGTTAGAATGTTATTCTAAGTTATGAGTGTGTTTTTGCCCCACGTGGCTCTTTACTTTGTTATTTGTACATTGAGTGTCCTTTATTAATAAAGTAACGCAAACTCACTGGTCGCCTATAGCGTCTCCTTAATGGCTCATGAGAGCCATTCATAACAGTAGGTCGCAGCTAGACTGAGACGCCGGAGACCGTGAGTTTTGCTAATTTGGACTTGTTGTTTTCCCCTTGTCTGGGTACTGGTGAGCTGGGATTATGTCGTCCTTCAGGCGCCGCACGCGGCTCCTGGGCCACGAACTAGCGGAAGCCCTGGATTACGTAGATGGGACGCTATTCACCGCAGGCCTCTATTCAATTCAATTCAATTCAATTCAACTTTATTTATATAGCGCCATTTCACAACAACAGTCATCTCATAGCACTATCAACTGTAGGGAGGACCCCCACAGTTGCAGAAAGACCCCAGCAATCAGGCGATCCCCTGTGAGCAAGCACTTGGCGACGGTGGAGAGGAAAAACTCCCTTTTAACAGGAAGAAACCTCCAGCAGAACCAGGCTCAGGGAGGGGCAGTCATCTGCTGCGACTGGCTGGGGGGTGAGGGGATAGAGAAGAAGAAAAGAACAGACATGTAGAGAGCAAACAGCACGATGGGGACTCAATCTATGGGAGAGAACAAACAAATGTTAATGACCAGCAAAAAAAAAATATTTCATAGAGAGTGAGGAAAGGAGTGAGGCCCAGTGCATTACTGGAGGTCCCCCGGCTGACTAAACCTATTAGCAGCATAACTAAGGGAGGGTTCAGAAAACACATGATCCCTCCCTAATTGTAGGCTATATCAAAAAGGTAGGTTTTAGCCCTATTCTTAAAAACAGAGATCGAGTCTGACTCCCGAATCCAGATTGGCAGCTGATTCCACAGGAGAGGAGCTTGATAACTGAAGGCTCTGCCTCCCATTGTACTTTTGGAGATTCTAGGTATTACAAGTAAACCTGCATTTTGGGAGCGTAGTGCTCTGTTAGGATGATACGGTAGTATCAGATCTTTTAAATAAAAAGGAGCCTGATTGTTTAGAGCTTTGTAAGTAAGAAGAAGGATTTTAAACTTAATTCTAAACTCTATGGGAAGCCAATGAAGGGAGGCCAGAACCGGAGAGATATGATCTCTCTTTCTAGTACCTGTTAAAACTCTTGCTGCAGCATTTTGGATCAGCTGAAGACTTTTTAAAGATGTTTTAGGACAACCTGATAATAAAGAATTACAATAATCTAATCTCGAGCTAACAAAAGCGTGGATCAGCTTCTCAGCATCACTCTGAGACAAGATGCTCCTAATCTTGGCAATATTACGCAAATGATAGAAGGCAGTCTTAGAAACAAATTTAATATGTGAATTGAAGGACAAATCCTGATCAAAAATAACTCCAAGGTTCCTCACAGAGCTATTAAGAGAAAGAGTAACTGCATCCAAACTGAAAGTTTGATTTGGAAAGGAATTTCTAAGGTTTTTTGGACCAACAAGAATGACTTCAGTCTTATCTGAATTTAATAGCAGGAAATTACAAGTCATCCAAACTTTGATTTCCTTAAGACAGGCTTCTAACTTGGCTAATTGATTAGTATCATCTGGCTTCATTGACAGGTATAATTGTGTGTCATCTGCATAACAGTGAAAATGTATACAGTGCTTTCTAATAATGTTGCCTAACGGAAGCATATATAAACTAAAAAGAGTAGGGCCAAGCACAGATCCCTGTGGAACTCCATGACTAAGCTTTGAGCTGAGAGAAAACTCATCATTTACATGAACAAACTGGAACCTATCAGATAAATAAGATCTAAACCACTGCAACGAAGTTCCATTAAGTCCAACATAGTGTTCTAATCTATCAAGTAGAATATTATGATCAATAGTATCAAAAGCTGCACTAAGATCTAAAAGGACAAGTACAGAAACTAGTCCATTATCAGATGCAATGAGGAGGTCGTTAGTGACCTTCGCTAAGGCTGTTTCAGTGCTATGATGGATTCTAAACCCAGATTGAAACTCCTCAAATAAACCATTTCCCTGCAGGTGGTCAAATAATTGCATAGCAACAACTCTTTCTAAGATTTTTGAAATGAAAGGGAGATTAGAGATTGGTCTATAGTTAGCTAAAGCTCCTGGATCTAGCGTTGGCTTTTTGAGTAAGGGTTTAATTACAGCCGTTTTAAAAGCCTGCGGTACATGGCCTAAAGTTAATGAAGAATTGATTATATGAAGAATAAAGCTACCAATAAGTGGGAAGACTTCTTTAAATAACCTGGTAGGAATAGGGTCTAAAAGACAAGTTGAAGGTTTGGATGAGGAAACTATTTTGTTTAACTCACAAAGGTCGATTGGAGTAAACTCATCAAGACAGACATCAATAGAAGGAGTTGTAGTAGTTACAGTATTTAAGTTAACTGTGGGAAGAATCTGATTGATTTTATCTCTGATGGATGAAATTTTATTATTGAAAAAGTTCATAAAGTCCTGACTAGTAAGCTCTAAGGGGATGCTAGGATTGACAGAGTCCTGACTCTTTGTCAACCTGGCTACAGTACTAAAAAGAAACCTGGGATTATTCTTGTTCTCTTCTATTAATGCAGAGTAATAACTCGTTCTAGCTTTTCTAAGAGATTTTTTATAAATTAAAAGATGATTTCTCCAAGCTAAATAGATTTCATCTAAATTAGTAGAGCGCCATTTTCTTTCTAATTGACGAGTCTTCTGTTTTAAGCTACGAGTTTCTGTGTTGAACCAAGGAGTTAAAAATCTCTGATTAGACTTATTCTTTTTTAAGGGGGCCACCAAGTCTAGAGCCTGATGCAGAGAAGCTGAAACACTATCCACCATGTTATCAATTACAGAAGGAGCAAGCTGTCTATAGCTTATTTCCGTTGTGTTGACACATGGCATAGAGGAAACAATCTGCATAAATTTGGAAACAGCATCATCTGAGAGGCATCTACTGTGATAATATTTTTCTTTAGGAGCCAAATAGTCAGAAATAGTAAAATCAAAGGTTAACAGACAATGGTCTGACAGTACAGGGTTATGAGGAGACACTACAAGATTTTCTATTTCTATGCCATATGTCAGAACAAGGTCCAATGTATGGTGGAGGTAATGAGTAGAATTTCCTACTTTCTGAGAAAACCCAATCGAGTCTAATATTGAATTAAAAGCCACATTAAGGCAGTCACTATCTACATCCACATGTATATTAAAGTCCCCTACTATAATTATTCTATCAGATTTCAGCACTAAATCAGCTAAGAAATCAGGAAATTCGGATAAAAATTCTGAATAGGTTGATGGGGGACGATAAACTATGGCAAATAAAATTGGGTTTAACCTGGAATTGCTAAAGTGCCCAATACTGAGGACCAGGCCCTCAAAGGAATTATAACATGTTTTTTGCTTTACATTAACTAGTAATTTGGAATGGTAAATTGATGCTACTCCTCCTCCACGACCAGAACTTCTGGGATTTTGACAGTTTAAATAACCAGAGGGAGTTGATTCATTTAAACCAACATAATCCTCTTGTCCTAACCAAGTCTCTGTAAGGGAAATTAAATCAATCTGATGATCAATTAACAGATCATGGACTAACAGAGACTTGGGAGTTAGAGACCTAATATTTAATAAACCACATTTAATTTTTAAATTATGAGGAGGAACAGAGGCCAAATCATTCAATTTAGAGGCTTTATGTTTAATTTGAGTTTTACCAATATTTTGCTTTATCACTTTGGGATGCTTATACATTATATTTTTATTTACTTTGGAGGGAGCAGACAACGATTCTCTGATGGGGAAGACAGGGGCTAAGCTGAGGGGTGGCGGATGAAGAGGAGCTGCAGAGAGGCGTGTAAGACTGAGACTCTGCTTCCTGGTCCCAACTCTGAGTAGTCAGGGTTTTGGAAATTTGGATAAAAAAGATGCCAGATTGTTAGATAAATGAGAAGCACCATCCAAAGTGGGATGAATGCTGTCTCGTCTCATAAGACCAGGTTTTCCCCAAAAAGAGCTCCAATTGTCAATGTAGCCCACGTCATTTTTAGGACACCACACAGACAGCCAGCGGTTCAAGGATGACGAGCGACTAAACATGTCATCACTGGTCAGATTGGGGAGGGGCCCAGAGAATACTACAGTGGCAGACATCGTTTTTGCAAAGTCACACACCGATTCTATATTAAGTTTCGTGACTTCCGACTGCCGGAGACGGATGTCATTAATGCCGGCGTGAATAACAATTGTGGAATATTTACAGTTACTTTTAGCCAGCATTTTCAAATTTGACTCGATGTCGCCTGCTCTGGCCCCAGGAATGCATGTGACTATGGCCGCTGGAGTCTCTAGGTTCACGTTTCTGACTACAGAGTCGCCAATGATCAGAGTTTTTTCCTCAGCGGGTGTGTCGCTGAGCGGGGAAAAACGATTAGAAACGTGAACAGGTTGGTGGTGAACCGGGGCTTTGCGACTAGGCTTCCTTCTCACCGTCACCCACCCAGTCTCCTCGTTGCTGAGGAGAGCCGAGGGACCGCTGACAGGGGGGCCTAAGCTAGCTAGCTCCGCTGCAGCTAATGGGCGTCCGTCGAGATTAACTGGCGCAGACGGTGTTTCAATGCAGCGGAGCCGGGATTCCAAATCAGACAACCTCGCCTCGAGCGCCTCAAAAAGACAACATTTATTACATTTACCGTTATCACTAAAAGAGGCAGAGGTGTAGCTAAACATCTGACAGAGAGAGCACACCAGAGGAGGAGACTCTCCCAGCGATGTACACTGGCACCTGGACCTCGCTGAGGACATAATTAACAGCCTCCCTTGCCACTACCACCACCCTGAGGTTAAGGCGAGGAGGGCAAACATCTCTTCGCTCCGGGAGAGACTCCGTGGACTAGAGGAAAACTCCGGCAGGAAGCCGAAGACAAGGCACCATCGCTTCTCGCTTCAGGATCCCACTCCTGCCTCCGATCCAGCCCAGAAGTTCACACCACCCAGGGGACATCCCCAAGGAAGAGTGATGTCAACCGGGATTCCCCTGGCGGCCCTGGAAAGCTTAGCTCCAGCCCTGCAGCCACGTCACGGGCAGAGGAGAAGGTCGGACTGCCGCTTGGAACCTGCTCCGACGATTAAGTGTCCCCGGGTCTCCACAGAGGAATGGTTCGGCCCAGCAGAACCCAGATCCCCTGTCACCACGCCGTGCGGGCCTTCGACGTGGACCTCGGCGCCTGGAGATCTTCAGACTGTGAGGACCATCATGCCGGCTGCGGAGCCCGTCGCAGTCAAGTGGGAGCCGGAAGACGAACTCCTGCATGTTGAACTTGGAGCATTGAAGTCCTGGATGGCGGTAGAACCCGAGATCAGGCAAGTGCTCTATTTTGTCTTTCTTTTCTATTTTCTGGAACATTATTGCCTGTCTCTCGGGGGGACGAGCTGGGTGCAGCCATCCCCTGCACTCGGGCCTGTCTCGCCGGGCTCTGCCGCTACTGGCGATCCTGATCCCGGTTCCTTTTGTTCCTCTGAGCCTTTCCCCAGGGTCACCGGAGACGAATCCGCTCTCGTTGTCACCATGGAGGTTCCGGTTCTGTGCACGGAGTTCGCCTCTGATGCTGCGCCGGCCCAATTGGGGCCCATCGGGAGTGCTGCGCCGGCCCAATCGGGGCCCATCGGGAGTGCTGCGCTGGCCCAATTGGGGCCCATCGTGGGTGCAGTGCCGGTTTGGTTAAAGGCTGGCGAGGGACCTGGGGGTTCGCTTTCCCTGGGCGTCGGGCTGATCCTGTCCCGCACATCTGCCATTTCCCCCTCGGTGAGGAAGCCGCACCTAAGCTTCTCCCTCTGCTCTCGGTGGTCTGAGGACGCGGGATGACCGCCTACGGAACCGTCTGGTTGGTTCGGTGATCTGGGTTGGCCTCCTGGGATACTGTGTTCCCGAGCCTGGGACTCGGGTAGGCCGCCCGAACTGTGGATGTCGCTCCTGGCCAGGTGGAATCCGGGTCTGGGTTGCCCGCCGGACAAACTGTCATCTCTTGCCCCTCTCTACCTGCCGGTGTCCCTAGAAAGATTGACTGTTTAGTTGTTTTGTGTTTGGATTGCCCTTCTTTTTGTGTTTGTTATTAATCAGGACACAAATTTTGCCTTGTCCTCGCCCTAAGTTCCTTGTGGTCTTTTTCCCTTTTCTTTTCATGACTATGTCGTTATGTCCCCGCATCTTGGGTTTTGTCGTTTTGCCCTGCCTTCTGTAGTTATTCTTATCAACCTTGTGGTCATTGCAGAGGGGGGGTGATGGTTATTTTATTTTAGACTGTCCATGTGGTATACTTTGCTGTGTTCTGAGTTAGGCCTCCTGGTTCACCTTTTTATTTCTGAATGTAAGGATCCGTTTGCCTGCTCTAGAGTACGGTATTTTTCTTTCTCCGTTTTCGCAGTGTTATTGTTTTTCGAGTGCATCTGTATTTTTGTTGTGGCCTGTTGGGCGGTATGTGTCATATCTTATTCATTCTTTGTTACCTGGGTTTTTTTTTCTTTCTTTCCTCGTTTCTCTGCCCCCTGACCTGGTCCCCCGCCACCCTCCCTGGGCCGGCCCTGGTGGCCTTCCCTTGGGGGGGGGGGCTAAGCCAGCGCCAGGAGGCGCGGCTCGGGGTGGGGAGTACTGTCACGCCTGAGCGCTGATTGCTATCCGTGCTCAGGTTGTCCAGTTTTTCCTCCAGCTCCACCCTGCTCCGGGCCTGGTCTTACGGCCTTCCCCGAGGCCCTAATTTGACAGCGTCTCAGCTGACTTCCGGCTGTCAAGCACAGCTGCTCTGGGACAGCTGTCGCTTATCACTATTAATTCCCTTCCCCACTTCTGATTGGGTTCTGTCCCCCATTTAAGGGAGCAGCTGAGAATCACTCCTCGCTGCGACCTAAACGAAGGAAAGACGGACATCGTGTTTCCACGACTGGAGTTCCTACACCCAACTCCAGTCTCCCCGTTGTCTCTGCTCTTCACCCTTCTGTAAGTGCTGCTGCTCAGCGTGTGTATTTCCCTTGCTGTCTCCCTAGCCTTTCTCCCGGGTTAGAATGTTATTCTAAGTTATGAGTGTGTTTTTGCCCCACGTGGCTCTTTACTTTATTTGTACGTTGAGTGTCCTTTATTAATAAAGTAACGCAAACTCACTGGTCGCCTATAGCGTCTCCTTAATGGCTCGTGAGAGCCATTCATAACAACCGCCTTAATTTGGGTCAGGTTTTCAAAGAAGTTTGTTAAAAAATGCTAACTAGCCTGGAGGATAATGTTGGTTGGGCCGGAATTCTGATTGGCTCGATACTACCCACATGCACCGGGAATAGTTACATTACCAAAAACGCTTCTCGTCTCAACTGGCATTTTTGCAGGGGGTGGGGCTTAAGTGAATCTTTACAGCAAAAAACAGAGATATCAGATATTTGAGCGATTTTGCTCTTGATATGTCTTGTAAGTCATAAAAAACATGTTAAGTCATAAAAAACATGTTACAGCCACCATCCATCTTCTTCCACTTAATCCTTTTCGGGTCGGGGGGGGGGGGGCTGGAGCCCTATCTCAGCATCTTTGAGGAAGAGGCAGAGTACACCCTGAACAGATCGCCAGTCCATCGCAGGGCCAACACAGAGAGACAGACAACCATTCACTCTCACATTCATACCTAAGGACAATTTAGAATCCCCAGTTTGATGCCAGTTAATCTAACTTGCATGATTTTGGCATGTTGGAGGAAACCGGAGAAATCCCGGAGTAAACCCATGCAGACACAGGGAGAACATGCAAACTCCACACAGATCACTGTTGGCCGGGGGCTGGGATCGAACCCAGGATCCCCCAGCCAAGGGTGAGTTGCTGTGCTGCCACAGTGCTAACCACTCTCCCGCCACACTGCCCATGTTACAGACACATTAACAAGAAAAAAATGCAATTTTTGGCAGTGTCACTTTAAGAAAAAAGAAAGTCATCAGATAGTAACCAACTTCTGATCTGTTTTGGGTTGTATAAGTGGCAAACCTATACCAGCATCTTAGGACTAGAGGCAGAGTACATCCTGGACAGACCACCAGCCCAGCACCTGGCCCACACAGTGTCATCCAATTACTAACCAAGACAGACCATGCTTTGCTTTCAAGATGAGACAAGACCAGGGGGTGTGGGGACTCCCAGAGCCTGAAGTGTAAACATCAATAAAAAGACACAACACAGAGAGAAATTTGTAAAATGTACTTCTATTCAAATAGTGCATTTTAAATGTAAGACATTAGCACTAGCACTGGTTTTAGATTGTTCAGATATTATGTGACAAGCACTATGCCAAATGTTGAGCTTACAAAAAGATGTTAAAATATGCATTTTTATAAAGCACTTTTTTAACAGGGAGTCCCAGTGGTTGTAAAAGTGTATTTGACTTTTGAGAGACAGACCCCCAACACCATCACCAAATATCAAAAAATTATTTTGAGGATAAATTTGGGCCAAATTCTGTGGACTAAACAGCCCAATTGTTTGACTATTTCTTGGTTAATATGATCAAGCACAGCACAGTTTTTAACAACTGTTTTCTGGTTAAATATGGTCAGCATTAGACTGATTAATCTTCTTCTTTTGGCTGCACTCTTTAGGGGTCACCACAGTGGATCATCTGCCTCCATCTTACCCTGTCCCTTACATCTTCCTCTGTAACACCAACCCTCCCCATGCCCTCTTTCACTACATCCATGAATCTTCTCTGTGGTCTTCCTCTTCTCCTCCTGCCTGGCAGCTCCATCTTCAACATCCTTTGTCCAGTATATCCACTATCCCTCCTCTGCACATGTCCAAACCATCGCAGCCTTGCCTCTCTTACTTTGTCTCCAAACTGCTCAACCTGAGTTGACTCTCTGATATACTCATTTCTAATCCTGTCCCTCCTAGTTGCTCCCAATGAGAATCTCTTCCATATTAGACAGATTAAACACAACCCAGTTTTCATCATCTATTTGACACCAGTTTGCACTATATGGGATCTTTAAAGGATGCAATCATTCTAGGACTTTATTGTTGCATGCACACTGATATAGCAGAAACTAAAATCTTGTTCAGTAAAATGCACAATACTTCTATTGAGAATGGGGAATAAAATCTAAATTTAAGTTTGAATTTTAAAAAATCCATTGTAATGGTGTGAGACTCTACAATTTAGGGCCAGACCAACAGTGATCTGTGTGGAGTTTGCATGTTCTCCCAGTGTCTGCGTGGGTTTACTCCGGGAGTTCTCCAGTTTCCTCCCACAGGCCAAAAACATGCAGGTTAGGTTAACTGGAGACTCTAAAGTGGCCCTAGGTGTGAATGTGGGTGTGAATGGTAAAGGGATAGCGCCGTAACGTGGCTGCTTCATCCATCCAGGTGGATGCCCTCAATTTCTCCTCTGGGGATCAATAAAGTATACAAAATCAAAAAAAAAAAAATCAAATTAGTTAAATACTGCACATCCATATTTGTCATGTTCAGATAACATAATGTCTTTTGAAGAGCTGAGGATCAAATTTAATCTTAATAGAACACATTTTTTTAAATATCTTCAGATTAGGAACTTTATTCGATCAAATCAAAACAATGCTCTCACTCGACCTATTTATTCATCCTTGGAAAAAATCTTGACGAAAGATAGTAAGAGAAAGGGTATTATTTCAGAGTTTTATAACTCATTGACATTATCTTCAAGTGAAAACTCACAGAAAAGACTGAATTATTGGAAAGAAGACCTGCAAACTGAAATTTCAGAGGAACAATGGGAATTGGCTTGTACAGAAGCTCAAACCAAATCAATAAATGTACGTCTAAAATTGATACATTTTAAATGGTTTATGCGGATGTATGTTACACCGGTGGAATTAAATAGATATAACAAAAACATACCAGATACATGCACAAAATGTATGGAAAGTAAAGGAACCTTATTTCATTGTTTATGGGAATGTAGGAAAATTAGAATGTTTTGGGAAGAGGTGAGGGGAACAATTGAAAAAATAATTTCAAAACAAATCATATTGAATCCTAAATTGTTTTTGTTGGGTCTGCATCCAGAAAAGCACAACTTTAATAGAAGTGAAAGAGCATTCATAGACCTCTGTTTGCTTAATGCCAAAAAATGTATTGCACTATTGTGGAAAAAGACTCATAGACCAGATGTGACTCAGTGGTTAAGACAGATGTTAACAAACCTTCCACTAGAAAGAATAACATACATACTGAAATCAAAGGAAACTGGGTTTGAGAATATATGGAGACCTTTTATTGATTATGTAAAGAATTTAAACATAACTTTTGAAGAAGAAGGTGAATGATGTGTGTGGACCTTATAAATTCCAAACTGGTGAATGTATAATATGTATACTTATGTAATGGATTGCCTAGACTAAACAGAGGAGCATTGTTGAAGACCTGTTCCTGTTAATGGTTGTTGGTGTGTTTTAGTACATTTTTTTTATTACTTTAGTGTTAGTGTTTGATTGTTTGTGTTATGTTTGTAAAAAAGGTTCAATAAAAATATTGTGGGAAAAAAAAAATACTGCACATCCACACAATGCCCAGTGTTCCTAAAGCCAGCGGTATTTTCCTGTATGCAGAAGAATGCTGCCCCCTTGTGACAAATAGGACAAAGTGCACCGTTGGGGTGAGCCTGCATTTGCCACAGTATCAGAACCTGGTAGAAAGAAAATATCATTTACAATGACCTGTCAGGTCAGCCACCACAGACCTTGCAACAGATGTGCTTATCTGCCAGGATGTCCAGTCTCACCCTGTGTAACTGGGAGTGGTCCACCACAGACCTGTGACAGATATTGTTTTTAGTTCTGCCAGGATGCCCAGTTTCACCCTCCACACCCTCGGGGGGGGGGGGGGGGTTGCCGGTTGAGTCGCCCGACCCATGAGACAGGTAGTACCGGTTTTCATGCAAGCAGTTTCATGAAATGGTCAGTCAGAAAGCAACTCATACCGGCTTGGATGTTGCCTGGGTTAACAAGGTCAGGAGTTCCTGGCAGCAGAGGGCGAAGGACAGAGATGAATGAATGAATGAATGAATTTATTTTGGATAGTACAGTACAGGTTAAAAGAAACTGAATAATGTAACAACAAGGTCAAATTAGACAATGACTCCTCTGATTATACAATTCAACGTAAGTTATCCGAAATGGGTGATGGCTGAAGCCGCAGCCTATATTGCCCACCCATATTCCATCCAAGAATTCAAAAGAGAAAAAGAGAAAACAGACAAGAGCGATTACAATTCAAAACAAAGCTAAGACAAAATGTGACAGAGAAAAAAAAAAACTAAGCTAAGCTAAGTTAAGCGATTACTATTCAAAAACAAATCTAAGACAAAATGTGACAGAAAAGAAAAGAAAAAAAAACAAAACAAAAACTAAGCTACAACACAACACAGGCTGGATATGACAATCCTTATGTGATTTTACATGTCGTCTTGTATATATGTTTGGAGTATTTCTTCCTTTAGTTTTTGTTTAAATTGTCCAAGCGTTGTACATGATTTTAATTCAGGTCCAAAATCGTTCCATAATCTGACTCCTTGCACTGAAATACAGTGTTGCTTGGTGGTTGTTCTCACTGTAGGCTTTTGAAATATACATGTTCCTCTGAAGTGATATCGTTTCTCCCTTATTTGGAACAACTTTTGGATATTTGCGGGCAGTGATAAATTCTTCACTTTAAACATTATTATTGCAGATGCGTGGAGGAATCTGATCAGACCTAAATGAAACAGTCATTGTCGCCCCCGACAGACTGCTATGAAGAAGAGAGAGTTCTGCAGCAGGCCTGCTGTGGCTGCCAGATCGGTATTCAGGAACAAGACCGATGTCCTACTCTTTTTAGTTTATACAGTATATGCTTCCATTAGGCATCATCATTAGAAAGCACTGTATACATTTTCATTGTTACACAGATGACACACAATTATACCTGTCAATGAAGCCCGATGATTGTAATCAATTAGCCAAGTTAGATGCCTGTCTTAAGGAAATCAAAGCTTGGATGACTTGTAATTTTCTGCTATTAAACCCAGATAAGACTGAAGTCATTCTTGTTGGTCCAAAAAACCTTAGACATACCTTTCCAAATCAAATTCTTAATTTGGGTGCGGCTACTCTTACTCTGAATAGTTCTGTGAGGAACCTTGGAGTAATTTTTGATCAAGATCTGTTTTTTAATTCACATATTAAATTTGTTTCTAAGACTGTCTTCTATCATCTGCGCAATATTGTCAAGATTAGGAGCATCTTGTCTCTGAGTGATGCTGAGAAACTGATCCACGCTTTTGTTAGCTCTAGATTAGATTATTGTAACTCTTTATTATCAGGTTGTCCTAAAACATCTTTAAAAAGTCTTCAGTTGATCCAAAATGCTGCTGCAAGAGTTTTAACAGGTACTAGAAAGAGAGATCATATCTCTCCGGTTCTGGCCTCCCTTCATTGGCTTCCCATAGAGTTTAGAATTAAGTTTAAAATCCTTCTTCTCACTTACAAAGCTCTTAATAATCAGGCCCCCTTTTGTATAAAAGATCTGATATTAGCCTATCATCCTAACAGAGCACTACACTCCCAAAATGCTGGATTACTTGTAATACCTAGAATCTCCAAAAGTACAATGAGGGGGCAGAGCCTTCTGCTATCAAGCTCCTTTCTTGTGGAACCAGTTACCAATCTGGGTTCGGGAGTCAGACTCGATCTCTGTTTTTAAGAATAGGGTAAAAACCTTCCTCTTCAATATAGCCTACGATTAGGGAGGGATCTTGTGATTCTTAACCCTCCCTTTGTTTTGCTGTTAATAGATTTAGACTGCCGGGTGACCTCCAATAATGTACTCGGCTTCTCTCCGTTAATGTTTGCTTTCTTTATGTCTGTTCTTTTCATCTTCTCTATCCCCTCACCCCCCAGCCAGTCGCAGCAGATGACTGCCCCTCCCTGAGCCTGGTTCTGCTAGAGGTTTCTTCCTGTTAAAAGGGAGTTTTTCCTCTCCATCGTCGTCTAGTGCTTGTTCACAGGGGATCACCTGATTGCTGGGGTCTTTCTGCAATTGTGGGGTTTCCCCTACAGTTGAAAGTGCTATGAGATGACTATTGGTGTGATATGGCGCTATATAAATAAAGTTGAATTGAATTGAAATTGAATTGTCAGTTATTAAAGCCAGAATATTGTTTAAAAACGATACATTTGTATATTGAAGACATGACCAAGTACTTAAAGACCCACTGCAGTGGATATACATAAAAACAAATCTACATTGTTTAAAATGGTATCTTATGCTCCTTTTTCCACAACAAAACATTTATTGCTTCACAGTTGCTTGTCAGAATTTCACTTTTCCTCCTCCTTCAAACGCCAGGATCTATGAATAGGCCCACCCACATCCTGCCCACGAGGACACTGACGCGCTGCCTCTCCTCCATGACCACAGCACACAAAAGTCTACAACCTGGAAAATTTGAACAGAAAACGATAGTATTGATGATCTAATGTTTAAAAAAATTACAATACAATGCTGCTGTGACTGCAGAGTTTCCAAACAAGCACTTGGGGAGCACATGAGCACCAAAGCAAAGTGGCACTGCGCACACACCGGCCACCACCACTGTCATCTGCACAAGCTACATACAGCCACTCAAAAGCACACTGCCAGTTATTGGTTCCAGCTGGCAGTTATTGGAGCCTCTGCCAGCCTACAGCCACGGGCCCTCCTCTCACCTCTCTCTTCTAGGCACCTATCTGCTGATTGCCATCACCTGGGCTCCCACATATCCTTGCACTCACAGACACACACACACATATTCTCACTCATCCATTTTCATATTGGCCGTTTGCCATCACCTCTTGTGTCCACACATAATAATACATGCACATTTACACACTCTCATCCTCACTCACCTCTTTTGCATCATTCAGCATTCACACACACACATTCATTCAGGCACACTTAATTGCTTTCATTACCACTCCTGCCATCACACCTGCATCCACTTGTCACTCGTTAGGATTCAGTGTACTTATGGGTGACGGTGTGAAGCAGTCAGTGTGGTGACATTCGTCTATGTTGGATGTCTTGGCTCCTCTATGGGTTTCTCCTCGAGTCAGACTGCGTATAGTGTTGTTTTCCCAGAGTTAGCCGCTCCAACCCTACATGTAAGTCACTCCTGTTTCTTTGCCCTTCCTGTCCGCCCTGTCTCGTCAGGAGCGCGTGGGGCTAGCCTATGGAGTCGTAGCCAGTCAGCTTCCTCTAACTCTCATTCTGGACAGTACTCGCTGGACATTTTGTGTATTTTTTCCATAAATAAACACATCTACTTCACAAGCATTTGGGCTTAATTCTCTTTCACCTGTGCGCTCCGGCACGCGTACATGACAGCAGCAGCGTTTCTCTAAAAACATCTGAATAAACAAATCAACAAGGTGCAGCATCTAAATATATCCAGACTTATCTGAATATTTGTAGATCATTTACTCTTTAGCACATTACTGATTTGACATAAGGCTTTGACATTTACTGCACGTAAAATCATACCGTTAGGCAGTGGCAGACCGAGTATTTTACATCTAGGCCTTCAGTGGTGATCTACCCGATTTAAGTGCCATTCATACCAAGCACCATAACAATAGCTTATAGCGCAGTCCACACAAAGCATGTTAAAGATAACTTTAGCTATAAAATTATAGTTTTAAAAATCTTTACCTTTTCATTGTGGAGCTCCATTTCCCGGCGCACTTGTTCACTGAGCTGCAGATCCACTCTTGCTTCCCCAAAGTTTTAAAAGTATTGCTTGTAAGTGTGTGGCTGGCGGCTGTGCTTTGGTGTCTCGCTGCTTCCTTGTGTGGTGTTGGGGTTTAGCACCTTATTGTGAAGTGCGGTGTAGTGGCGAGCACTTCCTGTTCCGCCACTGCACCGCCCTATAAATACCAGAGGGCACCATCTTACGGTCTCTTTGCCGGATGCCTCTGCTGGTGCAAACCGTGTACTGCTCTGTACATACTGTAGTTCATTTAATAAAGCTGTGTTCACCAACCATCATCCTGCCTCATCCTTCACTCAGGTGTTTCTATTAACCATTTGCCAGTGACGTCCCGCGTCACGTGATTTTTGTTGATACCGCCATATTGGACGGCAAGTCGGGCGCTGTGCGAGTGCGTTTCAACATGGCGTCCGCTCAGTCAGATGTGCCGGCTTTGTCTGATGTAGCGCAACTACTAGATTAAAAAACATTGTGACCGGTACACGGAAAAGATCAGTGTTATCGGCGTGGACCCTTACAACTTGTTGCTTGAAAAATTCACCAGTTTCATAGATTTTTGCCCCAAACCTGACGTACACTATATGGACATCTACAACTACCTGGTCAACACACCGTCTAGGTACACTGGAGAGTCTCTGAAAGCCTACAAAAGTTTGGACGCTTATAGTTATTTTGTTGCTGGGCTTGTGAGAAATGTGCTGATATCCCCAGTCATCACTTCAATGGTCCACTATGTCGTGAAGGCTCAGGTATTTTTCCTTTATTTTTTCCAAAATTCAGACTCTATTCTCTCCCCTACTGTATAGATTTGTCATGTTATATAGAATCTATTAAGTGATAAATTATTAAAATTTTATAAAATATTCAATTATTATTATTATTATTGTTATTAGCTGTATATATAGTATCTCAATTAAATTAATTAAAAAATAATTAAATATTTTTATAGATCTATATATTCTGTAAAAGGATTTTTAAATATTTGTCTTATCAATAGAATATTCGATAAACAACTCCCAACACTATTAGATATATTACAAATTTTATTGTTCAGTCTATACAAGAAAGACTGATATCCAGATAAAAAGTCATCATACCCACATATTAATTATAAGAATATTTATCCACTACAGGTACATCACTTCCAGAAGATGTCGGACCCCCCACTGAAACCCTGGGTGATCATGAATCAAGATGGTGTCATATTGTCTTCACACTGTACTTGTATGGCAGGGTTAGGAGAGACTTGTTCGCATGTTGCAGCTGTGTTGTTTGCTGTTGAGTGTGCTGTCCGCCTGTCCCAAGGCCAGACTTGCACTGATGTTCCCTGCGCCTGGAATACACCAACAGCAAACTTGAAGCTTCCTTTTGCTGCATTGCGTGATATCGATTTTTCAAAACCCAAAACAAAACGGATGTCAATGCAGAACAAAAGACATATTCCCCGTAAAAGGGAAAGCAAGCCCATTGCCCCTCCATCAGATGATGATCACCGAGCATTGTATCAAAGGCTGCATCAAACTTCTAGAATGACAGGCAAACAGTATGCTATACTATCTCTGGTTGAGCCTTATAATCAGGAGTACATTCCACAGGTTAATAGCTTTGGTACAATTTTTTTCCTTAATTTTTTAGATGAATGAAAATGGCATCATGTCTAATGTATAATTGAAAATGAATGAAGACTGATGAACAGAACTAAATATGCAGTGTTCCACAACTATATAACTACACATGTCAGTTGAAAAGAACATCTAATTATATTTGCAGGTGGCCCACAATGATTGTCCTGCTTCTCTGGATACCCGTTTTTAGTCCTGATTGTCTTCAGCTTACCTTTGAGCAGCTGTTGAATAGATGTGAACAGGTACAACAACTTCTGAAAGTCACTCCTGAGCATGTAATTTTTCTGCAAATGTTTTAAAAGTTATTTCTAAACATAACAACTTTTAAAGTGCTTTACAGTCTATTAAATGCTACATAATCATTATGTGGGATGTCATAATATCTATGCAGGAAAATTTAGGTTAGTTATATCAGACATTGTTTCTTCTGCAGGTAAAATTTGTTGAAGAAACTACCAGATCGCAGAACAAGTGTGTGTTGTGGCATCAGCAGCGAGTTGGCAGAATAACGGCATCCATCTTCAAAGAAGCTGCATAGACTCATCTTGACGCTCCTTCGAGAAGCCTGCTGAACAAGATATGCTACCCAGTTAGTTTTACCAGTAAAGCAACAAAGTAAGAGACTAGAAAAGCACTCGGAGAGCGCAAACCTCCGCCAAGGCTGCATGCAATTCCTGAATTGTTTTTTTACCGGTAATCATCTCTTTTTATCCTGCTATGCTTAGCTACTTACTGTAAGCTACTTTTGGTGCTCGATTGAATCATTGAGTACTAAGTTGGTTGATCATGGAAACTGACAACATTTAAATTGTAAAGAAGACATATAATTCTAAAAAAATTGTCATTTCATTGTGCTATCTAAAATATTCAGATTTCTTTCAGAAAATAGTTCTATATTGTTTTTAATGAATACTAGTACATTTTTTTTTTGGTACTCTGTCAATAATTTTGCCGATTTGTTTACAGATGGGGATGCGACCATGAGAAAGTGGCCCGTGATCAGTATGAAGAAATCAGGTCCTCTCAGCACCAGGATCTACTAGTGTGTGATGCTGGACTAGTCCTCAGTCAGCGCTTCCCCTTCATGGGTGCCTCTCCGGATGGATTTGTCTCCTGTAGCTGCTGTGGGGAGGGTCTGGTGGAGGTGAAATGTCCTTTCTGTAAGAGGAATCAGGCTTTAGAGGAAGCGGTGGAAGACCCTCAGTTTTGTGCAAGCAACATTGATGGCGACATCAAGCTGAAACCATCTCATAAATATTTCTACCAAATCCAAGCTCAACTGGGTGTCACAGAACTTTCTTACTGTGACTTTGTTCTCTGGACTCAAAAAGGTTGTAATGTTCAAAGAATTGAGTTTGATGACCTCTTTTTTAATGAGAAAGTTCAACTTGTTGGTAAATATCACAGGTCTGTTATTTTACCAGAACTACTCGCCAAATGGTATACCAAAAATCCAAATTTGTTTCATATATCTTGTAAGACAAAAGAAACCCCAAAAGGTGATAATACTAGTGTCATTTGCTACTGCAGAAAAACCTGTGGTGATGCATCTATTGTAACCTGTGAGTCTGGCTTTTGTCAAATTGGTCAGTTCCATGTACAGTGTCTCAGGTTGAAAAATGTTCCAAAGAAAAAGTGGTGCTGTCCAGATTGTAGAGCAATTTCAAGGAGTCAGAAAAATCTGAAGAACTAAGTGTGTGTGGCATGTAGATTGTGGTTGTATCATCACCTGAGGTTTACTAAAAATAATAAAATGTATTGGCCAAATAGAATATAATATTTCTTTGTTGTACAACTAGCTTAGCTATTGCATGTAAAATATATCATGACTTAAGTAATAAATTCAAATTTAATTGTTATAAATAATTTTCAGGTTATTTCATTGCGTGCATCATATAAAATGTTGATTGCATAGCCGCGAGTAAGGCGGCTATGCAATCTTTCCTCTTCAGCGCTGCCACCCACCTCCTGCGCCTGTCTTCATCAGCTGGGAGCCGGTAAAATTTCAAGTTGGATCCCTTTTTCTGGTGATTTGTACACCCAAAGGAACAGCAGTGAAACACCATAGTCTAATTCAATGCCAACATAAAATAAAACAAAGACGTAGGTTGAAATCAGGTAAATGTATCGAGATCTGGTACACCGCTGAACAGCTGCTGAATGCGCCGTCCACTTGCTTCTGCCGTCCAATATGGCGGCGTAAACAAAAGGTGTGACGTCACAGCAAATGGTCAATACATAACATTTGGCGATCAAGGATTAACTCATGGAGGCATGCATCACTCTACTTCGTCCCTTTCTCGAGCTCCTGGGTGAACCTTCGGTTTCATGGCTGTATTGGTGGGAGTCCAGTCAAACGTATGTTATGGCGCTGGGCCACAGGAGGCTGGATGGGGCAAGAGCACGGGCACTGCTTGTTTACAACCTGGGTATGGAGGGCCGGAGGGTCCTGCAGATGCTCGGCAAGGCAGACTCATGTGAGGACATTGTGAAGCTGCTAGCTTAACGTTTCTCCACCCCAGACAACGTGACAGTCCGGGGAATTCATTTTCGGCAATGATATCAGTGGGTAGGTGAGCCTATCCACCAATATGTCGTTGACTTGAAGCAGCTAGCCAGCAAGTGTTGTTTTGGACCGCTTGAAGATGAAATGGTTTGCGATCAACTAGCAGAGCACGTGTGTAACGCTGAGTTGCGTGCTAGACTATTAATGGTGCCTAATGACTTAACATTAGCTAAAGCTATGGAGCTAGCTCTCCGGTGGGAAGCTGCTCCTAAGCTAGCTGTGGAGCTAAATTGGCACCAGCCACAAAAGCAGCCGGAGCCGCTTGCCTCAGCTAATGTTGTGGACCCTGATAGCGAGGATAGCGAGGATAGCTCGGACAAGGATTTTTGGGAAGTCAATGCTGCCAGCCAGAGGTCTGCCCCAGGAAAACCCATTTGCAAGGGTTGTGGGTCTGCAACGCACCGCCATAAAGCTAAGAACTGCCTAGCTAGAGGGAAACATTGTGGTAAATGTGGACGTTGGAATCATTACACCAGGGTGTGCCATTTGTTTTGCCCGAGAAATCACCCCGCTCGCCCCCGACGGACACTGGGAGTGAACAGTATGGAAAGCGAACGGACGCCCTCGCTTTCAAGTCAACCAGTTCTCGCTCAGGGTTGGTACCCATGACGGCGAGTGACACCGGTGTGCTAGCCTCAGATGCCTCCACAGTTGGCTGGGGGGGGTGCAGCTACAACGGTGAACACTACAACGTTTATAGAAGAGGACGGTGTTATGTCTCAATAATGGGAGACCGGAGCTGTGTTGAACTGAGCAATGAACTGAACTTTATTATGGAATACAGGCACAATATAGTCACTGGCCGTAGCCCGCCTGACATCACCACCCCGACCCCCCGGCACAGGCTACGGCAAGCCCCAAGGGCCAAATCCCCACACAACATACCCCCTTACAAAAGATGGAAACCCCATAGCTAACTCACATACATATAAGATGGACCCCTTAGAACACATGCAATATAGACAGTTTTTTTTAAACACACAGAACAACAAAACTAGTAAACTAAATGGGCACCTGGGTAGACTACCAGGAGACCCTCCCGTGTTGGGGCGGATTATTCTCCCGCCCATTCCCAACACACACTGGCCAAAGCTACTTTCAGGACAAAGTCATCAAGGTATTTGGGCCTCTGACGCATTCTAGCCGAGCACCCCACTGAAGGGGAACCTGCTCCAGGCTCCGTTAGCCACACCTGCAAGTCCCTAACACCCTTACCAGATGAGTCCCAATCCACATCAGTCCACTCTGCCGCCTTTCCCAGACTCTGTGCTGGTAACGACTTCTTGAGTCGGCTGGAGTGCCACCGTGACCTGTCCGAGAGCTCGAACGTGTCCTGGCCCCACTGCCTCACGATCTATAGGGGCCCCATCCAGAAAGGCTGCAGTTTATGCTTGCGATTGGGGTGTTTAATCCAGACCCGGTCCGACACACTGAGTCAGTGAGCTTTTGCCCTGTGCTTCCTGTTGAAACGTCATTTCATCTTCTGCTGCTGGGCAATGACCCGGCCTCGTGGACGGTCTGTGTTCTCTGGAGAGGAGGTCGTGGGGGGCCTCAGTTGGTCCAGAGGCAGGTGGAGTTCACGCCCCAGCATGAGTTTCGCTGGGGAGCACCCTGTCGTGGCGTGGGCGTTGCCCTGTAGTGGAGGAGTGTGAACTGGAGGGCATCAGGGAACATGAAGCTGTCTGCCAAATGGGCTCTCAGATGATTTTTCAGAGTCTTGTTGAAACGCTTCACGCCCCCATTGGCTTGGGGGTGGTAGAATGTGGTTTTAATGTGTTCCACGCCCCTAGCACCCAGAAACTCCTCAAACCCTCCAGAGGTGAACTGTGAGCCACTGTCCATAGTGATGGGATCTGGGACCCCCCATCTGGCAAACAGTGATGAGAGGAAACCCGTAACCACCTCCATTGTGACTGAATTAGTGGGCAACACCTCAGGCCATTTGGAGAACAGATCGTAGACCACAAGCAAAAAACGGCTGTTCGGGGGTGCTGTATGCAGTTGCACAGATGCGTCTGATGTCTAACTGGATGTGCTTCCAAGGGCCTTCTGGGTATGGTAGCGGTTGCAGGGGTGGGGGTGGGGGTCCACTGGTCTTTCCGCTCTCCAAGCATGGGACACAGTTCTTTACCATGGTTTCAATGTCCTTATCGATACCAGGCCACCAAACTGAATCCCTGCAATGCTGCTGCACCCTGACCACGCCCAGGTGGCCCTCGTGGAGCATCGCCAGAACTTATGATCTTAGAGACACTGGGATCAATGTGCAGTGACCTCTTGCCATACACACACCATTCCAACAGCTCAGTTCATCCCTAAACCGGCAAAAAGGTTCCAGATCGCCCTGTACTTTCACGGGCCAACCCTCCCTAATGACCGAGCACAATTATAACAACGTGGGGTCCTGTTCCAACTCTGCCCGGAGCTCCTGGAGGGATACCATGTCCCAGAGGGGTCCGTGCAGCTTGTTGACCAAATTGGCCTACTTGGGATTGTCATCATCGTCATCCGGTTGCGCAGTGTTGGCCATGGCACGGGACAGGAGGTCCGCCTCTACATTCTCTTTTCCAGGAGTGAACTGGGTAGTAAAGTTGTAGGCCCTCAGCTGCTCAGTCCACCTGTGGATCCATAGGGGTCTGTGTCCCGAGCCCGTTGTCTCCAGCAGTGTCGTCAGCTCCTGGTGGTCTGTTCTCAGGGTGAAGTAGCACCCATAGAGATAGATGTGCCACTGCTCACACATCCAGACACAGGCAAGTGCCTCCCTCTCACCCATGGCATATTTCTGTTTGGCTGCTGAAAGAGACCTTGATGCGAACGCCACTGGGCGCTCGATCCCGTCTTGCACTTGAGACATAACCGGCCCCACTGCCGAACCAGATGCATCACAGGTCACAAAAGTCAGTCATTTTGGATTAAAGTGGGCCAACACTGGAGGGGAAGTGAGTTGGGACTTCAGCCTAGCGACCACCGCTGAGCAGGCCAGGGTCCACTGCCACGGTACATCCTGCTTCAGAAAGGCCTAGAGTGGTTTGATAGGCTCTGAATAGTGGGGAATAAAATGCCTGTAAAAGTTCACCATGCCCAAGAACAAGGAGATTTGTGTGGGTGTCGTGAGGTCTGGGAGATGCAGGACCACCTCCACGTTCAAGTGCAGGGGCCTCAGACCCTTGGCCGCCAGCCGAAATCCCACAAACTCAATGGAGTCCATTGCAAAAATGCACTTCTCCCTGTTCAATGTGACTTCGTGCTCCTGTAGTACTTCCATCACCCGTCCCAAATGACCATCGTGCTCTTCCCGCGATGTGCCGTGGACCACGATGTTGTCCAGGTACACCGCAACACCCTTGAGGCTGGCCTGAATCATGGACATTATCTTTTGAAAACAGCTAGGTGCTGAGCTCAGACCAAAAGCCATGTGGGTGTACCTGAAAACGCCCATGTGGGTCACGAACACCATCAGGTCCCTGCTGGCTGGGTGAAGAGGCACCTGTAGGTAACTCTGGTAGAGATCTAGCTTTATGAACATCCTTGAGCCGCTGAATGTTGCAGTAAGTTCCTCCATCGTGGGGAGCGGATATTTGTCTGGAACAATCGCCTTATTAACCATCCTAAGGTCAATACACGGCTGGATGCCGCCCGTCTTCTTCTTGGCCACCACGATGTTCAATATCCAGGGTGAGGCATCCACTCTGTCAATGATGCCAGCTTTAAGTAGTTTGTTCAGTTCCTCCACGACGTCGTCCCGCAGGGCGAGGGGAAGCCACCATAATGGTTGGATCTTTGGCATCACGCTTGGGTCAATGAGTGGGTGGTGGTAGAATGCCTTAATACATCCAAGGCCCACGAACAACGCCGGCCAGTGGACATGCCATTCAGGGGACACTGTCAGCACTGTTGAGCCCGCTGGGTCCATGATGGAGAATCCCAGTTCACTCAACAGATCGATTTCCAGCAAGTTGGCCCCTGGTGCAAAACCTGGAAGGTAAACGTGGGAATAATCCTTAACCCACATTTCACCAAGAAGCTGACCGTGCCCGCCATATCAATTTCAGTGTGACCATACCCAAACATTTTCCAGTGCTTAGAACGGCCACAGTTATGGCACTTCTTCCCTCTGACAGGGCAGGTGATCAAGCCCGCCCAGTGACGAGGGCAGCCACAGCCGTCACACCGACCCCTAGCCCCAGCTTCTGCCCGTGCCATGGTCCGCTGCCTTTTGGGAGTCCATCCCGAAGTGTTAGCTGTGTTGCTAACGGCCAGACGTGGAGGGGAAACTTCGGTGGTCAGGTTCTCCTTAGCTAGCAATGATAAACCTAGCTGGGCAGTGGACTCTATCTGGCTGGTCAATTCAACCACTTTCTCCAGCACGAGGATGTCCGTAGTCTGCATTAGCTTGTCTATTAGCCACTTGTCACTCATACCATGTGCTAGGTTGTCCCGGACTAGCTCTTCCTCAATCGGCCTGAAGGTGCACTGTCTTGCTAGGCTACAGAGTTCCATAATGAAGTGTTGGGTGGACTCCCCAGCTTATTGTCGGTGGTTGAAGAATTTACAGACGTGGACAAAATTGTTGGTACCCCTCTGTTAATGAAAGAAAAACCCACAATGGTCACAGAAATAACTTGAATCTGACAAAAGTGGTAATAAATAAAAATTCTATGAAAATTAACCAATGAAAATCAGACAATGCTTTTGAATTGTGGTTCAACAGAATTATTTTAAAAAACAAACTAATGAAACAGGCCTGGACAAAAATGATGGTACCCCTAGAAAAGATTGAAAATAATGTGACCATAGGGACATGTTCAACCAAGATGTGTCCTTTAATTAACATCACAGGTGTCTACAAACTTGTAATCAGTCAGTCGGCCTATTTAAAGGGTGACAAGTAGTAACTGTGCTGTCTGTTGACATGGTGTGTACGACACTAAACATGGACCAGAGGAAGCAAAGGAGATAGTTGTCTCAGGAGATTAGAAAGAAAATTATAGACAAGCATGTTAAAGGTAAAGGCTATAAGACCATCTCCAAGCAGCTTGATGTTCCTGTGACTACAGTTGCACACATTATTCAGAAATTTAAGATCCACGGGACTGTAGCCAACCTCCCTGGATGTGGCCGCAGGAGGAAACTTGATGAAAAATGGAAGAGACGGATAATACGAATGGTAACAAAAGAGCCCAGAACAACCTCTTAACACATTCATGGTGAACTCCAAGGTCAAGTGTCAGATCGCACCATCCGTTGTTGTTTGAGCCAAAGTGGACTTCATGGGAGACGACCAAGGAGGACACCACTGTTGAAAACAAATCATAAAAAAGCCAGACTGGAATTTGCCAAACTGCGTGTTGACAAGTTGCCACAAAGCTTCTGGGAGAATGTCCTATGGATAGATGAGACAAAAGTGGAACTTTTTGGCAAGGCACATCAGCTCTATGTTCACAGACGCAAAAATGAAGCATACCAAGAAAAGAACACTGTCCGTACTGTGAAAGATGGAGGAGGTTTGGTTATGTTCTGGGGCTGCTTTGCTGCATCTGGCACAGGGTGTCTTGAATCTGCGCAGGGTACAATGAAATCTAGTAGACTATCAAGGTATTCTAGAGAGAAATGTGCTGCCCAATGTCAGACAGCTTGGTCTCAGTCGCAGGTCATGGGTCTTGCAACAGGATAATGACCCAAAACACACAGCTAAACACTCAAGAATGGCTAAGAGCGAAACATTGGACTATTCTAAAGTGGCCTTCTATGAGCCCTGAACATCTGTGGAAGGAGCTGAAACATGCCGTCTGGAGAAGGCACCCTTCAAACCTGAGACAACTGTAGCAGTTTGCTCATGAGGAGTGGGCCAAAATACCTGCTGAGAGGTGCAGAAGTCTCATTGCCAGTTACAGAAATCGTTTGATTGCAGTGATTGCCTCAAAAGGTTGTGCAACAAAATATTAAGTTAAGGGTACCATCATTTTTGTCCAGGCCTATTTCATGAGTTTGTTATTTAAAATAATTCTGTTGAACCACAATTCAAAAGCATTATGTGATTTTCATTGGTTAATTTTCATAGAATTTTTTTTTCCACAATATTTTTTATTGAACCTTTTTTTTTTACAAACATGACACAAACAGTCAAACACTAACACTAAAGTAATTTAAAAATTAAAAACATACACTAACAAAAAAAAAGTACTAAAAACAACAACAACCTTTAACAAAAGCAAATCAACAACAATGCTCCTCTGTTTAGTCTAGGTAATCTATTACATAAGTATACATAATATACATTCACCAGTTTGGAATTTGCAAGGTCCACACATATCATTCACCTTCTTCTTCAGAAGTTATGTTTAATTTCTTTACATAATCAATGAAAGGTCTCCATATATTCTCAAACACATTTCCTTTAATTTCAGTATATATGTTATTCTTTCTAGTGGAAGGTTTGTTAACATCTGTCTTAATCATTGAGTCACATCTGGTCTATGAGTCTTTTTCCACAGTAGTGCAATACATTTTTTGGCATTAAGCAAACCAAGGTCTATGAATGTTCTTTCACTTTTATTAAAGTTATGTTTTTCTGGATACAGACCCAACAAAAACAGTTTAGGGTTTAATGTGAATTGTTTTGAAATTATTTTTTCAATTGTTACCCTCACCTCTTCCCAAAACATTCTGATTTTTCTACATTCCCATAAACAGTGAAATAGAGTTCCTTTACTTTCCATGCATTTTGTGCATGTATCTGGTATGTTTTTGTTATATCTATTTAACTCCACTGGTGTGACATACATCCGCATTAACCATTTAAAATGTATCAGTTTAAGACGTACATTTATTGATTTGGTTTGAGCTTCTGCACAAGCCATTTCCCATTGTTTCTCTGAAATTTCAATTTGCAGGTCTTCTTTCCAATAATTCATTCTTTTCTGTGAGTTTTCACTTGAGAATAGTGTCAATGAGTTATAAAACTCTGAAATAATACCCTTTCTCTTACTATCTTTTGTCAAAATTTTTTCCAAGGATGAATAAGTAGGTCGGGTGAGAGCATTATTTTGATTTGATCGAATAAAATTTCTAAGCTGAAGATATTTAAAAAAATGTGTTCTATTAGATTGAATTTAATCTCAGTTCTTCAAAAGACATTATGTTATCTGAACGTGCCAAATATAAGTCTTGAATCTTTTGAATCCCTTTTAAATTCCATACTTTAAATACAGCATCCACTCTCCCTGGTGTAAAATATTGATTACCCCATATTGGGCTAAATTGTGACAGTAAGTGTGGTTCTTTTAAATATTTTTTTGGTTTCACACCATATTTTGATCATGTGCTTTACAATGGGATTTTTAACTTGTTTCTGTAATTTTTTAGCCGAGTCTGAGTATATGAATAAGGGAAGAGGTAAAGGTAAATTGTATGATTCCATTTCAGTCCAGTGAGGAGGATCATTTGATGAAAAATAATATGTCATAGACCTCAGTTGTGCTGACCAGTAATACAACATAAAGTTTGGACATTTCAGACCTCCATGATCAAATGGTAAATATAGTAAGGACAAATGTAATCTAGCCTTCCTATTGTTCCATTTAAATTCCACTAACTTTTTTTTAATTTTTGAGAATAGATCTGAAGGTGGTGGCAAAGGAATGTTTTGAAATAAATAAAGTATTTTCGTTAAGATATTACTTTTAAGTATATTAATCTCCCGATCATCGACATTGGTAGTGGCATCCATCTCTGAAGTAACTCATTAATATCTGTGATTAAGGCTTCATAGTTGGCATTGGCGACTGATTCTAGCTTAGGCAAAATTTGAATTCCTAAATATTTAAACTGATTTACAACATTGAATTGATTTACCTCAGGAGCTGGGTGGTTTCTCTGGGTCTCATTTAGCATTAATATTGAAGATTTTGTTTTATTTATTTTATATCCTGATATTTCCCCAAAGTTCTTTATTAAATTTAACAAGGTCGGAATTGATTTTTTTAAAATTCGACATAAACAAAATTATGTCATCGGCATACAGGGAGATTTTATGTTCTGTTGGTCCTACTTTAATTCCATATATTTGTGGATGTAAACGTACTGCCATCGCTAAAGGTTCAATTGCCATAGTAAACAGTAAAGGTGAAAGTGGACAGCCTTGTCGACATCCTCTATTGATTTTTATTGATTTTGAGATATTGCTGTTTGTTAGGATTTCTGCTGTAGCATTATTGTATATTATCTGGACCCATTTTATGAAATTATTTCCAAGTCCAAACCTTTGTAGGACTTCAAAAAGATAGGGCCATTTGACCCTATCAAAGGCCTTTTCGGCGTCCAGTGATAGGAGAGCTGTATCCGGTGCTTCTTTATTGGAATAAATAATATTAAATAGTCTTCTTACATTATGGAAGCCTTGTCTTCCCATTATAAAGCCATTCTGATCTCTGTTAATAATATTTGGTAATATTTCTTGTAGTCGTTTTGCTAAAATTTTACAGATTATTTTAAGATCAGCATTTAATAGGCTTATTGGTCTCATGTTTTCACATTTATTAGGGGGTTTACCTGGTTTTGGCAACAGTATAATTAAAGCATTATTCATGTATGGTGGTAAATTACCATTTTGAAATGCTTCTAAAACCATTTCCAAAAGTGGTTTTATTAATTTATTCTTAAATTTTTTATAGAGGTCAACTGGAAGACCATCTGGTCCTGCTCTTTTTCCTGATTTCATATTATCAATGGCTTGCCCAACTTCTTCTTGACTAATTTTAGACTCCAGTATCTCCCTGTTTTCATTTGGAATACACGGTATAGATAATCCACCCAAAAACCCATTTAGTTTTGTTAAGTCAGTTTCATTTTTTGTATCATATAGTTTTTCATAATAATCTCTAAAGGCACTATTAATTTCTAAAGGATCTATAACTACCTGTCCGTTACTTATAATACTGGTAATTGGTGTTTTAAATTCTAATTGTTTAATCTGCCATGCCAATAATTTTCCTGATTTTTCACCTTGTTCATAAAAAGTTTGCTTCAATCTTAGAAGACTCAAGGCAGCTCTATTCGCTGATTTTTTTTTTTATCATATTCAGCTCTCAGAATCAGTAATTCGTTCTCTAACTGTGGGTTACTTCCTGCATACACCTTTTCTTGAAGAATTTTTATTTTACGTTCCAATTGGACTCTCTCCTCTCGGGTCTTCTTAGATTTTGAACCTGTATAACTAATAATATGCCCCCTAATAAAAGCTTTGAAAGCCTCCCACTTTATACATGCCGTTGTTTGTGTAGTATTAATATCAAAGAACTCATCTATCTGTTTTTCTATGTACTCAACAAATTCCTCATCCTGAAGCCATTTATGCTGAAAATGCCACCTACCTGGATCCTTTGTCAATTTCTTATCTACATAATATTAGACAGCAGGGTGCATGATCAGAGATCACAATGTTATCATAGAAACAATTTTGAATCTTGGACCTTAATTCTGTAGAGATCAAGAAATAGTCAATACGTGAGAATGTCTTATAGGTATTAGAATAACAAGAATAGGCTTTGACTTGTGGTTTCATTTCTCTCCATATATCTAGCAATCTCAATTCTTTCATAAAATGATTAATAGTCATCCTACATCCATTGTGCGTACAGTCCAGTCCTGTTGATCTATCTATACTGGGATTTAATGTACAATTAAAATCCCCTGCTATTATATATTACCCTGTAAGTGATGATAAAGTAAGGAATAAATTAACAAAGAAGTTTTGATCATCAATATTGGGGCCGTATAAGTTCACCAGATTTATATTTTCTAATAACAAAGATCCTTGGATGATTAGATATCTTCCAAATTTGTCTCCAATTACATTTTTCACTTGAAATGGGACTGTTTTGTGTATGAGAGTCATAACTCCCCTAGCTCGGGATGAAAATGATGAGGTGAACACGTTACCTTGCCATCTTCTCCTAATTCTTTTTACATCCTCCTCTATTAAATGAGTTTCTTGTAAAAATACAATTTTTGAATCTATGCCTTTTATTTTATTCACGTTTAAGTTTTTTTTAGATTTTGTAGACCTCTGCAATTCCATGAAGTTAAATTAAGATTAACGCTTTGATCTATGATCAATAAGGAGTTTGAGATTACCTTGCAATATGAACATGCTCATACAGAGAAGCAAAAACATGGATGATAGAACATTCATCCTACAAACCAAACAAAAACAAAGACAAATTCCCCTTCCCCACATTCGTGGTTATCCCCCCAAAATCAAAAAAAAATTCTGCCTCCCGTTATAGCTAGTGACTGTTCCACACCTGCGAGGATCAGTCAAACCACTCTCTCTTTCTCCTCTCAATCACCCTGACTCTACTACTATTTTTATGACATTAACTCTCTTCTGTAGTTTTTTCAACATAACTTCAAAGTTTTATAGCAACTTTGTACATCATAGCTCTTTTTTTTTAAATACAGTCTGTATTTTGTAGACTTATTATATGTTTCAGATCAATCAGATGCCTGTACAAATGCTTAAATGTTCTCCCTTTGTCATGTTCATGCTTAGCTCCCACCAGTTTCCTTTTGAATCTGCTTGATGAGCTCCTGCGCCTCTTGAAGGGTCTTGAAGATGTGAGTTCTCCCTTTATATGTGACCAGCAGTCTTGCCGGATGAATCACTCCGTGACGAATCCCGAGGTTGTGCAGCTCTTTGTGGGCGGGGTCAAACTGGCTCCTTAATTGTTGAATTCCTGTGGTGAAGTCTGGGTAGAACCGCACCTGTTGATCCTGGTATTTAATTTCCCCTTTAGCTCGCGCTGTGTTGGTGACCGTCATCTTGTCCCTATAGTTGAGGAACTTCATAATCAGCGTCCTCGGTGGTGTCTTATTATCTCTCGGTGGGCCGATTCGGTGAGATCTCTCTAAGACGATCGATGACTGCAGGTCCGCGTTGTTCAGCGTTTCTGGAATCCACTTTTCCAAGAAGGAACATGAGTCCCGTCCCTCCGCTCCCTCCGGGAGACCCACCAGCCTCAAATTATTCCGACGCGAGCGGGATTCCAAGTCCAGGACGTTATCTTCCAGACGTTTCCATTTTAATTCCAGTGTTTGCAACTTTGATTGTAGGCTGGTGATGTCATCTTCAGCGCTTGAAATTCGAAGTTCCACCTGCGATACTTGTTCCATACAGTCGCTTATTTCCTTTCTCATTCCTTCTATCGCTGCTATAATTCCATCAAATTTAGACGAAAACTCTGTTCTCATGGAGTTGATGGCAGTAAGCACTGGGTTTATCCCCTCTTCAGCAGTTCCCGCTCCGCCGCTGGCTCCCTCCTCCGCCATAGTCTCTGGAGTTTTCCCTACCTCGCCTCGAGCATGGAAGTCTGTTAGCTTGGGTTGTTTTGTCGAATTACTTTTTCCTCCACCTAATTTCCCAGTCTTGGTCTTTACCATATCCGCGCCTAAACGCTGGGATGGGTTTTTGTTCCAGTTAAGAGAGTTTTAGTAAACTTTTTATTTTTAGGAGCAGAGCAGTGTGAAACACGTCTTCCTACGTGGCCGCCATAACCAGAAGTCAATTTTCATAGAATTTTTATTTATTACCACTTTTGTCAGATTCAAGTTATTTCTGTGACCATTGTGGGTTTTTCTTTCATTAACAGAGGGGTAACAACAATTTTGTCCACGTCTGTATATCTTTGCGCCATGATGTTGGAATGGTCCATAAAGAAATAGTCCATTAAGTCCAGACATTCCTTTAGTGACCCCTTGCCACCCAGAGTGAAAAATATCCGTTGGCCCTTCTCGCCGAGGTAGTAAATGAGTAGGCTCCTCTGTCTCTCTTCGTCAGTGCCTCCCAGGCCGGCCATGGTAGCATATACCTTGAACGCCTCCTGCCAGCAGCACCATGGTATACTTGGCATACCTGGAGACTGTAAAAATGGAGGTAGCAGTTTAAAGCACGCTCCCATGGCTTATTCTCACTGCCAAAATGCTATGTCTCAATAACGAGAGACTGGAGCCCTGTTGCACTGAGCAACGAACTGAACTTTTTTATGGAACACAGGCACAATATATTCACTGGCCGTAGCCCACCTGACGTCACCACCCCAACCCCCCGGCACAGGCTACGGCAAGCCCCAAGGGCCAAATCCTCACACAACAGACGGGGCCAAACCGACGTGCATGGAGCTACCGTGTGCTCAGCAGCAACACATTGGGCCTTGTAAAATTCCACTCCGGATTACGGACTTCGTGCGGGTTTGGGGTGAAGGACGTCCATGGCAAAGATGGGCCAAACGACAGCTGGAAAAACATCAAGGGTGTCTGCGCATTGTGGCTGAGCTGGACACAGTGTGCTTCAGGTTGTCTGATGGCTTGTCGAGGCACACCAACCATGTCCGGGAAGATGCTCCTGGTGGCAAGGCTGGACGGGAGTTGGTGATGGCGGTGTGGGATCCAGGCTCCGTCATCCAGAGGGTCGGCCATCGCTCCAGGGGTCTGCGGTCTCCAGGGGCGCGCCTGCTGAGGGGCTGCCCTGGACCCCCATGGAAGTTCAAGTTTTTTCCACCCCAATGACTGTGTGGTAGCACTTTATTTATAGTTCTTGTGTTTTGTGCCTACATGTTATGTTTTGGGTGTTATTTATGTGTATTTTAGTTTAGGAGCACGGCAGCGTATTTTAGTTTAATAAAGGACTTTTAGTTACCAGTGGCAGAATAATCCACTGTGCCGTGCGGGCAGCACGGTAGTCCACCTGTCAGCCCTATTTTAGATTATGTTGTGTGAATGTGTTAGGCCATTTTAGTACATTGTTTTTCATCATCTTAGTGCGTGATTCGGGTTCCAAATTGGGGAGATTTTATTTGTATGTGTGCTTTTGGACTTTTCTAAGGGGGGGGCGGGGGAGAATGTGGTGTTGGGGTTTAGCACCTTACTGTGAAGTACAGTGTAGTGGCGAGCACTTCCTGTTCCGCCACTGAACCACCTTATAAATACCAGAGGGTGCCATCTTATGGTTTCTTTGCCAGATGCCTCTGCTGGTGCATACCGTGTACTGCTCTGTACATAGTTCATCTAATAAAGCTGTGTTCACCAACCATCATCCTGCCTCATCCTTCACCCAGGTATTTCCATACATAACACCTTGGTTAAGGCCCTGTCACACCTAACTGATTTAGGCAGCATTTGCAAAACATACAAAAAATTTGAAGAATACGCTGGCGTACGTCGAATCAGTTACAGTATGGCTAAGTTTTATCTATGTTAACAGCATGGTGAAGAACACTGAAGCACGCAGGTATACAGCGTAGTTCACCGAGCTCCTCTGAAAATTAATTTTCATCATGCTGAAAATTTTTTGACGTATCCAGTGTATGACTGATTCGTCCCACATTTGCGGAGCAAAGGTTGTAGGGAAGTTATGCATTCATTCACACTTTACTTGTCAACAACTCATAGCTACTCAAAAATCAAAATACGTTGAGATTAATGACTAGGGTACCTAAAAATTATTTCTAACATATGAGTAACACTCTTTGAACCTATGTCTAACTTATTGAATGGGTTTCTCACTTACAGCTACCCTATAATGGTGTATTTGCAGCGTTGGTTCACAGGAAAAACTTGTACAGAGCTCTACCTGTAGCGAGTATACACACGCACACACACACACACACACACACACACACACACACACACACACACACACACACACACACACACACACAGAGCTAAACACACATACTTGTTTGTATAACGGGACCTGTCGAGGATGGGTCTGAGCACTTTCAAGCTACAGGATAAAGATCCAAATCACTGTTTAGCCCTCCCCCCATGTTTTTTTTAACCTTTCACTGCAGTCTGTACCATCAGCTGTCCAGTGCTGTTTTGATAGATATGCCAAAATGTCAGAACATCGGAGGAGGAGGATCCAATCAGCTGATTGCCTGAAGCAGAGTGCAGCTGTTTTCCATGATAAATCACACTTTGCTGATGGCTGCGCCTTCCGACAAAAGCACACTCCATGCATTATCTTGTTTTTTTCACTTTGCTGAAAATAAACTTTTTTATCGCCATCAGTGTGGTGTAAGAGAACCACAAGTTTGGTTGGCATTAGCGTGGTGATGCGGCTGCTTGGTGACATCATCATGCCGAACATATAAAAGATAAGGGATGGCCATTTTAGCTCTCTGTTAGCATGCTCTGCCTCCCAACAACAGACCTGTATTGCCTTTCTGTGCATAGTTGTTAATAAAGTTCATGTTCCCAGCAAACACCACTCTCTGTTGGTCCTTCCAGTTTTCCAGACATAATAAATAGCGACGAGGAGAAAAATGGGTCTTCTGGAGTAAAATATGTTTTTCCTGAAGACGGATGCACATCAGGAAGAGTGCCTCTTATTTCCACCACCGTTCATCATGACCGCAGGTGAGCCACCCATCCCATGGTCATGTTGGATTCAGGTGCTTCAGTCATTTGTGTCAGCTAAGGACCTAGCAAATGCTAGCAAGAGTCGTCTATGGTCTGTGATGAATTTTTGCCTTGGCCTTGAGGGACGGCGTGTGTTGGAGGCGCTGGGTCCTGCGGAGACTTTTGGCGAATGTGTTGCCTTGATGGCCGAGCATTTCACTGCCCCACAGGCCGTGATAGCTCAGAGGTTCATATTTTACCAGCGCTGACAGGAAGAGGACAAGTCGCTCATACAGTACCTGGACACCCTTCGCAGTTTGGCTAGCACGTGCGAGTTTTGACATGCGGAGGACAAATTGATACAGTCACAGTTGAAGTGGTACACCCTGAGTTCAGTGATGTGGGCCATGCTGGAGACAGGACCAGACGACCAGACAGTGGCAGACACGGTGAAAGAGATGCTGCTGGAGATGGTGCACTATCTATCAGAGATGGAGGCGATGGAATTGGCGCTCCAGCTGGAGATGATGGTTCAGGTGGCATCGCGGATGGTGGGGCCACACCCGTGTTCCTTGCAGTTAGCTCCGCTGGTGCAGACAGTTGCCCCGGTTGCTGAGCCTGCCGACTCCACACCATTTCAGGAGGCCCCTGAAGTGGACGCTGCAGGACAGCAGGGCAGCAGGGCAGCAGGGCACCACAGAGCAACAGCCCAGTGACAAAATCAGCTTGGGAGACAATGACTCAAGTCCACTGCACGCAGACGTGGACACAGCCGCTCCCTACCTCGCATTGAACGCCAAACAGAACCCAGCAGAACCGAAGCAGCCACAGGCGCCCCGGTCTGCAGCCATGCGGGACCCAGAGCCGGTCCTCATGCAGCAGGAATGTTCCCAAGCCACAGCCTCATCACAGGAGGGAGAATGTGATTCTGTGGACGTGGATACAGCCAAAGAATACAGCACAGAGAGTGAGCACGGTGGAGGGAGAGAGCACAGAGAGTGAACACAACACGGAGAGTGAGCACAGACCGGACTTGCCTCAGATCCTCACCTAGCATAAACCTCAGGGTGCTGTTGCAGAGCTGCAGGAGAGGGAGCCCGTGTCTATCGAGAACCCCGGGACACGACAACCTGGCGCAAGTTCTATCAACGGCGACAGCAACACATCACCACGACCAGACTTCCCAGGAGAGGGGAGAAGAAGCCAGACTTCTTCCAAATCCACACCTGGCACCAGCTTCCAAGAGCCGCCGCTAAGGTGCAGGATGAAGAGTCCGCGACCCAACAAAATGCAGTAGAGCCACTGGACTGCTTCCGAATCCGCGCTTGGCATCAGCCCCCAGGAGCCGCTGCTGAGCTGCAGGATGAAGAGTCTGTGACCCAACAGGACGCAGCAGACTCATCACAACCTTGTGGACACCCCACAGCAGACGTGAGAGCCACACCATCACAACAACAACACCGAGTGTAGCCGAACAGAGTGCCACTCGCAGTCATGGACTGGGTTCGGGTCCACAGATCCGAACGACCGGACCCGCAGTTGGCCTCAACATCGTCACCACCACTAACATCCATGAAGGTCACCACGCAGCTGAGACCAGCCACCGTCCAGATGGCGGCTGGATCGAGATGGCAGGCCAGCCATCTGCAGAAGGTAAGAGCAGCTGCTGTGGATCAAGACACAGCGTTGGAGCTGACCCAACTGGTGTGGGATCCTGGCTGGGACGTTGCTGACGAGAGAGCTGTGGCTCCAGCAGGATGGCGCCTGGGTCCACTGCAGCCGGTGCCTCCAGGGGCACGTCCACCACGGGCTCGCCTCAGGGCCCCTTGAACTGAACATCCATCCATCCATCCATCCATCTTCTACCGCTTTTCCGGAGGTCCGGGTCGCGGAGGCAGCAGTTCAAGCAGAGAAGCCCAGACTTCCCTCTCCCCAGCCACCTGCTCCAGCTCTTCAGAGGGGATACCAAGGCGTTCCCAGACCAGCTGGGAGACATAGTCTCTCCACCGAGTCCTGGGTCTGCCACGGGGTCTCTTCCCAGTGGGACGTGCCTGAAACACCTCAAGTGGGAGGCGTCCAGGAGGCATCCTAATCAGATGCCCATACCACCTCAACTGACTCCTTTCAATGTGGAGGAGCAGCGGTTCTACTCTGAGCCTCTCCCGGATGACTGAGCTCCTCACCCTATCTCTGAGGGTGAGTCCAGCAATCCTACGGAGAAAGCTCATTTCAGCCGCTTGTATCCGGGATCTCGTTCTTTCGGTCATTACCCAAAGCTCGTGACCATAGGTGAGAGTAGGAACGTAGATTGACTGGTAAATTGACAGCTTTGCCTTAGAACTAAGCTCCCTCTTCACCACAACAGACCGGTACAACGTCCGCATCACTGCAGATGCTGCTCCAATCCGTCTGTCGATCTCTCGCTCCATTTTCCCCTCACTCGTGAACAAGACCCCAAGATACTTAAACTCCTCCACTTGGGGCAGGAGCCTGTCCCCAACCCGGAGATGACAATCCACCTTTTTCCGGCTGAGGACCATGGACTTGGACTTGGAGGTGCTGATTCTCATCCCAGCCGCTTCACACTCAGCGGCAAACCGTCCCAGCAAGAGCTGTAGGTCATTGCTGGATGAAGCCAACAGGACAACATCATCTGCAAACAACAGAGATGAGATCCTGTGGTCACCAAGCATGACACCCTCCATTCCCTGGCTGCGCCTAGAAATCCTGTCCATAAAAATTATGAACAGGATCGGTGAAAAAGGGCAGCCCTGGCAGAGTCCAACTCTCACTGGGAATGACTCCGACCGAGTGTTGGCAATACGAACCAAACTCTCACAACGGTCATACAGAGACCGAATAGCTCGTAACAACAAGCCCGATATCCCACACTCCCGAAGCACCCCCCACAAAAATCCATGTGGGACGCGGTCAAATGCCTTCTCCAAGTCCACAAAACACATGTAAACTGGTTGGGCAAACTCCCACGAACCCTCAAGAATTCTCGAGAGGGTAAAGAGCTGGTCTGATGTGCCACGGCCAGGACGAAAACCACATTGCTCCTCCTGAATCCGAGGTTCGACCAACGGCCGGACTCTCCTCTCCAGTACCTTGGCATAGACCTTCCCAGGGAGGCTGAGGAGTGTGATCCCTCTAAAGTTGGAGCACACCCTCCGGTCCCCTTTTTTGAAGAGAGGAACCACCACCCCGGTTTGCCATGCCAAAGGAACAGTGTGATAAGCACACCTTTTCAAGATCTGTGCTTATCAGAATCAGCTGGGTTAGTCAGTGGCTGGAACAAATATGTGATTGGACTTTTACTCTTTGGACCTGGGATTACCCACCTCTGGAACTGAACTGCCTTCCTCAATAAAAGAAAGAACTGTTTAGCTAGGGGCATGGCTGCCAGCAAATAGTGGCACAATAATCCACTCAGCCGCATCGGGTCATGCGGCAGTCTACCCGCTGGCCCTAGCTAGTTTGGGGTTCCTCATTGTAACAAATTGGGGAGGGTTGATTCAATTATGTGTTCTTCTGTTGTGAATGTGGTGTAAGACAACCACAAGTTTGGTTGGCATCAGTGTGGTGATGTGGCTGCTTGGTGACGTCATCACGCCGGGCACATAAAAGATAAACAATGGCCATTTTAGCTCTCTGTTAGCACGCTCTGCCTCCCAACAACAGACCTGTATTGCCTTTCTGTGCATACTTGTTAATAAAGTTTGTGTTCCCAGCAGACACCACTCTCTGTCGGTCCTTCCAGTTTTCCTGACTTAACAATCAGTTTGTGTGCCTTTGAGCCAGGTTGTGACAACTGTCATCTGATGTTCTTGATGTGTTACATCAGCTGTTTTAGGCATGACTGACCTGACAGATTTCACAGCTCTGCCAGGTCGTTCATGCTCCCTGCCGTGGTCTCTGGAGGGGAGAATCATCTTGGTTGAACAGAGGTGATCTCTCACACACCTAGGATTCATGGATCGGGAGGCTGCGGCAGTTTGGCATGACTGAGCTATGCAGAAATTATAAGCTATACAGAAATTAGACTATTGTTGCGCTTAAGTTGTGAATGTCGGCAACACGCTAAGCATTAATTGGTTTAAGTTACTTATAACTTATGGAAATATTCTATATAAGTTACTAATATGTTATGTGTATGTCCAAGTCGTTATGGATACACAATGCATACAGCCAAAAGTGAAAATTTTGGCGTATCCCAGCATTTTAGATCAGTTTTTATACGTTCGGCAAACATTGCCTAAATCGTCATGATAGACAGCTCAGGTTTGCAAAACCTGTCTGGCTCCAAGTTTCTACTCTATCAGTTGCAAACAACAGGAAATCCCAGCAAGATAATTTGCAGCACTCCTTGGAGTCTGTAATCCAAGGATACCGTTCGTTGCTAATATGGAAGTGACTGACAAATCCTTCCCCCGGCTGAGACGGGCCTGTTAGCTTCGGGGTTGGCTGACCTCTCTTCACAATGACCAGCTTTTCTTGAAAAGTCCGTCTGGAAAATTGATTTTTTTTTAAATATCAGCGACCAAATCATTTTCCTCTCCCCTGTCAGTCATTGTGGGTGGAAAAACAGCTATTATATTTAAACAGATACAGTATATTAGCTTCTTAAGCAAGTCCTTGCACTAGCGTTTTGCTAGCTAGGATCCTCTGAATTGTGGGTGGAGGAGTCTAACCAGCCAATCAAAAGATGTGAAAATGCCAGTGTTCTCGAATGCCTTCTATGCATACCCCTGGACATACAGAAGACATCTGATTGGTTAAAGCAATAGGCTAAGTTAAAGGCGTCGGCCGGACGAAATTTCAATATCGCTAAATCATATCTTAAATTTTTGTGTGAGACGAGCTAATTTGAACCGCACATGTTTTGGTGTCAACAAATGTCGCATAAGGTGACAATGCGCTATTGAAGTATGATTTCCTTGAGAGCTGTCTGTCTGCCAAGCGATCAGCGGCTAAAATGGCCACTGACTGTGTGACGTCAGGTCAGGGAGCGACCAGCAAACACTCGACGGACATTGCGTGTTGTTTACGTTCGGCGATAACGGATATTTCTAGGAGTACTTGTGGATTACAAATAGAGTATTTATTACGATTAGGATTTCAGTGATCGAATTAATTATGGTTTGGCGTTGTGTTGTCTACGGGTGCGACGGTATACCGGAGGAGCACGCAGTGAGTGTTTATGAATTTCCCCTGCCTGGGAAAATCAGAACCGCATGGGTGAATTTCGTTCAGAAAACGCGAAAAAATTGGAATTATGTCGCAAAATCACCCAACATGTGCAGTAGACATTTCGTTGACAGCGATTTTGAGAATAAGATGCAATTTGAAATGAAATTAGCAAAAAGATTGCTGATAAAAAAATCGGCTGTTCCAAATATATATCCATTCATTTCAAAGTCCCACTCTCAGACAAGTGTCAGTGACAGTGGCGTGAAAAGCAAGGGCGATCTACCGATGCGATCTGCTGTCAGAAAGAGAAGTAAACAGGGTAAGTTTTCTTTTTTTAATATTCACTGCCAATATTTACTAAAATTATTTACAAGCAATGAATTTCATTGCCTTAACAACTTATCAAATATTAGAATTTTAGGGTATTCATACTAATCAAATATGAAATATTCAGTGCTGTATAGGGAGGTGGTTGTGCCTGTTTGCTCAAGTTATATTTCTATATATGTAATCCAATTTGACACCTCTGGAATGAAATTATGTTGATCTACTGTTTTTGCAGATGTTATCCACTGTCACTCAACCTTCAAATACTGTGGATTTTTTTTTTGAATTTGATTATTCAGCAATTGTCCTCATTGCAGTCATCCATGTGAGGTAACAAGTCACACTAAAGGCTCTCTGTTGGTGATCAAACAACATTGTCCACATTGTGTTGAGGATCGATCCTGGCACAGCCAGCCGATGATCAGGGACATGCCAGCTGGTAACATACAGCTTTCATCCGCCATTCTCTTCACTGGTGCGTCATATGTCAAGGTCCTCAGAGTTCTAAATGCAGCCGGTATCGTTGGAATTTCCACGACCACTTACAAGGAGCTTTCGATTTCTAATTTTTATTAAATTAATTTTATTTCAGAATATGTGGATGATCTGATGAATACTCTTTTCGACAAAACCTTGGTTGATCCAACCCACTTATTGGAGCAGTGGCACTCTGTACAAGCCAGAGTTCCCGCAACATTGAGTGCCAAATTTCAGCGTCCCATCAAAGCTGATGCTGTTGAGCAACATGTATCTAGATTTTCAAAATCAAACATGTAAAAGTAGAATAAATTTCCAATTAGCAATGAAAGTTCAGCTTTCAATTGTTAGGGAAGCAACATATTTTGCTAAGACAAAAAAATATAAGCCTAAGATTTTTAGAGAAATGTGCTTTTAAAAATTGAACACGAATTTTACAACATAAAATGGTAGAAAAATTACTCTAATGTATATGAGATCCGACTTTGATGAATGCTGAAATATTAGAATTATAAAATTGACATGCACATTAATAAACTCAATATATGATTTTAAAAAACTTTATTTAAATAACATTGATCACAAATCTAATCTTGGTAGGCAAAATCCCTTGTAGTGATCAGATGGGAATGTTTCTCTGATGAGGCTCACAGCACAGGCAGGCAATATCACCCTCACTTCTTTCCCAAGATATCCCCAACACCACAGGACCAGGTGCCTGTAGGCTATGAATCTGTATCGCCTGAAAAATATGGGGTTGGCATTGATTATTCCGTTTGCATTGATTATTGAATGTATTGAATGATTTCTTCATAATTGATCTGGAAAATTAAAACACATGAATAAATATTGTTTAAAAACTCACTCGTGTTGACTTGTGTCATGATCACCATATTGCTGTCTGTAGGCCAGATAAGCTGTCTGTAAAACCCAGATGTCAAGACAGACAGAACAGAAACCGGGGTGATCAGTGACCTTGGTAGGTTATCATCTGTGTATCCACAGCCCTTCAGTTCTTCTAGTTTCTCCTTCACCTTCAATACCTCCTGGCAGCACCGAGATTCAGTTGATGTTGGCATAATGTTGCATTTCTCACAAGTGCACCTGTTAAAAAAATGGTATAATCAGATGCTTATAATAAACTAATGGCTCGTGGGAGTGCTATATAAATTGATCTATGAAGTTTGATTAGAAAATATTAAAAACATGTAAAAAATTTTGAGCAGAAAGAGAAGTTATAGGAAAACAATAATGAATCACAATAATCATGATCCATCATGATCCATGATGGATCATGTTGATCCATCAGTCTCTTAAGAGAATTATGTAGCTTTTGAGACTAGGATTAACATGATGATGATTAACAACATCTCCTAACAAACTCGTAAATCCCTCACATACATTATCCTTTTATTTCCAATGATAATGTTTCTAAATGTTTCTAATGTTTATAAGTCGCCAAGTAAGGCAGCGAGGGAACAATTGGCAGTTTTATTTTGATAATTAAGTGTGTGACCATGCATATCGCCTAAAAAAAAAATTTCAAAGCATATTTTACCAATATAAATCGGCGAGCCTCTCGTTCTCAACGTGGTCTGCTCCGGTCGCTGTTTCGTCCGCGTCTTCCGCCGCACCCTCGGGCTCGAACAAATACGGCTGAATAACCCCATCAGCACCACCCAAAACTACTTCATCATCAGATTCTTCAGTTTCAATATCATCACTTATATTGCGGTCGTCATACTCGATAAAATAATCGCTGTCCAAATCACTCTGCTGTCGTTCAGCCATTTCCTGTTTCTCCCTGACCTGACGTCACTGCTGACCGCCCCTATCGAGAGATGGCGGTACTGCAGCATCACTAAGTGAAATATGGGCTATTAACAAATAAAGTCATTTATGGAGGCTGGTGACACATTTTAAATCACGGGAATGGCCAGAATGGAATATTTTCATACAATCAGTTTATTGGTTCAATAAAAAAATGTCACCGTCCGAGGCCTTTAATCAGTTAATTTAACCTACAGAGCCACACTGTTGCTTGACCTTGGCAACACGGATGGCTGAAATATAATTGGACAAAAACACTTGTAACATGCATTACACTACTGGAAGGAGTGCAACCAAGAGAAAAGCTACAGAATGAAGAGAATAGACTATTGGGAATAATTTCATACATCCTCATGGAACAAATATAAGAATATAAGATAAGATAAGATAAGATAAGATAAGCCTTTATTAGTCCCACAACTGGGAAATTCCAGGATTGCAACAGCACAGGGATAGCAACACTCAGAGCAACAATCAGAAGGCAAGAAAAAAAAAAAAAAAAAAAAAAAAAACAAGCAAGCAAGAGCAGCTAATATACATATGTACATATTACTATAAAATATATATATACACACACACACACACAGACACACAGTGCAGAGCATTGTAGCTGGATGGAATAAATATATGAATATATGAACACAGTGCAGAGCATTGTAGCTAGATGGAATAAATATGTAAATATATAAACACCCACAGTACGGAGCATTGCAGCTAGGTGGAATAAATATGCAAGTATATAAACACACACAGTGCGGAGCAATGTAGCTAGATGGAATAATATGTAGATATATAAAAACACAGTGCGGAGCATTGTAGCTAGATGGAATAAATATGTAAATATATAAACACCCACAGTACGGAGCATTGCAGCTAGGTGGAATAAATATGCAAGTATATAAACACACACAGTGCGGAGCAATGTAGCTAGATGGAATAATATGTAGATATATAAAAACACAGTGCGGAGCATTGTAGCTAGATGGAATAAATATATAGATATATAAATATAAACACACCCAGATAGGTTGTAAATGTAATTCTGATGGTGTTTAGGCCAGCAGAGAAGGCTTTGCTGGCCCTGAGGGTCCACCACTGAGGCAGAATGACTGATTATACACGTTTGAAGACACCTGTGACGCTAATTACAGGACACACCTTAGTTTAACATGACCCCGGTCATATTATTTTCAATCTTTTCTAGGAGTATTATCATTTTTGTCCAGGCTAGTTTCATTAGTTTTTTTGTTTTTTTTAAAGGATTCTGTTGAACCAAAATTCAGAAGTAATGTCTGATTTTCATTAGTTAATTTTCAGACAAAAATAGCCAGTTTCAAGTTATTTCAGAGACATCTGTGGGATTTCCTTTCTTCACAGAAAGGTTACCAACAAATTTGCCCTTAATTAATTGAAAAATGCACAATGTGGGCCAAGACTAACGTGGGGCCGATGCGGAAGGATACGCGGTGACGTTTACGGCTCTGGGCTCCTCCGCAGCGGAGAGAGAGAGCAGCAGAAAGTGATCAGTCAGTCCAGCACCCTGCAGCGCCATGGCACCTATCGGATTAAAGGCGGTGGTCGGAGAAAGTAAGAATTTTCGCTTTTTGTATTGATCAGATTTGTGGTGTGTGTAGTAGTTCTTTATGTGGCTGAGCTGGCGCCTGTATTTATTTCTTGATGGACGGGCATGGCTGCTTGTGCATCTGCTGATGATGGTGAAGGTGGCGGGGCTGTATCTCTTTTGTCAGGCGCTGCAAACTGCAGCTGTGGAGTGCGTTTCTCCTGCGGTACAAATGCGCAATTGCCGTTTGAAGCGACGGAAAATGGCAATGATTGGCCCTCTGCTGAGAGGTGCATCCTTGTGCAGCGGGACGAGCAAAGCCCGCAGGCATACGTAGCCTACATACGCCCTCATAACCGCAATCGGGGTTTATTTCAGGAATATTCTGCAGCTGCGTTGGACTGGCAAATGGGTTGGGATGCTGTACTGCAAGGTGTAGCACTAATTAGCATGTTGGATGTTAAATAATTCAACTGGATCGCATTGAGGACGAAAACGGGTGGGCTCACCAGTGGGATTCCCTGATTTCAGCAGTGCCTCACCCTTCTCATGGGCCATAAATCAGTTGCATGAAGCATCGTTTCAGATCTGAACAAGCTGCTTCACTTTGTACACCTTTTACATTAAAGTCGAGGAAATTGCACATTGAAAAAAAAAATGGCGTTATCATTGCTCTAAAATCTGTCCAGTGCCCTTTGGTTGTGGTGCAGCACCCACCGCGTGAAATGCTGCAGCATCAAACCACAGCTGGCATCTCGTTCCCTGTTTAAAGTCATGCATTGCAGCTGCTGCTCCCGTGGTGTCAGTGTGGTGGTGCAGAGGCAGGAAGAAACGTGGAGCAGACACCTCCTTTCTCCTTCGGTTGGGTGCAGTCCTTTATGTTTATAATGTAAGACTCCCTAATGAGCATATCCACAGATAAAAAAAAAAAAAAAAAAAAAAAAAAAAATATGTAACATCCAGGTGTGCCATTCACCTATAATAGTTTCAGCAATTTTCTTAGCTCTGGAGCTTTTTGTTTTCATTTTCCGTACTCGGTTCCTGATCCTGATGCTGAATTAGCCTCTCTGGTTTCTCACTTTATTGATTTGGTTTCACATTTCACCAACACAAATCCACATGGTGTCAGTAGTAGGAGCTAATGTGTCACGTTCAGGCCTGTGTTTAAAACTGCAGCCTCACAGCAAGAAGGTCTGGGATTGAACTCGGGCTCAAGACCATGGTGTGTCATCTGTGTGGAGTCTGCGTGTTCTCCCTGTGCTGTGTGGGCCGCCTCTGGGTGCGAGTGGCGGTCCTGGCCTGTATGATGCCCCGGGCGGACGGTCTCCCAACACGCCATCAATAAAATAATTCATCAACTCATTTTTATTATGGTTATTTCAGACAAATATCAGTTTTGCTTTATTAATTTTGAGTCCAGCGCTGTTTTGTCCACATGAGTGCTGACTCTCGGTTCCGTCAGGGTCACAACCGTGGAACTGAAAGACAAATGAGAGGAAATGGAATTTAAAAAAAACATCAGAAAAATCTGATTATTATTACAGATACTAGTTACACCGGTGTTCTGCTAAAATGTAAGGTCAAACTCACTAATCTGAAGGGAAATATTTGTTAAACAATCTGTGTGCATATAGAGTAATCTGGGTAAATACCGGAAGAAAACATGATGCCATTGCTGTGATGATTCCAGAGACCAGGTAATTATTATGAGTACTGCCTAGGGATGAGGAGGCAGAGTGAGGGCTAAACTTTTATTGATGGTAATTACCTACAGCGGGGAAAATAAGTGTTAAGCATGTTAACATTTTTCTCATTAAATATATTTCTGATGGAGCCGTTGACCTGAGATTTTCATCAGATATAAGTAACAACCCAAGTAATCCATACATACAAAGAAATCAAGGCAACTGTGTTCACAAAACAGGTTATATTTAAGAAACTGGAATGACACAGGGTGTAGAAGAGCTTGAAATAACGAAGCGATGTGATTTATCAGCTTCACTCCTCTAACAAGTCTCATCTTGGTGCAGAAGCAGAATAAGAGGTCGAGCACAGTCAGATCTTCATACTTATACCTACACACAACAAAAGACATTGCATATCAAAGCTGACATCTCGCATTAACCTAATCCCCCCTCCATTGTCCTCCGTCTCCTCCACCTGACCCTGGGTGGTCAGGGAGATCGATCTGGTCTCCACCGCTACGACTCCGTCTGCTCATTGATCTTCGCTGGCGGTTGAGACCTCTTGTCCTGTTCTGAGGCGTAAGGTCATTCCACATATGTAATCACTAAACATTCTAATATGTCTATACATATGTAGGTATGGAATATATGATTAATATAAACCACAGCCCCCCCCCCCCAAACGACTAAGAAAAGGACAATCAAAGTAAGTTTACAGTTTAAGATAATCTCTATGACATATTATACTGTTAAACCTCTTGACAGGGAAAACAAGGAAAAATCTTTCCAGCAGTCATGATCCTGTAAAGAATTCAGTGGTAACCACAACAGTATAGTAATATCACAAATCAGCCTTAAAACTGTCACGGCGCAATCTGATAACATAGTTAACAGCTCTTGGTTAATTTGCATCAGTCCCTGTGCTGTCTGGGTTTTAATCTTCTCCCGAATCTGCTGTAGGTCCGCTTTGGCGTCCTGGTGAGACCCTCCTGTAAGGAATCTGCAGCTTGGGGAGGAGAGTGGTTATTTGTTCCCTGCAGGGGGGCTGAGTCTTTTTTCTTGGGGGGTCTACCCCGCCGAGGTGCTCTCGCCACCCGTGCAGGTTCGTCTCTCAACAAGAAGGCAGGTTTAAGTCTGTCAGTGCTGACTGTTTCTTTTCTATCCCCTAAATCAAGCACAAAATGCTTATCACCAGGTTCCAGCACTCTGAATGGTCCGTCGTATGGTGGATGGAGGGTTGATTTTAAAGCTTCATGCCTAACAAAAACGAACTCGGCGTTTTTTAAAGCTTGGGGGACAAAAACCCGTGGAAAAGAGTGATGTACCGGTCCGGGGAGAGTGTCCGGTCCGGTGCTGCCTAAAGGCCTCAGGGCTGGAAGATGCCCAGGCTCTGGATTCTCTGGTAAAAACTCACCTGGGAGTCTGAGAGGTTGTGCAAAAACTAATTCTGCTGGGGAGGCGTCTAGATCCTCTTTAGGCGCAGAACGCAACCCCAATAAAACCCAGGGAAGTTTATTTACCCAATTTGTATCCGTTAGTGAGGCCCTGAGGGCGGCCTTTAAAGATCTGTGAAAACGCTCGCATAACCCATTAGCCTGAGGGTGATATGCGGTGGTGTGGTGAATTGTCGCCCCTAAGCTGCTGGCCATGGCTGACCAGAGGCGTAAGGTCATTCCACATATGTAATCACTAAACATTCTAATATGTCTATACATATGTAGGTATGGAATATATGATTAATATAAACCACACAGGGAATGAATATTGAACACACTTGGTGAAATTCATTTAATATTTAGTAGAAAAGCCTTTGTTGGTAATAACAGCTTCCAGATGCCTCCTGTATGGAGAAACTAGGTACAGGCATTACTCAGGAGTGATTTTAGCCCATTCTTCCACACAAACTGTCTTCAGACCTTGAAGGTTCCATGGGTGTCTTCGATGAACTTGGAGCTTGAGTTTGTTCAATAGATTTTCAATTGGATTCAGGTCAGGTGGCTGACTGGGCCATTCTAGCAGCTTTATTTTCCTTCTCTGGAGCCAGTTGAGAGTTTCCTTGACTGTGTGTTTGGGATCATTGTCTTGCGGAAATGTCCATCCTCGTTTCATCTTCAGCATCTTGGCAGATGGCAACAGATTCTTATCATGGATGTCTCTGTACATTTTTCCATTCATCTTTCCTTCAATTATATGAAGTACCATGTGCTGAAAAACACCCTCACACCATGATGCTCTCACTTCCAAACTTCACTGTTGGTATGGTGTTTTGGGGCTGATGTGCAGTGCCATTTCTCCTCCAAACATGCTGTGTGTTGTGGGATCCAAAAAGTTTAATTTTGGTCGCATCTGACCAGACTATATTCTCCCAGCATTGCACTGGCTTTCCCAAATGTTGTGCAGCAAACTTTAAATGAGATTCAACATGCTTTTTCTTCAGCAATGGAGTCTTGTGAGGTGAGCAGGCATAGAGCCCATGTCGGTTGAGTGCACTACTTATTGTTTTCTTTGAAACAGCAGTACCTGCTAATGCCAGGTCTTTCTGGAGCTCTCCACGAGTGGTCTTTGGGTGTAGGATAACTCTTGTAATAATTCTTTTGACTCCTCTGTCAGAAATGTTGCGAGGAGCTCCTTGTTGTGGCCAGTTTATGGTAAAATGATGTTCTTTCCACTTTAGAATGATGACTCCCAACAGTACTCACTGGAACATTCAGCAGTTTAGAAATGCTCCTGTAACCAATGCCTTCATTATGTTTTGCAACAATAAGGTTGCAAAGGTCTAGAGAGAGCTCTTTGCTTCTACCCATCATGAATTCTTTGTGGTGTGACAATCTGATATTCCCAGACCCTTTTTAAAGGCTATCAGTCAGGAATTAACCAGCTGAAATTAATTTGCACTGATGGGGGACTGGATGGCTTCCTAAATTCTGATAGATTTCAGCTGGTTTCTTGGCTTTCTGTGCCTTTTTGCACATTTTTTCTTCATGTTTTCAATACTTATTCCCTGTGTCATTCCACTTTATTATTAAATATAACGTGTTCTGTGAACACAGTTGCTTTGATTTCTTTGTATGAATGGATCACTTGGGTTGCTACTGATATCTGGTGAAAATCTCAGGTCAATGGCTCCATCAGAAATATGTTTAATGAGAAAAATTTTCATATGTTCAATATTTATTTTCCCCACTGTATTTTGCATGAACAACTCCGTACTAGGGGATGCACACCCTTGTAACCTCAGCAAAGCACATATAAAATCTTGAGTCAGTCTGATGAACGGTTTGAGAAGTATGCGAGGAACAGGCAGACAGGCACACATACACAGAGATGTTCCTTGCATTTATAGATAGATAAGTTTTACTTTAGCAAGTAAATAAATAATGTAAACTTATTGATCTCTACAGGACTTAAATGATTTTAAACTGAATTAATCAGCTACATCACACCGTGATGTTTTTATATTACTGACATTAGTGTTAAGAATTCATAAATCCGCTCAACTTAAAGAAAACAGTTATTTAACATGTTCAGTTAATGTGACTGAATAAAATGAAGCACATTGGAAAAAATAATGTCATGTCACATAAGCTTTAATAACCAAATGTTGCTATTTTAGGAGTCTATATTAGTGTTTTAACATTCAAACTGCTGCATAATTTAAGCACAGATCTTACTTTTAATGTTTTTTTCATCTCCTTTTCTCCACTTCGGATATCCGCCATTGGAGCTGCTTGACGACGGGGTGTGGTGTAATCTGTCAAAGTCTGTGAGCTGCAGACTGACTCCCGCCAGTAGAGGGTGCTGATTTACCACAAATAAGCACTGAGGAAAAAAATGTTTTTTTTTCTCGTTCCCGTGATACTCCCTAGAAAATGCCGCCCTGGGTAACGCCTATGTAGCCCATATCAAAACCCGCCACTGTCTGGGTGCTCTGGTTTCCTCCCACAATACAAAGATATGCTGATGGCAGCGGCCCCTCTGATTGTAGGGTATGATAAACAATGTAGATCGTAAAAATGTTGTTCTACTGTGCATAGTTTGCTATGTATGGCTTATGTAGGGTTGTTGAATCTTCAAAGTCCTGACAATGGCTCAGACTCTGTGTAGATGTATGGGATGTAGTGGAAAATTCCATCACCCTGCCCCATTCAGTCAGACCCACAGAGAGATACACCCACCTACCCAGATTTGCTATTGCAGTTGCTTTTCACTGCTGTTTAGGTTCTTGCCTGTTTCATTACCGCATGAGTCAAGACCACCTTCAATTTCCAATCTAAATATGTACATTCAACGTGAAGCCAAGATTGCAGTTTAAAAAAAATCATATATGCAAATAATTCAAAATTGTTGGTCTATAAAAATGGATAGGATGGATGTATTTATGAATGTGAAACAACTGACATATGTGGGTATTATTTCTTCTTGAGATGTATATTGTTACCCATGCCGGTGTGAGTCATGTGGGTAGAGCAGTCGGTGCCTTCTGCGGCTGGCTGGTGATGTCCATGCTCTAACTCGACAGAGAATGAGGCCACAGCCGCCGAACTTGGTACACAGGTTGACCTTGGGACTAGCACATATGTCTATACTTTTGGGGGTCAAAATGTCAAGGTCACAGGGTCTTAAAAGGTCAAAATCTATTTTGGCCCATAGTGACTTCATTATTACAACTAGGGCAAGGAATTTTAATGCAAGTTAGAATTGGTTCTTTGACACCTGGTGAAGGTCAAATGTCTTTGACCTTGGCTTTGACCTTGAAGATCAGTAAAGTGTGAATTTAGGTTACTAGGTCACCAAGTTTAAAGGGGTCATTGACTGCCTTTTTCGTGGATCAATTTCAAATTCTAACATCATCTAGACAAAAACTAGTTTTTGTGTCATTTTACATGAGATATGCGTGTTCTCCCAGAAAACACTGGGTTTCAGCCCACCTCAGTGTCATTCATGAGCCCCTAATCTGACTGGGTGAAAGCCTTGCAATTGACACATGGGGCAAAGCAAATCACAAGTGAGGAGGCGTAACCTACAACAGGGTCCAACTTGACTGATCAGAGTGGTCTATACACCAAACACGGAAGTCAGTAGCTGCAAATGTGACCAGATGAAGATCTATTGCTTATTAAAAGTAAACTCTCATGCTGCTGTGATTGTGGAGGGTCCGGACTATGATCCAGCATATGTAGCCAATCATCTGAAGCCTTGGGAGGACACGCGAGTGCAGTGAAACAGTATCGGCTCCTGGCCATCCAACACTCACGACTGGTCGAACATAGCCAGCCAGCTGCTCTCGGTGCTCCTGGCCAATTCACGGGAACACAGCAAAATGGCTCCCAGGTGACTCCTGGCGGACTCCTGGTCCTGTAGCTTGCTTGTTTCTCTGTGGTCCAAATTGACATCTATGCCAGCAAAAGGTGTGGGTGTGCATCTCAACTAAGTCCATTTGTAAACTGCTGACTGTTATAGTAAAACAGTGTTTTCAACCGGGGGTCCTCAGATTCCAGGAGGTTTGTGAGAGAACGTTCAGGGTCCCATGGGAAATTGTCTGTCATTTCTTAATTGGTCCAAACAACTTGCCATTGTTGTGCATTAGCCTCTGCAGTGGCTCCTCCATGTCAGCGGGTGGCACCACAAACACAATCCCTCCACTTCTTCTTCCTCCTCTCGATGGGAAAGCTAGCCCATGGAGAGACAGGGTCCCACCTTCAAAACCCCCGCAGCAGCCCTGAATATGCCATGGAAATCCAAGAAATCTACCGCTGTGCCTGAGCCCACAACACTATCCAGACAAGGAAAATGTCAGCACCTCCTCCAGGAATCACATCCCAGCTTTGGCCGCCCCCAGCACAAAACAGGCAGTAGATACAACAACCATCACGGAAGTCAGAGGTGGTGTTCCGAGAAAAGCACGTATGACGTGAAAAGAACCCCCTTCACGGGAGCACTCATCTGATGAGAGATGTCTCCAGCAAGTGGCAGTCTCATTTTCAAACCAATTCATTCTCCCAGCAACAACAGAACACAAACGGTGAAAGCGTCAAGCAAACTCCTGTCCGAGTTGAAAAAAAATCCAATTTGCGCAGACGCGAGCTTGGGTGCATTCGTGCCGCTCTAAGTAAACACGTGTAAGTTCACGTCTTTCTGTTGACTTTGTATGTAATCCTACTGTTTCACACTGAGTATAAACAAATTACAAGGATAATAGTCATTAGATATGCTGCTATAGGCTACAATGTGTCATTTTATAGCATTTTTATCCAGTCGAAGTTCTTCTTCTTTCGGCTGTTCCCTTTAGGGTCACCAAAGTGGATCATCTGTCTCCATCGCACCCTATCCTTTGTATCTTCCTCTGTAACACCAGCCCTCTCCATGTCCTCCTCCACTACATCCATGAATCTTTTCTATGGTCCTCCTCTTCTCCTTCTACCTGGCAGCTCCATCTTAAACATCCTTTGTCCAATATACCCATTATCCCTCCTCTGCACATGTCCAAACCATCTCAGCCTTGCCTCTCTTACTGTCTCCAAACTGCTCAACCTGAACCGTCCCTCTGATATACTCATTTCTAATCTTGTCCCTCCTAGGCACTCCCAATGAAAATCTTAGCATCTTCAACTCTGCCATGTCCAGTTCCACCTCCTGTCTTTTTGTCAGTGCCACCGTCTCCAAACCATACATCATAGCAGGTCTCACTACCGTTTTGTAAATCTTCCCTTTCACTGTGGCTGCTACCTTTCTGTCACAAATCACCCCTGACACTTGTCTCCATCCACTCCACTCTGCCTACATTTTCTTCTTCACCTCTCTTGTGCATTTTCCATTGCTTTGGATGGTTGACCCCAGGTATTTAAACTCATCTACTTTCACTACCACTACTCCTTCCATCTTCACCATTGCACCTGCCTCCCTCTTATTCACATTCATGTATTCTGTCTTGCTTCTGCTGACTTTCATTTCTCTTCTCTCCAGAGCATACCTCCACCTCTCCAGGTTCTCTTCCACCTGCTTCCTACTCTCACTACAGATCACAATGTCGTCTGCAAACATCATGGTGCACGGAGACTCCTGCCTGACCTTGTCTGTCAGCCTGTCCATTACCATGGCAAACAAGAAGGGCCTCATAGCTGATCCCTGATGTAATCCTGCCCCCTCCTTGAATCCATCCGTCACTCCTACAGCGCAATTCACCGCCGTCTCACTGTCCTCGTACATGTCCTGCACCACCCTCACATACTTCTCTGCCACTCCTGACTTTCTCATATAGTACCACACTTCCTCTCTTGGCACCTTATCATATGCTTTCTCTAGATCCACAAAGACACAGTATAACTTCTTCTGACCTTCTCTGTACTTCTCCATCAGCACTCTTAGAGCAAACATTGCATCTGTAGTACTCTTTCTTGCATGAAACTGTACTGCTGCTCACTGATTGTCTCCTCTCCTCTTAACCTGGCTTCAACAACTCTTTCCCAGCTTCATTCGTACTTTATCCAGTCAAAGACCAAAGGGTCTTATGTTGTGGGGCGATTCGTCCGTCTGTCCCACTTTTGTGAAATCAACTCCTCCTACAGTTTTGTTCCCTATGCCCTATTGCTATAGAACGAGTAAAGCTAGGGTTACCAAACTTGGTACACATGTTCATCCTGAGACTCTGACCTGTGAATATGGGTTTGGGGTTCCAAGGTCAAAGGTCAAGCTGAAAATGTGATATAAACTATACCTTAACAACAAAGAAAGCCAGGGTCACCAAACTTGCTACACAAGTTCACCTTAGGACCCTGACCTACAGCTATGGGTTGTATACAACTATTTCTGTTGTATCTTCATGGATGATAGACTTATAATTTGGTTGTACCCCAATAATTATATGGAAAAGTCTCCTTCAGTGACATATTGGGATCCTCAAAGAAAACAGAGGTGGGGTATATTGTCCTCTCCTCAGAGTGCTCTTGAAGATTGTTGGAGTGCTGCAGGATTTTTTCAAAGTTAAAAGGGTTCCATGGCTCAAAAAAGGTTGAAAAACACTGTAGTAAACTGTTAAGGCCTTGCCACACATCTTTTAAAGGTCCCATTCAGAGCAAAATTGTGCTTTCATTGGTTTTAACATTTAAATGCATCCATGGGTCACATATTATTTCTCACTTCACAAACACACACTGACTTTAATTAAATTAAAAAAACAAGTGAATTGCATTGATAGGCTTTATGATGTCACAAACCAAGAAGTGCCATTTTCAGTTCTCGAAGTCGCAGAACAAAGCTAACAGCTTCATTACTTATGATTGCACCGCTAAAAAAAACTTTACTAAATCAGATTAGGAGTTCATTAATATTAATGAGCAGAATAAAAACCTCAGTTATATAAAAAGTCCTCATTAGACTGCATTTGGCAACAGTGGGAAGAAAAAGAGAAGAGGATGAATCAACCAGCTGAACCAGGATCAGGGATGATATTCGTCACTACACTGAGAATTTACACTAATTTTCATATAGGCTTGTAGCATGGGAACGTGCACAGAAAGAAACTGGACATGAAAGTCAGTTTTAAAAATTTTCTGCATCCCTCTGTGTAATATGTCATTCATTTTAAAGGGCAGTTCCTCGTGGTTGTAAAACTACAGGTTTCATTGCTTAATTTTCATTTATTGCGTAAATATGGACCATTAAAGACGCATCCTTTTCGGCAGCAGTTGCAGGCTTAGTCTTTCCTGACATGACGGCTTTTTTCATGTTTATTTCCTGGACCTGAAATAGATTTTTAAAAAAAACAACAACAAAAAAAAAAACGCTATGGTACGTGTGCAAGTAGATGTGACATTTGGGAGTGAGAAAAATAAGCAGTACAAATCACGACATACAGGAATGAACTTGGGGCATAAAGTTTATTTAAGGTGTATTTTTAATATCAAAGCTAATTACTCAACATTACAGAAGTAAAGACTGCATATGTTAGTGGGGTTATTTGATGAAAATAGGCATTATGTAAGTAGCATAGGTTGTGACATACAATAAGTATGATGTACCCAATTTTTTTTTGGTCATTAGCAGCTGTGAATAGACAAAAAGGAATGTACATCATTTCATTATAATAAAATCTTGACTATACCCGAGTCGATGTAAATCAACACTATGTTGCTGCTTCATGTCACTGTGACATGTCCAGAAGCAAGAAATTGTGACGTACAAAAAACCTGATGTAGTCTCTAATGCCAAAGATGGGCTTCCTGAGAAGGAACCTTAAACTAAAATGGCATTATACTGGCTGTGGTACTAGACCATCACAGAGTGCTCAATTTCATTTGGTTAAATAATCAAATACAAACAGGGAAAGAGGTGAAAACCACCTGAAAAAGAAAATATTGTACTGTAACAAGTGGTCACATGCTTCATTTGATGCCAAGGAGGCATCCCAGGTGGAAGGAAGCTGTCGTCAAGTTGTATCAGTATGTTCACCTACTGGAGATGTTTGAAAAATGAACAAAGTACAGGCAAGCACTGTTATTTGTTCATCAGAAAATGAGCTTTGTTACTCAATTTTACAAAAAACAAACAATTGAGTCCTGTATGGTTTATGGGACCATAACACCTTCACTACTGTTAACATCCTGACAATTTTCAGTGAAAAAATATCTGGCAACATGTATTTTTGAAATTTAAATATATAAAAACAGAATATGTGAGCAGGGACATTGTTAAAAGTACACCTACAATGAGGCAAATCTGAAAAATGTCACTAAATATGACAAAATGTTACCCCTTTTTACACTATTTGGTGGCATGTATGGTCAGCATTCATCTTTAGAACCATATTAAGTTACATATCAGAAGATTTGGAGTCTTAATCTCTACCTGTCAGTACCTGTTTTGAAGCTAAAAAATTTAAAAGGAAAGATGCATAAACACCACAAATAAAAATTAGGCAACTGTCCATGTTCCCATGCTACAAGATATGGTAATAGGGCATAGGTTTCTGCAAAGAATTGTCTGAACTAAAAATCTAAAATGTTTTTGCTATATGGCTTTATCCATGCACAGTCCAGGTTAAGAGGAGAGGGGACAGTCAGTGAGCAGCAGTACAGTTTCATGCCAAGAAAGAGTACTACAGATGCAATGTTTGCTCTAAGAATGCTGGAGAATTATAGAGAAGGTCAGAAGGAGTTACACTGTGTCTTTGTGGATCTAGAGAAAGCATATGATAAGGTGTCAAGAGATGAAGTGTGGTACTGTATGAGAAAGCCAGGAGTGGCAGAGAAGTATGTGAGGGTGGTGCAGGACATGTATGAGGACAGTGAGACGGTGGTGAGGTGTGCTGTAGGAGTGACAAATAGGTTCAAGGAGGGGGGTGGGATTACATCAGGGATCGGCTCTGAACCCCTTCTTGTTTGCCATGGTGATGGACAGGCTGATGGATGAGGTCAGGCAGGAGTCTCCGTGGACCATGATGTTTGCAGACGACATTGTGATCTGTAGTGAGAGTAGGGAGCAGGTGGAAGAGACCCTGGAGAGGTGGAGGTATGTTCTGGAGAGAAGAGGAATGAAAGTCAGTAGAAGCAAGATAGAATACATGAGTGTGAATAAGAGAGAGGCAGGTGTAAGGCGGCAGAGTTGAAGATGCTAAGATTCTCATCGGGAGTGACTAGGAGGGACAGGATTAGAAATGAGTATATGAGAGGGACAGCTCAGGTTGAACAGTATGGAGACAAAGTAAGAGAGGCAAGGCTGAGATGGTTTGGACATATGCAGAGGAGGGATAGTGGAGATATTGGACAACGGATGATGAAGATGGAGCTGCCAGGCAGGAGGAAAAGAGAATCAGAATCAGATTTATTGCCATTGTTCATGTAGTACACAAACTAGGAATTTGTCTCGGTGCCATGCTGCAACATTAAAAACATGATGAGATAAAGAGATAAACTAAAAAACTAAAAGACTAAAAACATGCAATGAGTGTAGAATAATAAGTAATAATAATGAGTAATACTAGTCAAGGCAGTTTTAAATAAATTAGCAAGTAGCAGATAATATGGGGTACCACAGTGCAGTTGATAATGCAACAGAAAAACAGTGATGAACGACATGAGCTGCTGTACATAGTGCACGAGAGTCAATAAGTCACTTAATGTTCAGCAGTCTGATGGCAGACGGGAAAAAGCTGTTCATGTGCCGGGAGGTTTTAGTCTGAATGGACCGAAGTCTTCTACCTGAGGGGAGGGGGGCAAACAGTACGTGACCAGGGTGTGAAGGATCGGATATGATCCGGCCAGCACGCCTCCGGGTCCTGGAGATGTACAGGTCCTGGAGAGATGGGAGCTTGCAGCCGATCACCTTCTCAGCAGTGCGCACGACGCGCTGCAGCCTTAGTCTGTCCCTGGCAGTGGCTCCTGCGTACCACACGGTTATGGAGGAGGTGAGGATGGACTCGATGATGGCCGTGTAGAACTGCACTAACATCTTGGTGGGTAGCTTGAGCTTCCTCAGCTGCCGCAGAAAGAACATCCTCTGCTGGGCCTTTTTGATGAGGGAGCTGATGGTCAGCTCCCATTTGAGGTCCCGGGTGATGGTGGTGCCCAAGAAGCGGAAGGAATCTGCAATGGTGATGGGAGAGCCTGTGATGGTGAGGGGGGGCAGGGGGGTTGTGACTTTCCTGAAGTCCACAATCATCTCCGCTGTCTTCAGAGCGTTCAGCTGCAGGTTGTTGTGGCTGCACCAGGACACCAGCTGGGCCACCAAGAGGAAGACCACCGAGAAGATTGATGGATGTAGTGAATGAGGACATGGAGAGGGTTGGTGCCACAGAGGAAGATGCAAGAGATGGGGTGAGATGGAGGCTGATGATCCACTGTGGTGACCCCTAAAGGGAGCAGCCAAAAGAAGGTGATGAAGAAGAAGCTCATCCATGCCGTTGTGTAAACCAACATTGGCCAATGATCGTCTGCGAATTTCACCAATCAAATTTGTCCCTGATCAGCGCTTTGAATACGTACGTCATCAGTCTAGCCAATCAAATGCGTGGCTGTACCACGCTCACTTCCTTGTTTACAGTGAGAGTGAACCAAACACATAAGCAAGAAACAGCTTAGAAAAACAGTCACCCGTGAGCTTTCCCACATCATCCCTTCCTCCCTCTTGCTCAGCCTGGTTGACGTCACCCCGCATTTCTGTGCTGACCGTGTGTATGAAGGACTGGGTTTGTGCTGAGAAAAGCACACCTGTCTGAAAAGCACCCCCTTCGCTGGAGCGCACACCTGAGGAGAGATGCCGTAAAACAGAAACAAATGAGCAGATATGACACTGCAGCCAGTGCTGTAACCCTTCATACATTTTTATTAGAAAAATCACTACTACACCTTGAAAATGAGTTTTAAAGCCATGAGCCTCTGGCCTGGACCTGGAGTAAAGGAGTAGGACTCAAATAGATGGCCAGGAGTCATGGGAAGAGAAAGAAAATTCTTTTAAAAAATAGAGACTTTGGTAGTGAATACAGAGGAACAGAATAAATTCTGTATTTTTTCTCTACAGTCCGGTGTTTGGGGACCACTGTTGTCAGTTTTCAAATGAAGATGCTGCCATAATTTGTCTATACTCTAACATGCATTCTATGCAGTTTAGCTGTTGTAATAGCTAATTCGTTTTTTACCTCCGCCAAGGAGGCAATGTTTTTGCCGGGGTTTGTCTGTCTGTCTGTCTGTTACCATCATAACTCAAAAAGTTATGAATGGATTTTGATGAAATTTTCAGGAAAGGTGTGTAATGGCACGGGGAACAGATGATTAGATTTTGGTGATGATCTGAGAGTGCATACCTCCACCAAGGGCTTTGTTTGTATTTGTGCAGCAGGATTACACAAAAACTACTGGATGGATTTGGATGAAATTTTCACCAGAGGTGGTTCTTGGGCTAGAGAGGAACCCATTATATTTTGGTGATGATCTGAGAATGCATACCTCAGCCAAGCCTCTTATCTTCTCACAGTGTGTTAGCAACAATACTCCAAAACTGATGGACAGACTTTGATGCCATTTTCACCACAAGTGGCTATAGGCCTACACACAAACCCTTGACATTTTGGAGGTGATCCATGACAAACGGAAGGAGGCTTGGCAGAGGTATGCACTCTATGAGTGCTTTTCTAGTTCATTCAAGTTCTCAGCAAGAGCACAGTGTTGGTGACTTTGACAGATTTACTGAGCACTTAATTCTCACTTAATTGTGCTAAATGCTAGGGCTGTGCGATATGACGTTATATATCGGATGATGAAATAAAAACGTCTGTTGTTTCATCGAACACTATCATTTATATTGGGATTTAAAATGCATATACTCCGTTTCTTCAGCAAAACTCTTCACACACTACTCGTCAGCGCCCTGCCTCTCTCCCCAGAACAGCTGTGTGGGTGAGTGGCCAGGCTTCATTCCGATGATTAGCACAGCAGCTAAAGCAAAACTAATGGTTTGGTCAGATAGCCGCTGCTTCTGTGTGTCAGGAATGTCGGACTGTTTTCCACCATGCTGCGTCAAAGAGGATAGTCTTCTAACCCTGTTTTAATTGAAGGTATGTCATGTTAACACCATCTCACTCTATTAATAAACAGCAAATGCTAAATGACGATGCTAAGTTGTCGCTAAGAGTGTATCAGACCATCATTTGTTTGGTTTAAATTACTACTGAGTTTCTTAGTTTTTTTCTGAACTTTTTTTTTATTAAAGCTGCAAAAGTTTGTGATAGCTGCACATAAACAAAATAAATAATAAATTAAAATGTATTGGAGGAGCAAATTGGCTCTTAATGTAATTTATTTGATTTCTAATAATTTTAATTAGTCAAGTAGTGATAATGAACAAAGTTGAAGTCATCATACGTATTTTTTGTGCCTTTTGATTTGTTGTGCCTTTGATTTTCAGATCATGGCCAAACTCAAATATTTTTTACAAAGAAGCAAACAGATTAAATCAGACCAGAATGGCAGTCTTCAGACGCCATTTGTTCAATTTGTACAACTGATTTTATTCGGTATGTAATTTAAAATGTAAAAAAGAGATGATCCTTTATCTGTGATTATCTAAATTGTAGAATATACAGAAAATGTATATCATGATATACAGTGCATCCGGAAAGTATTCACAGCGCTTCACTTTTCCCACATTTTATGTTACAGCCTTATTCCAAAAGGGATTAAATTAATTTTTTTCCTCAAAATTGTACACACAACACCCCATAATGACAATGTGATATTTTTTTTTTTTAACTTTTGCAAATTTATTAAAAATAAAAAACTAAGAAATCACATGTTGTGGGGATCCACCTCAGTATATTTACACCCAGACTTAAAAGACAAAAAGGAATTGTCATGGGGGGTTTGTGTGTGGATGTGGGGGTGGTGTGCTGATGAGAACAGTAACAAAGAGAATGGGGAATTACAAAGGCAGCACAGAGAGAAGGCTGACCAAGTGGTATGATTTAAGAGCAGAGGTGCCTGAGAGCTGTTACTCTTTTGTTGCTTGTGTTTCTAGAGAAATGTGAGAAAGAGAGTTGAATAAAGCCTGATATGATCTGGACCTCTCTGCCTGATTATTTCTCTCTCCACAATGTATTACATAGTACATATTCACAGCCTTTGCTCAATACTTTGTTGATGCACCTTTGGCAGCAATTACAGCCTCAAGTCTTTTTGAATATGATGCCACAAGCTTGGCACACCTTTGGGCAGTTTGACCCATTCCCCTTTGCAGCACCTCTCAAGCTCCATCAGGTTGGATGGGAAGCGTCGGTGCACAGCCATTTTCAGATCTCTCCAGAGATGTTCAATTGGATTCAAGTCTGTGCTCTGGCTGGACCACTCAAGAACATTCACAGAGTTGTCCTGAAGTCACTCCTTTGATATCTTGACTGTGTGCTGAGGGTCGTTGTCCTGCTGAAAGATGAACCATCGCCCCAGTCTGAGGTCAAGAGCGCTTTGCAGCATGTTTTCATCCAGGATGTCTCTGTACATTGCTGCATTCATCTTTCCCTCTATCCTGACTAGTCTCCCAGGTCCTACCACTGAAAAACATCCCCACAACATGATACTGCCATCACCATTGGCGTGGTTATGAGCGGTGCCTGGTTTCCTCCAAACATGACCCCTGGCATTCACACCAAAGAGTTCAATCTTTGTCTCATCAGACCAGAGAATTTTGTTTCTCATGGTCTGAGAGTCCTTCAGGTACCTTTTGGCAAACTCCAGGCAGGCTGCCATGTGACTTTTACTAAGGAGTGGCTTCTGTCTGGCCACTCTACCATACAGGCCTGATTGGTGGATTGCTGCAGAGATGGTTGTCCTTCTGGAAGGTTCTCCTATTCTCACAGAGGGACGCTGGAGCTTTGACAGAGTGACCATCGGGTTCTTGGTGACCTCCCTGACTAAGGCCCTTCTCTCCCGATCACTCAGTTTAGACGGCTGACCAGCTCTGGGAAGAGTCCTGGTGGTTCCCAACTTCTTCCATTTACGGATGATGGAGGCCACTGTGCTCATTGAGACCTTCAAAGCAAACCTTGGTTTGTGCTCTGTCATGCACTGTCAACTGTGGGACCTTATATAGACAGGTGTGTGCCTTTCCAAATCATGTCCAATCAACTGAATTTACCACAAGTGGACTCCAGTTAAGCTATAGAAACATCTGAAGGATGATCAGTGGAAACAGGATGCACCTGAGCTCAAATTTGAGCTTCATGGCAAAGGCTGTGAATACTTAGGTACATGTGATTTCTTATTTTTTTTAAATTTTTAATAAATTTGCAAAAATCTTAAAAAAAAACAACTTTTTTTGAGATTGGGGTATTGTGTAGAATTTTGAGGAAAAACTGAATTTAATCCATTTTGGAATAAGGCTGTAACATAAAATGTGGAAAAAGTGAAGCGCTGTGAATTCTTTCCCGTTGTACTGTATATTGTTATTGTGATATAAGATGACTTGCATACAGTATATCGTGATATGAAATTTTGGTCATATCACACAGCCCTACTAAATGCTATACGTACTGTTGGACAAGAGTTTTTCTTGATCGCAGAAGTGTCTGCTCAATTTACAAATAAAATACTGCTTTAATAGGAAATGTTTGACAAACTTGTGCATTTCTTGTGGTGTTACATAGAATATTATTGCAGTAAACTATGGATGAAAAGCATCTGCTTTAAAATTTGTAATTCCTACCACAACTTCTAGTGCAAAAAAATCCCCTCTAAAATTATTGCAACTTTTACCACAACTTTTTAGAAATCCTGCTGCAACGATCATAGAACAGCCCACAAAATCCTGGGGGGACTGTTATATATACAGCCGTGGACAAAATTGTTGGTACCCCTCTGCTAATGAAAGAAAAACCCACAATGGTCACAGAAATATCTTGAATCTGACAAAAGTGGTAATAAATAAAAATTCTATGAAAATTAACCAATGAAAATCAGACAATGCTTTTGAATTGTGGTTCAACAGAATTACTTTAAAAAACAAACTCATGAAACAGGCCTGGACAAAAATGATGGTACCCTTAACTTAATATTTTGTTGCACAACCTTTTGAGGGAATCACTGCAATCAAACAATTTCTATAATTGTCAATGAGACTTCTGCACCTCTCAGCAGGTATTTTGGCCCACTCCTCATGAGCACACTGCTCCAATTGTCTCAGGTTTGAAGGGTGCCTTCTCCAGACGGCATGTTTCAGCTCCTTCCACAGATGTTCAATAGGATTTAGATCAGGGCTCATAGAAGGCCACTTTAGAATAGTCCAATGTTTCGTTCTTAGCCATTCTTGGGTGTTTTTAGCTGTGTGTTTTGGGTCATTATCCTGTTGCAAGACCCATGACCTGCAACTGAGACCAAGCTGTCTGACACTGGGCAGCAGTGAATTGTGGTTCAACAGAATTACTTTAAAAAAACAAACTCATGAAACAGGCCTGGACAAAAATTATGGTACCCCTAGAAAAGACTGAAAATAATGTGACCATAGGGACATGTTCAACCAAGATGTGTCCTCTAATTAACATCACAGGTGTCTACAAACTTGTAATCAGTCAGTCGGCCTATTTAAAGGGTGACAAGTAGTCACTGTGCTGTTTGGTGACATGGTGTTTACCACACTAAACATGGACCAGAGGAAGCAAAGGAGAGAGTTGTCTCAGGAGATTAGAAAATTATAGACAAGCATGTTAAAGGTAAAGGCTATAAGACCATCTCCAAGCAGCTTGATGTTCCTGTGACTACAGTTGCACATATTATTCAGAAATTTAAGATCCACAGGACTGTAGCCAACCTCCCCGGACGTGGCCACAGGAGGAGACGGATAATACGAATGGTAACAAAAGAGCCCAGAACAACCTCTAAACACATTCATGGTGAACTCCAAGGTCAAGGTACATCAGTGTCAGATCGCACCATCCGTTGTTGTTTGAGCCAAAGTGGACTTCATGGGAGACAACCAAGGAGGACACCACTGTTGAAAACAAATCATAAAAAAGCCAGACTGGAATTTGCCAAACTGCATGTTGACAAGCCGCAAAGCTTCTGGGAGAATGTCCTATGGACAGACGAGACAAAACTGGAACTTTTTGGCAAGGCACATCAGCTCTATGTTCACAGATGCAAAAATGAAGCATACCGAGAAAAGAACACTGTCCCTACTGTGAAACATGGAGGAGGTTTGGTTATGTTCTGGGGCTGCTTTGCTGCATCTGGCACAGGGTGTCTTGAATCTGTGCAGAGTACAATGAAATCTCAAGACTATCAAGGTATTCTAGAGAGAAATGTGCTGCTCAGTGTCAGACAGCTTGGTCTCAGTCGCAGGTCATGGGTCTTGCAACAGGATAGTGACCCAAAACACCCAAGAATGGCTAAGAGCGAAACATTGGACTATTCTAAAGTGGCCTTCTATGAGCCCTGATCTAAATCCTATTGAACATCTGTGAAAGAAACATGAGGGGAACACAAGGGGAACCAGATTATTAAGTTTGCAGACGACACCACGGTGGTGGGACTTATTCAGAGGGATGAGGAATCAATGTACAGGGAAGAAGTGAGAGACCTGGAGGGCTGGTGCAGGGAGAACAATCTGGTGCTCAACGTGGACAAAATGAAGGAGATGATTATCGACTTCCGGCGGTCTCAGCCTGAGCACGTCCCCCTCAGCATCGGCGGCCGTTTAGTGGAGAGAGTGGAGAACATCAAGTTCCTCGGAGTGCAGATCTCGCAGGACCTGACCTGGAGCAAGAATTCCTTGGGGATCAGGAAGCAGGCTCAGCAGAGACTGCACTTCTTGAGGAAACACAAACAGGCCTCTCTCCCCATCTGCATCCTCAGGACCTTCTACAGAGGTGTGGTGGAGAGTGTTCTGACGTACTGCATTGCTACATGGTACTCAAGCTGCAGTATGTCAGACAAAAAAGCCCTGCAGAGGATAGTTAAGGGAGCTGAGAGGGTAATTGGAGTCTCCCTCCCCTCTGTCCAAGAACTTTTTCAGAGCCGTTGTAGGAGCAGGGCACTGAACATTGTCAAGGACCGTTCTCACCCTCTGCATAAACACTTTGAACTTCTATCTGGTAAACGATTCCGGAGCATCAGAGGCAAAACCACCAGACTGATCAACAGCTTCCTTCCACAAGCTGTCAGGATGCTGAACAGTTGACCCGGAATCTCTCATACACACTACTGCACCTATGGACATTTTGTATATTATTTGTATATGTTAGTTAGTTTTTCCCAAGTATGTCTCAGGGATGTGTGAATGGATGGGGGGGTGGGGGTGGGGGGGTGAAGCTATGTGTGAGTGTGTCTTAAATCATGCTGCTTGTAGAAGAGCTTGGAATAACGAGGCCATGTGACTTATAAACCAAAGTTTATTATCAGCTTCGCTCCTCTAACAAGTCTCATCTCAGTGCAGAAGCAGAAGTAGAATAGAGGAAGAACACATTCAGCTCTACATACTTATACCTACACATAACAAAAGACATGCATATTAAAGCTGACATCCCGCATTATCTTAATCCCCCTCCTTTGTCTTTGTATCCCTCCACCTGGCCCTGGGAGGTCAGGGCGATCGATCTGGTCTCCACCGCAGCGCCTCGGATGCTCTTTGATCTCCGCTGACGGTTGAGACCTCTTTGTCCTGTTCTGAGGTGTGAAGTCGCTTTACATATGTAATCACCAAATATTCTCACATGCTTATACATATGTAGGTTATGGGATATATGATTAATGTAGACCACACTGCTTCTATTTATATGGATGCCGAGAGAAACGCAATTTCGTCTTGCCTGCACTACAGTTGTATGTACAGCAATATGACAATAAAGTTTTCATTTGATTTGATTTGAAGGAGCTGAAACATGCCGTCTGGAGAAGGCATCCTTCAAACCTGAGATAACTGGAGCAGTTTGCTCATGAGGAGTGGGCCAAAATACCTGCTGAGAGGTGCAGAAGTCTCATTGCCAGTTACAGAAATCGTTTGATTGCAGTGATTCCCTCAAAAGGTTGTGCAGCAAAATATTAAGTTAAGGGTACCATCATTTTTGTCCAGGCCTGTTTCATGAGTTTGTTTTTTAAAATAATTCTGTTGAACCACAATTCAAAAGCATTGTCTGATTTTCATTAATTTTCATAGAATTTTTTTATCTATTACCACTTTTGTCAGATTCAAGTTATTTCTATGGCCATTGTGGGTTTCTCTTTCATTAACAGAGGGGTACCAACAATTTTGTGTGTGTGTGTGTGTTTTAAAGCCTAAAACTAAATTTGCATTGAAATGCTGTATTAGTCGCACACTTAATACATGCATCTTCATAAGCCAGTTATGCTGGCTTGTTCTTCAGCTATTTAGACTTTGTAAATGGCCAGCTTGCACAACTAAAAGTAGACTCTACATTCAGAGTGAGTCACATTTTCCAGAACAATGTAAACATTAGTGTGCATGTTTCCCAGCAGGTAGACGAGGACAGGGTAGGCAGCACCTGCGCTCTCTCTGGCTGAGTTAAAGCTGGAATGGGATTCGTGGTGGAAGGGGCAGAGAGAGAGAGAAACGCAGGCAAACGCCATCATGTGCTCTCTCTGCAGCAGCCAGGATGAAGGAAGTGGGGGATGGGCAGCAGGCTGAGCTCCAGCCTCTTGTTTGTCAGCATCAGTCCCAGAGAGCAAGAAAATGAAAATACTGCTGAGTGTCACAGACATAGTCAATCAGCAGCAGGTTTTTTTTTTTTTTCCACAATATCTTTATTGAACCTTTTTTTTTTTTTAACAAACATGATACAAACAATCAAACACTAACGCTAAAGTACTACAAAAAAAAAAAATGCACTAAAAACACCAACAACCACCAACAAAATCAAGTCTTCAACAATGCTCCTCTGTTTAGTCTAGACAATCCAATACATAAGTATACATATTATGTTCACCAGTTTGGAATTTACAAGGTCCACACACATCATTCACCTTCTTCTTCAAGAGTTATGTTTAAATTTTTTACATAATCAATAAAAGGTCTCCATATATTCTCAAACACAATTTCCTTTGATTTCAGTATATATGTTATTCTTTCTAATGGAAGGTTTGTTAACATCTGTCTTAACCACTGAGTCACATCTGGTCTATGAGTCTTTTTCCATAGTAGTGCAATACATTTTTTGGCATTAAGCAAACTGAGGTCTATGAATGTTCTTTCACTTTTATTAAAATTATGCTTTTCTGGGTACAGACCCAACAAAAACAGTTTAGGATTCAATATGATTTGTTTTGAGATTATTTTTTCAATTGTTACCCTCACCTCTTCCCAAAACATTCTTATTAATCTACATTCCCATAAACAATGAAATAGGGTTCCTTTACTTTCCATGCATTTTGTGCATGTATCTGGTATATTTTTGTTATATCTATTTAACTCCTCCGGTGTAACATACATCCGCATTAACCATTTGAAATGTATCAATTTAAGGCGTGCATTTATTGATTTGGTTTGAGCTTCTGTACAAGCCAATTCCCATTGTTCCTCCGAAATTTCAATTTGCAGATCTTCTTTCCAGTAGTTTAATCTTTTCAGTGAATTTTCACTTGAAGATAGTGTCAATGAGTTATAAAACTCTGAAATAATACCCTTTCTTTTACTATCTTTCATCATCATTTTTTCCAAGGATGAATAAATAGGTCGAGTGAGAGCTTTATTTTGATTTGATCGAATAAAGTTTCTAAGTTGAAGATATTTAAAAAAATGTGTTCTATTGAGATTAAATTTGATCCTCAGCTCTTCAAAAGACATTATGTTGTCTGCACATGGCAAATATAAATCCTGAATCTTTTGTATCCCTTTTAAATTCCATACTTTAAATACAGCGTCCGCTCTCCCTGGTTTAAAATATTGATTACCCCATATTGGACTAAATTGTGACAATAACTGTGGTTCTTTTAAATAGTTTTTAGCTTCACACCATATTTTGATCATATGCTTTACAAATGGATTTTTAACTTGTTTTTGTAATTTTTTTGCCGAATCTGAGTATATGAATATGGGAAGAGGTAAAGGTAAATTGTATGATTCCATTTCAGTCCAGTGAGGGAGATCATTTGATGAAAAATAATATGTCATAGACCTCAGTTGTGCCGACCAATAATACAACATAAAATTTGGACATTTCAGACCTCCACGATCAAATGGTAAATATAATAAAGACAAACGTAATCTAGCCCTCCTGTTGTTCCATATAAATTCCACTAACTTTTTTTTTATTCTTGAGAATAGATCTAAAGGTGGTGATAAGGGAATGTATTGAAATAAATAAAGTATTTTAGGTAAAATATTACTTTTAAGTATATTGATTCTCCCGATCATCGACATTGGTAGTGACATCCATCTCTGAGTTAACTCATTGATATCTGACATTAAGGCTTCATAGTTGACGCTGGCGACTGATTCTAGCTTAGGCATAATTTGGATTCCTAAATATTTAAACTGATTTACAACATTGAATTGATTTACCTCAGGGGCTGGGTAATTTCTCTGGGTCTCATTTAGCATTAATATTGAAGATTTAGTTTTATTTATTTTATATCCTGATATTTCCCCAAAATTCTTTATTAAATTCAACAAGGTTGGAATTGATTTTTTTAGATTCGACATAAACAAAATTATATCATCGGCGTACAGGGAGATTTTATGTTCTGTTGGTCCAACTTTAATTCCATATATTTGTGAATGTAAACGTATCGCTATCGCTAAAGGTTCAATTGCCATAGTAAACAGTAAAGGTGAAAGTGGACAGCCTTGTCGACATCCTCTATTGATTTTTATTGGTTTTGAAATATTGTTATTTGTTAGGATTTCTGCTGTAGCATTATTGTATATTATTTGAACCCATTTTATGAAATTATTTCCAAGTCCAAACCTTTGTAGGACTTCAAAAAGAAAGGGCCATTCAACTCTATCAAAGGCCTTTTCGGCGTCCAATGATAGGAGAGCTGTATCCGGTGCTTCTTTATTAAAATAAATAATATTAAATAGTCTTCTTACATTATGGAAGCCTTGTCTACCCTTTATAAAGCCATTCTGATCTCGATTAATAATATTTGGTAAAATTTCTTGTATTCGTCTTGCTAAAATTTTACAGATTATCTTAAGGTCGGCGTTTAATAGGCTTATTGGTCTCATATTTTCACATTTATTAGAGGGCTTACCTGGTTTTGGCAGCAGTATAATTAAGGCATTATTTATGTATGATGGTAAATTATTATTTTGAAATGCTTCTAAAACCATTTCCAAAAAAGGTTTTATTAATTTATTCTTAAATTTTTTATAAAGGTCAACTGGAAGACCATCTGGTCCTGCACTTTTTCCTGATTTCATATTATCAATGGCTAGCCCAACTTCTTCTTGACTAATTTTAGACTCCAATATCTCCCTGTTTTCATTTGGTATACACGGTATAGATAGTTTGTTCAAAAACCCATTTAGTTTTGTTAAATCAGGTTCATTTTTGGTATCATATAATTTTTCATAGTAATCTCTAAAGGCTCTATTAATTTCTAAAGGATCTATAACTACCTGTCCATTACTTATAATACTGGTTATTGGTGTTTTAATTTCCAATTGTTTAATCTGCCATGCTAATAATTTTCCTGATTTTTCACCTTGTTCATAAAAAGATTGTTTCAATCTTAGAAGACTCGAGGCAGCTCTATTCGCTGATTTTTTGTCGTATTCAGCTCTCAAAATCAGTAATTCATTCTCCAACCTTGGATCTCTTCCTGCATACACTTTTTCCTGAAGACTTTTTATTTTATGTTCCAATTTAGCTCTCTCCTCTCGAGTCTTCTTAGATTTTGATCCTGTATAACTAATAATATGTCCCCTAATAAAAGCTTTGAAAGCCTCCCACTTTACACATGCTGATGTTTGTGTAGTATTGATGTCAAAGAACTCATCTATCTGTTTTTCTATATACTTGACAAATTCCTCATCCTGAAGCCATTTATGCTGAAATTGCCATCTGCCTGATTCCTTTGTCAATTTTTTATCTACATATATTAGACAACAGGGTGCATGATCAGAGATCACGATGTTATCATAAAAGCAGTTTTGAATCTTGGACCTTAATTCTGTGGAAATCAAAAAATAATCAATACGTGAGAATGTCTTGTAGGTACTGGAATAACAAGAATAGGCTTTAACTTGTGGTTTCATTTCTCTCCATATATCTAACAATCTCAATTCTTTCATAAAATGATTAATAGTCATCCTACATCCAATGTGCGTACAATCCAGTCCTGTTGATCTATCCACACCTGGATTCAATGTACAATTAAAATCCCCTGCTATTATATGTTGCCCTGTAAGTGATGATAAGATGAGAAATAAATTAGCAAAGAACTTCTGATCATCTATATTGGGACCATATAAGTTCACAAGATTTATATTTTCTAATAGCAAAGAACCTTGAATGATTACATATCTTCCAAATTTGTCTCCAATTACATTTTTCACTTGAAAAGGAACTGATTTTTGTATGAGAGTCATAACTCCCCTGGCTCGGGATGAAAATGAAGAGGTGAATACACTTCCCTGCCATCTACTCCTAATTCTTTTAACATCCTCCTCTATCAGATGAGTTTCTTGTAAAAACACAATTCTTGAACCCATGTCCTTTATTTTATTCATAACTTGTTTAAGTTTTTTTAAATTTTGTAGACCTCTGCAATTCCATGAAGTTAAATTAAGATTAACACTTTGGTCCATGATCAATAGAGAGTTTGGGATTACCTTGCAGTGTAAACATGCTCATACAGAGAAGCAAAAACATGAGTGGTTGAACATTCATCCTACAAACTACACACAAACAAATTTCCCCTTCCCACACTTGTGGCAAACCCCCCAAAATCAAAAGAAAAATTCTGTCTCCCGATATAGCCATCGACCGTTCCACACCCACGGGGAACAGCCTAAGCCACTCCTTCTTCATCCTCCCAATCACCCTAACTCTACTGCTTTTAATGACGTAACATTAACTCTCCTCTGTAGTTTTCCAACTTAACTCCAAAATTTTTAACAACTTTGTACATCATAGTTTTTTTTTTTGTTTGTTTTGTTTTTGTTTTGTTTTTTTAATATATAATACAATCTATATTTTGTAAACTTACTATTTACTTCAAGTCAGTCAGATGCCTGTGCAAATGCTTAATTATTCTACCTTATATTTTGTTCATGCTTAGCTCCCACCAGTCTCTTCTTCTTCTTTGATCTTCTTGATGAACTCCTGCGCCTCCTCTGGGGTCTTGAAGATGTGGGTTCTGCCCTCATACGTGGTCAGCAGTCTCGCAGGATAGATTACACCATGACGAATCCCAAGGTTGCGCAGCTCCTTACGTACGGGATCAAACTGCTTCCTCAATTGCTGGATTCCTGTGGCCAAATCTGGGTAGAACCGCACCTGCTGGTCCTGGTGTTTAATCTCTCCTTTTTTAGCTCGTGCAGCGTTGAAGATCTTCATCCTGTCTCTGTTGCTAAGAAACTTCATAATTAAGGTCCTCGGCGGTCCCTTATCTCTCCGTGGGCCAATACGATGTGCTTTTTCCAGAACCACTGCTGATTGCAACTCCTCGCTGCCCAGCACCTCTGGAATCCACTTTTCCAGAAAGGAACATACGTCCCGACCTTCTGATTCCTCTGGAAGACCCACCAGCCTCAAATTATTCTGTCTCGACCGAGATTCCAAATCCAAAATATTATCTTCCAGAGATTTATTTTTTTTTCCAAAGTGCGCACCTTTAATTGAAGACGGGTGACGTCATCTTCAGCACTAGCGAGACGGAGCTCCATCTGCGCCGTTCGTTCTACACAGTCACCCAATTCCTTTCTTATTCCTTCCAACGCTGTCATAATCCCATCAAATCTAGAGGAAAAGTCCGCTCTCATTGAACTCATGGCAGCCATCAGCGCATCTGCGCCATTCCCCGCAGATATCGCAGCGTTGCCAGCCTCCTCCGCCATATATGGAGTTTTGTTTACTGCGTCACAGACCTGAAAGTCCGTTAATTTGGACTGTTTCGGCGGCTCGCTTTTTCCTTTTCCTGGTTTTCCAGCCTTAGGCTTCGCCGACATATCCTCGCCCAAACGCTGGGATACGTTCTGTCCCAAATGAGAGAGTTATTTGCCGATTTTTTTTTTTCCAGGAGCAGAGCAGAGCGAGACACGTCCGTCCTACGTGGCAGCCATAACCGGAAGTCCCAATCAGCAGCAGGTTATTTCTACAGTGGGTCGAGGGTGATGATTACTAAGATAGGCTGTATGTGTTTTTTTTTTTTTTTTTTTTTTTATCAGATTGACTCTTCCCTCTGTTAGGCATTTAATCCTTTAGCTGCCCCAGGTGCCGTATGGCGACAGAAACGGTTAAAGGGTTTAAACCTAACCCCTAGTGGTCAAGAGTGGTAAATATTTTTTGTCAGTAAAATAGTTCAGATTTCCAAAGCTATAACTTGAAAGTTACAAGAGATAATGGCTTAGGCTACATTTACATAAAGAATGGTCCGTTTTTGTTTTGTTTTTTTTATGCCGATTTGTCTACAGGGGTATGTTTTTATCTAATCTTCAAAGTATATGAACCAGAAAATCAATAAAATGTCAAAAAAAACCATATTTCTCTCTTACCTGTTACCGGGACGGGGGGTTCGCCCACGTGACCGGTCTATTTTCATCCATCGTAGTCGATGTTTGTGTGTTTGCTCAGACATTTCCACCTGTGTACCACATCTACAAACTCTTATGATTACCCCACGTGAATTTTGTTTGTATTACGTGGCTATTTTTTCTGTTTGGTGCATTATTCCTATAGGAATACATGCCGCCCTTGGGTGCCAACATTTTGGTCCTGGGAGCTCCGTCTTTTGTTACATCGACGTAACACGTTTACTTAGTAATTTACACCCATATACCACATCTACAAACTCTTATGATTATCCCACGTGAATTTCGTTTGTATTACATGGCTATTTTTCCCTGTTTCATACAGTTGCCGTTATCAATGCTGACGCAACGCTGACACAATGACCAAACGGAGGCATCCACATTGGTGTGTGAGCTCAAAGCGGAAAAAGGAAGAAGAATAATGAGGATTTCTCCTTCTTTGCTATATTCCATGTCAGCCATGATTCATTTGACGTGTGTCTCCCACCCTCTAAACTGTCAGATCAATAGAGATTAGGACAAATTCTCAGTATAGCCGGGGACGTCAATAAGTTGACACGTGCAGTTGCTGCGTTGTGCCACTGAGGGCGCGTGACCCGTCCATCTAATCTGGGCAGTTAAAGGGTTAAAGCAGACCTGGGCATTGTAAGGCCCCCGGGCCGCACACGGCCCTTTGGTGGACTCCGACCGGCCCGCGTGAGGTTAATTGTAAATTTCAAAATAAACACATTTTCTAATTTTACCTAATACATGGACTAAAGCTGCACTGCTTTTATTTTGAAGTTGTTTTTTTATTCACTTGCATAATGATGCCATACGTAAAGCAATACTGCGCATGATTGAATCTACCTTGTCACAAGCAGACGACTTTAGCCCTCAAAAATGCCATGCATGCTAAAAAAAAGGTAGATGCCGAATGCAGGGTTTTCAATAAAACATGGACTGCTAAGTATTTATTTACTTGGCTATGGACGAGAGTTGTGATGTCCGTGACACAACCCAGTTACTCGTATTTGTCTGTGAGATAACGGACTTCAAAATTATGGAGGAGCTGGCAGCAATGCGGTCAATGAAAGGGATGATGGCAGGGAGTGATCTGTTCACAGAGGTAAATGCATGCATGGACACGCTGGGGCTGAAATGGGACAGACTGGTTGGTGTCATAACGGATGGTTGTCCAAATCTGACGGGGAAAAATGTCTGACTTTTGAAACGTATGCAAGATAAAGTGACTGAAATCGACGCAGATCAGAAATTGGTATTTTTGCATTGTATTATACATCAGCATGTGTTGTGCAAGTCAGTGCTAAAAATTAACCATGTTATTGATGTTGTAACTAAAATAGTTTACTTCATCAGGGCACGAGCATTGAATCACAGACAGTTTGTTGCACTTTTGGAGGAGCATGAGACTGAACATGGTGACATCGGCTACCACACAGCTGTCAGATGGCTCAGCCTGGGCAAAGTGCTAAAAAGAGTTTGGGACCTGAAAGCAGAGATTCGAGAGTTTTGTGAGAAGAAAGGCAAAGGCATCCCAGAGCTCTCGGATGAGGACTGGATGGCAGATTTTGCATTTGCTGTTGATGTGACTGCACTGATGAATGAACTGAACACCAAACTGCAAGGCAAGGGCCTTTTTGTTTATGAAATGCACAGCCTGGTGAAGGCTTTCATGAGAAAGTTGCAGTTTCTTTCAAGCCAACTGGAGAGCAACACTCGCACTCACACACAAACCCTGAAAGAAGTCACACCGTCAGCTGATCACCTCAGCTGGTACTCATCCATGTTAGTAGCACTGCATGGTGAGTTTTCAAGGTGATTTGAAGATCTCAGAACAATCGAGGATGAAATACACATGATTTCCTCGCCCTTTACCTGCAGTGTGGATAATGCACCCAGTGATGTTCAGCTGGAACTAATTGACCTGCAGTCTGATGCGATACTGGTTGAGCACTTTAAGTCAGGATCACTACTGGAGTTTTACTCTTCTCTCAAGGAAGAGAACTTTCCAAACATGAGGAGACGTGCTCAGAAGATGTTGGTTCTCTTTGGCTCTACCTACATATGTGAACAAACATTCTCAATGAAGAAGTTTACTAAATCCAGGTATAGATCCTCTCTCACTGATGATCAGCTGTCAGCTGTGCTTCGCATCTCCACCTCAGACATTCAGCCTGACTTTGATGCACTCGTTAAAGCCCAGCAGAGACTAGATTTCTCTCACTGAACAAGAAAAAAGAACTGAAAAACACCAAGTGAGGTGGTTAGACTACAAATGTAGGCATGTAAATGCACCAACTAGCAGTGAACTGGGACACTTTCTTTGGAGGCCTTTTTCTCAAAATCACAGTTCAGTGACAATCATTACTATAAATATGATGTATCTTGCTTAATATTTGGAGTACAAAGACAATATTGTGATGTCTTTAGAAAGCTAAGAACCTCTTTCCAACAGTATATGAAACTCAAAATGTGCTTTGGGGTGAATGCGACTGAAAATGATCACTAATATAATGAGTCACAATGGTAAAAATGTTCACATGTTTTGTGAAAATTGATTGAATAAATGACATGTTTTGTAAGGCAACTTCACTTTTTCATTTCTTAATCATAACATATACTCTTACCAGTCTTACCAGCTTGTCAAAACAATGCTTTGTGCTGCTTTTTATAAAGAAAGACAATTAATATTATGCAGAATTGAGTTCAGCCTTTTGGTCCGGCCCTCCACAATATTTTCTGTTTCTCATGTGGCCCCATGGAAAAAATAATTGCCCACCCCTGGGTTAAAGGGACTGGAGGTAGATATCATTATGCTTTGCAACATTCATATCTATTTAAGCTTTAGTCACACTTTGGGTCGTATTACAATGACGCAGTCCATAATCAGTTCTCACCGACGCAGAATGTGTTTATGGGCGTTTCCAAGTTCATTTTATTATTACAGCACAACCCAATCTCACTAAAAAATGTACGTAATAACTACAGAGGCATAAAGCTGATCAGCCACACTATGATATGGGAAAGAGTTATTGAAGCCAGGTTAAGAAGAGAGGTGACAGTCACTACTCACAAACACAACATCACATATCATAATCCCAGCACCAGTGAAAAATATTTTCACAATCAAAAGAGGTGTTGAGATAAATAAATATATGTACACGCACACAGGACCCAAGTATTTTTTAAAGATGCACACCGGTGGATATAAATCCCCTACAAAAACAAATCTACATTGTCTAAAATGGTATCTTATGCCCTTTTTTCGACAAAAAACCTTTCATTGTCTAACAGTTTCATGTCAAAATCCCCCCTCCCCCCCACACACACACACACCTTCAAACACCAGGATCGGTGATTACTAGGCCCAACCATATACCACAAGGCTAATAGTGGCTAGCATTACATTATCAGAATAAATCCTATAATAAAAAGGCTTACCAGTTGAAGGACATGCCCAACTGTATGCACAGCGGCCCAGGATAATGACTGAAACTGCATCAGTCCTTCAAAGCAGTTTAATGGTAAAACCCATCTCAATTTGGGTCAAGTTTTCAAAGCAGTTTATTAAAAAATGCTAACTAGCCTGGAGGATAACTTCAGTTAGGCAAGAGTATCCTGATTGGCTTAGCACGACCCACGTGCCAGCAGCACGAATGGTTACGTCACCAAAAACGTTCAGTCTCAACTGCATTTTTGCAGGGGGCGGGGCTTAAGTGAAACTTCACAGCAAAGAACAAAGATATCAGACATTTGAGCGATTTTGCTCTTGATATGTCTTGTAAGTCATAAACATGTTACAGACATGTTAACAAGAAAAAAAAGCCTCTGTTTTTGGCGTAGTGTTACTTTAACTCACCAGTTATTGGTAGAGGAAGTCCATTCTTATCTGAAGTTGGTGTACAAATTGTAGTTTCCAAAACTACAGTGTTTGCAAAACTCTGATTGTGATTGGCTCAGAGGCTCGCCTCCTTTCGTTTTTTGTTTTTTTTGTTAAATGCAAGGCGTAAGAGAATTTCTGATTGGTCAATTAATTTTCCCACTGTGCCAAGCCCCCTTTTTCCTCTGCTTGAATTCTCAGGGGTTTCTGACTAAATGCTTTACATTAATATGACAGTAAACACCAACAGAGGCCACCTTCGGTGAAATAGCAATGCTTTGAAAGAAAAATTAATCATTTCTTCTCTTTTTCTTCTCAAATTTCTAAGGAAGCATTTCCTCCCTTGCCTCCTCTGACGAGCCGCCGCTGAAGATTGTGAAGGTCGATGAATTTAAATACCTGGGGTCAACCATCCAAAGTAATGGAAAATGTACAAGAGAGGTGAAGAAGCGAGTGCAGGCAGGGTGGAGTGGGTGGAGACGAGTGGGGTGATTTGCGGCAGGATAACAGCTAGAGTGAAAGGGAAGATTTAGGAGTCAGTCAGTTGGAAAAATGAACGGCTTGAGTAAAGGGCTCAACCAGATGTACTTGTCTCAAAATGCCAACTTTACGACTAAAGGTTTTTCTGACAATTTGTAGAGAAAAACTACTTTGTAAATGGAGTTTAAACAAGGGCAAGGAGAGAGGATAAGATTTTGATTGTCTGATGTAGAGCACTACAGTTTTTAGGATGTTTTCAAAGTTTTCTGTATTTTGCACAGTAGTTGCTAGCATGTTGGGTAATGCTGTTAATGGGACTCTGGCAAAAATCTCATGAAGATACAGCTATATCTCAATAAATTAAATGCCATCACAAAGTTGATTTCTTTCAGTGATTCAATTCAAAATTTGAAACTCCTGTATTGTAGAGATTGTACAGACACACCGAGCAATATATTTCAAGAGCCCCAGGGTCCCATCAGTATTTGCCAGTGCCCATGGCAGTGGGCCCAGTGGGTGGGCAAGGACATCCTGACTCTTTTCAGCTACCAGGATCATATGGCTGAACAGGTTTCTGTCTGCTTTTAGAATCACATCGTGCACTTTCTTTTCAGAAGTAGTTTTGGAGTTTCCATGAGAAAACATCTTCAGCTTCTGCTTGGTCATTTTGTCATGAGATTTCACAGATGGTGGGTCCTTATCTAACCTAGTCCGTTTGAACAGCTGGTTAGGCCTCCTCTCCTATCACAAGGGGGTTCCCTGCTTTACACCCTCTTGTGCTTTAAAGCATAATTAAAACATGTAAGCTAATCTATAATGTACTATTGAGCCTATCAGGACTCTCTTGCCTAACTGAAGTTATCCTCCAGGCTCGTTAACATTTTTTTAACTAACTGATTTGAAAACTTGACCCAAATTAAGATGGGTTTTACCATTAAACTGCTTTTAAGGATCGATGCAGTATCAGTTTTTATCCTGGGCCACTGTGCATACAGCTGGGCATGTCCTTCAACAGGTAAGTTTTTTTATCACAGGATTTATGCTGTTTAATGTAGCGCTAGCCACTGTTAGCCTTGTGGTATGTGGGGAAAAAAGAGCACATGATACTGTTTTAGACAATGTAGATTTGTTTTTATAGAGGATTCATAGCCACCGGAGTGTGTCTTGAAATTGACAAACTTCATACAGTATGTGTAACTCATGGCAAAATTTGACTGGGATCAAAAGATAATTTCTCTCTTGCCATCCATTTCAATAGAGATTTTTTCCAATTTAAGGTCCCATATGTGGAAGTAGAGGGGGCATGTCTTAAGCTCTCAATACAGCAGCACCAAAAGTTTGAATAGTTTAAGACGTTTTTAATTTAAAAGGGGCATGCTATAAAAAAATTCACCTTTTCAGTGCTTTTACACATGAATTTGAATTGAATAAGAATTTCGTTGATGATGGTAGGAGTACACATATAAGGAAACCACACCAACAGTGCAGCTAGTCTTATTAGCTTAGCAGAGCGACCACCAGTTTTATGGCTACTGTTATCTTCTTCTCACTCCACCAGGCTGTTATGTCCATAACTTGAGTAAACAGCGAACAGGCTGGAGGTGCAGTTGAACGTAATTTATTATGACCACAACAATAACAGGTGCTCCGTACAGGCCAAGGGGTCGATGGCGAAAGAGACGGTGCTCTTCCGCCTTAGCCCTTTATACCCCCGGTGACGGCGGACCCGGAAAGGCGGGCCGTCACCCCCACTACACCCAGGGTACACTCAACGCCATACTGGTTCACCACATTCCCCCCCCCCCCACACCCCGCAGAAAATGCCAGACACACCAATTAGGCCCTCCCAAATTTAAACCCGTCTCGCGCGCTAACAGCAATAACACCTATGTACAAACATATATATACAGGCCTATCCATTCACACAACATAAACTAGAGGGGGGCCAGGTAGACTGCTGACCCACCTCAACACGGCTAGACAGGTTATTCTGCCATCTTTGGAATAATAGTCTGTAAAACAAAATGGCCATGTTCCTGAAAAACTAAAACAATCCTAGAACATATATATGTATAAACTAAACTTCCAATAACAATGACAACAATACTAACAGTTAATATGTACATCCACAGAACTGCTGCCAGCCCCCACCCCAACACACCCACCCCACAACTCGGGCATCTCACCAAAGACATACATTCAAATACAAAACAAACAGTGTTGAGGATTTTTCTTCTTCTTCTTTAAAAAAAAACAAACAAAAAAAACCCCCAAACAAAAACAAACTACAGGGCAAAATGCAACAAATACATGTAGAACATACCAACTCCATGACCTTTGTGCAATACAGCATATTAACATATCAAATAACACCATGCCGATAGCCACCCCACAGTCACCTTATGGTCCCAATGGGACACCCACCCCTGGATTTCCATCTAGCGGATCCCTCCCAGAGTGCCTTTGCCTCTTCATCTCTGGGGACGAGCCATGTTGGCGTTTCTTCTTATCCACTCATCGCAGCTTGTTAGGGTGTCTCCACGATTCATCGGACAGTCTCAGGTAGCCGTTCTCCCGGGCTGCCATCACCTGCAGCCGCCCCTAGTCATCTCGCCGCTTTCTTTTCTTGTGGACGTCCCTCAGCTGAGCTTCTTCCCTAGCTTGGACCTCGTCACCGATGCACAGCGGAGCTCTATTTGACTTCAGATGACCACCATATTGTGACTGGGCTTCCACCCTGGGTCAAACCTTGTCACCGACCTGATCCGGAGTCCTCCTTGGTCTCCAATGTTGTTGGTTGGCATGTTGTGAAATCGCGCTGGTTGGTCCTACCCCTCTCTCTTTCATTTCAAATGCTGGCACAGCCACTGCAGCTCCTCGCTTCTCGGTATCAGCAGGACAAACTCCAGAAGTTGAGGGGGGCTAGCGTCTTGGCTCCATCAGCCGTCCCAGGTGTTCCACTGTGCCATCCAGTTCCCACATTCAGGGCAACTTGGACACTGGCATCAGAACCCTCCCGAGATGGCGCTTCACGGTGCTGGTCCTGCACACGTCCCAGAATACCAGGCCAGTCACTGTCCCAAACTGCGTCATCCTCCACAGGCGGAGCAGGGCGGTCCCATAATCTGCAGCCCGACCACTCTTCTCTGATGCCACTGGTGATCCTGAACCCCAGGCCGTAGAACATATCACATCCCAAGATGTTCGACCCAGTGGCAGTCACCACGAAATGGACGCTCGACATCATTGCCGACTTGTACCTCGCTGTCAACTCCAGTGAACCCACAATGGCCAACTTGATTTCTCCCTAGCCAAAGTAAGGCGTCGACAGGTCACTCACGCGGTAATGCAGGAATAGACTCCTCACAGTGGACCAGTTCAGCACCAAAGCCGCTGCTCCCATGTCTACCATTAACGACACTTCTACGCCGTCCAGCAAAACATTGCAGTAGATTCGTCCATCCGTGCTCGGGGAGACGGTATGAACAATCGTAGGAGTCACTGCAGGGGAATCTGCCCTACGTCTTGGGTTCCCTCGCTCAAAATTTCTGCAGGCCCTGGCGAAATGGTGCAGAAGACCACACTTGCCACAGCGTTTGCCCTTCGCCAGACACTCTCTTGCCTTGTACCAGTGCCTGTTGGACCCACTGCCATAACATCTTGGTGTACCCGGGGCGGACCTAATTTTTACAGCGGCAGCGTATTCCTCTTCATTCACGCTGTCTTCTCTGTCAGAGTCCACAGCCCATGCCTTCAAACGTGGTTCATTGCTCCCCGACGTGCTTCTCTCACAGAGGTCTTTTGATAATTTCTCTGCTGCCTCAAACTGCTGCGCTATCTCAATTGCCGTCGCTAATGCCAGTTTACTCGGGTAAGTCAGGAGCCTTGATCGTTCCGCAGAACAAAGAGTGTGCTCCGCCAGTTGATCACGGATCATCTTTTCCTCTAGGGCCCCAAATTGGCACTCCCCCGCCAGCTGATGCAGGTCTGCAACGTAGCGCTACACCGACTCTCCTGTCCGCTGGTGGCACTGCCGAACCTGAATTCTCCGGACTATGACGTTTTCCAGAGTGCGAAAGTGGCGCGCCATTAGCCCAACCACGTCTTCAAAAAGTATCGGCCCCTCCTAATGTGCCGAGGATTCTTTGACCCTCCATACCAAGATTATGGACCAGTATAGCTTTCGCACAAAGTTTGTCGAGCTCACCGAGGTTTAGGGCCACCATATAATTCTGGAAAGCCACGTACCACCTAGTCCAGGGGACCGGCGGCTCACCTGGAACCTCCAAAAAGGGCCAAAATGCAGAAACATCTCTCTCCATACCTTTCTCCTCGCTGCCAAATGTTATGTGCATAACTTGAGTAAACAGTGAACAGGCTGGAGGTGCAGTTGAACGTACTTTATTATAATGACCACAACAATAACAGGTGCTCCATACAGGCCAAGGGGTCGACGGTGAAAGAGACAGTGCTCTTCCACCTTAGCCCATTATACCCTTGGTGACAGCGGAACCGGAAAGGCAGGGCCGTCACCCCCACTACACCCAGGGTACACTTGACGCCATATTGGTACACCACACAGGTGGCCATGTTCCCAGTTGGTTCATTAACCCACATTCCATTATTTACAGTATTGTGAAAAAATATTTTCCGCCATCCTGATTTCTTACAGTGCATCCAGAAAGTATTCACAGCGCTTCACTTTTTCCACATTTTATGTTACAGCCGTATTCCAAAATGTATTAAATTCATCTTTTCCTCAACATTCTACACACAATACCCCATAATAACAATGTGAAAAGTTTGTTTTTTTTTTGAGATTTTTGCAAATTTATTAAAAATAAAAAAACTAAAAAATCACATAAACATACTGTAAGTATTCACAGCCTTTGTTCAGTACTTTGTTGATGCACCTTTGGCAGTAATTACAACATCAAATCTTTTTGAATATGATGTCACAAGCTTGGCACACCTACAGTGGGGCAAAAAAGTATTTAGTCAGCCACCAATTGTGCAAGTTCTCCCACTTAAAAGATGAGAGAGGTCTCCAATTTTCATCATAGGTATACCTCAACTATGAGAGACAAAATGACAAAAAAAAAAAATCCAGAAAATCACACTGAAGGATTTTTAATGAATTAATTGGTAAATTCCTCGGTAAAATAAGTATTGGGTCACCTACAAACAAGCAAGATTTCTGGCTCTCACAGACCTGTAACTTCTTCTTTAAGAGGCTCCTCTGTCCTCCACTCGTTACCTGTATTAATGGCACCTGTTTGAACTCATTATCACTATAAAAGACACCTGTCCACAACCTCAAACAGTCAGACTCCAAACTCCACTATGGCCAAGACCAAAGAGCTGTCAAAGGACACCAGAAACAAAATTGTAGACCTGCACCAGGCTGGGAAGACTGAATCTGCAATAGGTAAGCAGCTTGGTGTGAAGAAATCAACTGTGGGAGCAATTATTAGAAAATGGAAGACGTACAAGACCACTGATAATCTCCCTCGATCTGGGGCTTCACACAAGATCTCACCCCGTGGGGTCAAAATGATCATGAGAACGGTGAGCAAAAATCCCAGAACCACATGGGGGGACCTAGTGAATGACCTGCAGAGAGCTGAGACCAAAGTAACAAAGGCTACCATCAGTAACACACTACGCCGCCAGGGACTCAAATCCTGCAGTGCCAGACGTGTCCCCCTGCTTAAGCCAGTACATGTCCAGGCCCGTCTGAAGTTTGCTAGAGAGCATTTGGATGATCCAGAAGAGGATTGGGAGAATGTCATATGGTCGGATGAAACCAAAATAGAACTTTTTGGTAAAAACTCAACTTGTCGTGTTTGGAGGAGAAAGAATGGTGAGTTGCATCCAAAGAACACCATACCTACTGTGAAGCATGGGGTTGGAAACATCATGCTTTGGGGCTGTTTTTCTGCAAAGGGACCAGGACGACTGATCCGTGTAAAGGAAAGAATGAATGGGGCCATGTATCGTGAGATTTTGAATGAAAACCTCCTTCCATCAGCAAGGGCATTGAAGATAGTAGTAGATTAGTTTATTTGACAGGGACAGTGCAATAAACATAGACAATTAATCAAAGACAATCAATCTGATGTGTTGCACATAGAGTGTATAGCTATTAGCTAATTTGCAACTCTTGTCCCTGGATGGGCTTTAGAAAAAAGAATCAAGATAAAAAATATACACAATAACCACATACATCAATGCAGAAAAATTATAAATACACAATTATAAATATTATAAATATTATAAATACACAAATATAACAGCCTGACTCACATTTAACATAAATATTATAAATATTATAAATACACAAATATAACAGCCTGACTCACATTTAACACATATAACATAACTCACATTTGCCTATTTCAGGCCTTCCTCCCTCCGTCACTCACTATAAACAAACACATTTATTCCTTCCCTTCATTCACTCTCACTTTGCAGACAATTAATTCATACATGAGTACATTCTTGTTTATTTTTCAGCCAGTTTTTAACATTTTTAGTGAATGTTTTAAAGTCCGTTATTATTTTAATTTCATTTGGCATTGTGTTCCAGATGTGACTGCCCTTTATAGAGAAAGCTGTTTGTCCAAATGTGGTTCTGCGGTGGAATATTTTACAGTTATTGTTAACAGAACTCCTGGTGGCTCTGCTGCTGTCCTGTCTTTGGACAAAACCAGCAAGTGGCTCGGGTGCTGATTTATGAAAACATTTGAACGTTAATTTCAGAAGACAGAGGTCAATGAAGCTCTCAAAACTCAATAGGTTGTATTTTTTTAAAACATTACAGTGATGCCACCTAATGGGCTTTTTGTCCAAGATTTTTAGGGTTTGATTATATAATGAACCTATATGTCTTATTGTGGAAGGGGCTGCTTGAGCCCAGACTGTCAAACAGTATGATATATGAGAAAAAACCATAGAATGCATATACAGTGCAGCTGCTTCGTAAGGTATGTAATATCTAATTAATTTAAAGCAGTTCAGATTTTTTTTTACTGTTTTTGATGAAAACAGTGGCTGGGTCTTTCAGCATGACAATGATCCCAAACACACCGCCCGGGCAACAAAGGAGTGGCTTTGTAAGAAGCATTTCAAGGTCCTGGAGTGGCCTAGCCAGTCTCCAGATCTCAACCCCATAGAAAATCTTTGGAGGGAGTTGAAAGTCCGTGTTGCCCAGCGACAGCCCCAAAACATCACTGTTCTAGAGGAGATCTGCATGGAGGAATGGGCCAAAATACCAGCAACAGTGTGTGAAAACCTTGTGAAGACTTACAGAAAACGTTTGACCTCTGTCATTGCCAACAAAGGGTATATAACAAAGTATTGAGATGAACTTTTGTTATTGACCAAATACTTATTTTACCGAGGAATTTACCAATTAATTCATTAAAAATCCTTCAATGTGATTTTCTGGATTTTTTTTTTTCTTATTTTGTCTCTCATAGTTGAGGTATACCTATGATGAAAATTGGAGACCTCTCTCATCTTTTAAGTGGGAGAACTTGCACATCAGGTGCCAAGTCCTGTCATTTGGAAATCAAGGTCCCAGAGTCTGGAGGAACAGTGGAGAGGAACAGAATTCCAAGATGCTTGAGGTCCAATGTGAAGTTTCCACAGTCAGTGATGATTTGGGGGAGATTTGGGAGGAGTCCCCGGAGGAGACCCAGGACTCGCTGGAGAGACTACATCTCCCAGCTGGCCTGGGGATGTCTTGGTATCCTCTCTGAAGAGCTGGGGAGAGGGAAGTCTGGGCTTCTCTGCTTGAGCTGCTGCCTCTGTGACCCGGACCTCCGGAAAACCAGTAGATGATGGATCGATGGAGTTAAGGAGGGTAATTGTCAAAATAATAAACACATAAAGTGGTTGGAAACAAAAGCCCAGAAAGATACTGCTCAAACTAAAACAAATAAAACCAAAAGAATTCCAGCTTGAGTGCTGACAGCTTCCTGTCTCAAGTGAGAGTAAATAAAGAAACCAAAAGAAACTAACTTGCCTGCTCTCACTACCAAAACTGAAATACATGAGGGAGTAGTACCTCTAACCTAAATGTGACTAATAACCAAGTTACCTGCATCCATGTTGGTGGGAAATCGATAAACTAAACCCTTGGCCCAGTCTCTCAGTCTGGAACAAAGACCATATGAGTGATGACAAACGCAGGGTAAGAGATAACCAAAATATAACAAGTCCCAGATTGCCCAAGGGTTCTTGTTTAAAATAATTAAAAGCATAAAGAGTGTTACTTGGCCTGTTAAACAAAGATATGGTAAAACCCATATCCAGACCAAGTTACAAAGTACAATTTTGTTTTATTTTACAACTTTACAATGACATTAAAGCCTCTTCTATTCCAAGTTATACAAAGACACTCAACACAGGAGAGAAAAAGGACAAAGATACACTTTTAAAACAAGTATCAAGGACCAAGTAAAACCAAGACACTCGAACAAGAGAGCATGTAAGAAAAATGTTCACGACAAATGGGACAGGGTGGCAGACTGCTAACATGAAATCACAGCCGCGCTGACTAATTGTTCAGCTTGTTCTCATGAGCAGGTGCTGATTGGAGGCAAGGCTTGATTGATGGAGAGCTGGGAGCCAGTCCGTCCAGTCAGATGCTGGATGAAGCAGGAGACGGCCAAACCATAGAGAGAGACGGACACCAAACCAGAGAAAACCACACAACTGGATGATATGAGGGAGGAAAACAGACAAAGATGAGCAACTTTGTCAAAATGAAAAGACAAAGGCCGTGGGCTGGAACCACACAGAAACCCAGTGTTTCCTCTGGCTTAAAGACCTTGGCGTGATGGCAACATATTTTTCCCCGGAGGGGGGGGGACATACCGGAATATGTTAATTTTATACTATTTATTTCTTTTGAAAATTTTACACTGTAATGTTGCATATGGAACTTACCATTTGAAGTATTGTACAACCGAGGCTTGAATATTGGGCCAGCTGGGGTCCCACCCAGACATCCTGTGTTTAGACTTTTTAGTGGTGTTATCCTTCTCTCCTTCCTCTGCCTGAACACTTTCCTCTCCTTGGCTCCTCTCTTCTGTCTCATCTTGCCCTCTCTGAGCCCTGTCTAATTCAGGTTCTCTCTCCGTCTATGGTGGTATACAAATAGGTTAGAAAATATCAAGTGTCATGTTTTGTCCTGCAGGATTTTTTTTGTCATGGTTTACATAAATGACAAAAATGTGTATTTTTATTCTAGTGTTTTTTTTTCCATTGAGAGAGTAGGGAAGGGAAAGAATCATTCATACAGTAATAGTAATGTACTCATGCGTACTTAAATTATATGATCAGGTGGGTATTGTAACCAGAAATTCTACTCATGTAAAGGCAGTGCTTTGAAATTAATAATTAAAAGTAGGCAACCAAAAATTTCTAATTGAGGTAAGGGTACAAAGAGAACCCACTTAAAAACATGAGTAATTACTTCATTCTTGAAGGTTTGAGGTTTTTCTCAAAAATTTATAACAGCTTTCTTATAGTTTTCTACTTTTCTCTGTAAAACTAAAGTTGAAACCATGTTCCTCAAATTTGTAATTTCCTCTTGTAAAATTGACTTTTCTTGTACATTTGAAACTTTATTATAAATTTGTGGATTATTTTATGACTAATTTTTGTCTATTTTTAAAATAAAATTACTGTTTTTAGATAAATTTGAAACAGACTGGTAATTTTTTTTAACCTTTTCCTTATAACAATTTACATTTTTAGCCGTAATTTTGCAGTCAGAACAGAACAATAATTTAACTCTGATTACAAAGAAAAAATATGAATAAAATTGTATTTAATTAAATAAATTAACTTAAATGACCAAGGATGCTGTTATTTCTGTTATAATACACTGCTCAAAAAAATTAAAGGAACACTTTGAAAACACATCAGATTTTAATGGGAAAAAATAAGCTGGATATCTACACTGATATGGACTAGATAATGTGTTAAGAATGAAAAGATGCCACGTCTTTTGATGGAAAAGAAAACACTCCAAAACTTAAAGTGAAGAAATTGTGGCAGGCTAGTCCAGCTTACTCAGATTAAAAAGTCCATCCATCTTCTTCCGCTTAATCCTTTTCGGGTCGCGGGGGTGCTGGAGCCTATCCCATCATCTTTGGGCGAGAGGCAGGGTACACCCTGGACAGATCGCCAGTCCATCGCAGGGCCAACACAGAGAGACAGACAACCATTCACTCTCACAGTCATACCTAAGGGCAATTTAGAATCCCCAGTTTGATGCCAATTAACCTAACTTGCATGTTTTTGGCATGTGGGAGGAAACCGGAGAAATCCCGGAGTAAACCCACACAGACACGGGGAGAACATGCAAACTCCACACAGATCACTGTTGGTCGGGGGCTGGGATTGAACCCAGGATCCCCCGGCCAAGGGTGAGTTGCTGTGCTGCTGCTGTTCCTTTAATTTTTTTGAGCAGTATATTTCTTTATATTTATATAGCTTTTTTTTTTTTTTTTTTTTTTTTTTAGAAATCTCCTTACCACCCAGACAGCAGGAAAAACCTCCCTTATTTTGAAATCAAATGTTGACACATTTAGTTTCTGAAGGCTGCTGACAGATTAAAGTCATTGACTTCATGAATTTCAGTCATCTTAACCTGCCAGGTACATAATAGGGAACTGAAGCAGACTCTAAAGACGTAATTCACCACAATATGTGTTCATGTACAGAATGATCTGTTTAGGGAGTTATAAGTTGCGAAGTGACTACACAGCCGGGAGCCCATCTTCTAGTATCACAATATCTGGCTGGGAAGCACCTGCAAATCGATTCCTTTTTTTTTTTTTTTTTTTTTATTGAATAGTCGAAAAGACACACAAACTGCAAATATGTTAATAGTAAATACCTCCTAATTTGGCTATTTGGTTAAAAAAAATTAAAAAAATGCACATATTTATTTTCCATCAGGTGTGTCAGGGAGCCCTTTGGGTCCTTCGCTCCCTGACAGCTTGGGCACTCGGCAGCTCAGGTGTTTCACACACGTACACATCCACTCTTAATTCATTCCCATTAACACATTTTGGTTTTTTGTTCAATACAATGCAGGAAACCACTCCTGCTCGTAGGTTTTTCACTCACTAAGTGGCTCCTGGCCACTTAGTGCAGACATAAATGGCCAGCTCCTGGTTGTTTAGCAACGGCCGTGATAGTTGTGCGCTCAGGCTTTCTCATCAGGCACCTCTCTAGGCAGCCGCTGAAGGACCTCAGTTTAGAGCTAGCATTTTTAGCTGTTGCTTCGTCACTGCTGCTGGAGAATAAAAACGGCACACCTGCTCGTGTGAGAAAAGAGAACTTGCCAGTCTCATAACTTAATATTGTAGTGGCTGGTGAAATATATCCTCAGCAATTCATCATTGCCTTTCCCTTCATATGAAACTGGCTGCATTTGAATTCTAACCACATCTCTTAGCTAAGCGACTCTTCCATTATGGCTCCTGTTTCCAGCGGGTTAAAACCATGATAAACGCCAGTGCTTACATATCTCTTAGGATTTTTTTCCTCGTTTAAAGTACTTTAATAAACTCATGTTTCTGTCGGACAGTCACGCTTAGCGAGACACTGTTTGCTGACTGACTGGAAACTCGTGTGAGTGGGGCACTTCTAAACTCTGCGCGGATGACGGCCACGCGCGTTGTTCGTGTGCGCGCTTGCGGAATGTCATTGCTTCATATATCTTTATTAATAAAATCATATCGGCTTGGCGTGGCGGTACGATTTCTGGTGCGGTGGGCCGCCACGGAGAAATGTTACCAGAGGAAACCCTGGAAACCACACACGCGACTCTGTTTCACCATTTAATGAACCACAACAGCAATGATACAGACATCTGCTTAGTTTATAAAAACGGCAATAATCCGGTATCTTGATAGTAACAGATGTATAGTTGTACTAAAGTAGGGATATTTACAGACTCCTGTCGTTACCAAAGTATCGCTGCAGTTAAATTATTTATTCTAGGAAAGGATCTGTAAAAACCCCTGTGAAGATGAAAATCAATGCAGCCTTGGGGAAAATGGAGTTATGAAAAAAACTTGAAAGAATAATGGTTGCTTTTACTATCTAACTTTAAAAGGGGAGTGGATGCTAACCAATGTAAATTCCATGGATAATGTACAGTAAATTCCTCAAAAGTTGTACCTTCGGATTGCCTTGCTCTATAAGAACTCAGAATAACCACAAGCCACAAACAAGATGAGTATATTATGGTGCCTACTGGGATGCTGCAGTTAGTGTTTAGAGATGGGGAGGTATCCACGGTTGTTCGGGATTCCTTTTCTTCCCCCACTGGCAGAAGCCCTGGCCCCTAGGCCTGGACTGGCTCCCAGGCTGTGACATGCAGTCAGAGGAGGCAGGTCAGGCAGAGAATCACAGTCAGAGGCTGTGCAGTACCGTTGCCCCAATGAGAGGGAGTGTGCCTGAGCACAAGATAAGGACATTTTTTAACAAAGTCAAAGCAGTTTTTTTTCCAGAAGGATAAGCAAATTTATTTCATTTACAAGTAAAGGTAAGACCATGCATGCATAGTAGTTGTAAATGCTAAAAATAATTTGCAGTAATGAGTGTAAATTGTAGAGCTGCAGTACACAGAGGGAGATGCAGTTCTCCGAGGCCAAAAACAAAGTATAATGAATTTTGTGCCCCAAAAACTTGTTTGTAAAATAACAATACATTATACTTGTGTAATCAAGGGTCTTTGCACATTGTCTGTACTCAAGGAGAGTTATAAAATGAAAATATGGACTTTCATTACTACCTTCTCTGTGTATTCCATTAAGAGGTAATTCAATAAAATATCTTACACTTGTTTTGTTAAAATTATTTATAAAATCCAACTTGTAAATCTGATTCTGGGGGCATCAGAGCCATGAACCTCACCATATATCACTGCTCCAAGGTCACCATGGTAGTGGTAGTTGGTAGTTAGTTTTTTATTTTTGTTTTTTTTTTCACATGTGATGTAAAATGAGTTTCTTTAAAAGAAAAACTACAAAATAAAGTAGTTGTTTGGCCCTCTGAAAAACGGAGCTTGGTACTCTAAGAAATTGAGAAATATGAATGTTTACACTGTGGAGAGAGGAATAACCAGGCCAAGCATTCAGAGCAGATGATCTTTATTCACTCTCTCACATCTCTTAGAATCAGAAAACATTAACATTCTGTAGCAGGGACTCTCTTTTATATTACAACACTCACACGTCCCTGCTGCCCGAGGTCCTGCATCACAATTCCTTTTGTCCCCCAGCCCCTTAATCCCCATGCTCTTCCATCAGCGGAAATTACTGCATCTCCCTTCCTTCCAGTCTGAGATGAATACCACAGCATGGGTCCCCCATAACACAAACGAAAACACAGACAATGGGGAGACAGAAAACAAGAAGAGGAAAAACAAGAGAGACTAAGAGGGGAGAGAGAAAAATACAAGTGTGTCTCCCCATGCAGAGCTCAGTTAAAAGGGCTCCACTGTTTCCAGGGCCGGAGTTTGGGGAAACTTTCTGCAGATCACAAGGCAGTCTCTCTGGGATTTCATGATGTTGCGATCATGCCAATTCATGCAAAATCAGGCCATCATTACATCTTTTGTGCAAGCTTACAACCAATCACCGCAACTTTACCACAATTTTAGCCAATCTCGTCAACTTGGCTGCACGGTGGCGCAGTGGTTTAGCACTGTGGCAGCACAGTTTTACCCTTGGCCGGGGGACCGCGGGGATCATGAGATCGTGGGTTCGATCCCAGCCCCCGACCAACAGTGAGCTGTGTGGAGTTTGCATGTTCTCCCCGTGTTGCGCGGGTTTACTCCGGGATTTCTCCGGTTTCCTCCCGCACACCAAAAACATGTAGGTTTAGGGCGCTCGCGCACACAGCGACCAGCAGCCGGTGGCTTGTCACCAGACTGCAAACCAAGTCTACCTACGGGTACAAATAAGTAACAAAAAAAAAAAAACTTCTGCCAATGTTCACCAATCAGATTTGTCCCCGAGTAGCGCTCAAATGCTCAGTCAAACCAATCAGATGCATCACTGCACCGCACTCACTTCCATGTTTACAGTGACTATTAATGGAACACATCAGCAAAAAACAGAGTGTGTGATTTAAAAAAAAAAAAAAACAAACAAAAAAAACCACTCACCCATGAGCTTTCCCACACTGTCCCTTCCTCTGTCTCCCCCGGCCCGCTGGTGGACATCTCCCCATGTCTCTGTCTTAACCACATGTACGAACTGCCGGGTTTGTGTTGGGGGAAAAAAAAAAAAGTCCACCTGACCGAAACGCACCCCGTCACGGGAGCGTGCGTGAAGAGGGATGCCGTAAAACCACAAATAAACGAGCAAATCTAACACTACACCAGTGTTTGAACGTTTTATATATCTTTAGAGGTAAAATCATTCCTACATCTTGTCAATGAGCTTTAAAGCTATGAATCTCCGGTCTAGACATGGATTAACGTGCACCCCGGCAAACCCCCAAGGAGAGCCCCTCCTCCTGGTATGACTCCCAGTAAAGGAAAGATCAATATCTTATGAGACAGGTGTGTGTCACAACGTCCAGACAGACGGATAGGAGTCAGACACTGAAAGAGAGAGAATGTTCAGTAATTTTTTCAGAAAAACACAGACTTTGATATGCAATACAGAACAACAGAATAAATGATTTATTTTTTTCTCTGTGCTCAGTAGCGAGTGGTTGGGGACTGCTATAGTTAGGGAGTTTTCAGATGAAGGTTCTGCCATATTTTCCAAATATGGCAGAATACATGGCTCTTTAACATGCATTCAGTGCAGTTTAGCTGTTGAAATGGATAATTACACTGGTCAACACCAAATTTATTGTCTAAGTTTTTTTTTTAGCTGATTTAGGACAATTTTGATGTGCTGAATCCAAAAATCACATTGGTTTTGCTCAGTCAGGTCAACTTTTTGAACTATAGCCACATGTTTTCTTATGTTTTTGTTTACATGTGAGGGTATTTCCGCTTTATATGATGCAAAATTCTTTTTTATTTCTTGAAATTCTCTGACTTTTGAACAATGATGACATAACATTCAATTTACATGTACTTTATCAATGTCTACTATTCAATTTACAGTACACCTGTACAACTGCTTATAACTTAACATAAAAACCTGACCTGATCGAGAGAAACGGATGTCATTTTCGGATTCAGCGGTGCAAAATTGTCTTAAATCAGTTGAAAAAACACAGACAACTTTCAAAAAAAATATTTTTATTATGTTGTTATTTCCTTTTTATTCACATTCTCAGCAAGAGTAGCCTACAGTGTTGGGCATACAGTATTTATGACAAATTTGTGAGTAGCTACTTCATTCTCATTTAATTATGTTAAAGTCTGTATTTGCTGTTGCACAAAAGAGTTTTTCTGTATAGCAGAAGTTCTTAATTTACAAACACTTTTAATAGGAAATTTTTGACAATCCTGTGCTTTTCTTGTGGTGTTATAGAATATCATTGCAGTAAACTGGAAAAAAGAATCTGCTTTAAAATTTGTGATTCTTCCCACAACTTTTAGTGCAAAAGAAAACTGTCAAAACATTGCAACTTTTATCACAACTTTTTAAAAATCTCTTGCAAATTCAGTTTTTTTGGGCTGCAACAATCATAAAAACATCCCGCAAAATCCTGTAGGGACTGACAAGGTGGCTAGAGACTGTCCTTGTCTCTATGGTTACCTGACTTGCTGGGGGTTGTCACCCAAGACTAACACATTAACTATGACTGAAATATGCATATCTACAGAAAAGCATTTCTAACTTGCCTAAAGCTTATCTAATTTCACTATAGGAACTCTTGAGCAGTGGCAAGCTGACGCTGTGGATCTAGGACAGAACTGGTGTCTTTTCTTCACAGTGGGACGACGAGAACAGTTCTTTAGCACGTTGGTGTGAGACCTGCTTTCTCATGGAAAGCAACATCATAAATCTGGGAATGGAACACAGTCTTCACAATTCAGAAGGAACTCTGTCTATCAGAGCAGGGAAAGTTGGGTGTTGGGGGAGGATGGGTGCAGGCAGTTGTTCCCCAGGTCCTCCCGTTAATCTTGCCTGTGAAGATTATTTGTCTTGCGGCTGTGGCGCAGGTGTAGTGTGGCCAACTACTGATCCAAGGATCAGGGGATTGATTCCCACTCTCTACAGTCTGCATGTTGAAGTGTCTTTGAGCAAGACACTGAACCCCCAGTTGCTCCTGGTGGGTCAGGCCAGCGCCTGTGTATGGCAGCTCCGCCGCTGTCAGTGTGTGAAGGGAATTAGCAGGATCTGTAAAGCACTTTGGTCATCCAGAGGTGAGTAAAAAGCACTGTATAAGTAAATGCCATTTATCATTTTGGGACTAATTCCGCTACAGTAGTTATTTTTTTTTAAAGTATTGCTAAACATCATCAGTAAATGTGATAAGTTGTATCAAAAAAAACCATAACTCCTTCAGATCCTGATCTCAAATGATGGGTCTGGGGTCAAAAGGTCAAAAAATAATACACAGTCTCTCTTCCTGCCCTAAATTGCAAAAATATTGGGAATCTATCTTACATGAGCTCCGGAATATGTTTGGAAATGAGTTTGATCTTGATCCATTGTTTTTTCTCCTTAGCCTTCCCAGTAAGAACATTTAAAACAAATATATGAAACTGTTTAATATATTGACCTTCTGTGCAAGGAAAAATATTTCACTTCAGTGGATCTCCCACAGGATAATAATGGACCATATCCCACTGGACTTCATGACATGTCTAATCCACTCACGGACCGGGAATTTTTACAAAGCTTGGAAACCTTTTTTCGACTATGTCAACATGAATGTATCGGCCATCTTGACCAGGGCTTTTGTCTGTGCATGAGCTGTTTGTGTTGGATTGTGGCATATGTATGATGGCGACTGTTTTGGTTTATTAATTATTGGCTCTTTTTTTCCCCTCTCTTTTTCCCCTTTTCTTGGGCTGAGCAGCACGTGTTGTGTTATGTGTTCTGTGGTGTACACTCACCGGCCACTTTATTAGGTACACCTGTCCAACTGCTCGTTAACACTTAATTTCTAATCAGCCAATCACATGGCGGCAACTCAGTGCATTTAGGCATGTAGACATGGTCAAGACAATCTCCTGCAGTTCAAACCGAGCATCAGTATGGGGAAGAAAGGTGATTTGAGTGACTTTGAACGTGGCATGGTTGTTGGTGCCAGAAGGGCTGGTCTGAGTATTTCAGAAACTGCTGATCTACTGGGATTTTCACGCACAACCATCTCTAGGGTTTACAGAGAATGGTCCGAAAAAGAAAAAATATCCAGTGAGCGGCAGTTCTGTGGGCGGAAATGCCTTGTTGATGCCAGAGGTCAGAGGAGAATGGCCAGACTGGTTCGAGCTGATAGAAAGGCAACAGTGACTCAAATAACCACCCGTTACAACCAAGGTAGGCAGAAGAGCATCTCTGAACGCACAGTACGTCGAACTTTGAGGCAGATGGGCTACAGCAGCAGAAGACCACGCCGGGTGCCACTCCTTTCAGCTAAGAACAGGAAACTGAGGCTACAATTTGCACAAGCTCATCGAAATTGGACAATAGAAGATTGGAAAAACGTTGCCTGGTCTGATGAGTCTCGATTTCTGCTGCGACATTCGGATGGTAGGGTCAGAATTTGGCGTCAACAACATGAAAGCATGGATCCATCCTGCCTTGTATCAATGGTTCAGGCTGGTGGTGGTGGTGTAATGGTGTGGGGAATATTTTCTTGGCACTCTTTGGGCCCCTTGGTACCAATTGAGCATCGTTGCAACGCTACAGCCTACCTGAGTATTGTTGCTGACCATGTCCATCCCTTTATGACCACAATGTACCCAACTTCTGATGGCTACTTTCAGCAGGATAATGCGCCATGTCATAAAGCTGGAATCATCTCAGACTGGTTTCTTGAACATGACAATGAGTTCACTGTACTCAAATGGCCTCCACAGTCACCAGATCTCAATCCAATAGAGCATCTTTGGGATGTGGTGGAACGGGAGATTCGCATCATGGATGTGCAGCCGACAAATCTGCGCCAACTGTGTGATGCCATCATGTCAATATGGACCAAACTCTCTGAGGAATGCCTCCAGCACCTTGTTGAATCTATGCCACGAAGAATTGAGGCAGTTCTGAAGGCAAAAGGGGGTCCAAGCCGTTACTAGCATGGTGTACCTAATAAAGTGGCCGGTGAGTGTATGTTCATTGTTAAAATCTTAAAAAAAAATCAATAAAATATATTTTAAATAAAAAATTTCCATTGGGAATTTTCTGTTTGTATTTGCGTATTTCCAGATAACTTAAATCACTTTTTGAAACTGACAGTGTTGTGTTTTTCACGCCTCTCAATATAGTTTCTGTATTGATACAACATATTCAGAATCAGAATCAGAATCAGCTTTATTGGCCAAGTATGCACAACACAGTTTGTGGTTGGGGTGTGATGGGTCAGCACAGATGTTTCCCGCCCATTTCCTGGTTATGGACCGATATAAGTTCTCAATGGAGGGTAGGTCGGTACCAATGATCCTCTCCGCAGACTTAATGATCCGCTGCAGTCTGGTCTTGTCCTGTTTAGTGGCAGATCCAAACCAGACAGTGATGGAAAAGCAGAGGACAGATTGGATGATGGCGGTGTTCTCCTTCAGAGGTAATTTATTGAAGTCCCACCTTCTTATTAGGAACATACCTTTATTACAAATACATTTCTGGGGACTTTCACAGAGCAGTGATTGCCGTCCTTATGCTTCAGTGTGTGGTCCACTGATTTGTGCGCTTGTCTCTTTAAGATCAGGAGTGTCAGATTCCCTCAGGACTGATGCTGCTGTGAAGCTGAGATCCAGAGGAAAAAAAAATGGGTCATGTACTCATAGGTGAAAGTCCCTGAAGGGGGAGAACTGCACGGCCACTGAGAGAAACTGTCGGCTTTGAACTGCTGTGTTTACAGTCGGTTACCCATGTAGCCACATCAGGACTGGAGGTGATGTGATGATCACCAGAAGATTACTATTTCAAGAATGAACTGGTTTGTTTTACAGTTAATTTTCACTAAGTTTTGGGATCATTTTCTTTGTATTTTTGCATACTTCCTCCACATTTTGAGTGAACAGCAGGGTATTCCTTGGTGGTGTTTCTGAAACTGAATTGGAGGAGTCAAGTCGTATCAGTTCATTTTTGAAGTGCCCCTGTTATGCTTTTTGGGGTTTCCCCTTTATTTTAGTACAGTATGTAGGATTTTTGGGACATTATACGGTCCAAAGTCCACCTGCACAGGAATTCTCCTCTTCCACAAAGACTTGAGTCCAACTCTGCCTGGAACACTCCAGTCCGTGTACTCTCCATTCTTTCCAAGATTTCATTTCTGAAACGAAAGCAGAACAACTGGAAAGAGTCGTTATATAGTTTTGGCCTTGTCAAAATAAAATCAGAATTGAGCCAGTTGATTTCACTAGTTGCTTTTTTGTTTTATTGTTTTGATTGCAGCCAGAAAGTAAGAGCCAGAAGCTAGGGGAAAACATATGCCTTTACAATTTGTATGAGGAGGGGCTGAAAAGTTCATCGTGGTCAAATTTGACCAAATGTGGTTTGTTTTTCAACATCGTCTCCCCTTCAGTCCACACACTTCTTCCATCGGTGTTGCAGCGCTTGGATCCCTGCGGTTGAAAATAAACCACATTTGGTCAAATTTGACCACAATGAACTTTTCAGCACCCCCCCCCCCCCAATTGTGTTAATTTGTTGAAAAGTCAATGTGATAATTTCTAGAAAACAAACAAAAACACAGAAGCAATAGCTGAATCTGTTACTTTACCAGGAAAATGAAGGATAAGTAGGTCTAAATGTGGGAAAAAAAGCCAGAGTGGTGGTTTCGTTGGTAGAGCTTCCGCCCCACAGCCAGCAGGTCGTGGGTTCAAGTCCCAGCCAGGTCATACCAAAGACCTTAAGACCTTGGTTCTTCCTGCCTGCTAGCTTGGTGGTCGGCATAACAGAATCGAGGAAGGAAAGTTGGCTACCCAGCCACAGGGTTACTTCCTGTGGCCGTCTTAAGCCCAGATAAACGGGCAGGGTTGTGTCAGGAAGGGCATTGGGTGTAAAAAATCCTCGCCAAATTGACATGCAGATCATTGCGATATTAGGTAATGATACGCTGTGGCAGTTGAATGAGAAAGAAGGAGGGCTAAATGTAGAAAAACAAAAAGTTAAATGGACTTCCTGACTGTGAACAAAGCCATGAGGATGTTGTATCCTGTTAACTGCATTTGAGAGAGCTGGTGAGTGTGAGTGTGTGTATATGTGTGTTGCTTCTTTGGTTGACACAGCTGTTGCACTGTTTGTTCAGGTCCCTTCCCTTCTGTCTGACTGGTGTGTTTCTATTGTTCTGCCTCTATCAGGACAGAAAGGAAATACACGCTGCTGTCTCCTCATGACTTAGTCTGATTTTCATTCTCTGTTAGGGGTTTCAGGAGTCTTTAGTGGCTACTGAAACAGGTTCATTTTCTTGTACTTACATATAGTTTTATGATGTTAACACAGTGACTATGACAGAGCCATAGGTGGGTAGTAACTAGTCACATTTACTCAAGTAACTTTTTCATGAAATTATATTTTCATGAGTAGATGTCATGATTTCCCCTCCGGGGCAAAGACTTGGACAAATGCGCAGGCTTTCTCCTCTTCAGCATGATTTATTAACAAAAACTAGATTCCAAACATGACGAAACACAAGATACAAAAACGAGAACAAGATGTGACATAAACATGGCCAAATGTGACAGGAAACACAGTCGATCACCGCGTTGAGGGCAGTGTGCGGTGTCTCTAAGTAGTGCAGCAAATTACCAACACCCGTGAACAATCAGTAATCAAAAATTCAATGCAGCTGTGCACGCTGAATAACAGAAGACGTTCAGCATGAGAACCCAGCCGAAAATCAAGACAGAAGTAAACATAACATAACCATGAGAATCAAAATCAAACATAGCTGTGACCATGAAAAATAAAACCCAAACCAAAAGAAAAATATGATAGCATTAATAAAGTATTAGCATAAACTTAAAGCAAAGCATGGCCTGATTCAAATCCCGATTAAAAGGCAGACATAAATAAACCAACCATAACCATGATACTAATAATATTAATAAATAGGACTATAAAGAATTAAAGATAAGAAACATACAGTGCATCTGGAAAGTATTCACAGCGCTTCACTTTTTCCACATTTTATGTTACAGCCTTATTCCAAAAGGGATTAAATTCATTTTTTCCCTCAAAATTCTACACACAATACCCCGTAATGACAATGTGAATTTTTTTTTTTTAAGATTTTTGCAAATTTATTAAAAATAAAAAAACTAAGAAATCACATGTACATAAGTATTCACAGCCTTTGCAGTGAAGCTCAAAATTGCGCTCAGGTGCATCCTGTTTCCACTGATCATGCTTCAGATGTTTCTACAGCTTAATTGGAACCCACTTGTGGTAAATTCAGTTAATTGGACATGATTTGGAAAGGCACACACCTGTCTATATAAGGTCCCACAGTTGACAGTGCATGTCAGAGCACAAACCAAGCATGAAGTCAAAGGAATTGTCTGTAGACCTCCGAGACAGGATTGTCTCAAGGCACAAATCTGGGGAAGGGTACAGAAAAATTTCTGCTGTTTTGAAGGTCCCAATGAGCACAGTGGCCTCCATCATCCGTAAATGGAAGAAGTTGGGAACCACCAGGACTCTTTGTAGAGCTGGCCAGCTGTCTAAACTGAGTGATCGGGGGAGAAGGGCCTTAATCAGGTAGGTGACCAAGAACCCGATGGTCACTCTGTCAGAGCTCCAGTGCTCCTCTGTGGAGAGAGGAGAACCTTCCGGAAGGACAACGATCTCTGCAGCAATCCACTAATCAGGCCTGTATGGTAGAGTGGCCAGACAGAAGCCACTCCTTAGTAAAAGGCACATGGCAGCCCACCTGGACTTTGTCAAAATGCACCTGAAGGACTCTCAGACCATGAGAAACAAAATTCTCTGGTCTGATGAGACAAAGATTGAACTTTTTGCTGTGAATGCCAGGCGTCATGTTTGGAGGAACCCAGGTACCGTTCATCACCAGGCCAATATCATCCCTACAGTAAAGCATGGTGGTGGCAGCATCACGCTGTGGGGATGTTTTTCAGCAGCAGGAACTGGGAGACTAGTCAGGATAGAGGGAAAGATGAATGCAACAATGTACAGAGACATCCTGGATGAAAACCTGCTCCAGCACTCTCTTGACCTCAGACTGGAGCGATGGTTAATCGTTCAGCAGGACAACGACCCTCAGCACACAGCCAAGATATCAAAGGAGTGGCTTCAGGACAACTCTGTGGATTTCCTTGAGTGGCCCAGCCAGAGTCCAGACTTGAATCCAATTGAACATCTCTGGAGAGATCTAAAAATGGCTGTGCACTGACGCTTCCCATCCAACCTGATGGAGTTTGAGAAGTGCTGCAAAGAGGAATGGGTGAAGCTGCTTCTTAGCTTTTCATTTTTAATAAATTTGCAAAAATCTCAAAAGTTTTTTTACATTGTCATTATGGGGTATTGTGTGTAGAATTTTGAGGAAAAAAATGAATTTATTCCCTTTTGAAATAAGGCTGTAACATAACAATGTGGGAAAAGTGCTTTGAACACTTTCTGGATGCACTGTAACAAGACAGAAGATAATCATAGCAACCAGAAATAAACCGCAAACTCAAAAGAACATAATTAGGGACATGACCATGTAGATACAATAACTAATCTAAGCTGAGGAGAGAAAAATACAGAAAGTAACAGAAATGAACTTAAATCGTGAGCATGGTACCCTGACCCTGCTCAGAACCTTGACAGTCGATAGTTTTTATGCTTACTTGAGTACAATTATGAAGGGAAAAATTACTTTTACTGAAGTATATTAGGTCATAACATTTGAGTTTTAATTTCACAGATTTAAAAACTGGGCAGAAATGTGCTTGTTTATAAGGGATAAGGACCTGTACTTGTGTAGCGCTTTTTCTAGTCTCAAGGACCACTCAAAGCGCATCACTAGTACTAACCCTCTATTGTAAGGGCCTATAAGCGACTGATACCAAGGGACAATTTAGAATCACCAATTAACATAACATGCTCGTCTTTGGATTGTGGGAGGAAACCGGAGCTCCCAGAGGAAGCCCACACAGCACAGGGAGAACATGCAAACTCCACACACAAGGGTTCCTACCCCTGCCAGCCTGGGGATTTGAACCTGAAACATTCTAGCAGTTAGGCAACAGTGCTAACCACTGTACCACTGTGCTGCCTGGTTATAAAGGTACATATAGATTTTTTTTTTCCTTTAGTACAGACACCATGTATATATTCAGCTGAAATAATTGTTAATGATGTGGCTTAAATTTGAATGGAGGTTTCTGTTTTCACATTTATGTTAAAGAATTAAAGGTGAACTAGATAATATTTTCATGAAAACAAACATTTAAAAAAATACATCAACAAAGTGTTTAGAAAGGTATAGAATTGAAGTCATATTCTTTAAAGAATAATATTGATGAAGAAAATACTTTAAAATATATTTACGGGTCCCAAAGAATCATAACTTGGTGACTGATAACACAGATATAACAAAGACATATAAACACTAGCTAAGACATGGCTAACATTTTCATGGCAAACGATCCCAGCAAAACTGGGATGATGTCACGCGTCTCTGCCAACCACTTGGTGCAAGAGTGCGACACCTGCTGACTAGCAGGTCACAGTGTTGTCTCTATCACCTTTAACTGATCGGAACAAAAGTTTTGTTTTTGGACCCTGAGTTGTTACTTTTTCACTGATGTATCACCAACACAAAGGTGCAGTCACACTGCAAGCCACATTGGTTCCAGTTTTTGGCAAAATTGAAATTGCATAACAGGACAGTTCACATTCATAACACATCACTTTTAACTGACTAGAATATTAATGCGTCTGCGTCTGAAATGGAATGCATGTTCACATTAATACATCATTGTGTAACAAAACAATATTTGTGTGACCGCTTGTTCTCGTTAAACTGGAAAAATTGATGCATTTTAGTAAAGATGCATATCTTTAGATTTTTCTCTGGACGACTGTCAGTAGGTAGTCCTCTAATGTAATAATGTCCAGAAGAAGGAGGAACGCCAGATGGTGGCACAGAGCTGGTGTAGGAGCGGCTGCTAGCATGGATACTATACATAGCTACCCATACAAAGTAAAAAGTTGAATGAACTCTGACCTGACTTTTCTCAGTCAAGTCACAGTGGATGTGTACCTAGATCTGAACCTCAAATCCTGAGATCAGGTTTGTGGGTAAACAAGGGAGTCGGAGACCAGACTTGACTGGTCAGTCATTACTCCTGACAGTATAGTGTAGGACACTGTCCTCCTCAGAACACATCGGTTTCCACAGTGTAATACAGGATTCCTCAATTACTTTTTCTCAAGGGTAAAACTATGCCAAGCATGCCAGCCTGAGGGCTCAAAATATCTGCTTCTTCTGAGCTCACGAAACAGCAAGGTTGCTCAGTTCGACACTAAACTTGCTCTGGTCTCACTTTTACATTCAACCCCCTTTACTCTACCACAAGTTTATCATACTGATTTCTTCCATTCATTAATTATGAAGGACTGTCATTCCTGTGGGGCAGCTCGGTGGTGCAGTGGTTAGCACTGTGGCAGCACAGCAACAAGGTCACAGGACCAATTCCACCCTTGACCATCGTGGGTTTGAGCCCACCCCCTGGCCATTGATGACCCTTCTGTGAGGAGTTTGCATGTTCTTCCCGTGTCTGTGTGGGTTTTCTCCAGGTACTCCAGTTTCCTCCCACAGGCCAAAGACATGCAGGTTAGGTTAACTGGCATCAACTGGGGATTCTAAATTGTCCTTAGATATGAATGTGAGAGGGAATGGTTGTTTGTCTCTCTGTGCTGGCCCTGCAAATGGACTGGCGATCTGTCCAGAGTGTACCCTGCCTCTCACCCAAAAACATTGGGATAGGCTACAGCCCCCCCCCCCCCCCGTAACCCGAAAAGGATTAAGTAGTAGAAGATGGATGGATGGATGTCATTCCTGTGACTGCCTATAGCCTCTCCTCTATATATACTGTGCATGTAGAGGGAAAAAACAGCTTGTCCTCCTGTTGACAGTAAATCAGTGTGCATTTCTTTACACCCACAGTGACTGTGGTGAAAGTTGACGAGACATTATCTGTCATATTATTAGATGGAGAGTATGTAATAATAATGTATAAAATTCCAGATTTTGGTTTCTTGTGCATCCCCGTTGGAACCCAATTTGCATCTGCTTTCTTCTCCCTGAAATGCAGCTTTTCTGACACAGCTGAGATCTGTTTAACTGACTCCAGTTAATAGACAATTCTGCTACTGTGCAGCACTATCAAAGGGGCAAAGTTAAGTAGAACAATTTAAGGAAAAAATGAGTTCAGTTATGGTTTGATGTAGAGACCACGTGTATGTTGTATGTAAGAGATATTTGGACAAAAAAATAACACTTTTACTTAGGCTGCAAGAAAAATCTATTTAAAAATCTCTGACCAGAACTTTATTTATTTGAGAGCTCGGAGGCATAGGATGAGAGGAAACACATCAGCTCCTGCAAAGGAAAATGGGAAGCATGCTCAGGATATCCTCAGTTGTGCTTTGAGTTTCGTAGTGCTAGTGTCTGAGCCAGTGGCCTGCTGAATGAAACACATTTTTAAGAATACTAGTAAACCCCTTTACTGTATTTTTACATCTGTTTACTCGACCATTTAGCTACAATTTGTTAGCTGCTCCTCAGTGACTGCATAGACTCCAAGTTATAGCATGTTCCATTATTTTGTTTTAATATTTCTGCTTTAAAGTGGTCATTGATTGAAAAATGGTGTTTGTAGGTTTTAACTGTCTCAAATGTGTCAACTGGTCATGTAACTAGCCCCAAATTTTCCTAAACGTCAACTATCTGAAAAAAAGCACTATTACTATTGTACTACTTATCTTGCTTTTCTCTCAGAGAAACTCCCCAAAACGTTTTTTGACTTGTCCAGGTAAATCGTATACATCAGGTTCCGAAAAGCCCACCCTCTGCCGTCCTTGAGACCCACCCACTGCTCTGTTATTGGCCCACCTAGCTGTCCGTCATGTAGATTGAAGTAGTGGTTAAAGGTAGCCTATTACCCCACGAGCTAACACTGGTAAAGATGCTGGCTGTAAACGTGGCTTATGTTGTTATTTTCTTCAGACCTTAGTCACCCTAATAACCATCCCTGTTACCACCTGGTTCACTCTGGCCCATCTCAGAGTGGTTTCATCGTGATTACACGGCGTATCACCCGCCATGGCACACCGGTCACTTTTATGGCCCGGGACCAGGGCTACTGGCTGCTGTTATGCCGAGAACTCCCCCGGATTGGTGGGGGAGTTATCGGCATAAGAGCGGTGTAGGTGATGGGCTGTGGAATCACAACGAAGCCTCTGACTCCCTACAATCAAAATGTCCCAAGACCAGATGTTGCTGGCTTTCATGCCCAGCAACCCCACCATCCTCCGTGGATCTGCTGTGCTCTCATGGGCAGAGTAGTTGCTCCAGCTTTCAGCTGGCTGTGAGAGCAAAGCAGAGTCCCACAGAGCCACACTGCCCTTTGAGATCCCTTGGCTTGGTAGGTTGCCTCAGGTTGTGGCAATCATCCAGTGCACGGTGTTATGAACTTTTCAGCCCCCTGTACAAGTGAAAGGATGCAAGCTGCAAACTTCATTACAGCTCCATGAACAGCTGGTGTCGGTGAGTTTTCTTGGCAAACATTGGAGAGCGAACAGTGTTAGGTCCAGAACCAACATTTCAGTAATGCAGCCCCTTGTTTCTCGGTACCTCCCGGCCGAATTCCGGAAGCAGAAGGAGCCGTCCTTACAGCTCCACCCACCGTCACAGGTGTTCCACCTTGCCATCCAGTTAACTCAAATTAAACATGAAGTCTCTAAATTTAATGATTTGGCCTCGCTTCCTCCTCATAATTTATAAATTGAATGTGGTTTGTTAAATATTAGGTCTCTAACTCCCAAGTCTCTGCTAGTCCATGATCTGTTAATTGATCATCAGATTGATTTAATATCCCTTACATAGACTTGGTTAGTGAAAGAGGATAATGTTGGTTTAAATGAATCAACTCTCTCTGGTTATTTAAACTGTCAAAATCCCAGAAGTTCTGGTCGTGGAGGAGTAGTAGCAACAATTCACACAAAACCTTTCCAAATTACTAGTCAATGTAAAGCAAAAAACACGTTTTAATTCCTTTGAGGGCCTGGTCCTCTGTATTGGGCATGTTAGCAATTTTAGGTTAAACCCAATTTTATTTGCCATAGTTTATCGTCCTCCCTCTGTCTACTCAGAGTTTTTATCCAAATTTGCCAAATTCTTAGCTGATTTAGTGCTGAAATCAGAATAATTATAGTAGGGGACTTTAATGTACATGTAGATGTAGATAGTGATTGTCTTAATATGGCATTAAATTCAATATTAGACTCGATGGGGTTTTCTCAGAAAGTAGGAAATTCTACCCATTATCTCCACCATACATTGGACCTTGTTCTGACATATGGCATAGAAATAGAAAATCTGGTAGTGTCTCCTCATAACCCTGTACTGTCAGACCATTGTCTGTTAACCTTTGATTTTACTATTTCTGACTATTTGGCTCCTAAAGAAAAATATTACTACAGCAGATGCCTCTCAGATGATGTTACCAAATTTATGCAGATTGTTTCCTCTATGCCATGTGTCAACACAACGGAAATAAGCTATAGACAGCTTGCTCCTTCTGTAATTGATAGCATGGTAGATAGTGTTACAGCTTCTCTGCGTCAGACTCTAGACATGGTGGCCCCTTTAAAAACGAAAGCCTAATCAGAGATTTCTAACTCCTTGGTTCAACACAGAAACTCGTAGCTTAAAACCAAAGACTCGTCAATTAGAAAGAAAATGGCGCTCCACTAATTTAGATGAAATCTATTTAGCTTGGAGAAATCATCTTTAAATTTATAAAAAAAATCTCTTAGAAAAGCTAGAACAAGTTATTATTCTGCATTAATAGAAGAGAACAAGAATAATCCCAGGTTTCTTTTCAGCGCTGTAGCCATGCTGACGAAGAGTCAGGACTCTGTCAATTCTAGCTTTGTCATGACCCGAGCGCTGACCTCGTCCGCGCTCGGGTCATACGTCAACTTTTTCAGGCTTTGACAGCAGTGTGTCCCTTCTGGCTCCCCGGGCTCTTATTGTGACAGCGCCCGGTGGAGCTTCCTGCTGTCAAAGCCAACAGCTGTGCTGCATTCGGGGTCATTAGTGTCCGGCGTTAAAAGCGGATGCTGAATGCACCCCGATGCAGCAGTCTCTATTAATCTCCCGACAGAACTCCACATCGTCTGACGCATCGGGCGTTCCCCGGCCCAGACGCTGTTTACTCATCATCTGCATTGTAAGTTTACCCTGTTGTGATCCTGTCCTGCACTGTAGCGTGTTTTTGCCCATCATGGCTCATTACTTTCCAGTGCTTTGTTACTTTGTGTTATCCTCTGTTCCCTTCCCCTTAATAATAAACATCTTTCCAAACTCACCGGCGACTTGTGGCGTCTTCTGGTGGCTCGCGAGGGCCACCGTGACAGTAGACTGCTGCCCGGACGTCTAAATAGAGGCGCCACACGGAGATGCCGTTCCCGGTGAGTTTGCAGTTGGACTGCTCCTTCCTGTCTGGGTACCGTGCTGGAAGCATGCCGCCGCGGAGGGTCCGCGCTCAGAGTCGGAGTGACGAGCTGGCAGACGCCCTCGAGTGTGTCGATGAAATCCTCATCGCCACCTCCCTCCTCGACTTCCACAGCGATGTGCACCGGTACCTGGACCAAGCTGAGGACATCCTTAATCATCTCCCCCGCTTCGCTAATCACCCTGAAGTCAGCGTGAGGAGAGATGATATCGCCGCACAGCGCGAGATACTCCGTAGGCTGAAGGGATACCTCGGCAGGAAGCTGAAGAGGAGGAATCGTTGCCCCTCGCTTCGGGACCCCGCTCCTGCCTCCGTTCTGGCCCGGGAGTTCGCACCATCCAAGGGTCTTCCCCCATTGAGCATGACGTCAGTCGGGATTCCCCCAGAGAAGTTGCAGCTGACAGCAATTAACATCTGGGACCGAGTGGCTGCTGCTCGCTCCGCTGTTCTTCCTACTGAAATCATTAAGCATGTGACGGCGGCAGTCAGACTGGTGGAGAGGAATCACGGGTTAAGTGACTTTCCTGAGTTCGCCGATCTCCTTGCCTCTGTCTCCGCACAAGAGTGGCGATTCCCGGACCTAACCTTCGCCTCGCCCTCTGCCAGAGACCGTCGTCACCCCCACAATCAACCTCAGCTTGAATCCCGTCCGGACCCAGTTCCGGGTCGCTGCAAGGGCTCAATCCCCCACACAGCTGTCACTCCTGCGCCTCGTCAGAGGGGAATCCCCGCAGCCTCTCCCCTCGGGCCATCTTCTCCTGCTGTCCCGTCAGCAGTCCGTGCCCTTCTTGTTTCGGCTGTCGCCCCCTCCTCCTCGATGCCTTTCCCGGCTGCTGTGTGTGCCTGGAGTCCTGTTCCGGTGAGCCCCGTCCCGCAACCTCCGCAAGTGGCTCCCCCTCGTCCTCCCAGGGGGCCCTCTGTCACCATCCGGCGGGGGAAGGGAGGAGCAACATCCGCTACAGCAGGCACCATCCAGCCTCCAGGAGACAGGCAAGTCCAAGTTCATTTATATTCTCATTATTGTGATTTGCCTTGTCAGACTCCTGGGGGTGGAGTTCGGGGTTCGCAGTCCCCCGAGCTCCCACCACCTGCTGTAGCTTTAATTGTTAATCCCGCATCCTCTGTGTCTCCCTCCGCTGAGCAGTCCTCGACGCCAGGCCAACGTCGCCGGATGAGGAGGGGGCCTGCAGTTCTGGAGAGCCTGGTTCCGGTCCCACAGCCACGTCGTGGGCGGAGGAGGAGAGAGGACTGCAGCGTGGAACCTGTGCCGACGAAGAAGCGTCCCCGGGTTTCCACGGACGAGTGGTTCGGTCCAGCGGGTCGAGGGTCTCCTGCCACCATGCCGTGTGGGTCGTCGGCATGGACGTCGGTGCCAGAGGATCCTCAGGCTGCGGACACCATCATGCCAGCTGCGGAGCCCGACGTAGCTGAGTGGGAGCCTGATGACGACCTCCTGCTGTCTGAGCCCGGATCATCGGAGTCCTGGACGGCATCAGAACCCGAGATCAGGCAAGTGCTCTGTGTTGTCTTTCTCCTTTCCATTTTAGAGCATTTTTGCCTGTCTCTTGGGGAGGCGAGCCGGGTGCAGCCCCCCGCTGCGTCCGAGCTTGTCTTGCTGGGTTCTGGCGCTGCCGGTGATCCTGATCCCGGTTCTTTTCTCTCTCCCGAGCCTTCTCCCAGGGTCGCTGGCGTGGAGCTGATCTCGTCCGCTGTGCCAGAGGTTCCAAGTTCGGGGTTGGAGGTCGGTACTGGTGCAGTGCCGACCCAGTCGGGGTCCGACGCGGGTGCAGCCGTGACCCAATCGAGGTCCATCGTGGGTGCAACCGTGACCCAGTCGGGGTCCGACAAGGGTGCAGCACCAGCAGGGTCCAAGGTCTGTGACGGAGCTGCAGATCCCCTGCCACCGGACACTGGACTGGCTCATCTTCTTCCTTATCCTAATCGTCACTTTCATCATCCTCCTGATTGTCACAGCTTGTCTCTACCTGGGGCCGTTGGGGTTCCAAATTCTCCGCCCGGATCTTCCTCATCTTTTCCCTCTCCAGGGAGGCAGTCCTCTACTTCCCCCCTACGGTCCTGGTGGCTGTGTGATGCGGGTTGACCGCCTGGCGAGCTGTATCGCCACTGCGGCGTTCTGGGGCGGCCACCCGACGGACTTTTCCGCCTTTTCGGCGATTGGGCCCGGCCGCCAGAAACTCTGTATTTCCGAGCCTGGGACCGGGGTAGGCCTCCCGGACGCTCCTTCTTTCCCCTATCGGCCATGTGGACATTGGACGCAGGGAGACTGCCAGAACTGCGTGTGTATTATTGGACTCTGCCTGCCGTCATCCTCGCATGTTTTGCATTTCCTCTTGATATTAAGGTCACTTTTGTTGTGTTGTCCATCCATCCATCCATCTTCTACCGCTTTTCCGGAGGTCCGGGTCGCGGAGGCAGCAGTTCAAGCAGAGAAGCCCAGGCTTCCCTCTCCCCAGCCACCTGCTCCAGCTCTTCAGAGGGGATACCAAGGCGTTCCCAGACTAGCTGGGAGACATAGTCTCTCCACCGAGTCCTGGGTCTGCCCCGGGGTCTCCTCCCAGTGGGACGTGCCTGAAACACCTCAAGTGGGAGGCGTCCAGGAGGCATCCTAATCAGATGCCCATACCACCTCAACTGACTCCTTTCAATGTGGAGGAGCAGCGGTTCTACTCTGAGCCTCTCCCGGATGACTGAGCTCCTCACCCTATCTCTGAGGGTGAGTCCAGCAATCCTACGGAGAAAGCTCATTTCAGCCGCTTGTATCCGCGATCTCGTTCTTTCGGTCATTACCCAAAGCTCGTGACCATAGGTGAGAGTAGGAACGTAGATTGACTGGTAAATCGACAGCTTTGCCTTAGAACTAAGCTCCCTCTTCACCACAACAGACCGGTACAACGTCCGCATCACTGCAGATGCTGCTCCAATCCGTCTGTCGATCTCTCGCTCCATTTTCCCCTCACTCGTGAACAAGACCCCAAGATACTTAAACTCCTCCACTTGGGGCAGGAGCCTGTCCCCAACCCGGAGAGGACAATCCACCTTTTTTTTTTTTTTTTTTTTTTTTTTCTTTTTTGATCTTTACCGCTGTTTAGCGTGTCTTTTTTTTTTCTCCCCCTCTCCTGTCTGAGGGATGATTTGTATCTGCCACCTTACGCCTTAGGGGCCTGTGTGTTTTAGCTATAGGCCTCCTTCTGTTGTTGCATCCCTTTTTTTGGGGTCTTGTCTATGTATCATCCGCACTTTATGGAGAGTTGCATCTTGTTTTTGGGTCTTGTCTATTTATCATCCGCACTTTAATGGAGTATTGTGCTTTTTTTTTCTTCCCCACCGTACTCTGTAATTGCTTCGTTTGTTCCCTGTCATCGTCATGGTTTTTTTTTTTTCCTTTTCTGACTCACTCCCTCCTGGCCTGCGCCCCATCCGCCCACCCTGGGGGGGAGGGGCTTGGGCGTTCTGAGCCCGCCCTCGAGGGGGAGGTACTGTCATGACCTGAGTGCCAACCTCATCCACGCTTGGGTCATATATCATCTTTTTCAGGCTTTGACAGCAGTGTGTCCCTTCTGGCTCCCCAGGCTCTTATTGTGACAGCGCCCGGTGCAGCTTCCTGCTGTCAAAGCCAACAGCTGTGCTGCATTCGGGGTCATTAGTGTCCGGCGTTAAAAGCGGACGCAGAATGCACCCCGATGCAGCAGTCTCTGTTAATCTCCCGACAGAACTCCACATCGTCTGACGCATCAGGCGTTCCCCGGCCCAGACGCTGTTTACTCGTCATCTGCATTGTAAGTTTATCCTGTTGTGATCCTATCCTGCACTGTAGTGTGTTTTTGCCCATCGTGGCTCATTACTTTCCAGTGCTTCGTTACTTTGTGTTATCCTCTGTTCCCTTCCCCTTAATAATAAACATCTTTGCAAACTCACCGGTGACTTGTGGCGTCTTCTGGTGGCTCGCGAGGGCCACGTGAAAAGCTTTCCCTTAGAGCTTACTAGTCAGGACTTTATGAACTCTTTCAATAACAAAATTTCATCTATCAGAGATAAAGTCAGTCAGATTCTTCCCACCGTTAACTTAAATACAGTAACTACTACAACTCCTTCAATTGATGTCTGTTTGGATGAGTTTACTCCAGTTGACGTTTTAGAGTTAGATAAAATAATTTCCTCATCCAAGCCTTGAACTTGTCTTTTAGACCCTATTCCTACCAGGTTATTTAAAGAAGTCTTCCCATTTATTGGAAGCTCTATTCTTCAAATAATCAATTCATTAACATTAGGCCATGTATTGCAGGTAAAAGCCTAAACTGCTGTAATTAAACCCTTACTCCAAAAGCCAACGCTGGATCCTTCAAAAATCCTAGAAAGAGTTGTTGCTATGCAATTATTTGACCACTTGCAGGGAAATGGTTTATTTGAAGAGTTTCAATCTGGGTTTAGAATCCATCATAGTACTGAAACAGCCTTAGTGAAGGTCACTAATGACCTCATTGCATTTGATAATGGACTTGTTTCTGTACTTGTCCTTTTAGACCTTAGTGCAGCTTTTGATACTATTGATCACAATATTCTACTTGATAGATAGTATGATGATAGATAGACATAGATATCGATCTACTTGATAGACACTATGTTGGACTTAATGGAACTTTGTTGCAGTGGTTTAGATCTTATTTATCTGATAGGTTCCAGTTTGTTCATGTCAATAATGAGTTTTCTTTCAACTCAAAGCTCAGACATGGAGTTCCACAGGGATCTGTGCTAGGCCCTACTCTTTTTAGTTTATATAAGCTTTCGTTAGGCAACATTATTAGAAAGCACTTTATACATTTTCATTGTTATGCAGATGACACACAATTATACCTGTCAATGAAGCCAGATGATAGTAATCAGTTAGCCAAGTTGGAAGCCTGTCTTAAGGAAATCAAAGCTTGGATGACTTGTAATTTCCTGCTATTAAATTCAGATAAGACTGAAGTCATTCTTGTTGGTCCAAAAAACCTTAGAAATACCTTTCCAAATCAAACTCTTAGTTTGGATGCAGTTACTCTTTTTCTTAATAGTTCTGTGAGGAACCTTGGAGTTATTTTTGATCAAGATCTGTTTTTCAATTCCCATATTAAATTTGTTTCTAAGACTGCCTTCTATCATTTGCGTAATATTGCCAAGATTAGGAGCATCTTGTCTCAGAGCGATGCTGAGAAACTGATCCATGCTTTTGTTAGCTCTAGATTAGATTATTGTAACTCTTTATTATCAGGTTGTCCTAAAACATCTTTAAAAAGTCTTCAGCTGATCCAAAATGCTGCAGCAAGAGTTTTAACAGGTGCTAGAAAGAAAGATCATATCTCTCCGGTTCTGGCCTCCCTTCATTGGCTTCCCATAGCGTTTAGGATTAAGTTTAAAATCCTTCTTCTCACTTACAAAGATCTAAACAATTAGGGCCCTTTTTATTTAAAAGATCTGATACTACCCTATTATCCTAACAGAGCACTACACTCCCAAAATGCAGGATGACTTGTAATACCTACAATCTCCAAAAGTACAATGGGAGGCAGAGCCTTCAGTTATCAAGCTCCTCTCCTGTGGAACCAGCTGCCAATCTGGATTCGGGAGTCAGACTTGATCTGTGTTGTAAGAATCGGGTTAACCCTATGAGTGTGTATGTTGCCAAACTGCGACATACCCCCTCGTGGTTCAAGTAGGCTAATTTTGTCTTCTTTTAATTTTTTACCTTTTGTTCTTATTAAAGACAAAAATAGAAAGGAGATGTCTTTACCTTCTTAAAATGTTTCAACTGTGCACTGCAGCCTTTGTCAGAAGAGTCAGCTGATTGCTGCCAGGTGACACTTTATCAGCTGACTTTCGTAGGCGGGGCCAGCTCAGCAGACCTGTCAGATCCACCAAGCCGGCCCCGCTTTCCGCCGTCGGATAGTCTCTGGAGAATGTGATCCCAGGTGTGGGAAAGCATAAAGGCCCCCTCATCTCGGTTCATGGTGTCTTTTCCTCGCTTCCTGATTTCTATGGCCTCCTTGATCCAGTGTTTGCGTCTGTTGCTCTCTGATCCAATAATTTTTGCGTTCCAAATCAGGAAGCGGGGAAAAGACACCATGAACCGAGATGAGGGGGCCTTTATGCTTTCCCACATCTGGGATCACATTCTTCAGAGACCATCTGACGGCGGAAAGCGGGGCTGGCTCGGTGGATCTGACAGGTCTGCTGAGCCGGCCTTGCCTACGAAAGTCAGCTGATAAAATGTCACCTGGCAGCAATCAGCTGACTCTTCTGACGAAGGCTGCAGTGCACAGTCGAAACATGTTAAGAAGGTAAAGACATCTCCTTTCTATTTTTGTCTTTAATAAGAACAAAAGGTAAATAAATACCCCCTAGTGGTCAAGAGTGGTAAATATTTTTTGTCAATAAAATAGTTCAGATTTCCAAGGCTATAACTTGAAAGTGGTAAGAGATAATGGCTTACTGTCAATTAGAAAGATATAAAATATGATCCAAAGTTTCAGATAGGAATAAATTTACGCATCTAATTTGCATAATGTCACAGCACCTCTTTAAATTCCGTAACTCGGTCAAAACTGGACTTTGGATGTATTTACATAAAAAATGGTTCAGTCTTTTGACACCGTTTTTTGTAAAGAGGTACCTCATCATCTTATCTTCAAAGTATATGAACAAGAAATCAGTACATTTAAAACCCCCCCAGAAATTTCTCACTTCTCAGAGTGAGAAGGCAGGTACAGTGCCACGCTCTGCCACTAGGGGCACACAAATTCTCACACTCAAAGGGTTAAAACCTTACTTTTTGATATGGGTGTTTTTATTTATTAGGGGTCCAATGTGTGACATTGGTGGCAAAATTTAAAACTGATCAAATCTGCACATGAAATTGACTAATCACTATCCAATTGTGTCAGGTTTATGAAACTATTAACTATTTTCGTAACGGCATTCGCGTTCAGGAACTCTTGAGGATGAGCGCTCACTTCAACTACTTGTAAATGGAGACGTAAACGGGACACTCGGGCTTTTGTTTCACCGTGTGCCAATGCACTTTGCAATGGCACACGTTTTACACGAAACAACTTCAACACTTCCAGTATTTTTCACGCATCAAAACTCATCAACAGCTACATTTTCATGACATATTAAGATGTGATAACGTGTATACATACCTTCAAATTCTCCCTGTTTGTTGGATAAGACGTAAAATCACAAAAGGCGTAAATGCGGGACACGGAAGTTTGGACCTTCGATAACTTCAATATAAAGTGACCACGGTTAATCCTCTCCACATGGGTTGAGCACATCCGGGGTAGAGAAAATAAAAGTGCTTTCCCAGGGCGGTCACCTCGCCAGACGGGGCTGCGCGCGGCCGACCAAGACCAAAGACGTAAATTTTTTAAAGGACACCATATTCGATGTGTCATAAATGTTTGAGATTTTATTGAAATATTCTACATCTGAGCTTCACAAAGACTGATCTCCTTTTTACGTGTATGGTTTGGGATTTGAAAGGTGCAAAGTGAAAAGCATCAGCACTTCCTGTTTTCTGGTTACTTTACCAAATAACTCGCATGTTGCTGCGTAAATTTGGGGACACGGAAATTTACGTCGTACGAGTAAATTTGCAGGGGTCGCCGTACAAAAACCATAGATCCGATCACATTGGGGAATGTTTTATTTTGAATTTGCATTACAACTCTGTTATCTCTTGCATTTTGAGTAGAAAGAGTTACTCAGAGATCACGTTACAGTACTTTGAAATTGATGCGATTTTCATGTCACACAAAAACTGGGAAAAATGAGGGGACACGACCAATAGTTTCGATTCTAACGGCAAAATCAATGATTTTTTTTAAAAATTGCAATGCAAGTCTGAAACTCTTTTATGTCCCCTTGCATATTATAAAAACGAAACCGACATCTGCAAATTACAGAAAAAGAGAGAGCGCTTGAAAGTCGGATACCCCTGATATAGTGCACTGGACCCCCCCCCCCCCCAAAAAAAAACGCCCATATAGCCTACAATTAGGGAGGGATCATGTGTCTCTGAACCCTCCCTTAGTTATGCTGCTAATAGGTTTAGACAGCCGGGGGAACTCCAATAATGCACTGGGCTTCACTCCTTTCTTCACTCTCAATGAAATATTATTTTTTTTTTTGCTGGTCATTAACATCTGTTTGTTCTCTCCCATAGATTGAGTCCCCATCATGCTGTTTTCTCTCTACATGTTTGTTCTTTACATCTTGTCTATCCCCTCACCCCCCAGCCAGTCGCAGCAGATGATTGCCCCTCCCTGAGCCTGGTTCTGCTGGAGGTTTCTTCCTGCTAAAAGGGAGTTTTTCCTCTCCACCGTTGCCAAGCGCTTGCTCACAGGAGATCGCCTGATTGCTGGGGTCTTTCTGCAATTGTGGGGGTTTCCCCTAAGTTGAAAGTGCTATGACATGACTGTTATTGTGAAATGGCGCTATATAAATAAAGTTGAATTGAACTGAATCCAGTTCCCACATCCAGGGTAACTTGGGCCCTAGCACCGGAACCCTCCCGCAATGGCCCTGGGTGGGATTGGTCCTGTCCATCTCTCAGAATACTAGGCCAATCTTCGTCCCATACTGCATCGTCCACCACTCACGGAACCGGTCGGTCCCACAAACCATGGCCCGACTACTCCTCTCCGATACCGCTGGTGATTGTAAAGCCCAGTCCGTAAAACAGGTCGCAGTCCATCACGTTCGACCCCTTGACAGTCACCACAAACTGGATATTTGAGACCACAGCCGACTTGTACCTCGCCGTCAGCTCCAGCGATCCCACGATGGTTAGTCTGTTACCTCCATAGCCGCAATACAGCATCGACAGTCCTCTAACATGGTAATGTGGGAACAAACTCCTCACAGTAGGCCAGTTCAACATGGATGCCGCTGCGCCCGTGTCCACCAACAACGGCACTTCCACACCGTCCAGCATCACATCACAATAAATATGCCCATCTGTGCTCAGGGAGACGGTGTGAATAACTGTAGGAGTCGTGGCAGGGGAGTCCGTTCTGTGCCGCTGTTCCCCTCGCTTAAACTTTTTGCAGGCCCTGGCAAAATAATGTAGGAGTCCACACTTGCAAACACCTCGCCGGACACCTCTCTCGCCTTGTATCGGTGCTTGGTGGATCTTCAGCCCAAACATCTGGGCGACCCCGGGGTGGACCTAATCTTAATAGCGGTAGCGTAGTCTTCTTTATCTTCTGTACTGCCATCACTACCCGGGTCCACAGCCTGCACTGCTGATTGTGAGTCAGACTGCCTCAACGTTGTTCTCTCACCAAGGTTCTTTGATAGTTTATCTGCTGCTTCGTACTGTTGAGCTATCTCCACAGCTGCAGACAACGTCAGTTCACCAGAGTGCATGAGGAGCCTGGATCGTGCCGCAGAACATAGCGTGTCCTCCGCCAACTGATTGCGGACCATTTCTTCCTCCAAAGCCCCGAATTGGCACTCTCCAGCCAGCTGGTGCAGGTCCGCAACATACCGTTGCACCGACTCTCCTGGCCGCTGGCGTCGCTGTCGGAACTGGATCCGCCGGATGATAACGTTCTCGGGAGCGCGAAAGTAGCGCGCCATTAGCTCAACCACGTCCTCAAAACTGTCACTCTCCCAATGTGCTGAGAATGTGTTGCTCTTCCATGCCGAGATTATTCACCAGTATTGCTTGTGCACGTACACTGCCGTTCAGAAGTTTGGGGTCACCCAGACAATTATTTTGTGTTTTCCATGAAAAGTCACACTTATTTACCACCATGAGTTGTAAAATGAATAGAAAATATAGTCAAGACATTGACAAGGTTAGAAATAATGATTTGTATTTGAAATAATAATTTTTTCCTTCAAACTTTGCTTTCGTCAAAGAATCCTCCATTTGCAGCAATTACAGCATTGCAGACCTAACATGATTGCACAAGGGTTTTCTAATCATCCATTAGCCTTCTGACACAATGAGCAAACACACTGTACCATTAGAACACTGGAGTGATAGTCGCTGGAAATGGGCCTCTATACACCTATGTAGATATTGCACCAAAAACCAGACATTTGCAGCTAGAATAGTCATTTACCACATTAGCAATGTATAGAGTGTATTTCTGATTAGTTTAAAGTTATCTTCATTGAAAAAAAGTGCTTTTCTTTCAAAAATAAGGAAATTTCTAAGTGACCCCAAACTTTTGAACGGTAGTGTAGTTTCTCCAATTCACCGAGGTTCAATGCCACCAAATAATTTTGGAACGCTGCAAACCATCTCGCCCAGGGAACTGGCGGCTTGTCTGGGAGCTCCAAAAATAGCCAAATACTAGAAACTCCATTTCCCATAGCTTTATCCTCCTTGCCAAATGTTATGTCCATAACCAACACTTCAGTAATGATGCTGAAGATGCAGTCGAACAGAACTTTATTGAACAGACTCACAGAACTCTTAAGACGCTCCCGTCAAGGCAGAGGTGCTGGTCGAAAAGAGACTGTGCGTCTTATGGGTAGGCCTTTTGTACTCTGGATGGCGGCGGAACCGGAAAGGTGTAGCCGTCACCCATAACATACAATAATAATAATCATCATAATTAATACATTACAAGCAGGTTGGTAAAACCTCAGGGCTACCTGTTGCTGTCATTGTCTAAAAAGAATAAGGTCATATTTAAATATCAGACATTTTTCATTGGGTTTTCTGAGTTAAACGGATTAAATTTAGCCTGCAAGGCTTCTAGCATTGTGCTAATATTCTACTACTAATAGTAAGCTAATATCACCGTCACTAACAGAGGTGCTGTTGTATGGGACTCAAGTGTGGGTGTACTTCGTAGACTGTCGAGCACATTGCAGTCTTTCATTGTATCCCATACTGCCACATCAAGAGATGTTTCAACTTGTGTTTACTATACGCCATGCCACTTGTGTTTACACACGGTTCTGCTATTATCCTGCGGTAGCGACAGCATCATGGCGTTGCTTAGTAACAGCAGCGTGTGATGTCATGACACATGCAGTTTTTAGAAAAAACAGAAGTGTTTAAACCTGCAGCATCGAAAAGAGGAATTGATAACATCAGTGACATACAATTTCAGGGGCTCTAAAAATTTGGAACCAGTTCCTGTTGGGAACCGGTTCTTAATTCCCATCCCTACCTGGAAGTGCATATTATCTTATAGTTTTGGAGCCAGCAAACATCCCCAATCTTTATTCAGTGTTCTTTAATCTTTTTTTATAGAAGCCCTTTTTAATCTGTGGTAATCCATCAGTATCTGTGTGGTCTCAGGTTTTAGCTGGGGCTAGAGGGCTTAACGATTTATATTCACTGTGATCCAGCATGTTGTTTAACAGTAAATCACCCTAAATGGATTTATCCTGATCCAGCTGGCAGATGTCTGGCATGATGATCGGGCCAATATTAGCACAGTGGCCTTGATCAGGTCATGGTGTCAGAACCTCACAGCGGACTGGACTTTTTATTGGATTTCACTATTTTGGACTATCAAATGGCTTTATTTAATCTTCTAGTGCAGTGGTTCCCAACCTTTTTCCTAGGAGCCCCCCCCCCACCAACGCCTGTGTCACAGAAGTGCCGGGGCACCCAAGCCCACATGATCACACCAGAGGAATTAAGTCATTTTAGAACATTTATTTAGGGAAAAAAATAACATCAGTTTTGTGCTTAATCTATTCCATTTGTTTTGAAATGTAGATTTGTTTTCATCTTTGCCAGAGGTATGAAACAGAAATGTTAACAAGAGCATGTCCCTTGTGAAAGCAAACATTTCTAACAACCAAAATAGTGGGTATACACACACATAACCGCATAAATCAGTAAAGGCCTAAAAGTCAGTCAGTGTAGGCCTAATGGCAGTAGGCCTAAAAACACCCGTTATACACAAAGAACAAATATCCTTGATTGCTCTTTCTCACAGCAATCAACATTGCAAAAAATAATTTAGTCATTCTTTGCTTTTTACTCTCTTCAGTCTGTTAATTCCAAAAAGAATATTAATGTGTACCTTGAGCTTGCATGTCTCTGATCAGGGATGCAATGTTTGGCGTGATAGTGGTGATAGCCAGTCTAAAGTCCTGGTGGGCATCCAGCCTGTTCTTTACTTTTGTTTTTATAGCTAGAAGGGGACTGAAAGCTGCCTCAGACAGGTATGTAGTACCAAAAGGAGGAATGACCCTCTGATTGCGTGTTTGGCCAGTGTAGGAGCCACGGTGTGTCCTTTGATCATCCAAAACTTTTTGTGTCCATTTTCCTGGAAATATTTTTTTGACACTGAATCAGATTGAAGGTCACACAGCTCATCTTCACACCCCAAGTATTCAATTTCCTTGTGACTGGAAATGTAGGGATCCATCACCCATGCTGCCTTGGATAAATATTCATTGATGTTGGCAAAGCGACTCCTCATCTTGTCACACAGCAGGTTCATGTGGCACGTGAAGTCTGTGCGTAAAGACACACGCGCGGTGCCACCGGACTGCTTCTGCAGAAGTGGAAACTGCTGCATCTCCCCTTTTGACATTTTAGCGACCCTGTACTCCAGTTTTTGCACAAAAGCGTCCAGTGCGTCTTTGCATTGTAGGACGTTTGATTCAGGTCCCTGCATCCACTTGTTTGGGGCACAGTCTTGACTTTATCAACTGCTTGTGCTCCACACATTTTCTCCACAATTTTTAGGCATGCAGGCTAGATCAGCTGCTCACCGATATTGTGTGGCTTTTTTGGCTTCGTAATGAGCAGCGCACAGTCGAACAATGCTTCAGTGGCTCTGAATAAATCACTATCTGCCTGTTCAAAGGAGTTTCTGATATCCCCGTGTCTCCTTGAAAGCGCCAGGTGCCGTTTCCGCTCAAAAAAATCCCAACTTGCACCAATGGTCTCTCGGTGTTGAGTCTCCTGATGCCGTCACAGTTTGCTGGGCTTCATGCTGTCATTAGCTAGCTTTTCACCACAAATAACACTCTCTGGCCAAAAAGAGTCTTGTGCTTCTATAAATCCATAGTTCAGGTAACTGTCAATATATTGTCTTATTTTCTTTTTTCACTCCACGGGGTACTCCGCACATTTACGTTTCTCAGCCATCCTCTTTTTTTATTTGATGTCATTCAGCAGCAATGAATAAATTCCTCATGTTTAGCGCTAGCTACAGTGTGAGACTAAACAGGTCAGAGGTCATACACATAATATAAATAAAATTAAAAACTTTTTCCAGCAAATTTTATTAGTTAAACATATTCGCTTCACAACATGTCCACCTAGAAATGCGTGGATAAAAAATCCATATAAAATATATGCATTTTTTTTACCCACGCATTTCATGACCTCAAAACAGACTGAGCTCCGCACCACCCCAGGGGGGTGCGCGGACCCCAGGTTGGGAAACACTGCTCTAGTGTAGAACAGTGGTCAGTCATTTTGTAGACTATATATGCCTTTTTTTTTTCCACAATATTTTTATTGAACCTTTTTTAACAAACATGACACCAACAATCAAACCCTAATGCTAAAGTAAATTAAAAATAAATGTTCTAAAAACACCAACAACCATTAACAAAACAAGTCAAACAATGCTCCTCTGTTTAGTCTAGGTAATCCATTGCATAAGTATACATATTATACATTCACCAATTTGGAATTTACAAGGTCCACACATATCATTCACCTTCTTCTTCAGAAGTTATGTTTAGTTTCTTTACATAATCAATGAAAGGTCTCCATATATTCTCAAACACATTTTCCTTTGATTTCAATATGTATGTTATTCTTTCTAGTGGAAGGTTTAACATCTGTCTTAACCACTGAGTCACATCTGGTCTATGAGTCTTTTTCCACAGTAGTGCAATACATTTTTTGGCGTTAAGCAAACTGAGGTCTATGAATGTTCTTTCACTCTTATTAAAGTTATGCCTTTCTGGATACAGACCCAACAAAAACAATTTAGGATTCAATATGAGTTGTTTTGAAATTATTTTTTCAATTGTTACCCTCACCTCTTCTCAAAACATTCTAATTTTTCTACATTCCCATAAACAATGAAATAGAGTTCCTTTACTTTCCATACATTTTGCGCATATATCTGGTATGTTTTTGTTATATCTATTTAACTCCACCGGTGTAACATACATCCACATTAACCATTTAAAATGTATCAATTTAAGACGTACATTTATTGATTTGGTTTGAGCTTCTGTGCAAGCCATTTCCCATTGTTTCTCTGAAATTTCAATTTGCAGGTCTTCTTTCCAATAATTCATTCTTTTCTGTGAGTTTTCACTTGAGGATAATATCGGTGAGTTATAGAACTCTGAAATAATACCCTTTCTCTTACTATTTTTCGTCAAAATTTTTTCCAAGTGTGAATAGGTAGGTCGGGTGAGAGCATTATTTTGATTTGATCGAATAAAATTCCTAAGCTGAAGATATTTAAAAAAATGTGTTCTATTAAGATTAAATTTGGCCCTCAGTTCTTCAAAAGACATTATGTTGTCTGAACGTGCCAAATATAAGTCTTGAATCTTTTGAATCCCTTTTAAATTCCATAATTTAAATACAGCATCCACTCTCCCTGGTGTAAAATATTGATTACCCCATATTGGGCTACATTGTGACAATAAGTGCGGTTCTTTTAAATATTTTTTGATTTCATACCATATTTTGATCATATGCTTTACAATAGGATTTTTAACTTGTTTCTGTAATTTTTTAGCCGAGTCTGAGTATATGAATAAGGGAAGAGGTAAAGGTAAATTGTATGATTCCATTTCAGTCCAGTGAGGGAGATCATTTGATGAAAAATAATATGTCATAGACCTCAGTTGTGCTGACCAGTAATACAACATAAAGTTTGGACATTTCAGACCTCCACTATATATGCCTTTTAATCATTATTTTCCCCTAACACTGGAGTTGCATCATGGGATTGTTCGGGATTTTAACTTTTACCTATAAATGTCCCTTTGATGTGGTGAATAAATACAAAAGCTGTAGTCCGAAGATGCATATTTAGTGATTTATTTTTGTCTTGTACAAGAGGGAAAAGACACGTAGTACTGCAGCATACAGTACTACGGGAAGATCTCAGAGCTGAGTGTAGAGCTTAAAACTAAAATGGATAAACATGGAATGCTGAGCCAGTGCAGCCTAGATGTCTGTAAGTCTGACCTTGGGGCCAGACTTCAAAAAACATGATGTACTGTGTTTGGGAATACAGTTTCAGGAATAAAGTGTAATATGCAATAAAGGAATCTTTGGCAGGATTTCTAAATCTATTTTAGTATGGTAGAATGGTTCGGCATCTCATTTGTGGTTTCCTTGGGTAATATCTCACAGAACAATGAATGCTGAGGAACGTTCACAAATGTTGCAATTATTGGGGTTTTGTCAAGGTTCATAAAAGGTTGTACAACAGTTTGCCGATAACTTGTGACAAGAAAAATTCCCAGTGAATTAGGTCCCCTAATACCCCTACATGCTGACATCTAACCAGCATCTAGCCAATGTCCAAGTGACGTCTAAGATGGATTCTCGATGTAAACCTGGTGCGTCAGCCCGATGTTGGTGTGATATGTGTGCTGTGGGTGTATGAACATGCAGGGCCCCTTGGTTTCACTAGTGGTTTCCAAAATGGCCACATGAGTGTAGAGCTTCACAAACGCATGTTTCAGTGTGGTTTATATTTACCTTTTTTCCATCAGTTTTGTTTGTTGGCACAACAAAAGGCAAATTGGTCTGTAAGCATTAATGTGGTCTACAATTTGTGTCTCCGTATTGATTACATTAATGTGAAATTTTCTTATATGAACAGTTTTTTTTAATATGTGTGTGTACACAGTTAGAGCCTGATTTTTATTTATTTATTTTAACCTCCAATTACATATATGGGCAGCACGGTGGTGCAGTGGTTAGCACTGTTGCCTAACAGCTAGAACGTTCCAGGTTCGAATCCCCAGGCTGGCAGGGGAAGGAACCTTTCTGTGTGGAGTTTGCATGTTCTCCCTGTGCTGCGTGGGTTTACTCCGGGGGCTCCGGTTTCCTCCCACAATCCAAAGACATACATGTTAGGTTAATTGGTTGTTCTAAATTGTCCCTAGATATCTGTGTCCTATAGGCCCTTAGAATAGAGGGTTAGTACTAGTGAAGCGCTTTGAGTGGTCTTTGAGACTAGAAAAGCGCTATATAAGTACAGGTCCTTATCCCTTATATAAAAAATAATGAAAAAAAAAGCTGTTTGAAACTCTAAATGGATAATGATTTTGGATTTTTTTTCTCCACAGAGATTATGAATGATGTGATCAAGAAGGTGAAGAAGAAGTCAGAATGGAAGGTAAGAAGTTCAGAGAAAAGCCAAAAATCACCATCTCTGACACAATATGCCATGATGGAGACAGACTGATCAGTGTGAGAAATTCAGAAACAGTATATTTTTATTTAACCTTTTATTTATACAGGGACGATCCATTGAGAGGCAACCTCTCTTTTTCAAGGATGGCCTGTTCACCCTCACAGTTACACATTTGCACCTGGAAGCTGCCTAGTTTTTCAGGGGGCGTGGCTTAAGTGAAACTTTAAGGCAAAAAAACAGACACATCAGACATTTGAGTGATTTTGTGCTTGGTATGTGTGGTGTATTAAATATAGTTAATATTATATTATTGTGTGTTATGGGTGGTGGCTTCACCTTTCCGGTTCCGCCGCCACCCATGGTATAAAAGGCTGATGCGGAAGGCTACTGTGAGTTATATAATAAAGTCACGTTCTACTGCACCTCCGGCCTCATTATTGGAGTGTTGGTTATGGACATAACAGTATGTCTTGTAAGTCATAAATATCTTGCAGATATTAACAAGAAAAAAAATGTTTTTTGCTGGAGTGTCTCTTTAAAAAACATTCAGGAGAAAAAAACTCAAATTGGCAACAGCAAAGTTACAAATCTACAAGGAATATGTTGAAAATTTGAAAAACTTGCAAATTTTTGAAAAAGCTGAAAATGTGTAAGAAAAACAGCTGACAAGAAAAATGTTATGTGAGGAAAAAATTAAAGTTCCAAACATACAAGAAAAAAAAAAAGCATGGATTACAAAAGCAAAAAATTAATTTGAGGTTTCAAATGTAATGGAAAAATGTTGAAAATTTCATTTCAAAAAAGTTTCATATACAAGGAAATCGGAGTTATTTTGAGAGAATAACCACAGATTTCAAAGAAAACCTCACAAATTGAGATGTTATGAATTAACTTTTTCAGCAGATACTTTTTTATTCTTGAGCATCTTTTTGGTAACTACTCTTGTACTTGAGTAATAATATAAAGTAGCGCTATTTTTACTTCAGTACAGTTTCTGCCTGCTCTACCCACCTCTGGTGAAATGATATGTTGTAGGAAACGGGGAACAGTGTATATAATAGTTCACACCCTGCTCAGTTTTAATACTGAATTAGTCCAGAGTTAAGATTTAGGGCTATGTATGGGCATTTTATTGCAAATAATGAATAAGGATTGTACGCGTCGATGTACAGCTGCAAAAAATGTCAAGATTGTGATGTTCTGTTTTTCCAAAGTAATTCAAAAAGGAAACCTTTCATACTTTCTATATTCATTACACAGTGGGAAAAACCAAGTTGTTTTACTCTTGACAGTTATGGATTAGTGCTCTAATTGAAAATATAATATTGTGATTTTTTTGAGATGTATCTTTGGAACCACGCTGGAGGAAAAAAATGCTGTTTAGTCAGATGAGCTAGATTAGATGACTAAGACAAAGAAAAGCTTTAACTCCTGGATGTGAAGGAGGTACCTGAGTGTAAACCTGAGCCATCAGTGAACGCAGTCAGAACACACGGTTCCTGTATGTGTATCCTGCATGCAACTTCTGGCAAAAATTATGGAATCGCCACTCTTGGAGGACATTCATTCAGTATTTTTTATTCAAAATGCCAACCATCTGGCTTTAAGAAACATTTAAAAAATAATGAAAGAAAGTTGTAGTCAAGTGCAATTTTCTATTTGATCAAGCAGAAGAAAAAAGTATGGAATCACTCAATTCTGAGGAAAATATTATGGAATCGTCCTGTAATTTGCAGTCCTGAAACAAATACCTGCATCAATTTAAACCTACTAAAGTGTCTGCAGTTACAAAGGAGTGTTTGCACACTTTGTTGAGCTGTAGCACCAGACTGATAAACATGAAGCCTGGCTCCAACATGAGAAATGTCTGTTGAAACAAAGGAGAGGATTATGTAACTTCTTCAAGAATGTAAATCATCACGGATCATTAACACCGAAACATAAAAAAAAACAGGGTTACGGTGGGCTAAAGAAAAGCAATCATGGACTGTGGACGATTGGATGAAAGTGATATTCAGTGATGAATGACAAATCTGCATTGGGCAAGGGGGTGATGCTGGAACTTTTGTTTGGTGCCGTTCCAGTGAAATCTGTGAAGATGACTGCCTGAAAAAAACATGCAAATTTCCACAGTCATTGATGATATAGGGCTGCATGTCAGGTAAAGGTGTGGGGGGGAGTTTCTATGATTCTAATGATGGGGTTTTTTTTGGGGGGGGGGGGTAATTGTGATTTTATTAAATTATAGGGTTTTCTTTTGTGCTTTGTGTATTGTTTTGTTAAGGTTTGTATTGATTTTAACTGTGAATTTTTAACTGTGGTCCGGTGGGCGGTCGGTGGCACAGTGGTTAGCACTGTGGCAGCACAGCAACTCACCCTTGGCCATGGGATCCTGGGTTCGATCCCAGCCCCTGACCAACAGTGATCTGTGTGGAGTTTGCATGTTCTCCCCATGTCTGTGTGGGTTTACTCCGGGATTTCTCCGGTTTCCTCCCACAGGCCAAAAAAACATGCAGGTTAGGTTAATTGGAGACGCTAAAGTGGCCGTAGGTGTGAGAGTGTGTGTGTGTGTGTGTGTGAATGGTGACGGGATAGCGCCATACCGTGGCTGCTTCATCCATCCAGGTGGATGCCTTGAATTTCCCCTCTGGGGATCAATAAAGTACAAAAAATTAAAAAAAAAAAATCAAAAAGATTAGCCATTGCTAACACGAAAGCTAATGGATACCCATCAATAATAAAAAAACATGAAACATCTTAAATAAATGCACAAGTTTATATTGAAATTTTGGACACTTTTCTTATTCCGTCACTTGTAAGAATATTGGATGATGATGACATCATTTCCTGGGATGATAATGCGTCTTGCCACAGGGCAAAAGTGTGACAACTTTACTTGAAGGAAGACATGTAATGTCAATGGCATGGCCTGCAAATAGTCTGCACCTCAATCCTATTGAAAATCAATGGTGGAAATTGAAGAAAATGGTCCATGACAAGGCTCCAACTTGCAAAGCTCATCTGGCAACAGCAATAAGAGAAAGTTGGAGCTGGATTGATGAAGAGCTCTGTTGGTTTATAGTTAAGTCCATGCCTCAGAGAATTCAAGCTGCGATAAAAACCAGAGGTGGGACAACAAAGTACTAGTGCTGTCGAGTTTTTTCATGATTCCTTAACATTTCCCTCAGAATTGAGTGATTCCATATTTTTTCCTCTGCTTGATCTAATAAAAAATTCCAGTTGACTACTAAAACTTCATTTCATTCATGTTTCTTAAAGCCAGAAGGTTGGCATTTTGAATAAAAATTGTTTTATGACATGTCTGTGATTAGTTTTTTTTTTTTTTTTAAATTAAACAACTGAATGAATATCCTCCAATAGTGGTGATTTCCATAATTTTGTCAGCGCTTGTGCATTGTAGGACAGAGGTAGACTCGGACAGTTTGAATGGCAGAGGTGAGAAATATAAAGGGGATCCACCTATTGCATAATATTGGGCTGCAGCAGAGCGTAAAAATCTGTTCTGCTTCATGCTTAATGTTAAAAGGATATTAAGACTGCCACTATGCTAGTTTAAAAGATAAAAAGGTATAAATTCTATGATTAAACACACAATGAACTATAAACAAATGTTAATTTCACTGACACATGCAGGATTTCACTAAGGCATGCAGGGATATGCTTTAAAATGTAGAGAAGGTTCCAGAGGAACATCTAACTGAGCACTTCATCAGGTTTTCTCACCAGTAGGACTGCTCTGAGCAGCTCTGGATCCCCTTTTATCTACTGGAAAAGGGCACCGTTGGGACAGTCATGAAGGAGCAGCATGGGAGTCACTTTAAAATGGCACCATTTTCCATTACCAGGGCCAAAACAAGGGATCTTATTTGGTTCAGCATCAGATTTTCTCCTTTAGACCAGCATTTATTGAAACATTATCAAATTTTCCTACTCCAAAGGGCACACCAATGTAATTTAATCCACAAAGGGTGATCATAAAAGGCCCACAATCATTTTTTTTCCAATATAAGGCAGCCAATGGGGAACTTGTACTTGTTTTAGCCATTGTAGATTTAATTTTCTGACTCCTCCTGCTTAAATCCCCCAAATCAGAAGGATCGTGAGGCTCTGCTTTCACAGTCTGTTTTTTTAAAGGGGTCACTGACTGCATTTTTTCCACATTTTAACAGCTCACTCATGCCTTATTGAAGTGTCTGTGACATATTGTTCACATTTTCTTTTAATTATTGAAGAAAATTTCTTTTATTTTTCTTGGCTTTCTTGAAACGCTCTGATTTAAAGCCTGTCACTTTAAGAAACATCCTTCAGCAGTTCAACTCCGCCCTCCCGCTTATGTCAGTTAGCCATTATAACTGAGTACCTTCTAGCCTCCTTGTAGCTTGGATGAACAGCGCTGGTTCTCCAATCCGCAGTCGTTTGTGCATCTTGCATCATTCCGGCCCACCCCTCAACAACTCTGCCGAGATGCCACAACAAATCGGCAGCGCCCACAACCCGGGGCGCGGTGCAGGCAGTTACCATGACCCAGGGATGCTGTCTCGAGCTGCTGGCTCTCGGCTCCCCGTGACTGGCATGCTGGCGCCTGCGACTCGCTGCAAAACCACTGGGAGATGGGCCGGAGCGATGCGAGGCACATTATGGACTGCAGACCAGTGAACCAGGTGGTTACAGGGATGGTTATCAGGGTGACTAAGATCTGAAGAAAATAACAATATAAGCCGTGCTCGTTTTGAGCTTCCTGTTACCAGTTTAGCTTGGGGGCTAATAGCTCAGGGGCTAATAGGCTATCTTTAGCACCACTTCGCTATAGGTACAGTGCATCCGGAAAGTGTTCACAGCACTTCATTTTTCCACATTTGTGACCTGTGCTGGTAAGCACGAGCTACAGGCACGAGAAGTCATACAGTAAATCATGGCTGTTTCTTTGTTTGCTAGTGGCAAATCCCGGGAAACCCCCCGTGAGTACCTGGTACCATTGTAAAGCTTAGAAATAGTTTTTGCACACTTCCTACAAATTAAATATCATTTTGAAGGTCTTTCAATACAGAATATGGAAAAAACGTTACCTCAGTTTTGATAATTCCCTCAAAGTGACTCATTTTGCCAGCACGGGTCACATTTTGTTATGTTACAGCCTTATTCCAAAAGGGACTAAATTCATTTTTTTCCTCAAAATTCTACACACAAAACCCCATAATGACGATGTGGAAAAAAACTTTTTTGAGATTTTTGCAAATTTATTAAAAATAAAAAACTAACAAATCACAGGTACATAAGTATTCACAGCCTTTGCCATGAAGCTCAAAATTGAGCTCAGGTGCATCCTGTTTCCACTGATCATCCTTGAGATGTTTCTACAGCTTAACTGGAGTCCACCTGTGGTAAATTCAGTTGATTGGACATGATTTGGAAAGGCACACACCTGTCTATATAAGGTCCCACAGTTGACAGTGCATGTCAGAGCACAAACAAAGCATGAAGTCAAAGGAATTGCCTGTAGATCTCCGAGACAGGATTGTCTCAAGGCACAAATCTGGGGAAGGGTACAGAAAAATTTCTGCTGTTTTGAAGGTCCCAATGAGCACAGTGCCCTCCATCATCTGTAAATGGAAGAAGTTCGGAATCACCAGGACTTTTCCTGCCTTCTAAACTGAGCAATCGGGAGAGAAGAGCCTTATTCAGGGAGGTGACCAAGAACCCGGTGGTCACTCTGTCAGAGCTCCAGCATTCCTCTGTGGAGAGAGGAGAACCTTCCAGAAGGACAACCATCTCTGCAGCAATCCACCAATCAGGCTTGTGTCGTAGGGTTGCCAGACAGAAGCCACTCCTTAGTAAAAGGCACATGGCTGCCACCTGGAGTTTGCCAAAAGACACCTGAAGGACTCTGAGACCATGAGAAACAAAATTCTCTGGTTTGATGAGACAAAGATTGAACTCTTTGGCGTGATTGCCAGGCATCATGTTTGGAGGAAACCAGGCACTGCTCATCACCAGGCCAATACCATCCCTACAGTGAAGCATGGTGGTGGCAGCATCATGCTGTGGTGATGGTTTTCAGCGGCAGGAACTGGGAACCTAGTCAGGATAGAGGGAAAGATGAATACAGTAATGTACAGAGACATCCTGGATGAAAACCTGCTCCAGAGCGCTCTTGACCTCAGACTGGGGCGACGGTTCATCTTTCAGCAGGACAACAAGCCTAAGCACACAGCCAAGATATCAAAGGAGTGGCTTCAGGACAGATCTGAATGTCCTTGAGTGGCCCAGCCAGAGCCCAGACTTGAATCCAATTGAACATCTCTGGAGAGATCTGAAAATGACCGATGCTTCCCATCCAACCTGATGGAGTGTGAGAGGTGCTGCAAAGAGGAATGGGTGAAACTGCCCAAAGATAGGTGTGCCAAGCTTGTGGCATCATATTCAAAAAGACTTGAGGCTGTAATTGCTGCCAAAGGTGCATCAACAAAGTATTGAGCAAAGGCTGTGAATACTTAATGTGCATGGCATTTCTTAATGTTGTATTTTTAATAAATTTGCAAAAATCTCAATTTTTTTTCATGTTATTATGGGGCATTGTATGCAGAATTTTGAGGAAAAAATAAATTTAATCTATTTTGGAATAAGGCTGTAACATAACAAAATGTGGAAAAGGTGAAGTGCTGTGAATACTTTCCGCATGCACTGTACATGAGAGACAGCAAGGTGGGCCAATAATAGAATAGTGGGCTGGTCTCAAGGATGGCGGTGGGTTGGCTTTTTCCATTCATGTTGTTAGAAAGTTCCACAGAAAAGTCAAGAACGTTTCTGGCACTTCTGGAAGAGAAAAAGGCTGTTTGTTTTTGTTTGTTTTTTTTAAATATGACCCCTTTAACCAGAGTTGAAGAAATAAGTGGGTGTATAGTTACGTTCTTCTTGTGCTGCTAGGCACTGATTGTGGATCAGCTGAGCATGAGGATGCTGTCCTCCTGCTGCAAGATGACAGACATCATGACAGAGGGCATCACCAGTAAGAGGCCATCACATCTACATTTACTCTGCATTGTGTTATGCTTCACCTATTTCTGTCTACGTAATGTGTACATGTGCACGTGCGTTTCTGTCTCTGTAGTTGTGGAGGACATCAACAAACGACGAGAGCCTCTGCCCAGCCTGGAGGCCATTTACCTGATCACACCTACAGAGAAGGTGAGCATCTTCCCTGTGTGTAGTCTTTGTTGACATGTGAAGACACACAGCTGTGGACTCAGTCCAAGTGGATCACACTCGCATATGTACAATTATTAGTTTATACAGTGTCTGTCAATGTTCTCAGTTTCAATCCAGGAGCTTCTGTGCAACATTTCTCTTGTATAATTTCTCTGTTGTTGCTGTTTTTATTGCTGTTTTTTAAAGGACCGTGCAAATTGATGAACTTTGATATCAGTCATTGTAAACTTGCCAGATTATAGCCAGTGGCTAATTTCCATCTGTTGTCTGTGGGTTGCAATTTTTCCTTCCCCCATTCTATTATGCTGAGCACCAAGCTAGAGGGTGGGAAGTACCATTTTTATATGGTCTTTGGTATGTCCCGGCTGGGGCTTGAACCCATGACCTCTTGACTGAGGGGTGGGCGCTCTACCACTAGTCCACCACGCCTCTGCTGTTTGAGACTTGAGCTGTGAGCATACGACATTCAGAGCTTCACTGACCCCAATCTTAGCCCTCCCCAACGGCACACACATCACAACAATATCAGCAAATTTATGTTGGCAAAACATCTTATAGAGGTCTTTGCGCACTGGCAAGATGTTGGCGAGATGCTGGCTAGACATCAGCCGACGGGGCGGCTGTGGCCTCGCTCCCAGCAGTGAATCACAGGGTATGACTTTAGCCACCAGCAACAAAAAGCGCTGTGGGACTGGGGTTGTGGTTGCCATGGTTGTGGTCTTTTCAGTGTTTCTACAAGGAACAAGAAAGTTGCATAGTGTTGCTTTAAAAACTAATGTGTAGCAGACCTCAGGTTTTAAATGCTGTTGCTAAGCAATACAAGACCTTGAAGTCTACACCTACTTGGAACCCAATAATTGCCGTTTGCAGCTATATTTAATTTATGAACTAATTGTATAACACTTAACCTGACAATGGAAAAAAAAAGACTGATAAAATAATAGCTCACCTCAGAGAAAGCTCTGTTTGTTCTTCACAGCAACAACTATAATAACTAATGTGCAATTCCTATTTGTTTTGACTTCCTCTTTCTGAGCTAAACTCACTTTTGTACAAATGCAGTGCAAACAAACAGAAAACTAACACAACTTTTTGTCTTGCAGAGGTAAGTTTAATCAGAGCGGTAAGCTATTCCAGTTTCCCACATAAAGACGGTGCTTGGGTGGGCTATCCGGGTCTAGTAGTATATCTTTGGCTTATTTTTGTTTTGCTCTTACTTTGAAAGTTTACTCAGACTGGATGTGAGCTGCATGTTCTAATTTTAAAACATCCACTTGCAGCACCCATTTTTTTTTCAGTCTCTGCATAGTCAGACAGTGTAGCTACTTATTGTGATATCTACAGTATTGCCCTTCCTATATCTGGGATGGTAAATATCAAGATGTATCCTCAGAATTCGATATATTGCCCAGCCCTGGTGTGACGTGCGTGTGCTGTTGGGGCTTTTTGTCCAAAGCCAGCCAGAGAAAGGTGTTCTGTCAGTGGGAGAGAAAAGGAAAAAAAAATCTGAAAGCTTGCCCCCAGATACGCTCTGTGATTTAGCTTTTACAATATAGTGAGGGTGGGCAGTTTCAAAGGGAGGGAACCACTTCACTTGTATGCAGACAGAGGCAGACTGGCTGAAATAACACAAACTGTAAAGCCTCTGCTTTGGGCATAGTTTACATTTTTACATATGATACAAACATTTTGCTGCTTTTTTAATGAACTGAAACATTTCATAGCATTTTAAAACTGTCTCTAACATTATCCTTTACCTTAAACTATCTCAACCTTACTTAGAAAAACAATTTCCTTGGAAAACAAACAGGTAAAATAAAAATTATGTGTTGCACAAACTAATGCTTATTTACCACAGAATTTCTCTTCTGCTTTACCTAGTTTTCTCCCAATGGAAGCAGTTTGCATGCTGTTTCTCTATAGGGTCAACTACTGTAAGTGTATTTTACAGTGTGACTATGACAAACTGTCTCCCTGAACTTCCTTGATTTTTTTTTTTTCCTCAGTCTGTCCACACCCTCATTGCGGATTTCAAGGACCCTCATTCATCCAAATACAAGGCAGCCCATGTTTTCTTCACCGACTGTGAGTATACCCACAGATTCATTTGTCTTTGTATTCAGACTTTTATCTGAAGGATGCAATGCAGTGGGGGAAAAAAAAAACAAAAAACACAGTTCTACATTGTCTAAAATGGTATCTCATGCCCTTTTTCCCCCACAAAAGAACTTTTCTTGTTGGTGAAAATCTTTTCCTCCTTTTCAAACACCAGGATCTATGAATATTCTAAGCCGGGTCACCCATAGCCCATAGGCCCATGGCCAGTGTTTAGTCCTGATTGGTTCATCTGTTATAGTGACATCACAAAAACGCTCTCTCAACTTGCCTTTTTCCAAGGGGAGGAGCTTAACTGAACTTTAACAGCAGAACACAGATATGACGCATAAGAGTGATTGAGTCTTTTAAGTCATAAAAACGTGTTTCAGACATGTTAACAAGAAAAAAAAAAACAAAAAACCTGATTTTGACCAGAGTGTCACTTTAAAGAGTTAATGCTGCAGTCAAGACTGATGGAGATGATATTTACAGCTTCTATTTTTTTGCTTTAAACACATCTGATCTTTTTTGGTAGATGGGCTGTGAGTTTTACAATATACAGTTAGGTCCATATATATTTGAACTGACATGTTTTGTTATTTTAACTGTTTACCAAAACATATTAAAGGTACAATTATATAATTAATTTGGGCTTAAAGCGCAGACTCAAAGCTTTAATGTATTTACATTATTTATTTATTCACATCCAAATTGGAGTTGCAGGTTAAGAAATGGAACAATTTTTATACAGAACTCCTCATTTCAGGGGACCAAAATTAAACTGGACAGTTGACTCAAAAGCTATTTCATGGACTGTACGGGCTATTCCCTCATTAATCCATCATTAGTCAAGCAGGTAAAAGGTCTGGAGTTGATTCCAGGTGTGGCATTTGAATTTGGAAGCTGTTGCTGTGACCCCACAACATGCAGTCAAAGGAGCGCTCAAAGGAAGTGAAGCAGAATGTCCTTAGGCTGATTAAAAAGAAGAAATCCATCAGAGATGGCAGAAATGTTAGGAGTGACCAACTCAACACTTTGGTACAGTCTGAAAAAACAGAGTGCACTGGTAAGTTCATCATCATCATAGCAGTCTGTCGTGGGCGACAATGACCGTTTCATTTAGGTCTGATCAGGTTCCTCCACACAGCTCTGTCCTTAGCCTTCCGCTGCCAGGAACTCCTGCCTATGTGCAACTTTTTCAAGTTTCTTTTTACAGTGTCTTTAAATCTGAGCCTTCGTCTACCCTGATTGCGTTTGCCCTCACATAACTGTGAGTAGAGTAACTGCCGAGGGAGACGCTGGTGGGCCATCCTCAACATGTCCGAGCCATCTCAGGTTCATCTGTATTAGCATGTCCCCCATTGATGGTAGGCCAGCTCGTTTCAACACTTCTATGTTGGTTATCTTGTCTTTCCATGAGATGTTCATTATGGCTCGAGGGTGTCTCATCACATACGCGTGGAGTTTCTTCACCTGCACTCTGTAGACAGTCCAAGTTTCAGCACCGTACAATAGAGTAGCCAGTACTGTCGCTCTGTACACTTTGCATTTCACACGGATAGACACATGTCGATTGTTCCACAGTCTCTCCCTCAAGTTTCCAAACGCAGTGCTCGCTCTTCCCATTCTGAGAGATAGTTCATCCTCCAGCCTAGCATTCTCTGAAACAGTACTCCCTAGGTACTTGAAAGTCTTGCACTTGACTAGTGGCTGTGTACCAATGCTGATCTCTTCTGGTAGTGATGTTGATAATTGGAACTTTGGTGGTTGATAAAGGCACTCTGTCTTCTTGATGTTGATTTGGAGGCTGAATTGGCTAGCTGCTCTTGCTCAAAAAGGCTTGGGTGTCCACAGAAGACAACAGTGGTGGTGATCGCAGGATCCTTTCCATTGTGAAGAAAAACTCCTTCACAACATCCACCCAAGAACACACTCCAGGAAGTAGGTGTATCAGTATTGAAGTCTACCATGAAGAAAAAAATTCACAAGAGCAAATACAGAGCGTTCACCACAAGGTGCAAACCATTAACATCAGCCTCAAAACTAAAAAGGCCAGATTAGACTTTGCCAAAAAACATCTAAAGGGCCAGCCCAGTTGTGGAACAGCGTTCTTTGCACAGATTAAACCAAGGTCAACCTGTACCAGAATGATGGGAAGAAGAAAACATGGAGAAGCCTTGGAATGGCTCACGAGCCAAAGCACACAACATCTTCTGTAAAACATGGTGGAGGCAGTGTAAATGGTGTTCACTTATATAGCACTTTCCTTGCTCCTTGAGTCCTTGCTCAAGGACACTTCAACATGCAGACTGCAGAGAGAGCAGGAATCGAACCCCTGATCCTTTGATTAGTAGTCGCCCACACTACACCTGCACCACAGCTGCCCCATGTGATGCATGGACAGTGGCACTGGGTCACTAATGTTTAACGATGATGTGGCAGAAGACCAAATCAGCCGGATGAATTCTGAAGTGTTAGGGATATACTGCCTGCTCAGATTTAGCCAAATTGATTGGATTGATTGGACGACACTTCACAGTACAATGACCCAAAACATACTGTGAAAGCAACCCAGGATTTTTTTTTTTAAAGTAAACAAGTGGAATGTTCTGCAATGGTCAAGTCAGTCACCAGATCTCACCCAGATCGAGCATGCATTTGACTTGCTTAAGACAAAACTTAAAGTAGAAAGACCTACAGACAAGCAACAACTGAAGACGGCTGCAGTAAAGGGCTGGAAAAGCATCACAAAGTATGAAACCCAGTGTTTGGTGATGTCCATGGGTTCCAGACTTCAGGCAGTCATTGCCTGCAAAAGATTCTCTACAAAGTATTAAAAATTAACATTTTATTTATGGTAATGTCATTTTTTCCCATTACTTTTGAGCCCCTGAAATTAGGAGATTTTTTTATGAATATACTTGCAGTTCCTAAGCCATAACTCCAATCTGGATGTGAGTAACCTCAAATTAAAGTTGAGAGTCTGAACTTTAAGGCCATCTTGATTATATAACTGTCTCTTGAATATGTTTTTTTTTTTTTTTTGTAAACAGCTAAAACAACAAAACTTGTGCCAGCGTCCAAATATATATGGACTCAACTGTATATTTAAGGTCATCTAACCAGTGAGTGTTCTTTTAAATGTGATTCTATCACTGAAAGATCATTGAGAGATCTTGGTGATTGCTCAGTGCATATTGAAAGATCGCTGAGCGATCTGGCCATTTTTTTCATTGCTCAATGATCTCCACCCCTGTGTAATGGGGAGATAATAAGCTTGGGCTTTTACAGAGTCCTGTTGAGAGCAAAGTGCAGTCAAAGATGTCCCTCCACAATATTTGTCACCTAGAAAAACTAAAAACTGAGAGTTGTGCCTGTGACTGGAGTGTGATATTCTTCTCTCTATACGATATGATGCAAGGGTTTTCCTGCAAAGAAGCATTTTGGCTCCCTATAAAAAGGTTTTCAGTCAGAGTTAGAGGAAAAGCCCGGCCCTGTAATTAATTAGCTTTTACCACTTTTGCTAATTAGGATGATTATGCATGATCGCTGATAAGTAGCACGTAAATATCTTTGTGTTTCAAAAGGCCAGAAACAACAGTAAAATGCAGATTTACTGTATGTACAATGTGACAATTCACTCTGTGCCTTTTGTTACACACGCCGTCCAATTATTTCTTGTCATTTCATTGATCCCGCAAAATCTCATTTTGTGTGCAAAAACCTCCCTAATAACACGAGTGTAAATGCAGTTGCTAGGACATCATTTTATCCACTGCATTCACCAATTCTTACCTCTTGTCTCTGTCCATTTTCCAGCCTGTCCTGATCCACTTTTCAATGAGCTGGTGAAGAGTCGTGCTTCCAAAGTCACCAAGACTCTGACGGAGATCAACATCGCCTTCTTACCCTATGAGTCTCAGGTAAACATCCAGCCATAGTGCTAGTGCATAATGACCAACTGATCAGAAATCTGCAGGCTACGCTGTGAGTGCCTAATATGGAGTGGTTATAAAAAGTCTACACTATTCTACTGTCCCACCCATGGGGCACATGCAGCCGTACACAACTTTTTGCTGCCACAGAGTTGATGTGTAGTATACCTGTTTTTAGTTGGTAGTCATGCCAGATTTAATCCAGAAACCCTCCAGGAAGCATTCGAAAGTTAGTTTTTTTTTTTAAATGTATGTATATATATATATATATATATATATATATATAGACATTTAATGTTTTTGAGCAAGTGCAAAATGCTTGGTTGCACCCTGAGAAAAAAGCCTTTGTAATATGTTTTTTTTGTGGTATTGTTACAGCATTTAAACCTGAACTTGGTAACACTTGGTGCTACATTCCTAATGGTTTTCCATCTAATATATCATGGCTGTGTGGTGTTTGCAGACATGTAGGTAAAATATAAATAAAAATATTAAAAAAACCTTAATACTGACTTCCGGTTATGGCTGCCACGTAAGACGGACGTGTCTCACTCTGCTCTGCTCTTGGAGAAAAAAAATCGGCAAATAACTCTCTCATTTGGGACAGAACGTATCCCAGCGTCTGGGCGAGGATATGTCGGCGAAGCCTAAGGCTGGAAAACCAGGTAAAGGAAAAAGCGAGCCGCCGAAACAGTCCAAATTAACGGACTTTCAGGTCTGTGACGCAGCAAATAAAACTCCATATATGGCGGAGGAGGCTGGCAACGGTGCGATGTCTGCGGGGGGAGGCGCAGATGCGCTGATGGCTGCCATGAGTTCAATGAGAGCGGACTTTTCCTCTAGATTTGATGGGATTATGACAGCGTTGGAAGGAATAAGAAAGGAATTGGGTGACTGTGTAGAACGAACGGCGCAGATGGAGCTCCGTCTCGCTAGTGCTGAAGATGACGTCACCCGTCTTCAATTAAAGGTGCACACTTTGGAAAAAAAAAATAAATCTCTGGAAAATAATATTTTGGATTTGAAAGCTCGGTCGAGACAGAATAACTTGAGGCTGGTGGGTCTTCCAGAGGAATCAGAAGGTCGGGACGTATGTTCCTTTCTGGAAAAGTGGATTCCGGAGGTGCTGGGCAGCGAGGAGTTGCAATCAGCAGTGGTTCTGGAAAATGCACATCGTATTGGCCCACGGAGAGATAAGGGACCGCCGAGGACCTTAATTATGAAGTTTCTTAGCAACAGAGACAGGATGAAGATCTTCAACGCTGCACGAGCTAAAGGAGAGATTAAACACCAGGACCGGCAGGTGCGGTTCTACCCAGATTTGGCCACAGGAATCCAGCAATTGAGGAAGCAGTTTGATCCCATACGTAAGGAGCTGCGCAACCTTGGGATTCGTCATGGTGTAATCTATCCTGCGAGACTGCTGACCACGTATGAGGGCAGAACCCACATCTTCAAGACCCCAGAGGAGGCGCAGGAGTTCATCAAGAAGATCAAAGAAGAAGAAGAGACTGGTGGGAGCTAAGCATGAACAAAATATAAGGTAGAATAATTAAGCATTTGCACAGGCATCTGACTGACTTGAAGTAAATAGTAAGTTTACAAAATATAGATTGTATTATATATTAAAAAAAAACAAAACAAAAACAAAACAAACAAAAAAAAACTATGATGTACAAAGTTGTTAAAAATTTTGGAGTTAAGTTGGAAAACTACAGAGGAGAGTTAATGTTACGTCATTAAAAGCAGTAGAGTTAGGGTGATTGGGAGGATGAAGAAGGAGTGGCTTAGGCTGTTCCCCGTGGGTGTGGAACGGTCGATGGCTATATCGGGAGACAGAATTTTTCTTTTGATTTTGGGGGGTTTGCCACAAGTGTGGGAAGGGGAAATTTGTTTGTGTGTAGTTTGTAGGATGAATGTTCAACCACTCATGTTTTTGCTTCTCTGTATGAGCATGTTTACACTGCAAGGTAATCCCAAACTCTCTATTGATCATAAACCAAAGTGTTAATCTTAATTTAACTTCATGGAATTGCAGAGGTCTACAAAATTTAAAAAAACTTAAACAAGTTATGAATAAAATAAAAGACATGGGTTCAAAAATTGTGTTTTTACAAGAAACTCATCTAATAGAGGAGGATGTTAAAAGAATTAGGAGTAGATGGCAAGGAAGTGTATTCACCTCTTCATTTTCATCCCGAGCCAGGGGAGTTATGACTCTCATACATAAATCAGTTCCTTTTCAAGTGAAAAATGTAATTGGAGACAAATTTGGAAGATATGTAATCATTCAAGGTTCTTTGCTATTAGAAAATATAAATCTTGTGAACTTATATGGTCCCAATATAGATGATCAGAAGTTCTTTGCTAATTTATTTCTTATCTTATCATCACTTACAGGGCAACATATAATAGCAGGGGATTTTAATTGTACATTGAATCCAGGTATAGATGGATCAACAGGACTGGATTGTACGCACATTGGATGTAGGATGACTATTAATCATTTTATGAAAGAATTGAGATTGTTAGATATATGGAGAGAAATGAAACCACAAGTTAAAGCCTATTCTTGTTATTCCAGTACCTACAAGACATTCTCACGTATTGATTATTTTTTGATTTCCACAGAATTAAGGTCCAAGATTCAAAACTGCTTTTATGATAATATCGTGATCTCTGATCATGCACCCTGTTGTCTAATATATGTAGATAAAAAATTGACAAAGGAATCAGGTAGATGGCAATTTCAGCATAAATGGCTTCAGGATGAGGAATTTGTCAAGTATATAGAAAAACAGATAGACGAGTTCTTTGACATCAATACTACACAAACATCAGCATGTGTACGCCGAAAAGGCCTTTGATAGAGTTGAATGGCCCTTTCTTTTTGAAGTCCTACAAAGGTTTGGACTTGGAAATAATTTCATAAAATGGGTTCAAATAATATACAATAATGCTACAGCAGAAATCCTAACAAATAACAATATTTCAAAACCAATAAAAATCAATAGAGGATGTCGACAAGGCTGTCCACTTTCACCTTTACTGTTTACTATGGCAATTGAACCTTTAGCAATAGCGATACGTTTACATTCACAAATATATGGAATTAAAGTTGGACCAACAGAACATAAAATCTCCCTGTACGCCGATGACATAATTTTGTTTATGTCGAATCTAAAAAAATCAATTCCAACCTTGTTGAATTTAATAAAGAATTTTGGGGAAATATCAGGATATAAAATAAATAAAACTAAATCTTCAATATTAATGCTAAATGAGACCCAGAGAAATTACCCAGCCCCTGAGGTAAATCAATTCAATGTTGTAAATCAGTTTAAATATTTAGGAATCCAAATTGTGCCTAAGCTAGAATCAGTCGCCAGTGTCAACTATAAAGCCTTAATGTCAGATATCAATGAGTTAACTCAGAGATGGATGTCACTGCCAATGTCGATGATCGGGAGAATCAATATACTTAAAAGTAATATTTTACCTAAAATACTTTATTTATTTCAATACATTCCCTTATCACCACCTTTAGATCTATTCTCAAGAATAAAAAAAAAGTTAGTGGAATTTATATGGAACAACAGGAGGGCTAGATTACGTTTGTCTTTATTATATTTACCATTTGATCGTGGAGGTCTGAAATGTCCAAATTTTATGTTGTATTATTGGTCGGCACAACTGAGGTCTATGACATATTATTTTTCATCAAATGATCTCCCTCACTGGACTGAAATGGAATCATACAATTTACCTTTACCTCTTCCCATATTCATATACTCAGATTCGGCAAAAAAATTACAAAAACAAGTTAAAAATCCATTTGTAAAGCATATGATCAAAATATGGTGTGAAGCTAAAAACTATTTAAAAGAACCACAGTTATTGTCACAATTTAGTCCAATATGGGGTAATCAATATTTTAAACCAGGGAGAGCGGACGCTGTATTTAAAGTATGGAATTTAAAAGGGATACAAAAGATTCAGGATTTATATTTGCCATGTGCAGATAACATAATGTCTTTTGAAGAGCTGAGGATCAAATTTAATCTCAATAGAACACATTTTTTAAAATATCTTCAACTTAGAAACTTCATTCGATCAAATCAAAATAAAGCTCTCACTCGACCTATTTATTCATCCTTGGAAAAAATGATGATGAAAGATAGTAAAAGAAAGGGTATTATTTCAGAGTTTTATAACTCATTGACACTATCTTCAAGTGAAAATTCACTGAAAAGATTAAACTACTGGAAAGAAGATCTGCAAACTGAAATTTCAGAGGAACAATGGGAATTGGCTTGTACAGAAGCTCAAACCAAATCAATAAATGCACGCCTTAAATTGATACATTTCAAATGGTTAATGCGGATGTATGTTACACCGGAGGAGTTAAATAGATATAACAAAAATATACCAGATACATGCACAAAATGCATGGAAAGTAAAGGAACCCTATTTCATTGTTTATGGGAATGTAGATTAATAAGAATGTTTTGGGAAGAGGTGAGGGTAACAATTGAAAAAATAATCTCAAAACAAATCATATTGAATCCTAAACTGTTTTTGTTGGGTCTGTACCCAGAAAAGCATAATTTTAATAAAAGTGAAAGAACATTCATAGACCTCAGTTTGCTTAATGCCAAAAAATGTATTGCACTATTATGGAAAAAGACTCATAGACCAGATGTGACTCAGTGGTTAAGACAGATGTTAACAAACCTTCCATTAGAAAGAATAACATATATACTGAAATCAAAGGAAATTGTGTTTGAGAATATATGGAGACCTTTTATTGATTATGTAAAAAATTTAAACATAACTCTTGAAGAAGAAGGTGAATGATGTGTGTGGACCTTGTAAATTCCAAACTGGTGAACATAATATGTATACTTATGTGTTGGATTGTCTAGACTAAACAGAGGAGCATTGTTGAAGACTTGATTTTGTTGGTGGTTGTTGGTGTTTTTAGTGCATTTTTTTTTGTAGTACTTTAGTGTTAGTGTTTGATTGTTTGTATCATGTTTGTTAAAAAAAAAAGGTTCAATAAAGATATTGTGAAAAAAAAAAAAACCTTAATACTAAACAGATTTAGTATGTTCAAACCACTGTTACTTAATGGCAGAAGCACTTACAGTGATTCTGACTGTTTTGCCAAATAATTGAGTGTTTTGAATAAGACCAGCCACATGAATATACTGCAAAGAAGGGTAGAAGAACAATGCTTGATTTACTTTGGGGATGTTATTTTTAGGCATTTTTCAGGAAATTTGCTGGAATGCTAAGGAGTTTTAAAATGCCTGGTTTTTGTGATGAAAAAACTTAGACCATGATAAATCATTCCCAAAATTTTCCCTCCTTTATTGTGACCTAGAAAAAACAAATCTGTTGGGGGGAGAAATATAAAATATCTTTTTTTTTTTAACGTACAGTAGGCTGGTTGCACAAGTCTGCACACCCTTAAACTAATACTTTGTCGAAACACATTTTTGGTTTATTTAATGCATTCAGACTTTTGGGTACACACTTGCCAACAGTCACAGGGACTCAGGAGATCTCTTCAAACGTTTCTAGTGTTCAGTTCTCTTCTCCTCAATGCCTCTGGTCTTTGTTTGTGTCAAACGAGGGAGAAGGTGAGGGAGAACGATCCAGAGATAGAAAGCTTGAACAGCAGTTGCTAGAGATCGATTAAGATGTGTGAGAGGAGGAGAGATGGTGCAAAGGATATGGCCAGGAATAGTAACAGTGAGGTTATTGAATGCTGGAAGTAAGCATCAACAGAGACACAGAGAGAGAGAGAGGGAGACAGAGAGACACTCAGGTGGTGGCTCGGCCCGAATCTGCTGACTCACCAGTCTCTTTGTTTGTTGCCAGACGGGTCCAGCAAGACTCACATTTGTAACGCTGAATCCTCTCCCTCCTCCTATCTTCATATTCTAAATGCTGCCTCCATTGTTTCCCTCTCCTCCTCCGACCCTTTCTCTAATTTGTGTGTGCGTTTTTTGTTTTGCACCGTTCTTCTGTCCCTGATCTTGCACGTAGCTTGCAACTTTTTCGGGTCACTGAATTGAGCTTTTTTTTTCTTCTAGTGTATTCCTGCCATCTCTCTAACACCCCCCGCCCCATGTCCCGCATCCCTCCTTCTGTCCATCCTTTAGTCTCTCACCACCTATATGCAGCTCAACCCACAGTGCTTTGCTCCCTTCTTGTCTACAATGATTAATTCAGAGTCAGTGGGTTTTCTCTGCTCCAGGCAGGATGCTGCCTCATAGCCCCGCCCACACGCCAATGCTCACGCCCCATTGGGTGAGCCGGATCCTACTCAGCGGGCTGTAGCCAATGGCAGCTGAGCTGACAGAGAAACCCTTCTGCAGTGCAGGAGTGCGGTCATGTCACCGTGGACAGATGGGTTGGGAGTGGTGGTGATGCGGGAGGAACGAGGCGGAAGCAGCGAAACGAGAGGAGAGAAAAGACGACGTAAGGAAAGACTGAAGGATGTGTAGAAAGGATAACAGAGGGAGGGAAGGGATGAAAAAATGAATCAGAAATGAAAGGGGGCATTAAGGGGTGATGGGAGAGGAGGGGACATTACACGTTTGTACAAATGGGAACATTGGAGCACAGGGATGCGGTTGAAATCTGCATCCAGCAGACGTGTGCCCTAATTACAGTTGGATAATGAATATATTACAAATGTCACACATCAGACGGACTTCTTGGACAAAGTTAGCATAATTAACAGCACAGCCATACATATAGTTTATCACATAATTTGATTAATTAAGGAAAAGTTCAGATTCTGAAATTCTGTACATTCAAGGATAACCCTACAGTGGAGGAATGGTATACGGAGGTCCTGAGATCACGTTCTCTTGAAGAAGTGATCGATACCCTCCATGATTACACTGGGGGTTTGGAGACATGATTATAGACTGGGCTATGTTCTGTAAACTGACATTTTTTAATGCTGTTTATTTGTGTATGTTTTGTTGAGTGAAAATATATGGAAAACACTGACAGTACTCTAAAGGTGCATTCAGACCAAACGCGAACGGGCGATTTTTTTCGTGTAGCGTGATTACATTTTAACTCAATGTAAAGACACGAATAGACATGAATTTGCAGTCTGAGTGAGTTGCAGACAGTTGCCTTTATAATTTCTGCAGCTGTGTTCAACCTGCTGTGTTAATTCCCAAAACACCATCATGCCTAGGTTTACATTATCTAACGGGGTCACACCTGAAAAAATTGTCCCTGCCTCCAAAATTTCACCTGGATGATGGGTTGTTTACACTGCTAGCCTGGTTAGCACATCCGTGGCAGGAGTCCGTGAGTAAAAAACTGACACTCCGATTCAGCTGCAGAGCTCCCAGTCCTTCTGTCTCCAGGTGAGTGTCAGTCTCATTGTCAAACTAGTTTACTCTCCAATGTTGATACTTTTACTCCAGTAACAGCAGAATCTCAAGGCCATTACTAGCATGTGGTCGCCTCTTTCCATTGACTTTGTATGTATTCGCACTGCCCATTCACGTTTGGTCTGAAGACACCTTTAGGCTACCCATGGCTGCTTTCATTGAGCTAATGTCTACTACCTTCTCAATTTGACCTCCAATTCTCTATTATGGAAGCTGTTTCAATTCCTTAAAGGTGACATGCAATGAAATTTTCACTCTTTTACTGGTCTTGCGTACAAATTTGTGTATCTGGAGTTGCTACTCATGGGAAAACCGAAAAAAACCCCCACAACCCTGTCTTTGTTGGGGCCCACCTTGGTCTTTCTCGGTCTCACTCAGTGTGCCGTTGAGATTTGCAGAAATCAGAATGTTTCTGGAGCTGTAGCTTCAGAGTTCATAAGAATGAATGCTCCCTGCCATCTGTATCTCCATCCATTTTAATGATGGTGGGTGTAAATGTGTACCCGTGATCTTTAGAACTCAAACACGGACAGTGCAGATGTCCTAGTTTGATGTTGAAGGTTTATGATTATATTCTTAACATCACTAGAGAGCCATGTTCCCAGCTGGTTCATTAATGCACACTCAGTTATGTAGCTTGCTTGTAAGCATTAGTTTGGCCAGGATATCCATACAATTAAACTCTTAACCTAGCTTTGTGACTGTTGTTTTAGATTTCTCTATGAGGGGGGACTGAAAAGTTCATAGGCTGCCCATGATGCAGTGGTCAAATTTGACCAAATGTGGTTTATTTTCAACAAAGTCAACAATTGACATGTTTACATGGACACAAGTAACCAGATTAAAATTAAAATCAGAATAAAAATGCTTCATGTAAACACGCCAATCTGAATATTCTGACCCGATCACACTCATTTGGATCAAAATTTCTTTCCAGTTGAGACGGGTGGGTTATACCGATTGTTATTCCGATTGGTGTGTATATAAACACTTATTCCGAAGCTTGGGTCGAAAATATGCTTACTGCGCATGTCTGTACGTCAACCACACATCGACGTGATGTATTTCCGCCTTTTACAGCAGCTAGCGGAAGACGTTGTGGGAGTAAAACAAAACTGGTTTGTATCGTCCTGCTGTCTCCCTCTGTTCGTCATATGCAGAAGTATGTACTTGTAGCTTCATTACGGAGACCAGCAGAAGCAAAAGTACAGTCTGAATAACACAATACAGGTCCATTTCAAAAAGAGAAAGACACGAAGCGGGGTTTGTTTACACCGGAAGTTGCTTCTTCTTCTACTATTTTCAGAATGTTGGACATGCTGTGCGCATGTCAAAATGATTTAGTCCATTCAAACGTGTGACACATGGAAACGCACATCCTAATCGGATCAGCTTTTTCAGGATCCATGTAAACAGTAAAATTCTGATCTGAATTGTAATCAGATTGAAGAAATTTTGCCCTTGTAACTGTGGCTACTGTCAGTGTATCAGAAAAGAAACAATGCCGTTAGTATCAGAAAAGGTTGAATTTAATCCATGACTAGTTTTGTTGCTGTAGCATAATTCCTTCTTAATTCAATTCAATTCAATTCAACTTTATTTATATAGCGCCATTTCACAACAACAGTCATCTCATAGCACTATCAACTGTAGGGGGAACCCCCACAGTTGCAGAAAGACCCCAGCAATCAGGCGATCCCCTGTGAGCAAGCACTTGGCGACGGTGGAGAGGAAAAATTCCCTTTTAACAGGAAGAAACCTCCAGCAGAACCAGGCTCAGGGAGGGGCAGTCATCTGCTGCGACTGGCTGGGGGGTGAGGGGATAGAGAAGAAGAAAAGAACAGACATGTAGAGAGCAAACAGCACGATGGGGACTCAATCTATGGGAGAGAACAAACAAATGTTAATGACCAGCAAAAAAAAAAATATTTCATTGAGAGTGAGGAAAGGAGTGAGGCCCAGTGCATTACTGGAGGTCCCCCGGCTGACTAAACCTATTAGCAGCATAACTAAGGGAGGGTTCAGAAACACATGATCCCTCCCTAATTGTAGGCTATATCAAAAAGGTAGGTTTTAGCCCTATTCTTAAAAACAGAGATCGAGTCTGACTCCCGAATCCAGATTGGCAGCTGGTTCCACAGGAGAGGAGCTTGATAACTGAAGGCTCTGCCTCCCATTGTACTTTTGGAGATTCTAGGTATTACAAGTAATCCTGCATTTTGGGAGCGTAGTGCTCTGTTAGGATAATACGGTAGTATCAGATCTTTTAAATAAAAAGGAGCCTGATTGTTTAGAGCTTTGTAAGTAAGAAGAAGGATTTTAAACTTAATTCTAAACTCTATGGGAAGCCAGCATTTTGGATCAGCTGAAGACTTTTTAAAGATGTTTTAGGACAGCCTGATAATAAAGAATTACAATAATCTAATCTAGAGCTAACAAAAGCGTGGATCAGTTTCTCAGCATCACTCTGAGACAAGATGCTCCTAATCTTGGCAATATTACGCAAATGATAGAAGGCAGTCTTAGAAACAAATTTAATATGTGAATTGAAGGACAGATCTTGATCAAAAATAATTCCAAGGCTCCTCACAGAGCTATTAAGAGAAAGAGTAACTGCATCCAAACTGAAAGTTTGATTTGGAAAGGAATTTCTAAGGTTTTTTGGACCAACAAGAATGACTTCAGTCTTATCTGAATTTAATAGCAGGAAATTACAAGTCATCCAAGCTTTGATTTCCTTAAGACAGGCTTCTAACTTGGCTAATTGATTACTATCATCTGGCTTCATTGACAGGTATAATTGTGTGTCATCTGCATAACAATGAAAATGTATACAGTGCTTTCTAATAATGTTGCCTTACGGAAGCATATATAAACTAAAAAGAGTAGGGCCTAGCACAGATCCCTGTGGAACTCCATGACTAAGCTTTGAGTTGAAAGAAAACTCGTTATTTACATGAACAAACTGGAACCTATCAGATAAATAAGATCTAAACCACTGCAATGAAGTTCCATTAAGTCCAACACAGTGTTCTAATCTATCAAGTAGAATATTATGATTGATTGTATCAAAAGCTGCACTAAGGTCTAAAAGGACAAGTACAGAAACCAGTCCATTATCAGATGCGATGAGGAGGTCGTTAGTGACCTTTGCTAAGGCTGTTTCAGTACTATGATGGATTCTAAACCCAGATTGAAACTCTTCAAGTAAACCATTTCCCTGCAGGTGGTCAAATAATTGCGTAGCAACAACTCTTTCTAAGATTTTTGAAATGAAATTCTTAGTCAGCCTATGAACTTTTCAGCCCCCCCTCGTATATATTCTACTCACCTCACTAGACGTCCCATGATCCCAGCTGATTCATTAATCTACAGTCAATTATATATCTTGCTTGCAGGCATTGTTCTGTCTTTTTTGTTATATTTGGGCTGGGATGGCCCTGTAATCACTCTGGAAGACAGGCTATCCAAGTTAGCCCAGCTTAGCTAGCGCTTGGGATTCCCCTTCCAATGTCAATGATCTCAGTTGGATCATATCCCAAGCCTCAATCATACATCTCATTTCTAGATGTTATTTCGGTTTATTTTGCTATAGTTTACTATATTTTAGATAGGACAGCTCCTCCAAAAGCTGCTTGCTGCAATTAGTGGAGCCAACAGTTTACCCATTCAGAGCTGTTTCTGTGCTTATTATACCTTTTTCTATTAGGGACCAGCCCTGTCTTAGGGACCAATCAAGTCACACATCCCCATCACTGACGATGCTTTCAGCTTTTACATTCTCACATTCAGCCAATTTTATATTAATTAGCTCATTCGGAGTCCGACAACTGGAGCTAGCAAGCTAGCATTAGCTTCAACCACAGATTCTTAGAAGTGAGGAAAGATGGAAGGTGTGGTGAACTGGGGCTAATTAGCACTTAAAGAGGCAGACACTAAACAGGGTCATTGTGAAGGAAAGTGTTTAATCTGGGTGGAAAATGTTTATATACTGTTTAAACCCTGAGGTATTTTGACCAGATCACATCATAGACATTTCATTAACACCTCTAAGAATTATGTGAACATGTGGGAAAAAAATCATAATGTATCCATTTTAAATGCAGCAAGGAGTGGGGTTGATTTTTAGCTCATTCCAGCAAAGTGATGTCTGTCTGTTTGTCCACATTTCACAAAACCTACTACTCAAAAGTCAAAGTACCTTTACTGATCTCCTTTAGGAGAGATTTGTCTTAGACAGAGGGCTCTGCTGCACAACAAAACACATACACTACATACAACCAATACATAAATAACCACCAATAATAAAAATCAACATAATTCACCAAAGTACAAATACAGTGCAATTATCTACTCAACTTCACAGTCTCCATAATTTCTGTTCACCTGACTTATCCGCTCATTAATGAGCTTCACCGACAAGGGAATGAATGAATGCTTGTACTGATTATATTTACAGAGAGGGACCCTGTACCTTCTTCCTGACTTCATTAAAACATATTCGGGATACAATACATGAGAATCATCAGATAAAAGGCAATTTGCCTGTCTGAGGGTGGCTTGTTCAAACAGATCTTGGGGAGTTGAAAGTGCTGTCATACCCATGATGTTACCTGCTATCTTTATCAGATTTAATATCTGAGCTTTTGATTTAACCGTTAGATTGCCAAACCAGCTGGTATGACCATACCGTAACACAGACTCAGTGGCTGCCCCGTAGAAAATCAACATAATATTTCTACAGACACCAAACAGTCTGAGCCGGCGAAGAAAACGCAGACGCTGGTGGATTCGGGCACAAACACTTGCCACTTGCGTGTGCCAGCTCAGATCATTATCAATATAAACACCAAGATATTTATATGACTTAACCTGTTTGATATCATGACCATGTATGGCCACAGGACTATAATCCTCATCAGACCTGGGGTCCACCAGCATCTCCACCGTCTTTTCTGTATTAATCTGCAGCTGATGGTCATCACACCAGTTCAGAAACCCATCCACCCCAGATCTGTGGCTGTTTGAACTGACATTAGTTTTTAGCAGACTCAGTATTACAATGTCAACTGAAAACTTCACCACATATTAATCCTGCTGAAAGCTGACACAGTCATTAGTATACAGTGTAAATAAAAACGGTGAGCTGACACAACCCTGAGGGGCCCCAGTGCTACTCATTGCAATATCAAAGAACACACAGTTAAACTTCACCTGCTGTGACCTGTTTGACAGGAAAGAATGGTACCACCTGACTAAAAAAGGATTCACATGCAACTGAATCATTTTTTTAAGAAGAATGTGTGACTGAATACAGTTAAAAGCCGAACAAAAATCAATAAAAACCAATCTGTCATATGTAGAGGGACTCTCAAGATGTTTTAAAACTAAATGCATTATAGTTAGGATGGCATCACTTGTACTCCGTTTCCTTTTGTACGCAAATTGATATTGATCCAGGTGTGGCTCCACCTCCATGCGAAGCTCTTGAATTAACAATTTCTCCAATGCTTGCATAACGTTGGAGGTAAGAGTCACTGGCCTAAAATCGTTGTTCACCTGGGGGCAGACTTTCTTAGGAACTGGAACAACAATAGATCTTTTCCAGAGCTCAGGTACTGTATAAGTATCAATAAAGAGCTGGAAGACTTGTTGCCGAGCTGGAGAGAGTTCCTCTGCAAATGTTTTTAACATAAAAACAGACGTACTGCATTATCTGGCCCCGTCGCCTTATTAGTATGCATTGATTTAAAAACCCCAATAACTGATTGCAGGTTGATTAAAATCCTATCCTCATGTCCATTACACTTAACCCCCTCTAAAATCTTCCTGCATTCCTCCTTATTATCTTTTTCAAAACGAAGGTAAAAATCATTTAGTTCATTTGCTTTTTAGAAAGCTTGGGATCAGTCCGCCAAGGTCTCCACCTTTGACCGCCACCTAATCCACATAGCACTGGACCCCCATGATCCCTCCTGCAGGTGGTGAGCCCACTGGAGACGGTTTGCCGCTGAGTGTGAAGCGGCTGGGATGAGAATCAGCACCTCCAAGTCCGAGTCCATGGTCCTCAGCTGGAAAAAGGTGGATTGTCCTCTCTGGGTTGGGGACAGGCTCCTGCCCCAAGTGGAGGAGTTTAAGTATCTTGAGGTCTTATTCATGAGTGAGGGGAAAATGGAGCGAGAGATTGACAGACGGATTGGAGCAGCATCTGCAGTGATGCGGACGTTATGCCGGTCTGTTGTGGTGAAGAGGGAGCTTAGTTCTAAGGCAAAGCTGTCGATTTACCAGTCAATCTACGTTCCTACTCTCACCTATGGTCACGAGCTTTGGGTAATGACCGAAAGAACAAGATCCCGGATACAAGCGGCTGAAATGAGCTTTCTCCGTAGGATTGCTGGACTCACCCTCAGAGATCGGGTGAGGAGCTCAGTCATCCGGGAGAGGCTCAGAGTAGAACCGCTGCTCCTCCACATTGAAAGGAGTCAGTTGAGGTGGTATGGGCATCTGATTAGGATGCCTCCTGAACGCCTCCCACTTGAGGTGTTTCAGAGACGTCCCACTGGGAGGAGACCCCAGGGCAGACCCAGGACTCGGTGGAGAGACTATGTCTCCTAGCTGGTCTGGGAACGCCTTGGTATCCTCTCTGAAGAGCTGGAGCAGGTGGCTGGGGAGAGGGAAGTCTGGGCTTCTCTGCTTGAACTGCTGCCTCCGCGACCTGGACCTCCGGAAAAGCGGTAGAAGATGGATGGATGGCATTTGCTTTTGTGATCTCATCATTGGCAAACACGGGTTTCCTTTTTGTTTCCATGTTGGTCATACTGCGGATAGAGCTCTTAGGATACTGCTCTTTATGCTCACAAAACACACACAATGATCCTCAGGTGGGTCTGCATCCAGATTGTGATCAAGTTAAAGGTCAACAGTACTCTTGCAGTGTTTTCATCAGGTCAGAATGAGCTACTCTGTCATTAGCCGCTGTGGGACAGAGAAGTTCTAAGGACATAGTTCTAAGAATCGTCCACCTCGAATTTCATTTCAGGAATTACCCTCCCAGAGGGGAACCTTTTTCATTTTGCATTCACACAGACAGTAAGGGATCATGGTAGGGACCGGTGTGACACAAGCATCTGTGACTGTGACGTGTAACATGCGCCACACTCAACAACAACACTACAATGAGAGCATGGAGGCTACAGCATTCATGTTCTCAACTGCGGGAATCTTAATCATGGACTATTGCACAGTTGCTTTTTAAAAGCGGCACCGCAAAAGAAGCGGAAATCTGGCAGTGGGCATAGCTTATGAGCTCTACCAATCACCAAACACCTACGTCATATGAGTTCCTATGGATCTATCAAAAGACTCCGCCTCGGAGTAGGAGCTAAAATGTTATAGGAACTGAGGTTTGTGGTCCCTAGTTCCTATGCTGTCCTATTATCTTTCATCTTCTTCCGCTTAATCCTTTTTGGGTCGTGGGGGGGCTGGAGCCTATCCCAGCATCTTTGGGCGAGAGGCAGGGTACATCCTGGACAGATCGCCAGTCCATCGCAGGGCCAACACAGAGAGACAGACAACCATTCACTCTCACAGTCATACCTAAGGACAATTTAGAATCCCCAGTTTTGATGCCAATTAACCTAACTTGCATGTTTTTGGCCTGTGGGAGGAAACCGGAGAAATCCCGGAGTAAACCCACGCAGACATGGGAGAACATGCAAACTCCACACAGATCACTGTTGGTCGGGGGCTGGGATCGAACCCAGGATTATGTGGAAAAAAAATTGCCTAGCTCATGAAAAGGTTGCAGGAACCGTAAAAATGTCCCTACAGTGTGAAAGGGGCTATTGATGGTCTATTTGGAGGATTAGAGTGAGGAAACACTGCTGTATTCTTCTTCACTTTTTCACATTCTTGCTGTGATGAACTAAGAATTGAGGAATATCTGTGAATGGAGAAAGCACAAGCAGCATAATACATGTAGGGAATAGGAAAATGGAAAAAATCCAACAAACTAAAAACACTGTTGAGACAAAGTTTGATTTTTTTAAAAACATGTTTGTGTATCCAGGTGTACTCTCTGGACAATCCAGATGCTTTCCACAGTTTCTACAGCCCTCATAAGACTCAGCTGAAGAACCCGGTGATGGAGAGGCTGGCCGAGCAGCTGGCCACGCTGTGTGCCACTCTGAAGGAGTACCCTGCTGTCAGATACCGAGGGTGAGCAAGTGGGGCACTGCTAAGGCTGTTGTCTACACAGGCTGGTCGACTTCCCAAAACAAAAGAAGACAAGTATTTGTCATGTTGTGGCTGTATTTGGTACCATTCCCACCTGACTTCTTATCTTGGGGACTTTCTTTAGGTGTTAATGCTGTTCATCTTGCTGCTTGTTACATAGTTCTTTAATGGGCGTAAAACAGAAATAGTACAGGTTTGATTTAGTCAGTTTTATTCACCAAACCTGTACAGATGAAAATTAAAGAATAAGAAGGATGATCAGTCTCTTTCATTAAAAGATCTGAAGAAATCCTAGTTTTGCAAGGACAAAATAAAAGTCCACACACTTTTAAAACGATGTTTTAATGACACTCTTTCACACTCTGGAAAACCACTTTTAATTTCATGAAGGAAAATGAACAGACTCTTCGTTCATTTTGTGGCCACAAGTGCCATTCATTGTTTTACATAGATCAGGAGGAAGTGAAGGAGTAAGTGGAGAGTCCACTGATCTATCATCTCTAACTTATTATAATTGGAATAGTGCCAAGAAATGAAAATTAAAAACAAAACATCTTAAAGGGTCATGATTTTAAGGTCATTTGGTGTGAGACAGTAAATGCAGCTTGTTACACACATCCTGAATTTTATAACTCTGCAAAAAGTTTTCCCAGAGCGGGAATTTGCATTTTAACAGTGAAATTGCATATTTTATTAATTCAAAAAGAGTAACAGACCTTTTTCTATATGCTTATCTGTTTCTACATTTATCTGCCCTGCGTTCTCTCTGTGCGTGTCAGGGAGTACAAGGACAACGCCACTCTGGCCCAGTTGGTTCAGGACAAACTAGATGCCTACAAGGCTGATGATCCCACCATGGGAGAGGTGAGCCCCACAGAGAAACAAAATGGCACTCTCATCCACCCTCTAATTTTGTTTTTGCTACAGGATTATGAATTAATGTTAGGATTCAGAGGTGGGTAATAACTAGTTAGATTTACTCAAGTACATGTATTTAAATACCCTTTCCATTAAATTGTACAGTTGAAACCAGAAGTTTACATACACTGCCTAAAAAGACCCGCTGTCCTTTCTCACTGTCTGACATTAAACCAGAGGTTTTCTTTTAATTACTTTCTTCAAAGTCAGAAATTTACATACACTAAGATTACTATGGCTTTAAACAATTTGGGAAAGTCCAGATGATGATGTCATGGCTCTTGAAACTTCTGATAGGTTAATTGACATGCGCATATCAACAAAATGTGCACATCAGCCCTCGGTGTACTTTGAGGAGCTCCTCAATCCCACTGACACGTCTTCCATAGTGGAAGCTGAACTTTAGGACGAGGCAGATGACTCCCATCACAGGGGCTGAGGTCGCCGAAGTGGTTAAAAGAACTTTTCGGTGGCAGAGGTGGATGAGATTCGTCCTGAGTACCTCAAAACTCTGGATGTTGTGGGGCTGTCTTGGTTGACACGCCTCTGCAACATCACGTGGAAGTTGAGGACTGTAGCTTTGGCATGGCAAACTGAGGTGGTGGTTCCACTCTTCAAGAAGGGGGACTGGAGGGTGTGTTCCAGTTTTACAGGAATCACACTCCTCAGCCTCTGAAGGTCTATGCCAAGGTGCTGGAGAGGAGAGCCCGTCTATTGGTTGAGGCTCGAATTCAGAGGAGCAATGTGGTTTTCTTCCTGGTCATAGCACATTGGACCAACTCTTCACCCTGTCAAGGATCCTCGAGGGTTCATGGGAGTTTTTCCAACCAGTCCACATGAGTTTTGTGGACTTGGAGAAAGCATTCAACCACATCTCTCGCGGTCTCTTGTGCGGGGTGCTTTGGGAGTATGCGGTATCGGGCTCGTTGCTACGAGCTATTCAGTCTCTATATGACTGTTGTGAGAGTTTGGTTCATATTGCCAACAATCAGTCGAACTTGTATCCAGTGAGAGTTGGGCTCTGCCAGGGCTGCCCTTTGTCACCAATTTTGTTCCTAATATTTATGGACAGGATTTCTAGGCTCAGTCAAGAAATGGAGGGTGTCATGTTTGGTGACCACAGAATCTTATCTCTGCTGTTTGCAGATGATGTCCTGTTGGCTTCATCGAGCAGTGACCTACAGGTCTTAATGGGACAGTTTTTTACTGAGTGTGAAGCGGCCGGGATGAGAATCGGCACCTCCAAGTTTGAGTCCATGGTGCTCAGTCAGAAAGGGTGGATTGTTCTCTCCGGGTTGGGGACAAGGTCCTGGCCCAAGTGGAGGAGTTCAAGGATCTCGAGGTCTTTTTCACGAGTGAGGGGAGAATGGAGCGAGAGATTGACAGATGAATCAGAACAGCATCTGCAGTGATGTGGACGTGGTACTGGTCTGCTGGGGTAAAGAGGGAGCTAAGCTCTAAAGCAAAGCTGCCGATTTACAGCTCAGTCTACATTCCTACCCTCACCTATGGTCAGAACTTTAGGTAATGACCGAAGAATGAGATTGTGGATACAAGTGACTGAAAAAACTTTCTCCACTGGGTTGCTGGACTCACCCTTAGAGATAGGGTAAGGATCTCAGTCATCCGGGAGAGGCTCAGAGTAGAACCGCTGCTCCTCCACATCGAAAGGGGCCAGCTGAGGTGGTTTGGGCATCTGATCAGGATGCCTCCTGGACGCCTCCCGCTTGAGGTGTTTTGGGCACATCCCACTGGGAGGAGATCCCGGGGCAGACCCAGGACTCGGTGGAGAGACTGTGTCTCCCAGCTGTCCTGGGAACACTTTGGTATCCTCTCTGAAGAGCTGAAGGAGGTGGCTGGGCAGAGGGAAGTCTGGGCTCCTCTGCTTGAACTGCTGCCTCCACGACCCAGATTCCTGGAAAAGTGGTAGAAAATGGATGGATGGTAACATTTTTTACTTGAGTACAGTTTCTGGCTACTCTACCCACTTCTGGTGTGATTGCATGTGCAGTAGGAATATTTTACTTTTTCATCCCAAATTACAGTACAAATTTGCTGATCCACTTCCATGTTGGACTGAATTGGATTCATGTTGTATAATGCTGCTGAATGCAAAATGGTCATTCAGATAACACGGTTAAATTATTTATCTGTGTGTTGCTCATCACTGTGTTTTTCCGACTCTGCAGGGTCCAGATAAGGCTCGCTCACAGCTGATCATCCTAGACAGGGGTTTTGACCCAGTATCCCCTGTCCTGCATGAGCTCACCTTCCAAGCCATGGGCTATGACCTGCTGCCCATCGAAAACGACGTCTACAAGTACAAAAAACACACAAAACGGAACATTGTGTCAGGCGTCTTATAATGGATGAGGACACACATGCAAATTGAAGGTCCCATTAACTGCAAAACCGTGTTTTAAAGGGTTTTAACCTTCTAAGATGCATTCACCCACATGTAATTCATTAAAATATTAAAGTGCTCACTTCACAAATAAATGCAGACTGCTTTTATTCAATTCAGCTTTTAAAGAAAAAATGGATTGCACTTCCTGGTTATATGATGTCACAAACCAACAGGGCGCACCTTCAGATGTCTGTTTAAATAAATGCACCCTGACTGCCTCTTTACTTGTGATTGGCCCACACAAAACACCTGTATCCAATTAAGTTAAGGGCTCCTTAGTATTAATGAGCAAGTTGAAAACAGATGTTTTACAGATGTTGTACAGATGTTTTACAGCTTTACAGAGTTTTTTTTAATGAGCTGTAGAGCAACACAAATGACTTTGTTCTTTAAAACTACATTTGTGTCCTTGAGAATGTCAAAAGCAAAAATTTAGTCTTTGCAGAATCTGAAATATAGCAATTTAGATTCTTATTCTACTTACCAAAGTATTATTTTGACATTTGAGCACACATTTGGGCCCGAGTTATTAATCCAGAAATAAACTGACTGTTTCTGTTTGGTTGATTCTTCTTCAGGTACGAGACCAGCGGCATTGGAGACTCCCGTGAGAAAGAGGTCCTTCTGCATGAAGACGATGACCTGTGGGTCAGCCTGAGACACAAACACATAGCTGAGGTGTCCCAGTAAGCACTCTCATATGCACAAAGTCTTTTCACACCCTGTTAAATGACATAGCATCAGCGGGCTTTCAGGTGTTACCACTCCTAGTTTCTCTTTGGATTTTTATCATCAGGGAGGTGACACGCCAGCTGAAGGAGTTTTCTTCCAGCAAGAGGATGAACACTGGAGAAAAGGTAACCGGGCAAAGCAGAGATGGTTGGGATGAGCACTTGATGCATAGAGATCTGCCAGAGAACTCACAGAAGAAGTGATTGTTACAGCTGCATGATATACTGTAGTTAGTTGATGTCATAGCTCATAACTAGATTTTATATACATCTGGGAGAGCTAGGGGCAGTTTTTCTTTCAAGGTGTCAGTTTGCGTTCCAAAAAGGTAAAAAAAAGATCAAAGTAAATATGGAAACAAAATCAAGTTTGCTTTGAAACCTATAATGTTTTGGCAATTTGATGTGAAAATTTTGTGAAGTATCAAATAGTATTCAAGCTACAGTAAACGTAGGTACCCCAACGATTAAAATACAGGGCTACGGAGAGTACATCACAACATTATTTGAATGTAAACAGGAGTAACAAAAACAACCCTTTAAAGCATCATACTGGTTTTATTCCACAGTTAAACTATAAATTTGGGTAACAGGTGATGAACAGTTCAGTCAAGGTACCTGTGTAGTAATCATTACTGCAACCAGTTTCTTATACATTATGGACAATACATACATACATACAGTATGGAGAATACATTAGTTTCAAGGGCTGCAGTTCCTAGTCATAATCAATTGTAATATTTCTATTACTATGGGTCATGACAGCTGCTGCACATAAATCATATTAATGATATTTAACTTTAATTGGCTGCTGATTTCTTAAATATTCACTGGGGGCTACAGAGAATAAAATATATTTGAAAAAACTATTTTGCGTGATTCTACATCATATTATTTATATCTGCTATGCAATAACACAGCAAGATATTTGTTCATCACATAGCCTACTCATATGTGTGAAATTGGGTTTATCAATATGTTATATCACTACTGTGGGTGACTAGAGAAGGAAGGCAGTGGGATGGTTAAAAAAAAATCATGGATTTGTATAACAAGAGCAGATCATTTGAAGAATGAGCTGTCATCCTGATGCATCTTCACCTGAAAATATCAGACTAAAGATGTTAATTCATGAAATTATCTGTTATTTATCAGTTGTGAACATAAATATTTATTCAATGACATTATAAACACTACAGTTACAGCTGATGTTTACCTCCCAGGTCCACCATTAGGCCAGAAATGGACATATTTCATTTCATTTCAAATTTTTTTATTTATTTATTTTTTTACTTTTTACATCACCAAGAGCAGAAAATATTTTTTACTGACTAAAATATTCACATAATTCTTCTTGGCTGTGTACATAATATTATAAATAAGTTAACCGACACACCTTGAAAGAAACTTTGCCGTAAATAAATTCAGAATTCAAGACTGAAAGGCTTTATTATCATATCCACAGTTAAGAAATGAAACATTTCCTGAGCAATGAAATTCTTACTCTGCTCTCCGAAAGAATGCCAAGGTAATAGGTACACAACATACTAATAAGGTAATAACACACCTAATACTAATGGATACTAACAACACACACTATACACACAGTTAGGCAATTAGGACACCTTAGCACACCTTGATACTAAGTACTAATACTAATGAAAACTAATATCACACATTAGGCAATTTGGACAGCTAAAGCAGTTAAACTAGAGGAAACAAGAAGAGTGAAACTGAAAGTTCATTGGATGACTATAGTGGACAGTGGTATATTGGTATCAGAGATGATATGAACCCGAGATGTTTGAATGACTGGCAAAACAAATGTTTAAGTCTGTAGGAAATGTGTTGACTGAAATGCTCATTGATTTCTTAAGATGAACACAAGAAGGAAATATTTTTGTATATTTCTAGACTTGCACATAGTAGCCAGAAATTGTACTCAAGTAAAAGTAGTGTTACCTTATGATATTATTTCCTCAAGTACAAGTAAGAGTAGACACCAAAAACATTACTTAAGAGTAAGAAAGCATCTGTTAAAAAGTTACTTGCATAGTGAGTAACAACTTTTAACAATTTGTATGGTTTTGCTAATAGTATTTAGATTTCTTTTTTTTTTTTTATCTGCTGCCGGTCAAAGACCAAAGGGGGATTATGTAATGGGGTAGTCTGTCCATCTGTCAGTCCCACGTTTATGAAGTCAACTCCTCCTGCAGTTTTGTTCCGATTGTTATGAAACTTGGTACCATGGTTTGATATACACTGATGATGTGCATATTGCAATTTGACTCTGATCGGATGACCTTGAAGTCAAGGTCAGAGGTCAGTTTCTCCCTAAATCTTGTAACACAATAACTACTGAAAGAAATGATTGTAGGCTTTTCAAATCCATATCATAGTTGTATCTAAGACAGATCTTGGACGGCTTACACCCTGACCTGACTATGGGTTTGGGGTCAAGAGGTCAAAGATCAAGGCTAACATTCCATTAGCACTATTAACTATAGAACGAATAAAGCTAGGGCTAACAATTGTGGTATACATGCTCACCCTATGACCCTGAACTGTGACCATAGGTTTGGGGTCAAAAGATCAAGGTTCGCATTTCCCATGCCCTATTACTATAATTTGGTTCTGCCCAATAATTATATGAAAAAGTTCAAAACTGCTCTCCTTCAGTGACATATACTGTATATCGTCATAGAAAATGGAGGCAGGAGATATTGCACTCATCTCAGAGTGCTCTTATGAAAATGTTATGAGTCTTATGCACTGTATTTTGTAACCACAGACCACCATGAGGGATCTGTCCCAGATGCTGAAGAAAATGCCTCAGTACCAGAAGGAACTCAGCAAGGTGTGTCACTCTACGTGTCTGTCTTTTTCTGTGTGCAAATTTACACACTAATCCTGCCTGTTTTGCGTGTGTGTGTTTTCTTCAGTATTCCACCCACCTGCAGCTGGCTGAGGACTGCATGAAGCATTACCAGGGAACTGTGGACAAGCTGTGCCGTGTGGAACAGGTAAGGACATTGGAGAAGGAATAACGAGAGAAGAAAGAAAGGAAATTCTCAGATTTTTTTTTCAACTGTAATTTTTAAGCTATGCATAAATTATGAATTTATCCTGATAATTAATAACTTCTGTAACCATTTATGCATTTCATAAATCAACCAAAACCAAGATCAGCCAAAGATTCAAAGATTTTCTTTGTCAATACTACTATACATACAGGACATACAGGAGAACTGAAATGCCGTTTCTCTCTTCAGTGGTGTGTGCAATATTAAAAAAAGGAATAAGGCTGGAAAAACAACAACCACAGTGTATGTACAGTAATACTACCCGTAGTGCAAATAGCGACAAAAGATAAAACCCAGACATCCTATAGTGCAAATAAAGCTAAACGATAAAACTCAGTAATCCTCTATAGAGAAAAAGTAGAGCAGTAATACTCATAGTTGCAAGTTCAGTGTGGTAATGTAGGTGCAGACAGTGACAAATAGGACTGCACATGATCAGTATTGGGATAACAGACAGCAACAGATATGGCATTTGTGAAAATGGTTGCAGTAAAGTGCAGAGACATACAGCAGCAGCTGTATTACTGTTGGTGTACCAGTCTTTCTGTGCCAACAGCTGAGATATCAATCAATCAATCAATCATTCAATCTTTATTTCGGATAGATTAAAAGTACAGATTAAAACAAACAGAATAATATAACAAAGGGGGAAAGAAAATCCAACAAGGTCAAATTAGACAATAACTCCTCTGATTATACAGTTCAACATAAGTTATCCTAAATGCGTGATGGCTGAAGCCGCAGCTTATATTGCCCACCCATATTCCATCCAAGAATTCAAAAGAAAAACAAACAAGTGCGATTACAATTCAGAACAAAGCTAAGACAAAATGTGACAAAAAAAAAACTAAGCAACAACACAATGCAGACTGGACATGACAATCCTTATGTGATTTTATATGTCATCTTGTGTATATGTTTGGAGTATTTCTTCCTTTAGTTTTTGTTTAAATTGTCCAAGCGTTGTAAATGATTTTAATTCAGGTCCAAAATCATTCCATAATCTGACTCCTTGCACTGAAACACAGTGTTGCTTGGTGGTAGTTCTCACTGAAGGTTTTTGAAATATACATGTTCCTCTGAAATGATATTGTTTCTCCCTTATTTGGAACAGCTTTTGGATATTTGCGGGCAGTGATAGATTCTTCACTTTAAACATTATTACTGCAGTTTTAAAGTCAACCAGATCTTTCAACTTGAGAGCTTTTAATTTAAGAAAAAGTGGGTTTGTTGGTTCCCTGTAAGCAGCTTTGTTTATTATTCTAATAGCTCTCTTCTGAAGCATAAAGAGTGGATATATGTTTGTTTTATATGTATTTCCCCATACTTCAGTACAATATGTCATGTATGGGAGTATTAATGAATGATACAGGGTATATGGGTGTTTTTTTTTATTAGGGGTACAATGTGTGACATTGGTGGCAAAATTTAAAATTGATCACATGAAATTGACTAATCACTATCCAATTGTGTCAGGTTTATGAAACTTTTAACTATTTTCGTAACGGCATTCGCATTCAGGAACAGATAGCATGCAAGTGTGCACACACGTGTCCATTTTCTGGTGTAAAGGGGACACCAAACCTAAAAATGGTTTTGTACATAAAAGCCAAGAACACTTTCATTCTTTGAAAGTTGGCATGTGTTAGGTACTCTAGTCTGACTGCTTTCCCAAATAGCATGACCTATTTAAAGCCTCTTTTCATGAAAATGAAATTTTGAGTCTCTTTATAGACTTGTTTGAGTCCCTGTTTACGTCTTGATCTCACTCAAGGTACAGCCACTCATTTCGACACATATTTCTAATTTTTTACCTTAAAACTTATACAGGTACTTGCAAAATGATCTACGGTAACAAATATAATGCGAAATAAACCATGACATTGACTTGATTTCCAGAAAACGACCTGGTGCAGGCGACGTACACTACCGTTCAAAAGTTTGGGGTCACCCACACAATTATTTTGTGCTTTCGTCAAAGAATCCTCCATTTGCAGCAATTACAGCATTGCAGACCTAACATGATTGCACAAGGGTTTTCTAATCATCCATTAGCCTTCTGACGCAATGAGCAAACACATTGTACCATTAGAACACTGGAGTGATAGTTGCTGGAAATGGGCCTCTATACACCTATGTAGATATTGCACCAAAAACCAGACATTTGCAGCTAGAATAGTCATTTACCACATTAGCAATGTATAGAGTGTATTTCTGATTAGTTTAAAGTTATCTTCATTGAAAAAAAGTGCTTTTCTTTCAAAAATAAGGAAATTTCTAAGTGACCCCAAACTTTTGAACGGTAGTGTAAATGGACGCGCTATTGTTTTGGTTTCACTCTTATTTGCTTTACGTCTATGGCATTTCCCTCGTTTTTAGATTATACTTTATAAGCGACAACTCCAATAGGTATTTTGTGAGGGTAAAGAAGCACCAGAAACAAGTATATAATTCAAATGTCCAAAACTCTTGAGGATGAGAGCTCACTTTAACTACTTGTAAGTTAAGGCATAAATGGGACACTCGTGCTTTTGTTTCCCGGTATGGAGTTGAATGCACTTTGCAATGGCACACGTTTTACACGAAACAACTTCAACACTTCCGGTATTTTTAACGCATCAAAACTCATCAACAGCTACATTTTCATGACATATATATTAAGATGTGATAACGTGTATACATACCTTCAAATTCTCCCTGTTTGTTGGATAAGACGTAAAATCACAAAAGGCGTAAATGTGGGACACGGAAGTTTGGACCTTTGATAACTTCAATATAAAGTGACCACGGTTAATCCTCTCCACATGGGTTGAGCACATCCGGGGTAGAGAAAATAAAAGTGCTTTCCCAGGGCGGTCACCTCGCCAGACGGGGCTGCGAGCGGCCGACCAAGACCGAAGACGTAAATTTTTTAAGGGACACCATATTCGATGTGTCATAAATGTTTGAGATTTTATTGAAATATTCTACATCTGAGCTTCACAAAGACTGATCTCCTTTTTACGTGTATGGTTTGGGATTTGAAAGGTGCAAAGTGAAAAGCATCAGCACTTCCTTTTTTCTTGTTACTTTACCAAATAACTTACATGTTGCTGCGTAAATTCTGGGACACGAAAATTTACGTCGTACGAGTAAATTTGCAGGGGTCGCCATACAAAAACCATAGATACGATCACATTGGGGAATGTTTTATTCTGAATTTGCATTACAACTGTTATCTCTTGCATAAATGAGTAGAAAGAGTTACTCAGAGATCACTTTACAGTACTTTGAAATTGTAACTTTGATTGTCATGTCACACAAAAACTGGGAAAAATGAGGGGACACGATCAACAGTTTCGATGGTAACGGCAAAATCAATGATTTTTTTTTTTAAATTGCAATGCAAGTCTGAAACTCTTATGTTCCCTTGCATGTTATAAAAACAAAACCGACATCTGCAAATTACAGAAAAAGAGAGAGCGCTTGAAAGTCGGATACCCCTGATATAGTGCACTGGACCCCTAATAAAAAAAAACCCACCCATATAGTGTGGGTTGATTCAGCAAATATTTCACTCTGTGTAGTATTGCAATTGATTTGGATATTTTACCTTTAATCACTGTTTTCTTTTTGCATTGCCGACTGCACTATGTGGTACTCCACAATATCTGCTGCTCGCTAATATATTTAAAATTGCTTGACTAGTATTACTCATTCATATTCTACATTTTATTACATGTATAGTTTTTTTATTTCTATCTTCTATTTTTATCATGTTTAATGTTGCAGCATTGCACCGAGACAAATTCCTAGTTTGTGTACTATATGAACAATGGCAATAAATCTGATTCTGATTCTGAAATATAATTAATATGTCACTTCCAACACAGTTTATTATCAATTATTACACCAAGAAATTTAGTTCCGGATACCCTTTCAATCTCTACACCATTTACACTGAGTTTAGATACTAAGTTGTTGTGATGGTTGTTAAAAACTATAAATTTTGTCTTACTTAAATTGAGCATTAATTTGTTTGAATCAAACCACAGTTTAAGCTTTCCTAATTCCTTTCCGAGTATATCCAAAAGTTGTTCCAAATTGCTTCCACTGCATAATAAATTAGTGTCATCGGCAAACAATATTAAATCCATTTTTTCTGAAACTTTACATATATCATTTTTATACATATTGAATAACAATGTCCCCAAAACTGAACCCTGTGGGACTCCACAAGTAACCTTCAGTAACTGTGAGTTTTTGTTACCAACACATACACTACCGTTCAAAAGTTTGGGGTCACCCACACAATTATTTTGTGTTTTCCATGAAAAGTCACATTTATTTACCACCATGAGTTGTAAAATGAATAGAAAATATAGTCAAGACATTGACAAAGTTAGAAATAATGACTTGTATTTGAAATAATAATTTTTTCCTTCAAACTTTGCTTTCGTCAAAGAATCCTCCATTTGCAGCAATTACAGCATTGCAGACCTAACATGATTGCACAAGGGTTTTCTAATCATCCATTAGCCTTCTGACGCAATGAGCAAACACATTGTACCATGGGCCTCTATACACCTATGTAGATATTGCACCAAAAACCAGACATTTGCAGCTAGAATAGTCATTTACCACATTAGCAATGTATAGAGTGTATTTCTGATTAGTTTAAAGTTATCTTCATTGAAAAAAGTGCTTTTCTTTCAAAAATAAGGAAATTTCTAAGTGACCCCAAACTTTTGAACGGTAGTGTACATACTGATATCTATTCTTTAAGTAACTACATAACCAGGACAGTGCTACCCCCCTAATACCACAATTTTGTAGTTTCTTTAATAATAAATTATGATCCACTGTATCAAATGCTTTTTTAAGATCCAGGAATATCCCAACTGAATACTCTTTATTTTCAACGGCAGTTGATATTTCTTCTATAAATTCCATTAGAGCAAATGCAGTTGTCCTCTTGTGTCTGAACCCATATTGCTGCTCACACAATAAATTATTCTTCAGTATGAAGTTGTCAATTCTCTCATAGAATATTTTTTCAAGTATCTTGGAAAATTGCGGCCATAGTGAAATCGGTCTATAGTTTGAAAGTTCCCCTCTGTCACCCGTCTTGTATATCGGAATTACTTTAGCTATTTTCATTGCATTGGGAAATATACCTGTTTGGAGAGACAGGTTACAGATATATATCAGTGGTTTCACTAAGCATTCAATAACAGTTTTGACTAAGAGCATGTCAATACCATCACAGTCCGTAGATGTTTTACTTTTAAACGATTTAACAATTTCAATGACCTCTCTCTCGTCTGTGTTGAGATATTGTGTGGAGGAGTGCGTTATGGCCGGGGAAGGGAGGCAGAGTTGGACAGAGTTCAGGGTCTTGATGGCCTGGTGAACAAAGCTGTTTGGCAGTCTTGTGGAGCGGGCCCGGAGGCTCCGGTACCTTTTCCCTGAGGGCAAGGAGCTGAAGAGGGAGTGTGAGGGGTGGGAGGGTGTCACCTGCAATGTTGATGGCTCCTCAGCTGAGGCGAGTGAGGTAGATGTCCAAGAGGGGGTGCAGAGGGGCACCGATGGTCTTGCTGGCTGCTTTCACTGTGTGTTGTAGAGTCTTCTAGCAGGAGGCGGTGCAGCTTCCATATCACATCGTGATGCAGCTGGTGAGGATGCTCTCAATGGTGCCCCAGTTGAGTGAGCACATGATTTGGGGGTGGGGGGGGAGACTCGTGCTCTCCTCAGTTTGAGGAGAAAGTGGAGGTGAGTTTGAGCGTTCTTGGCCAGTGATGTGGTGTTGTTGGACCAGGAGAGGTCCTCAGAGATGTGCACCCCCAGGAACTTGGTGCTGCTCACCCTCTCCACAGCTGCTCCATTGTCGTCCACAAACATGATGATGGGGTAGGTGCTGTAGGCTGAGTACTTTTTTTTTTTTTTTTTTAATTCAGCTCAATATAATCTGGCAAGGGGAAAAAAGTTGTCCGAGTTGCTTAATGTAAATCCCTTTTGGAGACAATAGAAATAAATGAAAAACACAATACAACAATACAGCAAACTAAAGGAAAAATGCATCTATGATTGATTAACTTCTTCTTTAGTCCATTTGTCTGACATCATTCAATAAAGATTCTAAAACTTCAGTATGTCCCCCCCCCCCCCCCCGTGTGCAATATCTGGTATTTCTTCTGAATTAGTGGTACTATATTTTTGGCATAAAATAAACTGAAGTCCATTAAAGGAGCTACAGTTAAAACCAGAAGTTTATATACACTGTATAAAAAGACACATAACCTTTTTTTTCTCACTGTCTGACATTAAATCAGACTAAACCTTTCCTATTTCAGGTCAGTTAGGATTATCAAAATTATTTCTATTTGTTAAATAATTTTCCACACACACTATGGTGGCATTATTGCCCTGTACCTTGAATTTTGCCGTATGATGTCAGACGTAGCAGCTACATAATGTGTGACACTGGCCTGTGTGAACCTATTTTGCAGAGATCATGTCTAATGCCCATACCTAAACTATTGAACATCCTCCATTGTAACTGTGCTGAAAACATTCCAAACTTGAATCATTTCAAGCACTACTTGACACCCATGCTCTCTGAACAATCTTTTATGTGTTTGGGTTGGGGACTGGTGCACAGGGAGAATTCATTATAGATGCCTGTAATGCAGTACATTTATATCTTTGATATAATGTCATAACTTGTTTTTAAACACTCAATATAAACATCCATTTTGGAATATTTTGAAGTAGAAAAACTATATATACCTTCTTTAACATTTGTACTTATTTTATTTATTTATGCCTGCACTGAGACTTTAGTTTCTTGTTGCAGGACTTGGCTATGGGTACAGACGCTGAGGGGGAGAAGATCAAAGATCCCATGAGGGCCATTGTGCCTATCCTGCTGGATGCCAACGTCAGCACACACGACAAGATCCGCATCATCCTGCTTTATATTTTCCTCAAGAATGGTAAGAACATAACTGAAGGTGGCATGAAAATCAGAGTTATAATCATTATTAACTAAATTAGAGGCTTGTCTTAAGGAAATCAGAGCATGGATGGCTTGTAATTTCTTATTAAATTTAGATAAGACTGAAGTCTTTCTAGTTGGCCCAAAAAATACTTTCCTAAATCAGACTCTTAATTTGAATGGGGTTACTCTCTCTCCTAAGAATTCTGTGAGGAACCTTGGAGTTATTTTTGATCAAGATCTGTTCTTTAATTTGCATATTAAACTTGTTTCTAATACTGCTTTTTATCATTTGCGCAATATTGCCAAGATTAGGAACATCTTGTCTCAGAGGTGAGAAACTAATCCACGCTTTTGTTAGCACTAGATTAGATTATTGTAAATCTTTATTATCAGGCTGTCCAAAAACATCTCTAAAAAGTTATCAGTTGATCCAGAATGCCACAGCTAGAGATTTAACAGGTACTAGAAAGGGAGATCATATCTCTCCGGTTCTGGCCTCCCTTCATTGTCTTCCCATAGAATTTAGAATTAAGTTTAAAATCCTTCTCACTTACAAAGCTCTAAATAATAAGGCCTCTTGTTATTTAAAAGAGCTGATAGTACCTTATTATCCTAACAGAGCATTACACTCCCAAAATGCAAGATTACTTTGTAATACCTAGAATCTCTAAAGGTACAATGGGAGGCAGAACTTTCAGTTATCAGACTCCTCTCCTTTGGAACCAGCTGCCAATCTGGATTTGGGAGTCAGACTCGATCTCTGTTTTTAAGAACAGGGTTAAAACCTTCCTTTTTGAGATAAGATAAGCCTTTATTAGTCCCACAATGGGGAAAATCCAGGATTGCAACACTCAGAGCAATAATTTAGAAGATAAGAAAATAAAATAAGAGCAGTGAATACACATATGTACACATAAATATATAAATATATATACACAGTACGGAACATTGTAGCTAGATGGAATAAACAGCATAACCGTCTATTTAGTTACCCCACATAGTATGAATATGTACCCATACATATTGTCACCCTCTGTAGCGACTGATATTGTCCCAGTTGTATACTGGAGGGGACCGTTTTGTGTAAGTTTGTTGCGTCTTTTGCATTCAATACTATTAGGTTGTCACGTTCGTTTTTTTTGCTATCTCTGCATGCTGCCCTGCTTAGGTTATAAAGTCTGACAGCTGTAGGACGGAAGGACCTGCGAAACCTCTCGGTCGTGCACCTAGGATGGTGTAGCCTACTGCTAAATGAGCTCCTCAGTGTGTTCAGTATGTCCTTCATAGGGTGGGACTTGGACTCCAGCAGAGATGACAGCTTAGCCATCATCTTTCTCTCTCCTCCACTGGGTCAAGGTGTTTCCCCAGGACAGAGATAGCTTTCTTGATCAGTTTGTTCAGTCTCTTCCTATGAACTGCTGTAATGCCGTTGCCCCAGCAGACCACTCCAAAAGTGATGGCTGATGCCACCACCGTGTCGTAGAATGTCTTCAAGAGCACCCCTTGTACACCAAAAGACCTGAGCCTCCTCAGTAGGAACAGCCTGCGCTGTCCCTTCTTGTAGAGTGTGTCAGTATTGTGTGACCAGTCTAGTTTATTGTTCAGATGAACACCCAGGTACTTGTAGGATGTCACCATCTCAATGTCTGTTCCCTGGATGTTTACTGGTGCTGTGAGGGGTTGTCCTTGCCTGCGGCAGTCCACCACCAGCTTCTTAGTTTTCCTCACGTTGATCTGGAGGCAGTTCCGATGGCACCAGTCCACAAAGTCCTGGATAAGTCCTCTGTACTCAGCTTCATCTCATTGGAGATGACGCCGACGATCGCAGAGTCATCAGAGAACTTCTGCAGATGGCAGTGTGTTGTGTGAGAAGTCCGCAGTATAAAGGGTGAACAGGAAGGAAGCCAAAACTGTTCCCTGGGGGGGCCCCTGTGCTGCTGATGATCGTGTTGGACACACAATCCCAGGTTCTCACAAACTGTGGCTGGTTAGTGAGATAGTCCAGGATCCATGATGACAGGTGCTGGTCCACCCCTGCGCACAGCAGCTTGTCCTTCAGGATCATCGGTTGGATGGTGTTGAAAGCACTGGAGAAGTCAAAGAACATGATCCTCACCATGTTCCCAGACTTCTCCAGGTGGGACAGGGAACGGTGAAGAAGGAAGATCACTGCATCCTCCACCCCAATGCCATGCTGGTAGGCGAACTGGAGTGGATCCATCGCTGGTCCCACCAGGGGGCGGAGGTGAGCAAGGAGCAGTCTCTCCAGGGTCTTCATCAGGTGAGACGTCAGGGCCACTGGTCTGTAGCTGTTTAGGTCTCTGGGGTGGGGCTTATAACCTGTAGTTAGGGTTGGATCAGGTGACCCTGAACCCTCCCTTAATTATGCAAAAATGCTATGAAATGACTGTTGTAAAATGGCGCTATATAAATAAAATTGCATTGAATTGAACTGAATTGGGGAAAAAAGATTCTTTCCTGAAGACTGAAACTTAAAATATTATTTTTTGGAAGTAATATCACAAAAAAAACAAAACAAAAATGTGGCATGGTAATGTTGTGGTTGGCACTATTGCCTCACAGTAACAAGGTAGTGGGTTCAAATCCACTAGCCAGCAGGGTCGGTCTGTGTGGAGTTTGCATGTTCTTCCCATGCTTGAGTGGATTTACATGAGGTATTCCTGTTTTCTCCTGCATTCCAAAAACATTCAAGTTAGGTTACCTGGAGACCCTAAAATGGCCCTTGGTGTGAATTTTGAAGGGACTGGTGCCACAGTGTGGATGCCCATGAATTTCATTCTGGGTATTAATAAAATATAACAAAGGAACAAAAAGAAAACTCTCCTAAATCAATGATCTATCACTTTGACTGAAGCATTTTGAACCAGATGAAGACATTTCAGAGAGCTTTTTGGACAGCCACATGATAAAAATTTCAATGCTCCATCCATTTTTTTTCCCAGTTTCACTCATAGACAACTTGTACTGGGATTTAATGAAGTCTTATTTTTGCACCAAAGAAATACAGTATGATTCTGTCTTCATCCCAAAACAAACACAACATATTAAATGTAAACAGTTATTCCTTTACAGTTATAGGATATGGCCTGTATGCTGCGTGTGTGTGCATGTGTGTAGGCATCACGGAGGAGAACCTGAACAAGCTGATCCAGCATGCTCAGATCCCCCCAGAGGACAGTGAAATCATCACCAACATGGCTCACCTGGGTGTCCCCATCATCACAGATGTAAGACTGTCTCTTCAACTCATATTTTTTTTTTAAAGTTTTTCTAGGTCTTGTTTCTTTCTTCTTTAGCACAGTAGTACAGTGGTTGTGAAATGGCACTGTATAAATAAAGTTGAATTGAATTAATTCTTATTTTTAAGGTCCTTTCTGCTAAGTGCTTTTAAAGTATTTGTGTTTTTAGTTAATGTTTTCATGCTAAGACATTATGGGAAATGAAGCTTGCAAACACACGACAGTACACTTCAGATCGTTTCTGTTGTTCACTTCATCATCTCTTCTTTCCTCCTCCAGTCCACTCTCCGCAGAGGGAAGAAGGTGGACAGGAAGGAGCGTGTGAGCGAGCAGACCTATCAGCTGTCCCGCTGGACCCCACTGATCAAGGACATCATGGAGGTGTGTTTATGCTGCTTGTTCTTTACATGTTTAAATGTTCCATTATGCCTTGTTTTAAAGCAAATTTGCATTTTATAAAGTTTAAACATCATCCAAAGTTATCTCAGTACATGTTTAACTGCGTCTACGTTTAATCTGACAAACTCACACAACAGTATGGGTGTCACCTACTATATTTAAATCGTTATCTCTGCAAAGCCTGTTCTCCAATGAACCCACACACGGTTGCTAAGAGATGTTAAATTGCATCTTCAGTAGTGTGTGGTGGACGATGTTGCTGACAAAGCTCTGTTTTGTTCTCCTGCAGGATGCCATTGACGATAAGCTGGACACCAAACACTACCCATACATCTCCACCAGATCCTCCGCCTCCTTCAGCACAACTGCTGTCAGGTGCGCGCGCACACACACACAAACACACACACACACAGACCTTATTTCATGGTTGTAGCTTTTTAAATTACAACGTGGACAGAAATGGTGGCATTGGATCAACAGTAATTTGGGAATCTGGATGAGACTGATGCCTCTGAGAAAAAATAAGAACAAGGAGGTGATACTGATGACTGGAAACTTGGAGAACTACAAACGGTGCGAGGAAGTGTTCAGCCATCAACTGAGATTTCTATGGGTTTCACATCTGCAACATTATACTACATATTGTAGAAACTGCAGGCATTTCCACTGTGGTTGTAGTTGGTGTGTATTGATGTGCATTGATTCAGTTTTACATCCTCTCCTGCTTCATCTGCCGTCCTTCACCACTCATAAATACAGTTGCAGTCAAATTATTCAACTCCCACTGCAAATTATGTCAATTTAAAAAATGTACAAAATTTACAAACTTTGAACTGTTTGAAAAAAAATGGAGAAGAAATATTCAAACAGTATAGCTATTTAAAATCAAGTTTTTTTTTCTGTTGTTAACATGTCTGTATGTATGTTTTTTGTGACTTACAAGACATATCAAGAGCAAAATCAGTCCCAATTCCCAACTCTGTGTTTTTCTGCTGTGAATTTCCAGTTAAGCTCCACCCCTCTCCCAAATGGGTGAGTTGGACAGAGCGTTTCTAGCTACGTAAGCATTCCTGCTTAGCCTGATTGGTTATAACATTAACCAATCAGGCTAAGCACTAGGCATGGCTAAACATCTGAGTTCACTCCCCCAGGGGAAGAGAGAGATGCCAACGTGGCACTGCGGGTGGAGGCTCATGGTCTACCTACCACTGACCACGCTGACAGTCAGCGTCCCTTCCCGAGGACGGTGCAAAACTGACCACGGCTGCCCGTAGTTTTCCATCGCTGGGGCTACTGTATTCCGGAACCCATAGTTCATGCGGGGGACACAAAACTTACCGGGTGCTCTGTTCCGTCCCTGCCAGGAAAAACGGAGGAGGAGACATTAAACTCCCCTCTCCTTCCGGAGGAGGTTGGCCATTGTTTAGTAAAGCAGTCTTCAGTGTTCTCAGGTCAGAGGGGAGGGCTGGCCTTGCAGCATGCACTACTGGCGGGCGGGGGTATGGGTGGAGCTAATTAGAATATTCATAGATCTGTGCATACTTAAGTAGGTGGAAGATGTAGTAAAAGCTCTTTCCAAACAATTCTAAGGCAATAAAAAAATTTTTGTGAGTAAAAAGCCACAATATATATATGGAGACCTTTCATTGATTATGTAAAGAAATTAAACATAACTTCTGAAGAAGAAGGTGAATGATATGTGTGGACCTTGCAAATTCCAAACTGGTGAATGTATATTGTGTATTCTTATGTAATAGATTACCTAGACTAAACAGAGGAGCATTGTTGTTGACTTGCTTTTGTTAATGGTTGTTGTTGTTTTTAGTACATTTTTTTTTGTTGTTGTTAGTGTTTTTTTTTAATTTTTAAATTACTTTAGTGTTAGTGTCTGACTGTTTGTGCCATGTTTGTAAAAAAAAAAGGTTCAATAAAAAATATTGTGGAAAAAAAAGCCACAATATACTATTTTGGGCAATACATATTTGTTTTTGAGGTGGTTTTAGAGCCGCCAGAGTGCATCTTTAGATTTACAAAAGTGTACACACCCATGTTAAAATGCCAGGTTTTGTGAGTCCACAGTGGATCTTTCCTAAACTTTGCTCACCTTTTTTTTTTCTTTTTCACCCTTATTGTCATTCAACCGTACAACCAATCATGTACAGCAGAACGAGATTGTGCTTTACCTATTTACAGTGTAAATCACACACACCCCAAGTGCAGAATCAGAGGGCCGCTGCCATGCAAGGCGCCGCCACAGAGTTCCCTCCTCCATTCCATTTATTGCTGAGCACCAAGCTGGATGGCAGGAAGTTCCACTTTTATATGGTCTTTGGCATGACCCGGCCGGGATTTGAACCCCTGCCTCCCGGGTGTGGGGCGGATGCTCTACCAACTGAGCCACCACTCCACTCCACCTTCAGTGCGAACTATGACCTGTACAATTTAACTGGAAAACAGACAAATCTGTTAAGGGTGAAAATATGAAACTAAAACAAAATTTACAAACTCACTCACTCACTCTCACTCACTCACTCACACCAGGGTTGTGCACTTCTCTGACACAGGGCCTGCTGTGTTGTGAGTGTGCCAGTGGAGTAAACCAAATAATTATTTGGTTTTTTTTGTTTTTTTAGCTGATTTAGGACAGTTAGCTTACTGATTTTCCCTGAGAATGGAGCAGGGAATAGGGAATACAGTTTGAACTACACTGTGGATCAGAATGTAGCTTATGTCACAGTACATGTTGGCATTCATGGTTCCCTCAATGAACTGTAGCTCCCCAGTGCCGGCAGCACTCATGCAGCCCCAAACCAAGACACTCCCACCACCATGCTTGACTGTAGGCAAAACACACATACTCCTCACCTGGTTGCTGCCACACACGCTTGACACTATCTGAACCAAATAAGTTTATCTTGGTCTCATCAGACCACAGGACATGGTTCCAGTAATCCATGTCTTTAGTCTGCTTGTCTTCAACAAACTGCTTGTGGGATTTCTTGTGCATCATCTTTAAAAGGGGCTTCCTTCTGGGACGACAGCCATGCAGACCAGTTTGATGCAGTGTGTGGCATATGGTCTGAGCACTGACAGGCTGACCCCCCCACCCCTTCAACCTCTGCAGCAATGTTGGCAGCACTCATACGTCTATTTTCAAAAGACAACCTCTGGATATAACGCTGAGCACGTGCACTCAACTTCTTTGGTCAACCATGGCAAGGCCTGTTCTGAGGGGAACCTGTCCTGTTAAACCACTGTATGGTCTTGGCCACTGTGCTGCAGTTCAGTTTCAGGATGTTGGCAATCTTCTTATAGCCTAGGAGATCTTTATGTAGAGCAACAATTCTTTTTTTCAGATCCTCAGAGACTTCTTTGCCATGAGGTGCCATGTTGAACTTCCAGTGACCAGTATGAGTGAGAGTGATAACACCAAATTTAACACACCTGCTCCCCATTTACACCTGAGACATTGTAACACTAACGAGTCACAAGACACCGGGGAGGGAAAATGGCCAATTGGACACAATTTGGACATTTTCATTTATGGTTGTACTCACTTTTGTTGCCAGCGGTTTAGACATTAATGGCTGTGTGTTGAGTTATTTTGAGGGGACAGCAAATTTACACTGTTATACAAGCTGTACACTGACTATGGTGTATCAAAGTGTCATATCTTCAGTGTTGTCCCATGAAAAGATATAATAAAATATTTACAAAAATATGAGGGGTGTACTCACTTTTGTGAGATACTGTACATACCGAACTGAGCACTGAAATGATCGCATGATAATTTTTGTCTTATGCATGTTTGATAAATGAGGGCCACTATGTTTAGGTAAATTTGATTACATTTATTCTCAAAATTCCTGTGCCTATTAAACTGTGACAACATACTATCATATGAAGGTGTGAAAAAGAATAATTTCATTGTGTTTTCCTTTGTAACAGTGCTCGGTATGGCCACTGGCACAAGAACAAGACCCCTGGAGAGTACCGCACTGGGCCACGTGTCATTGTCTTCATCATCGGGGGCGTCTCCTTCAGTGAGATGCGATGCGCCTATGAGGTGACACAGGCGAATGGGAAGTGGGAAGCCATCATTGGTGAGTGGTATCACAGGGGGCATGACCACGGGGAAACCTTTTTGCATTAGTTGAAGAGGTAGTCACTTTAAAACACGCCCACCACAACCTTAAAGAGTTGGTGTGTCAATGAGTGGACACTTTGTTTTGTTTCTTTAAGAGAAAATTGGAAAGATGGTAAATTGAGGTTCCCACCTTTACAGAGTTTAAAATAGACTACAGACTGACATAGACAGTGTTACATCACCTGTTTGTGCTCTTTTCCACATAAGAGGTCTTAATGAAATGTTTGTGATGTGCTTTGGTCAACATACCTCAAAAGTTAAATTCTGCACTACCCTTTTTCCACTTAGATTGCAGTTTTTCTCATTGGCTTTGGTGCATTTCTCAGAACAAAATTGAAATTCTCAAAACTATTTGTTCAATCTCCACATCACCTAGTCACTTGTGTTCACTATAAAAGCAGTTTTGCATCATTTTGAACAAAGAGTGAATACTTTTACACATTATGCAGCTGCTTCTGTACAATCATCTATTTTTTTACAGTATCATTTGCTAATGTAATCTCAGTCAAAATACATTGAGCAGGTTTTCTGCTGAGTAGTCCTTCACTCCAAAACATTTAGGCATTTGTTCATTGAGTCATTACATGCAAAAGTGTTGAACTAGTTATTAGTACGCCAAGCAGATTTTATACACATAAATACTCAAGTACGTTCATTTTATCTTCTTTTTCCATAATTAATTTACGGTTTCTTTTTTTTGTCAGACAAACAGGTAGAAGATGTTTGTTTTTTTACCTTAACATATTTCGACTGACACCTGCAGTCATCTTCAGAAGGGTCGGGAGGCGTGGCTGGCGTGGTGGATCTGTCAGGTCTATCAGGCTGTCCACGCCTAAGGAAAACAGCTGATAAACATGTCACAGCAATCAGCTGACACTTCTGAAGAAGACTGCAGGTGTCAGTCGAAACATGTGAAGGTATAAAACAAACATCTTCCACCTTTTTGTCTGACAAAAAAAAAAGAAACTGTAAATTAATTATGGAAAAAGAAGACAAAATGAACATACTTGAGTATCTACGTGGAAGTTACGGACATGACTGTGTCAGAGTTTTTTGTCGTTTGAAGAAATTGGGAAAAACATGAGTACGATACGAAAACTACCTCAGATTCAACCTCCGCTGCAGAGATGAGGAAATTACACCACCAAGCGTCAACATGAGAAATCCAATTCCAACCAAAAACGCTGAAAAAACACTCAAAAAATCATGGAATAACCTCATGAAAAAGAGGATAAGAATAACAATCAACAAGATCGACAGAATCAATACGGAAATAAAAGAGCAAATGGACATCTTCAGTGAACACTTCCCATCAGAGAAAGAAATGCAGGACCAAATTAATGCACACCTAAAATGTGCACATGAACAGGAATTCATAATAACAAAGGACCGCCATCAGAAGAAACTGAAAAAGCTCATGGAAAGGAAAAACAAGATCCAACACAGGCATGCGGAAATAAATGAGAAGTGGGTGCAAAACATTTCCCAACGCACACTCACGGAGACAGAGAAAAAAGTACTGGCCAGAGGTCTAACTTTTGCCATCACTCCAAGAAGAATACCACAGGAAGACCACATCTTAGCAGCAGAATTGGCAGGTCAAAAAATTCCAGGCTCAAGGACAGAAAGCAGAACTACGTAACACAGTAGCAGGTATTCTTAAATCGGCAAGACCACCACAAAATAACATTACGAAGGATGAGAAAAACCAATAGGCTCACTGAAAAAAGACAAAACAATCACATTTTACTGGCAGATAAAGGCAGAACCACAGTAGTCATGGATACAAAAAAATATGAATCACAGATCGAATACATGTTAGGAGACAGCAGTACATAAGAAATTTTAAAGAAAGACCTCACAGAAACAAAGAAAAAAATGCTAAAAGCCCTTCTAAAACCCTTATTAGAAAGCAAAAAAAATAAATAACACAGGACGCGTATGACCACCTAATACCTACAGCAAGCATTACCCCTCGGATTTATGGAACATCAAAAATGCAAAAAAAAAAGGACGTTCCCCTACGACCTATAACGGACAGCATTGGATCAGTCACCTATAACTTATCAAAAGCCCTGGTTGAAATCATCAAACCCCTCTTTGGATTAACAGAACATCATTGCAAAAACTTAAAACAACTAGTACAAGAACTAAACAACATGACAATAGAAACAGGCGCGATCCTTATTTCACATATCACTATTCACAAAACCCTGTCAACGTCACCCTACACATGGTGCAAGAACGCCTCAGGAAGGACAAGACACTAAAACAATGCACAAACCTCACAGTTGAAGACATATCTGGACTGCTATATTTCATTGCCAAATCCACCGATTTTCAATATAAAGGAACTATTTAGAGACAAAAGGAAGGTTTTGCAATGGGGGAACCCATGATCAGCCATTATGAGCATTTTTTTCATGGAGGACCTGGAAACAAGAGCCATGAATACAGCCCCCACACATTGCACACCCACCCTCTGGAGGAGATATGGGGATGACATCCTGGAGAAAATAAAGACAGGACATACACAAGACCTCACAGACCACCTGAACACTGTGAACAGCACAGCAAATATAAAATTCACACACGAAGAGGAAACAAACAGGACCATAGCCTTTCTGGACATCAAAATCACCTCAAAGAAGACGGTGGCATAAAAATTACAGTATACAGAAAACCAACTCACACAGATCAATTCCTATTCTGGTCATCTGAACATCCCACAGTACACAAACTATCAGTTGTTGGAACTCTTAAAGGGCTGATGACACGATTTTGACATTTTTTAGCATGTTGTGTAAACCCAAAAGTCGTTGTCAATGATCAATACAATATTTATAACCGCGCCTGCATAAACTAGTTATCATCAAAAAACCGCAGCCGCTGACTGGACTGTGGTGCCGCCCACTGAATGAAGGGCGGCACCACCATGACGTAAACGACAGAACGGACTCTGGTGGTGTTGACTGGAATTACAGCAGCTTTGTAGCTCAGTTTCTCTGGTTTCTTGTTTTAATTTTACGTCTATGCCTTCACGTTGTGTCGCAGGTTTAGATAAACAGCAGGCCGTGAAAGACCACATCACACGCTTCAGCTACAACTGTCATAAGCCTCCTCGTGCGCTTATGACACCTCGTGCGCTCCTCCTGCGCTTTTACGCAGAAGGAGCGCACGAGGTATGCAAGATCAGCTGATTCAAACTCCCGCTGATCATGTTTTCCGATTCTCACCCAGGTGCTTCTTATCACACCAGCAGTGCGTGTACTTAGCGGCCGTTTACCAGTCACGCACAGCTGGTCCATAGTATTGTCATCTGTGCTGTTAGTCTGCCATTCTTTTCAGCTCTCACGACGTGTTAGTCACTCCATGTTCCTCCGTGGTTCTCGTGCGTCCTTGAAACGATGTCGGCTCTGGGGCACAACTGTGGCTAACACGTCTCCTCTCATTCGTTTGCTGGGCGATGCCGGCCCCCGAATGCCATCAGTAACTGTGTTTGTGTTTTTTGTACGTCTTCACCTTTTTGGGAATAGTCTGTCTTTCTGTATTACATGTGCTGCGGTGAACCCTGCACGTAAATCCTCGTTATTTCATCCTCCCTCTCCGTGCCCTGCGTAAGAGCGCACGGAGGGTCATGATGAGTGGATTTATGCGCAGGATTCACCACAGCACATGTACTGAACATAAGAATGATGACAACAGTTCCCAAAAAGGTGAAGACTTACAAAAATAAACAGAAACACTTACAGTTGGTGTTCAGGGCTGACATCGCCCAGCGAACATGGAGAGGACATGTGTTAACCACAGTTGTGCCCCAGGGCCGACATCGCTTCAAGGGGCGCAACAGAACCACGGCTGTGTGGAGTGGCTAACACGTCGCGATAGTGTTGGCAATATTGGCTGGCTGACAACACGGCAGATGATGCACACAAACCATGAACAGCTGACTGTCAAAGAGAGAGGGCGCGTGTGTTCGGACCAGTGAATCTTGGACAGTGCCCACCTGAAAGTGGCTCAAAACGCACATAAAACACATGTATAAAACAATAACAACAAGAACTCAAAATATAATCCATAATAAACCCGATGCCTGAGCCACAGAGAATACACTGCTATGATTTTATTGAAAAATCGTGTTTAAATAAACTATATTTATGAACAAATAATTTGTTGCAATATCTGTAACAAAAGCATAACACTTGGTGTTCCCCTGCCGTGTGTTTGTTGTCGCTGCTGCTGCTGCTGGCATGTGTGCCTCACCACCGTCACTCTGAGTCTGACTCACTAGGCACGATGCCCGCTTGGCACGGCTCAAACCTATACGGTCTGATGCCCCCAGATTCTTCATTGTTATCCCATTCTTCGGAACTATAATCATCTGAAGATTGGACAACACAAACCAATTCCAGACTACATGTGTTGGAACCATTGTCAATGTTTTCTACCGCTTCCATCCTGTGTGTACAATGGGCAGCCAAGCACTGTGTTCTGTCGATGACATTACAACATGGCCGGTGGAGTTTCCAGCCACTGACGCAATTGGTGATGTGGCACTCATGAAAACGTCGGATATTCGCGTGAAAAAAAGCCTGTTTGACTTAGAACTGCACAGACCAACCAATTTCATCATATTGTATTATGTGTTGAAAAATTAGATGACGTCAAAAATGTGTCATCAGCCCTTTAACCAATGGCCCAGCTACATCACAGATAAAGAAGACAGACGGGAGGAAGAAGAACACATGCGACATGCACTCACACGCTGCCAATATCCAATATGGGCCCTAAACAATGGAAAAAAGCAGGTCAAGAACAAAGATAAATGGAAAACAAAGCAAACACCAAAAGCTGAAACGAAAAACAAGAACATGATAACCATACCATAAATCGAAGGGATAACAGAACCAATACAAAGGATCATGAGAAAACACAAAATCAGCACAGCAGTGAAACCACACACAAAAAAAAGACAGCTACTGGTACACCCCAAATATAAAATAGAACAGGACAAAAAATGCAACATAATATACAAAATTCCATGCAGATCATGTGACAAGACATACATCGAGGAAATGGGAAGAACACTCGACACAAGAAAGAACACCAGAAGGAATGTGAAAAGGAAACACTAGGATGACTTACAAGCTCAGAAAAAGAAAAGGTAGAACAAGAAACCCTGAAATCAGGAATATGGGATCACTGCAAAAGAAACAATCACATCATGGACTGGAACAATACAAGAATCATTGGATCGGAGGGTAATAAACCCAAACGCTGAATCAAGGAACCCATAGAAATCAGAAAACGTGCAAAGGACACCATGAACCAGGATGAGCGAGCATTCATGCGTGGCCAGCATGGTGGATCTGTCTGATCTTCCAACAGGCTGGCCACACCTAAGGAAAACCGCTGATAAACGACATCTTACAGCAATCAGCTGATGCTTTTGAAGATGACTGCAGGTGTCAATTGAAACATCTTAACCTCTTAAAATTCTGTGGTGCAACAGTGCGCCCGTCAGCATCCCCCCCCCCTCTGCTGGCCAGGTTTTTTTTGAAGAAAATATTCAGTTTGGATATCAGACATTCCAAAGGCTGTAACTTGAAAGTGGTAAGAGATAATGGCTTACTGTCAGTTAGAAAGATGTAGAATATGATCCAAAGTTTGAGATAGGAGTAAATGTACGCATCTAATTTGCATAATGTAATGGCAGCCGTATCGAATTACGTAACTTTCGGTCAAAAGTGGACTTTGGACATATTTACACAAAGGATGGTTTTGTTTTTTGTCTTTGTTTTTGTTTTTTGTTATCTTATCTTCAAAGTATATGAACCAGAAAATCAGTAGAATGTACACAAATCAATAAAAAACAGTCAGACCTACCACACGTCGTGTCTTCATTTGTTCATATTCGTCATCCACGGTCCTGATTTTATCTTCTGCCAGTCATCTTTGCTTTCTCTCCCACATCCAGAAACTGTCACATACATGTTATGAATTATTCCACCTCAATTTCGGTTACATTATGCCGTCGAACTGGCATTATTGTTCTCTGTCGTCATGTGCAGCTCTGTTGATGACAGACGAAAGTGTACACGCTCCAGACCGTCTTCTCCTGTCAAAAAAAGTAAATATTTCCCTTCAGAAGCTGAATAATCTCTTTTTAGAATTGTAGTTGGCAAAATTTGGAGCAAACGCTTCCTCCGTGTGGACTGGACTGGCGCCTAGCGGCTGCCCCAGCCTTGAATGCGCTCTGCAGAGCGTGCCCAAATGCCAAGTCGCGTTTCGTTACCTTGTATTCATACATGTGTAATGACAATAAAGTTGAATCTCAATCTCAAATATATGTTGGGATGGACCCTTTGTTTACGTTCTCTTCTTCGCTTTACCGGAAATGATGTTTGCGACGGTTCATTGGGTGAAGTCCTCCAGTGAAGAGCAGTAAGCTATATGTGTCTGACATTTTTGATGTGAATTGCTTGTTACAACTGGGTTTTCTGTGCTTTTGGGACACATCATGTGACAGGCGCAGAACTGCGCCAGGGGCAGCAGGTGACGCTGATGTCTTATGAAAGTGGAACGTGAAAGAGTTGAGGTAAAAAACAAACATCTTCTACCTTGTTGCCTGACAAAAAATGAAACTGTAAATTAATTACAGATTTTATACTTTTCTCTTACATTTTTTGTATCTCGAAGTCTCATTCACGAGTGAGGGGAGAATGGAGTGAGGGACTGACAGATGGATCGGAGCAGCATCTGCAGTGATGCGGACATTGTACCGATCTGTTGTGGTGAAGAGGGAGCTGAGCTCTAAAGCAAAGCTGTCAATTTACCGGTCAATCTACATTCCAGCCCTCACCTATTGTCATGAGCTTTGGGTAATGACCGAAAGAATGAGATCGTGGATACAAGCGGCTGAAATGAGCTTTCTTCATAAGATTGTTGGACTCACCCTTAGAGATATGGTGAGGAGCTTAGTTCTCCAGGAGAGGCTCAGTGTAGAGCTGCTGCTCCTCCATATCGAAAGGAGCCCATTGAGGTGGTTTGGGCATCTAAATAGGATGCCTCCTGGACCCCTACCACTTGAGATGTTTCAGGTGCATTCCACTGGGAGAAGACTCCAGGGCAGACCCAGGACACGCTGGTGAGACTACGTCTCCCTGCTGGCCTGGGAACATCTTGGTATCCTCTCTGAAGAGCTGGAGCAGGTGGCTGGGGAGAGGGAAGTCTGTGCTTCTCTGCTTGAGCTGCTGCCTTCGTGACTCGGACCTTCGGAAAAGTGGTAGAACACGGATGGATGTATTAAATTGATTACTTGTTCTCAGGTGAAGTTTTACTTTCACTTATGAGGGGAAATGTGTTAAGAATTACATAAACCAACGATCTTCCAATTCTGTAGAACAGCTCAAAGGTGAATCCTATAAACCTTAAATTGTCAGCAGATATAAAGCCTTCACAGAGCAGTAATCATTTCTGACATAAAAATGGAAGGACATCAAGAGAATGAGCAGGGTCAACAGCCTGGAAGAAGAGTTGTGAGGATGCGAGGTGGAAGAATAAGGGGAAGATGGGCCAAATACATAGGCCTGTTCCTGATGAGATTCAAAGATTTTTATTTGTCAGTACTTCTATACGTACAGGACATACAGGAGAATTGAAATGCCGTTTCTCTCTCTCTTCATGGTGTACACAATATTATATAAGAAAAGAAGGAATAAGGATGAAAAAACAGCAGTCTATGTACAGTAATGCTACCTGTAGTGCAAATAAAGATAAAAGATAAAACCCAGCAATCCTATATACAGAAAAAGTAGAGCCTTAATACCTGTAATTGCAAGTATCAGTGTGGTAGTGTAGGTGCAGACGGTGACAGATTGGACTGCACATGATCAATATTGCAATACAGACAGCAGCAGGTATGGCATTTGTGCAAATGGTTGCAGTAAGGTGCAGAGACGTACAGCAGCAGATGTTTTACTGTTGGTGTGCCAGTCTTTCTGTGCAAACAGCTGAGGTAGTTATTGTGTTGGGTGAGTGTGTTACGGTCCGGGGGTGGAGGGGAGTGGGCGGAGTTCAGGGTCCTGATGACCTGGTGAAATTAGGGCCACAGTTGTGGACCATGTTCTAAATCATGGTCTAGCAATGACTGAGGCTGGTCGGAGGGCGCAACCAACTATTTGCAGAACCACTGTATCGATTATCCAAATATTTTATCTGGAGAATAGATAGATAACCCCAAAATGTCTACTGTCCATACAGAAATTTTTTTATTTTTATTTTTTTTTATTACTTATTTTGTACCCGTAGGTAGATTTGTTTTGCAGACTGGTGACAAACCACCAGCTGCCGGTCGCTGCGTGCGCAAGCGCCCCTTAACTCCCTAACCTGCATGTTTTTGGCATGTGGGAGGAAACCGGAGAAATCCCGGAGTAAACCCACGCAAACACGGGGAGAACATGCAAACTCCACCCAGATCACTGTTGGCCGGGGGCAGGGATTGAACCCACGATCTCACGGTCCCCGTGATCCCCCGGCTGAGGGTAAAACTATGCTGCCACAGTGCTAACCACTGTGCCACCGTGCAGCACTTTACAGAAATACTGTATACTTACTGTAAAACTTCAAAATGCATGATTTAGTAAAAACAGTACAGTAAGAACTTATCATAGCAATTGTCTTTCAATCTATTCCCCTCACACATATGTGACTTTATAGTTTTAAAATTGCCCTGTAGCACAGAGAAAACAGTTGCCTTGTTCATTTTCAGTCACTCTTACCAAAAGCATGACAGTTTTCATTAGAAAATAACTGCAGAGTGAACTGTTCTACTGACAACATGGCTGAACATTTTGATGGTCTTGTTCATAGATGGCACAAAGACCCTTCATTCTGATGGTGGTGACAGTTTCATTGACATACAGCAGATATTTGCTTTTGACACACAAATTAAACATTTTGAGCAGATTACACCCTTTTGCAGGTCATCTAGTGTGTTCTGCATCCTGCACACTTTGTTTTGAGAAATGAACATAGTGTTGTGCAAACTTCAATTCTGTTCTGAGAAATGCAGCGAAGCACCTGAGAAAAAATGGTGACACCTTTCTTTTAGTGGATGTTTATTTAAATGCCCATGAGCCACAGTTCAGCCCACCCCACCACTCGTGAGATCTGGGGTTGTGGCTAAGGCTGGCCACACACAGGAGGATTTTAAATCTTAACCAGTTGTTTAAAAACCTGTGAGACCACAGACATCAGGACATTTTCTAATCCTGCAAGCACACACACACACACACGAAATGATTAAGTGAGATGAGTAGACGTGATCACGTGACACTCAAACGTGACCTCTGGAGATAATCAAGTATGGAGGACTATCGACATGGTCAGCTGTCTGTCGCTCATTTTATGGTGAAAAGCAGAATGAAAAAAAAAATAAGAATATATGTGAAGCCTTGTCTGAGAAGACGTACAGGAAGGACGTTTACACTTTGCAGTGTGACCTGGAGGTGAGTACGAAATATCCGGTTGGCTCTGTTTCACTCTCTTTGGCTGTGTGGTTATTCTGTTAGAGGTAGCAATCATAAAATATCAAACATGTTTGCCATTCCTGATCACAGGGCCTCTGACTCAACCAGCAGCAGTAAAAAAAATAAAATAAAAATGTTTTGACGGCACATATTTATTTGTAACTAAACCGTATGATGAGCCTTGAATTGAACCAAAGCAGGCATAAAATCCTCCTGTGTGTGGCCAGCTTAGCGTTAGTCAACTACCCCCTGTAGCATCCTAGTCATAGGATGCTACAGGGGGTAAACAACGGTAGAATAACATAAAATAACATCTAAAACTAAAATAATTAGCTATATGGTGAGACGTTTGATGGGTATGTACCACAGTCACTGCACTAAGCTAATTTGGTAACAGCAGTGTCAGTATGTGGGTTTAGACGCTCACCGGGACATACCGTTAAGATGGTTGGCGATAAAGCTGGGAAGGCGGTATGGTTTCAGTGAGCTCTGGGTCTCACCTTACAACCAGAGGTAAATCAAAATGGCTAACTGAACGAGACCTAGGTGGACTCTAATGAAGTGACACGGTTGTGTTTTATCGTTAGTAGCCATTCAAGATGCCTAAATTCATGTGCAAAAGCACTGAAAAGGTTTGGCGTTAAACATTTACTGTTACTGTTTGAAAGACCCCCCCCCCCCCAAAAAAAACAAAACATTTTAGGATTCAGTGTTAAGTTTTACACGTAGAACCGTTTAATCACACACCTGTATCTGTCCTTATCAGTTCAGGACCGATCACACAGCAGCAGTGTTTGGAGGTCCTGCCTGCTGTGTGCAGTGTTACCTTAATATAGTCCTCCATGTTATGCCCCTGTGTACAGTTTATTTTTCATGTGTTAAAGCTTGGCCAGTCACTCTGTGTTATACATGGAAATGTGTCTTCTGTTGTGCTCTGCTTCTGCTGTTGTCTTTAAAACTGTTGTCTTTAAATTGCAGCTACGCCATGTCTTTTTCTCTGTCTGTGCGTACCAGTTTTTTTGGTGTCTGTGCAACATGGCGTGTGTGTGTTTGTGTGTTGTATGTGTGTGTGCGTGGACTGTATGGCAGGTTGTCTGTTTCTGGCCCTTTTTTTTTTTGTTTTGAGAGAGAGCGAGAGATTGGAGGAGGGTGGGGGGTTGTGAGACGAGTGGTGAAGCCACTTCTGTTCCTCCACAGGTTCCACCCACTTGCTCACCCCCAACAAATTCTTATCGGACCTGCAGCACCCCGACTTCCGAGAGTCCACTAGAGTGTCCTTTGAGGACGCAGACCCCTCAGCCGAGTGAGGCAGACACAGATTGGGAGGGAGGGAGAGAGAAATCACACAGAAAAAAGTAAAGGCAGCCGCACAAAGAAGCCCTTTCTGAACCTTCACAGCACAAGGGCTTCCTCCGTGTTCCTTCTTCTTTGAACACTGTTTTAATGTAACTTCACCCTAATCTTCCTCCTTGTGTCCGTCAGGGATGGACGCACCCGACTTTTCCTCACTGCATGGACTGCGCCATCAGGCCTTCAATTTTATAGTAACCAGCATGGTTCAGGAATAATTCTGGGAACTCTTTTGGTCTGGGATTCATGCAACGCCAAGGCTTTCATTGAGCAAATGACCCAGAATTCACTGAGATATGAATGCAATGTTACCAGTTTTCCAATAAAAATGATCGTACATTCCCAATTCCAGTGAAGTTGGGATGTTGTGTAAAACATAAATAAATACAAAATACAATGATCTAAAAATCCTTTTCAGCCTATATTCAGTTGAATACACTGCAAAGACATTTAATGTTATCATTTTCTTGCAAATATTCACTCATTTTGAATTTGATTCCTGCAAGACATTCCAGAAAAGCTGAAACAGGGGCATGTTTACCACTGCCTGACATCACCTGTCTTTAACAACATTCAATAACTGTTTGGGAACTGAGGACATTAATTGCTGAAGCCTTGTAGGTGGAATTCTTTCCCATTCTTGCTTGGTGTACGACTTCAGTTGCTCAACAATCTGGGCTCTCCATTGTTGTACAGTATTTTGCGCTTCATAATGTGCCGCACATTTTCATTGGGGGACAGGTCTGGACTGCAAGCAGGCCAGTCTATTACCCGCACTCTTTTACTATGAAGCCATGCTGTTGTAACACGTGCAGAATGTGGCTTGGCATTTTCTTGCTGAAATAAGCAGGGACGTCCCTGAAAAAGGCGTTGCTTGGATGGCAGCATAAGTTGCTCCAAAACCTGTATGTACCATTCAGCATTAATGGTGCATTCAGAGATGTGAAAGTTACCCATGCCATGGGCACTAACACACCCCCATACCATCACAGATGCTGGCTTTTGAACTTAATGCTGATAACAATCTGGATGTTTGTTTTCCTCTTTAGGCTGGAGGACACAAAGTCCATATTTTCTAAAAACAATTTGAAATGTGGACACTTTTCCACTTTGTGTCAGTCCATCTCAGATGAGCTCAGGCCCAGAGCAACTGGTGCCGTTTCTGGGTGTTGTTGATCTATGGCTTTCACTTTTCATGGTAGACTTTTAACTTGCACTTGTAGATATAGTGGCGATCTGTGTTAACTGACCATAGTTTTCTGAAGTGTTCCTGAAGCCACTTGGTATTATCTTTTACAGGATGATGTCTGTTTTTAATACATTGCCACCTGAGGGTCATGGGCATGCAGTGTTGGTTTTTGGCCTTGCCACTTTTGTGCAGAAATTTCTCCAGATTCTCTGAATCTTTTGATGATATTATGGACTGTAGATAATGAAATCCCTAAATTCCTTGCAATTGTACATTGAGAAACATTCTTAAACTGTTTATTTTTTTTTTTTGTTACTTATTTGTACCCGTAGGTAGATTTGTTTTGCAGTCTGGTGACAAGCCACCAGCTGCTGGTCGCTGCGTGCGCAAGCGCCCCTTAACTCCCTAACCTGCATGTTTTTGGCGTGTGGGAGGAAACCGGAGAAATCCCGGAGTAAACCCACGCAAACACGGGGAGAACATGCAAACTCCACACAGATCACTGTTGGTCGGGGGCTGGGATCGAACCCACGATCCCCGCGCTCCCCCGGCCGAGGGTAAAACTGTGCTGCCACAGTGCTAACCACTGCGCCACCATGCAGCCACTGTTGGCCTGTTTGCCTACGCAGTTGTTCACAAAGTGGTGAACCTTGCCCCATCCTTGGTTGTGAACGGCTGAGCCATTTGAGGATGCTCCTTTTATACCCAGTCATGACACTCACCTGTTTCCAGTTAACCCATTCACTTGTGGAATGTTCCAAAAAGGTGTTTGTTTTTTTTAACCATTCCTCAACTTTCTCAGTCTTTTCTTGCCCCTGTCCCAGCTTTTTTTGAAATGTATTAGAGACTTCAAATTTAAAAATGAGTGAATATTTGCAAAAAGACAATAAAATGTATCAGTTTGAACATTAAATATCTTGTCTTTGCAGTGTGTTTGATTGAATATGGGTTGAAAAGGATTTGTAAATCATTGTAATCTATTTTTATTTTAGTTTTCCCAACTTTATTGGAATTGAGGTTGTAGGAAGATGCAGATGGTGCATTGCTTCATTAAAAAAAAGTTTTTTTTTAACCCAAGTTATATTATGGACACGTAGTGAACATTTAATATTAAAGGACATAATTTTCATCACACAGTCCTAAGTCTGTGCTGATCTGCGGCCATGCCCGAGGAGGTCGTGACCCCATCCCTGCTGCCTCCTCCCATCATCTCAGCTGGGTTGATTAAATCGCCCCATAATGGCTACCCAAAGGCTCTTTGAAAAAAAAGAAAAAAGAAAAAACTTTTAAAGCTTGTTTAAAACAAATCTCAGATTTAATCTACCCTTGCATCCTTGGCAGTTTTTCCTGTGATTTTTTTTTTTTTTTTTTTAAGTAGACCAACTCACCCCTGTTGTTACTGTTTCTTTGAAGAAGGTTTTTCATTTGATGTTGGGTTTCAAAGAAGCTTTTTCTCCCTTTGTTTTCCTTGTGTATATTTTAATTTCTTTTGATTTCTAGTCCTTAGACCGTGTCCTCTCAGCCGATGCTCACATGACTCGTGGCTTGTCAGCAGAGGGTCCTGGATATTAATATCATCAAGATGATACTTCCAGGGTGCTGACACAGAGGGCAATTTGGAGGGCAACACTAGACAGTCTAAAACCATTTTAAAGCAACTGCCCCAAATAACTGCCTTTTGTATCACAGCCATCACTGCGCTGCCTCTTTGCTGACACAGTCGGGAGACTGTAGCATTGATTTATCTGATATGCTTTAGCAAGCTACTAAACAGTTCAAATGTTGCACATCAAACACCATCAACCACATTGCCTTAATGTAGAAAGCTCTTCATTTACTCTAAATTGCATATTCTTTATCCTTATAACTAGTACAACTATTGGTTAGTAAGTTGTTGATACAGAAACTCTTTAAAAGTAGGGATGCACCGATATATCACCCATTATTAACCTTCTTGCCATCTAGCAGTGACCTGTATTTATCTGGTGTCAGAGCAGAGTAACCTGAAATTGTACATATGGGGTATAGGGGCAGCACCTGTCTCAGTTTCTATGACCCGAGACCATAGAGTCAGAGTCCAAGGTCCGGAGGTCTGAGCACTTAAATGTTCTCATGAAAACTGTTACTCCTCCTAGGCAATTGCCCCAATTTTCAAGAAACTCACACACAGTGATCCTGAATTTGGTCTGCATGCCAGTTTGGGCTCAAAGTCAAGGTCAATGCCAAAGGTCAGGAGATCTGAGCATTTATGATTTCACAAAAACGTCTCTGACAAACTTCTCCTGTGCAATTGCCCCAGTGTTTGGCACACTGATGCATAATGATCCTCAAGTGGGTCTGCATCTAGGCTGTGGTCAAGGTCAAGGCTGGAATGAGCTACTCTGTCATTGAGAATATGATTTGTGTTAAAATCAATACTTTTTTCCATATAAATGTGCAAGTTTTTACTTATTATTTTGCAACTTTTTCTTATAAACATCTGATTTTTTTTTTCTTTTTCAATTGAAATCAATGTTTCAATCGAATAAAGTTTTCTGGAAAGAACAAATAATTACAGAAAAAAAGCAAGCGCCTTGTGTCATGTACCACTGAATATTAAAGGCAAGGACAGGGCTGATTCTGATTGGGTTACTGCATGTTACACCCAAAACTCACTAATGAATAAGAGAGTTTGGACAGCCCCTTTGGACACACCCATAAATGAGCTCTGTGCCTTAGACAGTAGACTTTAGACTACAGCCCATGGTTTTCAGTCTGCTCATTAATCTTAATGAGCCCCTATTCTGATTGGACAAAGGCTTTTTTGAATGGGCCAACCATAGGCAATGACGCATTCAGGGTGCATTTGAACTGGATGTGGGATTTGTTTGCGAAGTCATAAAACCCAGGAAGTTCAGTCTTTCTTTAGGAGTTTAACTCAATAAAGGCAGTGAATATTTTTTGGTAAAGTGGGAGTTTTAACATTTTAACCACATACATTTGCCCCACATTTCCTAAGGTTAAAACCAAGAAAAAACACAATATAGAACCTCTAAGACTTTGGATTACAATAAGAAAAAAAAAGTGTATAACTTGATAGTGTTTAAGTTATCCAGTTCAAACAAAATCTCATGTCAAATATTCTGCTAAGTCTGGTAGAAATCATAGCTGTTGGTATTGGGTTTTAACAGATGTACACAAAGTTGTGAAAGTGTTTATTCCCCCTTTTTTCATTGAGGAGATACATACAAGTCAAAATCTTCTTTCTAATGTATCAAAAGCTACTCAGATCTTTCTGAAATGACTTAATATTTCTGAAAAAAATACTTTAAATTTAGTAGACATGAAAATTTATCTTACCAGATCACATTTTTATTAGAATTAGATATGCATTAAGAGTATTAATCTGTGGTTATTTACATATTTTTCAATTTAAAGCTCACTAACAAGAAACTGTTGCCCCCCCCCAACAATCCCCTGCATATCCATCTCATTTCTGACTAATCTGCTAAAGCACTATCATCTACAGCCTTCCAGTGGTTTCCTTAGTAACCGTCACATGAGCAGTATGACGGCCTCTTCCATACTGCATCACCCAAAACAACCTGAGCAAAATGGCCATCACTTACTAAACTCACTGTTTTTCTTCTGCTGTTTTGTTCCAAACTCTGGTTCACTAAATTTGTGGTGTTGCAGAACAACATCGCAGTGTTGTGTTTCTGGGGCTGAAAAACGCCCACGAAGCTGTGTGTTTGGGGAGCGGCAGAGAAGCAGGCGAGGCCGATCTGACCCCAAATCTAACCCACACTAAACACCCCCTCACTCACAACCCCTCCCCTGCACCTTAACAACTTTGACTGGAGACTGGCTGGCCTCTTTCTCTCCTGTGTTTTTTTTTTTTTTTAAACCTTTTAATTCCATCTTCTTCCTGTCCACCTCGGAGGATCTGGTCCAAACGTAGGTGAATGTCTCTGTGTTTTTGAGGGTCGTCTGGGAGAAACATGCAGCTTTGCAACAGAAACAAACCAATGCAGGTTAAAAACTGTTGATAATGTTGAATAGGTGTGAGGCCTGGGGTAAATCAAATCCGTTTTATGCCCACTTTATCATGACTGATGAAAACGGCAGTGTTTGGTTTACTCTGTGTCGGCACCTTTCAAGTTGTATGATGTCTGAAATGTGTCTTCAGCTGTGTCATCCCCGTGTTGTCGAGGTCACGCTCATTAGACGATGATAAAGCACACGTGGATTTTAGATTTCATAATGAGTAGGGAAAAGGATGCATTTTTGTTTTTTTTTTAGTTGGCTGCATGACCTTTAACTGTCAGCACATCTGTGTACATTTCGATTGGCTGTGGTGTGTCTGCAGATTTAATGTTGCCGCTTTTCTTTCCGCCAACAGAGTCATAAGTGTTGTGTTTTTCCGTCTCTATTCCATGTGCTTCCATGACGTCCAGCTGCATGTTGTTTAGCCGCTCAGTCGTAAGCTAACGGGCCGTATGTTTGTGGTGTGAAGCATATTAGTCAGTTAAAGGAAAGGGTACTTTACACTCGCAGTTAAAGCAAAGACTGAAACGAAGATAGAACTATAACACAAGATTTGAAATATAATGCAGATGCCCTAATATGGACAGATTTAAACTCAAAGGAAGAGAACACGTTCCACCACCATGGATCTCTTAGGGTTGTGCACGTGACTTCACCGGTCACGTGCTGTTTGTTTGGGTCGCCATATTGGTAGGTAAGCTGTGAAAAGAGCCAGACAGAAAATGATTTGTCATGGTTTATGGTATTATTTTATTAGAATATGTAAGATGTAATGTTATAGACAGAAAATAGGGCTGATAAAGGAAAAAAACCCAGATTGTGTTCCAGCCCAGGCTTTTATCAGTTTTACTGATTCTTGAAAGAAGCCAGCTACGCAATACATCAATATCTTCAATTATTATTAATGCATATAGTGTAGTGAGTGATTGATAATCATTAAAACTTAAAGAACAAAGTAGTTCTTGTCCAGGGAGTCCAGTTCAAGTCCTTATTCTTTTTTATTCTGTGTAGCTTTTTTTTATTGCTCTTTAACCGAAACAAATGGCTCCTACCAAAGTTCCAAAACAATAAAATAATTTGCCTAATCTCCTCCGTTTTGATGATGTCCGTCTATGAAAAATCTCCAGGGCCAGTCCTTTTCTTTTTGGGGTTGAATCTGTATGTTGAAACTGCAAGAGAACTTGCAGCCTGTGGCTCTGGAGCCAAATGGGGCCCTTTTGCCCTTAGGCAGTGGCTCCGTAAGGCCGTGAAAATAAATTCAGAGGATTTGTAAATAAAAAATAAAATTAAAAAAAAAAGGGAATTTACTTGAAAAATAACACATTTAAAAGAGATGCTGGAAATTTCTGCTAAAAATTTTCACAACAAATTTGCAAGAAATAGTCACAAAATTTCACAAATTTACTGCAAAAGTTACAATTTTTTGAGAGTATTGCTACCATTAATGTGAAAAGTGCTGCAAATTTACCTGAATAAGGTCACAAATTTACAAAGGAGAATAGAACAAATTTATTGACAAGTGGAAATTTTATACCAGAAATATGGCAAATACTGTATGTGACCCGTGCTGGTAAAATGAGTCGGAATGAGGAAATTTTCAAAACTGAGGTAACATTATTTCCATATTCTATATTGAAAGACCTTCAAAAATAATATGTAATTTGTAGGAACTGGGCAAAAACTGACCAGCAAACAAGTCGATTTTGTTTATATTTTGGCTGGTTTGAAAACTCGCTTTCGATCGGTCCTAAATAATGTCTTCCGCAAAAAACATGTATTTTTAGAAAGTAGGAGTTCCAAGCTTTACAATGATACCAGGCACTGACGGGGGGTTTCCTGGGACTTGCCGCCAGCGAACAAAGAAAGAATCATGATTTAGGACTTCTCATGCCTGTAACTAGTAATTACCCGGTGCGCATTCCGACTCATTTTGCCAGCACGGGTCACATATAAGGAAAAAAGTTGCAATCTTTTGTGAAAAACACTCTTGAAAATTTGCAATTAAAATAATCGCAAAAGTTCTGAAAAAAATCACACATTTACTGGAAATATTGTATTTTTTACAAAAACAGAGACACAAATTTATGTGGAAAGAGGCTAATTTTAAATGCAACAAATTTTCAAACTAAAAACATGACAAATTTATTAGAAAACCAGAAAATTTATGTTGGAAATCTCGCAGCTTTTGGGAAAAAAATTATAATTTTATGAGGGAAAACCGCTTACTATTAGTGGTGTCAGGTAAGTTTGTACTTATAACGCTGCTGTTTTATCTTAGTTTTCAGGCTCAGATATTTTTGTGGTTCCATGCAGATTCTTCTTGTCAAAAATCTCTTAAAATGGCTCTTTGTGTAGTAGAGGTTGCCAACCTCTGGTTTAGAGACAGTGGGTCATCAGATTTCCCTGCATAATAAAACACCAAATCCAAGTCTGAGACCAGCCATCACTATCCCCAGGTCATCATTCGTAGACTAGGCCCATGTGTTCGTACATGTACTTACCCTTGATGAAATGATCGGTGCAGATCCAACTTGCGCTGGAAGGCTGCCAGCCCTCCTGTCTGACTACTGCTACTCACCTGTCTCTCTGAACTGGATCTGATGGAAGGCGAAGAAAAGACTTTCCTTTGGCTTTATCTTGCCTATTATGACCACTGCTGCCACGCATGTAGTGACCTTGGTCAGAGTTGAAATTTATGCCACTCTGCTTTGTAGCACTATGTGCAGATTTACAGCTTGCCTACCAATATGGCGACATAAACGGAACATCATGTGATTTGTTGACGTTGCTGCAAATCATGAATTACTATGATTTCCTGCAGCATGTTTTTACTGTAGGACTCCACTATTGAAGTTTTATGTGAACATACAGTATTATATTTATATACTTTCATCTTCTGTTTTCCCAATAAGAACTCAGACACTTTTTTTTCCCTTTGGAAAATTTATAGACACAGTCAGCATGCTTTTAGAAAATCTGTAAGGAGATGGGGGACTATAAAAAATTAATAAAAATGTTCAATAAGCTGGATGTATTGAACAGTATGCACATTCATAAGTTGGATTTACACTGACTCTGGATGCAGTCCGTTGTGGATGCAGTGCAGACGGAGTCTTGCATCCATCCCTACCAGCTCCATTTGTGTTTTGAAGCGGTATGGATAAGAAGAGGGTTTGAAATACAAGATCGCGCAAGAATTATATAAAATAATGCGAGATCTCAAGAAAGACTGGAGAAGGACCTATTGCAATCACATGATAACAACAAGGAAGTGTGATGTACCGACTCCGCACCTGGATTTGTGTGCTCTAATAATACATAAGTGGCCCGTTAATTTTAATTGTGTGAAGTGTTTGTATGTTGTGTCAAAGTTTTTACCTTTTCTGACACAGTGGTGGAGGAATAGACCTCAGAAAACAATGGACGGTCCTTAAGTAGTTTTTAATGAACAGTTATTAAATACAGTAGATCGTGGGGATTTTTCTTGTGGACTGGATCCAGCATCCATCAAAAATGGACTCGTTGCATTTTATTAGTGATCCAAATCTGACAAGCCGGATTTGCTCCACAGTGGTCTGGACCAGGTGGGGATTAGAATTAAACAATATTAGTAATAATAAAAATAATAATAAAACATCAGATTTATATAGCGCTTTTTCATAGACACTCAAAGAGGCTTTACAATGAATACATTATTCATTCACGCCACAGACATTGATCGTGGTAAGCTACTACTGTAGCCACAGCTGCCCTGGGGCAGACTGACGGAAACATGGCTGCCAATCCGTGCCAATGGCCTCTCCGACCACTACTGAACATTTACACAAGAGTGAGTACAGTGTCATGATTATAGTAACTCCATGGTGTGATACTCTTGTGCCTGTAACGAACTCAAGCGTAATATTACTTTTATATAACAGTTCTGCAAGCACAATTTTTTAAATGACAGCAATACTGGGAAAAATATTATGATTTGTTTGTTTAATCAGTTATTTTGCACAGCTGAGGAAAAAAAATAGTCCCCTCTACAGTAAATGTAGCCAGTAATTATTGCTAAACACCTTAATCAGCATGAAGAGTACACATACACACACACACACACAAATTAAATATTGTTAAGTGCAAAAGTAATGTGTTTATAAAACATATACAGTACCTGTTATCGTACTGCAAAAGATCCCAGATCAGAACACTGGTAGTTAGCTGGTAACTAGTAGTTAGCTTATTAGCGATTTAGCACACTTTGCTCGCTTTTCTTCACATTTTCTGATGAAACAGAGTCCGTCACCACAAAGTTTTTGTGGTTTGTTAATTGAGGCAATAAATCAAACTCTAGCATTGCCTATTGTTTTTTTTTAAACGGACGTAAAATCGCTTAATGAGCTTATTGACGGAAGGGTGGACGGGTAGGAGGAAACTGTGGTGCCACTAGATGGCTTTTGTTGTGATGTGGTGCATTATAAATAAAGATGAATTGAATTGAATTGAAACAGGGTCTCTTCCAAAAGGGTGGGACTTGATAATGTGTGATGTGTGTGTGAATAAACTAAAAATTTCTGGGTCACAGATGTATAATTTTTTGTCAAACAGTGGCTCACTGTGGAAATTAAGGTATCCAAAACAGTACAGTGATCCCTCACTTATCGCGTTTAATGGGGACCAGAACCGACCGCGAAAAGTGAAAAGCCACAAAGTAGCGTCACCCCCCCCCCAAGGGCGTCACAAGCACTATTTTGCACAAAAAGGCACAAGAGAACAGCGAAAACTGCCACTAAGCAACACGAGCGATAAAGAACAATGAATGCGGTCTTCCTTCGCTGGGTATGGGCGCTCGGCAGGGAGAGAAGCTGGGTAAAACGTCTCGGCCAATCAGCTTGCGAGATTCCCGAGCGGTGAAGAGGTGGGCGGAGAGGAGTGGAGCGGTGGTCAGAGAGGTGGATTTTGAGTTGTGCGGGCTCTCCATGTTGATACCTGATGTTCTAATGTAGTCTCCCTGCCTTCTGCTAGCGCCCGGGCAACTTTCGTGCCATTTTTTCTCAATTTTGAATTTTTGATGAATATTTTTGAAAAATCTGCGATGCACTGAGGGCACGAAAGGTGAAACGCGAAGTAGCGAGGGATCACTGTACTGCAATTGTCAGAGAGTTGATAGCAAATTACTGTTAGTTATTAATGGTTATGTGGACACCTTTGAAGCGGAGCGATACATATCCAGTGAAACTGGAGTGCAGTTGCTGTTGATTATAATAACTCCTGGAATCCCTGTTGTCCAATCTAATTGCTCGGTCGGAACTAACTGTTGTATAACATTAATTAGAATGGAAACTATTTGCTGCAGAGACTGGATCGCGACCGGAATGGACTGGATCTGGAGTCAGTGGAAATCCTGGGTTACTAATACTTTTTTTTAAAGCACCTTTTCATTTAATTTCAGCATTCAAGTTTTTTTTGGGTAGCATGCCACATATTGACTGCAATAGTGCCCACTCCTCCTTGCTTAAGCGCTCCAAATCTGCCAGACTGTGTTGTGTTCACAGTCCTCCTCAGGTCACCCCACAGAGTTTCAGTTGGATATAGCTCTGAGCTCTGGTTGGGACATTTAAAAACTTGGAATTTCCTTCTTTTGAAGCCATTCATTTTGGTAGCAAGTAAATTTAACCTCCCAATTTAAAAAGCATTTTTAGCAGACGTTCTCATAAAAGCCCTTAAAAAAAGCTTAGTTTTATATCAATAACCTTTCTGCAGTCTCGTCTGAGTTTAGTTAAATTGAGGATGAGAAGATGAGTAGGTGTTGTTTTTCATCAGCTCACCAAATCTCTTTATAAGATATTTCAAATCTTGTTTATATTGTTATAATTTCCATATCAGGAGAAGTCCTCTGTCATCAGACAGGCCGAAGAGCAGAAAAAAAAGTGTTTTAGAGCAGTTGCATCAGAGCGGTGATTCATTGAGATAACGTGCACGTGTAGCCACCTTTGTAACAATAGGCACGTGACACAAAACATGGAAATCATCATGTCTAAAACTCATTAGAGGGAAAATGTTTTCTGGAATATTGGTGTGCAAAATCTGAAAATTCCAAGCAACTAGTGGCTGCCACATTTAAGATAAAGTGTAAACTGGTATGGCCTAGTCATGAATATTTTTTTCTAATTTAGCTGAAATTAGTGTACTTGCACTCCAGTTTTCCTCATTAACTAACAGCGCCAGCTGTCCTCAAAAGTGCAGCCAAGTTGAAAAACCAATAAAAACAAATCATAGAAACATGTGTAACTAATAGTTTTCACACTGCCCGACACCCGTCCATCTCAGCTGGCCGTCCAACAGCGTTTCTATCTTCACGCTCAGCATCAGGTAGCACTCTCCCACGGTAGGCGTTGGTAACGAGCTGAAAACACATTTTCCTTCATCCGTGTCTTTCCAGACGGACAGATCTGATGCTCTTTGTGTTTGTGTGTCTTTTGCGTGTGGTGTCTCCAGGATCGACCCACATCTTCACCCCCACCAGCCTGCTGGAGCAGCTCAAGGTCATGAACAAACCAGAAGAGGAAGTAGCGAGCTAAAAAAAAAAACACCACACAGTCTCTCCCACTCCTCCCCACCCACCCACCCACCCGCCCACAGATCACTCCCAACCAAAATCCTTTCCATCAACTGTGTATGCATCTTGCTTTAGGAAAAAAAAAAATCTTAAGAGTATAAAAAAAGCTATATCAGAGAATCAAACTGTTGCAAGTATTCTCATGTTTTACGATGGATGCAACTAAATAAACTTATTTAAAGTGGTTTAAATATCAGAAGAGAAGGCCATTTCCAACAGGAAGTACCAAATGTAATATTGTATGCTTTGAAACTTGCTAGGGTGTGTGAAATGTAGATGTTCTCTCTAGTTTGTTCCTTTGTTTCACCTCTTTGCTGCATTTTTTTTTAAAATTATTATTATTATTATTATTATTGGAAGCAGGCGGAGGAGGGATGTGCAGTCTAAGAGGTTCATAATGTAAAAAAAAAAAAAAAAAAAAAAAATCAGTCACCATGCAATATATGTGTGTGTGTGTGTATAGATATGAGATATTTAAATAAATATCTTATACACACACACACCCTGTCCACTTGAGATGTCCATAGCATGCTTGGGCGCCCGTGTACTGTTACTGTGTTTGTGTCCGGTGTGGACGCTCTGAGAGCTGCGGAGTTGCCGTGATTATGATGAATGAGTAAACCGGAAGAAACATTTTTGACTGTCAAATATATGTGTATATTAGGACTGGGAATTGGAAATTTTTAAACTAATTAATTGCACATTTTCTATAATTATTTATACTTAATTGTGATTATTTATTTTTTTTCAAGATGACTTATCTATAATATAGAAACAGCCTCTGGATGGGTGGTTGACAAATCATAATCGTATAAGGCTTCCTCAACATTTGCGCTGGGAAGAATGTGCAGTGTGGCTATGATGAGGACCGTAAATTCCCTGGGCAGATAGAGGGTCTGCATTTGATAGTCCAGACCTCTGTCTGAAGACCAGTGGCTTGTGCCCACTTTGACTCTGTTGCACCTGCACCAACTGTCATTAGTGTGAATGCACGCGTCACCGCCCCAGGATTTACCAGTGGGAGTGCAGCTCCATTCCAGCCGCTGTGTTTTTAGCCCCTCCATGCTAACAGCAGCGTCGGGAGCAGATGAATTTGACCATGTCTCTGTTCAAGTTGTGGCACGGCAGCCTCTTGCCTCCCATTTGGTTGATAAATCCAGCTTCAGATTGTCCATTTTATTCTCTGAAGAGCGGATGTTGGCAGGCAGAATGTAGGGAAGCAGTATTCTGCACGGGTTTACGTTAGCTGCTGGCCCACTCCGTCCGTTTCTGTCACACCGTCTCCGTCTCCTCTGGTCGAGGGTAATGCTGTTAGCAGACCCCGCTGCGGCGTCGCAGCAATCCCAGGCAGTGTAGCCTGACCAGGACCGTCATATCACGGTACCTCAATTTGGAACCACCATCAGAGGAAAATAACGGCAAGTGCTGTGAGGGTGTAAATTGTTCATTTTTTTTGTTAATTTTTAAAAAAATCATTAATTGGACTACCATAATTAATTACATTAATGTGTTAATATTCCCAGTCCTTATATGTATATATAATGTAAAATAAACTTTCTCTGGAACTTTTAAAACCATCCTTGAAACCATTACCGACTCCTGTGTTTCTCTGTGAAGCTGCGGAGGATAAATGTGCCAAAATTAAAAAAAAAAAAAAAAGTTGTATTCCAAAATTTGGCTGTCCCTTGACAAATAGCATTTTTTTTTAATTGAAAAGAAAATTAGATTAGCAGTATTGCTAAATCTGGCATAAACATTTGTATTAATGTTCATTAGTATGTAATGTCCCTTTGAAATAATTACACTAAACTAAAATAGGCAATATTACCAGCAAACATGCAAAATTATGGTAAAGGCTCAATAAATAATTATAAAAATTAATAAATAAATTTTAAAAAAGTGGAAAAGTAAAAAGATCACACAGGGGTGAAAAAATAAACTTTTTTTAAAAATTATTAAAAAATGTACACAGAATGCCATCTGTTCATGCAGTTATTGTTATATTTTCAGTTATATTTTTATTTTGCTAAATGCTTACACTTATTTTCTATTATATAATTCTTAGAGGTGCCCAATATGTATTTTACATTATATGTCTAATTAATAATATCAGGTGATTATAACTATTAGAGCCTGTGGATGCAGATGCCATTTTGCAGGACATTCAGAAATAATAAACTCAAACCAGGCCTAATATATTTTTATGTTTGCTGCTCCAAGGGACTTTTTAAAACCTAATTATCTCATATTTAGACAGGGGGAAAAAAAAGCCAACCTGGCTACAGAAGGGGTTTTAATGTCTGTCTTTGGACGTTTTGATGGTGTTTGGCGGTCAAGATTAAATTTTCGGTTCAAGTATTAGTTGGAAAAAGAGAGAGCGCTCTGAAGCATCCCTCCTCTGGCTGCAGTGGCTGTAAAGTATTTATTTGTCACCACAACTGCTTTCCCTTCTCTCTGGAGAGACTTCACGTTTTAATGTGAAAAGACTGTTGCTTGCTGATATTTAATGAATACTCCTATAAAGGGCCAGTTGTGTTTCAGTATTGTAGCCTGTCAGATGAAGTCTTCTCATTGGTTAGTAATGACGTCTCCCTGGGCCATGCACTGAGTAGTGTTGTGTATATGCCTTATGTTGCTGTTTTTGTGTCTCTTTGTTGACTGGTGATTTTTCTGACTGTGAAGTAGTGATAACGTTTACTTAAAAAAAAAAAAAAAGCCAATGTGAAGCCGCTGTGTTTGTGACGTTTCAGCTGTAGCTGTTTAGTGATGCACTGGGAAGAAGAATATCTATTTTCTTTGTCAGTTTGCTCCTCTGGTGCAATGTAAAACCCTCCACTGGTCAATGGCTTTGCAAGAAAAAACCCTACAAAACACAGCAGCCCCTTTTCTTTCCTCTGGTCCCCTTGCCCTTTCCTAGCCAAACGGTTGTATATTACACTATAATGCATTTTCTGTGATGCAGATGCTTGTTTACTTTTTTCTATATTAAATTGCTGTTGTACTGGGTTTACTCTCAAGTCAATTGATTTTTATCAAATTGATTTATGAAAGAAAAAACATTAGTCTGTCCTCAAACTGTTTAACTTATTGGGATTGTATGTTTGCGAGTGTTGAAGCACAAACAATACTTCCATGTGTACCTAATATGTGCTAAGGCTGTCTAATAAATTGGCTTCCATTATGTTGAAAACGGGTCTCATTTTTTATTCCTTTACATATCATCATGGGGTATAAAAAAATAGAACTGTACCCAAAAATGTGACTGTCTGGATATTTATTACACTGTAATCCAATTACCCACCTTTCTTCACCAAAACTGTTTGATTTTAATTAAGGTAAATTACAAATTTACCCCCAAACGTCCTGCTTAAGGAGAAAGTGTGGAGCAGCTGAGACGAGAATCAATGCCTCCAACTGCAAGTCCATGATGCTGAGCTGGAAAAGGCTGGATTGTCCTGTCCAGGATGGGGACGCGGTCCTGCACCAGGTGGAGGAGTTCCAGTATCTGAGGGTCTTATTTACAAGTGACGGGAAAATGGAGCGGGAGTTTGACAAGACAGATGGGGAGCAGCTGGGCAGAGGGAAGTCTGGGCTTCTCTGCTTGGACTGCTGCCTCTGGCACCCAGATCCCTGGAAAAGTGGTAGAAAATGGATGGATGGAATCTTGTAAATTTACAAGGAAAAAAGTAGTGAAGTGACTGATGGTAAAGTCTCAAAATTTATCAAAAGGTCACAAATTTACATAAATTTGCAAATGTAAGAAAAAAAAAAAGATTAAGAAAAAAATTCTAAAATTTGCAAGCTTCTAAACTGGGGAGAAACCTTTAATATACAAGGAAAAAGTTGTGTATTTATAATGAAATGGTAAATTGATGGGAAAAAGGTCTCAAAAAATATGAAAGTTATAAATTCACATGAAAAAGTTTGAGATTTATAAGGTAAATCACATTTGTTTAAAAAAAAAAGATATTAAGTCCAAACTGGACAGAATATTGGGATATTCACTCTGGATTGCTCAGAATATTTGAAGCCCAAAACTGGTATTAAGGACAGCTCTAATAAAAATGACAAGTACAGTAAAACTGTTTTAATTTTCAACTTTATTGTGTACATAAGGGATAGATGAATATTGAAAAAGGCTATATAAAAATAATGGTACAAAAGTAAAAAAGAAACTATTCACTTTCACATCTAGCAACCCCTATGGTATTTTTCAAACATATAAAGCATCATTTTACTGATTAAAATTGAACTTATTCAATTGGAAAAAATAAACAGCTCTAGGCTATGTTGGATAAACACGTCTGAGATGCTTCTATACTACATACAGCAGGCAGTTGTGGGCAGTAACTAGTTACACTGACTCAAGTACACAAGTAACTTTCACAAAATTGTACTTCTGTGAGTAGTTTTATTGCAGGATGTTTCGGTAGCAACTAAAACACTGAACGAATGGTATGTTCCGAACACGTTCCCTACGGAACATGTTCCATACCAAATGTGTTCTGTACGGGACATCTGCCTGCTGTCAGTTCTGTCAATGTGGTTTCATCATGAGCCACAGTCTGCACTAAGCATATGTTCCGTACATGTACCGTGCATGTTCTGTACCTGACCTAAATAAACTCAGTTGCAATTATCAATAAATACATGCAGTAAGAAATTAAGGAACACGCCGTAAGGTTTGCCAGTTGTCAAGTTGCCTGGTTGTGTTCGTTCAATAATCCAGTCAGCCAAACGTGGTTGATGCGCGTGGTGTAAACTACAACAGATTTTTCATTCACATATTCGAAAATACTCAGTAAATCCCAAAAGGTATGTGGACAGCATGAGGAATGACTGTATTGTTCCTGTAACATGCCTGAGGATTCAAATTTGTACTCTGAATGTTGTATATGTGGTTTCATCCCCCATGTCAAGGACTAGGACACAAATCTGAAGACACTGAAAAACTGTTGCTGAAATGTGTAAAATGCCAAGCAAAGGTTCACAAAAAGCATATAAGTTTTTTCTGGAAGGTCTGGTTTTATTAAAAAAAATCCTTTATTAAAAAAACTGTCTTTGATGCCTATGTTTTCTAGCATTCTGTATGGAACATTCAGTATCTATGGAACATGTATGGACCATTAGCTAGCAGAACCGCTATGGAACATGTATTTTCATGTTAGTAAAATACTTGAGCTAGCAGGACTAGCTAGTGTTCCATACGGAACCTTCCGTATCTAACGTTACAAGTACATGCTTGTGAAACACTTGAGACTGCTAGCTTGTAGGCCGACTAGCTAGCAGAACTGCAGTGTTCCATAAGGAACATGCCGTATTTGAGAATGGGAGTGTACAGAATGCGTACATAACATGTATGGATTGTTCCATACAGAATGTCCTTATGCTACATGCCCACTGGTCCATTTTTTGGTCGAAAGGCATTGTATAGAGATTGTGGTGTGGAGATAAGACATAACCAGGTGGAGTTACAGAAAATGTGTGATATTATGGAAAATCAATAGTCAAAGAGCTCTGTCCCAGGGGAAACACTCATTTGCCCTGCTGCTGAGAACACACAGGCTGCTCCTGACTGGACACCGGATCCGGTCGTGGGCGGTCTTTCATGGACTGAAACTACCGGACGACATGGTGGACTACGAGTGTCATGTCTTTAAAACAAACCAGCAAAAAGTGTTTCTAACATCACTTCGTGTGAAAAATAGTAGGTTCAATTAATTAATCTGTCATTATTTGACATCAAAAATCACTGGATTAAATGCTCAGGATGACAGTGCTGCTTCTGGTGCATGCCAGTGTGGGAAACTCATTTGTATAGATGTCTATGATTGGAATGTTTATGCCAGGGGTGTCCAATCATGTACCATGGAGGAGTATGACCCTGCAGGTTTTGCTGATAAGTGAAAACAACTGCTGAAGATACTGGGTAGAAGAGAAAACCTGCAGGCTCTTGGCCCTCCATGGCACATGATTGGACACCCCTGGTTTATGCAAATGAGTGGTAGGAGAAACCACAGGCTACTCGACGCAGCCCGATTTTCACAGCACCGGAGCAAATGCTTCCCGTTGCGTTTCCAATACACAATGAATGGTAAGTGGAAAAAAACGACAAGATCCAGTGGACATGTAGCATTAGGAAAGCGAACAGAACACTTATGGAATGTTCCGTACTGTTCATTCCATGTTTTTTACTTTAGGACAGTGTTTTTCAACCAGGGTTCCCTGGATTGTTCAGGTTTCTGTGGGCAATCTTTTACTTTCACCTCTCATTCTAGTTGGTCCAAAAAAACCTTGGAAATACCTTTCCAAATCAAACTCTTAGTTTGGATGCAGATACTCTTTCACTTAATAGTTCTGTGAGGAATCTTGGAGTTATTTTTGATCAAGAACTGTTTTTTAATTCACATATTAAACTTGTTTCTAAGACTGCCTTCTATCATTTGCGTAATATTGCCAAGATTAGGAGCATCTTGTTTCAGAGTGATGCTGAGAAACTGATCCACACTTTTGTTAGCTCTAGATTAGATTATTGTAACTCTTTATTATCAGGTTGTCCTAAAACATCTTTAAAAAGTCTTCAGCTGAGCCAAAATGCTGCAGCAAGAGTTTTAACAGGTACTAGAAAGAGATCATATCTCTCCGGTTCTGGCCTCCCTTCAATGGCTTCCCATAGAATTTATAATTAAGTTTAAAATCCTTCTTCTCACTTACAAACCTCTAAACAATCAGGTCCCTTTTTATTTAAAAGATCTGATACTACCCTATTATCCTAACAGAGCACTAAGCTCCCAAAATGTAGGATTACTTGTAATACCTAGAATCTCCAAAAGTACAATGGGAGGCAGAGCCTTCAGTTATCAAACTCCTCTCCTGTGGAACCAGCTGCCAATCTGGATTTGGGAGTCAGACTTGATCTGTTTTTAAGAACAGGGTTAAAACCTTCCTTTTTGATATAGCCTATAATTAGGGAGGGATCATGTGCCCCTGAACCCTCCCTTAGTTATGTGCTAATAGGTTTAATCAGCCGGGGGACCTTCAACAATGCACTGGGCTTCACTCCTTTCTTCACTCTCAGTGAAATAGTTTTGCTGGCCATTAACATCTGTTTGTTCTCTCTCACAGATTGAGTCCCCATCGTGCTGTTTACTCTCTACATGTCTGTTCTTTTCTTCTTTTCTATCCCCTCACCCCCCCAGCCAGTCACAGCAGATGACTGCCCCTCCCTGAGCCTGCTTCTGCTGGAGGTTTCTTCCTGTTAAAAGGGAGTTTTTCCTCTCCACTGTCGCCAAGTGCTTGCTCACAGGGGATCACCTGATTGCTGGGGGTCTTTCTGGAATTGTGGGGGTTTCCCCTATAGTTGAAAGTGCTATGAGATGACTGTTGTTGTGAAATGGTGATATATAAATAAAGTTGAATTACTTGGTCCAAAAATATGTAAATAATTTGCCGTTGTCATGCATGGATGTCTATAGGAACAGAAAATAGAGAAAACAAAAGCAAGTCTGAAACATTATTTCAACAGAAGAAAAACATTTCTTTACACTACCTTGATAGCTTGGAAATCAATATCATCTATAGGAGTGAGTAATTGAATGTACTCATGATTTTATGCCTCCAAAAGAAATATTTGGTCATCTGAGTTAAAACCACATAAGATGCAATCAAAACCATCAGTAGTTTTAAAAAAAACCCCACAGAAACAGAAAATGAACAAAGACAATAATATCAGCTTTTATTAACTTTGGTCCAGCCCTCGTTGGTTTTAGCTCCTGCAGCTGGGCTGATGTTTGTCAGTACTTGGTGGGCGTTCATGTGGTGTCTCCTAGTACTGCGGCCCTGAGGCCAGAGAGCGAACCATGTGCCCGGAGGTGTGCCTCATGTGGTGAGCTACTCTGATGGCTTTGTCTAGGGCTCTGTCCCATGAGTGCTGCCTGTCCGCAGACGGAGAGCGCTGTGACCTGTGCCTCATCTTCCCACGACGTCTGACCTCTGAGGATGTGCTGGTGCCAATAACAGGAGCCATGTAGAGTGAAGGCTGTAGCAACCTGAGGACATGAACAGTGAGTTCTATTTTTGTATTAAAAGGAAAGAAAAGACATGCATAGATGTCAGTCAGATATGAGGGATAAAGGGTACTTATATAGCACTTTTTCTACTCAAAGACCACTCGAAGCACTTAACCAGTAGTTACACTAACCCTCTATTCCAGGGGTCGGCAACCTGTACTACAAAAAGAGCCGCTTAGTGATTTTTGTCTAAAGAAACATGCATGGAGCCACAACAATACCAGCGCCTGAAAACTGAGGTAAAAGAAGAGTCAGGCCTGACAACAAGAATAAGAGGTTTTTTCTCATAAATTTGCAGCTTTTTTGATTGCAAATTTATTTCATTTTTCTCACAAGATGATGTTTTCAAGTAGATTTTCAGTTATTTGCAAAAAAATTTTTTTTGTCTTGCATAATTTTGTGGGTGTTTTCCTCAAACTAATGTTTTTGCTAAATTTGTTATATTTTTGAAATAAATGTTATATTTTTTTCATAAATTTGGCACATTTTCCTTTCAACATTTGACACCATTGTCAAGCAAAATAGACTTTTTTTTTTTTCCACAATATCTTTATTGAACCTTTTTTTTTTTAAACAAACATGATACAAACAATCAAACACTAACACTAAAGTACTACAAAAAAAAAAAAAATGCACTAAAAAACACCAACAACCAACAACAAAATCAAATCTTCAACAATGCTCCTCTGTTTAGTCTAGACCACAGGTGTCAAACTCATTCCATGGAGGGCCAAGACCCTGCAGGTTTTACCTCCACCCAGTGGCTTCAACAGGTGTTTTCTCTGAATTTCCTCCCACTGATTGCTGATCAGTGAAAACACCTGCTGAAGAGACTGGGTGGAAGTAAAACCTGCAGGGTCTTGGCCCTCCATGGAATGAGTTTGACACCCCTGGTCTAGACAATCCAACACATAAGTATACTTATTATGTTCACCAGTTTGGAATTTACAAGGTCCGCACATATCATTCACCTTCTTCTTCAAGAGTTATGTTTAAATTTTTTACATAATCAATAAAAGGTCTCCATATATTCTCAAACGCAATTTCCTTTGATTTCAGTATATATGTTATTCTTTCTAATGGAAGGTTTGTTAACATCTGTCTTAACCACTGAGTCACATCTGGTCTATAAGTCTTTTTCCATAATAGTGCAATACATTTTTTGGCATTAAGCAAACTGAGGTCTATGAATGCTCTTTCACTTTTATTAAAATTATGCTTTTCTGGGTACAGACCCAACAAAAACAGTTTAGGATTCAATATGATTTGTTTTGAGATTATTTTTTCAATTGTTACCCTCACCTCTTCCCAAAACATTCTTATTAATCTACATTCCCATACACAATGAAATAGAGTTCCTTTACTTTCCATACATTTTGTGCACGTATCTGGTATATTTTTGTTATATCTATTTAACTCCTCCGGTGTAACATACATCCACATTAACCATTTGAAATGTATCAATTTAAGGCGTACATTTATTGATTTGGTTTGAGCTTCTGTACAAGCCAATTCCCATTGTTCCTCTGGAATTTCAGTTTGCAGATCTTCTTTCCAGTAGTTTAATCTTTTCAGTGAATTTTCACTTGAAAATAGTGTCAATGAGTTATAAAACTCTGAAATAATACCCTTTCTTTTACTATCTTTCATCAACATTTTTTCCAAGGATGAATAGATAGGTCGAGTGAGAGCTTTATTTTGATTTGATCGAATAAAGTTTCTAAGTTGAAGATATTTAAAAAAATGTGTTCTATTGAGATTAAATTTGATCCTCAACTCTTCAAAAGACATTATGTTTTCTGCACATGGCAAATATAAATCCTGAATCTTTTGTATCCCTTTTAAATTCCATACTTTAAATACAGCGTCCGCTCTCCCTGGTTTAAAATATTGATTATCCCATATTGGACTAAATTGTGACAATAACTGTGGTTCTTTTAAATAGTTTTTAGCTTCACACCATATTTTGATCATATGCTTTACAAATGGATTTTTAACTTGTTTTTGTAATTTTTTTGCCGAATCTGAGTATATGAATATGGGAAGAGGTAAAGGTAAATTGTATGATTCCATTTCAGTCCAGTGAGGGAGATCATTTGATGAAAAATAATATGTCATAGACCTCAGTTGTGCCGACCAATAATACAACATAAAATTTGGACATTTCAGACCTCCACGATCAAATGGTAAATATAATAAAGACAGACGTAATCTAGCCCTCCTGTTGTTCCATATAAATTCCACTAACTTTTTTTTAATTCTTGAGAATAAATCTAAAGGTGGTGATAAGGGAATGTATTGAAATAAATAAAGTATTTTAGGTAAGATATTACTTTTAAGTATATTAATTCTCCCGATCATCGACATTGGTAGTGACATCCATCTCTGAAGTAACTCATCAATATCTGTCATTAAGGCTTCATAATTGACACTGGCGACTGATTCTAGCTTAGGCACAATTTGGATTCCTAAATATTTGAACTGATTTACAACATTGAATTGATTTACCTCAGGGGCTGGGTAATTTCTCTGGGTCTCATTTAGCATTAATATTGAAGATTTAGTTTTATTTATTTTATATCCTGATATTTCCCCAAAATTCTTTATTAAATTCAACAAGGTCAGAATTGATTTTTTAAGATTCGACATAAACAAAATTATGTCATCGGCATACAGGGAGATTTTATGTTCTGTTGGTCCAACTTTAATTCCATATATTTGTGACTGTAGACGTATCGCCATCGCTAAAGGTTCAATTGCCATAGTAAACAGTAAAGGTGAAAGTGGACAGCCTTGTCGACATCCTCTATTGATTTTTATTGATTTTGAAATATTGTTATTTGTTAGAATTTCTGCAGTAGCATTATTATATATTATCTGAACCCATTTTATAAAATTATTTCCAAGTCCAAACCTTTGTAAGACTTCAAGAAGAAAGGGCCATTCAACTCTATCAAAGGCTTTTTCGGCATCCAGTGATAAGAGAGCTGTATCCGGTGCTTCTTTATTAGAATAAATAATATTAAATAGTCTTCTTACATTATGGAAGCCTTGTCTTCCCTTTATAAAGCCATTCTGATCTCGATTAATAATATTTGGTAAAATTTCTTGTATTCGTCTTGCTAAAATTTTACAAATTATCTTAAGGTCGGCATTTAATAGGCTTATTGGTCTCATATTTTCACATTTATTAGAGGGCTTACCTGGTTTTGGCAACAGTATAATTAAGGCATTATTCATATATGATGGTAAATTACTATTTTGAAATGCTTCTAAAACCATTTCCAAAAAAGGTTTTGTTAATTTATTCTTAAATTTTTTATAAAGGTCAACTGGAAGACCATCTGGTCCTGCACTTTTTCCTGATTTCATATTATCAATGGCTAGTCCAACTTCTTCTTGACTAATTTTAGACTCCAGTATCTCCCTATTTTCATTTGGAATACACGGTATAAATAGTTCATTCAAAAACCCATGTAGTTTTGTTAAGTCAGATTCATTTTTGGTATCATATAATTTTTCATAGTAATCTCTAAAGGCTCTATTAATTTCTGAAGGATCTATAACTACCTGTCCGTTACTTATAATACTGGTAATTGGTGTTTTAGATTCTAATTGTTTAATCTGCCATGCCAATAACTTTCCTGATTTTTCACCTTGTTCATAAAAAGATTGTTTCAATCTTAGAAGACTCGAGGCAGCTCTATTCGCTGATTTTTTGTCATATTCAGCTCTCAAAATCAGTAATTCGTTCTCCAACCTTGGATCTCTTCCTGCATATACTCTTTCTTGAAGAATTTTTATTTTATGTTCCAATTGGACTCTCTCCTCTCGAGTCTTCTTAGATTTTGATCCTGTATAACTAATAATATGTCCCCTAATAAAAGCTTTGAAAGCCTCCCACTTTACACATGCTGATGTTTGTGTAGTATTGATATCAAAGAACTCATCTATCTGTTTTTCTATATACTTAACAAATTCCTCATCCTGAAGCCATTTATGCTGAAATTGCCATCTACCTGGTTCCTTTGTCAATTTCTTATCTACATACATTAGACAGCAGGGTGCATGATCAGAGATCACGATGTTATCATAAAAACAGTTTTGAATCTTGGACCTTAATTCTGTGGAGATCAAAAAATAATCTATACGTGAGAATGTCTTGTAGGTATTGGAATAACAAGAGTATGCTTTAACTTGTGGTTTCATTTCTCTCCATATATCTATCAATTTCAATTCTTTCATAAAATGATTAATGGTCATCCTACATCCATTGTGTGTACAGTCCAGTCCTGTTGATCTATCTATACTGGGATTCAATGTACAATTAAAATCCCCTGCTATTATATGTTGCCCTGTAAGTGATGATAAGATAAGAAATAAATTGGCAAAGAACTTTTGATCATCTATATTGGGACCATATAAGTTCACCAAATTTATGTTTTCTAATAGCAAAGATCCTTGAATGATTACATATCTTCCAAATTTGTCTCCAATTACATTTTTCACTTGAAATGGGACTGATTTATGTATGAGAGTCATAACTCCCCTGGCTCGGGATGAAAATGATGAGGTGAAAACATTTCCTTGCCATCTACTCCTAATTCTTTTTACATCTTGCTCTATTAGATGAGTTTCTTGTAAAAACACAATTTTTGAACCCATGTCTTTTATTTTATTCATAACTTGTTTAAGTTTTTTTAAATTTTGTAGACCTCTGCAATTCCATGAAGTTAAATTAAGATTAACGCTTTGATTTATAATCAATAGGGAGTTTGGGATTACCTTGCAGTGTAAACATGCTCAAACAGAAAAGCAAAAAAATGAGTGGTTGAACATTCACCCTACAAACTACACACAAACAAATTCCCCCTTCCCACATTTGTGGCAATCCCCCCAAAAGCAAAAGAAAAATTCCGTCTCCCGATATAGCCATCGACCGTTCCACACCCACGAGGAACAGCCAAAGCCACTCCTTCTTCATCCTCCCAATCACCCTAACTCTACTGCTTTTAATAACGTAACATTAACTCTCTTCTGTAATTTTCCAATTTAACTCCAAATTTTTTTTTAGCAATTTTGTACTTTTTTTTTTTTAATATGTAATACATTCTATATTTTGTAATCTTATATGCTTCTAATCAGTTAAATGCTCAAATATTCTACCCTATATTCTGTTCATGCTTAGCTCCCACCAGTCTCTTCCTGGATCTTCTTGATGAGCTCCTGCGCCTCCTCGGGGGTCTTGAAGATGCGTGTTCTGCCCTCATATGTGACCAGAAGTCTTGCAGGGTGAATCACTCCATGACGAATCTCAAGGTTGCGCAGTTCTTTGCGGATGGGGTCAAACTGCTTCCTTAATTGTTGGATTCCTGAGGCCAGATCTGGGTAGAACCGCACCTGCTGATCTTGGTATTTAATTTCTCCTTTGGCCCGCACCGCGTTGGAGATCGTCATCCTGTCTCTGTAGCTGAGAAACTTCATAATTAGCGTCCTCGGTGCTGCCTTGTTACCTCTCGGTGGGCCAATTCGGTGGGAGCTTTCCAAGACGACTGATGATTTTAGCTCCGCGTTGTTCAGCGCCTCCGGGATCCACCCCTCCAAAAAGGAGCATGAATCACGACCTTCGGCTCCCTCCGGTAGGCCCACCAGCCTCAGGTTGTTCCTTCTGGACCGAGATTCCAAGTCCAGAACGCTATTTTCCAGATCTTTATTTTTTTTTTTCCAAAGTGCGCACCTTTATTTGAAGTCCGCTAATTTCATCCTCCGCACTTGAAACACGAAGCTCCGCCTGCGTCACTCGCTCCACGCAGTCACCCAACTCCTTTCTCATTGCATCCAACGCTGCCATAATCCCATCAAGTTTAGCGGAAAAGTCTGCTCTCATTGAGCTAATGGCAGCCAGCACTGCACCTGTGCCGCCATCGTCAGCAGCAGCAGTTACCGCACCACCGCTAGTTTCATCCGCCATATCCGCAGCTTTTTCTACTGCGCCACAAACTTTAAAGTCCGTTAATTTGGACTGCTTCGGCGATTCAATTTTTCCCCCTCCTGATTTCCCAGCCTTAGTCTTCACCGGCATATCCTCACCCAAACGCTGGGAAAAGTTCTGTTCCAAATGAGAGAGTTATTTGCCGAATTTTTATTTCCAAGGGTAGAGCAGAGTGATACGTGTCCTTCTAGGCGGCCGCCATAACCGGAAGTGAAAATAGAAGACTTTTTAATGTAAATTTGTATTTTTTCACAATGAAATTACACCTTTTTCATAGACTTTTCAAAGCCTTTTTGGGGTAAACTTGTTACACTTTTGTCAGGTTAAAAAAGCTGCCTGTTATATAAATGTGCCACAGTTTTCTAACAAAACTGAAGCTTTTTCTATAAATGCTGAATATTTTTGGCAAATTTTCAGCTATTCTCATAAATTTATTACATTTTTCTTTGTAAATTTATCGCCTTTCAATAGTAAAACTGCAGCATTTTTAGATAAATTTGTTACATTTTTCTCAAAAATCTTAGACTTTTTCCAGTTAATTTGCGATTTCTTTTCCAGAATAAATTTTCAGGTTTTTTTTCATTTTTTACTTTATATTGCTTGATATTTTTCCTCATGAATGTGCAGCCATTTTTCTTCAAAAAAATGTTGCTTCTTTCCTCAGAAATGTGAGTTTTTGTTGTTTTTTTCCATGTGGCTCCAGAGCTGCAGGATGCATACCCCTGCTCCATTAGAGACAGATAACTCGGGACAGTTTAGTCATCAGTTAGCCTGTCTTTGTGGGAGGAAACGGGAGCCATCAGAGTAAACCCACATAGCACAGGGAGAACATGCAACCTCCACACAGAAAGGTTCCCACCCCTGCTAAACTGGGGAGTCGAACCTGGAACCTTCAAGCTGTGAGGCAACAGTGCTCATACTGTACCAGCCTGCTGCCCAAACACAATATTATTACTTGACATACAGTAGATTTCTAGTTAGTATTGTGAAGCCATCTTAAAATGGTTCACAAATGGAATTTTATCACAAACTATACAATATACTGTCTGTGACATACAGTTAGGCCCAAAAATATTTGGACAGTGACAAGTTTTGTTATTTTAGCTGTTTATAAAAACATATTCAGGATACAATTATATAATCAATATGGGCTTAAAGTGCAGACTCTCAGCTGTAATTTGAGAGTATTCACATCCAAATTGGAGCAAGGGTTTAGGAATTACAGCTCTTTTAATACGTAGCCGCCTCTTTTTCAAGGGACCAAAAGTAATTGGACAATTGACTCAGAAGGCTGCAAAAAAAAATGACAAGGCTGCATGGGCTCTTCCCTCGTTAACCTGTCATCAATTAAGCAGTTAAAAGGTCTGGAGTTGATTCCAGGTGTGGCGTTTGCATTTGGAAGCTGTTGCTGTGAACACACAACATGCGGTCAAAGGAGCTCTCAATGGAGGTGAAACAGACCATCCTGAGGCTGAAAAAAAAAAGAAGAAATCCATCAGAGATAGCAGAAATGTTAGGAGTGGCCAAATCAACAGTTTGGTACATTCTGAGAAAAAAAAGAGTGCACTGGTGAGCTTGGGAACTCAAAAAGGCCTGGACATCCACGGAAGACAACATTGGTGGATGATCACAGAATCCTTTCCATGGTGAAGAACAACCCCTTCACAACATCCACTCAAGTGAAGAACACTCTCCAGGAAGTAGGTGTATCAGTATCTAAGTCTACCATAAAGAGAAGACTTCATGAGAGTAAATACAAAGGATTCACCACAAGGTGCAAACCATGAATCAGCCTCAAAAATAGAAAGGCCAGAATTGACTTTGCCAAAAAACACCTGAAGAAGCCAGCCCAGTTCTGGAACAGTATTCTTTGGACAGATGAGACTAAGATCAACCTGTATCAGAATGATGGGAAGAAGAAAGTTTGGAGAAGAATTGGAACAGCTCATGATCGAAAGCACTACATCTTCTGTAAAACATGGTGGAGGCAGTGTGATGGCATGGGCATGCATGGCTTCTAATGGCACTGGGTCACTTGCGTTTATTGATGATGTGACAAAAGACAGAAGCAGCCGGATGAATTCTGAAGTGTATAGGGATATACTTTCTGCTCAGATTCAGCCAAATGCAGCAAAGTTGATTGGATGGCACTTCACCAATGATCCAAAACATACTGCAGAAGCAACCCAGGAGTTTTTTAAAGCAACGAAGTGGAATATTCTGCAATGGCCGAGTCAGTCACCAGATCTCAACCCAATCGAGCATGCATTTCACTTGCTCAAGACAAAACTTAAGGCAGAAAGACCCACAAACAAGCAACAACTGAAGACAGCTGCAGTAAAGGCCTGGCAAAGCATCACAAAGGAGGAAACCCAGCGTTTGGTGATGTCCATGGGTTCCAGACTTCAGGTAGTCATTGCCTGCAAAGGATTCTCAACAAAATATTGAAAAGTAACATTTTACTTAGGGTTATGTTTATTTGTCCAATTACTTTTGAGCCCCTGAAATGAGAAGCATTTGTATAAAAAATAGCTACAATTCCTACATGTTTAATTATATATTTTTGTTCAACCCTTTGAATTGAACCTTAAAGTCTGCACTTCAATTCCGTTGTAGTTGTTTCATTTCAGATCCAAAGTGGTGGCATGCAGAGCCCAAATCATGAAGATTGTGTCACTGTCCAAATACTTCTGGGCCTAACTGTACTGTATATAGAAACATAGATATTGTTGCCAGTGTTATGTGGCTACGAGTAAAACAGTTATGATGTTACTATTTTTATTACATTGATCTGGGTGAACACCAGTAGTAGATGAGATGCCATTATTGCAGAGGCATCTACCAGAGACAAATGTGCGATGGAAAGCAAGCTGCCCTCACAACTGTAAATTTACAGTGGGGCAAAAAAGTATTTAGTCAGCCACCAATTGTGCAAGTTCTCCCACTTAAAAGATGAGAGAGGTCTCCAATTTTCATCATAGGTATACCTCAACTATGAGAGACAAAATGAGAAAAAAAAAATCCAGAAAATCGCATTGAAGGATTTTTAATGAATTAATTGGTAAATTCCTTGGTAAAATAAGTATTTGGTCACCTACAAACAAGCAAGATTTCTGGCTCTCACAGACCTGTAACTTCTTCTTTAAGAGGCTCCTCTGTCCTCCACTCGTTACCTGTATTAATGGCACCTGTTTGAACTCATTATCAGTATTAAAGACACCTGTCCACAACCTCAAACAGTCAGACTCCAAACTCCACTATGGCCAAGACTAAAGAGCTGTCAAAGGACACCAGAAACAAAACTGTAGACCTGCACCAGGCTGGGAAGACTGAATCTGCAATAGGTAAGCAGCTTGGTGTGAAGAAATCAACTGTGGGAGCAATTATTAGAAAATGGAAGACATACAAGACCACTGATAATCTCCCTCGATCTGGGGCTCCACGCAAGATCTCACCCCGTGAGGTCAAAATGATCACGAGAACGGTGAGCAAAAATCCCAGAACCACACGGGGGGACCTAGTGAATGACCTGCAGAGAGCTGGGACCAAAGTAACAAAGGCTACCATCAGTAACACACTACGCCGCCAGGGACTGAAATCCTGCAGTGCCAGACGTGTCCCCCTGCTTAAGCCAGTACATGTCCAGGCCCATCTGAAGTTTGCTAGAGAGCATTTGGATGATCCAGAAGAGGATTGGGAGAATGTCATATGGTCAGATGAAACCAAAATAGAACTTTTTGGTAAAAACTCAACTTGTTGTTTTTGGAGGAGAAAGAACACCATACCTACTGTGAAGCATGGGGGTGAAAACATTATACTTTGGGGCTGTTTTTCTGCAAAGGGACCAGGATGATTGATCCGTGTAAAGGAAAGAATGAATGGGGCCATGTATCGTGAGATTATGAGTGAAAACCTCCTTCCATCAGCAAGGGCATTGAAGATGAAACGTGGCTGGGTCTTTCAGCATGACGATGATCCCAAACACACTGCCTGGGCAACGAAGGAGTGGCTTCGTAAGAAGCATTTCAAGGTCCTGGAGTGGCCTAGCCAATCTCCAGATCTCAACCCCATAGAAAATCTTTGGAGGGAGTTGAAAGTCTGTGTTGCCCAGTGACAGCCCCAAGACATCACTGCTCTAGAGGAGATCTGCATGGAGGAATGGGCCAAAATACCAGCAACAGTGTGTGAAAACCTTGTGAAGACTTACAGAAAACATTTGACCTCTGTCATTGCCAACAAAGGGTATATAACAAAGTATTGAGATGAACTTTTGTTATTGACCAAATACTTATTTTACCAAGGAATTTACCAATTAATTCATTAAAAATCCTTCAATGTGATTTTCTGGATTTTTTTTTCTCATTTTGTCTCTCATAGTTGAGGTATACCTATGATGAAAATTGGAGACCTCTCATCTTTTAAGTGGGAGAACTTGCACAATTTGTGGCTGACTAAATACTTTTTTTCCCCACTGTAGGTGTGCCAAGCTTGTGGCATCATATTCAAAAAGACTTGAGGCTGTAATTGCTGCCAAAGGTGCATCAACAAACGACTGACCTAAGGCTGTGAATACTTATGTACATGTGATTTCTTAGTTTTTTATTTTTAATAAATTTACAAAAATCTCAAAAAAAAAACTTTTTTCACATTGTCATTATGGAGTATTGTCTGTAGCATTCTGAGGAAAAATGAATTCAATCCATTTTGGAATAAGGCTGTAATATAACAAAATGTGGAAAAAGTGAAGTGCTGTGAATACCTCCCGGATGCACTGTAAGAATCACAGGGATACCCGAAGGAAAAGAAGGGCCGAAACCAAGAGATTTTGCTGCACAAATGCTGCAAGAAGCCCTTGCATTAGAGGAGAAATTGCTTATCGATCGGGAACACAGACCCTTCCGACAGTGCCCGACCCCCACTGAACCACCACGACCACTTGTAGTACGGCTTCATTATTACCACACACTCCAAGACATCCTATGCAAAGCCACAGCAATGCAAAACATTCAATATCAAGGAAAAATGATACGCATCTTCCCAGACCATCCATCAGCTATTGCCAAACTGAGAGCACTTTTCACCTGAGTCAGAGAACTACTGTGGGACCTTTCAGGCATCAGACATGGCTTGCTCTACCCAGCAAAGCTCCTGGTGACCCATAACGGTGTGCAGACCTCCTTTACTGACCCTCGGAAAGCTCTGGACTACGCAGAACAGCTCGTCGTGAAACCGCAGACCACTCGAAGGGATGAGGCAGAGACGGAGGGCAATGCACAGCACTCTGGTTGCAGACCAAGTAAAACCTGACTGTGACTAACTAACCATATATTAAAAGTAGCAACTACTGACCCATAATGACTATGAGTATGGTAAGACCAGTGTTAGAATTACGATTTAACATATGCTGTAATCTGGGACTAAAGATTGCACTGTTATGTAAACTAAAATTAACATGAACAATATTACATCCTAGCAAAATGCACCGAAAGGTAAAATTTTGGACTGTGACTGTCCTTGTCAAAATGTTCCTGTTAAAATGCTGAGATAATTTACTACTTGTGGAGTGTCTAGTGCCATACATACTATAGGCTTGTAATGTCAAAAAGTAATTGTAGGCATCTATAACTATATCTAAACAAAGAAAATGTTATCCTACATATAATTTTTATACCTACCAACTAGTCTTATTTATTAAATTTCTCTCCTTTTTTCTTGTCAGAGTAAGTTTATCACATTCAGTCATGTCACAGTGGCATAAATGTCAATAGATTTTTTTTTTTAAAAACTAATTGTTAAACGTTAGTCGGGCTGTTACCATAGGATCAGCTTCAAGTAGGCTGTTACTTTATAGGGAAGGTTTTCTTTCTTTTAAGTTTAATTTATTCTTCCCATTGAAAGCTCACGCCATGGTTATGTTAATTATTGGCTAGAGGTTTTTTGTTTTCACTTTTTCAATTGTTGATTCTTTTGCGGAAAACTGGGTACAATGTAGAACAAAGGCAGGTGTCAGACATCTTGCTCAAATGGGCTAGGAATTTTACTCATACAAACTTTCTAAGTTAAAAATATAAGAGAAAATCATTACTAACAGGCAACATCTATGCAGAGTGATTGAAGCAACAAATCTGGTACTAAAAGAGGACTGACATATACAGGTTGGAATATTAAAGGTGCTAATAATCCAATTAAGAGAGGTAAAGTTTTAGCTCATTTGAAATCATTACATTCAGATATAATACTTCTGCAAGAGACACATTTGAAGGTTAATTGTCACAATAAACAAAGCAAAATGGGTAAAAGAGATATACCACTCAACTTTTTCATCTAAAGCCAGAGGAACAGCAATCCTGATGAGGAACGGAATACCTTTCATACATAAGACGATTGATTGTTGATAAAGAAGGTTGATATGTAATAATTACAGGAGAAATACATAATAAATCTAACACTGGTAAAGCTATATGCCCCTAATATTGATAATCCTTCCTTTTTTAAGAAAATCTGATTCCAAATATATCTGAAACACATCTAGTAATCGGGGGTGACTTCAATACCATCTTGGATCCATATCTAGACAGATCGTCAACTAAAAAAAAAAAAAAAAAATAACTCAAGTGAACTTTTGAATACATTTCTGAAAAATATGAATATCTCAGATCTTTGGAGGTTTTCACACCCAACCAGTAGAGACTATTCATTCTACTCCCCAGTACATAACTCATATAGTAGAATGGATTATTTCTTGGTTGATACGAGGTTAATCCCATTCACCTCAAATACTAAATATCATACTATTGGAATATCAGACCATAGCTCTCTCACATTTTCACATACTGTATGGACCCAACATGTAAAATCTGGAGACTAAGCCCTCAACTTTTAGCTACAAAGAAAGTTTTGTGACTATCTAAAAATACATATTACCCAATATTGTGAAATCAATGACACCAAAGAAGTATCCCCTGGTGTGCTCAGGGAGGCCTTTAAGGCATATTTGAGAGGATGTATAATTTCATTTAAGGCCACAAGAAAGAAAAATAACAATGCAAAAATAAAAACTAGAAGAGCAGAGCCAACAACTAGGCAGAGAAAATGCATGCAACCCAGCCTCAGACCTACATAGAAAAATAATAATACATTTAAAATATCAATATAACCAGATACTCTCATCAAAAATAACCAAAGCCTTTTTATATACTAAGCAAAAATATTTTGAATTTGGAGATAAACCCCAGAAACTATTAACACAACAATTAAGGAAAATAGAAAATGAGCAGATGATACATAAAATCAGAGATGACAATGGAACTATAATAACAAAGCCCAAAGATATTAATGATAAGTTTTTACAATTCTACTCTGGTTTATGTCAGTCAAAATGGCCCCATGAGCCCTCAAATTTAAATAACTTTCTTGACGATTGTAATCTCCCTAAACTACGTGCAGAAGATTATAATAACCTTAAGTCTGAGCTCAGTACCATGGAAATCCAAAATGCTATTACTGCACTTAAAAGTGGGAAAACACCAGGACCTGATGGGCTTCCAAGTGAATTCTATAAAAAAAAAAATTAGTGACAGTCTTGTACCATACCTACATAGAATGTATACTCAGGCACAGCTAGATAATATTTTACCACCAACACTAACCTAAGCAATAATCACAGTGATCCATAAAAAAGGAAAGGATCCCCAAGATGTGGGCTCCTACCGTCCAATCTCTCTTCTAACTATAGATGAGAAAATATTTGCAATAATTTTAGCCAGTAGACTAAACCCTTTAATAAATAAATTAGTACATGTAGATCAAACAGGCTTCATACCCAATAGGAACTCCACATCTAATCTGAGATATATTTTTGACATTATGTATACAGACAGAAATGACTAAGATGGACGAGTTGTACTGTCACTTGATGCTGAAAAAGCCTTTGATCAGGTTGAGTGGATATACTTGTTTGAGATTCTCAAAAAATATAACTTTGGAAATAATTTTATAGAATGGATAAAACTCCTTTGTAAGAACCCAACAGCACAAATTCTTATAAAATAAATGCTTTCAGCACCATTCAGACTGTTTAGGGGAACTAGACAAGGATGCCCTCTCTCAGCACTAATATTTGCCCTAGCCATTGAACCACTCACTCAGATTATCTGTTTGGACTCTCAAATGCATGGTTACAAGACCATCATCATCATAGCAGTCTGTCGTGGGTGACAATGACTGTTTCATTTAGGTCTGATCAGATTCCTCCATGCAGCTCTGTCCTTAGCCTTCCGCTGCCAGGAACTCCTGTCTATATCCAGCTTCTTCAAGTTTCTTTTTACAGTGTTTTTAAATCTGAGCCTTGGTCTACCCTGATTGCATTTGCCCTCACATAACTGCGAGTAGAGTAACTGCCGAGGGAGACGCTGCTGGTCCATCCTCTTAACATGTCCAAGCCATCTCAGGTTCATTTGTATTAGCATGTCCTCCATTGATGGTAGACCAGCTTGTTTCAACACTTCTGTGTTGGTTATCTTGTCTTTCCATGAAATGTTCATTATGGCTCGAAGGTGTCTCATCATGTACGTGTGGAGTTTCTTTACCTGCACTCTGTAGACAGTTCAAGTTTCAGCACCGTACAATAGAGTAGCCAGTACTGTTGCTCTGTACACTTTGCATTTCACACGGATAGACATGTCGATTGTTCCACAGTCTCTCCCTCAAGTTTCCAAACACAGCGCTTGCTCTTCCCATTCTGAGAGAGAGTTCATCCTCCAGCCTAGCATTCTCTGAAACAGTGCTCCCTAGATACTTGAAAGTCTTGCACTTGACTAGTGGCTCTGTACCAATACTGATCTCTTCTGGTAGTGATGTTGATAACTGGAACTTTGGTGGTTGATAAAGGCACTCTGTCTTCTTGATGTTGATTTTGAGGCTGAATTAGCTAGCTGCTCTTGCAAATTTCTCCACTAAAGATTACATATCTTCCGCACTGTGTGCAACCAGAGCACTGTCGTCGGCAAAGAGCATTTCTCTTACTGCCTTTATTGATGTCTTACTCTTTGCTTTAAACTGTGCCACATTAACAAAGACACAATAAATAAAATTTCTTTATATGCAGACGATATCTTTTTATATGTAACAAAACCACAGACCACCATGCCTGTACTTCTGGAAAAATTTAGGATTTTTGGCAAATTTTCAGGCTACACCATCAACTGGAACAAGAGCATATTAATGCCAGTGCATCTTATTTCCTCAGATGCTTGAAGGACCTTCCATTTAAGATATCAACTGATAAATTTACCTATCTTGGAACTGATGTAACTAAGTGCTACTCCTCCCTAGAACAAGCTAATTTTCTACCCCTGCTTGACAAGTTAAAAAAAACATGATTCAATTTTGGTAAACTCATCCTATGATTTTTCTACCACAGAATCTATATATGTTTTAGAATATTCCTATCGCTTTGACTGAATCCATCCATCAATCCATCCATCTTCTTCCGCTTAATCCTTTTCGTGTCACGGGGGAGCTGGAGCCTATCCCAGCATCTTTGGGCGAGAGGCAGGGTGCACCCTGGACAGATCGCCAGTCCATCGCAGGGCCAACACAGAGAGACAGAATCCATCTTTAAAAAAAACTAGATACAATTATAATCCCCTTTCTATGGAATTATAAAGCTCATAGGGTTAGTAAAAACATTTACACAAGTCCAAATTAAATGGAGGACTTGGTCTTCCAAATTTTCAATTCAATTCAACTTTATTTATATAGCACCATTTCACAACAGTCATCTCATAGCACTTTCAACTGTAGGGGAAACCCCCACAATTGCAGAAGGACCCCAGCAATCAGGCGATCCCCTGTGAGCAAGCACTTGGTGACAGTGGAGAGGAAAAACTCCCTTTTAGCAGGAAGAAACCTCCAGCAGAACCAGGCTCAGGGAGGGGCAGTCATCTGCTGCGATTGGCTGGGGGGTGAGGGGATAGAGAATAATAAGAAGAAAGGACAGACATGGAGAGAGCAAACAGCACGACAGGGACTCAATCTATGGGAGAGAACAAACAAATGTTAATGACCAGCAAAAATATTTCATTAAGAGTGAAGAAAGGAGTGAAGCCCAGTGCATTGTTGAAGGTCCCCCGGCTGATTAAACCTATTAACAGCATAACTAAGGGAGGATTCAGGGGCACCTGATCCCACCCTAACTATAGGTTATATCAAAATGGAAGGTTTTAACCCTATTCTTAAAAACAGAGATCAAGTCTGACTCCTGAATCCAGATTAGCAATCCAGATTAGAATTAAGTTTAAGGATTTTAAACTTAATTCTAAATTCTATGGGAAGCCAGTGAAGGGAGGCCAGAACCGGAGATATGTGATCTCTCTAATACCTGTTAAAACTCTTGCTGCAGCATTTTGGATCAGCTGAAGATTTTTTAAAGATATTTTAGGACAGCCTCATAATAAAGAGTTACAATAAGCTAATCTAGAGCTAACAAAAGCATGGGTTAGTTTCTCAGCATCACTCTGAGACAAGATGCTCTTAATCTTGGCAATATTATGCCAATGATAGAAGGAAGTCTTAGAAACAAGTTTAATATGTGAATTAAAGAACTGATCTTGATCAAAAATAACTCCAAGGTTCCTCACAGAACTATTAAGAGAGAGTAACTGCATCCAGACTAAGAGTTTGATATGGAAAAGTATTTCTAAGATTTTTTGGACCAACTAGAATGACTTCAGTCGTATCTGAATTTAATAGCAAGAAATTACAAGTCATCCAATCTCTTAGAAATTGGATGACTCTAATCTCTTTTCTAAAATCTAAAAAGCTAGAACGAGTTATTACTCTGCATTAATAGAAGAGAACAAGAATAATCCCAGGTTTCTTTTCAGTACTGTAGCCAGGTTGACAAAGAGTCAGGACTCTGTCAATCCTAGCATCCCCTTAGAGCTTACTAGTCAGGACTTTATGAACTTTTTCAATAATAAAATTTCATCCATCAGAGATAAAATCAATCAGATTCTTCCCACAGTTAACTTAAATACTGTAACTACTACAACTCCTTCTATTGATGTCTGTCTTGATGAGTTTACTCCAATCGACCTTTGTGAGTTAGACAAAATAGTTTCCTCATCCAAACCTTCAACTTGTCTTTTAGACCCTATTCCTACCAGGTTATTTAAAGAAGTCTTCCCACTTATTGGTAGCTTTATTCTTCATATAATCAATTCTTCATTAACTTTAGGCCATGTACCGCAGGCTTTTAAAACGGCTGTAATTAAACCCTTACTCAAAAAGCCAACGCTAGATCCAGGAGCTTTAGCTAACTATAGACCAATCTCTAATCTCCCTTTCATTTCAAAAATCTTAGAAAGAGTTGTTGCTACGCAATTATTTGACCACCTGCAGCGAAATGGTTTATTTGAGGAGTTTCAATCTGGGTTTAGAATCCATCATAGCACTGAAACAGCCTTAGCGAAGGTCACTAACGACCTCCTCATTGCATCTGATAATGGACTAGTTTCTGTACTTGTCCTTTTAGATCTTAGTGCAGCTTTTGATACTATTGATCATAATATTCTACTTGATAGATTAGAACACTATGTTGGACTTAATGGAACTTCGTTGCAGTGGTTTAGATCTTATTTATCTGATAGGTTCCAGTTTGTTCATGTAAATGATGAGTTTTCTCTCAGCTCAAAGCTTAGTCATGGAGTTCCACAGGGATCTGTGCTTGGCCCTACTCTTTTTAGTTTATATATGCTTCCGTTAGGCAACATTATTAGAAAGCACTGTATACATTTTCACTGTTATGCAGATGACACACAATTATACCTGTCAATGAAGCCAGATGATACTAATCAATTAGCCAAGTTAGAAGCCTGTCTTAAGGAAATCAAAGTTTGGATGACTTGTAATTTCCTGCTATTAAATTCAGATAAGACTGAAGTCATTCTTGTTGGTCCAAAAAACCTTAGAAATTCCTTTCCAAATCAAACTTTCAGTTTGGATGCAGTTACTCTTTCTCTTAATAGCTCTGTGAGGAACCTTGGAGTTATTTTTGATCAGGATTTGTCCTTCAATTCACATATTAAATTTGTTTCTAAGACTGCCTTCTATCATTTGCGTAATATTGCCAAGATTAGGAGCATCTTGTCTCAGAGTGATGCTGAGAAGCTGATCCACGCTTTTGTTAGCTCGAGATTAGATTATTGTAATTCTTTATTATCAGGTTGTCCTAAAACATCTTTAAAAAGTCTTCAGCTGATCCAAAATGCTGCAGCAAGAGTTTTAACAGGTACTAGAAAGAGAGATCATATCTCTCCGGTTCTGGCCTCCCTTCATTGGCTTCCCATAGAGTTTAGAATTAAGTTTAAAATCCTTCTTCTTACTTACAAAGCTCTAAACAATCAGGCTCCTTTTTATTTAAAAGATCTGATACTACCGTATCATCCTAACAGAGCACTACGCTCCCAAAATGCAGGTTTACTTGTAATACCTAGAATCTCCAAAAGTACAATGGGAGGCAGAGCCTTCAGTTATCAAGCTCCTCTCCTGTGGAATCAGCTGCCAATCTGGATTCGGGAGTCAGACTCGATCTCTGTTTTTAAGAATAGGGCTAAAACCTACCTTTTTGATATAGCCTACAATTAGGGAGGGATCATTTGTTTTCTGAACCCTCCCTTAGTTATGCTGCTAATAGGTTTAGTCAGCCGGGGGACCTCCAGTAATGCACTGGGCCTCACTCCTTTCCTCACTCTCTATGAAATATTTTTTTTTTGCTGGTCATTAACATTTGTTTGTTCTCTCCCATAGATTGAGTCCCCATCGTGCTGTTTGCTCTCTACATGTCTGTTCTTTTCTTCTTCTCTATCCCCTCACCCCCCAGCCAGTCGCAGCAGATGACTGCCCCTCCCTGAGCCTGGTTCTGCTGGAGGTTTCTTCCTGTTAAAAGGGAGTTTTTCCTCTCCACCGTCGCCAAGTGCTTGCTCACAGGGGATCGCCTGATTGCTGGGGTCTTTCTGCAACTGTGGGGGTCCTCCCTACAGTTGATAGTGCTATGAGATGACTGTTGTTGTGAAATGGCGCTATATAAATAAAGTTGAATTGAATTGAATTGAATCCAAGCCTCTAATTTGGCTAATTGATTACTGTCATCTGGCTTCACGGACAAGTATATTTGTGTGTCATCTGCATAACAATGAAAATGTATGCAGTGCTTTCTAATAATGTTGCCTAGCGGAAGCATATATAAACTAAAAAGAATGGAGCCTAGCATAAATTTCATATCAGGGATACATAAAATACAAGTCAGGGATTATATCTGAAAACATCTAACAGGATTTGAAACCAAACAACAATCACCAGTAGACGGATGCCTTAACATCTCACCATATCAAAGTCATAGTTCTGACGTGTATGACATCCTCCTATCAACAACCTCTCCATCCTCTAACTGTTTTAATATACTGTATGTTGGGAAAAGGAAATAGGTGTTCAAATATCCATTGATATATGGGAAAAGTCTCTCGAACGCATCATGACGTGCTCTAATAATGCAAGACATTGTCTCATACAGTTCAAGGTTATACATAGACGTCACTATTCTAAAGCAAAACCCTATAAGATATACCCAGATGCATCTGCAGCTTGTGATAAATGTCAGTCCGCAGATGCAACTCTTTCATAGCTTTGTATCATGTCCCAAGATTGCTTGTTATTGGTCTGGTGTCTTTAGACATATATCACAAATTCTTAAAACTTCGTTGTCACCAGATTCTCTGTTGATTTATATCCTTGGAATATCTAAAATTTCTGGACAGTTTACAACAGTACAACACTTCCTTTCCTATTGTCTCATAATAGCAAAAAAGTAATCTTGAGCATATGGAGAGGCACAGCAATTACTTCTGTAACGATGTGGTTACATGAATTAACAACTACATTACGTTTAGAGAGAATAAGACACATGCTAAAAGACAGAATCACACAATTTAATAAGATCTGGCAACCATTTATTAATTTTCTAGGAAACTGAATGCTCTGTGCTCTGCCACTATCAAATGACTTGGAGGAGGTGAGAATTAAAGTTATACAAATTACTCATGAAATGTTTATATGTCTGCCCATACATACATACATACAGTCATGTGAAAAAATTAGGACACCCCATTAACTATTCAGTTCTTTATTAAGACTGACCAGATAGAATGATGATATAGAGTGAAGTACGAGGAGATGAAGAAAAGTGATGTCTGAAAATAGAGTTGAGGTTCAAATGGACACAGCAATGATGATAGGACTACAGCTCCTGACCAGATAGAATGATGATATAGAGTGAAGTACGTGGCGGTAATGCACCTGTAAGTTGGTCTAAAAGAAGAAGAAAACGCTGAAAATATGCCACCGAGGACACAGTTCAAGGACTGATAATTTTTTCACACATAAGGAGTTGTTCAGAACTCCTTATAAGAATTCCTTATACAAAGATATAGAGTGATGATAATCAAATCAGTGGCGGTATTGCACCTGTAAGCTGGTTGCAACCACCAATCAAATCTAAAAGAAGAAGAAATGTTCACATATTTATGTTTAACCTTGTTTTTGTTTTTATTTGCATTTTTTAACATTTATTTTAGCCATTTTAACCACTTGCGCTCTGTTGTTCCGCGGGCGGGCAAGTCTCTGCGTCCTATGACGCACGAGGGCGCACGAGAGCGCCCTCGTGCGCGCTTGGACGCATGACGCATGATGGAGGTGATGGTGATGTAGTAGCGTCCAAGCGCCACTCAAAAAAAAAACTGCAGAGACAGCCGCGAACAGATTAGTTCATCTGATTGACCTCTCATTCGACTAATAAGAGCCTTGAATTGGGTTTCTGAAACCTTGAGGAGCCAATGAATGAAAATCTAGGAAGGAGGACCCGCCTACTGTGAACGCAGGAGCCAATTGAAGCACAGAAATTCAGGCAGGGTGAAGAGAGATTTACTGTTGCCACAGATGAAAACAAAGGACGCTGGACGAATCTAATACAGACCCAGCAGCATGGAGAACACCCACAAGTGGGACCTGCACTCATTCCAGCAGAATAGACGGAGGCCGACGACAAAAGTCGTAAATCATTCGCCAAAACGGCAATAATGGAATTATGTTGATCGGGATCCACGAGCGGAGCAGCGTCGCGTTCGTCTGACGCGTGGGAAGAGCTGTTCGCCACGACTCTGCTGCTTTGAAGAGGTAAGGTGTTATAAGCTAAATTATTATTTATCCCTGAAAACTGTAATCCAAAAATGACTTTTGACCGATCGGTAAATTACAACTGTACTGCGCACAAAGTACGAAGTGCGTGCGCCGCGATAAACGGTTCATTTGCCGTGTTCGGACCGTGAACGCCCCCCCCCCCGCTGCAGAAGAGGAGCGGGGGGGGCGTTCACGGTCCGAACGCCCCCCGGTCAGTCTATTCCATCATGTAGCGATGGCCCTCTTCTGTAGCGAGGGGGGGGGGGCGTTCACGGTCCGTTCACGGTTCCCCCCACACACACACACACACAGTAGCAAGGCGGGGGGGGGGAGCCGCTGTGAAAACATGCAAGGAGTGTAATCCGTCTGTAGCGAGGGCCGAAGTCAGTCCTTGGTAGCGGGGGGGGGGGGGAACGACCCCCCGCCCACACACACACACACAGACACAGCCCTGAGTGTGACCTTTCATTAGAGCCTAAAATGAAGATTCTACATTGAATTATTCAAAAGTTACAGACGTTTTTCCAAACTGTGCCATTTGGCACAATTTGGCACAGTTCCAAAATGCCTGGGAACAGCCTGAGAACAAAGCTGTGTAAAATATTCATTTTTTGTGGTATTGTTACCAAATTTGGATCTCAGCTGGATAACACTTGGTTCTACATTTCTGTTGCATTTTCCAGCCGGATCGGACAGCTGTGTGTTATTTACAAGCATTTGTATCCAAAAAAACACTGTGTCCAATTTTTTTTTCTTCAAGTTCAGTACGTTTAGATGACTGTAACTCAGTGGCCGGAGCACGTAGAGAGATTATGTTTTTTTTGCCAAAAAATTCAAAGTGTTTTCTTTTAAATGAGACCAACCCCATGAAGATGCTGCAAAGGGTTGAATAACAGCTTTCGATTTACTTTGGGCACGTTATTTTGTGCAAGTGTGCAAGAGTGCAAGTGGTTAAGTGGGAATGAATGTGGGGGTGTCCTAAAAAAGATAGGGGGGTGTCCTAATTTATTCCTCACTATTTGTTTAGAATTACATTTTACAGAAAATCTGAAAAACTCTAATTCATTTTTAATTGTTTAGTTGTATTAAGATATGATAAGATAAGCCTTTATTAGTCCCACAATGGGGAAATTCCAGGATTGCAACAGCACAGGGATAGCAACACTCAGAGCAACAATCAAGAAGACAAGAAAAACAAGAGCAGCGAATATACATATGTACATATAAATATATAAATATATAAACACACAGTGCAGAGCATTGTAGCTAGATGGAATAAATATATAAATATATATACACGCAGTGCGGCGCATTGTAGCTAGATGGAATAAACAGCATAACCGTCTACTTAGTTATCCTACATAGTATGAGTATGTACCCATACATATTGTCACCCTCCGTAGCGACCGATATTGTCCTAGTTGTATACTGGAGGGGACCACTGTGTAAGTCTATTGCGTTTTTTGCATTCAATACTATTAGGTCGTCACGTTTTTTTGCTATCTCTGCGAGCAGCCCTGCTTAGGTTATACAGTCTGACAGCCGTAGGTAGGAAGGACCTGCAAAACCTCTCGGTTGCGCACCTAGGATGATGTAGTCTGCTGCTAAATGAGCTCCTCAGTGCGTTCAGTATGTCCTGCATAGGGTGGGACTCGGACTCCAGCAGAGATGACAGTTTAGCCACCATCCTTCTCTCTCCTATCTCCTCCACTGGGTCAAGGCGCTGCCCCAGGACAGAGCTAGCTTTCTTGATCAGTTTGTTCAGTCTCTTCCTATCGGCTGCTGTAATGCCACTGCCCCAGCAGACCACTCCAAAAGTGATGGCTGATGCCACCACCGTGTCGTAGAATGTCTTCAGCAGCGCCCCTTGTACACCAAAAGACCTGAGTCTCCTCAGTAGGAACAGCCTGCACTGTCCCTTCTTGTAGAGTGCGTCGGTATTGTGTGACCAGTCTAGTTTATTGTTCAGATGAACACCCAGGTACTTGTAGGATGTCACCATCTCAATGTCTGTTCCCTGTATGTTTACTGGTACTGTGAGGGGTTGTCCTTGCCTGCGGCAGTCCACCACCAGCTCCTTAGTTTTCCTCGCGTTGATCTGGAGGCAGTTCCGATGGCACCAGTCCACGAAGTCCTGGATAAGTCCTCTGTACTCAGCTTCATCTCCGTTGGAGATGAGGCCGACGATCGCAGAGTTGTCAGAGAACTTCTGTAGATGGCAGTGTGTTGTGTTGTGTGAGAAGTCCGCAGTATAAAGGGTGAACAGGAAGGGAGCCAAAACCGTTCCCTGGGGGGCCCCCGTGCTACCGATGATCATGTCGGACACACAGTTCCAGGTTCTCACAAACTGTGGCCGGTTAGTGAGGTAGTCCAGGATCCATGATGGCAGGTGCTGGTCCACCCCTGCGCACAGCAGCTTGTCCTTCAGGATCATCGGTTGGATGGTGTTGAAAGCACTGGAGAAGTCAAAGAACATGATCCTCACCGCATTCCCCGGCTTCTCCAGGTGGGACAGAGAACGGTGAAGGAGGAAGATCACTGCATCCTCCACCCCAATGCCATGCTGGTAGGCGAACTGGAGTGGATCCATCGCTGGTCCCACCAGGGGGCGGAGGTGAGCAAGGAGCAGTCTCTCCAGGGTCTTCATCATGTGGGACGTCAGGGCCACTGGTCTGTAGCTGTTCAGGTCTTTGAGGTGGAAATCTTTGGTACAGGTACCACACAAGATGTTTTCCACAACTGTGGTACCCTCCCCAGCTTCAGGCTCAGGTTGAAGATGAGCTCCACAATCCCACACAGCTGGTCTGCACAGGACTTGAGGAGCTTTGCGCTGATGCCGTCCGGTCCCGACGCCTTCCTCGCCTTGATCTTCCTCAGCTCCGTCCTCACCTGGGTCTTAGTGAGGGTCATGTTGGGGGGCTGTGTGTTGGGAGTGGGGGGTATTGGTGGAGTGGGGTGTGGGCAGCAGGACTCGATGTCTTTAGAGGCAGTAGTGGTTGTTGTGCAGTCGGGGGGGAGGGCGGTTGGTCAAACCTATTAAAACAGGTTCAGATTGTTCGCCCACTCCCTGCCCCCCGTGGCCTGGGGGGAGGTATGCTGGAGCCCAGAGATGGTTTTAAGGTTTCTCCAGACCCCACCGATGTCGCTCTGTTGCAGCTTGTCCTCCATTTTCTTCCTGAAGCTGTCCTTGCCTTCTCTGATCTTCCTCCTCAGCTCCCTCTGTACGGACTTCAGCATCTCCCTGTTCCCCGACCTGAAGATCCTCTTCTTCTCTCTCAGAAGTGTTTTTATCTCAGGGTTGATCCAGGGTTTGTTGTTCGAGCAACACCATATGGTCTTGGTGGGTACGGTGTTGTCCACACAGAAGCTGATGTAGTCCGTGATGGTGTGAGTGAGGCCATCGATGTCCTCACCATGTGGATCACAGAGCTGCTCCCAGGCAGTGGTTTCAAAACAGTCCTTTAGAGCGTCCATTGCCTCCTCAGACCATAACTTCACTGTGCGCATGACCGGGGGTTGTCCGTGCACTAGGGGTTTGTACACCGGCCGGAGATGAACCAAGTTGTGATCCAGTCTCCCGAGTGGGGGGAGTGGTGATGAGGTGTACGCCTCTTTACTGTTTGCGTAGAATAAGTCCAGTGTTTTATTGTCTCTAGTGTGGCATGTGACATACTGGGTGAACGTGAGTAGAATGGGGGACAGTGAAATATGGTTGAAATCGCCTGAGATGAGGAGAAGAGCATCTGGGTGTTCTGTCTGCAGCCTGCCAGTTACTGAGTGGATGACGTCACGCGCTGTCCCAGCGTTCGCCGTCGGATTTGCATAAATAACAATGCAGACCACGTGCGAGTATTCCCTCGAGAGATATGTAGGCCGCATGCTAACAGCTAGCAACTCCATGTCTTTGTTGCAGTGTTGTTGTTTAACCGTGATATGTCCCGGTCTGTACCAGTTGTTATTGACATACATCATCACTCCTCCGCCCCTTGCCTTCCCACTGTCTGGTGTTCGGTCTGCCCGTATTGCGTGGAAACCCTCCAGTTCAATGTTAGCATCTGTTGCTAGTTCTGTTAGCCACGTCTCCATGAATAGCATCAGGCTACACTCTCTGTATATGCTCTCATAGCGGGAGATAGCCGCTAGCTCATCTGTTTTTCTGAGCAGCAATCGTACATTCCCCATAATAACGGATGGGAGGGCGGGTCTGTACCTTATATTCCTCGCCCGCCGTGTTATTCCATCACGACATCCACGCCGTTTCCGTCTTATTTCTCCCGGTATGTCGAGTTTTGGCGTTAGCATCGTGGGCCGGTTAAGTGCTAACAGCTGGTCCCTATTGTACTGCCTCCTACAAGAAACAGTGGATCCGTCCACTGGCTCAGGAGACATTTGGGCGATCTACGTGTTTGGATGGATCAAGGTGTCGCCGAAACAGAAAGATTAGCAAGAGAGCCAGATAGTAAATAGAAATAGGAAGAAATTGATCCGCTGTTGCAAAAAGGCAGCCTACTTGTGTGGCGCCAGAAGTGATATTACATGAATCTCCCAGTATATTTAACACTGATATTAAATATCCATATTGTGGCGGTTTGGGAAAACCCCCACAAACAGACAACTCGCTACTTCTGGTTTTTCTGCTACACTACTGAGACGTAATATGCCATTCATGCCTTGTGATGTTAATATTGCCTCTCATGCATTGTGTTCATGCGTCCTGTCCTTACTGTGACCTAGAGACTCAGATCAATATGTAGATGTGCCTGTTAACCTCTTTGTTCTGCACCTGGAGCAGAGTCTAGCAAATCTGCCTATTGTGATGTATGTCTCACAAATGCAAATATCTCATGCCTGTTCTGCAGTCCCTTTGATCAGACCAACTGCTGTGACACTACCTTGATGTATTGTTTGAGTTGGGTATAAATACTGCACAGGTTCTGTAACACTTTCTCTCACACACACTTCAACCTCTGCTGCAGACACGCACTCTGTGTCTTCTTCTCTGAGAGCCAGAGGATCCCCATCCAGCCTGCACACACTTGGGCTGGAGAGGGGATCCCGTGACGGCGGTATGATAATAAAACTCTACTTAAAACCTCCAACAACGCCGCTTTATTTCATGCCGCCGCACTGGTGACCCGACGCTGAAACAAACACGCTGCCAGCGAACGCAACGCCCGGCGGTGATTCTCCGACGACCAGCGAACGCGGCAGCCTGACTGATCTGCCCTCCCTTCTGCTTCAGGGAGACCTCAACGCGGAGTTTCCAGGCGAAACTCGTTGGAGAACACCCACGACCGGGAAAGCTGAGCAACGTTTCATGGTGAGATCTGCACGCCTAGATCGGCACATCCACGCTGGACTGGCCGCGCTCACAGCCCCTCCACAAGAGAGCGCATGCACCTCGTCCCCTCTCCACGACGGCGATCCCCATGGCCGACGGAGCACACGTGGACCTGAACGCACCATGACCGAGCGAGTGACAGAGCATCTACTTCCCTTCACCGCTCCAACACGCTGAACAGGGATGATCAAGCTCCCTGACCCTGGTTCTCCTCTCCAGCTGGCCCACCCATCACGGAACCCCGGCGCACGCACCGGGGAGTTACGAGGACGGCGCACACCACGCACGGGACAAATACGGCTTTTCTGACCGCCTTCCTTCTGCTGCACACTGGCCCTTTAGGCTTGCTCGTTCACCTGAGGCACGCAGCTTGCTCACTGGATTTTATGGTCTTAGCCACGGCACACAAGGGGAATTCAGCGGTTTGCGGTTCCCGAGAGCTTTAAGGTTGTGCCCGCACCTAAAGCCAGCACGCCAGTCCCTCTGCCCTCATCACAGCCACCACGCAGCCTCGTCTTTTCTTCATGGCCGCTATTAATCCTTGCAGGACTTAATCGCGGGAGGAGCCAGTGACTAATTTTTCTTCTTGTGGACCTCTGCACGTTCAACGGGACCAGCCCTTCGACATCGCGGACCCACAAGCAATTTTTGCGCGGCCCGGACGTTTTCATCATCTCCGGCCGGCTTTTACTACCCCCACCCCCCTCCACCCCCTCCTGCACAGAGCTTTTCCCTGCTCGCTGCCCAAGCTGCACTATCGAGGTCTCGACCACCTGCCGAGCCCTCTGGGGGGGAGCTGTGGCGGTTTGGGAAAACCCCCACAAACAGACTAAGGACAGACAACTCGCTACTCCTGGTTTTTCTGCCACACTACTGAGACGTAATGTGCCATTCATGCCTTGTGATGTTAATGTTGCCTCTCATGCATTGTGTTCATGCGTCCTGTCCTTACTGTGACCTAGAGACTCAGATCAATATGTAGATGTGCCTGTTAACCTCTTTGTTCTGCACCTGGAGCAGAGTCTAGCAAATCTGCCTATTGTGATGTATGTCTCACAAATGCAAATATCTCATGCCTGTTCTGCAGTCCCTTTGATCAGACCAACTGCTGTGACACTGCCTTGATGTATTGTTTGAGTTGGGTATAAATACTGCACAGGTTCTGTAACACTTTCTCTCACTCACACACTTCAGCCTCTGCTGCAGGACACAAACTTTGTGTCCCCTCTCCTTCTCTGAGAGCCAGAGGATCCCCATCCAGCCTGCACACACTTGGGCTGGAGAGGGGATCCCGTGACGGCGGTATGATAATAAACTTCCTTAAAACCTCCATCAACGCCGCTTTATTTCATGCCGCCGCAATATGTCCAAATATGTTAAAAAAAAAAAAAAAAACACAGGCTCATACAGGGTGTCCTAATTTTTTCACACGACTGTTATAATGTTGTATCACACCCTTCCCCTCATTCTCTTTGGCGAAACTTGTCTATTTTTGGTTTTGATAACTGTCTTATATTAACCTCTGTTAACTCCCACGTAGCTCTCCATTATTTTCTTTTTTTAAGTTTTGTGTTTAGTTTTTTTCCTCCTTTATGTATGTGTTTTGTGTAAAAAAAAAAAAAAAGAGAAAAATGAGCACAACTATATGTATAACAAATATTGTTGAATATACTGATGCTCAATAAAAAATTTTCTAAAAATAACTGATTAAAAGAGTCAGATATATGATGAAAAAGGGCAAATTTATGAGAAAAAGTAACAAATTTTGAGAAAAACTGAAAATTTGAAAGAAAGACTAGACTTTTACAAGAGGATATCTGATGTAGATGAAAAAGAATTAATCTACAGTGGTGTGAAAAAGTGTTTGCCCCCTTCTTGATTTCTCATTTTTTGTATGTTTGTCACACTTAAATGTTTCAGATGATCAAGCAAATTTAAATATTAGACAAAGATAGCACAAATAAACACAAAATGCAGTTTTTAAATGAAGGTGTTTATTATCAAGGGGAAAAAAAAATCCAAACCTACACTACCGTTCAAAAGTTTGGGGTCACTTAGAAATTTCCTTATTTTTGGAAGAAAAGCACTTTTTTTTTCCAATGAAGATAACTTTAAACTAATCAGAAATACACTCTATACATTGCTAATGTGGTAAATGACTATTCTAGCTGCAAATGTCTGGTTTTTGGTGCAATATCTACATAGGTGTATAGAGGCCCATTTCCAGCAACTATCACTCCAGTGTTCTAATGGTACAATGTGTTTGCTCATTGCGTCAGAAGGCTAATGGATGATTAGAAAACCCTTGTGCAATCATGTTAGGTCTGCAATGCTGTAATTGCTGCAAATGGAGGATTCTTTGACGAAAGCAAAGTTTGAAGGAAAAAATTATTATTTCAAATACAAATCATTATTTCTAACCTTGTCAATGTCTTGACTATATTTTCTATTCATTTTACAACTCATGGTGGTAAATAAGTGTGACTTTTCATGGAAAACACAAGATAATTGTCTGGGTGACCCCAAACTTTTGAACGGTAGTGTACATGACCCTGTGTGAAAAGTGATTGCTCCCTAAACCGAATAACTGATTGGGCCACCCTTAGCAGCAACAACTGCAATCAAGCGTTTGTGATAACTGGCAATGAGTCTTTTACAGCGCTGTGGAGGAATTTTGGCCCACTCATCGTTGCAGAATTGTTGTAATTCAGCCACACTGGAGGGTTTTCGAGCATGAGCCGCCTTTTTAACCCTTTAACTGTCCACATTAAATGGACAGGTCACGCCTCCAGTGGCACAGCGCAGCAACTGCACCTGTCAAGTTGTTGACGTCCCCCGGCTATACTGAGAATTTGTACTGATCTGACAGTTTAGAAGGTGGCAGACACACGCCAGAGGAATCATGGCTGACATGGAATACAGCAAAGAAAAAGAAATCCTCATTATTCTTCTTCCTTTTTCTGCTTTGAGCTCCCAGCACCAATGTAGTCGCCGCCATGATCGGTCATGGCCGCTGCAATTCTGACTGAAACTGCATGATACAGAAAAACTAGCTGTGTAATACAAATGAAATTCACGTGGGATAATCATGAGTTTATAGATGTGGTAGAGAGTGTAAATGACTGACCAAACGCGAAACTACGACCACGATGGGCGAAAAACTGAGCTACCAGCACCAAGATGGTGGCACCCATGCCGTAATGGATTCTCACAGGAAAATAGCATCAAACAGGAAAAATAGCCATGTAATATAAACGAAATTCACGTGGGATAATCATAAGAGTTTGTAGATGTGGTAGAGAGTGTAAATGACAAATGCAAAACATCAACCATGATGGACGAAAACGGACCGGCCATGTGGGCGAGTGAGCCCCCACCCCCACCCGGCAATAGGTAAGAGAAAAATGTTTGGTTTTTTTACATTTTATTGATTTTCTGGTTCATATACTCTGAAGATTAGATAAAAAAAAAACATACCCTTGTAGACAAAACGGCATCAAAAAAACGAACCGTTCTTTGTGTAAATGTGTCCAAAGTCCACTTTTGACTGAATTATGTAATTTATATAGCTGCCGTGACATTATGCAAATTAGATGCGTAAATTTATTCCTATCTGAAACTTTGGATCATATTCTACATCTTTCTAATTGACAGTAAGCCATTATCTCTTGCAACTTTCAAGTTATAGCCTTGGAAATCTGAACTATTTTATTGACAAAAAATATTTACCACTCTTGACCACTAGGGGTTATGTTTACCCCTTAACCGTTCCTGTCGTCATGCGGCGTCTGGGGCATCTAAAGGGTTAAGGTCATGCCACAGCATCTCAATCAGATTCAGGTCAGGACTTTGACTAGGCCACTCCAAAGTCTTCATTTTGTTTTTCTTAAGCCATTCAGAGGTGGACTTGCTGGTGTGTTTTAGATCATTGTCCTGCTGCAGAACCCAAGTGTGCTTCAGTTTGAGGTCACGAACAGATGGCCAGACATTTTTCTTCAGGATTTTTTGGTAGACAGCAGAATTCATGGTTCCATTTACCACAGCAAGTCTTCCAGGTCCTGAAGCAGCAAAACAGCCCCTGACCATCACACTACCACCACCATATTTTACTGTTGGTATGATGTTGCTTTTCTGAAATGCTGTGTTAATTTTACGCCGGATGTAATGGGACACACACCTTCCAAAAAGTTCAACTTTTGTCTCGTCAGTCCACAGAGTCTTTTCCCAAAAGTCTTGGATCATCAAGATGTTTTCTGGCAAAACTGAGACGAGCCTTTATGTTCTTTTTGCTCAGCAGTGGTTTTCGTCTTGGAACTCTGCCATGCAGGCCATTTTTGCACAGTATCTTTCTTATGGTGGAGTCATGAACACTGACCCTAACTGAGCCAAGTGAAGCCTGCAGTTCTTTGGATGATGTTGTGGGGTCTTTTGTGACCTCTTGGATGAGTCGTCGCTGCGCTCTTGGGGTAATTTTGGTCAGCCGGCCACTCCTGGGAAGGTTCACCACTGTTCCATGTTTTTGCCATTTGTGGATAATGGCTCTCACTGTGGTTCGCTGGAGTCCCAAAGCTTTAGAAATGGCTTTATAACCTTTTCAACTGATAGATCTCCATTACTTTTTCTCATTTGTTCCTGAATGTCTTTGGATGATGTCTAGCTTTTGAGGATCTTTTTGGTCTACTTCACTTTGTCAGGCAGGTCCTATTTAAGTGATTTCTTGATTGAGAACAGGTGCGGCAGTAATCAGGCCTGGGTGTAGCTAGAGAAACTGAACTCAGCTTTCCAAAGATGTGATAAACCACAGTTAATTTATGTTTTAACGGGGGGGGGGGGGGGTCACTTTTTCACACAGGGCCATGTAGTTTTTGATTTTTTTCCCCCTTAATAATAAACACTTTCATTTAAAAACTGCATTTTGTGTTTACTTGTGTTATCTTTGTCTAATTTTTAAATTTGTTTGATGATCTGAAACATTTAAGTGTGACAAACATACAAAAAAATGAGAAATCAGGAAGGGGGAAAACACTTTCACACCACTGTACATAAACAATCTGCAATTTGAGACAAGTCTTATACTTGCAAGTATTAATAGTATCAACTTGCTTTACAGTTTCCCTTTATTCAGACAAAGGTGAAAAAGAGATGTTTTTCTTTACTGTGACATGTTTCGACTGGTGTCTGCAGTCTTCCTCAGACGCTCGGTCTTCAACTGGCAGGAGATAAAAACTGTATTTGAGTCACTTCAAGCTGGTAATGTGAGCATAGCCTTTAAGGCCTCATCACACCAGATTATCCCACACAATCAGAATGCAGGAATAGCTGTAGTATTCAAAGTAGGGATGTAACGATATCAAAATCTCACGGTACGATACGATTTCGATATTGATCTCACGGTACGATATTTGTTGCGATATTGTGGAGAGGCTCACGGTATTGTAAAATTGTTTGTAAAGTGTAACTCTTCATCTCCCATTCACTGGTCAAACCATGTGCTGTAATAGTAATGTAACTCTGAGTCGCTCGTGAAGTCCACCCATCAGTGGTAATAGCGATGCACTCTGACTGCTTGAGGTTCAGCATAACTTCTTCTTTTGTCTCACGGTACAGAGCAGGGAACACAGTTTGACTGAAATGAGCCCGCCATGGCATCTTATACTTCGGCTCAAGCTTAGCCACTAACCTTTTGAATCCTTTGCAGTCGACTGCAGAAAAGGGACGTAAATCACACGCTATGTATTCCGCGATGTACCTCGTGATTTCTTGAGCCCTTGTGCTGTTGTGTGGCATAGTTGTTAAAAATGCCTCCTTTAAGGTTTTTTGACCGGACGGGACTTTTGTTGGGAGAGAATCAGTAAACCCTTCGGGGTGATGGGTAGTCAGATGACTCCGCATGTTGCTCGTGTTGCCTGTGTTGTATCGCACTGTAGTGTGGCAGTGCTTGCACATGGTCCATTGTCTGTCCGCCACCCTCTCTCCTTTAGCGTTTTTAGACACGGCAAAACCAAAATGCCTCCACACATCTGATTTAAAAGTTGCTGGGGCTTGCACAATCTCAACTTCGGGGGTGTTTTCTTCAGTATTTACGTGAGCCGAACTTTGTCCGCCGCTGTCCGCCGCCATGTTTGTTGTGTGGACAGCATGCAGCATGCACTCCTATTGGCTCAACAACAGTTCTTGTGACGACGCAGCGCAAAGGATCATGGTCTGTGTAGTTTACAATGCTTTGTTGCGTGGGAGCCTGCTTATTTCTTGTTGTTTTTTGACAGATACCTGCCCTCTTAATATCGTAACACGACCACAACGGTATTGGGACACTTTTACTACCGCGGTATCGCGATAACGTCAATATCGTTAAATCCCTAATTCAAAGTCTCCAAAGGAGACTATGGAGGTCTGGACTTCTCAGAAAAGGCTCGAGTCATATTGGCACTTACAGATAGATCCATCCCTTTCAGTATAGATCCATGTTGCTGCGAATCCAACTATGTGGTTAGCACTGTCGCTACACGGCATTAATGGAAAACTCCTTCCAAGGTGAAGACGAACCAAGTTTGCCCACTGGATAACTAGTTGTCATCAGGTGTTTCCATGGAAGGTTTGGACCAAAGCTGCTATTTTAGTTTTGGTAATGGACTTTTTACGTGTTTGCACAAGGTACTGAATCTCAGTATGCAAGAATATTGTGGAAAAGTTAATAATTTTTTCAATATATTTAAAAATGATAAACTTTCATATATTCGATATTAGTTGCACAGAGGTTGCAAATTTAATATATTTTCCTTAAGAAACTGTTGAAAATAGTAGCAAATCAATGATTAATTCACCATATTCATCACAATAAAAATGCTCATATCACTCTGAATCAATAATTATGGCTGTAAATTTCAAATCATTAAGTTCAAAGGCTGATTATCATACTGAATGAATGTGTAGGAAACAACATGTTTGAGGTTTTAGATTTATTTTAATTGGTTTTATTATTAAAAGATACAAAAAGAGGAAAACAAGTTCTGATGATTGTAGAGACAAAAAAGTGTTGATAATACAAATATTAACCCTATCATTATTATTAACAGCCAATCATATTGTGTGATGTGACCAACACTGGAACAGAGCTGTTGTAGGCAAAGCGGGTCCACTCAGGCTATGGGGGAGGTGACATTCATCCAGTCAAAAGTTGATGTACCATCCAAATAATTTTGGAAACATTATTTCAAGGTGAAAATTGCACATAGTGTTGATTTAAAATGGTATTAAAACTCCCAAAGTGAAGCATTACAACCACAGGGACCCACTTAGTGAGGTGTCGTGACACGGTTTCAGTGACAAATGTCGTTAAGCGCAGAGAGGCCCGCTGATGAAACGGACATGTAACTATATGCCCTGTGAGTGTGTAGCTGACTTACAGCAGCGGCATCACACATTGGAGTGGTGGAGGTGAAGCTGCTGGTCCGTCTGTGACGTCAGCTGGGCGGTGGCTGGTGTGTGCGGGTGATTCGGAGAGTCCGCGACGGTCTGCAAATCAGAGCAGGTCAGGACCACCAATGAAAATTCATTTCTTTTAATTTTGTCATTTACTATATTTATTAAACAGGAAGAATGTATAATAGGTAGTGTATGTTGTAGCAGAAATAGCAAAAACAAACTAACATCCATCTGTAGCATCTATGAAAGAATTCCTCCTTTTTTTCTGTTTTTTCACAGTGATGTCATCCTCCAGATTATACTGTAACTACTGCATCTCTGTGGTGTCATGTTTGCCCCAGGCAGGCATGATGAACGGACTCAAGTGCAAGGCGCTTCGGTTCACAATATTTCATAATAAACAAATGAACACAGCTCATGGGTTGTGAAAATAAACTGAGCTGAAAAGCCTGCACAGCTTACAGCGAGAGGAGAAAATAATCCGACTCGTCACAGGGCAGACGAGGGATGAAACATGAGACTGCTGCAAGGAAACATAAGACACGGCAACTTAAATACAGATAGTTAAGAAATGAGGGAACAGCTGAGCAGAGTTATGTAATCGATAAAGTAAACAGCAAATCATGCATAAAAACAGGAAGAGGAAAACCACAACAATAAGACTAGATAGGAACAAAAACAGGAAGTACTTCAAAATAAGCGCAACTCAGAGGGACAAGAAAAGGAATAATTCATGAAAAACTACCAAACTAAAGACTAGCAGAATAATAACAATGATAATAATAATAAATATAAAAAAAAACTTAGAGTGGACAAGGTCACAGACCATGCACAAATATGATAGTGCCCCCCCCCACTTCCTTAAAGGGTGGATCCCAGATGCCCCTGAACCAAAACACAGCCATCTGAACCAGGGCGGGAGGAGGAGGGCTAGAAAGTGGCCTGAACCCAAACAAGGAAAACCAAACAAAAAATACCAGTCTTTTCTTACAGAAGATACAGGTCTTTTTGTTAACAAAAGGTGCAGTGTCTCTTCTATATTTTCTCTCCTTATTTGTGAGGAGGAAAACGTAGTCCATGAGCGGGAGGGAGAAACCTCTCAGCAGGATGACCAAAGTCCATCACTGACCCATCAGGGGAGTGAGACCTCTCGGGAGGTCCAGTGCCAGCTGAGTGGGGAAGCAAAACTGCTTGGGGGGGCTGACCAAAGTCCATAGCCAGCAGAAAAAAAGAGTCCCCAGCAGACCAGCCAAAGGTCATGGCTAGCCGAGCAGGAAACAAAAGCTGTTTTAGGGACCGGATGAAAACCAAAACCGGCTGAGTGGGCGAAGGCTGCAGTTTGGGAGATGAACCAATGACCTGAAGGCCAGGAGACAACCCAGAGACCCCTTCCACCGAGGATCCCGAGATGTCACCCATCTCTGACGAGAATCCCAAGGGGAGAATGTCGGCCTCGGGCGAGGGAGGCGGGACGTCAAGCTCCTTGATCTGAATCACATTGACAGTATTTGAGGATGGATGGCAAGGGAAGTTTGGAAAAATGAACCTCAGTTCCAGACCGTGGATGTTCCTCATGAAACCATCTTCACTGCATGGAGCAAAGTTCCCACCAGTCTCCTGGAAACGCATCAAGCATGCTTAAATTAATTTTTGAAGTGATCAACAAGAACGGTGGGACTGCTCACTGCTGAGTCTTTTGAAATGTTTAGTTCTGGGTTTTTTTGGAGGGGGGGTGGGGGTGCTATGGTCTCAAACTTTTAATCAGCTGATGAACAGCCTGTTTTCAATAAACTGTCTCCTCTCTATTTTTTGGCTCTTGCTCCTGTTTCTGCTTTTAGCATTTTGAAGCTCTACTTACAACCTGACATTCCACGTCCCAAAAGCCAGTTTAGGAAGCTTGGGATCAGACCGCCAAGGTCTCCGCCTTTGACCGCCACCTGATCCACATAGCACCGGACCCCCATGATCCCTGCTGCAGGTGGTGAGCCCACTGGAGGGTGGACCCATGTAACTCCTTCGGGCTGAGCCCGGCCGGATCCCATGGGTGGAATCAGGCTTATTGTTACGAGCTATTTGGTCTCTGTACGATCGTTGTGAGAGTTTGGTTCATATTGCCAACACTCGATCGGACTCATTCCCAGTGAGAGTTGGGACTCCACCAGGGCTGCCCTTTGTCACCCATCCTGTTCATAATTTTTATGGACAAGATTTCTAGGCGCAGCCAGGGAACGGAGGGTGTCATGCTTGGTGACCACAGGATCTCATCTCTGTTGTTTGCAGATGATGTTGTCCTGCTGGCTTCATCCAGCAATGACCTACAGTTCTTACTGGGATGGTTTGCTGCTGAGTGTGATGCGGCTGGGATGAGAATCAGTACCTCCAAGTCCAAGTCCATGGTCCTCAGCTGGAAAAAGGTGGATTGTCCTCTCTGGGTTGGGGACAGGCTCCTGCCCCAAGTGGAGGAGTTTAAGTATCTTGGGGTCTTATTCATGAATGAGGGGAGAATGGAGCGAGAGATTGACGGATTGGAGCAGCATCTGCAGTGATGTGGACGTTGTACCGGTCTGTTGTGGTGAAGAGGGAGCTGAGCTCTAAGGCAAAGCTGTCGATTTACCAGTCAATCTACGTTCCTACCTTCACCTATGGTCACAAGCTTTGGGTAATGACCGAAAGAACGAGATCGCGGATACAAGCGGCTGAAATGAGCTTTCTTCGTAGGATTGCTGGACTCACCCTCAGTGATAGGGTGAGGAGCTCATTCATCCGGGAGAGGCTCAGAGTAGAACCGCTGCTCCTCCACATTGAAAGGAGCCAGTTAAGGTGGTATGGGCATCTGATCAAGATGCCTCCTGGATGCCTCACCTCCCACTTGAGGTGTTTCAGGCACGTCCCTCTGGGAGGAGACTCCGGGGCAGACCCAGGACTCGCTGGAGAGACTATGTCTCCCAGCTGGTCTGGGAATGCCTTGGTATCCTCTCTGAGGAGCGGGAAGTCTGGGCTTCTCTGCTTGATCTACTGCCTCTGCAACCCGGACCTCCGGAAAAACAGTAGAAGATAGATGGATGGATACTTACAACCTGCTTATAATCCACCTGCACGAAATGCAAATACTTTTGATCAGCAGTGTATACCAAAACAAACCCACAGCAATAAATAGTCTGGGTTAATCAATATTTGGACACAGCCCTAATGTGTTAAAGGAAATTATCAAGTACAGTTACACCCGGAGGTCATGGAATAAAAACAACTCCAGTTTGAATAAACTCACAGTTATGTTTTTGTCCATCTGCAAAAGCAGAAGAGGTCTTTTCTGCGTGTTTCAACATAGTCTTCTCCTCTACCTCATCAACCGCCCGAGTTTCTCGTCTTCCCCTGCTGGAGTCTCCAAACCTTAGCAGAGGAAGAAGGTAAAGGACAACCTGACTTGAAGAACTCATACTAAGCAAAATTCAAATGACTACTGATACAATAATTAATGCCAGTATCAGTTATAGAATGGTAAATACAACTGTGAGACACACTAACTCCTAGTTCTCTCTTCTCATGTCAATCTTATTAACAATCTCTTAAGGCCCCTTTACACAGCACAGAGATCACTGGGAGACCAATGAGAAATTAAAAATTGACCTGATCATGCAATGATCTCCTAAAGCCTAAAAAAAGCAGTTTGTGTGTAAATGTTTGAGAGATTGCTGTAAGCTTTTCATGGAGATCTATAGAGAGATCTTTGAAAGGTCCTTGAGAGATCCACTGAGAAATGAGAAGAGATCCCTGAGAGTACCTTGGGTGACCATGGAGACTGCTGAGCATTGCTTGGGTGACAGGGAGCCTTTGGGTCTTGTCTCTGAATAAAAAACATTTCCAGAAGGTGGAGAACAGCTTTTACAGAGGGGTGAAGATCACAGAGATCAATGGGGATGAAAAAAAGTCAGCTCTTTCAACAATCTTTCAGTGATCTCTCAGGGATTTCCAAGATCACTGTTATCTTCAAGTGGTCTCCATGGTCTCCACAGTTAAGAAATTGTTTTGACTTAGTCCAAAACAATCTCTCAATCTTTAAAAGGAAGTAATCACTCAACGATCTCTCATTGAGGGCTCAATGATCTCCCGATGATCTCTCAGCAATCTTTCAACAAACTCTATTGGTCTTTCATCAAACACTCAGCAGTCTCTTACTTATCACTTAGCCATCTCTGCCTTTGGACTGGAAAAGTTTGTCATTCATTGAAAGATGACAGAGATTATTGGGAGCTTGCTGAGAGGTTTTGGGGCGATCAGTGACATTGTTGAGTGGTTAAGGAGAGCTCAAGGAGCACTCAACAATCTCATTGATTTCCCAATGATCTCTCAGCGATCACAACAAACTGAGCAGATGTCTGTATCATTGCTTTTGTGGATTCATTAAATGGTGAAACGGGTTTCTGTGTCCATGATTAGAAGCATTTTAGTGTCAAAGACTCACACATTAATTGACTGATCAATTGCTTATTTAACTTTATTAATCACTGGTAATCTTAAATGTATTTGTTAAAGAGCCCTCCCTCTACAAAGAGGGTGGTCCCACCAGTTTCAAAATGAGGTAGTACAACAGACAGATTAATAATTAGTAATTTAATAATAATCATAACCATATAACTGTCAATTATCACTACAACTGATTCATGGTCTTAACTAGCTGTGAGTTCATTTAACTAATTAAAAAAAGAGGTGGGGGGGGGGGGTCATGTTCTCCTGTAGGCAGAGCAGGTCATCTGCCTCCATCTCATCCTATCCCTTGCATCCTGTTGTCTCCCACATCCCTCTCCATACCTCCTCCTCTTGTCCTCCTGCCTGGCAGCTCCGTCTTCGACATCCTCTGTCCAATGTCTCCACTGTCCCTCCTCTGCACATGTCCAAACCATCTCAGCCTGGCCTCTTTTGCTTTGCTATTGCTACTCATTTCTAATCCTGTCCCTCCTCATCACTCCCAATGAGAATCTTATAGCATCTTCAACTATGCCAGCTCCGCCTCCTGTCTTTTTGTCAGCCCCACTTTCTCCAAACCATACATCATAGCAGGTCTCACTACCGTCTTGTAAATCTCCTCTTTCATTCTTGGGTGCGGTCCTTCTATCACAAATTACCCCTCACCCTTGACTCTACCCTGGATGCACTCTCATTCTTCTTCACTGCCCACTGTTTTGAATGCTGTAAGCTGGAGGAAAAGGCGTAATGCCGCTAAAATACATGGAAGTTGGTGCCATTTTTAATTAGACAAAACAATTTCTATTAAACAGTGACTCTGTGGAAGATGGAAACAGACGAGGCAGCGAGCTGAATGACACACGAACTTTGTTCCACTTCCAACATAAGCACACAAACTCTAAAACCTGAGTGTGAACTCTTTCATACACTTTAATTCCTGCCTTCGGGATTCAGGGTAAACACATTAACATTCAGACTGCAAGACATGCACACACATTAACATAACATTGACCCACACGTCACAGAGCAGGTCTTGCAACAAGACATTCGCACCCCTGCTTCCTCAGGTGTCAGCCTGGAGCGACAGGGGGCAAAAGGCACATCTTTGTTTGGTTGGCTCCTCTCAGCCTTCCCCATTAGCATCTCTATCTTCTCCCCCACCAACCCCCTTGTCCTGGGTGGAGTGCCATGTGTATCGTGTCCACCACACAGCCCCCCCCAAACACCCAGAAGGGGCTCTAACCCTCTGGCACCTTGGGCTTGAGCCGGCACCCTAACGGCTGTAACGTGGACCGGCCAAAGTGTCTTGCTATTGAGGAGGGCAGGAGACAAACTTGGTCTCCGGCGCACAGTCCTGTGGAGGGGAAAAGGGTGAGGAGGGGAAAGACCTAGTCTTCTACCAACAGTTCTCTGCAGGGGGAATACCAACTTGCAGAGCCACTGTAGGTGGGCGTCCACGCCAGGGAGCTTGAGCCAACACCACCCGTTTGTCTGCCAACACATAAGCGGGCTTAAGCCTGTCAATGCAGACAAACTTTCCTTACGCCCCCCCCCCCCCCACCAAGTCTAACACAAAATGCTTTGCTCCGGTTTCCAGCACTCTGAATGGTCCGTCATACAGTGGGCACAGTGGGGTTCTGTGTGCACCGTGCCTAACAAAAACAAACTTGGCGCTCTGTAAGCTCTTTGGGACGAAGGTGTGGGGAAAACAATGGTGCACCGGGCCCGGCACGTTAGCAGCCCCTGTACTGTAAAATAATTGTGTGGGCGCGTCGGTCCCGGGTGCGGGGTTTTCTGGTAAAAATTCCCCAGGGAACCGTAGCGGCTGAGAAAAAAACGAGTTCTGCCGGGGAGGCTGCCAGATCCTCCTTAGGCGCAGAGCGCAACCCCAATAGGACCCAGGGCAGGCGGTCGACCCCATTTGCATCCGTGAGTGAGGCTCTGAGCACTGCTTTAAGCAACCTATGAAAACGTTTGCATAATCCATTAGCCTGGGGGTTGTACGCGGTGGTGTGGTGGATTTTAACCCCCAGGCTGAGCCATCGCGGACCAGAGTTCCAAAACAAATTGCGGACCCCTGTCGGAAGTGATGTGATGTCTGATGGGGATCCAAACCGTGCAACCCAAGCCGACAAAAAAGAGCGAGCCACTTCCGCGGATGTGGCGGAAGCCAGCGGGACCACTTCAGGCCAACGCGTGGTGCGGTCCAAGATTGTCAAAAGGTGCGTGAACCCTTGCAATGGCGGGAGGGGGCCCACCAAATCCACGTGGACGTGGTCAAACCTCCTGGCCGGAATTTGAAATGGCTCGAGGGGGGGCTTTGGTGTGCTTGTGCACTTTGGCCTGCTGGCTCGCTACGCACACTGCAGCCCACTCTTTCATGTCCCTGTGTAAGTGAGGCCAGACAAATTTCGCCCCCACCAGTTTAACCGAGGCGCGCATGCCAGGATGTGAAAGGGAGTGGACTGACTCAAAAACATGGCAGCACCAAGAGCTCGGAACCACCAGGCATGGGCGACTGGTGGAGACGTTCCAGAGCAAGGGGGGGCACCCTTCTTGCACCACCCTGCTCTCTAGTTTTAGCCCAGTAGGCGCGGACTAGAGCGTGCAAATGTCCACATCCCTGGTTTGCTCCACGGCCATGGCGGGAACCTCTATTCCCATGTAGACCGGGGAGACTAACGTGCGTGACAGACAGTTGGCCACAAAATTAAGCTTGCCGGCTACGTGTTGAATGTCGGTCGTGAACTTCAAGATTGCGGCCAAATGTCGTTGCTGCACCGGAAACTTACTGCTCCACCACTGCCCCATGGCAATGTCAGACGCGTCAGTGGTGAGTGCTATCCGCGCTGATGGGACAGGGTGGGCTAGCAAAGCAGCGCTAGTGAACACTATTTTGCCGTTTGCGAAAACCTGGACTCATTCGGGGGTCCAGTTGATGTTTTCCACGGGCTTCTTTTTCTTGAGCGCGGCGTACAGCGGCTGCAACAGCTGGGCTGCTCGGGGAGGAAATGGTTGTAAAAGTTGACCATGCGCCCCAAAATTCCTGCAGGGCCTTCACGGTCTGTGGGCGCAGAAAATCCAACATGGCACGCACCTTAACAGGCAGCGGAATTGCGCCCTCCGGCAAACTGCGGTGACCCAAAAAAAATCAATCACTGGCACACCGAACTGGCACTTCGCCGGGTTCACGATAAGCCCGTGTGCTTCCAACCTCTGGAAAACTAGTTTGAGATGGGCGAGGTGCTCCTCCTCGGACGCGCTAGCCACCAGAATGTCGTCTAAGTAGACAAAAACGAAGGGCAGGTCCACCGCGCCCATCATTCTTTGGAAGGTTTGCGCCTTGCCCTTTAACCCGAACAGCATGCGCAAAAACTCAAAAAGGCCAAAAGGAGTTATTACTGATGTTTTGGGAACGTCCTTCGCGCGCACCAGGACCTGGTGGTAACCATGGACCTGATCCACTTTCAAAAAAACACACGTCCCGGCCAGGTGCACGGAAAATCCTGGATGTGCGGGATGGGATACCGATCGTGTTCCGTGGCATTGTTCAAGCCCCAGAAATCGCCGCACGGTTGCCACAACCTGTCGGCCTTAGGCACTATGTGTAGTGGGGATGCCCACGGGCTGCTGGAGCGCCTAACGATGCCCAGCTGCTTTAAGTTGGCAAACTCCTCGTGCATGCTGGCTAGTTTAACTGCATCCAGGCGCCGAGGTTGCGTGAACACTGGCGGGCCTTTTGTGGTTATGAAATGTTCGATCCCGTGTTTGGTTACTGTAGCAGAAAACGCTGGAACGGTGAGTGCTGGGAACTGTGAAAGTAAATGCTGGTACTTACCCCCTGGAGCTATAATGCTAGCCTGTGTTGTTGGCCGAACTCCCAGCGTTGTGCAAGGCAAGGAGGTAAAAGAGACAGCATCCACTAAACGTCTGTTGGCAACATTGAATAACAACCCATAAGCACATAAAAATTCTGAGCCTAAAATGGGGATAGAACATGCCGCCACCACAAAATGCCATTGGTAATTGCGTCCGTGTAAGCACACCGTCAACATCCGTTCGCCAAACGTCCTGATGTTGGATCTGTTGGCGGCTGTGAGTTCGGGACCGCTGCCTCCTGCCAATCTGTCTGCACTGACCAGTAGAATGAGGCTCTTCTGGGAGCCTGAGTCCACTAAGAAACATCTCCCCGAACGTGTGTCTGTGATGAACAGAAGCTTGTTCCTGTCGCTAGCAGCCACAACTGCTACTGACTGCTGGCCGTGCCATTTCCCTTGCTTGAATTGGCATGGTGGCAGACAGCGTTGGGCATCTGAGCCAAAGTGGTGGTGATAGACACAGAGCGTCCCATTCCTGCGTCTCTTGGCATCTGTCCCAGCCACCACCAACGGCTCCTCAACCTCGCTATAGTCCTTCCCGGATGCCGGTGTCATTGCGTGCAAGGTGAGAGTTCTGGTCGCTAGGATGATGCGGTCTGCTTCTTGCACCAGAGTGTGGTAGTTCCTGGTTACCAGCAGTGGCGAGGTGGCCAGGATCACCCTCGCTGTAGCAGATAGGTTCCTGAGGAAGAGGTGAGCGAAAAGGAATGATTCGTCGTTCTTCCCCCTCAATGCTAAAATGCTCTCCATCAGCTCCACAGCTGAACTGTCACCTAACTCTGAGCGTGTTAGGAGTCTCTCTGCTCTCTCACTGTCCGACAGGGTATACTGCTGAACCAGCAGCTGCTTGAGTACGTTGTATTTCCCCTGGGCCAGCAGTTCCTGGAGCAGGCTCGTAACTTGCTGCGTAGCATGCACGTCCAGCGCAGTGACCACATAATAATATTTGGTGTCATTCGTTGTGATCCCGCGGAGTGCGAATTAGGCTTCAACATGTAGAAACCAAGTGATCGGATTGTGAAGCAAGAAGTCTGGGAGCTTGACTGTGACAGTGCATGCCACGCTGGTGTTCTCCCTCTAGGCTGTCTCCTGGGCAGTGCTCGGCTCATTCTCCATTGCACATCTTAGGGTCATCAGTGTACAAGATGGAAACAGACGAGGCAGTGAGCTAGATGACACACAAACTTTATTTCACTTCCAACATAAGCACAGAAACTCTAAAACCTGAGTGCCTGAGCAAACTCTTTTATACACTTTAATTCCCAGGGGGCAAAAGGCACATCTTTATTTGGTTGGCTCCTCTCAGCCTTCCCCATTAGCATCTCTAACTATCTTCTCCCCCACCAACCCCCTTGTCCTGGGTGGAGTGCCATGTGTATCGTGTCTACCACAACATAACCATGGTAATTTGGTGCTAACCAACCAGTTTTCCATAGAGAACAATTTTAACCTTGGGCATTCCCATACACCTGGTCTGGTTAGGTCTGATTTCATATTGCTCCTTACTCAAGCCAACCAAACCACCTAATGTGACGCACCTACGTCTTGTTGTCATGATGACCTCAGCACTGACCAGTAGTTAGCAAACATGCTACTCGGCCGCCAAGGTGTTTTCTGCAGCTCTGGCACTGGGGAAGCTGGGGAAGACTCCATAATACTACCAGTTAAACTAGTTTTATGAGGCTAGAATATTATCCAGATGTTTGTCCTCATCAGCTGTGATCATTTTCAGGTGATATTGCTTGTCCAGCTTTTTTCATAAAACTCTGTTGCATCCTTTCCAAAAATACCTGATCATTTTCTGCATTTTTATATATATTTTTTAAATTTACTATTTTAATGCAGTGAAAAAGTCTTTACCCCCTTCATGGTTTCTTATATTTTTGCATATTAGTCACACTTAAATGTTTCAAATCATCAAACACATTTTAATATTAGACAATGATAACCTGAGTAATGTAAAATGCAGTTTTCAAATGTTGATGATTTAATTTATTAAGGGAAAAAGCTATCTAACCCTACCTGGTCCTACGTGAAAAAGTAATTACCTAAAATTATGCTGTATGTTAATATATAACTAGGAACTTGTGTGTTGTAGTATGTTGTAGTCAGGCTGGGCGATATACCGAATATATTCATTGTATCAGTACATTTGGCCGCCTGCGATACGTAAAATGGTTGTATCGTGCATATTCAAGTATTCGTCACATTAATATAAGCAGTGACTTCATGCTGCTGAAGTCTGGGGCAGCAGCTCAGTGCAGCTCACTGTGCTGCTCGCTGCAGTGTAGATTTCTCTGCTCACAGCAAGCAGATATAAAAAGGAAGACAACAGAAGGCCCACCTTAAGCACAGGAAATGGGGGGGGGGGGTAAACATTTCCAGTCTGGACTCTGCAGGTGTAAAATCAAGCTCACTTAGCGAACAAACTTTCAAAATAAGAGCTCCTAACTGGTCTTGCAACCCTTCAAAATAAGACCGAGTGGATCGCCAATAAAGAACTGATGGAATGTAGACGCATAATAAAAACCAAAAATGTATTTTTTAAAGCCTCGAAGTGGTGGAAGTTTTCCCTTTTATGTATGTTGGGGTTTTTTCGCATATGTTTGAAAAGCAGAAAATAAAGTTGGGGGGAAAAACAAAAATAAGAGAAAAATTTAACTGTCACTTATTAGCTTGCCAAGTATTAACTGTGTGGTAAACTGAAACATTTCTACCCATGTGGATAAACTGATCATTGATAATGTAAGTTCTGTAAAACAGCAAAAAGAGACTTTGCTCAGTTACATTTTGTTGTGAAGAATTTTCTCTGACACAAATTTTCATTTTTATTTTTAAGCTTTTTCATAAGTGAAATGAATAGATACAGTGCATCCAGAAAGTATTCACAGCGCTTCACTTTTTCCACATTTTGTTATGTTACAGCCTTATTCCAAAATGAATTAAAATCATTTTTTCCTCAAAATTCTACACACAATACCCCATAATGACAACGTGAAAAAAAGGTTGTTTTTTTTTTAGATTTTTGCAAATTTATTAAAAATAAAAAACTAAGAAATCACATGCACATAAGTATTCACAACCTTTGCCATGAAGCTCAAAATTAAGCCCAGGTGCCTCCTGTTTCCATTGATCATCGTTGAGATGTTTCTACAGCTTAATTGGAGTCCACCTGTGGTAAATTCAGTTGATTGGACAAGATTTGGAAAGGTACACACCTGTCTATATAAGGTCCCACAATTGACAGTGCATGTCAGAGCACAAACCAAGCATGAAGTCAAAGGAATTGTCTGTAGATCGCCGAGACAGGATTGTCTCGAGGCACAAATCTGGGGAAGGGTACAGAAAAATTTCTGCTGGTTTGAAGGTCCCAATGAGTACAGTGGCCTCCATCATCCGTAAATGGAAGAAGTTCAGAACCACCAGGACTCTTCCCAGAGCTGGCCGGCCGTCTAAACTGAGCGATCGGGAGAGAAGGGCCTTAGTCAGGGAGGTGACCAACAACCTGATGGTCACTCTGCCAGAGCTCCAGCATTCCTCTGTGGAGAAAGGAGAACCTTCCAGAAGGGCAACCATCTCTGCAGCAATCCACCAATCAGCCTTGTATGGTAGAGTGGCCAGACGGAAGCCACTCCTTAGTAAAAGGCACATGGCAGCCCATCTGGAGTTTGCCAAAAGGCACCTGAAGGACTCTCAGACCATGAGAAACAAAATTCTCTGGTCTGATGAGACAAAGATGGAACTCTTTGGTGTGAATGCCAGACATGTTTGGAGGAAACCAGGCACCGTTCATCACCAAGCCAATACCATCCCTACAGTGAAGCACGGTGGTGGCAGCATCATGCTGTGGGGATGTTTTTCAGTGGCAGGAACTGGGATACTAGTCAGGATAGAGAGAAAGATGAATGCAGCAATATACAGAGACATCCTGGATGAAAACCTGCTCCAGAGCGCTCCTGACCTCAGACTGGGGTGATGGTTCATCTTTCAGCAGGACAATGACCCTAAGCACACAGCCAAGATATCAAAGGAGTGGCTTCAGGACAACTCTGTGGATGTCCTTGAGTGGCACAGCCAGAGCCCAGACTTGAATCCAATTGAACATCTCTGGAGATCTGAAAATAGCTGTGCACCAACGCTTCCCATCAAACCTGATGGAGCTTGAGAGGTGCTGCAAAGAGGAATGGGTGAAGCTGCCCAAAGATTGGTGTGCCAAGCCTGTGGCATCACATTCCAAAAGACTTGAGGCTGTAATTGCTGCCAAAGGGCTGCACGGTGGCGCAGTGGTTTAGCACTGTGGCAGCACAGTTTTACCCTCGGCCGGGGGACCGCGGGGATCATGAGATCGTGGGTTCGATCCCAGCCCCCGACCAACAGTGAGCTGTGTGGAGTTTGCATGTTCTCCCCGTGTTGCGCGGGTTTACTCCGGGATTTCTCCGGTTTCCTCCCGCACACCAAAAACATGTAGGTTTAGGGCGCTCGCACACGCAGCGACCAGCAGCCGGTGGCTTGTCACCAGACTGCAAACCAAGTCTACCTACGGGTACAAATAAGTAACAAAAAAAAAAAAAAAAAAAAGGTGCATCAACAAACGACTGACCAAAGGCTGTGAATACTTATGTACAGTGGGGTAAAAAAGTATTTAGTCAGCCACCAATAGTGCAAGTTCTCCCACTTAAAAGATGAAAGAGGTCTCCAATTTTCATCATAGGTACAGTATACTTCAACTATGAGAGACAAAATGAGAAAAAAAAAATCCAGAAAATCACATTGAAGGATTTTTAAAGAATTTATTTGCAAATTATGGTGGAAAATAAGTATTTGGTCAATAACAAAAGTTCATCTCAATACTTTGTTATATACCCTTTGTTGGCAATGACAGAGGTCAAACGTTTTCTGTAAGTCTTCACAAGGTTTTCACACACTGTTGCTGGTATTTTGGCCCATTCCTCCATGCAGATCTCCTCTAGAGTAGTGATGTTTTGGGGCTGTCGCTGGGCAACACGGACTTTCAACTCCCTCCAAAGATTTTCTATGGGGTTGAGATCTGGAGACTGGCTAGGCCACTCCAGGACCTTGAAATGCTTCTTACGAAGCCACTCCTTCGTTGCCTGGGCGGTGTGTTTGGGATCATTGTCATGCTGAAAGACCCAGCCACGTTTCATCTTCAATGCCCTTGCTGATGGAAGGAGGTTTTCACTCAAAATCTCACGATACATGGCCCCATTCATTCTTTCCTTTACATGGATCAGTCGTCCTGGTCCCTTTGCAGAAAAACAGCCCCAAAGCATGATGTTTCCACCCCCGTGCTTCACAGTAGGTATGGTGTTCTTTGGATGCAACTCAGCATTCTTTCTCCTCCAAACACGACAAGTTGAGTTTTTACCAAAAAGTTCTATTTTGGTTTCATCTGACCATAGGACATTCTCCCAATCCTCTTCTGGATCATCCAAATGCTCTCTAGCAAACTTCAGACGGGCCTGGACATGTACTGGCTTAAGCAGGGGGACACGTCTGGCACTGCAGGATTTGAGTCCCTGGCGGCGTAGTGTGTTACTGATGGTAGCCTTTGTTACTTTGGTCCCCCCGTGTGTTTCTGGGATTTTTGCTCACTGTTCTCGTGATCATTTTGACCCCATGGGGTGAGATCTTGCGTGGAGCCCCAGATCGAGGGACATTATCAGTGGTCTTGTATGTCTTCCATTTTCTAATAATTGCTCCCACAGTTGATTTCTTCACACCAAGCTGCTTACCTATTGCAGATTCAGTCTTCCCAGCCTGGTGCAGGGCTACAATTTTATTTCTGGTGTCCTTTGACAGCTCTTTGGTGTTGAACATAGTGGAGTTTGGAGTCTGACTGTTTGAGGTTGTAGACAGGTGTCTTTTATACTGATAACGGGTTCAAACAGGTGCCATTAATACAGGTAACGAGTGGAGGACAGAGGAGCCTCTTAAAGAAAAAGTTACAGGTCTGTGAGAGCCAGAAATCTTGCTTGTTTGTAGGTGACCAAATACTTATTTTACTGAGGAATTCACCAGTTAATTCATTAAAAATCCTTCAATGTGATTTTCTGGATTTTTTTTTTCTCATTTTGTCTCTCATAGTTGAAGTATACCTATGATGAAAATTGGAGACCTCTCTCATCTTTTAAGTGGGAGAACTTGCACAATTGGTGGCTGACTAAATACTTTTTTGCCCCACTGTACATGTGATTTCCGTTTTTTATTTTTAATAATTTTGTAAAAATCTAAAAAAAAATTTTTTTTTCATGTTGTTATTATGGGGTATTGTCTGTAGAATTTTGAGGAAAAAAGAATTTAATCCATTTTGGAATAAGGCTGGAACATAATAAAATGTGGAAAAAGTGAAGTGTGGTGAATACTTTCTGGAAGCACTGTATCTCTCTCTCTAATAATAAAAATGTAAGTAAAACCAAATTTTAAAGGTCATTCAGTACACAAAGTACATGTCACGATATGTATTGTGTATCGCGACATAGAGAAATTATATCACAACACATTTTTTTGAGCTATTTCACCCAGCCCTATGGTGTAGGTCTAACAGCTTGACTGTGAAAGTGGACAGACAAACCAGGTGAAGCCACTGTACAGGGGTGGAAGGTTACAAATGAAGGATGAAAACATACCTGCTATGAGGTGACGGAACGTTCTGGTGTGATGGGCTCTCCTCAGCTGAACGTGCTCCTCTGTCTGAGCTGAGAGGCTTTGTATTTATCAAACAGTCCTGGAGTGTCTCACTTAGTCTTTTCACCTCAGTCTGTAATGTCTGGATTACATCACTAAAACAATACACACAAAAAAGTTGTTAAAATTATAAAAACATCCACTACAGTCCATTAACCTACACAGCAAGTTCAAATATCAAATCCAAGGCATGTGACTGATTAGGTGCTCCTCGGGTATTTAGCATATAATTGTACACTTGCCGATATTATAAGAAGGTGCTGGAAACATTCCTCAGAGAGAGACACTGGTCTATACTGAAAAGGTAACATCACACAGTTGCTGCAGATATGTTGGCTGCATTATTTCCTGTTGTTTACTTGAAATCCTGATCCTACCAACCAACTGCTGCAGCAAAAAAATGAGACCCAGACATGTTTCCAATCTTCTGTTGTCCAATCTTGCTGAGCCTGGCACCAGCTGAGGTCTTCTGCTGCTGTAGAACATCTGCTTCAAGGGTCAGTCTGTTGTGCTGACAGGGATACTCTTCTCTATACCTCAGTCGTAATATTTGAGTTACCGTTGCCTTTGTGTCAGCTCAAGCCAGCCTGGCCCTTTTTCTCTGATTTCTGGTAAACGGCAAGCTATTTGGTACCAGAGAACTGCTGCTGACTGGATATTTTCTCTTTTTCAGACCACTCTCTATAAACCCTGGAGAGGGTTGTGCATGAAAATCCCAGCTGGTGAGAAGTTTCTGAAATGCCCAGACCAGCCTCTGTGGCACCAACAACCATGCCACATTCAGAGTCACTTAAATCACCTTTCATCCCCATTCTGTTGCTCAGTGTAAACTTCAGCAATTTGTCGTGACCATGTCTACATGTCTGAATGCATCAAGCTGTTACACACACACACACACATGCACGCACACACAAATTAATAATGCAACACCACAGCATCACACCATGCAGAAACTAAAGTGTGTACCTCCTGAAAACTAACCTTATTCAATAGCAGCAGATTCTGTAATAAAATCCATAAAATAATTTGATTCACAAAAAAACAAGCAGGGCTCAGACTTGCATGACGTGTAATGGTTAACTTCTCAGGGAATGATTCCTGAATCACAGGCTAAAAAATGTTATGAGAATGATCAGAATTTCCAGTGACACTGTTATCACTCCATCCTCTGTGACACTACTGGCACAATAACAAGATGGGAAGCTACTCCTACTGAATTTTCTGTAACATTTTTCTTTATACATAACAGTAACAGCTCGTTTCTGATTGCCTATCAAGGAGGCATTGCCACAGTGCACGTTAGACAAATACTTACTTGCCATTCCCCTCCTGACTGAAGTTTGGAGTTCGGAGAGGATTGTGATAATGATAGTGTGCGGCTGTGGGGGAGGAACTGGAGTGGGAGCTACAGATGGAACTGACTGAACCGGTGCGCTGCCAACTCTGCTCACCTTCAGACCTGGTGTGAGCTGTAGAGACAAAGCAGTTAAAACAGGTAAGATTAAGAGTTTCATGTGTGTACAGTATGTCTTACAGTAAGGAAACGGCCCAAGTAACACTTACTATTCCTGGTTCCACTGATGACCCTGGTTTGTTCACTCTGGGTGACGTGGCCCTGTGGAGAGCAGGAGAAATTTGGTCCCCTCCTCCACCTTTGTCTGCTTCTCCTTGGATAGTCAGAGACTATCTGGGAGCCCCCTCTGAGCTCTACAGAGGAGCGACTGTGTGGTTTTACAGAAAAGGGAGGCGGTGAGATAGAGACTGGGACTGTCTGAGGCCTCCTCCTTGTGATTTCCTCCTCAAGTGCTGAATTTCTGATTCTCCACAGTGAAAGAAAGACAATGTAAATACACACACATAAAAATGAAACTGAAAAAAAATCTGAATATTTGGGTGTACATGTGTTCTGCAGTGGTGAGGGTGGCACATGAGGTAAAATTTATGGTGCAGTGAATCCGAGCAGAAACAAAGAGGCGGCGTTGAGCTTCTAACCTCCTGGACGTCCTCTGGTGGAGAGGAGTAGAAGCTGCTGCTGGAGTCAGATGGCTGCTCTCTGAACCAACAAAGCCGCTGTCCATCTCCAGAGAGATGATCCCATCCTGTTAAGACACCCAGTGGTGCAAGATTTGTACATGTTAGTTTGTCATGCTGATCAACTGTCTGTGAAATGGACACACAGTGTGTGTGAAAAGGTTCAATTTATCTCTGCTGATACATACGTGAGTGCAGTATAAAATCATCAGTCTTACATATGTTAAGATAAGACAAGCCTTTATTAGTCCCACAATGGGGAAATTCCAGGATTGCAACAGCACAGGGATAGCAACACTCAGAAGACGAGAAAAAACAAGAGCAGTGAATATACATATGTACATATAAATATAGGAGCATTGTAGCTAGATGGAATAAATATATAAATATATAAACACACACAGTGCGGAGCATTGTAGGTAGATTAATGTAAATTCTGTAAAGCAGGGGTCCTCAAATGGTTTTGCCAGGGGTCCACATTAGTTTTTTTTCCAGTAGGTCGGAGGTCCGGAGCAGTGCCAACATGCTGCATTGGTTGATATTTCATTTCCATGTTGGGAGGGACAACAAACAGAACATTTTCTCCAGAGTAAACCCCAGACACTATAAGTATTATTGTAGTCAGTCACAAATTTATGAGAAATGATGTACAAACGTACATTTATAAGATAAAATAAGATAAGCCTTTATTAGTCCCACAATGGGGAAATTCCAGGATTGCAACAGCACAGGGATAGCAACACTCAGAGCAACAATCAGAAGGCAAGAAAAAACAAGAGCAGCGAGTATACATATGTACATATTAATATAAATATATATATATATATATATATATAGACACACAGTGTGGAGCATTGTGGTTGGTGGATGTGCAGCAGAAAGTCTAAGCTCTCTCTCCGCGGATGCGGTGGGCCAGCTGGATGTCTTTGGGCATGATGGTGACCTTCTTGGCGTGGATGGCGCACAGGTTGGTGTCCTCGAAGAGACCCACCAGGTAGGCCTTGCTGGCCTCCTGCAGAGCCATGACGGCGGAGCTCTGGAAGCGCAGGTCAGTCTTGAAGTCCTGAGCGATCTCCCTCACCAGGCGCTGGAAGGGCAGCTTATGGATGAGCAGCTCCGTGGATTTCTGGTAGCGACGGATCTCTCTCAGAGCCACGGTACCGGACCTGTAACGGTGAGGCTTCTTCACTCTGCCGGTGGCCGGAGCGCTTTTTCCGAGCAGCCTTGGTGGCCAGCTGCTTCCTGGGGGCTTTTCCTCCAGTAGATTTACAGGCGGTCTGCTTGGTTCTTGCCATCGCTCTTTATTATTCTGTCTTATATTTCTTGCACGCCACCTAAACTCCAGCCCGGCACCCGCGTCGTTTTCGCTTCAGTTCTCCCGGTATGTCGAGTTTCTCCGTTAGCACCGGGTGGCGGTTGAGTGCTAGCTAGCTCTTCCCTGCTGTATCGTCTCCTGCTGTAAACAGAGGCTCCGTCCGCCGACTCGGGAGACCTTTGGGGTGATCTGTGTGTCCGTGATATATATAGAGTGAAAGGTGTAGAAAGAAGAAGGAAGATTTAAAAAAAAAAAAGGCAGTTGCAAAAGGCAACCAACTCGTGTGGTGCCGGAACCGGAAGGTTAATGGGGAAAAAGCTGCAAATTTACAAGAAAAAAAGTCATACATGAGGAAAAAAACTGCTAATTTACAAGAAACAGTTGCAAACTTACAAAAAGTAAAGTATACTGGGAAGTATACTGGAAAAAAGTTGCAAATTCATGTGAAAAAACATTATTAGAAAAAGGTTACAAATTTACAAGAAAAAACTGCAGATTTAAGATTCAAAAATGGCAGATTTATGAGGGAAAAGTGGCAAATTACCAAGAACATACATTTACAAATAAACGTAGTAAATTCATGAGAAAAAAGTTACAAATTTATGAGAAAAGCTGCAAATTTTCAAGAAAAAAATTGTCCCCTCTGGATCTCCTTCATTTACACCTATGTCACCAGGCTGTCCTCCTGTGGGAGTAGCTGGGTGAATGCCGTGACTTTCAGCGACAGTTAGCTGAACCTTATTGCACTGGTGATGGGTGCGCCCACACACAGGAAACAAGCATGCTCTTCATGCTACAGTGGCACTAAGGCCAAGTTGGTAGTAGTGGTCACTGGTCAGGCAAGACGCACACACAGAAAGCTTCCTACCCCTGCCAGCCTGGGGATTTGAACCTGGAACCTTCTAGCTGTAAGGCCACAGTAGTATTATGGGTGCAACTTCTGGTCTTCCGGTGTTGTCATGGAAACAGGACACATTTTCTTGCAACCCCCCCCCCCCCCAACGACTTCATTAGAAGATAATATTAAAAATACATGGACAATACTTAACAATATTCTTGGAAATAAAAACAGAAATACAAGCTACCCAACCAATCTTTAAAAAAAAACAAAAAAACGACTCAGAGTATGAATGCAGTCTCACCTGCAGAAGAATTTAATAATTTTTTTGTTAACATTGGTTCTAATTTGGCTCGAGAAATACCCATTATGGCACCTACAGGTGATACAATAAGCTAAAACATTGCTATAAAAGACTCCATTTTCATAAAGACCACAGACAAGAGAGAGGTCATCGAAATTGTTAAATCGTTTAAAAGTAAAACATCTACGGATTGTGATGTATTGACATGCTTTTAGTCAAAACTATCATTGAATGCTTAGTGAAGCCACTGACGTATATTTGTAACCTGTCTCTCCAAACAGGTATATTTCCCAATGCAATGAAAATAGCTAAAGTAATTCCGATATACAAGACGGGTGACGGAGGGGAATTTTCAACCTATAGATCAATTTCACTATTGCCACAATTTTCCAAGAGACTTGAAAAAATATTCTGTGAGAGAAATGACAACTTCATAATGAAGAATGATTTATTGTGTGAGCAGCAATATGGGTTCAGACACAAGAGGACAACTGCATTTGCTCTAATGGAATTTACAGAAAAAAAATCAACTGCCGTTGAAAATAAGAGTATTCTGTTGGGGGTATTCCTGGATCTTAACAAAGCATTTGATACAGTGGATCATAATTTATTATTAAAGAAACTACAAAATTATGGTATTGGGGGGGTAGCACTGTCCTGGTTATGTAGTTACTTAAAGAACAGATATCAGTATGTATGTGTTGGTAGCAAAAATTCACAGTTACTGAAGGTTACTTGTGGAGTCCCACAGGGTTCTGTTTTGGGGCCATTGTTATTCAATATGTATATAAATGATATATGTAAAGTTTTGGAAAAAAATGGATTTAATATTGTTTGCCGATGACACTAATTTATTAAGCAGTGGAAGCAATTTGGAACAACTTTTGGATACACTCGGAAAGGAATTAGGAAAGCTTAAACTGTGGTTTGATTCAGACAAATTAACGCTCAATTTAAGTAAGACAAAATTTATAGTTTTTAACAACCATCACAACAACTCAGTATCTAAACTCAGTGTAAATGGTGTAGAGATTGAAAGGGTATCTGAAACTAAATTTCTTGGAGTAATAATTGATAATAAACTGTGTTGGAAGTCACATATTAAAGGGTACCTGTGGTGGTCGTCTAAATGCATTCAACTTGAAAACATTAGGCAAAGTATTCGTTATTTGGTTAAATAATTATTGCCAGCCATATACCACCAGAGAAATATGCAAATACGACTGCAGGCATGGCCAGCCAACGAAAACTCTGTGCGCAGCCATGACACATGCGGATGTGACGTCATTACGTTGATACTGAAAAGTCAATACTCCGTCTGTATGAGCGACTAGGGTGCTGTTGTGAGTGTTTTTATTCTATTATGGCTGAATTGTCGGACTCTGAGGAAGAATTCGTCCAACATGGCTACAGGTTTGAGCCAGAAAGGTCTTCTGAGGGTGAAAGTGACGAAGTGGTCCTCACACACAACGCAATTTCGTCTGAAAGGATTCGTCTGTGCCCTGTTCCGAGATTGCGCAATCACTTTTCCGCTACGATCTTCCGACAAGGTGAGCTGGGTTTGGGTACACAAAAGAAGTGTTTATCTTTGTTTTTTCGCTTATTATTGAGACATCCAAAGGTTTTACATTCCGCCATGTTGCGATATCCATATCGCATTGTATGTTTTTGTTGTTACAAGAGCGCCGAGTGTCTGCTGCTCTGTATAGCGGCGAGGGAGGAGCCGAATCATCTGCCGTCTAGCGGCCGTTACGACCTCAGATCAGACGAGACGACCCGCTGAATTTAAGCATTTATTTATTTATTTTCTACTCGTTTTAGTTCTGCATTTAATATGAACCCTGAGTTTGAAATAAACGTTTGAATTTGAATATCCCGAAAGCCACTGCTCATCCGGGCGCTCCAGGCTCAGCCAATATTGATCCAGATCGCAGTATCCACGCTACTACGTCACAGGAAGCGTCCTGGCAGGCCATGTAGCCGCTAGTATGGCTGCACCCATGTTTTGCTGACATAGCTGAACCAGCACATCAGCAATGGATTTATATCACATTGCTTTGAACTTGAACTTAAACTTGAACTAGAACGTGAGACAGGGGCTCAATATAATATCTTTTTTTTCACGACCACCACAGGTATGCTTTAATTATATTAAAGGTACAATATCTAAATCATTTGCAATACTACACAGAGTGAAATATTTGCTGTGTCAACCCACACTATATACTTTGTATCATTCATTAATACTCCCATACATGACATATTGTACTGAAGTATGGGGAAATACATACAAAACAAACATATATCCAATCTTTATGCTTCAGAAGAGAGCTATTAGAATAATAAACAAAGCTGCTTACAGGGAACCAACAAACCCACTTTTTCTTAAATTAAACGCTCTCAAGCTGAAAGATCTGGTTGACTTTAAAACTGCAGTAATATTGTTTAAAGTTAAGAATCTATCACTGCCTGCAAATATCCAAAAGTTGTTCCAAATAAGGGAGAAACAATATCATTTCAGAGGAACATGTATATTTCAAAAATCTTCAGTGAGAACTACCACCAAGCAACACTGTGTCTCAAGTGCAAGGAGTCAGATTGTGGAACGATTTTGGACCTGAATTAAAATCATGTACAACACTTGGACAATTTAAACAAAAACTAAAGGAAGAAATACTCCAAACACATATACAAGATGGCATGTAAAATCACATAAGGATTATCATATTCAGTTTGTGTTGTTGCTTAGATTTTTGTCACGTTTTGTCTTAGCTTTGTTCTGAATTGTAATCGCTCTTGTTTTTCTTTTGAATTCTTGGATGGAATATGGGCGGGCAATATAAGCTGCGGCTTCAGCCATCACCTATTTCGGATAACATGTTGAACTGTATAATCAGAGGAGTTATTGTTTAATTTGACCTTGTAAGATGTTTTTTTTCCTTTCCCCTTTGTTATATTATTCTGTTCCTTTCTTTTAATCTGTACTTTTAATCTATCCGAAATAAAGATTCATTTATTCATTCAGTCAATATCAGAACTGTGGGAATACGATCTTTTGCACATCCACATAGTATGTGATGACGCTTTATTTCATCTGAAGATGCCAAGAAAAAGCAAGCGAAGTACACAGAAACTAACATGTAGATGCCTGAAGCTAAGTTGCTGTTAACATCTAGCGGCTATCAGTGTCATCTCAACCACTTTTTTCTACCAGGATGGAAGACTATTAGCTAAGGTTGCCGTTGGCAGTCACATGACCCACATGGTATGTACTGTATAGACCATAAATGCTGCACTGTTGTATATTATTGTTTAATTGCGGGCCTTGTCAGTGAACTATAAGGGAGAAGAAATGGGGGGGGGGGGCAAACAAACTGAAAACCGACTTGAAAGGGTCAGTAAATTGTGATGCCGATTTAAGGTCAAATTGCCCAGCCCTACTGTATGCCATGTCAGCTTTGATGCTAATACAGCATAACTTTAAGCTGATTTAGTTCTTAAGCTAGCATTTTTAAGCTAACTTTTTCCAACTTAAAGCTATTTTTGCTTTTATTCTAAAGATTTGCAAAGTTTGGCCATTGCAGCTTTTAAGGTAGCATTTATCAGACTTTCGGTATTTTGAACTTTACTTTATTGTACTTCAAACTGTTTCCTGTTTTAAGCTAACAGAGTTCAGCTTTTAGCTATTTTAACTTTTAAGTTAACTTTGGATAACTTTCAGCTAGTTCTCATTTTAAGTTAAAGGTTATCTTTAAGATGTTTCAGGTTGTAAGCTAATTATTCAGCTTTAAACTACAATGATTTTAAGGTATAACTTACAGCTTCAAGCCACTTTGCATTTATGCCAGTACATTTCACCTTTTTTAAGCATTTTAGAAAATTATTTTCACCTTACAGCATTCACACAGCATTTTCTTTAGGAAATACAAACTTTCTAGTTCAAAGATCAAAGGGGAGCTTCCTTGGAGAATAAAAAACTGACCTGTGAGAGGACCCTACTACTCACAGTGACGTCTGTTGCGCTTTTCTTCTCAGATCCAGTAAAATCTCTAAGGCTGCTCAGACTGCTGCTGTGGGACTTCTCCAACTGTAACCTCCTCTTGCTACAGTGAGGAAGGACAGGCAGTGTGATGGATTGGCTGGAGCCTGCCCATGTACGAGGACTGGTTCTCCAGTTCTGTTGTTTGCTGGAGTCAGCAGGAGAGTCATGGAGATCAAACAAATGGCCAATCCTGTTAACAGAAAACACAGAATTTGTTCCAGTGATCTCATAAGCTTCACTGTCTCTCCATATTATTACCTCCGCCAGGCCGAAAAGGCCAGGAGGAGGTTATGTTTTTGCCGGGGTTTGTCTGTGTGTTTGTCTGTCTGTCTGTCTGTCTGTTTGTCTGTTGGTTAGCAAGATAACTCAAAAAGTCTTGGACGGATTTCCATGAAACTTTCAGGCGTTGTTGGAAATGGTACAAGGAAGAACTGATTAAATTTTGGGGGTGATCCGGTTCACCGTCTGGATACAGGAATTTTTTAAAGCATTTTTCAACACTGTGACATAGGGCCATTTTCAACATGTGCGCAGGCGCAATGGAGGGCGCTGGTCGTCGTGTCTGCAACACAAACTCTGCGTTCTTCAACGTTTTAGGCACAAAAGGACGCGGAAAACACTGCTGGCCTGGGCCCGCCAGCGTGCCTGTGTTTGCGCGCAACTGCAAAACCTCACACGGGCAGCTGTCCGCCGACGGATTCTTTGGCAGAAATTCCCCGGCCAGCCATAGGCGCTGCGCAAAAACGAGCTCTCTGCCGGCGAAGCTTCTAAATTCTCGTTTGCCGCGGAGCGCAACCCCCAAAAAATAATATAATATAAAACCCACGGCAACCTGTCTACCCAATTTGCATCCGTCAGTGGAGGAGATGGACACAACAGCAACACTTCAGTTTATTACCTCCGCCAAGGAGGCAATGCTTTTACTACTGAACCACTAATCCTATCACTATCAGATTGATTGTCATTGATTAATTGTGTGTTTATTGCACTGTCCCTGTCAAATAAACAAATAATCATTGTGAATCCAATTGCTAGTCATATGTTTACATGCTCAACGAATCTGAAAACGTACACACAAACACTGTATGGGGGGAATTGTGGCGCTTGGCGGAGGTCTGCGCTCTCCGAGTGCTTTTCTAGTTTTCTCTTTTTTTCCCCCCTATCACAGGCAGCTCACACACGTGTTGTCAAGGGTTGTCACGGTACCAATGTTGACATTTTTCATTTCATTTCATTCATTTTCCATCCATGGAAGGATTTACATAGCCACATAATACAACTTCAAAATTGACACATATTATATGAATGAAAGGAGCAGGAAGAAGACAAAGTCTTATAAATACCTGCCCTGCCCCTACTTCATAACTAACAAACAGTAAGTCTATGCTACAAGTGTATTGATAGTCTGCTCGCTACAATATTAGCATTGTACAACAACTATCTCAATCAATTCTTAAACACTTTTCTACACTATTAACCACACAATTTATACAGTACATTACTCATATTCATAATGACCAAGTACTCTGTCTTTACGTATTTTCTTAAAATGAAAATATGAGGACAAGCTTTTAACTCATTTTCCAATTAATTCCAATTTATTTCCAATCGCCAAAATACACGTGTGTTGGGTGTGCAAACTGAACCCTAAAATCAAATTTTCTTCTACAAAATCCATCACCTCTTAATGTAAATATCTACTGCAAATGTTTAAGCAATAATTTGCTTTTAGCCCTAAACATAAATAATAAAGGTTAAAGTCAACTTCTTCTTCTTCTTTAAGCTGCTCCCTTTAGGGGTTGCCACAGCGGATCATCTGCCTCCATCTCACCCTATCAGTTGCTTCTTCCTCTGTAACACCAACCCTCTCCATGTCCTCCTTCACTACATCCATAAATCTCTCTGTGGTCTTCATCTTTTCCTCCTGCGTGGCAGCTCCATCTTCAACATCCTTTGCCCAATATATCCACTATCCCTCCTCTGCACATGTCCAAACCATCTCAGTCTCGCTTCTCCTACTTTGTCTCCCAACCACTCAACCTGAGCTGTCCCTCTGATATACTCATTTCTAATCCTGCCCCTCCTAATGAGAATCTTGGTATCAACTCTGCCACCTCCAGCTCCGCCTCCTGTCTTTTTGTCAGCACCGCCATCTCTAAACCATACATCATAGCAGGTTTCACTACTGTCTTGTAAATCTTCCTTTTCACTCTAGCTGCTATTGTTATATTGGTAAATACCTTTATATAAGGATGAGGCCAGATGAACAAGTGAACTCAGCTTTATTGTAGGTTGGTCACACAATACAGCCACCAGCCAGGGGCATTAGCAGAGGCCGTAAAATGGATGTCCCCTGGTATTTATGGGGCGGTGCAGTGGCAGAACAGGAAGTGGCCGCCACTACACCACACTTCACAATAAAGGCATCAATATCATAACATTACCCCCCCCCCCCCCCCGTAGAAAGTTCAAAACCAGACATACAATTGAGACCCTCCCCAATTTAGAACCTGAATCACATACTAAGAAAGCTAGAACTGCAGTTACTAAACAACCTATTACATTCACACAAACTAGGGGGGATGGGTGGACTACCATCCCACCCCACAAGGCAAGGTGGGTTATTCTGCCACCTGTAAACTAAAAGTCCGTCAGTAACTTTCAGAACATTGCCGTACTCCTAAAATATATACACCCAGAACAATAACATTTTAGTCTGTTTTTTTTTTGTTTGTTTTTTTTACACACACAAACATATGAACATTAGAACCAATTTGTTAAATTTACACTGTTGACCTTGGGCAGAAAAGGGTAGAAACAGCTTGGGGGGCCCAGGGCAGCCCCTCAGTAGGCACGCCCCTGGAAGTAGCAGGCTCTCAGAATAGTGGCTGATCAGACAGACGAAAGCACCTCTACTCATTACCACCGACTGCTGCTCTCGTCCAGCCCTGCCACCAGAAGCCTCTTCCTGAACACACCGCAGCTCGTTGGCATGTCTCGCTGAACCATCCGACAGCTGGAAGTAAGCTGTGCCCAGCTTAGCCATGATGGATAGGTGTTCCGCTGGCTGTCGTTTGGCCCATACATGCCGTGGACATCCTACTTCTCAAACCCGGACCAAATCCATGACCCTAAGTGGGGTTCTGCTCGGCCTGATATGGTGCTGCTTGGCACACAGTCTCTCCGTGCCTGTCCGTCTGGCCCCGTCCTCTTCTAAAGCCGTTGTAGCGGTTGTTATCGTAGCCACTGATCCTCCATCACTCTGTGGCCAAGCTCCAGAGGAATTGGAGGCTAGCACATTGATGTCACTCGCCAACGCAGGCGCCTCGCCACCACGCTCGGTACCCCTTTCTACCGTCTTCCGAGCGCCAGCACTGAGACCCTCCTGCGCCGAACCTGGGTGAAGCTGGTCCTGCTTGACCACCATGGTGTCCGTTAGTTCTTTGTCCCACACAATGTCGTTTTCTACCACCGGAACCGGAGGGTTCCGCTGGCCACAATCAGACCATTCTTCCCCAGCGGCGTCTTTAATAGCGAAACCCAGTCCATAAAACAAGTCACAGCCCATGATGTCGTCGCCTTGGGCCGCCACGTGAAACCCGCCATCGTCGTGGACTTGTACCTAACCGTTAACGCCAACGTTTCAACTGTGCACAGCCTGTGACCTCAATAACCATAAAGCGGCGCTGGGTTCAATTCAATTCAACTTTATTTATATAGTGCCATTTCACAACAACAGTCATCTCATAGCACTTTCAACTGTAGGGGAAACCCCACAATTGCAGAAAGACCCCATCATTCAGGCAATCCCCTGTGAGCAAGCTTTTATCCTGTAGTGGGGAAAAAACTTCTTCACAGTGGCCCAATTCAGCATTGATCCCTCTGCCCCCATGTTGAGCAGCAACCGCACCTCCACACTGTCTAGTTCCACTGCGCAGAATGCATACCTGTTGGTACTCTGGGACACTGTGTGGATAGTTGTCAGTAACGGGCGGAGTGATTTCTCCTGTGGGCTTTCCGGCTCAGATACACGGCACACTCTAGCATAATGGTTCAAGTGTCCACACTTGCCACAACGCTTCTCTCTAGCCGGGCAATCCCTAGCCTTGTATTGGTGCTTCGCGGACCCCCAACCAATGCACAGGGGTTTTCCCGGGGCAGACCTTCGGCTGACAGTCTTGATGTTCATGTTGTCGTAGGTCAAGCTATCCTCACTATCAGGGTCTGTTACTAATGCTGCAGCAGTAGGCTCCAGCTGCCGTTGTGACTGGCGCCACTTTAGCTCCGAAGCTAGCTTGTCTGCGGTCTCCACTTGGAGAGCTAGCTCGACAGCCCTGGCTAACGTTAGGTCACTTGGCGCTGTGAGTAGCCTAGCTCATAAAGCAGCGCTGGTTGTGTTCTCCGCCAGCTGGTCACGTACCATTTCCTCCTCCAGTGGCCCAAAACAACACTCGCTAGCCAGCTGCTTCAGGTCGGCGACAAACTGGCGGACTGGCTCACCCACCCGCTGGTGTTGCCGCCGGAACCTAATCCTCCGGACAATAACGTTATCTGGGGTGTGAAAATGGTGCGCTAGCAATTCAACTATGTCCTCATCAGACTCCAAAGCCCCATATGTACGCAGGATATGCTGGCCCTCAATCCCCAAATTATGCACCAGGAGCGCACGTGCCCTCAGTTTGTCTAGCTCACCCAGGTCAAGTGCGATGATGTAGTTTTGGAAGGTTGCAAACCATCTTGGCCAGGGCACAGGCGGCTTGCCCGGGAGCTCCAGGAAGGGCCGGAGCAGTGAAATACATGCCTCCATGGTTTATTCTCGTCACCAAAATGTTATGTCGGTAAAATACCTTTATATAAGGATGAGGCCAGATGAACAAGTGAACTCAGCTTTATTGTAGGTTGGTCACACAACACAGCCACCTGGCAGGGGCATCGGCAAAGAGGCTGTAAAATGGATGCCCCCTGGTATTTATGGGGCAGTGCAATGGCGGAAGATGAAGTGGTTGCCACTACACCGCACTTCACAATATAGGCATCAATATCATAACATCACAGTTATCTTTCTGTCACACCCCTGGTACTCGTCTCTACCCACTCCACTCTGCCTGCACTCTCTTCTTCACCTCACTTGTGCATTTTCCATTGCGTTGGATGGTTGACCCCAGGTTTTTTAAACTCTTCTACCTTCACTACCTCTACTCCTTCCATCTTCACCGTTACACCTGCCTCCCTCTCATTCACACTTATGTATTCTGTCTTGCTTCTACTGACTTTCATTCCTCTTCTCTCCAGAGCATACTGCCACCTCTCCAGATTCTCTTCCAGCTGCTCCCTACTCTCACTACAGATCACAATGTCGTCTGCAAATATTGTAGTCAACGGAGACTCCTGCCTGACCGCATCTTTCAGCCTGTCCATCACCGTAACAAACAAGAAGGGACTCGAAATCCCACCCCCACCTTGAATCCATCTGTCATTCCTGCACCACACCTCATCACCATCTCATTGTCCTCAAACATGTCCTGTACCACCCTCACATACTTCTCTGCCACTCCTGATTTTCTCATACAGTACCGCACTTCCCCTCTTAGAACCCTATCATATGCTTTCTCTAGAACCACAAAGACACAGTGCAACTCCTTCTGACCTTCTCTATACTTCTCCATCAACACTCTTAGAGCAAACATTGCATCTGTAGTACAGGCCCTTATCCCCTACCCCTTATGTCTGGCCATAGATAGATGGCTAGATAATATTTTATTTGTACATGATGAAAACAACACAAAGGTTCTGATCCTTGTAAAGATAAAAAAAATAAAATTAAAACAAAGGCATATTTTTTTTAACTACATACAGTACATGGACCAATCACAACATGCCATGTCATCAAAACAATCATCCAGCCAATCATATTCCTCAGCATCAGAGGCTTTCTGTCAGTTAAATAACAGAGTTCTACAAACCTCTGACTCATAATTCGACTGAGTTGTTGAAAGAGGAATTGGGGAAAATGCTGTCATGCAAAAGACAATGGTTGGATCGCTGAACATGAATTTAAGTTCTTGTGGAATGAGAATCCAAGAATAGTAGATCACCACATTTTGTTACGCAGACTCAAATACCTGGTGGGCCTCTCAGTTACCGTTCTTGAATGGTTTCATTCCTATCTCACAGATCGTCGCTATTTTTAAGTATGGATACATGTTTTTCGGCAATCCATGAAATCAAGTGTGGGGTACCCCAAGGTTCAATTTTAGGGCCAATACTTTTTAATCTTTATATATTACCACTTGTGGATGTTATCAGTAGACATGACATCAATTTTCATAGCTATGCTGATGATACACAGCTGTACATTGCCATGTCTCCTAATGACACAAAACCAATTAATGCCCTTTTAAACTGTATTTTAGATATAAAGTCATGGATGGCAGAGAACTTCCTACAGCTCAACCAGGACAAAACAGAAGTTTTAATAACTGGTCCTGAAGACAAAAGACATTTTACCCAAATTGCTAGGTCTAAAAAATACACATTGTGTCAAGAACCTGGGTGTTCTCCTAGACTCTGACTTTAATTTTATTTCACACATTAAAAATATAACAAAAATTAGATTTTACAATCTTAGGAATATAGCCAGAGTCTGCCCTTTTCCCTCTCTTGCCAGCACAGAGGTCTTGATGCATGCTTTTATTTCCAGTCGTATAGACTATTGTAATGCCCTGCTCTCTGGTCTTCCCCCAAAAAAGGATATCACATCTCCAACTGCTCCAACGTTCAGCTGCACGAGTGTTGATGAGGACCAGGGGGCGGGCGCATATTACACCAGTTTTGGAATCGCTGCATTGGCTCCTCGTGCATTTTAGGATCGATTTTAAGGTTCTCTTAGTAGGTTTTAAATGCCTCAATGATCTTGGGCCTTCTAATCTATCTGAGCTGCTTTTATCTTATGAGCCCTGTGGTACTGGCCTTTTAATGGTTCCCAAAGTCAAGACCAAGGCCTATGGTGAAGCCTCCTTTCATTATTATGGTCCTCGTCTGTGGAACAGCCTGCCAGAGAGCTTCAGGGCTGCAGAGTCAATAGATGTTTTTAAGAACAGGCTAAAGACCCACCCTTTTAATTTGGCTTTTAACAAACCTGTTTAACTATTACTGAAGTAGTCATTTATGTTCCATTGTTTTACATTCTTAGCTCCATTTGCTTTTAGATTTTCTTATTTTGATGTGTTCTTAGCTCAGTTTCTAAGTATGGGTTTTTAGTTCCCTTTGTTCTATGTGTTCTTAGTTTTATCTTGTATTTTATGTGTTTTAGCTCCAGTGTTTCCTCAGTGGAGACCCTCATGCCGGATGCTGCCAGGCCAATCTGCAGGGGTGCTGGTCTAGTGGGTTGCTCTAGCTTGGGTGGGTGGGAGCTTTATGCCACTGCCAACAGCTGTGGTGTGGACCCCAGCCTGTCCTGGTTGGGGTAGCCTCTGTGTGGTCTCCCGGCGTGGCAGGCTCCATAGGATGATTGCTCCTTCACATGGTGCCTCGGTGCCGAGCAATGTCTCTTATTTTATTTTGTAAGAGAAGTAGGGGGTGGTGTATGTGCCTCTGTGTGTGTGTGTTTTGTGGGTATGTTTATGGGAGGGTTGGAAGGGGTGGGGATGTATTGTGTAAATATATGTAACTAAATGCGTCTACTGTTTTTATCTATGTAAAGCACTTTGCACATCATCTAATGTTTGAAAATTGCTATACAAATAAAGTTTGATTGATTGATTGATCGAATAGCATCATTTTACATGCTACCAAAAATCCATAAATGTCTTGAAAATCCTCCAGGTAGACCTGTGATTTCTGGGAGTGATAGCCTCACAGAACCAGTGTCTAAGTATATTGACTATTTCATTAAGCCATTTCTACCTTCACTTCCTGCCTATGTTCAAGTCACAACTCAAGTTTTGAACAAGATTATAGAGCTACAAAATGCAGACTCTGAAACTTTTCTAGTCACAATGGATGTGGAAGCATTGTATACAAATATTGATCACAAACAGGGCCTTGCAGCACTTGCACATTTCTTGAAGACATGACCTGAGTCTGAAATGCCACCCACTGATTTCTTATTGTCATTAACAGAATGAACTTTGATTAACAACATATTTGTTTATCAGGCTAAGATTTTTAAACAAATAAAAGGGTGTGCTATGGGGGCATGTTATAGCCCTTCATACACAGGTCTGTTTTTGGGTAAATGGGAAGAAAATTTTGTCTTAAACCAAGAAAAGAATGCCTTTCTGAAGTACATAGTTTGGAGGGGGCGTTACATTGATGATATTTGTTTGATCTGGTCTGGATCGGAAACAGAGTTGAAACAATTCCTAGTTTTCTGAATAACATCAACCCAAACATCAAATTGTCTTTGGAATACAGTAAAGTGTGCATTAATTTTCTTGACCTGACTACTTCTAAAGACAATCAAAGATTTCTCCATACCTCTGCATATAGAAAACCAACTGACAGGAACACCATTTTACATGTCAGTAGTTTCCATCCTAACTGGCTAAAAGAGAATGTTCCATATGGGCAGTTCCAGAGAGTTAGGAGAATTTGTGACCAAGATGATGTTTTTGAAAGAAAATCTCAAGAAATGATGTTACAATTTAGAGAATACGGTTATAAAACTACTATCCTTGATAAAGCTTTCACCAGAGCCAAACAGGTGGACAGATCATCACTACTCCAAAGAAATACACCAAAACAAACAATTGAAAGGCCAGTTTTTGTTACAACATACAGTACAGAGGCTCAGCAAATCAAGAAAATTATACGACAAAAATGGAGTATTATTGAAAGTGATGATCTACTTAACCAGATTTTTCCTGAACCACCTCTGGTTAGCTTTAGATGCCCAACGCTACAAGATAAACTGGTCCATAATTATCTGAAACCAGATGGACATCAAACATGGCTGGACTCCAGACCAAAAGGATCTTACAAATGTCAACATTGTAATCACTGTGCAAATGTAGCACAAACCAAATCTTATTATGTTGCATCCCAAAAACAACTGACTATTAATCATTTCATAAATTGCAAAACTGTTATCTATAGACTGGAACTTTCTATGTGTAAAGTTTTCTATATAGGAAGAACCAAATAATGGCTACAGGACAGACTGGCAGAACACAAATATGCAATAAGTACGGGCAACGTGAACTACCCCATGGCAAGACACTACTTGGAGCATCATAACAGTGACCCATCTACCTTACAGGTCTGTGGGATTGATCATATTCCACTATCCATAAGAAAAGGCAACCAACAAAGACTATTAAATCAACAGGAAACATGTTGGATTTACAAATTACAGGCTACTAAATATCCAGGCCTGAATAAAGACCTGGATTTTAGTGTGTTTATATGACTGCCTGGTTTAGGTTTGAATACTGTTTTTCTTTTACTTTGCCTTGTCTGCAGGATTTAGTGGTTATACATGTTGTGCGGGCATGTTGTATATGCTTTGAATTTTGTTGGTTGGAAGGTGGTAGGGCTGACATCTGCTGGATGTGGTGGGTGTCTACACTGTGCATTTTGAACCAGGACACCACAGCAACCAGGTGGAGGTTTCTGATTGGTAGACTTGTATTTTAATAAAAACCCTCCCTTCTCTTTGATATCTGTTTGACTCCCTGATGAAGGCTGACTGCCGAAACACGTAGGAGCTTTTAATTGTTTTTAATAGGTTTATATGACCACAGCCATTTTAATAAAGGCTTTTTTACTTTTGAAATGAGAGTGCCTTGGAGTCTCCTTTTGGCTGTTTGCATGAAGTTTCCCACCCAAAGAGCACCTCAGAGAACCTAAAGTTTGTTCCTGAGTCCAGGAAGCGCCCCTCTACATATCTTTAGTGAAAGGCGTATTTTTTTTTAACTACATACACGGACCAATCACAACATGCCACGTCATCAAAACAACTGTCCAGCCAATCATATTCTGCAACATCATAAGCAAGCACAGGACCCTGAGCAGATCTGGCAACCCGAGCATATCTGGTACCTACACCGGCATTCTCCTGATTGTGCAGTAATTCCTCTTTGTTGTAGAAGATGTCTGACATACTTCAACAGAGCTCAACCACAAAAAGTCATACAAATAATAACCACATGCAGCAATGTCTGAGGGAGTCAGAGCTATAACATGCCAGGTGAGGGGGCGGCCATGTTAGTGGAGATGCACTTGCCTGACGTAATGATGTCAGTCAATTGGGCTGAGGGAAAAGTAGCAGAGCGTCACTTGAGACCGTTTACTGTAATATTCTTCATTCATCTTCTTCCGCTTAATCCTTTTCAGGTCGCGGAGGGGCTGGAGCCTATCTCAGCATCTTTGGGCGAGAGGCAGGGTACACCTGGACAGATCGCCAGTCCATCGCAGGGCCAACACAGAGAGACAGACAACCATTCACTCTCACAGTCATACCTAAGGACAATTTAGAATCCCCAGTTTTGATGCCAATTAACCTAACTTGCATGTTTTTGGCATGTGGGAGGAAACTGGAGAAATCCTGGAGTAAACCCACGCAGACACGGGGAGAACATGCAAACGCCACACAGATCACTGTTGATCGGAGGCTGGGATCGAACCCGGGATCCCCCGGCCAAGGGTGAGTTGCTGTGCTGCCGCAGTGCTAACCACTCCTCCACCGCGCCGCCCCTGTAATATTCTATGGGCTGTAAATATTATTTTTTGCAGGTAGCCAATAGATAATTTTAAATGGTTTATCAGCTGATACCAATAGCATGTCAATATATATCATGCATCCCTAGTAGTATTGCTTAATTATGAACCTTGTCAAGGAGAAAAAAAAACCTTAAAACCCACCGGAGAGGGTCAACAAACTGTGATTCTGATGTAAGGTCAAATTGTCCAGCCCCAATCGATTCTGTGCAAATAAGTTAATTTAATTCACTTCCCACAACAAGCAGGACAGCAGTGGTGTATACTGGAGACACCTATCTTTACTTCTCATGCTAGTATCACACTGTAGACAGGTCTAACACATATATCACGTAAGTATCATAAGAAAACTTGTTATGGACAAAGGACAGGTTAACACAGAGTTCCCATTTGTGCTTTTTTCAGCAATCTTTTCTTTTTCTTTTGAGTTTGCTTGTTTTAGGCTGTTTTCACAGATAGAGCCACAAGATAATCAGGTAATGAAAATATATTATGACAGCTCTACTAACAACATACACCTCAAGATATAAAACATTAAGTCTGAAACAGAATAACATCTCACTGTTGCAAGAGCAGACAACACTTTTCTGCAGACTGACCTCTGTGGGGGAATTTTCTGGACTTCACTGTTTTCAGCTCCTTGGAACTTTAAATCTCTGTCGCCATCCCTGGACTGGACAGCAGATTTGAGAGGAGCAGAGAGAGGGACTCTCTCTGTTGGGTTAGATTCTGCAAGTTTAGGAGGCTCCTTAAAGGGTTGGTAGCTAAATGGAGGCCTGAGATTAAAAAAAAAAAGGGAAAAAAAAGAAAAAAAAAGATCCACAGCAAATATTCTTCTGGAGTTAAAACTGTGAGACTTTCTCAGTATGAAAAACAAAAACTGACACTCACTGATCCACTGACACAGCAAAGTTGTGTTCTTGTTTTAAAGTTTCTTCATCCTCCACGTCCTTTCTGTCACTCACTTTATTGGATGATCTCACTTCTATCTCCTCTGCTTCACCAGGATCAGCCAGCAGAGGAACATTTGGGCTCTGGAAGTACACAATAAATGAGAAGCTTAAACTGCCCCCTCCCAAATTCATTCATTCATCTTCTTCCGCTTAATCCTTTTCGGGTCGCGGGGGCGCTGGAGCCTATCCCAGCATCTTTGGGCGCGAGGCAGGGTACACCCTGGACAGATCGCCAGTCCATCGCAGGGCCAACACAGAGAGACAGACAACCATTCACTCTCACAGTCATACCTAAGGACAATTTAGAATCCCCAGTTTTGATGCCAATTACCCTAACGTGCATGTTTTTGGCATGTGGGAGGAAACCGGAGAAATCCCGGAGTAAACCCACGCAGACACGGGGAGAACATGCAAACTCCACACAGATCACTGTTGGTCAGGGGCTGGGATCGAACCCAGGATCCCCCGGCCAAGGGTGAGTTGCTGTGCTGCTGCAGTGCTAACCACTCCTCCACCGCGCCACCAATCCCCCTCTCCAAATTATATGACTGAAATACTTTTTTTTCTGGATATACAGTATATGAATTTTACAGGTTGCCCCCGTATCTGTGTAGGCATACTGACAGTTAAATGCTTTTATGGTGGTGTATGTACCTGTGGCTGAGTCACTGTGTCTTCCCTCTCAGGTGAATCAGCAGGGGGAGGACGTGGAGAGGGAGGAGCCTCACAGATGGGCTCTTGCTGCCACTGTTTCACCTGCTCTTTCAGCTCCTCCATGTGCAGCCCACACTGGAAGATCAGGTCATCTAACGTCCTGACACACACACACACACACACACACACACCATTACATGTGTGCATAAATGCAAAACTAAAAAGTAGGGAGAACTCATTTTGGATGTTGCTTGTACCGCTCAGGGTCAAAAGGGCTGATTTCTGCCCCTCGCTCCTGCAGGAGTTTCTGCTGATTCACTGCCTCCATGTATCCTCTTTCTAAAGAATCAAGTCTGCCAGACAGATGAGAGACACCCTGAAGAAGAGCACCAGGTCATTAGAAGACATTTTCTTTAAGAGTTTTAAAATATCAACTTTGTATCAGGCCCATCTCACATTCCCTCCTGGGCCAACCCTTCTCAGAACCAGATTAAACCTGTAGTGTTTTATCTAATTTTATACAACAGCTAGTTCCGACTGAGCAATTTGATCGGACAACAATTCAATTTCAATTCAACTCAATTTTATTTATATAGCACCATTTCACAACAACAGTCATCCTGTAACACTTTCAACTGTAGGGGTTGCAGAAAGACCCCAGCAATCAGGCAATTCCCTGTGAACAAGCACTTGGCGACGGTGGAGAAGAAAAACTCCCTTTTACCAGGAAGAAACCTCCAGCAGAACCAGGCTCAGGGAGGGGCAGTCATCTGCTGCGACTGGCTGGGGGTTGAAGGGACAAGGATTCCAGAAGTTACTATATTCCACGATAATCTCACATGTATCACTCCACTTCAAAGGTGTTCTAGTAACCGTTAATTACTAACAGCTATTTATTGTCAACAAAGTCCACTCTATCAATGGCTTCTTACAGATGAGAAATGTAATACTGAGTTGGACACTTTAATTTCCACAGTGAGGTGCTGTTTGAAAAGAAATTACCTCTCTGACCTGGAATCCTACCCTTGTAAACATCCACGTTATTTCACACCTGTTTAAAAACACAGGCAAGCCTCAATATCTTTGTGGTGAAGGACTCTCTTTCATCTGAAAATGCCAAGAACAAGTGAGCCAAAGCCAAATTACTAGCATGCTAACTAGCCACCTGCGCCATGTTACGGTGACCACAAACCCTACTCAACAGGTGATCAGTATGTATTATAAACACTGACTTCTGCATTGGACGGTGTTTAATTTGTTTACATGTATGTGAAATGACAATAGCCCTATTCTTTTCTATATTACGCTCATTGAGGTGCTTAGCAACAGTTAACTGGGTACATTTAGAAGGAACTATTTTTCTTGGTGGAGTGAAATACAGTTAGGCCCAGAAATATTTGGACAGTGACACAATCTTCATGATTTGGGCTCTGCATGCCACCACATTGGATTTGAAATGAAACAACTACAACGGAATTGAAGTGCAGACTTTAAGGTTTAATTCAAGGGGTTGAACAAAAATATATGATTAAACATGTAGGAATTGTAGCTGTTTTTATACAAACGCTCCTCGTTTCAGGGGCTCAAAAGTAATTGGACAAATAAACATAACCCTAAGTAAAATGTTACTTTTCAATATTTTGTTGAGAATCCTTTGCAGGCAATGACTGCCTGAAGTCTGGAACCCATGGACATCACCAAATGCTGGGTTTCCTCCTTTGTGATGCTTTGCCAGGCCTTTACTGCAGCTGTCTTCAGTTGTTGCTTGTGTGTGGGTCTTTTTGCCTTAAGTTTTGTCTTGAGCAAGTGAAATGCATGCTCGATTGGGTTGAGATCTGGTGATTGACTCGGCCATTGCAGAATATTCCACTTCTTTGCTTTAAAAAACTCCTGGGTTGCTTTTGCAGTATATTTTGGATCATTGTCCATCTGTACTGTGAAGTGCCGTCCAATCAACTTTGTTGCATTTAGCTGAATCTGAGCAGAAAGCATATCCCTATACACTTCAGAATTCATCCGGCTGCTTCTGTCTTTTGTCACATCATCAATAAACACAAGTGACCCAGTGCCATTGGAAGCCATGCATGCCCATGCCATCACTGCCTCCACCATGTTTTACAGAAGATGTGGTGTGCTTTGGATCATGAGCTGTTTCAATTCTTCTCCAAACTTTCTTCTTCCCATCATTCTGGTACAGGTTGATCTTAGTCTCATCCGTCCAAAGAATGCTGTTCCAGAACTGGGCTGGCTTCTTCAGGGTTTTTTTGGCAAAGTCAATTCTGGCCTTTCTATTTTTGAGGCTGATTAATGGTTTGCACCTTGTGGTGAATCCTTTGTATTTACTCTCATGAAGTCTTCTCTTTATGGTAGACTTAGATACTGATACACCTACTTCCTGGAGAGTGTTCTTCACTTGAGTGGATGTTGTGATGGGGTTGCTCTTCACCATGGAAAGGATTCTGCGATCATCCATTGTCTTCCGTGGACGTCCAGGCCTTTTTGAGTTCCCAAGCTCACTAGTGCACTCTTTTTTTTCTCAGAATGTACCAAACTGTTGATTTGGCCACTCTTAACATTTCTGCTATCTCTCTGATGGATTTCTTCTTTTTTTTCAGCCTCAGGATGGTCTGTTTCACCTCCAATGAGAGCTCCTTTGACCGCATGTTGTGTGTTCACAGCAACAGTTTCCAAATGCAAACGCCACACCTGGAATCAACTCCAGACCTTTTAACTGCTTAACTGATGACAGGTTAACGAGGGAAGAGCCCATGCAGCCTTGTTATTTTTTTTTTTTTGCAGCCTTCTGAGTCAACTGTCCAATTACTTTTGGTCCCTTGAAAAAGAGGCGGCTACGTATTATAGAGCTGTAATTCCCAAACCCTTGTTCCAATTTGGATGTGAATACTCTCAAATTACAGCTGAGAGTCTGCACTTTAAGCCCATATTGATTATATAATTGTACCCTGAATATGTTTTCATAAACTGCTAAAATAACAAAACTTGTGTCACTGTCCAAATATTTTTGGGCCTAACTGTAAGTGGTTAAACAAACAAATCATAATATTTTGTCCAGTATTGCTGTCATTTAACTGTGCTTGTGGAACTGTTGTATAAAAGCAATGTTGCACTCAAGGTTGTGCAGTATCATGAATATACTGTAGTAACTGCAGTGATGTCTTCGGCCATCTTCAGCCCTCCGCTTCAATTCCGGCCTATGATGAATCACCGCAGTTACTATATTCATTGATACTGCACCCCCTCTCATGTAATATTGCCTAACTAAACTTGAAATGACATCAACTGACAAAATTATATCTTTACTGTATACTGTACTTGATACAGAAAGTTGAAAATAATTTAGGATCATGGTCCACCCTGGACTTCGACTCATTGATATTATGATTTATTCTTGTTTAGTTTCAGGTTTATATTGAAAGTATTTCATGTGTTATTCTTGTTTAGTTTAGTTGGTTCTGATATTAGTCTTCGTACCTCCACCGAGGAGGTAATGTGATTGGGGTGGCTTGTCTATTTGTTAGTAGGATTACAACTGGATGAATTTTCATGCAATTTTCACCAGAAGTAGCTCTTGGACTATGAATGAACCCAAAAGATTTTCGAGGTGATCTGAGAGCACATACCTCTGCCAAGGCCTGTTTGTATGTTTGTAGGATTATACAAAACTACTGGACAAAATTTGATGAAATTTTAAGCTGAGGTGGCAACTGGGCTATGGATGAGTCCATCTTTTATCCCCTTTAACCAACTGTTATAACTCTTATTTGTCTAAGTGGCTGCTGTATAGTATTCCTCGAGTGTTCAGTAAACTTGGCAAAACAGCATTTTCTTATTTCACTCCTTGGTTTTGAAATAATCTTCAGAAAACCTGAAAATTACACAAATACAAAACCTTGAAAAGGAAACATATATGGATTTTTAAATGAGATGTTTTTATTATTTTTTTTTTTTTTTAAATTTAAATTGTTTTTTTATTGTTTTAGATGTGCCGTTATTGTTCTGTTATTCTATGTACAGGTGTGCTTTCTTGGCCAGGTCTCCTTTTAAAAAGAAATGGAGGTGACATCCTGGTTAAATCCTGGTTAAATTAAGGGACATCCTGGTTAAATAAAGGTTAAATATCCATCCATCCATCCATCTTCTACCACTTTTCCGGGGGTCCGGGTCGCAGAGGCAGCAGTTCAAGCAGAGAAGCCCAGACTTCCCTCTCCCCCGCCACCTGCTCCAGTTCTTCAGAGAGGATACCAAGGCGTTCCCAGACCAGCTGGGAGACATAGTCTCTCCACCGAGTCCTGGGTCTGCCCCGGGGTTTCCTCCCAGTGGGACGTGCCCGAAACACCTCAAGTGGGAGGTGTCCAGGAGGCATCCTAATCAGATGCCCAAACCACCTCAACTGACTCCTTTCAATGTGGAGGAGCAGCGGTTCTACTCTGAGCCTCTCCCGGATGACTGAGCTCCTCACCCTATCTCTGAGGGTGAGTCCAGCAATCCTACGGAGAAAGCTCATTTCAGCCGCTTGTATCCGCGATCTCGTTCTTTCGGTCATTACCCAAAGCTCGTGACCATAGGTGAGAGTAGGAACGTAGATTGACTGGTAAATCGACAGCTCTTGCCTTAGAACTCAGCTCCCTCTTCACCACAACAGACCGGTACAATGTCCGCATCACTGCAGATGCTGCTCCAATCCGTCTGTCGATCTCTCGTTCCATTTTCCCCTCACTCGTGAACAAGACCCCAAGATACTTAAACTCCTCCACTTGGGGCAGGAGCCTGTCCCCAACCCAGAGGACAATCCACCTTTTTCCGGCTGAGGACCATGGACTCGGACTTGGAGGTGCTGATTCTCATCCCAGCCGCTTCACACTCAGCGGAAAACTGTCCCAGCAAGACCTGTAGGTCATTGCTGGATGAAGCCAACAGGACAACATCATCTGCAAACAACAGAGATGAGATCCTGTGGTCACCAAGCATGACACCCTCCGTTCCCTGGCTGCGCCTAGAAATCCTGTCCATAAAAATTATGAACAAGATCGGTCACAAAGGGCAGCCCTGGCGGAGTCCAACTCTCACTGGGAATGAAGCCGACCGAGTGTTGGCAATACGAACCGAGAGTTGTGAGAGTTGTTGTGATAAAGGTTAAATAATTTTTTTAAATTTAGATTTTGGAGATGATGATCCAAGAGCGTCATTGTTTCCCAATGTTGAAGAAAGAAAAAAGTGATCCAGAATCCACATCCTGACCTTGATCACCTCCAAAATCTACTGGGTTCATTCATAGCCCAAAGGCAACCTCAGCTAAAAATTTCATCAAAATCCATCCAGTAGTTTTGGTGTAATCCTGCAAAAAAACAACAAATGCACAGACAGATAGACAGAAAGACAGACAAAGCTTGGCAGAGGTATGTGCTCTTTGAGTGCCCTCTAGTTTTGAAAGTATTCACTGTTTCGTTCTGGTTTAATTTAATGTAACCTAATTTCCTGTCTTATTTTGAAATGCCTTTTCTCGTTAGTCCTTTTCAGTTTTTATTAGGTTAAGTCTGGTTTCTCCCTTGTCAATGTGACTCCCTCTGCCCCCGTGTATCCTCACCTGTGGTCAACTGTTTGTCTGCTTCTGTTTAAATTGCATCTTGTCTTTCCCCTCCCTGTAGGGTGGTTGTTTGTTTCTAATTCTCCATGGTGTGTTATGTTCCTTAAGTTCTTCTTGCATTTAGGTTAGTTTATGATAATGTGTTTTCCAGCCACCAAGCCACACTTTGTTTTCTATTATTAATAAATCCTCATGTGTGGCACATATGTTGGGCTCATATTTCCCACAACATATGACTGAATGTTTATTGGAGGCTTCACGTCTCGAAGGACAAAAGGCCTGCAGCTGCAGAGGATGATGAGGAGGTGTGAGATCGGGCCTTTGTCTGGGAGGAGATGCCCCAGAGAGATTTCCGGTTCATCAGTGAATAAGAGACAATGGTGAAAGTTCAAAGGGTTGCATTGTGGCTGGGATTAAGTACTATGTGACTGTATGTTTGATTATGCACCATGTGACTTGAGTTCCGATGCCGGAAAGGTATAAAAAGGTGATGTGATATAGTTCTTTCTCTTCTTCCTGCTTTGAGAATGCTAGAGTATGTGTTCTGTCAATAAAGCTGAATCTGAGAACTAAAACTCAGCCTCATCATTGAACGCATCCTCTACACTGGTGACCCTACGACAAGAACGAGCAGACAGAATTCTCCCGAGCGGGGCTCGGAGGAAGCCAGCCTGATGGCCGCCTCCACACTCCGGCTGCCCGATTTCGGGCAGCACAGCCCGCGCTCCTGGTTTAGCGCAGTCGAGGCACAGTTCAACCTCCGGAGAATCTCAAAGGACGACACAAAATTCTACCATGTGGTAGCGAAGCTGGACAGCCACACGGTCCAGAGGGTGGAAGATCTGGTTAATCATCCACCGGACAGCGACAAGTACAGCGCATTGAAAGACGCGCTGATCAGCCATTTCACCCCTTCGGTCCAACAGCGAGCAGAGGGACTCCTAACGTTGACGGAGTCGGAGAACGACAGACCTGCGGACCTGATGGTGAAGAGGCTGAGGTTGAAAGACTCCGAGGATGGAGAATTTATTTTCGCCCACCTTTTCCTCCGGACCCTGCCACCAGCAATGAGAGTGGCCCTGGCAGAGTCGCCCCGATTGGCCAGGCGAGACTACCATGGGTTGAGCAAGGAGGCACAGCGGCTCGTCGACACCCACAAGCGGAGCGCGGTTTCGGCCGCGGCAGCCAGCCCAGGAATGACGTCTGGAGACGGCTTGGAACCAGTGGTCGCGGCACCAGATGCACCAACGACGGCGGCGACGGGTACCAGACGGCGCGAAGCTGATGACGGCCTGTGCTTCTACCATCGCCGTTTTGCAGAGAGGGCACACAGGTGCGTCCCACCGTGCCGCTTCAAGCGTCCGGGAAACGCCAAGACCGAGGGCCGGTAGCAGCTGCGACCCTCGGCGAGGAGAACAAGCTGCTTTACCTGACAGATGCACACTCGGGGAAACAATTCCTCGTGGACACGGGCTCCCAGCTGAGTTTTGTCACACCTACCTACGCGGAACGGCTGATGCCGTCTAAAGCTCCCTGGGTGTTGGTGTCGGCAGCGAACAGCTCAGCGATTAAGACTTTCGGTGAGAGGACTATGCTTCTGTCCTTACAGGGCCGTTCATTTGAGTGGACTTTTATTGTAGCAGCAGTTAGTTTCAACATGTTAGGGGCTGATTTTTTGTGCTCACATGGTTTATTGGTTGACCTTGCTAATAGACGTTTGGTTAATGCACTGTCTTTCCATTCTATTCCCTGCACAGCTCGGGTGGCCAAGCTGACTGCACATGCCAGTGTCACAGCTGCGGGTGGTAAGTTTCACGCATTGCTCACTCAGTTCCCAGCACTCACAGTCCCCACGTTTTCGGCGACAGTGGCTAAACACGGGGTGGAGCATTTTATCACCACCACCGGGCCACCCGTTTTTGCAAAAGCTCGGCACTTGGACTCAGCTAAACTGGCCATCGCGCGCGAGGAGTTCGCCAACCTGGAAAACTGGGCATTATTAGACGCTCTAAAAGCCCCTGGGGTTCGCCACTACACATGGTCCCAAAAGCTGATGGCTCGTGGCGACCTTGCGGCGATTTCCGCAGGTTGAACAACGTTTCAGCACACGACCGCTACCCGATTCCGCACATTCAGGATTTCTCAGTTCATTTGGCGGGGGCGCGCATTTTTTCTAAAATAGATTTGGTGCGCGGTTACCACCAAGTTCCAGTGCGCGCTCAGGATGTACCCAAAACAGCGGTTATAACTCCTTTCGGGCTTTTTGAGTTTTTGTGCATGCCGTTCGGTCTAAAAGGGGCCGCGCAGACTTTCCAACGCATGATGGATGCAGTTTTACGCGACCTCCCTTTCGTGTTCGTCTACTTGGATGATATTTTAGTAGCCAGCACGTCCGAAGGCGAACACGAAAGTCACCTCACAGCAGTTTTTCGGAGGCTGGCAGAGCACGGGTTAATAATTAACCCAGCGAAGTGCCAGTTTGGGGTGGCGCAAATTGATTTTTTGGGGCATCGCGTTTCGCCAGAAGGAGCGGTCCCTCTGCCCGATAAGGTGCGCACAATAACAGATTTTCCGCAACCTCAAACGGTCAAGGCGCTGCAGGAGTTTTTGGGAATGGTTAATTTTTACAACCGGTTCCTCCCAAGCGCAGCGCGGCTCATGCAACCATTATACACTGCGTTGAAAAAACAAAAGCCCGCAAATAAGGCTGAATGGTCTCCGGAGCGGGAGCGCGCCTTTGCCCAGGTCAAATCAGCCCTGGCAAATGCAGTTTTGTTAGCGCACCCAGTTCCAACGGCCCGCATGGCGCTCACCACTGACGCTTCCGATTTAGTGGTGGGGGCGGTCGTTGAACAGTTTGTGGCAGGTACCTGGCAACCCCTCGCGTTTTTCAGCAAAACCTTGCGCGATAGCGAGCATAAATACAGCGCGTTCGACAGGGAGCTTTTGGCCCTACACTTGGCCATCCGCCATTTCCAGTTCTGGCTGGAAGGGTGGCGTTTCACCGCGTTTGTAGATCACAAACCTCTAACGTTTGCGATGGCCAAGATTTCAGAACCCTGGTCGGGCCGGCAACAAAGGCAACTAGCCGCAATATCGGAGTTCACCACCGATATCCAGCATGTCGCAGGTAAACACAATGTAGTGGCAGACTGTCTCTCGCGTGCGGTAGCAACGCCAGGCCCCTTGGGGGCAGACTCTTGTGGCCGTGGCCGCGGACCAGGGCAGCAACGCGGAAGCGCACGCAGCCCCGGTCCACGTAGGTTTAGATTATGCAGCCATGGCCGCGGAGCAGGTTAATGATGCGGACGTGCGCGCGCTCCAGTCTGGACCAACAGGGTTAAGGCTGGAGCACAGGGTGCAGCAGATTGGTATGCCCCCTTAATCTGCGATGTCTCCACGGGACGGCCTCACCCCGTGGTCCCAGCTGCGTGGCGTTGCCGCGTTTTTGACTCGGTCCATTCTCTGGCGCACCCCGGGGTGCGCGCATCGATTAAGATGGTGGGGGAGAAATTTGTTTGGCCCGGGTTGCGCAAACAAGTCAAGGAATGGGCAGCTGCCTGCATAGCGTGCCAGCGAGCTAAAATTCATAAGCACACGAGGGCTCTGTTGGAACCTTTTCACATCCCTGCTAAGCGTTTTGATCACGTGCATGTTGACTTGGTGGGCCCCGTCCCGTCGTCACAAGGGCACACACATCTTTTGACGATGGTGGATCGCACCATGCGTTGGCCAGAGGCGGTTCCTCTGGCATCAACCACAGCGGAAGAAGTTGCGCGAGCATTTTTAACAGCGTGGGTTGCGCGTTTCGGAGTCCCGTCGGACGTTCCCAATTTATTTCCCAACTATGGTCATCGATGGCCCGCAGCTTGGAGGTGAAAATTCACCGCACTACCGTGTATAACCCCCAAGCTAACGGTTTATGCGAACGCTTTCACAGGTCGTTGAAAGCAGCCATCAGAGCGTCACTGACGGATACAAATTGGGTGGACAGGCTTCCATGGGTTTTATTGGGGTTGCGTTCTGCACCTAAGGAAGACTTGCAGGCTTCCCCGGCTGAGTTAGTTTTTGCTCAACCGCTCCGTTTGCCGGGGGAATTTCTCCCCGACAATCCCGCACCAAATTGCCCCCCCGCTCAGCCGTTGCAGAGCGACACAGGATCAAACACACTCCCTGGCCCGGTTCATCACAGTTTGCCACGCGTTTTTGTGCCGAAGGCTTTAGAAAATGCGGAGTTTGTTTTTGTTAGACATGACGCTCAGCGCCCAAGTTTGCGACCGTTTTATGATGGGCCTTTCAGAGTGCTGGAAACCAGGGGGAAGCATTTTCTGCTAGATTTGGGGGGCAGAAGGGAGTTGATTTGCATAAACAGACCCAAACCCGCCTTTGTTCTGGCTGATGACCACGTGCAGCTGGCGAGGCCCCCCCGCCGTGGCAGACCACCGAGAAGGCATGCTCCAGAACCCCCCCAGAGACAGAGAGACACTGCAGAAGTAACAAAGCCGGTTTACAGCAGATTCAGCAGAAGGTTGAGACCTAAGCGTCTGGCAGATTGATTTCTATTAGGTGGAATGTTTTTACGCCTTGCATGTTTTGCCCTTTAATAGACGTTTGGGGGGGGGGGGGTTGTGTGGCACATATGTTGGGCTCATATTTCCCACAAGATATGACTGAATGTTTATTGGAGGCTTCACGTCTCAAAGGACAAAAGGCCTGCAGCTGCAGAGGATGACGAGGAGGTGTGAGATCGGGCCTTTGTCTCGGAGAAGATGCCCCAGAGAGATTTCCGGTTCATCACTGAATAAGACACAATGGTGAAAGTTCAAAGGGTTGCATTGTGGCTGGGATTAAGTACTATGTGACTGTATGTTTGATTATGCACCATGTGACTTGAGTTCCGATGCCGGAAAGGTATAAAAAGGTGATGTGATATAGTTCTTTCTCTTCTTCCTGCTTTGAGAATGCTAGAGTATGTGTTCTGTCAATAAAGCTGAATCTGAGAAATAAAACTCAGCCTCATCATTGAACACATCCTCTACACATGAACCAAATAACTGCTGCATCATGGCTCCTCTCCCCTCTCTGCCTGCTCCTTGCATCTGACAACAGATTTTTCCTGGACTTTTTGCTGGGCATTGCTCATAGTTTTAGCATTTTAACTCTACACGTGCTAAATGTACAGCATCATGAATTTCCTCTTACCTCATTTCTATATATTTTTTGTTTTCAACTTTCTGTATCACCATGTACAGTAAAGACACCCCGCGACCCGAAAAGGATTAAGCGGAAGAAGATGGATGGGTGGATGGATGGATGAAGTATTTCAAATACAGAACTAAAGGGCACATAGAGAGCATATACCTTTGCTGAGGCTGTAAAAAAAAAGTGAAACAGAACAGAATAGGCTTTATTGTCATTGTACAGTTGTAGAGCACAACGAAATTGTGGGAGCTCTACCAGGCTACTGCGCAACAAAGTGAGAAGAATTTGAAATAGAACAGTTACAGAACACACAATTAACAATATGACGGAAGTAAAGGTAAAACTAAAAATAATAAAAAGCCCATAGGTATATACACAGGTATGGTGGTGGCTATGCGGGTGGAACTATGTACATAGGAGTGTGGAGTGCAGAACACATAATTGAGTAAAATGGCCCAAGGATTTTGGAAAATATACACAGTAGTGGTTTCACGGATGGGTCAATATACATGAAAGTGAGGAGTGCAAAGACAGGTGAGTTATAGTGATAATTAAAAGGACCTCAGTTCTGTGCTGTGATGTAGGGGTCTCTTGTGATGGCCTTGATCCTTCTGAGACAGCAGGCTCTGGAGATGTCTTCCAGGGACGGCTGAGGGCTGCCGATAATTTTTTGGGCAGTGTTGATGACCTTCTGCACAGTCTTCCTGTTCTCGGCTGTGGCGCCAGTGTACCACACACCCACACAGTAGGTGAGCATGCTCTCCACTGAGCAGCAATAGAAGGCCAGCAGCAGCTTCTGGTCCAGGTTGTGCTTCCTCAGGACACGGAGGAAGTGCAGCCGCTGTTGGCCTTTCTTCACCAGGGCCTTGATGTTGACAGTTCAGGAGAGGTCAGAGAAGATGTGGGTGCCCAGAAACCTGAAGGCAGGGACGTTTTCCACGTGGTTGCCATTTATGAGGAGGGGGGATGGTCCTGTCTGTTCTTACTGAAGTCCAGAATGAGTTCTTTGTTTTTTTTGGACATTCAGTTCCAGGTTGTTTGCTTGGCACCACAGCAGCAGATTCTCTATTTCCGCCTGTATGCCTTCTCATCATCGTCTGTGATGAGCCCAACCAAGGTGGTGACATCTGCATATTTTACGATTACGGTGGTTGGGTGGGTTGGAATACAGTCAAAGGTGTACAGGGAGTACAGTAGAGGGCTTAGCACACAGCCTTAGGGGGAGCCTAGCCCCTGTAGTTGGTGAGGGCCTGCATGCCTCTCCACATCTATCGGGGGTTGTTGTCTGTGAGGAAACCCTTCACCTTCCTCCTGTAGGTGTTTTTAGCGAGTTTTATGCCTCTCCTCAGGTTAGCTCTGGCAGTGCTGTAGAGAGCTGTCCCTCTGTCTGAAGACTGAGGTGCAGGCTCCATGTGTTTGGTGACTGTCACATTTTCTACACAGCATTTGATGTAGAAAAGGACAGATTCGGTGTAGGAGTCCAGGTCCTGCTGTTCATAGATGCTCCAATCAGTGCAGGCAAAGCAGTCTTGTAGCTGGAGAGGAATGTTTTCAGGCCAGGTTTTATTTGTTTGCTTGGTTGGGGGGGAACTCTTCCTAAGGGGGGTGTAGGCAGGAATCAGAAACAGAGAGAGATGGTCTGATTGTCCAAGGGGACCCAAATCCTGCATACCGACACAGATCTGATTGAAAATCTAATAGATTCAGCTGTAGTTTGATTCACCAGTAGTTTTTGCAAAAACAGACAGAAAAGCAGGCTGCAATAACCACACTCAGATAACACACTACACTTTTAGTCTAGTTTCAGCGGGGGGGTGGGGGTATTCCCCAGGGAGAACTGGGGCTACAACTAGGATGACCAGGTCCCAACCAATCAAATATGGCATAAAGATCGTGTATGAGTGGGACAATGTGAGACGCGTCATCAGCTCTCAAGGTGGTATCAAATTTTGATTTACCTGGATTTAAAAAAAATGCATAGGCTATGCAAATGTTATCTCCATCTTTATTAACTCCCATCAATAGAGTAACTGCACTAATGGATTATTTTTTTCATTCAAGGATGTTCCAAGTACAGTACCTCTTCTATTTAACAGTGAATCATTAAACCAATTCCCGGTTCCGGTTCCGCCGGACCGGCGGCGCCACACGAGTCGGCTGCCTGTTGCAACAGCCTTTTTTTTTAAATCTTCCTTCTTCTTTCTACACCTTTCACTCTGTATATATATCACGGACGCACGGATCGCCCCGGGGGTCTCCCGGGTCGGCGGACGGAGCCACGGTTTGCAGCGGGAGACGCTACAGCGGGGAGGAGCTAGTGCTAGCTAGCACTTGGCCGCCGCCCGGAGCTAATGGGAAACTCGACATACCGGGAGCTGTAGCGAAAACGATGCGGGTGCCAGGCTGGAGTTTAGGAGGCGTGCAAGAAATATAAGACAGAATAATAAAGAGCGATGGCAAGAACCAAGCAGACCGCCCGTAAAATCTACTGGAGGAAGAAGCCCCCCAGGAGACAGCTAGCCACCAGGGCTGCTCGGAGAGGCGCTCCGGCCACCGGCAGAGTGAAGAGGCCTCGCCGCCACAGGCCCGTGGCTCTGAGAGAGATCCGTCGCTGCCAGAAATCCATGGAGCTGCTCATCCGTAAGCTGCCCGTCCAGCGCCTGGTGAGGGAGATCGCTCAGGACTTCAAGACCGTCCCGCGTTTCCTGAGCTTCGCCGTCATGGCTCTGCAGGAGACCAGCGAGGCCCACCTGGTGGTCTCTTCTTTGCTAAGGGGGTTACCATCATGCCCAAAGACTTCCAGCTGGCCCGCTGCATCCGCGGAGAGAGAACTTAGACTTTCTGCTGCACATTCACCAACCAACCATAATGCTCTGCACTGTGTGTCTATATATATATATTTATAGTAATATGGACATATGTTTAGTAGATGTTGTTTTTTCTTGCCTTCTGATTATTGCTCTGAGTGTTGCTATCCCTGTGCTGTTGCAATCCTGGAATTTCCCCATTGTGGGACTAATAAAGGCTTATCTTATCTTATCTCCAATCATGTGCCATGGAGGGCCAAGACCCTGCAGGCTTCCCTCCAACCAGTGTCTTCAACAGCAGATTTCACTGAATTTCTTCCCACTGATTGCTGATAAGTGCTGCTGAAGAGATGGTAGAAGAGAAAACCTGCAGGGTCTTGGCCCTCCATGGCACATGATTGAACACTCCTGGATTAAACTGTGAACAAGATTCCATTTCTACTACAACTCTGCATAAAGTTCCATTCATAACAAGACAGGATTATGCAGTCCAAACTAATTAGTGTTTTTGCACAAAGAACATCGGTAAAACAGGCTAACTGCTCAAAATGTGTCTGATTTTAAAGGAATGTTGTACAGTGTGGTAAATGCAGGTTAGCTCAGCAGCTGTTGCTTTATCTGCCCGGGAATCATCATCATCATACTCGCCCCCATGAGTGACTAAAAAATTAGTCTGGCATAAAAGGCAAAAAGCACTCTCTCTGAATTGCCCTCCACTGGCTCACCCAGCTGGAGATGGTTTCTCATTCTTGGGTGGAGCTGCACTTTCTCTTGTTTGACGTTGTTTCCATATAAGAGCGACATTAGCATAGCTCCAGTTATCGCACTCCCTCCAAACTTTCTCCGTGGGGGACGAATTGATACGGTGCGAGGTGCAGCACAGTTTGACTGACATCAGTCACAGGGCCTGGAATGACAGCCTGCCCTACTTTTCTCACAGCTACTGTATTTACATCTTGTGTGTAAAGTGTCTGCACAGCCTTTGAAAATTCGAGGCTGCGGGATAACTTCTCAATTTGCAGGACGACCGTAAACAGGTTAAACAGGTTAAAATGCTGTGCAGTCCCACACAGAGGGACACCTGGTCACCCTAACGACAACTGTTTGTATTTCTTACCTCTGCTTGCTCTAAAGGTTTGAGTTTGTTGCTATTAAGGAGTTCCTCAAAAGTCTGCAGCTAGAAAAAAAAGCAAAAGATTTATTTCAGTGTATTTTGAATGAAGATGGCCATGATGATGATGACTGTCAACATTCAGCAAATCTATGATCATTTTTTAAATAAGTCAGCTACCTGCTGGAGGAACTTGTCAGCCTGGTTGAGAAGAGTATTGGTGAGATGCTGCCCCAGCTCAGAGGACGGTATGGTAGCACTCTCTGGGAAACAGACAGGTCAGAGGAAAATTTGCATCGCTTTCCTTTATCAACAGTGATACAACATCAACACTTTTTGGTGTGAATTGCCCAGTTTTGGAGATACAGTAGCTACACTAAAAATGTCACAAATAAACCTGATTTCATGCAGGAACTAACCAACCAGTAAGAGCACAGCCAATTTAAGAGCTTAGCCAAGTGGGACACCATTAATGTTCACGCCCATTGTAATACTGTTGGTGGATGAAGACCGTAAACAAAATTGTTCTTTTATAAAAAAAAAAACAAAAAAAAAAACAACGTTCATTACAGAGCTTGGGAATTTTGGGGGTCGAGCAGCCAGTTGGTTAATTTGTGGAATATTTAAAGCACCCCGCAAAAAGTATTACTTAGTTAAAGAAGACACATTGTGCAATTTTTTCACATGCTGATGCAGTTCCCAAAGGTCTCAATGAAATGTCTGTGACATGCTTTGGTTACCTCAGAGTTTAATTATTGCAGTATCATATGACAACCAGATTAGCCATGTGTCTTCACAAAGGCCCATTTCATTGCTTGCTGCCAGAGTCAACCCCACTCTTGCCCTTTCATGATTTCTGAGACTGGTGGTTGATGCTAACGTTAGCTGGTTATCCAATAGCTCTGGTAGCAAACAGCCTGAGAAACCTAAAGTAAAACTGACTGAATGTGAGAATGTAAAAGCCCGACTAAAGCATTATCATGGAGAGGGGTGTGTGGTTTGAGTGGTCCCATCCCTGGGGTATAATAAGCACAGATACAACCTTCTAGTAACTGCAGCTGGCAGAAGCACATCCAATTCAGAGTATAATAAACCATGGTAAAATAAACTAAAATAACATCTTGTAATGATTTATGTGGCCAAATGCTGGTAGATGATGTGGCTGGGATAGACGATGTCGAACAAGGTGAACAGACTATATAGTAAATAGTTATTAAAACTGACCACAGTCGCCCAGTTAAACTAACTTATTATAAGCACTGTAGGGATGTCGGCTTAGATGCTCAGTGGGAAATGCTGACTGAAGGAAGGGGGGGGATCATTCCACTGAACTCCAGTTCTCGTGTCACTACTGGAACCAAAACAGCTCAGTTAATAATGTCACCTAGACAGATAAGGAGAGACCCTAACAAAGGACAGAGTTGTGTTTTTTCAAACTTTTTTCATTGGCAGCGACTTCAGATACCCAAATTCATATACAACAAGCACTGACAATGTGAAAATTTCAGTGTATTCCCCCTTTAAATTACATTCAAATTTATTCTAAAGAAGACAGACATCCAAAAATAAGCAACTCATACTAAAGGAGGAGGAAAAAATATCTCTTTGCAGATCTTTTAAAGCTACAAATAATACTAGTATTAAAGAGAATGAAGATACCTTGACGCGGGCTGTACTGGTTTTGACAAGGAGAGGCTGAGCTGATCTCTGCTTTCTGAGCCTGAGGAAAATCCAACTTCACAGCCTTTGAGGGGTTGTTGTTCAGTCCCAACTGCACACAGTGACCAGCCGTAGGGGGGTCAGAGTACAGGTTTACCTGGTACACACATGAAAAACACAATGGCCCTCACTTATCAAGACAGAAAAGTGGTCGTATGAGTTTGGTATTTATCAGTCTGAACGTGACTGTACGGTATGCTGAAATCTCATGACCGGCCTCAGCTTGGGTACGCAAATTTCCAAGTTGCTGTAGACTTGCCGTACAGCAGGGAAACCTGGATATGTGGGAGAATTATTTGATCATATCAGATTATGTTAAGCAGTGCAACCTTTCAGGTGAAATGTTTGCCTTCTCTCATATTTCGATGAGTGTTTTAACAATTCATTTTAAAGACAAAAGAGGCCACTTTTAGTAATTATAAATGTTCCACACACATTTATATCACTGCAGTCAATATAATGGATTTAGGCGTGAATTAAACCTTTATCTTCTTGAATTTAAAATATTTTTCAGACAGTTGTGATTGGGATCAGAGCTTTTTAAAAATTATGTTTTCATCTTTTCCTTTGTTATATTGTTATATTATATTATACAGTTTCTTTATATGAGTGCAGAGAGGGGGTCGGTACTACAGTAAATTAATTCTATAAAGAGAAATTATAGTAAATTATTCCAAAAAGACATTTCTTTGACTAAGTCTGGGGTTATGTGTTATAACTGGTATCTGTCACAGATTATGTGGTTAACTCCACTGGAAAACTCACAACAAAGTGTGCTGTGCCACACAGCTGCGGTGACTGTACCAGGGCTAAATTAATAAATAGGTAGATATGATCACCTGAAGCAATGCTGCTGTATACGCCAGAGAAAGTCTGTGAAATTATTTTCTGAATAATATCACAGTGGATAAATGTGCCAGCTGAGTGCAGGGAGGGGTGACGGAGACAATACTTCATTGCGAGTGCATTTTTGTGTTTGGTAAATGGCGTTCACTTACATAGCGCTCTTTCTCACCTCTAGATGACCAAAGCACTTTACAGATCCTGCTATCCGCCCATTCATGCACACATTCACACACTGATGGTGGCGGAGCAGCCATGCACCGGCACTGGCCTGACCCACCAGGAGCAACGGGGGGTTCAGTGTCTTGCTCAAGGATACTTCCGACATGCAGACTGCAGAGAGAGCGGGATTTGAACCCCTGACCCTCCGATCAGTAGTCGGCCACACTACACCTACACCACAGCCCCCCCCCACCCCGTGTTTGACACATATACTTTTAAAATGACCATGTGAGCAGCATTTACTCAAACACCACTTATTAACTTACCCCACTGATGCCTAATATAACCGGTAAGCAGCCACTCACTCCTCTGTGGGGGGCAAAGTCCAACCGTTTTTTTTCCCTCAATAAAAAGAATTGTGATTATATAGATAATCCCATAATCACCCATTTCGGATAACTCATGTGGAATTGTATAGTAGAAGGAGTCTTTGTCTAATTTGACCTTGTTGTTATATTATACAGTTTCTTTTAACCTGTAATGTACTATCCGAAATAAATTCATTCATTCATTCATTCATTCATAATGTATCAGAGGCTATACAATTTATATCAATGGCTGTAAATTAGCCTGTAACTTTCAGCCTTCATGCTCAGCTGTTGCACATCATGGATCTCCAGCTAGATCTTCCTGAGCTCAACCTGAGTTGTCTCTCTGATATACTCATTTCTAATCCTCTCCCTCCAAGTCACACCCAATGACAATCTTAGCATCTTCAACTCTGCCACCTCCAGCTCCACCTCCTGTCTTTTTGTCAGTGCCACTGTCTCCAAACCATACATCATAGCAGGTCTCACTACCGTCTTGTAAATCTTCCCTTGCACTCTAGCTGCTATCCTTCTGTCACAAATCACCCCTGACACTCGTCTCCACTCACTCCAGTGTTTCCCCTAGGTTTACAGCTTTTCAAGGGGGAGACAGACAATGACACAAACAATTAAAGCAGGCGTCTGCCCAACACTTTTTAACGGTCAAAAGTTAAAAAAAAATTACAAGGAAAATGTTTCAAATTTAAGTTGCAGAAAGCAGTTCATTTACAAGAACAAAGTTGTAAATTTACAAATTAATGTAATAAAGTAATAAGAAAAAGTGAAAAATCTTTTAACCTTTATTTTACCTGGATGGTCCCACTGAGATTGCAAATCTCTTTTTTTAAGGGCGTCCTGGACAAGAGGCAGCAGCAGTAGGCAACACACATAAAAACAACAGTCCATACAAATTACAATAAAACAATTAGACCAGGGGTGTCCAACCATGTGCCATGGAGGGGAAAAAACCCAGCAGTCTTTATCTCCAGCCAGCCTCTTCAAGAGCAGATTTCACTGAATTCCTTCCCACTGAGTGCTGATAAGTGAAAACACCTGCTGAAGAAACTGGGTAGAAGAAAAAATCTGCAGGGTCTTGGCCCTCCATGGCACATGATTGGACACCCCTGAATTAGACATTTGACTTTAAAACCAAGTGACAAATTCTAGAAACAGTGACAGACTGATGATTTCAATTCTAAGTCTTTTAGTATAGCTGTAAACTGATCCAAAGAAACCAGATGTCCAAGTTTGAGGATGTTCTGAAATGCCTTTTTTCCATATTCTGTTTCCATACTGCGGATGGACGGAGTTTATAAATCCTGAGAGCACAGCAAGTAGTGTCCATCAGTGTTTTGGTGAAAATACGCACATAGGTACTGAGGAAGCAGACCAGTGAGGCCCTTGTATATAAGTTTGTGCCAGTGAGATCTGCGACGGGTTTCCAAGGCAGGCCATCCAATCCAAGAATAAAGTTCAAAGTAATGAGTCAAAGCTTTACAGTTTGTGATAAAATTAAGGGATGCATCATATAAAGAATCTAGCATATGCAGCATCTGTGCTGGTGCATGCATATACAAGACATCACCATAGTCCAGTAAAGGCAGGAACGTCGTGGTGACTAGTGTTTTTTGGGCCTTAAAAGAGAAACATGACTTGTTTCTGAAAGAGAACCCTAGTTTGAGTCTAAGCTTCTTTATTAGAGATTCAGAATGTGGTTTAAAGACAAGAGAATCATCCAAAGCAATACCCAAGTATTTAAAAATTTATGAGAAAAGCTATAAATTTTAAAGAAAAAATGCATTTATCGAAGTACTGGTACTTCAAATGCATTTTGTTCAGTTGTGTAGCATGATATGGAGGGGTTTGTGATGATTCAGGGAGACAATTCTGTGCCCCCCCCCCCCCATTTGTTCATATGGTATGCTGAGATGGATCCACATCACCAAGTCATCTGTACCATGGGAGAAACTGAGTGAATAAAACAACTTTTTAAGGAGCTGATGTGCTCTCAAATCCTGCTGTGTACGAGGGTGTGATGGGATGTTTTTGTGTCCTCACCTCGTGTTCTGGATGGCTCTATTTGGGATGGCATTTGGGATGGCCATGCTTGTCTAGCTGTAAACCAAACTGAGAAGAAATTGGTATGCAAGGCCTCACACTCTGGTGGTGGGCTGATCAGTTTCTCGCAGACCATCACTTTTTGGCACGGCAGCTGTCAGGTGGCTGTGTGTGACTACAGTCACAGCACAGTGACAGAGACTGGAAATTAATCCAAAGGCTGTCTGTCATTATTCTGACCAATTAGATTATTTTCAAAGCTGCAGCAGGCAACGGTGTGTGCTACAATTACACAAATATCACAGCATCTTAAATTGAGAAGAAAAACAGCATTTTTCAGTTACTCCCATGTAGTCTGCATAGTCTTCAGCTGCTGTGGGAGACAACGGTTCAGCAGATGGGAAATCTCCCCTGCTCAGCTCCACTCTGCGCTCGTTTGTGCACCCTGGTTCCCAGTTCGCCTCCCATAATGCCATAATGTGGACCTCTGCTCCTCCTTTTTTCCCCTGTGACAACCCCCTCCAAAAAAAATTAACACAGCATGTGTCTTCTTGTAAATATAAAGCCATTTAGTGCTGATATAAAAAATACAGTAATTATGTGAAATGTCGGGGGCATTTTGCAAAATGGTGGATGCCCCCCCAATATAATGGTAGGGGAAACACTGCACTCCACTCTGCCTACACTCTCTTCTTCACCTCTCTTCTGCATTTTCCATTGCTTTGGATGGTTGACCCCAGGTATTCAAAGATGCTCTCCGGTGGCTCTAAAACCACCTCAAAAACAAATATGTATTGTCCAAAATAGTATATTGTGGGATTTTACCCACAAAAAAAACTTTCATTGCCTTAGAATTGCTTGGAAAGCGCTTTGAAATCTTTCACCTACTTAAGTATGCGCAGACCTATCCATCCATCCATCCATCCATCCATCCATCCATCTTCTTCCACTTAATCCTTTTCGGGTCGCGGAGGGGCTGGAGCCTATCCCAGCATCTTTGGGCGAGAGGCAGGGTACACCCTGGACAGATCGTCAGTCCATCGCAGGGCCAACACAGAGAGACAGACAACCATTCACTCTCACAGTCATACCTAAGGACAATTTAGAATCCCCAGTTTGATGCCAATTAACCTAACTTGCATGTTTTTGGCATGTGGGAGGAAACCGGAGAAATCCCGGAGTAAACCCACACAGACACGGGAAGAACATGCAAACTCCACACAGATCACTGATGGTTGGGGGCTGGGATCAAATCCAGGATCCCCCGGCCAAGGGCAACTTGCTATGCTGCCACAGTGCTAACCACTTGGCCACCGCGCTGCATGCGCAGATCTATGAATATTCTAATTACCAACCTGCAGGGCTTGCACGTGATTGGGCACGACGCTCCCCGACCTTCAGAGCTTGCACGTGGTTGGTCACAATGCTCTCCGACCTCCAGGGCTTGCAGGTGATTGGTTTCCGCGGCTCCTGGTGGGTGGGCTGCTAGTCTGTTCACGGCACTTCTGGATGTTAAAACGTTTTGCCTATATCTTCAAAAGTAAAAAGTGAAACACTTAAGTGGTCTCACTGAGCATGGCGCCCTGTCCGCCAAGCCACGTTCAAGCCGGATCCCCCTGGGTCTCTCCTCTCCTCCTCCCTCCTCCTCCACTTCTTCGCTATGCAAAACTGACAATTTCATCCCCCTTACTCCTGCTGCTCCTTGGCTTCTCCCTCTTCCCCCAAGGTAGCCAAGAGCATTTGTCTGATTGGTTAATGTTATAACCAACCAGGCCACACAGGAATGCTTATGTAGCTAGTAATGGTCTGTCCAAACTCACCTGTTTCAGGGGGGCATCACCAAACTGGAAATTCACAGAAGAAAACCACAGACTTGGGACTGTGGTGAGATTTTGCTGTTGATATGTCTTGTAAGTCACAAAAAACATGTTATAGACATGTTAACAATAGAAAAAACTTGATTTTTGCCGGAGTGTGACTTTAAACTAATTTACCTTCATTACTGCTACTGCTTGCATCTTTACCATCTTTATAAAGCTGCCTCCCTCTCATTCACGCACACGTATTCTGTCTTGTTTCTACCGACTTTCATTCCTCTTCTCCTCAAAGCATACCTTGAGGTTCTCTTCCACCTGGTCCTCACTCTCACTACAGATCATAATGTCATGCAAACATCATACTCAGGGAGGCTCCTGCCTGACCTTGTCTGTCAGCCTGTCTATCACCATGACAAACAAAAAGGGGCTCAGAGCTGATCCCTGATGTAATCCCAGCCCCACCTTGAATTTATCTGTCACTCCTACACCACACCTCACCACCATCTCATCCACATCCAGTACATGTTCTGTACCACCCTCACATACAGTGGGGCAAAAAAGTATTTAGTCAGCCACCAATTGTGCAAGTTCTCCCACTTAAAAGATGAGAGAGGTCTCCAATTTTCATCATCATTTTCATTTCCAGAGAATCACATTGAAGGATTTTTAATGAATTAATTGGTAAATTCCTCGGTAAAATAAGTATTTGGTCAATAACAAAAAATCATCTCAATACCTTGTTATATACTCTTTGCTGGCAATGACAGAGGTCAAACGTTTTCTGTAAGTCTTCACAAGGTTTTCACACACTGTTGCTGGTATTTTGGCCCATTCCTTCATGCAGATCTCCTCTAGAGCAGTGATGTTTTGGGGCTGTCGCTGGGCAACACGGACTTTCAACTCCCTCCAAAGATTTTCTATGGGGTTGAGATCTGGAGACTGGCTAGGCCACTCCAGGACCTTGAAATGCTTCTTACGAAGCCACTCCTTCATTGCCCGGGTGGTGTGTTTGGGATCACTGTCATGTTGAAAGATCCAGCCATGTTTCATCTTCAATGCCCTTGCTGATGAAAGGAGGTTTTCACTCAAAATCTCACGATACATGGCCCCATTCATTCTTTCCTTTACACGGATCAGTCGTCCTGGTCCCTTTGCAGAAAAACAGCCCCAAAGTATAATGTTTTCACCCCCATGCTTCACAGTAGGTATGGTGTTTTTTCTCCTCCAAACACGACAAGTTGAGTTTTTATCAAAAAGTTCTATTTTAGTTTCATCTGACCATATGACATTCTCCCAATCCTCTTCTGGATCATCCAAATGCTCTCTAGCAAACTTCAGACGGGCCTGGACATGTACTGGCTTAAGCAGGGGGACACGTCTGGAACTGCAAGATTTGAGTCCCTGGTGGCGTAGTGTGTTACTGATGTAGCCTTTGTTACTTTGGTCCCAGCTCTCTGCAGGTCATTCACTAGGTCCACCCGTGTGGTTCTGGGATTTTTGCTCACCGTTCTTGTGATCATTTTGACCTCACGGGGTGAGATCTTGAGTGAAGCGTCAGATTGAGGGAGATTATCAGTGGTCTTGTATGTCTTCCATTTTCTAATAATTGCTTCCACAGTTGATTTCTTCACACCAAGCTGCTTACCTATTGCAGATTGAGTCTTCCCAGCCTGGTGCAGGTCTACAATTTTGTTTCTGGTGTCCTTTGACAGCTCTTTGGTCTTGGCCATAGTGGAATTTGGAGTCTGACTGTTTGAGGTTGTGGACAGGTGTCTTTTATACTGATAATGAGTTCAAACAGATGCTATTAATACAGGTAACGAGTGGAGGACAGAGAAGCCTCTTAAAGAAGAAGTTACAGGTCTGTGAGAGCCAGAAATCTTGCTTGTTTGTAGGTGACCAAATACTTATTTTACCAAGGAATTTACCAATTAATTCATTAAAAATCCTTCAATGTGATTTTCTGGATTTTTTTTCCTCATTTTGTCTCTCAAAACTACTACTGGAACTACTCCAGTACTCCTCTCCTCTCCAGTACTACTGGTACTGGAGAGGAGAGTCCGGCCGTTGGTCGAACCTCGGATTCAGGAGGAGCAATGTGGTTTTCGTCCTGGCCGTGGCACATCGGACCAGCTCTTTACCCTCTCGAGAATTCTTGAGGGTTCGTGGGAGTTTGCCCAACCAGTTTACATGTGTTTTGTGGACTTGGAGAAGGCATTTGACCGCGTCCCTCGTGGATTTTTGTGGGGGGTGCTTCGGGAGTATGGGGTATCGGGCTTGTTGTTACGAGCTATTCGGTCTCTGTACGACCGTTGTGAGAGTTTAGTTCGCATTGCCAACACTCGGTCAGAGTCATTCCCAGTGAGAGTTGGACTCCGCCAGGGCTGCCCTTTGTCACCGGTCCTGTTCATAATTTTTATGGACAGGATTTCTAGGCGCAGCCAGGGAATGGAGGGTGTCATGCTTGGTGACCACAGGATCTCATCTCTGTTGTTTGCAGATGATGTTGTCCTGTTGGCTTCATCCAGCAATGACCTACAGCTCTTGCTGGGACGGTTTGCCGCTGAGTGTGAAGCGGCTGGGATGAGAATCAGCACCTCCAAGTCCGAGTCCATGGTCCTCAGCCGGAAAAAGGTGGATTGTCCTCTCCGGGTTGGGGACAGGCTCCTGCCCCAAGTGGAGGAGTTTAAGTATCTTGGGGTCTTGTTCACGAGTGAGGGGAAAATGGAGCGAGAGATCGACAGACGGATTGGAGCAGCATCTGCAGTGATGCGGACGTTGTACCGGTCTGTTGTGGTGAAGAGGGAGCTTAGTTCTAAGGCAAAGCTGTCGATTTACCAGTCAATCTACGTTCCTACTCTCACCTATGGTCACGAGCTTTGGGTAATGACCGAAAGAACGAGATCGCGGATACAAGCGGCTGAAATGAGCTTTCTCCGTAGGATTGCTGGACTCACCCTCAGAGATAGGGTGAGGAGCTCAGTCATCCGGGAGAGGCTCAGAGTAGAACCGCTGCTCCTCCACATTGAAAGGAGTCAGTTGAGGTGGTATGGGCATCTGATTAGGATGCCTCCTGGACGCCTCCCACTTGAGGTGTTTCAGGCACGTCCCACTGGGAGGAGACCCCGGGGCAGACCCAGGACTCGGTGGAGAGACTATGTCTCCCATCTAGTCTGGGAACGCCTTGGTATCCCCTCTGAAGAGCTGGAGCAGGTGGCTGGGGAGAGGGAAGTCTGGGCTTCTCTGCTTGAACTGCTGCCTCCGCGACCCGGACCTCCGGAAAAGCGGTAGAAGATGGATGGATGGATGGATTTTGTCTCTCATAGTTGAGGTATACCTATGATGAAAATTGGAGACCTCTCTCATCTTTTAAGTGGGAGAACTTGCACAATTGGTGGCTGACTAAATACTTTTTTGCCCCACTGTACTTCTCTGCTACTCCTGACTTCCTCATGCAGTACCACACTTCCTCTCTTGGCACCCTATCATACTTTCTCTAGATCCACAAAGACACAGTGCAACTCCTTCTGACCTCTATATTTCTCCATCAACACTCTTATGGTAAACATTGCATCTGTAGTAACTTTATGCCTCTGTAGCTACTCCAGTTCTGAGCATCACCCTTGTTCTTGAAAACTGGTACCACAACACATCTTCTCCACTCCTCAGGCACCCTCTCACTCTCCAAAGTTGTGTTAAACAATCTGGTTAAAAAGTCCACTGCCATCTCTCCTAAACATTTCCATACCTCCACAGGTATGTCATCTGGACCAACTGCCTTTCCATTTTTCATCCTCATCATAGCTGCCCTCACTTCCGCTTTACTAATCCTCTGAGCTTCCTGGTTCACCACTTTCCTTTATCCTCCTCTCTCTCATTTTCTTCTTTCAACAGCTCCTTAAAGTAGTCCTTCCACCTTCACAACACACTCTCGTCACTTGTTAGTATATTACCATCTCTGTCCTTAATCAGCCTAATCTGCTGAACATCCTTTCCAGCTCAGTCTCTCTGTTTAACTAGTCAATACAAGTCCTTTTTCTTTTTCCTTAGTTTCCAGCCTGTCATACAACTCACTGTATGCCTTTACCTTTGCTACCTCTTTCTTTGCCATACACCTAGACTCCAAGTACTCTTGTCTACTTTTTTCATCTCCCTATCTATCCCACTTTTTCTTTGCCAACCTCTTTCTTTGAATACTTTCCTGTACCTCCTCATTCTACCACCAAGTCTCCTTATCTTCTTTCCTATGTCCAGGGGATACACCCCATACTTTTGCTGCACTTTCCCAGTCATCTGGTAATTCTTCTCTAACACCCAGAGCCTGTATCAACTTCTTCCTGAACTTTGTGCAACTTCCTTCCTTCTGTAATTTAATCCTTGACTTTGCCTTCCCTTGCTTTCCAAAGACACCCTACAGACTACCATCCAATGCTGCCTAGCTAAATTCTCCCCTGCCACCACCTTGCTGTCTCCTATCGCTTTCTGATTTCTCCTTCCACATAAGATGTAGTCCACCTGTGTGCATCTTTCTCCACTCCTTAAAGTCACCTGGTGGTCCTCTCTCCTCCTGAAATGTGTTCACAATAGCCATTTCCATCCTTTTAGCAAAATCTGCAACCATCTGTCCTTCCACATTTCTCCCCTTAAGACCATACCTACACAGAACTTCCTCATCACCTCTGTTCCCTTCACCTACATGTCATTAAAGTCCGCTCCAATCACCACTCTCTCCCCGCTAGGAAACACTCTCTACCACTTCATCCAACTTACTCCAGAATTCCTCTTTCTCTTCTACCTGACATCCAACTTGTGGGGCATAAGCACTAACATTCAATTTTACACTTTCGATTTCTATCTTCAAACTCGTGATCCTGTCTGACTCCCTCTTCACATGCTCGTCCTTTAAGATTACCTCTCCTCTATTCCTCTTCCTATCTACACCATGGTAGAACAGTTTGAATTTACCGCCAGTGCCACTAGTCTTGCTTCCCTTCCATCTGGTTTCTTGTACACTCAAAATATCTACCTTCCTTCTCTCCATCATGAGCCAACTCTCTGCCTTTACCAGTCATAGTCCCTACATTTAAAGTCCCTACTTTCACTTCCACAATCCTGCCTTTTTTTCTCTCTCTCCAAACATGCCTTCCCTCTCTCCTCCTTAATGTTTGACCAGCAGTAACCCAATTTTCACCGGCACCTTGTCAGTTAACAGCACCGGTGGCGGTCGTTGTTAACCCAGGCCCCAACTGATCTGGTATGGCTCATTCTCAGTCTTATTCATCATGAACCACATGTTTGATTTGGCAAAGGTTTTACGCCAGATTCTCTTCCTGACACAACCTTCCCCATTTACCCAGGCTTGGGTAAGAAGTACACTGACTTGTGCAACCCCCTATAGCTGGGCTGAGGTTACCACACAGCACACTATTATTTTTCATGTAGTGAAGGAAGACATGGAGATGGTTGGTGTTACAGAGGACAATGCAGGGGATAGGCTGAGATGGAGGCAGATGATCCACTGTGGTGACCTTTAAAGGGAGCAGCCTGTCATGTGGTGATCCTCGCGGATCACCAAGAGACGCCACAGAGTTCACCAGGGAGTTTGGCTAAGATGTTATTTATTACAGACGTGACAAAACACAACTATGAACCCATAAGGGCAAACAAACACATGACTGAGACTTGGGCTCGTAGGGCTAACCCAGCCGCTACGAGCTAACTGTGACATAACTAAGATGACAGACCTGACATGAAGGTCTGCGGCACTCACAGGTATGACGAGGAGCAGACCCAGGGCTTGGCAGGATGAAGCCACTCAGACGTAACGTTGACCAAAGTCGACTAATACTCCTGGCGTCTTACCGTCGTCAGTGCCGGGCTTAAAAGGGCGAAGCACTAACGACGGTAATGACAATCAGCTGACCGGCTGTTGACAGGCGGAAGCCCCAGCGAGCACCTTCACAATAAGAGCCCAGCGAGGCCAGAATACAGCCCGCAGCTGTCAAAGCCGGCAGCGAGAATAACTTAGCCCGAGCGCGATCAGAACCGGCGCTCGGGTCATAACAGTACCCTCCCTCCACGAGCGGACTCCGAACGCCCCAAGGAACCACCCCCCCCCCCCCCCCCCCAGGGTGGGAGGTTGGGGGACAGGTGCGGAGGGAGAGAAACCAACCCATGAACAAGACAAAAAACACCATACAAGACAATGACAAGACAAAAAACACCATACAAGACAATGACAAGACAAAAAAAACCATACAAGACAATGACAAGACAAAAAAACCATACAAGACAATGACAAGACTAACAAGAAAAAAATGTACAAAGGAAAACAAAAACCAGAACTACCGGTTCAGATAAACTAGATACAAGAACACATTACCTGCTCATACCAGACTTAACATGAAAAAACATACCAGACTATGAAACAAAAACAGAGCATTACTCGCTCAAACCAAACTATACATGAAACAAAAAAAAACAACCAGAGCACTACACGCTCTACCCAGACTATACATAAACCAGCAGGGCTACTGCAAACACACATGAAGCAATCTAAAATTGCTTAACATAACTTTACTATGGCTAGACTGTGGCTTTCAAAAACACAAGAGACAATCAAAAATTGCTTTGACATAACATGACTATGACTTGACTGTGGCTTTCAAAACAAAGGCATGAGCACTAGATACAACATAACCAGGACGAGGAAGAAAAAAAAAAAAAAGCACAAATACTGAGACACACCCAGGGACCACTACCACCCCCCGACAGTTTATGTCGACCGATGGTCAACGGAGGCAGACCAGGCGGCTCACCAGAGTCCAAAGTCCCGCACGTCTGCTTCTCCGGTGGTTGAACTAGGTAGCCCCATGGCACACATAACAGGTCAGGTGGCCGAACCGGCGAAACAGTCCCTCCGGCGGCCAACCCGTGTCCCTCAGCCACCAGTCCAGGGCATCAACAACCCGCAGCGGCCTCCCTGACGAGAACAAAACTTGGGAGAACCGGAGCGAGCGAACAGGGACCCCCATGGCCCCCGGCGATGATGAAAAGGGGCGGTGATTCTGAGGGGATTGATGAGCAGGACGAGCCAAGAATCCGCTCCGCGAAGAAGGGTCTGCAGCTCCTCCTCCGCCAATGGACCATGCTCGCGCTGCATCACCGCTGGACCCAGATTGGGTCCCAGCTGCACCCACGTTGGACCCCGATTGGGCCAGAGCCGCACCCACGGTGTACCCCGATTGGGCCTCCGACAAACCCACGTCGGACCCCGATTGGGCCGAAACCGCCCCTGCGGTGGGACCCGATTGGGCCTCCAGTGCAGCTCCGCTGACGAACTCCACCCCCGAACCTGGGACCTCCACCTCGGTGACTCCGACCCGTTCTCCGCCGGCGACACTAAAACAAAGCTCGGGGACAGGAAAACCGGGATCAGCATCACCGGTAGCAACGGAACCCAGCGAGACGAGCTCGGACGCAGCAGACGGCTGCTCCTCACTCGTCTCCCCGAGAGGCAGGCAAAAATGCTCAACAAAAGAGGACAGAGACATAAGAGGGAGCACTTGCCTGCACTCAGGTTCCGTTGCCACCCAGGACTCCGACGATCCGGGTTCAGGGCGACTCTCGTCAGCTGACTCGGACTCAGCTGCGTCGGGCTCCGCAGCTGGCACGATGTCATCAGCAGCCTCAGGTTCCTCCCACACTGTCGTCCTCGCCGACGACCCGAATGGCGTGGACGCAGGGAACCCTTGACCCACTGGCTTGGACCGCTCCGGCGAGGAGACCCGGGGACGCTTCTTCGTCAGCTCAGGCTCCGGGCCGCAGTCCGCTCCTCTCCTCCGTCCAAGACTTGACTGCAGGGCCGGATGCAGGCTAACCAGCACTGCAGGGGCCCTCTTCGTCCAGCGATGCTGGCCTGGTGTCGCGGACCGCTCAACGGGGGAGAACACAGAGGCAGTAGGTTTAATAATTTTATCCACAGCAGGTGGAGGGAGCTCGGGGGGCTGCGAACCCCGAACTCCGCCCCCAGGAGTCAGACAAGGCAGATCATTATTAAGATGTGACAAACAAACGATCACTTGCCTTCCTCCTGGGGCAGAGATGGTTCCTGCTGTGGGGGACGTCGTTCCTCCTTCTCCCCGCTGGATGGCGACAGAGGGCCCCCTAGGAAAACGAGGTGGGGCCGCTCTCGAAGATTCGCTGACGGGATACGCCGGCAGCGAGTCCAGCCGGGGATTCCGCTGAGGGTTGCCCGCGCCGTTACGCCGACGTCCTCGTCGGCCCCCAGACGGCGCGTACTCCTGGACATGCTCCGGGACAGGAACGGGACACCAACGTGGGGAGCGAGGATGCCTCCTCCTCTGCTTCCCGCTCTCTTCCTCCTCCAGCCCACGAAGAACCTCGCGCTGAGCGGCGAGTTCCTCCCACCTCGATATCACCTCCGGATGATCGTCGTAGTCGAGGGGAAGGCTGTCCAGGTACTCCTCAGCGACGCCCAGATGCCAACGCATGTAACTGGAGGTGTCGTCAAATGTAGCAGCGAGGAGCGCCCCATCGGCGTATTCCAACGCGCTCGCTAGCTCCTGGTCCAGACGCCGACCGCGGCCCCTGGAAGACGGCATTCTCCCAGATGTTGACACCCAAACGAGAAGAAACAACAGTCCAATAAAGGCACAAACTCCTGGTGAAACGGCGTCTCAATGCGGCGCCCCCGTTTGGGCGACCTGGCAGGAGTATACTGTCATGTGGTGATCCTCGCGGATCACCAAGAGACGCCACAGAGTTCACCAGGGAGTTTGGCTAAGATGTTATTTATTACAGACGTGACAAAACACAACTATGAACCCATAAGGGCAAACAAACACATGACTGAGACTTGGGCTCGTAGGGCTAACCCAGCCGCTACGAGCTAACTGTGACATAACTAAGATGACAGACCTGACATGAAGGTCTGCGGCACTCACAGGTATGACGAGGCGCAGACCCAGGGCTTGGCAGGATGAAGCCACTCAGACGTAACGTTGACCAAAGTCGACTAATACTCCTGCGTCTTACCGTCGTCAGTGCCGGGCTTAAAAGCGCGAAGCACTAACGACGGTAATGACAATCAGCTGACCGGCCGTTGACAGGCGGAAGCCCCACCGAGCACCTTCACAATAAGAGCCCAGCGAGGCCAGAATACAGCCCGCAGCTGTCAAAGCCGGCAGCGAGAATAACTTAGCCCGAGCGCGATCAGAACCGGCGCTCGGGTCATAACACAGCCAAAAGAAAATAAAGAAGCTGTTTGTTTGACAAGCTGTGTGTTTTCAGTGTCTGTGTTTGCAAGGCCACAGCTGTTCTACTAGCAGAAATCCACTGAGGTCTGTTTCAAGTGAATTCTAAGCAGATAATACCTGCATTTTATCTAGATGGAGGGAAAATGGAGAACTAAATACACACAGTAAGCAGTTGACTGGTCAGCACACACAGACTGAATAAAAATGAGACCCCCTCCTCCATGGGCAGTAAATCACAATGACCTTAAATTGACCTCAGCAGCCCACACAGGCATGCATTAGGATACAGGGCAAAACAAGAGAAAATGTTGGGTTAAAAACAGCACCCAGATCAAAAAGACATATAACCTAATCTAATGACCTAGTAAATTTGGACCATTTTTCAGCCTACAGTCAAACATGTTGCTCATTAAAATGAATCAATAATCCATTCAGATAGATACAGTGTAAGCTGCAAAAACCTGACCATCTGCAGTGGTTACAGAAATCATCACATTTTGTTGCTTTGCAGCCTGAATTGAACACCAACACCATTTTTGTTTTATCCAGCTGCATTTATTCAGTGCAATGTATGCTATCCAACTGAAAGCTATAACAGCAACAGGTCAGAAAAAACAAAAACAGAATAACTATGGTAGATAAAGAACCACAACCCCACCCCACCCCCCAAAAAATGTTGTGTACACTCAGTCATGTGTAGTTAATCACTGTCTCAATATCATACCAATCCATTTCATTTCCACCGGCGATCAACTGTGGTTATTTTGATTAGCTCAGCAGAATAAAAAAGAGCTATGGGGGGGGGGGGGGCTGAGAGCTTTTCAGTCCCCCCCACTTCCCCGTATTCCTGGAGCACTTCAGTTCTTCAAAGTGTAACTGAAGCAATCAACTGTGGGTGACAAGGTACTCTCAAAAAAATCTCCAAGATGATTATTTTCTTTTGACCTGTTTATGTTATATTTATGTTATAAGTTGGGCTGAAGCGGGTGACACCCACTGGAGAAATATACATATGAAAAGAGAAAATAAAAAACATAATTTCAGTACTAAACATGTAGCGGGAAGAGGTAGAACCATTTGGTGGTTTGGTGTGGAACTTTCTACAGGCCGAAAAGAGCCCAGAGGAGATGCTGCGGGGCAGTCGACCTGTCAGACCACCTGAATTACAAATTGCTATAGGGATGATAATTGATTTATTTCCAGATTTTAACAAAATTATTCTGTTTACTCCAGCTTTAAACTCAATTTTAAAGGAGCACTGAGAAGACTGTTTAAAAGAATAACTACATCTAAATATAGCTCTCATGTTTGAAGAGAAGAAATTGGTGTCATCATTTTTAAGTAAAACATGGATATACTGTATTATAGTGGCAGCGAGGTGGACAGTGGTTAGCACTGTCGCCTCACAGCTAGAAGGTTCCAGGTTCGAATCCCCAGGCTCACAAGGGTGGGAACCTTTCTGTGTGGAGTTTGCATGTCCTACCTGAGCTGTGTGGGTTTACTGCGGGTGCTCAGGTTTCTTCCCACAATCCAAAGACATGCACGTTAGGTTAATTGGTGATTCTAAATTGTCCCGAGATATCTGTCTCTGATGGGCCCTTAGAACAGAGGGTTAGTGTAGCTACCAGTTAAACGCTTTTGAGTGGTCTTTGAGATACAAGTACAGGTCCTTACCTTTACTATAATAAACCTGTATAGAACTGATTGGACAAAAATCCCAATACCAATACACACCATTAGAAAGTGATAAATTACAGCCAGATCTCCAGATTAACTACCTTGGCTTCCAGACGCAGACTATCAATGGTGTTTTCAGCATCAGCGTATTTAATCAGCAACTGGTAGTGGTCTTCCTGAAGCCGGCAGTGGTCTGCCTACAGTCAGAGGACAAAATGTGTGAACAAACAATAGAGAAACAGGCATTTAAAGGACAAAGGCAAAAATGAAAGAAAATTGAGAGGAAAGGATTAAGAAAATTGATGAACCAGATTTAAAGAGGCACTATGTAACTTTCCTTGTCTGATAACGACTGCAATTTGCATGTTTTATGGCCTGAGTCCAAATAACCAACCACAGGGTGCTTTGTTAGTTAGTGGTTGAAGTCGTGCCCTGTGACTGGCCAAGGGGAGTCAGGCTGTATAAATAATTCATTTATCTCTTCATTGTTCCTACTAGGAATAGGAAAGTTAGATAGTGCTGCTGCAGGCAATGCAGACACTTTCAGGCTAAGGTGGAAGTGATATTCACCTGTTCAAAGGTGTATGTGTTTTTTAAAGTTATTTATAAAACATTATTTTAAGGCAATTTTTTTGAAAAATGCTGCTTTACGAGGGGGGGGGGGGGCTGAAAAGTTCACAGGCTGACCCATAGCCGTATAGTATGATAGTTGTGACACTCTTTGATTTCGTTGCTCTCCATGACATGGTTCATGGAGCTCCAAATAGTTCCAAACAATGGCCTTTCTACAATGGTGTGTGAATGGCAGCTGTGACAATCTGCGGCATTAACAGCAATTTTTAGCCATATTAGGTAAATATTCAGAATACCTATCGGTAGATACATTGTTTAAACTTACTGTATAATGAACAGATTTAAATGATTATCTAAAGAGCAGGTTTAAAGGTATGATGACACAATTTTGACTTCATCTAATTTTGCAATACATAATTTCAATATGACAAAATAGGTTGGTCTGTGCAGTTCTAAGTCAAACAGGCTTTTTTTCACGCAAATATCCGACGTTTTCGTGAGCGCCACGTCACAAATTGCGTCAGTGGCTGGAAAACCCTGCGGCCATGTTGTGACATCAGCGACAGAACACAGCGCTTGGCTGCCCATTGTACATGCAGGATGGAAGCGGCAGAAAACATCGACGATGGTTCCAGCACATGTAGTCTGGAATTGGTTTGTATTGTCCAATCTTCAGACGATTATAGTTCAGAAGAATGGGATGATAATGAAGAATCTGGGGGCATCAGACCGTATGGGTTTGAGCCGTGCCAAGCGGGCATCGTGCCTAGCGAGTCAGACTAAAGAGAGTGACCGTGGTGAAGCACACATGCCCGCCACAGCAGCAGCGACAAACACACGGCAGGGGAACACCGACTGGTATAGTGGTATGCTTTTATTACAGATATTGCAACAACTTATTTGTTCATAAATATAATTTATTTAAACACGATTTTTCAATAAAATCATAGCAGTGTATTCTCTGTGGCTCAGGCATCGGGTTTATTATGGATTATCTTTTGAGTTCTTGTTGTTTTTATGTTTTGTACATGTGGGTTATGTGCTGTTTTGACCCACTTTCAGGCGGGCACTGTCCAAGATTTGCCGGTCCGACCACGCGCCCTCTCTCTTTGACAGTCAGCTGTTCATGTTTTGTGTGCATCATCTGCCGTGTTGTCAGCCAGTCAATATTGCCAACACTATCACGACGTGTTAGCCACTCCACACAGCCGTGGTTCTGTTGCGCCCCTTGAAGCAATGTCAGCCCTGGGGTGCAACTGTGGTTAACACGTCTCCTCTCCATGTTTGCTAGGTGATGTCGGCCCCGAACGCCAACTGTAAGTGTCTATTTATTTTTGTAAGTCTTCACCTTTTTGGGAACTGTTGTCATCAGTCTTATGTTCATTACATGTGCTATGGTGAATCCTGCATGTAAATCCATTCATCCTTCCCCTCCTCGTGCACTCCTTGTCATGACCCTCTGTGCGCCCTTACGCAGTGCACGGAGAGGGAGGATGAAATAACGAGGATTTACGTGCAGGGTTCACCACAGCACATTTAATACAAAAAAGACAGACAATTCTAATAAAGGTGAAGACGTACAAAAAACACAAACACACTTACTGATGGCGTTCAGGGGCCGGCATCGCCCAGCGAACGAATGAGAGGAGATCTGTTAGCCACAGGTGCGCCCCAGAGCCGACATCACTTCAAGGACACACGAGAACCACGGTGAACATGGAGTGACTAACACGTCGTGAGAGTGCTGAAAATACTGGCAGACTAACAGCACAGATGACAATACTATGGACCAGCAGGGCGTGACTGGCAAACGGCCGTTAAGAACACACATTGCTGGTGATGGTGTGATGAGAAGCACTTGGTCAAGGACCGGGAAACATGATCAGTGGGAGGGGAATCAGCTGGTGATAATGAGAGAGGGGACGTGGCCGGACCGGTGAGCTATCAGCATGCGATCACAGAAAGTAGGTCAAAGCTGCATGTAAATCCATTCATCCTTCCCCTCCTCGTGCGCTCCTCCTCCGTAAAAGTGCACAAGGAGCACACAAGGAGGCTTATGACAGTTGGAGCTGAAGTGTGTGATGTGGTCTTTCACGGCCTGCTGTTTATCTAAGCCTGCGACACAACGCGAAGGCATAGCCGTAAAATTAAAACAAGAAACCAGAGAAACTGTGAGCTACAAAGCTACTGGCATTCCAGTTAACAACACTGGAGTCCGTTCTGTCGCTTATGTCATGGTGGTGCCGCCTTTCATTCGGTGGGCGGCACCACAGTCCAGTCAGCGGCTGCAGTTTTTTGATAACTAGTTTATGCAGGCGTGGTTGTAAATATTATATTGATCATCGACAATGACTTTTGGGTTTACACAACATGCTAAAAAATTTCAAAATCATGTCATCAGCCCTTTAAAAAGACTGTCAGAATATGTTTTGGAAGGAAGGAGAACTGCCGAGTCACACTGATGAAAGCTGCAGTGTAAATATCACTAGCTGCACAGCCTTGCCTTAAATTATGGCTTCAGTGGACTGATTACTGAATTATCATCTTTTAAATACAATGGGTTATTTTCTAAGATTAAGCAGAATTATGTGAATTGAAAATATGTAGTTAAAAAGAAACTGCTGTTTAATGTGATTTAGCTAAGTTACTAGGAGTTGTGCACTTTACTCCTAAACCTTTCAAGTCAGGAAAGATTTTCTGTGTGTGAATGTCAATATAACACATTAGCGCCTCTCAGTATAATTCAAAAAAATAAACTTTCATATGTTCAATATTCATTACAGGCACAAGGAACTATTTTAGGCCTTTTTTAAATTCAATTTTGATTGTAGTTCTTGAAATTAAAATGTAAATCATGATATTCTATTTACTGAGATATACTAGTACACTGAGATATACTAGTACATAAACATTACACTGTACTCTTGAAAACTAGTGACTAAGCAGGGTGGAAAATACTAAATAAAAGAGGAGGCCTTTGTAACACAATGCAGTCAAGGTGCAACAGTCTGTTTTATGAAAATATTCAATGTAGTACAAATGCCATGGAATTTGTATTTTTTAAAATAAAAATGTCTTGTAAAGGTCTTGTAAAGACCTGCTCTCCTTTTCTCATTTTTCACTCTGAACTTCTGCTTGACAATTTACTGTCAGCTAATACCAGTGAGCAGCATGTTGGCACCATTGCCTCCTCTTCCAGGTGGGACTGGGGTTACATAATTGAATTTAAATAAATAAAAACAGCACCAGTGATTCAAATAAAAGCAAGCCTTTTTTTCTATTTTTTTATTCATCCATATTGTAACATCACATAGTTGTGGAAAATGAATATTTTCCTCCAATGTCAGAAGGGTTTGACTTCATAAATTGTATTTTGATGCCAAAAACAATAAAATCCTAAAATATTCTCAGATCAGGTTCTCAGCACGATTATCTGTGCAGCTTATGGATGCACAAATCAAGCTAAGAAAGTGATCCAGATGTTTCGGTTCCAGCGCACACAGAAAGGAGAAAAGATGTCTGAGACAAGTTAGCAGAAACAGCATGACTTTGATGAAAGAGTACAAGAGAAAACTTTATGCAGTACCTTTATTTCCACAAAACATTTCCATCTCCAAGCTCAAACATTTATGACTCCACACAAATTGTGATATTTTTATGTTGAAGTAAAACAATGTTATTAATGAGAAAACTGAATCAATGTGCATTCAAAGAGGGCATAATTCACAAGAACCAAAACTGACAAACCCAGACCGAGGACTGATGCTGTCCCCCCAAACACAAGACGAGGAAGAGTCCAACAGTAACCATGGTTACATGGACACAAATAAACCGGTTATGACTGGATTTTTGGAGTTCTCTGATTATTCAAGTGGCCATGTAGCTATGGTAATTAACTCAAGTGGTAAGTGGTTAACCCTCCAATAATCCATTTAATCAGTGCATGTAAACACAACAAAACCATCATCAGTTCATTCCCAGTGATCGATTTATTGCGACCATGTAACCAGGGTCAGCGGCATGTGTACCAGAACCTCTACTGCATGTGATGACAGACCACATGCACTGTTCTCAAAATAACTTTGGTATGAATGAGTCACAAAAATTAACCAAAATATCTGAATGCAATGAATATGTCACACCCACCTGTCCTGTAACACTAACACATCCATGTTGTCATGTCAGAGGTCAAAAACTTCTTTAGAAATAATTCAGCTTAGTGTCTGAGTCATTTAACTATTTCTACACAATATTGTGTTCCATTTTACTCTGACAGCTTTAATCATCATCAAATCACAGCTCCTTCATCATTCCATTGTTCCAGCTGCCCCACAAACCCTTACTGTGACATCACTGCTCACAATAATGAGGACTCCACCAGCCCTGATGGTCACTGCTTCAGTCTCCAACAACCCTCTATCAGCTGCAGAGAAATGAAAAAAACACATCACTGTGCCTTAATACTTGATGATTCCTGCCCAAATAGGAAGGTTTTTCTCACGAATCTGTGCCTTTTCTCTTTTAATTCTACTACTTTTATTTATTCCTCCTAAATTTGAATAATTTTTGCCTAAATTTGCTACTTTTGAGACGGTTTTTATATTGAAATATAAAAATTTTAAAAATATTTTAAAATAACTCATTATTTTTTTCTTATAATTTTTATATTAAATGTGCAACTTTTTCCTGCACATTTTTAGTTTTTATGCATACATTAGAGAATTATTTGGAAAACTTTAGGTTTTTCTCTTAAATGTGTTCACATAAGGAAAAAAAATGATTACTTAGAAAAGGCCAAAAGAAGCAGAGCAGCGGTATAAAACATACAAAAATAAGTTAACATATATAATAAGATGTAGTAAAAGAAACTATTACAGTGAAGAACTGGAGAAAAACAGAGACAATATTAAAAATACATGGACAATACTTAACTATTCTTTGAAATAAAAACAGTAATACAAGTTACCCAACCAATTTTTCAAAAAATAATAAAACGACTCAGTGTGTGAATGCAGTTTCACCTGCAGATGAATTAATAACTTTTTGTTAACATTGGTCCTAATTTGGCTCAAGAAATACCCATTACAGCACCTACAGGTGATACAATAAGCAAAAACACTGCTATAAAAGACTCCATTTTCATAAAGAACACAGACGAGAGAGAGGTCATTGAAATTGTTAAATCGTTTAAAAGTAAAACATCTACGGACTGTGATGTTATTGACTATTATTGAATGATTAGTGAAACCACTGACGTATATCTGTAACCTGTCTCTCCAAACAGGTATATTTCCCAATGCAATGAAAATAGCTAAAGTAATTCCGATATACAAGACGGGTGACAGAAGGGAATTCTCAAACTATAGACCAATTTCACTATTGCCGCAATTTTCCAACATACTTGAAAAAATATTCTGTGAGAGAACTGACAACTTCATATTGAAGAATAATTTATTGTGTGAGCAGCAATATGGGTTCAGACACGAGAGGACAACTGCATTTGCTCTAATGGAATTTATAGAAAAAATATCAACTGCCGTTGAAAATAAAGAATATTCGGTTGGGTTATTCCTGGATCTTAAAAAAGCATTTGATACAATGGATCATAATTTATTATTAAAGAAACTACAAAATTGTGGTATTGGGGGGTTGCACTGTCCTGGTTATGTAGTTACTTAAAGAATAGATATCAGTATGTATGTGTTTGTAACAAAAACTCACAGTTACTGAAGGTTACTTGTGGAGTCCCACAGGGTTCAGTTTTGGGGCCATTGTTATTCAATATGTATATAAATGATATATGTAAAGTTTCGGAAAAAATGGATTTAATATTGTTTGCTGATGACACTAATTTATTATGCAGTGGAAGCAATTTGGAACAACTTTTGGATACACTCGGAAAGGAATTAGGAAAGCTTAAACTGTGGTTTGATTCAAACAAATTAACGCTCAATTTAAGTAAGACAAAATTTATAGTTTTTAACAACCATCACAACAACTTAGTATCTAAACTCAGTGTAAATGGTGAAGAGATTGAAAGGGTAACCAAAACTAAATTTCTTGGAGTAATAATTGATAATAAACTGTGTTGGAAGTCACATATTAATTAAATTAAAGGTAAAATATCTAAATCAATTGCAATACTACACAGAGTGAAATATTTGCTGAATCAACCCACACTACTTTGTATCATTCATTAATACTCCCATACATGACATACTGTACTGAAGTATGGGGAAATAGATATAAAACAAACATATATCCAGTCTTTATGCTTCAGAAGAGAGCTATTAGAATAATAAACAAAGCTGCTTACAGGGAACCAACAAACCCACTTTTTCTTAAATTAAAACCTCTCAGGTTGAAAGATGTGGTTGACTTTAAAACTGCAGTAATAATTTTACTGCCCTCCCATCGAGTTTCCCAGTTTTCGACTGGTAAGCAGCAAGCCAACACGTGTGGTGCAGGCCTCAATGATGACAAGATGTTTCCTTTTATCTCGTTTATTGAAGCTACCCCACAAGGAACTCAACGTGATGTACACTCGTCTTTTTTACACCAGACGACTCCCCGTCTGGTGCAATAACATTGTACCACTATTTAGCCTTACAACATTTCAAACAACAGTGCATAACAATGTTAATAAATATCATTATCTGTTATCCCCTTCTGCTATCAGTAAAACTATTTCTGTAATTGGTCTCAGAAACACTTTAACAGTCCCATCTCTTATTATCTTCACCTCCGCTTTTCGTACTTTATTGTCCCTTCCGTGAAATGTCTTCACAATCCGCCCCATGGGCCAGTCATTTCTGTGTGCTTGCCCATCCTTGAGCAAAACGACATCTCCAACATTGATGTTCGGTTTCTTATCAGACCATTTTCATCAGACCATTTTCTTCGGCTCTGAAGAGTCATAAGATACTCTTGTCTCCATTGTTTCCAAAAACTGTCCGCAAGAGCCTGCACTTGTTTCCACTGACATGCATGAAGTTCTGGTGCAACGAAAGTTCCCAATGGTGCTGTCAAGGGGTTGGTTTTTTGCGTCAGTAGCATTGCTGGGGTTAGGATGGTTGGATTGTCAGGATCTGTTGAGACCGGCACAAGTGGTCTTGCATTCATCACTGCCATAACCGCCGCCATTAAGGTGCTCAGTACCTCATGCATGAGCCGTAGTTTGTTCTTGAGAAACAGTGCATCTAAAATCTGCCTGGCAACTCCAATGAGTCTTTCCCAGGATCCACCCACGTGTGATGCATGAGGTGGGTTAAAAAACCATTTGCAACCCTTTTCTTGTAGGTAACTCGTTAATGCTGCATCACTGCGCTCAATTCTCAGTTCCTTACATTTGTTCCATACCTGTTCTCTCTCAGCGGGAAGTGGTTCATCCCAGTCGCCATGTTCTGTTGACAGTTCACGCAGGAGGTTCTTCCCCTGCATCGTGATAGGCGCCACAAACCTTAGGGGATCATACAGGCTGCTGACCGTCGCTAAGACTCCCCTTCGTGTGCAGGGCTTCCTGTTGATGGACACCTGAAACATAAAACTGTCAATCTCAAGATTCCAAGGCACCCCTAAACTCCATTGTAGTGGGAGCTCATCACGTTTGAGATCTAAGTCTTTTAAGTCCTTTGTTCTTTCATTCGCCGGAAAGGCTTCCATGACCCTGCAGTCATTAGATGCTATTTTGTATAATTTGAGATTGGATTGTGCTAACATCTTCACATTTGTCAGGATGTCAACAGCTTCTTCTGGTGTGGCTGTGGAGGCTAATCCATCATCTACATAGAAATGTCTCATTATGAACTGTGTTGTGTCATGTCCATGCGCTTTCTCACCTTCAGCTGCAGCACGTCTCATGCAGTAAACAGCCACGGCTGGAGAAGGGCTATTTCTGAACACATGCACTTTCTTTCTGTAGTCTCTTACTTCTTTGTCCGTGATGTCAATAAAAACTTGATCTTCTATTGACAGCACTGGTTTATCGTCGTCCTTTGTTTTATCAAAGACCGTGTTTCCTAAGTGGTCTGTGTCTCTCTCACCCTGCAAGGCATATGGTAGTATGCTGTTGGGGCGTGAGGTGGAGCAACCTGAAACCTCTTTGACAAGAAATGTGTTTAGGCATGGGCTGAGGGATGATGCACGACCATTGTAGAGCACTTGTGTCTTTAGCAAGTTAACAGTCGAAGGCTTGTGTGTTGTCCCTAAACACGTTTCTCCCACAATAACCCATCCTAAGTCCAAGCGCTGTGCATAGGGAGTACTGTGGGGCCCATTTATTTGTTCCCTCACCTTGTGTACCTGTAGGATGTCTCTTCCCAGCAGTAGGAGGATGGGAGCATGTTCATCTACAGGTGGAATCTTGTCTGCGACTTTTCTCAGGTGTGGATGCACAAGTGCGTCCTTTGGAGATGGGATCTCCCTCCTGTCATCGGGGATCATGTCACACTCGATCAAGTTTGGAAGCTGGAGCTGTACTTTTCCATCCATTGATTCTATCATGAAATTTGAAGCTCTCCACCCCCAAACCGTAGTAGCCCCTGAGCACGTTTTCAGTGTGTAAGGGTCGGAAGGTGCTCTAATGTTGAACAGCTGGAAAAACTCTGATTTAGCGAGTGATCTGTTGCTTTGTTCATCGAGCGCTGCATACATTTTCTGGGCTTCTTCTCTATGTTCTGCAGGATAAACTAACACAGGGCTAATTTTTGAGCAGGATCGTGGGTTTTCTGCATTACCGCAAACTTCTGTGCATCTAGACGTGACTAGTGTGCCCTCATAATCATGGTACTCCCCACCATGATCCATCTCAGCTTCCTGAGGCTCCATGGGAGGAGGAGAGGGGCCAGGATGTAGTGCTGCTACATGTCTATCACTACCACAGTCAGAGCACTGGATTGACTGTTTACAGTCTTTTGCCAGATGCTGAGTGGAGCCACAACACTTAAAGCAGATGTGATTCTCTCTCAAGAACAGTTTGCGTTCTTCTATTGGTTTGGCTCTAAACGTTTTACATTTCTTTAATGGGTGTGGCCTTCTGTGTATGGGACATTGTTTATCTGGGCTTTCTGTTCTTTCACGTGTGTGGTTACCTGTAGCTGCGGGTGAAGCTGGTGGGATGTCTGTTTTGTGGACACTGATGAGGTGCTCACTGGCGAACTTGGGGGCCTTTTCAACTCTGGTGTTCATGTGGGCCGGTGGAGAGAAACTGAAACTTGGGTCGTTTCTTATTTTGGCTTGTCGTCTGACGTAGCTGGAAAAAAAGCTGAAAGGAGGAAAGGCGACTTTGTGCGTTTCTTTGTAATTGGCACCTGCTGCAATCCACTTCTCCTGTAGGCTGTAGGGCAGTTTCTCGACAACAGGATTCACTCCACGGGCTGTATCCAGGTATGCGAGCCAAGGTAGGTACCCGCCATCCTTTGCACATTCGAGTTCCTGTAGAACGTCACCAAGTTCTCTCAGCTTGAGTGCATCTTTGTTGCTGATTTTGGGAAAATCATCAAGCTTTTTTAGCAGTGCATTTTCTATTGCTTCGGGTGACCCATAACACTCTTCTAGCCTTTCCCAGACTAAGTTGAGGGCTGCTTTTGGGTTGAAAACATGTGCAGAGCAGATCCTCTTTGCTTGCTCTGCTGATTCTGTGCCAAGCCATTTTATCATCAGATCCAATTGCTCGTGGTGTGAGAGGCTGAGGTCTTGAATGGCGTTCTGGAAAGATGCTTTCCATGCCCAATAATTCTCTGGGAGGTCATCAAACTGTAGGAGTCCCGTGCTCAACATCTCCCGGCGTGTGAGGTATTTGGTCAGATCCTGAATGCTTTGTGCTTCGGCATAATGTGTTGCGGGGGCATAATAGGGTCGTAAAGTTGGGGGATTAATTGTCTCTGCAGCTCCATGCTCCTCCTCCATGTTGACACTGACCCTACTCTTACCATCTACAGCATTAGATGAGCTGAATGGTGCATTTGTGGCCATTTCCAACTGTTCACACTGGATTTTAGAGGGGGTGGCTGGATTAGTTTTAAATGGAGTTTCCTCAAAGCGCATATTAAGGTGCTTCTGTACATACTCAGATGTGTGTTGTGCTGAGCCAACTGGCAAGTCCATTAGTGCTTGACTGAATTCACTTCTTGCACATTCCTCTGCTTCTTCATAGGCCGCGGCTTCAGCTTCTGCAGCTGCAACAGCCTTCTGATGGTTCAAAATGTGCATTTGTGCTTCAAGATTAGCTTTCTGCGTGATGAGGGCTGCTTCTTTCTCTGAATAAGCTAATTCAGCTCGTGCAGCATCTGCTTTGGCTCTAGCTCTTATGGCTGAGGAGGTAGCTGAAGAAGCCTTGCTTGACTTGAAGCTACGTGAGTATAATGAGCTAGCTCGTGCAGCTGTAGCCAAGGGAGCTGTGTGTTCTGTCTCCATAACTTCACTTCTGAGTTGGGGAGTTGGCTGGTGCTGCTCTCCTGCCCTGAGGCTCATTTGCTGCTTGTTGTTTGTTTATTGGGCCCGCCGCGCTTCTAGTCCTTTTACTTTACTGCCCTCCCATCGAGTTTCCCAGTTTTCGACTGGTAAGCAGCAAGCTAACACGTGTGGTGCAGGCCTCAATGATGACAAGATGTTTCCTTTTATCTCGTTTATTGAAGCTACCCCACAAGGAACTCAACGTGATGTACACTCGTCTTTTGGGTTTTACATCTGTTTACATTTGTTCCTACATCCGTGTAAAACTGCAACAAAGTAAACATATACACGCCGTCAATGATATGGTCACCGTATTTAGCTTAGCACATGTTAGCGTTAGCTCTAGCTTAGCTTGGTAACAATGACTGGTAGGACTAGAGTCAGATCGCTTAAAATACACCAATGCAACCATGCAGTTCTCATTGTAGCTGTTAACACTGTCAAACCATGTAGATACTCACGGACTAATGATGTTCAAGGCGCCGATAATTAAACAACATCCACAGCGTTTGTACAATGAGTGACGCTCTGCTCCGTTCTCCGGTTATATCATTACTGCGCATGTGCAACACCTTGTGTAACAGTTCAAAACGATGCTTTCACTACACCACTAGAGGGAGCCAAACTCCCTTACATGAAATGCTGTAATGGGAACTCTTAACTTAATACATGGAGGCAGCATAATAATGTTTAAAGTGAAGAATCTATCACTGTCCGCAAATATCCAAAAGTTGTTCCAAATAAGGGAGAAACAATATCATTTCAGAGGAACATGTATATTTCAAAAACCTTCAGTGAGAACTACCACCAAGCAACACTGTGTTTCAGTGCAAGGAGTCAGATTATGGAACGCTTTTGGACCTGAATTAAAATCATGTACAACGCTTGGACAATTTAAACAAAAACTAAAGGAAGAAATACTCCAAACATACACTACCGTTCAAAAGTTTGGGGTCACTTAGAAATTTCCTTATTTTTGAAAGAAAAGCACTGTTTTTTTCAATGAAGATAACTTTAAACTAATCAGAAATACACTCTAATATCTAATATACATTGCTAATGTGGTAAATGACTATTCTAGCTGCAAATGTCTGGTTTTTGGTGCAATATCTACATAGGTGTATAGAGGCCCATTTCCAGCAACTATCACTCCATTGTTCTAATGGTACAATGTGTTTGCTCATTGCCTCAGAAGGCTAATGGATGATTAGAAAACCCTTGTGCAATCATGTTAGCACAGCTGAAAACAGTTTAGCTGGTTAGAGACGCTATAAAACTGACCTTCCTTTGAGCAGGTTGAGTATCTGGAAAAACATATTATTTCAAATACAAATCATTATTTTTAACCTTGTCAATGTCTTGACTACATTTTCCATTCATTTTACAACTCATGGTGGTAAATAAGTGTGACTTTTCATGGAAAACACAAAATAATTGTCTGGGTGACCCCAAACTTTTGAACGGTAGTGTATATACAAGATGACATGTAAAATCACATAAGGATTGTCATATCCAGTCTGTGTTGTGTTGTTGCTTAGTTTTTTTTTGGTCACATTTTGTCTTAGCTATGTTCTGAATTGTAATCACTCTTGTTTTGTTTTTCTTTTGAATTCTTGGATGGAATATGGGTGGGCAATATAAGCTGCGGCTTCAGCCATCACCCATTTTGGATAACTTATGTTGAACTGTATAATCAGAGGAGTTATTGTCTAATTTGACCTTGTTGGATTTTCTTTCCCCCCTTGTTATATTATTCTGTTTCTTTTTATAATCTTTACTTTTAATCTATCCGAAATAAAGATTCATTCATTCATTCAAATATCTGCACATAGCATCTCATACAATTCAAATTATATATACATGAAAAGTCAAAATTAACTGTTTGCTGGATTACAACATAGAAATTAGAAAAGAAAGAAACCAGATATTCTTCCTCTATGTTCACAGTTCAGTTAGTTAGTTTTTTTAAATTAATTTCAGATGAGCTATTTGATACAAGAGAATATTTTCCATTTATAAATATGCCAGTTGTTTCCAGAATATTTTTGATTGGTTTTAGCATTCAATTCTTGATTTACTGTTAAAATAAACACACATCATTCACATTACTTCTATTCCATTAAGCTGTGTAGATCTGAATTGTTTCCACTTTGTTTACAACTGCATTAAATAATTAAACCAGTCTTCATCCTGAGGACCTTTCTTATCGTATTTCTCACAACAGTTTGTTCAAATAAGTATAGACTATTTAAACACAATCATAAAATTTATTTACCTTTTGTTCTTATTAAAGACAAAAATAGAAAGGAGATGTTTTTACCTTTACATGTTTCGACCGTTCACTGCAGCCTTCGTCAGAAGTGTCAGCTGATAGCAGTCAAAACATGTAAAGAAGGTAAAAACATCTTTCTATTTTTGTCTTTAATAAGAACAAAAGGTAAATAATTAAAAGAAGACAAAATGAACCTACTTGAGCTAGAATCATAAAATATTAATAGTGCTAATTTATGGATGTTAAAAATAACATTGCCATTATCAGGGTTGACACTGACGATGAAAACTTTGGAGGATGTAAAGAACTGTATTTGGTAATTTCCTACCTTGTTCCACGTTTCCTCCTTGTAGAAAGCAGGTTTACTGGTAAACATGTCAGTCCCTCATGGTTTCATGTTTTACCTCTATAAAAAAGTAGAACAATTTCATTTTTGTAAGCCGTCTTTTAAATCCACCACCATAGTCCCATGATGCTGCTAATGCTACTAAAATTGTGATGAACAAAATAATAAGTCACATCTGCTCTGTCACAGGTTTTCATGTCCTGTCCCATCATTTAATGCTACTACCAATCTCTAATGTCTCTCAGAAACTGTGCCTTCACCCAATAACTGTTGGCTACAACAGATTTTTGAAATAAGGGCTGACCCGGCTAGCTAGTTGAGCTAGCACAGGCTAACAACAAGTAGCAAGTTTATGAGCTTTTATTGCACATAAAGAAGAAAAAAAAAAACTGACAAAAAAAGCAAGATCATAGACTACAGAAGCTACATGTTAACTTAAGTGGTAAAATGACCAAAACAATCATTAACTTACCCGAGATTATTAAGCAGACACTCCATGAAATGAATGGTCGTCTATGGGGAAAATTTCATTGTTTGGAACTAATCGCTGCTCCATGACCCACGTGACTTCCGCATTCCAGTTTCTATAGAAGTCTATCAGAGTGTCGCAACTATCATATTATACGGCTATGGGCTGACCATGACGCAGTGGTCAAATTTGACCAAATGTGATTTATTTTTCAACATTCCAGCATCAGTGTTGCAGCTTGGATCCCTGCAGTACAGAAGCTCTCTTCTTGATCCTGAAAGACATAACTCCTTCTGAGTCAGCCTATGAACTTTTCAGCCCCTCCTCATAAATCGTAATGTAAGAAAACTGGTTGGTTGTTCCATCTTATCACTCATCAATTTTACATACACTGCATGAAAGCACATAACTTTTTTCTCACTGTCTGATATTAAATCAAACTAAACTTTTCCTATTTTAGGTCAGCTAGGATTACAACATTATTTCTAGTTGCCAGTTTAGAAAGCCTGGGATCAGACTGCCAAGGTCTCTGCCTGCGACCGCCACCTGATCCACATAGCACCGGACCCCATGGTCCCTCCTGCAGGTGGCGAGCCCACTGGGGGGTGGACCCATGCAACTCCTTCGGGCTGAGCCCGCCCGGTTCCCATGGGCCTGGCCGTGGCACATCGGACCAGATCTTTACCCTCTTGGGAATCCTCGAGGGTTCATGGGAGTTTGCCCAACCAGTTTACATGTGTTTTGTGGACTTGGAGAAGGCACTCAACTGTATCTCTCGTGGTTTTTTGTGGGGGGTGCATCGGGAGTATGGGGTATCAGGCTTGTTGTTATGAGCTATCTGGTCTCTATATGAAAATTGTGAGAGTTTGGTTCGTATTGCCAACACTCAGTCGGACTCATTCCCAGTGAGAGTTGGACTTCGCCAGGGCTGCCCTTTGTCACCGATCCTGTTCATAATTTTTATGGACAGGATTTCTAGGCGCAGCCAAGGAACAGAGGGTGTCATGCTTGGTGACCACAGAATCTCATCTCTGTTGTATGCAGATGTTGTCCTGTTGGCTTTGTTCAGCAATGACCTACAGTATGGGTCTCATTGGGACGGTTTGCTGCTGAGTGTGAAGTGGCTGGGGTGAGAATCAACACTTCCAAGTCCTCAGCTGGAAAAAGGTGGATTGTCCTCTCCGGGTTGCGGACAAGCTCCTGCCCCAAGTGGAGGAGTTTAAGTACGGTATCTCCGGCTCTTATTCATGAGTGAGGGGAGAATGGAGCGAGAGATTGATAGATGGATCGGAGCAGCATCTGCAGTGAAGTGGACGTTGTACTGGTCTGTTGTGGTGAAGAGGGAGCTGAGCTCTAAGGCAAAGCTGTCGATTTACCAATCTACGTTCCTACCCTCACCTATGGTCATGAGCTTTGGGTAATGACCAAAAGAATGAGATCGCGAATACAAGCAGCTGAAATGAGCTTTCTCTTTAGGATTGCTGGACTCCCCCTTAGAGATAGGGTGAGGAGCTCAGTCATCTGGAAGAGGCTCAGAGTAGAACCGCTGCTCCTCCACATTGAAAGGAGTCAGTTGAGGTGGTTTGGGCACCTGATCAGGATGCCTCCTGGATGCCTCCCACTTGAGGTGTTTCGGGCACGTCCCACTGGGAGGAGACCCTGGGGCAGACCCAGGACTCACTGGAGAGACTATGTCTCCCAGCTGGTCTTGGTATCCTCTCTGAAGAGCTGAAGCAGGTGGCTGGGGAGAAGGAAATCTGGGCTTCTCTGCTTGAACTGCTGCCTCTGCGACCCGGACCTTCAGAAAAGTGGTAGAGGATGGATGGATGGATTTCTAGTTGCTAAATAACTTTTATATTTACATAATAATTTTTTATATAATTTTTTATTACTTTCTTCAAAGTCAGAAGGTTATATACACAAAGATTACTACAGTATCTCACAAAAGTGAGTACACTCCTCACATTTTTGTAAATATTTTATCACATCTTTTCATGGGACAGCACTGAAAATATGACACTTGGATACAATGTAAAGAAGTCAGTGTACAGCTTGTATAACAGTGTAAATTTGCTGTCCCCTCAAAAACTGCTGGCAACAAAAGTGAGTACACTCCTAAGTGAAAATGTCCAAATTGTGCCCAATTAGCCATTTTCCCTCCCCAGTGTCATGTGACTCGTTGGGTGTTACAAGGTCTCAGGAGTGAATGGGGAGCAGGTGTGTTAAATTTGGTGTTATCGCTCTCACATTCTCTCATACTGGTCACTGAAGTTCAACACAGCACCTATGGCAAAGAACTCTGAGGTTCTGAAAAAAAGAATTGTTGCTCTACATAAAAATGGCCTTGGCTATAAGAAGATTGCCAACACCCTGAAACTGAGCTGCAGGATGGTGGCCAAGACCGTACAGTGGTTTAACAGGGCAGGTTCCACTCAGAACAGGCCTTGCCATGGTTGTCCAAAGAAGTTGAGTGCACATGCTCAGCGTTATATCCAGAGGTTGTCTTTTGAAAATAGACGTACAAGTGCTGCCAGCATTGCTGCAGAGGTTGAAGGGGTGGGGGGGTCAGTTGTGAGTGCTCAGACCATATGCCGCTCACTGCATCAAACTGGTCTGCAAGGCTGTCGTCCCAGAAGGAAGACCCTTTTAAAGATGATGCACAAGAAATCCCGCAAACAGTTTGCTGAAGACAAGCAGACTAAGGACATGGATTACTGGAACCATGGCCTGTGGTCTGATGAGACCAAGATAAACTTATTTGGTTCAGATGGTGTCAAGCATGTGTGGCGGCAGCCAGGTGAGAAGTACAAAGACAAGTCTGTCTTGCCTACAGTCAAGCGTGGTCATGGGAGTGTCATGGTTTGGGGCTGCATGAGCGCTGCCGGCACTAGGGAGCTACAGTTCATTGAGGGAACCATGAATGCCAACATGTACTGTAACATACTGAAGCAGAGCATGATCCCCTTCCTTTGGAAACTGGGCCACAGGGCAGTATTCCAACATGATAACGACCCCAAACACACCTCCATGACGACCACTGCCTTGCTAAAGAAACTGAGGGTAAAGGTGATGGACTGGCCAAGCATGTCTCCAGACCTAAACCCTATTGAGCATCTGTGGGGCATCCTCAAACGGAAGGTGGAGGAGTGCAAGGTCTCTAACATCCACCAGCTCTGTGATGTCATCATGGAGGAGTGGAAGAGGATTCCAGTGGCAACCTGTGAAGCTCTAGTGAACGCCATGCCCAAGAGAGTTAGGCTGCGTGTTCACAAAACGTGTTTTGTGTCGCCCAACCACCCTGAACTTCTTTTTTCAGCGTTTGTGTGCTGCGCTCTGAAAAAAATAAGTCTGTGCCCTGTATAACAGCAACAGTTTGTCACCCACAGCTCAGCACTTCCGCTTTTCCTATGGTCAAACTTTCTACTTAATTTTTTAATAACGGTCTCTAAATAACAATGGACAAAAAACATATTCTAGCATTGGTAGCAGCTCTGGATGCAAAATATGATGACACTGAAAACAGGAGTCCGAGTACAGACTGTACCGGCGTCCTATGTCCCGCCCTTCCTTATTCTGATTGGCTGCTTAGAAAGATCTGACACTGACGAGCTCAGCTGTAGTCTAAAAAGCTGAAATTTTTTCAACTCTGAGCGCCGCAACACAAAACGGCCACTGCCAAGAGCATTTCAGCGCCGAGGGGGCTCAGCACTGCAAACACTGGACTACATAGAGAATGAATAGAAGATAGTCGCCCACAGCTGAAAAAAACACATTTGGTTGACACACAGCCTTAAGGCAGTGCTGGAAAATAATGGTGGCCACAGAAAATATTGACACTTGGGCACAATTTAGACATTTTCACTTAAGAGTGTACTCACTTTTGTTGCCAGCGGTTTAGACATTAATGGCTGTGTGTTGAGCTATTTTGAGGGGACAGCAAATTTACACTGTTATACAAGCTGTATACTGACTACTTTACATTGTATCAAAGTGTCATATCTTCAGTGTTGTCCCATGAAAAGATATAATAAAATATTTACAAAAATGTGAGGGGTGTACTCACTTTTGTGAGATACTGTATGCCTTTAAACAATTTAGGAAAGCCCAGATGATGATGTCATGGCTTTGGAAGCTTTTGATAGGTTAATTGACAACATTTGAGTTAATTGGAGGCACACCTGTGGATGTATATTAAGGTACACCTCAAACATACTGCGTCCTTATGTGACATCATGGGAAAGTAAAAAGAAATCAGCCAAGATATCAGGAAGAAAATTATGGACCTCCACAAGTCTGGTTCATCCTTGGATACAATTTCCAGATGCTTGAAGGTGCCACGTTCATCTGTTCAAACAATTATACAAATATTAGCACCATGGAAATGTCCAGCTGTCAAACTACTCAGGAAGAAGATGGGTTCTGTGTCCCAGAGATGAATGTGTTTTGGTCTGAAATGTGGAAATCAATCCCAGAACAAAAGCAGAAGACCTTGTGAAGATGCTGGCTGAAGCTGGTAAAAGTGTTATTATCCACAGTGAAACAAGTCCTGTACTGACATGGGCTGAAAGGCCACTCAGTGAAGAAGCAGCCATTACTCTAACAAGCAACATAAAAAGACATTACAGTTTGCAAATGCACACAGGGACAAAGACTTTAATTTTTGGAGACATGTCCTGTGGTCTGATGAAACTAAAATTGAACTATTTGCCCATAATGACCATTGTTACATACGGAGGAACAAGGGGAAAGCTTACAAGCCTGAGAACACTGTCTCAACTGTGAAATACAGGGGTGGCAGCATGATGTTGTGGGGGTGTTTTGCTGCAGGAGGGATTGGTGCACTTCACAAAATAGATGGCATCACGAGGAAAGAACATGATGTGGACATATTGAAGCAACATCTCAAGGCATCAGCCAAGAAGTTAAAGCTTGGGTGCAAATGGGTCTCCCAAATGGACAATGACCCTAAGCGCTAAGCATACCACCAAATTAGTTACAAAGTTGCTTAAGGACAACAAAGTCAATGTTTTGGAGTGGCCATCACAAAGCCCTGATCTCAATCCCATCGAAAATTTGTGGACAGAGATGAAAAGATGTATGAGCAAGACGGCCTACTGACCTGACTCAGTACATGTAAACTTTTGGTTTCAACTGTAGATTTTTAATAAATACTATTCTATAAAAAGCCTAAGTCACACCCTCTCTTCTTCCACATATGGGACTTTAAATCGGAAAAAATCTCCATTGAAGTGAATGGCAAGAGAGAAATTATCTTTTGATCCCGATCAAATTTTGCCACAAGTTACACATATGAGGTTTGTCAATTTAAAAGACAATTTTCCAAGTAAATAACAGTTTAGGTTGTCTAACTGTTAAAGTATAAGGTTGTGAAAATATGTAAATTGAAAGACTACAAACCCAAACTCATGTAACTTGCATCAACATTTTCAAAGCGTGCCCAGGAGGAAGTAACTAACAGTCCTCTGGATCAAAACAATACATTTGTATTGTTTTTATCCTGTGTATGTTTCTGTCCTCTTTGGATCCTTCTTTCATTGGTCAGAAAATAAGAGGTGAGCTTTGAGAGGGGAACTGCCGTAATCGTGTTTGGTGATGTGTATAGTCTGAGACAAGGAGATACTGTCCACTAAATGGTTTCACAAAAATTAAATATTACTCTTTTATTATATGACAACTGACAACTTTAATTATGTGGAAAACTATTTTTTAAATTGACAAACTTGTGTAACTTGTGGCAAAATTCGATCGAGATCAAAAGATAATTTGTTTCTCGCCATTCACTTCAATGGATTTTTTTTTTCCATTTTAAGGTCCCATATGCAGAAGTAGAGGAGCGTCTTAATTTCAGTCAAGTTTTTAAAGCAGCTGTCCAAAAATACTCGTTCTATAGTAATAGCGCAAAGGGAATGTTTAATGTTGACCTTTGACATTGTGACCCCAAACCCACAGTCAGAGCTCAAGGTCTTAGCCGTTCAAGATTTATCTTAGATACAACGATAATATTAATTTGAAAGGCCTACATCATTTCTTTCTGTTATTGCGTTCACAAGATTTTTTTAGGTACAATTATGGTATTGATTAGAAGTCGTCACGTTCACAAGGTAGGTGTTGATGGCACTGTCCATCCACCCGACAGGGTGACGACAATACCCCTTTTAAAAGCTGAGGGGTAAAAAGAACACTTAAAAAACTCAAACCGTTAAGGTGTTTCCTAAGTTTGGTTTATTTAAATTCCACAAACCTGAATCACTATTTAGCCTGCCTTATATATAGCATCCTTACAGATACTTAACATTAAAATTACACATCAAAACCTGTAATATTTTTGCCAATCTAGACCAATGTTTTTGGATCAATTCCACAACTATCAGGACATTTTTTTCCTCATATCAGACAGAACTGTCAACTTCTTACCTTCTGTTTTACTCTCATACTGACTAATGGGAGTTCCACATAAAAAAGGAATCAATTTTACTTAGGAAATCACAATAGAGCAACAAATTTATTAAAAAGAAAAAAACAACCATGTAAGTCAGGGATGGGGAACTAGTGGCCCACAATTATTTATTTAACCTAGAACACTAACGTTAAGCTAGTAACACTAGCATCTCCATTAACATCAGGTGAAAATCACCCGACGTTGGTGTTCTAGGGTTAAATCACATTTGGAACCCCATTCTTAAAAGCAATTATAGAGTCCACCAGCAGAGGGCGCTCTAATCGATACCTACAGTCAGTGCTGCTCTCTGCAAGTGGTAGTGAGAGTGAGGGAGGGAACCACAGAGATACAGGGAGCAGTGGTGTGCACCGAAGTGCTGTCAGGTATGTTTTTCATGCTAAGACCACATTAATAGGCTGTAAACAGCAGTAAATGTATAAGTAGGCTGCTTTTAAACAAGAATAAATTGTACAGCTGAGGAGCTGTAGCATTTATCCTTGTTTGGCAGATGAAGCCTCATGGAGCTTGGAGGCTTTTTCTTTGAAGTCTTTCTAAGGAGTGCGACTGAAGCACACTTTTTCAATCCCATGTCAGCAATAAACTTTCAAAGACTGGTCATTGTAATTTGCTTATTTTTTTGTTGTTGTTGTTCATTTATACCAGTAGCTCTTAAACTTTTTTTAATTCCACATTTTGGTGAGCCAGATATTACCAAGCCCACACAGCTATTCTCTGCCCCTCTACACCCACAATGAATCCAAGAGCAAGCTAAGCCTCGTCATATTTCCTTTTCTTCTTGGCTTCTCTTTGCTCATCATTTTGATGGACAGAGTTTTAAAAATTTGGTCATGATATAATTTTATCCATCCATCTTCTACTGCTTAATCCTTTTTGGGGGGGGAGGGGGGCTGGGCTGGAGCCTGTTCCAGCATCTTTGGGCGAGAGGCAGGGTACACCCTGAACAGATCGCTGATCCATTGCAGGGCAGATATAATTTTATCAGTACCGTAATTTTAATTTTAATATGATAAAACACTGAGTAGCTTTCATTTTCATTTTTAGTTTTAATTGTGAAACTTTTAACTTTGCAGGAAATAACTCCTCTTCCCCATAGGTTTACATGTAAATCTGACCCTTGGGAGTTTTGTGGCCCTCACTACCACCAAAGTTGTCCATCCCTGATGTAAGTGGAGAGAAATTAAAAAAAAAAAAAATCACACCCATACTAGTGATTTAAAGCCACAAATGTAAAGAACAGATTTCAACTGAAATGGGTCTTTGTCTATACAGGTACCTGAAGCTGACAGAGCAGGGCCTTGTTCTGCTGGGGACATGTGAACTCTGGAGACACACTGGAGATGACAGCACTGGTTTGTGGACAGTCACAGTCTGGTGAGGCGGGAGTGCCATCACTGGTGTTTAGCAGGACTTCTGTCACAACGTCTGTTGGGGGCTTAAACACCAGGGGCGGCTCAGGTGACAAGGACTTCCTTGCAGATGAGATTTTTCTCTTGGGTGGCTTGTGATCACTTTTGGGAAAAGGGTCCCTGGGTTCCACATTGGAGAAGTCTGGCATGTGGTGACTAAGAGAGGGCCTTCTGAAAGAGGAATGGCAATACTAGAGAAGTAAAACTACAGTATGTAATTTTAAAAGTAAAATCGTTAACAGACTGTGGCTCACCTGGATGTACCTTCAGCAGTGTTACTCCAGGTTCTGGGTGCCTTTGGGTGTCTGTCACAGTTTGTGTTGGGCTGTTTGGGTTTTGAGTCCATCATGACGGTGCTGGGGGAACCCATCCTTGCACATGTAGCTTTAGGAGAGGGCTTGCTCACCCGTCTTGGTATGAATGAAGGCTGCTTACGACATTGAACTGATTTTGCCTTTCTGTTGCCAGTACTGCCTGTACTGTGATGATTTTCTGCTGTGGGTTGAGGAGATGCCCTGAGCTTCACCTCAGGACAGTGAGGCGTGGGCATGGGGCTTTTATGGCTGCTGTGTGAATCTGGAAGTGTTTCTGTAAGGCTCAATTCTGAAAAACTTTCAGCTTCAATCCCTGGAGCTGCCAGTTCCTGGGCAGTGAAATGCAGAAGGGGCAAAAAGGAGACTGGCGGGAAACGGTTGCTCCCTTCTTGTTCTGCGTCTTTCTCCTCCTCTGACAAATCCAAGTGTTTGCCTGATCCTGTGATAGACTCTGCTCCCTCCATGAAGTTTAGCTCCTCATCTTCTTCCCATCCTGTGAATCCTCCAGTTATGTCAGAGCCTGGCAAAGAGAAGAAGGTGATATGTTTTCAGAATGTAGACCTCAAACTTTTTCTTTGCAGAAAAGGTATTTTTCTTTATCTTTAGTTTTCATATGAACTAGTACATACCCGTGCATGCCCATAGAAACCAAGTATAAGCAAGTATTTCTGCATGCCCATAGAAAGCAGGTGTAAGCAAGCATGTCAGCACTCATTCAGTGATGCGTGCCTTTGATTTTTGATGGTGTCATAGTGAGTCCTCTAATCTGTGATGATGTCATGGGGAGTCATGATCATGAGTCATGCCTGCGTTTGATCTTGGAGGCTGTCCTATGTCCTATGATCTTTGATGATGGCATAGCGAGTCCTATGATGCCTGCATTTGATCCTGGTTTAAATTAGTGTGTCCTATTCTTAATCGGGTGGTGAATATCTCTTCTTTCGTGTTTCTGGTAACTCCCATTCGGTTTCAAGTGCTGTGTCCTATTGGTAATCGGGTGATGAGTATCTCTTCTTTGGTGAGTGATGGTGTATATGACATCATAAAGACATGAAGGCAGGCATCGTGAGTGATGGTCTATATGACATAAAGACATCAAGGCAGGCATCATAGGACACATGCCTACATCATCGGTAGCCAGTCCTATTGTGTATACTGTATGACGGCATCGCGAGTCCTGTGTCGGCAGATATCATAGGATCCTCGAGTCCTATGTTGCCTGATTTCATAGGATCATCATAGGACCTCATGCAGACATCATAGGCCGTCCTATGATGTGCGCTGATCGTGACACACAGACATGATGTACTGCTTCGAATGGGTGTGGTTTAAAGTAGTGTGTCCTATTGTTAATCGGGTGATGAGTAAGATTTCCAGCTTAACACAGAAACTGACAGATTTCTTGAATTTATAGAGTGATATTTTGTAAGATTTCCAGATTTACTGCTTCGAATGGGTGTGCTTTAAAGTGCTGTGTCCTATTGTGTATATGATGGCATCGCAAGTCCTGACGATCTACAGTATATGACATCACAAAGACATCAAGGCATAAGGACGTCTGCGTGGGTTTACTACGGGATTTCTCCGGTTTCCTCCCACATGCCAAAAACATGCAAGTTAGGTTAATTGGCATCCAGCCCCCCCACGACCCAAAAAGGATTAAGCGGAAGAAGATGGATGGATGGATGGACATCACAGGAGCGTTATAGGCTGTCCTATGATGCAGACATCATAGGGACATCATAGGCTGTCCTATGATGTCCTACGATCGCGACACACAGACAGACACACTGAGATTTCTTGAATTTATAGAGTGGTGATGATAGAGTGATGATGATGCTGATAAGAGTGATGATATCAATGTTGAAATGTATGAAAATGAATCCCAAAATAGTCTTGGTAGGCTCTATGTGTTAAGTGGTAAAGGTTAATAATAGTGATAAAGATGACACTGTTACCCCCAGTCAGTAGGTGTCACACTCTTGGCCAACTATAATGTTGTACTGACTGCCAGGTTGAGACCTCTAGATTAAAAACTTCTGACAGGATTACAATTCACACTATTTGGCAACCCCTGGGGTTCTGCTAAATGTCTGATACCAACACAGTGAATTCACAATCCGCTGCTTGCCTTTTTATATGACATCAAATATACTTTTGGGTTACATAAAAAAAAATAAACAAGAAATCTTGAAGTTGTCAACTTTAGCATTACAACATTTTCTTAGCTTTACTTTTTTAACCTATTATTTACCCCTTTGTGGATCGTCACCTTACTGTGGTTAAGGGTTTTGAGTGCCCTAGTCATCCCAGGAGCTATGTTGTTGAGGGCAACTTTATCCTGGTAGGGTCTCCCATGAAAAATTGGTCCCGGGTGAAGGGCCAGACTAAGAGCGGTCGAGTAGATCCACATGAAAAAAGTTACATCAAGAACCCAGCGTCCCTAAAGGAGCCACATGGGTCTGCTTTCCAGTGAGCTCGCCACTGGAGGGAGGGATCATGGGAATCATGGTGCCATGTGACATGGGCAGCAGTTTGGGCTTCCCTGCTTGGACTGTTGCCCCCGAGTCCCAGACCCGGGATAAGTGGTAGAATATGGATGGATGGAACCTGTTATTTAAACATTTACCTGGAAAATATTTGTCTCAATAATTGATATTAAAAATAAATTAAGACTCACATGGTAGTTTTTCTATATCCTCTCCTACTAATTCGGTGTGGGACAGATGTTCCCTCTGAGTGAAGCCCATCTCGTCACATGGTGCAGCCCTCTCACACCTAATAGGATCTGCGTTCTTCGGCATCAAGGGTGTGGGTGGATAGTTGTTGGTTTTTTCCCATTCTACATCCTCTACTTCCTCCGACAGTCCAATAATGCCATTATCATTCATCAGGCTCACAATGTCATTCTCTCCTTCACCCTCCCACCATTCCTCGCATACTTCACTGCTAGTGGGTGAGCTGCAGAGAGGAGCCGGGGTCCTGAAAAGAACCCCTGCTCTGATGTTCTCCTTGGGCTCCATTCACCTACACAATCAGTGATGAGCTGAAACACAAAATAAAAACTAATATATTGGGATTTGTTTGGTATACACATATACATGTAGACCAGGGGTGTCCAAGCATATGCCATGGAGGGCCAAAACCCTGCAGGCTTTACCTCCAACCAGTGTCTTCAACAACAGATTCCACTGAATTTCTTCCCACTGATTGCTGATAAGTGAAAACACCTGCTGAAGACACTGAGTAGAAGAGAAAACCTGCAGGGTCTTGGCCCTCCATGGCACATGATTGGACACCCCTGATGTAGACTATGAAACTGTTAGACAGTTAGAGGAAGACCAGAAGACATCACCTGAACAGTAAAAACAAATGTAACACATGAATGTAGTGCCTAATTCAATGGGTATTATTGTGCTTGTTTGTAGCACTGGCATCAGAGCTTTAACTGGGAAATAACAGCCAGTACTCATTGACACAAAGTACAACTTCTCACAAACTTTTACTTTAATAGTAAAGCACCAGGTGCCATTAACCCTATGAGTGTGTCATGTTGCCAAACTGTGACATACCCCCTAGTGGTCAAGAGTGGTAAATATTTTTTGTCAATAAAATAGTTCAGATTTTCAAGGCTATAACTTGAAAGTGGTAAGAGATAATGGCTTACTGTCAATTAGAAAGATTACACATCTAATTTGCATAATGTCGCAGCACCTCTTTAAATTCCATAACTCAGTCAAAACTGGACTTTGGACGCATTTACACAAAAAATGGTTCAGTCTTTTGACACCGTTTTTTGTACAGAGGTACCTCATCATCTTATCTTCAAAGGATATGAACAAGAAATCAGTACATTTTAAAAAAAACAAAACAGAAATTTCTCACTTTTGACAAAGTCAGAGTGAGAAGGCAGGTGCAGTGCCGTGCTCTGCCACTAGGGGAACGCAAATTCTCACACTCAAAGGGTTAAGATGCTTTTTTTTAGACTAAAGCTGGTCAGTCCCTCCAACGATTAATGTAGCTCACACATAGTCGTTGAAAACTGGGTTGTACCCATGCATACCAGTAGAAACCCGTGCATGCCCGTAGAGGGGATGCACTGGAACAGAATTCTTGCCAGTAGAAGACAGTTAGTATAGCAACACAGCACTAAGTGGCAATCACATGTGACAGCTTTTGTATGCAGCAAAACATACAAATCACACAAAATATGCCCTGCCATCTGGGGCTGTTTGCCCCTGCTTGTTACTTCTTCTCCTGCCTGTCACTGTTCTGTGTTATGTTGCTTACCTGTGTATATGTCTTGTAGGGAGTCATGAGCTCTGTCTATGTGTCCTATGATGCCTGTGACATCAAAAAGACACATTTGTCTATGTGTCCTATGATGCCTGAGTTCATAGGACATCCTATGATGTTCAGGCAGATATCATAGGCCGTCTTATGATTCCATCTGGGGCTATTTGCCCCTGCTTGTTACTTGTTCGCCTGCCTGTCACTGTTCTGTTATGTTGCTTACCTGTGTCTATATACTGTATATGTCTTACCGTGCATGCCTGTAGAAACCCATGCATGCCAATAGGGGGGATGCATTCGAACAGAATTCTTGCCAGTTACAGGACAGTTGGTATAGCAACACAGCACTAAGTGGCAATCACATGTGATGGCTTTTGTATGCAGCAAAACATAAAAATCACACAAAATATGCCCTGCCATCTGGGGCTGTTTGCCCCTGCTTATTACTTCTTCTCCTGCCTGTCACTGTTCTGTGAACAACATACTGTATGTCTTGTAGGGAGTCGTGCTCTGTCTATGTGCCGTCATATAGACATCATCTGGTGGGTCTTCTTCTTCGTTCAGACCACTGAAGGGTCTCCTCCTGTCTCATTCTATTGCTCTCCATCTGGTGGGTCTCCTTCTTCGTTCAGACCACAGGTTGAGGGATAGGTGCGTCATAATTCCAGTTCATGGGCACGATCCTGAAAAACTGGCTTTCGACCCTGTTCAGGAAGGCCCGTGCATGCCCGTAGAAACCAAGAAACTGGAGCACCTGGAGAAAATCAGTGCTTTGCTTGGCATTTTACACATTTGTAGTGTAGACTGGCATTCGTCAAGGTTACACATTTGCCATCGTGTAGGCATGGCGAGTCGTCCTATGATGCCTGAGTTCATAGGACGCGCTATGATGATGAGGCAAAGCTCATAGGCCGTCCTATGATGTCCTAGAAATGTGCTTTAAAGTCTGTCGTACCCTATACTGGTGAAGGGTGTCCTCCTGTCTCAGACGGGTGCGATGTACTGCTGGAACCTCAGGTGTTTCATCTTCATGGCATCTTTTCTGATGTGCAGCAGTTGTTGTCAAGACAAATCACTTTATAAATCATCACTCTATAAAAGCAATAAATCTCTAGGATCGTCCTATGATCTCTGCAGATAGGACGATCCTATGAAGCATGACACACACAGAGACAGACACACAGAGATTTCTTTCTTTTATAGAGTGCTGATGATGATAGAGTGAAGTGATAGAGTGATGAAGTGATAGAGTGATGATGATGATGATTTGACCTTTATTTTACCAGGTAAAATGTTTGAGAACCAACTCTCATTTACAAACATGACCTCTCCAAGAGTTATAATGTAGACCAGGGGTCACCAACTGGCAGACACCAATCCGGATCCAGACCCCGATGGTCCTCTGTCTGGACCCCGAAGTCTTTTGAAACAATTTGGAAAACAAAAGGATACCATTTTGGTTTGATGGAATGAAAAAAGTGGAACTGAAACACTGTATCGGCAGCTGTCTGGACGTTTTATGGCACGACACCTTGAATGCTCTCTGTAGAGCGGGGATACAGTGGGAGAAAAAAATCACCGTTCGCTGAGGGCATCACACGATGCGGACAGCCGGGATACAGCTACAGACCAATGGCCCTGATGTCCCACATGATGAAGACCCTGGAGAGACTGCTCCTTGCTCACCTCCGCCCCCTGGTGGGACCAGTGATGGATCCACTCCAGTTCGCCTACCAGCATGGCATTGGGGTGGAGGATGCAGTGATCTTCCTCCTTCACCGTTCTCTGTCCCACCTGGAGAGGCCCAGGAATGCGGTGAAGATCATGTTCTTTGACTTCTCCAGTGCTTTCAACACCATCCAACCGATGATCCTGAAGGACAAGCTGCTGTGCGCAGGGGTGGACCAGCACCTGTCATCATGGATCCTGGACTACCTCACAAACCGGCCACAGTTTGTGAGAACCCGGGACTGTGTGTCCGACATGATCATCGGTAGCACGGGGGCCCCCCAGGTAACGGTTTTGGCTCCCTTCCTGTTCACCCTTTATACTGCGGACTTCTCACACAACACAACACACTGCCATCTACAGAAGTTCTCTGACGACTCTGCGATCGTTGGCCTCATCTCCAACGGAGATGAAGCTGAGTACAGAGGGCTTATCCAGGACTTTGTGGACTGGTGCCATCGGAACTGCCTCCAGATCAACGCAAGGAAAACTAAGGAGCTGGTGGTGGACTGCCGCAGGCAAGGACAACCCCTCACAGCACCAGTAAATATACAGGGAACAGACATTGAGATGGTGACATCCTACAAGTACCTGGGTGTTCATCTGAACAATAAACTAGACTGGTCACACAATACTGACGCACTCTACAAGAAGGGACAGCGCAGGGTGTTCCTACTGAGGAGACTCAGGTCTTTTGGTGTACAAGGGGTGCTGCTGAAGTCATTCTATGACACGGTGGTGGCATCAGCCATCACTTTTGGAGTGGTCTGCTGGGGCAGTGGCATTACAGCAGCCGATAGGAAGAGACTGAACAAACTGATCAAGAAAGCTAGCTCTGTCCTGGGGCAGCGCCTTGACCCAGTGGCGGAGATGGGAGAGAGAAGGATGGTGGCTAAACTGTCATCTCTGCTGGAGTCCGAGTTCCACCCTATGCAGGACATATTGAATGCACTGAGGAGCTCATTTAGCAGCAGACTACATCATCCTAGGTGCACAACCGAGAGGTTTCGTAGGTCCTTCCTACCTACGGCTGTCAGACTGTACAACCTAAGCAGGGCTGCTCGCAGAGATAGCAAAAAGACGTGACAACCTAATAGTATTGAATGCAAAAGACGCAATAGACTTACACAATGGTCCCCTCTGGTTTATAACTAGGAAAATACCGGTCGCTATGGAGAGTGAGAATATGTATGGGTACATAATCATACCATGTAGGATAACTAAGTAGACGGTTATGCTGTTTCATTCCATCTAGCTACAATGCTCTGCACTGTGTGTGTTTATATATTAATATATTTATTCCATCTAGCAACAATGCTCCACACTGTGTGTGTTTATATATTTACATATTTATTCCATCTAGCTACAATGCTCTGCACTGTGTGTGTTTATATATTCATATATTTATTCCATCTAGCTACAATGCTCCGCACTGTGTTTATATATTTACATATTTATTCCATCTAGCTACAATGCTCCGCACTGTGTGTTTATATATTTATATATTTATTACATCTAGCTACAATGCTCCCCACTGTATGTCTATATATTTATATTTATATGTACATATGTATACTCGTTGCTCTTGTTTTTCTCTTGCCTTCTGATTGTTGCTCTGAGTGTTGCTATCTCTGTGCTGTTGCAATCCTGGAATTTCCCCATTGTGGGACTAATAAAGGCTTATCTTATTTTATCTTATATCCACCGCGGACAGACACGCTTTGTTCCCAGTCCGTGCCCGTGGAATGAAGTGCTGTTTTGAAGTTGCGTACTGTATCTACCGCTGCTCTAGCTGCCTCCAATGGTACGTGTCCACTGGGGGGGGGGGGGGGGGGTCTATTGACGGAAGTTCACGCGCCTCCTCTGCATCTCCGTGATTCTGCTGAGAGCAGCCCGTACTGGGATGCAGGGGGGAGGTCGCTTCCCCCGGGACCGCATCCACATTAGGCCCACATGACGCCGGTTATGGAGGTCCTTTCCGTGACCCCCCAATATCACATAAAAACAATAATGTGCTCCGTGTGTTACTGAACATGAAAAGTGCCACACACATCAACCTCCCCCTCCCTGTGTTACCTAAATGGACACAAACAAGGTTAAAAAATCCGAACATCTAATATATAATTCAAGAAATTTCTGTGTCTGTCACGGCCATAGGACTTGCTAAAAGATCATAGGACTGCCTATGCGGTTCCTACGATGTCTGCATGATGTCCTATGATGTTCCTGTATGTATAACGACTCCTTATGTGTGAAAAAAATTATCCGTCCTTGGACTGCATCACTCACAATCATAGGACTCGCTATGACATCATCAGAGATCAAAGGCAGGCATCACTGAATGAGTGCTGACGTGCTTGCTTACACTCTTGCTTACACCTACTTTCTATGGGCATGCACAGGTAGGCACTAGTTGTTGAAATTTAAAAAAAAAACTCAAGAGGAACTCTGTAGTGTGAAATTATATTTTTCACCCTTTTTTAGTCTTACAGCTTGAAACAGCTTTTTCTATATTGAAAATATAGTATAGAGGTGGAATTTTGCAAGATTTTGTTTTTAGATATTAATTTTTCCAATGTACATTAGATTGTGTTCACCTGTAAAACTTTACATTTTTGTCAACAAACACATTTAATGTTCTCCTATACTATACAAGAAAAAAGAACAAAAGAAATGTCTAAAAAAATTCTCCACCCTGTATCCTAGCAACTGCCAAGCTCGCTGTTGGCATTTCACACATTTTGCACTGAAACCATCTACTAACTAAATTGAATCAAACTGGTAAGAAAACATACATCCCTCCAAGCATTTCCTTTCAGATACTCATCATGATCATACTGATCAGTGTCATTTTAGCCTGTGTGCTACGATCAAGTGCTATGGCTCTCCAAAACTAACTTTTTTCAACATTAAATGTTTTGACCACAGTGAAAAAAAGAAAAAACACTGACCACTGAGAGCATTTTGAGTGCATTTAACGCTCAACTTTATAGAAAATAAACTGACAATAGATGCTCCAAGTGGAAAAAAAAAAGTTCTTTGTGGGGACACAGCTTCATGAGGGTAAGTCCATTATACAGACGTGGACAAAATTGTTGGTACCCCTCTTAATGAAAGAAAAACCCACAATGGTCACAGAAATAACTTGAATCTGACAAAAGTGGTAATAAATAAAAATTCTATGAAAATTAACCAGTGAAAATCACACAGTGCTTTTGAAATGTGGTTCAACAGAATTATTTTAAAAAACAAACTCATGAAACAGCAGGCCTGGACAAAAATGATGGTACCCCTAGAAAAGATTGAAAATAACGTGACCATAGGGACACATTCAACCAAGATGTGTCCTCTAATTAACATCACAGGTGTCTACAAACTTGTAATCAGTCAGTCAGCCTATTTAAAGGGTGACAAGTAGTCACTGTGCTGTTTGTTGACATGGTGTGTACCACACTAAACATGGACCAGAGGAAGCAAAGGAGAGAGTTGTCTTAGGAGATTAGAAAGAAAATTATAGACAAGCATGTTAAAGGTAAAGGCTGTAAGACAATCTCCAAGCAGCTTGATGTTCCTGTGACTACAGTTGCACAAATTGTTCAGAAATTTAAGATCCACGGGACTGTAGCCAACCTCCCTGGACGTGGCCGCAGGAGGAGATGGATAATACGAATGGTAACAAAAGAGCCCAGAACAACCTCTAAACACACTCATGGTGAACTCCAAGGTCAAGGTACATCAGTGTCAGATCGCACCATCCGTCGTTGTTTGACCCAAAGCGGACTTCATGGGAGACGACCAAGGAGGACACCACTTTTGAAAACAAATCATAAAAAAGCCAGACTGGAATTGGCCAAACTGCATGTTGACAAGCCACAAAGCTTCTGGGAGAATGTCCTATGGACAGACGAGACAAAACTGGAACTTTTTGGCAAGGCACATCAGCTCTACGTTCACAGACGCAAACATGAAGCATACCAAGAAAAGAACACTGTCCCTACTGTGAAACATGGAGGAGGTTCTGTTATGTTCTGGGGCTGCTTTGCTGCATCTGGCACAGGGTGTCTTGAATCTGTGCAGAGTACAATGAAATCTCAAGACTATCAAGGTATTCTAGAGAAAAATGTGCTGCCCAGTGTCAGACAGCTTGGTCTCAGTCGCAGGTCATGGGTCTTGCAACAGGATAATGACCCAAAACACACAGCTAAAAATACCCAAGAATGTCTAAGAGCGAAACATTGGACTATTCTAAAGTGGCCTTCTATGAGCCCTGATCTAAATCCTATTGAACATCTGTGGAAGGAGCTGAAACATGCCGTCTGGAGGAGGCACCCTTCAAACCTGAGACAACTGGAACAGTTTGCTCATGAGGAGTGGGCCAAAATACCTGCTGAGAGGTGCAGAAGTCTCACTGACAGTTACAGAAATCGTTTAATTGCAGTGACTGCCTCAAAAGGTTGTGCAACAAAATATTAAGTTAAGGGTACCATCATTTTTCTCCAGGCCTGTTTCATGAGTTTGTTTTTTAAAATAATTCTCTTGAACCACAATTCAAAAGCATTGTCTGATTTTCATTGGTTAAGTTTCATAGAATTTTTATTTATTACCACTTTTGTCAGATTCAAGTTATTTCTATGACCATTGTGGGTTTTTCTTTCATTAACAGAGGGGTACCAACAATTTTGTCCATGTCTATACATTCGCTGCTTTTATAAATCATGGCTGTTAAATGTGAAAGTTGTCAGGAATGAGAAAGACTTAGGCTGCATGCCCACCAAATGTTTTTTTTCTGTTGTGGGCAACTATTTTCTGTTCATTTCCTATGTAGTCCAGCGTTTAATGCGCTCACTGCCCTTGGCACAAAAACACTCTCAGCGGTCAGCATATTTTGTCGCTGCGCTCAAGGCGCTGAAAGCTGAAAAAAGTTCAATTTTTGGAGTGCTGCAGCACTCATCAGCTGCACACCTCTCTCACCAGCCAATCAAAATCATCCTAAAAGTACACCATGATCAATATTTAACAGCCCAGACTTGGAGGGATGTGTATTTTCTTACCAGTTTGATGTGATTTATTCCAGTGAGTGGAGCGTTTCAGAGCAAAATCTGTGAAATCCCAGGCACGCTTTGAGTGACAAGCGGTTGCCAGGATACTGGGCAGAATGCTTTTTTTTTTAATAAGGACATGAAAAGGGCTCAGGAAAACAGGTTGAGAGCATTTTTACTTTCCCTGTGGACATGCAACCTTACAGTCCACAGTTTGCATTTTCTAGAGATGAATAACTTACAACTGCTCTTTTTCAGATAGCTGTTTTTTTTTTTTTTTTACAAGTTTCGTACATCAGAGAGCTGGTTTGAGTTCACTACTTTGAGCTACAGAAAATCAGAACACTCCCGACTCATTTTTTAATTTATTTTATTTATTTATTTATTTAAAAGGGTCAGTGCACATTAATGAACATCCGTGAAAAACAGACGTAAATGTGCCAAAGCTAACAGAAGCTAATTTTCATCCACAGTCCCTATGGCATGTGAAAGAACAAAAATACATTACATATAAGTAAAGTGATTTACCATCCTAAGCATCATGTTGCTATTAATATAATCTTTTTGTCTAAAACAGGGGTGTCAAACTCATTTCATGGAGGGCCAAGACCCTGCAGGTTTTACCTCCACCCAGTGTCTTCAACAGTTGATTTCACTGAATTTCTTCCCACTGATTGCTGATCAATGAAAAGACCTGCTGAAGACACTGGGTGGAGGTAAAACCTGCAGGGTCTTGGTCCTCCATGGAATGGGTTTGACACCCCTGGTGGGGTGCAGCAGTGAAGTTTGTCACTTCACCTGCATGAAACGTACCGAGGCACAAAAACAAACTTCTTCTTGTTCTTAAAACTATGGACTCGATCTTCTGACAGGCTGGAGATAGTACAACTTGTGCAAAGGCATATACGGGGGGGGGGGGGGGGGGCTGAAAAGTTCATAGGCTGACCATGATGCAGTGTGTTATGTCCATAACTGATGGTAAATGAGCACACAGTTGTTTACATAAATAGTCGATGTACATAAAGAGGCTTACGGCATCCGCCCTGCTGACCAGGTGGCTCCCCAACGAAAGAGGCAGAGCCTCTTCTGGCCACACCCCATACCAGGGGTGGTGTCACCACCGGAAACCGGCAGTAGCCACCCCGGTCTAACTCATGACCAACCTGGCCGCCATCTTACTAATACAGCTGGTTTACATACACAACATTCTCCCCCCTCAAAAAAAGTGCAAAGCACCCAGATGGATCCCCCCCAAAATTTGTATCCCGACTCACGCACTAAAACACAATAATTACAACACACATAAATGATCTATCCATGCACACAACTAATTGGGGGGCTGGGTAAACTACTGCCACCCCCACATGGCTAGGTGGATTATTCTGCCGCTCAACACAGAACTGAGCCGTGTACCTAATAGAATAAAACAAAATAAAACCAAAATAACCCCAGAACAGCTCCACATATATCACACAAACATAAGACAAAGACTAGCTACTGCCCCCCCAACACCCCCCCCCCCCACACACACTGGGTACTATATAACCATTGGGTATGTAAACCAATTAATAGGGTCAGATGTACCCCCACCACCCCAAATCGGGCACATAAACAATAGCCTAATAAAATTTCTAATCACAAAAACAGCACCTAATTTACTCAAATAAATTTACACAGATGAATTTACACGGATGAGCCCCACTGGTCACAATCACACAAATAAGAACCATAATTACAATCAAACAATTTACCATACTAAGAGCTCATATTTCCCAAATTCCCATAATTTTCATACTCTGACATTTTTTTGAATTTCAGCAGGGTACCAACCAGTAACAGACAAACAAAACTGGGAAAAGAAAATAACCGGACTGAGCAGAAAAGACAGACAAATTAAAAAAAAAATAATTCTCTCAGTCCTCCGGCGGGTCTTTCCCCGATGCTTCCGTCTCTTGACCTCCGGGCTCCCCCCGCGTCGTCCCATCTCCTCCACCTTGTGCAGCTCATTCAGGTGCCTGCAGGTCTGGTCAGACAAACACAGGTCTGATCAGACAAGCGCAGAAACCCATCACTCTGTACGGCCTCCACTCGAAGCCGCCTCCTCCCGTCGCGCTGCTCTCGCAAACCTTTTTCTTCTCTCATCCAGGCCTCAACCCTCGGTCACATCAGATCGCTGACTTGCAGGGAGGCCCATGACTTCTTCCTCCAATGTCCCGTCGTGCCAGTCTGTGCCCCCAGTTCGGGTATCAGACAGACCGGCATCGGGTCCTACCCACGGCATCCTCGCGTAGCGCCGAACGTGCTCTCCTTCTTGGCACATGTCCAACCAGTCCGATTCCCTCATCTCCAGGCCATCCGTCGGCAAAGTCGGCCAGTTCCACAGTCTGCAGCCTGATCATTCCTCACCCAACACGTTGACAACCGAAAAACCCAGGCTATAAAATAGGTTAAACCCCATGATGTTGACGCCTGCAGCGGTAACATTAAAGTGACCTTGGGGCACAACGACCGACCCGTAACGGGCTTGTACCTCCATAAGGCCCAACACAGCCAGCCTATCCAGTCCATAGCCATCATAGTCTTCTCTCTGGTGGATAAATGGCACAATGAGGAAACAGACTGTTCATGGTCGTCACGTTCAGCACTGAGATGACAGCACCAGTGTCAATCAACAGCGGAACCATGACACCGTCGAGCATGACATCACAACCGATCCTCCCCGTGGTCGCTGGGGAGACCGTACGCACGATGGTGGGAGACTTCTTCGCAGCACCTGGATATCTCCTACGGCTCCTGCGTATGAAGTTGTCGCACATCCTGGCGAAGTGGTCACATAGACCGCACTTGCCACACCGCTTTCCTGCCGCTGGGCACACACTGGCTTTATAGCGGTGAACAGGGGACCCACACCCATAACAATGGGGCGTGCCAGGGTCAGACTGTATCTTCACTACAGTGGCATACGAGTCACCTCCGGTGTCACTGTCGTTAGGGTCCCAATTCGGAGCCTTTGCGCGAGCATCATCTTCGCTCTGAAGAGCCTCGTCAGGCAGGCCCCTTGTGATGATCTCTGCTGCCTCAAAACGCTGGGGGAGCTCAACAGCCGTGGTCAACGTCAACTCTCCTGGGAACTTCAACAACCTGGACCGGAGCACTTCACTGTGAACGTGTTCCGCTAACTGGTCCTGAATCATTTCTTCCTCTAGGTGTCCAAACTCACATCCCCTCGCCAGCCTGTGGAGCCCAACCACGAACATTGATACCGGCTCCCCCAGACGCTGGCGGCGTTGTCGAAAATGGATGCGTCGGACCGTGATGCTATCACCAGGGTGAAAATGGCACGCCATTAATTCCACCACGCCATCGAAACTGTCGGCCCCACCCAGACTGTCCAACACTTTCTGCCCCTCGGTGCCCAACATATGGATTAACACTGATCTCACACGGAGCTTCTCATGCTCGCCAACGTCCAAGACCACGAGGTAGTTGGTAAAAGACGAGAATCAGCAAGGCCATGGCACGGGCAGCATGCCTGGGGCCTCCAGAAATGGCCGAAGTTCAACACAAACGATATCCATTCCCGCTTTTACCTCATCGCCAAATTCAATTCAATTCAATTCAATTCAGCTTTATTTATAATGCGCCACATCACAACAAAAGCCGTCTCATGGCGCCTCAGTGCAGAAAAAAAAAAAAAAAACACACAGTCACAGAAAGACCCAACAATCAGACGATCCCCTATGAGCAAGCACTAAGCGACAGTGGAGAGGAAAAACTCCCATTTGGAAGGAAAAAACCTCTAGCAGAACCAGGATCAGGGAGGGGCAGTCGTCTGCTGCGACTGGCTGGGGATGAGGGGATAGGGAGGATGGAAAGGACAGACATAAAGAACATAGCAGTAAGATGCCAAGTACAATATTGGAGGTCAACCAGCAGTATGGATCACATAACAATAGAACAAGAGTGGGGTTAAAAGACACAAAAACCTTCCTTAAACGAAAGCTATATTAAAAAGGAAGGATTTTACCCTGTTCTTAAAAACAGAGACCGAGTCTGACTCCTAGACCCAGAGTGGTAACTGGTTCCAGAGAAAAGGAGCTTGGTAGCAGAAGGCTCTGCCTCCCACCGTACTTTTGGAGATTCTAGGCACCACAAATAAGCCAGCATTTTGGGAGCATAATGCCCTATTAGGATGGTAAGGTAATATCAGATCTTTTATATATTGGGGGGCCAGATTGTTAAGAGCTTTGAAAGTAAGAAGAAGGATTTTAAACTTGATTCTGAATTCAATGGGAAGCCAATGGAGGGAGGACAGAACCGGGGAAATATGATCTCTTTTTCTAGAACCAGTTAAAACTCCAGCAGCAGCATTTTGAATCAACTGAAGGTTTTTCAAAGATACTTTAGGACAACCAAATAATAGCGAATTACAATAATCTAATCGCGAACTGACAAAGGCGTGAATCAGTTTCTCAGCATCACCCAGAGACAAGATACTCCTGATCTTGGCAATATTGCGCAGATGATATAAGGCGGTCCTAGAAACAGTTTTAATATGTGAATTAAAGGACAAATCCTGGTCAAAAATCACTCCAAGGTTCCTCACACAACTGTTCAGAGTGAGAGTGGCCGCATCTAAAATAAGGGCATGGTCTGAAAAGGAATTTCTAAGATGTTTTGGGCCAACAACAATGACTTCAGTCTTATCAGAGTTCAATAGTAAAAAATTACAAGTCATCCAAGCTTTGATGTCCTTAAGACAGGCATCTAACTTGGCCAACTGATCACAATCATCGGGCTTCATTGACAGGTATAGTTGTGTGTCATCTGCGTAACAGTGAAAATGTATACAGTGCTTTCTGATGATATTGCCCAACGAGAGCATATATAGACTAAAAAGAGTAGGGCCCAACACAGATCCCTGTGGAACTCCGTGACTGAGCTTAGAGCTGGAAGAAAATCCATCATTGACATGGACAAACTGAAATCTATCAGACAAATAAGATCTAAACCACTGCAACGGAGTTCCACTGAGTCCAACAAAGTGTTCCAATCTATCAAGTAGAATGGCATGATCGATAGTGTCAAAGGCTGCACTGAGATCTAAAAGAACAAGAACAGAGACAAGTCCATTATCAGATGCAGTCAGGAGGTCATTAGAGACCTTCACTAAGGCAGTTTCAGTGCTGTGATGAGCTCTGAACCCAGACTGAAACACCTCAAACAAACCAACTCCCTGCAAATGGTCAGATAATTGCACAGCAACAACTCTTTCATGAATCAAAAATTCATTATGAGAGATAATGAAATCAAAAATTAACAGACAATGGTCAGACAGTACAGGATTATGAGGAAACACAACCAGATTTTCGATATCTATACCATAAGTCAAAACAAGGTCCAATGTATGATGGAAATAATGGGTAGAATTTTTTACTTTTTGGGTAAACCCCATTGAGTCTAAAATTGAATTGAAAGCCTTATTAAGACAGTCACTCTCAACATCAACATGTACAGTTAGGCCCAGAAATATTTGGACAGTGACGCAATCTTCATGATTTGGGCTCTGCATGGCACCACATTGGATTTGAAATGAAACAACTACCACGGAACTGAAGTGCAGACTTTAAGGTTTAATTCAAGGGTTGAACAAAAATATATGATTAAACATGTAGGAATTGTAGCTGTTTTTATACAAACGCTCCTCATTTCAGGGGCTCAAAAGTAATTGGACAAATAAACATAACCCTAAGTAAAATGTTACTTTTCATATTTTGTTGAGAATCCTTTGCAGGCAATGACTGCCTGAAGTCTGGAACCCATGGACATCACCAAACGCTGGGTTTCCTCCTTTGTGATGCTTTGCCAGGCCTTTACTGCAGCTGTCTTCAGTTGTTGCTTGTTTGTGGGTCTTTCTGCCTTAAGTTTTGTCTTGAGCAAGTGAAATGCTTGCTGATTGCTGGGGTCTTTCTGCAACTGTGGGGGTTCCCCCTACAGTTGATAGTGCTATGAGATGACTGTTGTTGTGAAATAGCGCTATATAAATAAAGTTGAATTGAATTGAAATGCATGCTCGATTGGGTTGAGATCTGGTGATTGACTCGGCCATTGCAGAATATTCCATTTCTTTGCTTTAAAAAACTCCTGGGTTGCTTTTGCAGTATGTTTTGGATCATTGGTGAAGCGCCATCCATCAACTTTGTTGCATTTAGCTGAATCTGAGCAGAAAGTATATCCCTGTACACTTCAGAATTCATCTGGCTGCTTCTGTCTTTTGTCACATCATCAATAAACACAAGTGACCCAGTGCCATTGGAAGCCATGCATGCCCATGCCATCACACTGCCTCCACCATGTTTTACAGAAGATGTAGTGCTTTGGATCATGAGCTGTTCCAATTCTTCTCCAAACTTTCTTCTTCCCATCATTCTGGTACAGGTTGATCTTAGTCTCATCTGTCCAAAGAATGCTGTTCCAGAACTGGGATGGCTTCTTCAAGTGTTTTTTGGCAAAGTCAATTCTGGCCTTTCTATTTTTGAGGCTGATTAATGGTTTGCACCTTGTGGTGAATCCTTTGTATTTACTCTCATGAAGTCTTCTCTTTATGGTAGACTTAAGATACTGATACACCTACTGATTTGGCCACTCTTAACATTTCTGCTATCTCTCTGATGGATTTCTTCTTTTTTTCAGCCTCAGGATGGTCTGTTTCACCTCCATTGAGACCTCCTTTGACCGCATGTTGTGTGTTCACAGCAACAGCTTCCAAATGCAAACGCCACACCTGGAATCAACTCCAGACCTTTTAACTACTTAATTGATGACAGGTTAACGAGGGAAGAGCCCATGCAGCCTTGTTATTTTTTTTTTTGCAGCCTTCTGAGTCAATTGTCCAATTACTTTTGGTCCCTTGAAAAAGAGGCGGCTACGTATTAAAAAGCTGTAATTCCTAAACCCTTGCTCCAATTTGGATGTGAATACTCTCAAATTACAGCTGAGAGTCTGCACTTTAAGCCCATATTGATTATATAATTGTATCCTGAATATGTTTTCGTAAACAGCTAAAATAACAAAACTTGTGTCACTGTCCAAATATTTTTGGGCCTAACTGTATATTAAAGTCCCCTACAATAATTATTCTATCGGTTTTCAGCACTAAATAAGCTAAAAACTCAGCAAATTCCAATAGAAACTCCAAATAGGCTGTGGGAGGACGATAAACTATGGCAAAGAGAATTGGGTTCATGCCAAGATTGCCAACAGGCCCCACACTGAGGACCAAACCTTCAGAGGAATTAAAACATAATTTCTGCTTAACATTAACTAGTAATTTAGAATGGAAAATTGCCGCCACTCCACCACCACGACCAGAACCTCTGGGGTTATGACAGTTTAAATACCCAGAGGGAGTTGATTCATTCAAACCAACATAATCATCAAGCCCGAGCCAGGTCTCTGTGAGGGATAGTAGATCGATCTGGTGATTGATTAATAGATCATGGACCAGAAGAGACTTAGAAGATAGAGACCTAATGTTTAATAAGCCACATTTAATTTTTAAACTTTGGGGGGGGGGGGGGAACAGAGGCCAAATTATTAATTTTATTAATTTTAGAGACTTGAGGCTGGATTAGAATTTTACCAACATTTTGTTTAATCAATCTGGGAAGTTTATGCATTCTATTTTTTTAACTTTTTTACTAACTTTAAAGGGAGCAGAAAAAGGTTCTCTAAAGGAGGAGACAGGGGCAAAGTTGAAAGGTGGTGGATGAGGAGGAGCTGCAGAAGTGCGAGTGTTTTTCGTGTTGTGTTGTATTTGTCCTGGGTTACAATATTTAGGGCAACAGGAGACAGACTCAATCTCTGAAGGATTATAAAACAAAGGCTGATCCAAACGGTAAAGACCACCCAAGTTAATGGGATCGATACAATATGTGGGAACAGGACCAGAAAAGGGCAGTTTGGCAAACCCAGAAACTTCAGAGTGAGTAAACATCAAATTTCAGTCACTGTACCAGAAAACACCGAATAAAATAGAGAAGATTGTCTGTTAAAACACGTGCACCAAGTCTATTTGGGTGGATGCCATCAGGCCTTATAAGTGATGGGCGGTTCCAAAATAAGTTAAAATTGTCAACAAAACCAATGTTAAAAATAGGACAAGTAAAACACAGCCAAGAATTAAGACTGAGTGTTCTGCTAAAACGATTACAGCCTCGCCTGAGAGGTGCCAAAGGCCCAGAGATGAGCACACGTCTGCCACAGTTCATAAGAGTGGACAGAAGGCTCCTGAAGTCACTTTTTAAAATCTCAGATGCTTCATCTGGGATGTTATTGCATCCCACATGCACAACAACAGTTTGAACGTGAGGGAATTCATTCAGCAGGTCAGGGATAAGAGCCTCAATGTCAGAGACTCTAGCCCCGGGAAAAAAAACGAGTCACACAGTACCTGCCTCTGACGTTCCTCACGATCGAGTCACCAATAACCAGCGTCGTCTGGGGGGGGGGGGTTTATCGGTGGATTCTGATGAGGACAGGAATTGTGAAGAGGATGATGTTGTTGTTGCGAAGGCGGGGAAATGAGCGCTTTTCTTCTATCTGGAGCAGGTGTGTAATTTGACACACCCTGGGTGGTCTTTATCCAGGGTTTGCGGACATGAGCCGCTGCTGAAGGAGAGGAGGGAGGATGAGGGGCGTCCACGGGCGGGCGGCCAGCGTCCAGGTGGGGAAAATCCTCCAGGGAAAGGATATCAAATCTGTTATCCAAGGACAGCGGAAGAGAAGAGAGGCGCGACCCATTCCAGTCGAACGACGATGGCCATTAGCTGGTTGAACCAAGGTCCAGGGCGCAGATGGAGGATGAGAGGGACCAAGCGAAGCTTTTGGTTTAGCCCCGAGATGAAACCAGTGTTTGTTGCTGAGGCCATGGTCAGCTGTGTAGGCTGGAGCAGGTGTGGAGGTAGGTGGAGACGCGCTGAGCTCACCCAAATAAGTAGCAGATTCCGCCAGCTGCGAGGCAGTAGCCGGAGCTGATGATCGCCCGAGAATGATGGTGTCGATGTGGTCTTCAGCCTCCCCAATCTTGTAAAGATTGGAGAGCCTCGTTTCCAGCTCAGAAACCTTATCGAGGAGCGATAAACAGCGGGAACATGACGGAGAAGGAGCCATGGCGTTCCAGGCGCTGAGATGGGTAGCCCGCAGCTAGCCAAAAACCGCTACTCATGCGTCCAAACGGACTTTTAGGCGAGGCCAATACAGAGGTAACAGTAAATAAAAACTAATAACAAACAGGGATTTAAAAAAAACAATAAAATCGATAAAAACAATCCAAAACAAATGTTATGTCCACAACCGATGGTAAATGAGCACACGGTTGTTTATAGTTTTACGGAGCTTTATTACATAAATACTCAATGTATATAAAGAGGCTTACGGCATCCGCCCTGCTGACCAGGTGGTTCCCCGACGAAAGAGGCAGAGCCTCTTCCGCCCACACCTTTATACCAGGGGCGGCGTCACCACTGGAAACCGGCAGTAGCCACCCCGGTCTTACTAACACAGCCGGTTTACATACACAACACAGTGGTCAAATTTGACCCAGTGTGGTTTATTTTTCAACATAGTCTCCAATGTCAGTGTATCTTAAAAGAAACAATGCAGTTAGTATCAGAGAAGGTTGAATTTAATGCATCAGGTTCAGGTTCAGGTTCAGGTCACTTTATTTGTACCTGAAGGTAGATTTGTTTTGCAGTCTGGTGACATTCATATTTACAAGCCACAATTACATTCAACATAAACACAAACACAGGCACACATGAAGCTGACTATAAACATGATAAAAATACTCAAGGCTCCATCAATCGGGATATAAAGACAAAGAGATGAGAGAAAAACCAGAGATAAGAGAGAAGGGTCATATTAAAAAGTTGAAGACTAGTCAAAGGGGTTAAAAACTCAAAGGTCTAAAACCCAATAAAAGATTTAGAACCCAAATAAAATCCTACAAAAATAAGTAAATATAAAATGGAGTTAATAAATAGGTACCTAAATTATGTGCAATATATTGTTACAGCTTGTTCAACTCTTTGACAGCAGCAGGAACAAAGCTGTTTTTGTAGCGCTGGGTTTTACTTTTTGGGACAGCAAACCTCCGTCTTGAGGGAAGAAGCTGAAAGTTGCAGTACAAAGGGTGGGGGGAGTCATTTAAAATGGAGGTAGCCATCCTCTGTACTTGTCTGGTGTACAAGGATGTCAGGCTCAGCTGTGACTCACCAAGCAAACGACTGGACCATCTAACTACCTGATCCAAGGATTTCCTCTGTTTCAGTTTTATCTGACCAAACCATGACACTAAAGAAAAGGATAAAACAGATTCAATAAAAGCCCGATAAAACATTGTTATTATGGTTCGGTCAATTTGGAAGCGTGCAAGTTTCCTCAAACAACGCAAATGTTGCTGACCCTTTTTGCACACCCTTTCACAGTTCCCTTCAAAGTTTAAATTACTATCAATAATCGTCCCAAGATATTTGTAGGATTGTACACATTCGGTGGTCTGGCCTTTTAGTACGGTGACTTTGTGCCTGGGAGTTTTCCTCCTAAAGTCAATAATCATATCTTTAGTTTTTGTCGTAGTCAGCTGCAGGTAGGAATCCTCACACCAGTGAACAAAATCATCAACTACTGGGCCGTGGCCACTCTCACCATCCTGGAGGAGACTGACAATAACTGAATCATCAGCATACTTTATAATGTGTCTGTTGTCATGTCTACTCCGACACATGTTTGTGTACAGGATGAAGAGTAGTGGTGACAACACACACCCCTGAGGAGAGCCAGTAGAAGAGCACTTTAGGTCAGACAATGTACCATTGACCCTTACTCTCTGCGTCCTGTTGGTTAAGAAATCCAGAATCCAACCCTCCAGACTATTGCTCAAATCAAATTGTTGCAGGAGCCTTTCAACTAAAATATAAGGTTGGATTGTATTAAAGGCGGAGGAAAAGTCCACAAATAAAAGCCTGGCATGTGTCCCATTAAAATCCAGATGTTTAAAAAGCATGTTAAACAGAGTGACAGTGGCGTCCTCCACTCCTTTGTGAGGCCTATATGCAAACTGCAAAGGATCCAATGCATGTTCAGTCTTGCTTTAGGACCTCACATCTGACCAGTTTTTCAAAAATTTTCATTAAAATTGAAGTCAAAGCAACTGGTCTAAAGTCGTCTACCGTTTTAGGACAGCCGGATTTTGGAACGGGAACAACCATGGCATCTTTCCAGATCTTGGGCACATGTTGTGTCTGTAAGGACTTATTGAAAATGTAATGAAATACAGGACTCAGTTCATGTGCACAGGACTTTACCAAGCGCCCACATATATTATCAGGGCCCTGACTTTTGTTCGCTTTTACAGCGCAGAACTCCCTTTTAATATCCTGCACCTCAATATTAAAGTGCCGATTGTCTTTGAGTTTCTGTTTCAAATCTTGGGTTTCTGTGCTAAAATCAAAGGAGTCAAAACGACCATAAAAACAAATAAGAGCATTAGCCAGCTCTGTGTCTGAATTAAAACCATCTAAAAACACACGATTACTGCGCTCTGTGCTCTGAAGGCCTGCAATAGTTTTCATACTGGCCCAGGCTGAACCAAGTTTCTTTGTTGCCATCTTACTTTCCAATTCTGATTTATAATTCTGTTTTGCTCTTAAAATTTCGGACTTCAGCTCTTTTGTGGCAACCTGTAGCTCAGAAACAGACCCCTGTTTAAAGGCAAGTGCTTTCCTCTGTAAGCAGGATTGAACTGATTTTGTAACCCATGGCTTGTTGTTGGGATATATTTTGACACGTTTACATGGAACAATCATATTTTTACAGAAAGCCATGTATGAGCATGTGACATCCACCAAAGAGTCCAAATCATCCCCGCAGGACAGTGTGAAAACCTCCCAGTCTGTACAGTTAAAGCATTCCTGGAGGCAGTGTACTGAATCCTCTGTCCACACCTCTATGTCTCTGGTCTCCACCTTGCCTCTTCTGAGAGCAGTTTTATATGTGGGCAGCAAATGTACACAGTTGTGATCTGAGGATCCTAAAGGAGGAAGGGGGAGCGATTTATAGGCCCTCTCAATGGATCCATAGCACAGGTCCAATGTCTTTTTTCGCCTGGTTGGGCAGGAGACATACTGATAAAAGTTTTTAAGTGTCTTCTTTAAAGAAACATGGTTACAATCCCCAAGAATAAAGTTTGGCGCCTCTGGGGATATTGACTGCAGCCGCTGGACCACATCAAAGACGGTGCTGGAGGCGGAGTCAGCGTCTGCCCTCGGATGAATGTACACAGTCGTGATGAAAAGTTGGGGGAACTCGCGAGGCAGATAAAAGGGGCGTAGCGATACGGACAGAAGCTCCACATAGGGTGTACAGATGCGCTCTCTGACCGTGACAGATGTGCAGTACTGTTTATTAATTTATAAACATACGCCCCCCCCCCCCCCGACGTTTCCCCGTTACCTCTTCCTGACAATCCGAGTGCAGTGAGGCTCCAAAGCCGTCAATCCACAGGTCCGCGTCCCGGTCATGCGCAGTAAGCCACGTCTCCGTGTAAGCCATGACACAGCAGTTCTTGAAGTCCTTCTGATAGCGTACATTCCCTTGAATTTCATCTACTTTATTCCTCAGAGACTGTACGTTCCCCAAAATCATGGAAGGAAGAGGAATGCTATTAAACTGACGTCTCCTCAGGCGTAATTTCACGCCTCCACGCTTTCCGTGTTTCCTGCTCTTGTCTCTCTTTTCATCGCTGTGTCCATGAACGTCTCTTAAAATAAAGTCCGTTAAAATAAAGTCCGCATGACTAGTTTCGTTGCTGTAGCATAACTCCTCTTAGTCAGCCTATGAACTTTTCAGGCCCCCTCGTACTATATAATATGACGGGTGTTTTTTTTGGAGATGGGGGGGGGGGGGGGTTCAAAAAAAGCAGTTTCATGAGCACAGCTGAAAAACTGCATATTACCCGTCATGATCCAGAGCACAGGTGGGCACTGTGCCCAGTCTCCAGTTTTAGTTAGTCTTTTTCTGTCTGTTTCATTATTTCTATTTGCTGTGGAAGGACGGATGGATGGATGGTTCCTGTTTGATTGTTGCCATTCTGTTGTGTTGTTATTCACATTTTGGGGTTGCGTTGTTTTTGTGTGTTTCTGGTTTCTGGTTAGTGTTTTATTTTGACAGCGCTGCGCAGCTCCCAGCTGTCAAACTGGCTTGCGGGTTGCGCAGCTGTCATTAATTGTGATTCTTTTTTCCACTCACGCGCCACACCTGCTGCACATGTTTGTACAGTTATTTAAGGGCATGACAATCTGTGCTCATTTTCATGTCCTTCTACACCGTGGATGTCCTCAGCTGAGTTATTCTCTGAGTGTTTTGGGCTGCTGTTGAGGAGAACGGGAGAGCTCCATTCAGATCAGTGTTTCCCCTTTTCTGCCCGGCGTTCCTAGGCCGGGCAGATGTAAATGGAATCAAGCATTGATTAAATTATCAAATGATTACTTACAAGAAATATTATTTGCAAATATTATGCAAATTTTGAGATTACTAACTAACTAACTAACCTGCACTTATATAGCGCTTTTCTAGTCACAAAGACCACTCAAAGCACTTTCACTAGTACTTACCCTCTATTCTAAGGGCCTATAGGAAACAGATATCTAGGGACAATTTAGAACAGCCAATTAACCTAACATACATGTCTTTGGATTGTGGGAGGAAACCGGAGCCCACGGAGTAAACCCACGCAGCACAGGGAGAACATGCAAACTCCACACAGAAAAATTCCAACCCCTGCCAGCCTGGGGATTCAAACCAGGAACCTTCTAGTTGTAAGGCAACAGTGCTAACCACTGCACTAGGGCTGCACAATAACACAAACTGTAATCGCAATGCCAAGTCTCTGCAATTACACTACCGTTCAAAAGTTTGGGGTCACTTAGAAATTTCCTTATTTTTGAAAGAAAAGCACTTTTTTTCAATGAAGATAACTTTAAACTAATCAGAAATACACTCTATACATTGCTAATGTGGTAAATGACTATTCTAGCTGCAAATGTCTGGTTTTTGGTGCAATATCTACATAGGTGTATAGAGGCCCATTTCCAGCACCTATCACTCCAGTGTTCTAATGGTACAATGTGTTTGCTCATTGCGTCAGAAGGCTAATGGATGATTAGAAAACCCTTGTGCAATCATGTTAGGTCTGCAATGCTGTAATTGCTGCAAATGGAGGATTCTTTGACGAAAGCAAAGTTTGAAGGAAAAAATTATTATTTCAAATACAAATCATTATTTCTAACCTTGTCAATGTCTTGACTATATTTTCTATTCATTTTACAACTCATGGTGGTAAATAAGTGTGACTTTTCATGGAAAACACAAAATAATTGTCTGGGTGACCCCAAACTTTTGAACGGTAGTGTATATAAATGCACAAGATGCTGAAATTTCAATTTTAATGCGTTTTTTGCAACTTAATATTTGAGTTGACAAAAACATTTCTGGGCAGCGCGGTGACGGAGTGGTTAGCACTGCAGCAGCATAGTAACACACCCTTGGCCGGGGGATCCTGGGTTCGATCCCAGCCCGCGATCAACAGTGATCTGTGTGGAGTTTGCATGTTCTCCCCGTGTCTGCGTGAGTTTACTCCGGCATTTCTCTGGTTTCCTCCCACAAAAACATACAAGTTAGGTTAATTGGCATCAAAGTGGGGATTCTAAATTGTCCTTAGGTATGGATGTGAGAGTGAATGGTTGTCTGTCTCTCTGTGTTGGCCCTGTGATGGACTGGCGATCTGTCCAGGTTGTACCCTGCCTCTTACTCAAAGATGCTGGGATAGGCTCCAGCCCCCCCCGCGACCCGAAAAGGATTAAGCGGAAGAAGATGGATGGATGGATGGATGGATGGATGGATGACTTACTCTGCATTTCCCTTGATAGCAAAGCAAGTAGACTCATGAAGCTATCTGTTAAAAAATTTTAATATAAATAATCAAAATTGCATCGCAAATGACAATATATTGGGACATAATTGTAATTGCACAGTTTTATCAAATTGTGGAGTCCTATTAGGAAAAAAAATGGTTTAATCTGCAGGATGCACTTTAATTAGGGGGTATACTGATCCTGCTTTTTTGGTCATTGATCCAATACTGATATACCCTATATCTGCTGATAACAACACCGAGTTGGCACAATTAAAAAAAACCCAAAAAACTAAAAGGTTAAATTACTCCTTATTGTGACGACAAGACTGGGGCTCCTTCAAGCAACATTTGGTAGGGGTGGGAATCGCGAGGGACCTCATGATTCGATTCAGATCGCAATTCTTGGGTCACGACTCGATCTTATCACAATTCAACGATAATCACGATAATCGAGTAACGCGATCCCATATAGTTCAAATTTTTTCACGTTATTCAACATCAAATACACTTAATCATAGGAAGTTATTGTTTAACCATTTGTTAATGGCAGACAGGCAAGAGATTAAATCTTAATAAGACAGAAACACTGATCATCGCTCCAGACAGTAAAATTCCTCTGATAAAGCAATGCTTAGGTCACCTAGGCTCTTCTGTCCAGCCCAGCCTGCGTAACCTGGGTGTTGTTTTTGACAATGCTATGTCACTGGGCTGCCATGGTCGGCAACTAGTCAGAAATTGCTTTTTTCATCTGAGGAATATAGCAAAACTTAGACCTATGGTCTCAACACCTGAACTGGAAATGATCATTCATGCTTTTATCTCATCTCGCTTAGATTATTGTAATGCCCTTTTTATGTGTTTTAACAAAACTGCTGTTGCCCGCCTTCAGACTGTGCAAAATGCAGCAGCTCAGCTTTTAACCCGGACAAAGAAAACGGCACATTTCCACAGTTTTATCATCCCTTCATTGGTTGCCAGTTGCTTTTAAATTTTATTTTAAGATTTTAATTTTGACTTTTAGAGCTCTTAATGGCCAAGCCCCTTCATACATCTCAGCTCTCTTGACTCCACTTATGCCACGATCCCTAAGATCCTCAGACCAGAGACTCCTGGTGGTCCCTCGGACCAAGTTCAGAACCCGTGGAGATCAATCTTTCCAGGCTTTGGAACGCACTTCCCCTGTCCTTGCACTGCCTTGAGTCTGTTGACTCTTTTAAGAAGGAGTTAAAAACTCATTTGTTCAGACAGGCTTTTAGCTCTCATTGAATGGCTTTTATTTCTTCACTGTTTTCTCTTTTTATCCCTATTAATGTGTACTGTTTATCATATCTTATTTCTATTGGATTTTAATTTCTGGGTATTTGTAAATTTTAACTTGCTGTGAAGCACTTTGTGATATATCTGTGAAAAGCGCTATACAAGTAAACTTTGCTTGCTTGCTTGCAAATCATGTCCCAAAGTAAAACCACTGACATCTCTTTCATATAATAAAGTATTTTCGGGGCTTCATTTTCCACGGAGATAATCTCTGCACACAGAGAGGATGGTGGACGGTGCTGTTTGGAATAGACTCCCACTTCAGCTATGTTTATCTGACTCTGTGTACTCTTAAAAAGTAGCTGAACACTTTTCTGTTTAAGAAGGCCTTCGAGTTTCAACTGCTTTTTAATGGTAAGTCTGATATTTTTAAAATTATTTTAATCTTGTGTTTTAACTTTTTTGTGTTTTTAAAATTATTTTTATCTATCAACTTCATTTTATTCCATTTTATTGTGCAGTGCTCTGTGACTGTATGTCTCTGAAAAGCGCTTCATAAATAAACTTTACTCAATGCTCGGAGAAAGAGCTCCATGCTGGTGTCCCTTTAGCTTAGCCGTTGCTAATGCTGCTTCAAGACGTGTGTTGGCCCGCCATATTCCGAGTGTTTTTTCTTTTTTTTCCATTTAGCTCTTTTTGCGGGGTGTGTGTCATGTCAAGGGCTTTCCTTCCGTCTGTTGTTGTAAAATCCAAAAAGGCCCGACATTTTAGCTAACTTTGAGCTATGTAACGGCTTCCTAACTTTCAAAGCTGGCCGCAAATCACCGAGACAAGCTATGACTTCACTTGTCTGGATGTTTGTTTTGCACCATCTAGTGGACTGAAAACAGCATTGATTAACTGATAACCCAAAAGTATATGTGTGCGCATTTTTAAAAAAAATAGAAGATCAATCTGTGCGTTTATGGATCGATGCATTGTTGCCAGTCCCAAGTATCACGATTCATCACTGAATCAATCTTTTTTCCCACCCCTAACATTTAGTATCACTCTATAAATCACTTCACTCTATAAATCACTCTATAAATTCAAAAAATCTCTGTGTGTCTGTGATGGATCATAGGACATCATAGGACGGCCTATGATGTGCTGATGATGTCTGCATCATAGTACAGCCTCTGCTGTCCTGATGATGTTGGCTTCATAGGACATTGATGCCGGCCATGATGTCTTTATGATGTCATATACACCATCACTCACGATGCCTGCTTTCATGTCTTTATGATGTCATATAGACCATCACTCATGATGCCTGCCTTCATGTCTTTATGTCATATAGACCATCACTCACCGAAGAAGACACACTCATCACTCGATTACCAATAGGACACAGCACTTTAAACCGAATGGGAGTTGCCAGAAACAGGAAAGAAGAGATACTCATCACCTGATTAAGAATAGGACACACTAAGCTGACGTGCTTGCTTACACCCTTGCTTACACCTGTTTTCTACGGGCATGCAGAAATACTTGCTTATACTTGGCTTTTATGGGCATGCACGTGTATGCATGGGCATGCACAGGTATGTACTAGTCTATATCTACTGTATATCTATATATATTATCAAAGGACAGCGTATGATGAGCCTATGCTCACCCTATGAAGTCTGCATCATAGGACAGCCTATAGGACACACTAATGTAAACCGGGATCAAATGCAGGCATCATAGGAATCGCGATGCCATCATCAAAGATCATAGGGCAATGGACACCTTCAAAGATCAACCGCAGGCACGACTCACGGTCATAGGACTCGTGATGACATCATCACAGATCATAGGACACACCATCAAAAATCAAAGGCACGCATCACTGAATGAGTGCCGACGTGCTTGCTTACACCCTTGCTTACACCTGCTTTCTATGGCCATACAGAGATACTTGCTTATACTTGGTTTCTATGGGCATGCACGGGTATGTACTAGGACAATAAAAGAAAAGAAGAAGAACAACATCTGAATTTACAGGAAATATATCAACTTCACTGCTTACAAATGGGCAATAGTTCCATTTCATATATAACTATGCTCCATTTCCATAGAACTGTACCTCTATATTCTCAATAATAAAAAAAAGTCTTACCTGTCTTGACACCTGCATTTGTCTAATGGTGGTGGCTAAACGCTAGCAACATTAGCAAGAAGGAGAATTTATTTTGACTAAATCTCAGGCTGGATCACTGGCTCCATTATAATATCTGAACCAGTGTAAGAGTCCAATAATTTACTGATGCATCCCTAACTTTAATCCTCCAAGATGGATGACCTTTTGTATGACACACTGTTGTATAAGGCTGTGTGTGATCAGAGAGGGGTTTTTTTGTGCTGGGAGCATCTATTTTCTGTTCATTTTCTATATAGTCCAGTGTTTAATGTGCTCAGCACCCTTGGGGCAAAAACACTCTCAGCAGTGAGTGCTTTCTTTTCTTTTTCCCTCTGCCCACAGTGCTTAAAGTGGGGAAAAGTTCAACTTTTGGAACACCGCATCACTCATCAGCAGCACTCCCCTGTAATCAGCCAATCAAAATCAGGAAAAAGGTATACCATGATATGGGGAACCAGAGTGATGGCCTAGTTGGTAGAGCATATACCAAAGACCATATAAAAATGGTACTTTCCACCTTCTAGCTTGGTGCTCAGCATAATGGAATAGGGAAAGTTACGCACAGAGGTACCAGAGGACTGACCCCCCCACTGTAGCTTTCACTACTTACAGTAGCTGTGTGGCCTAGGGTCAGAGAAATGGAGATAGGCACCACCCCTATACACCATATGGTGTCCTACATGCTGTGGAAGGGAATTAACTAACTAATGATAAGGTAGGGTAGGGTAGATGGGAGCGCTCAGCCTGGGAAGGCAGTCCATCTAGGGGAAGGAAAACCCTGATTCTAAACCTCCGCTGCCTTGTGGCTATACCTGATTGCAGGAGACGCTTTGGGAGTAAACCCCAAGGACAAATCCAGAGTGGAGCCCCTAAGGCGGACAGTAGACGCTCTGCACCACTTTCCGGCAGCTCCTGCAGTGAAACTGGCCCCAAATTATATTGGTTCATCCTTTCCTTTTTTTTTTTTTTTTTTTTTTTTGTTACTTATTTGTACCCATAGGTAGATTTGGTTTGCAGTCTGGTGACAAGCCACCGGCTGCCGGTCGCTGCGTGCACGAGCGCCCTAAACCTACATGTTTTTGGTATGCGGGAGGAAACCGGAGAAATCCCGGAGTAAACCCACGCAACACGGGGAGAACATGCAAACTCCACACAGCTCACTGTTGGTCGGGGGCTGGGATTGAACCCACGATCTCATGATCCCCGCGATCCCCCGGCCGAGGGTAAACTGTGCTGCCACAGTGCTAAACCACTGCGCCACCGTGCAGCCCAACCTTTGGACTCTGCCAGTGACGCTGAGAGGGGGACATTGATGTATGGGCAGCCCAATGTCTCCATATTCACTTGCCCAGGCCTGAAGCGCAAACTGGAGAGGCCACTCCAGTGGCATCACAAGATTCTGGCACAACACAGGACGAGGCAGTCTACTGATTATAAGCTCCGACCAACTGGCGTGGGAAGGAGCGCCTGGGGATTCGTTTGGCGGTGGGAGAAGTCATCGCAGCTTCATTGGGCAGCTACCTCCCGCCTCAAGCTGGGCAGCCCCCAGCCAGGAAGGCGTTTCCCCCGCCATGGCTTGCCTGCTCTACTGGGTGCGTAGAGCTTAGGGAACCCTCCTGATAAGCAAGCGTCAATCTGCACCAGGCAGTTTGAAAGAAAAAAACAACAAAGACTCCAGCTCTTCGATTCTCAAGCTGGAACGTATGCACAATGTGCCCTGGACTCTCTGATGATCTCCAATGAATAGACGACTCACGTAAGACAGCCATCATCAACAAGGAACTTGCATGACTTAACATCGACGTTGCTTGTCTCCAAGAAACCTGCCTAGCTGATAGTGGCTCACTTAGAGAAACAGACTACACCTTCTATTGGCAGGGCCTGTCTCAGGACGAGCCCAGGCAGCACGATGTATGATTTGCCGTGAGGAACTCGTTGATCGCTTCCATGGAAATTCCCACAGGAGGTTCTGAGAGAATACTCGCTCTCCACACGAAGACAGCATCAGGATTTGTGAACATTATTTCTGTGCATGCTCCAACCCTTTCATCCACCCCAGAGGTCAAAGATCGATTTTATGAGGCTCTCGGGGAAGAAATACCTAAAATCCCCAGCTCAGAAGGCATATACATGCTAGGTGACTTCAATGCCCACGCTGGAGCTGACTGGCAGGCCTGGCCATCCTGTCTCGGCCACTTTGGCATTGGCAGGATGAACGAGAACAGACAGAGGTTGTTGGAAGTCTGTTGTCACAACGACCTGTGTATTACTGACACCTACTTCAAGTGTAAAGATCTACAGAAAGTGTCCTGGGGACACCCCCTGGTCCCACCACTGGCACCAGCTAGACTTCATCATCACTAGAAGAGTCGACCTCCGCAGCATCCTTCACATGAGAAGCTATCACAGCGCCAACTGTGATACTGACCACTCACTTGTTGTCAGCAAAGTCAGACTGATTCCCAAGAAAATCTACCATGCAAAAACAAAGGGCCAACCACGCATCAACACCTGGACCACTTCTGAAACTGAAAGGGTCCAAACTTTTGGCAACATCCTTCAACAGAAACTCGAAGATCATTCAAACAACAACCAAGCAGATGTAGACCCAAAATGGTCCTACCTCCGTGACGCCATATACAACTCCGCTATGACCGCATATGGGAAAAAAGTATGCAGAAACGCAGACTGGTTCGAGACACACTGGAATGAAATACAACCAGTCACAGAGGCCAAACGGAAAGCACTGCTAGATTATAAGCAGAACCCTCGTCCTAGCACACACCACGCCCTGAGAGCAGCAAGGAGCAAGGCCCAGCAGATTGCCCGCCATTGTGCCAATGAGTATTGGCTGAACCTGTGTGCAGACATACAGGTAGCTGCCAACTGTGATCACGCCAAAGGGATGACGAGGGCATCAAAACAGCAACCGGTCCCGCCAACATTAAAATAGCCCCCATCAAATCCAAGTCAGGTGAAGTCATCAAGGACCAGAGGCATTGGGTTGAACACTATCTAGAGCTTTACTCGACCCAGGACATCGTGACAGACGTTGCCCTTGACACCTTGCCCAGCTTGCCAGTCATGGAGGAGCTAGATGAAATGCCCAGCCTGGAAGAGCTCAGCAAAGCAAACAACTGTCTTAGCAGTGGTAAAACTCCAGGGAAAGACGGCATCCCCCTGAAGTCTTAAAAAGTGGTAAAGCAGCACTCCTACAGCCTCTACACAAACTTCTCTTCCTCTGCTGGGAGCAAGAACATGTGCCTTAAGATATGCGTAACGCAAACATAGTCACACTGTACAAGAACAAAGGGGATCGCAGTGACTGTAACAACTATCGTGGAATCTCTTTATTCAGCATTGTTGGCAAAGTCTTTGCCCGTGTCACTCTGTCCCGCCTGCAGAGTCTTGCTTCGCAAGTCTATCCTGAGTCACAATGTGGCTTTAGAGCTGAAAAATCCACAGTGGGCATTATCTTCTCCCTCCGTCAGCTGCAGGAGAAGAATCGAGAGCAGCAGCAGCCACTATTCATCGCGTTTGTGGACCTGACAAAAGCCTCTGACTTAGTTAGTCGATGCAGGCTCTTTCAGCTTCTGCAGAAAATAGGCTGTCCTCCAAAACGTCTGGAGATAATCACCTCATGTCACAAAGACATGCATAGCACTGTCCTCTTCATCAGTGCAACTTGAGACGCCTTTCCAGTCAGCAGTGGAGTGAAACGGGGCTGTGTTCTGGCACCAACCCTGTTTGGAATCTTATTGTCAATGCTCCTCCATTGTGCTTTTGATGATTGCCCTGAAGGTGTCTACATTTGCACAAGATCGGACAGAAAACTTTTCAACATTGCGCAACTGCGTGCAAGAACCAGAGTGACAGAGGTCCTAATCAGAGAGCTGCTCTTTGCGGACAACGCAGCCCTTACCATGACACAGCGAAGACGGCCTCCAGTGCATGATTGACCGGCTATCCCACGCATGCAAATAGTTTGAGCTCACCATCAGTATAAAGAAAAATCAACATCATGGCACAAGACGCTCATACTCCCCCTATCATCACCATCGACAATACTCAGCTTGCTGTGGTCGACAGCTTCACTTACTTGGGGTCCACAGTCACCAACTCCCTTTCCCTAGACATTGAAATTAATTCCAGAACAGCCAAAGCAGTTGCTGTGATGGCGAAGCTCAACAAACGAGTGTGGAACAATGATCTGTTGAGCAAGAGGATCAAGCTCTGCGTCTACCAAGCCTGTGTCCTGTCAACTCTCCTGTACGGCAGCGAGTCCTGGACAACCTTTGCCAGATAGGTGAAACGGCTCAATGGATTCCATCTGCGCTGCCTCTGACGCCTCCTACACATCAAATGGCAAGATAGAGTCACCAACACAGAGGTACTTAAGCGCGCTGGCCTACCCAGTATGCCCACACTTCTCAGCCAAAGGCGTCTTCAATGGCTTGACCATGTGCACTGCATGGAGCCAAACCACCTACCCAGAGACATCATATACGGTGAACTGTGGGAAGGCGTTCGTCCAGTAGGATGACCTTTGTTGAGGTACAAAGGCGTCTGCAAACGTGAGCTCCGATATGCAGAAATAAACACCGACCACTGGGAGGAGGTGGCCAAGGAACGTGACGTTTGCCGCCACTGTGTAAGAGAAGGAATGAGCAGTGCTGAAGCAAGTCGGAGGGAAGAGCAGGAGAGGAGGCGTACTGCAAGACACAAGCGTGCAGGGGTGGAACAACATCCATCAGCCTTCATCTGCACCAACTGTAACAAAGACTGCCACTTAAGGATTGGTCTACACAGCCACTCCAGGCGCTGCGCCAATTCTTGACAAGACGTGTTTCGCCATCGCCTCTTCGAGACGAGGATGCCAAGAGATACAGGGAAGCATGTTTTCTTACCTGTTTTATGTGGGTTATGATATGTGGGCACATTTACAAAACTGTTCATTAATGTGCACTGTCCCTGCTAAATAAACCAATAAAAAAAGCAAGCTGTCAGTGATAGGTCAAGTGGTTGCTAGGGTACAGGGCTGAAACCTTTTTTAAGAGCCTGTAAAGTGCCCAGAAAAACAGATTTAGAGAGTTTTTACACGCTCAGTGGACATACAGCCTAAATCTTATTTTCCACTTGTTAGTCTACTGTACCGATATTGTCCTGGGTATGACGATAAACTACATCCAGGCAGGGTAGAGGGGTTGTGTGTGGCCTTAGCTTAATCCCAGCTAATGTCTATAAAATGCACACAGAGACCAATGAACCTACCCTGTGACTAGCAGGTTGGTTGGCAGCCTAAAACTGAGTGGGCCCCTCGCTGACTTGCAAGGGGTCTTGGTTGGCCAAAGGCTAGGCCCACCGCTGAAACTGTGATTGGTATCAGGAAGGACATCTGGCCAGAAAACTCCAACAGATGATATATTGGAACCTACGGAAGCGAAACATCCCAGAGAGACTGTTTAGATTAGTAAGAGTTACATATCATAAAGCATGAACAGCTGTGAGGACCAAGTATGGAAGCACAGAAGAGTTTACTATTAAAATTGGTTTACGTCAAGGATCAGGCCTTAGTCCATTCCTATTCACTGCTGTACTGGATGTTATCACTGATGAGCTTAGAGGAGGGCTGCCGTGGGAACTGCTGTTCGCAGACGACCTAGCTTTGATGGCAGAGAGTGGGGAAGAGATGCAAAGAAAGTTGTTGAGCTGGCAAAATGGGTTGGAATCCAAAGGCTTGAAGGTTAACACCAAGAAGATAGAGGTAGTGGTCAGTAATAGAAGAGAGACAAGAGCAGACATCAAAGACAGGAATAATGTCAGTCTGAAGCCGCTTTGAGTGGTCCTTGAGACTAGAAAAAGTGCTACATAAGTACAGGCCAGTCAGAAGGAAGAAAGGATGCTGGAAGCAACAAAGATGAGGATGTTAAAAGAATTAAAGGAGTGACACTGAAGGATAGAGAAAGAAGTGAAAACATCAGGAAAGTGCTCCAGGTAGATGACATTAATGTGCAGGTGAGAGAGATCAGGGTGAGATGGTATGGCCGTGTGATGAGCATGGATGATGGAAACCCATTGAAGAGTGTGATGAGCATCAAAATTGAAGGAAGAAGGCCAAGAGGAAGATCAAAGAAGAGATGGATAGATAATGTTAGGCAATATATGGACCACTTCCAAATGACATCAGAGGTAGCCGTGAACAGACACCTCTGGAAGACCAAAACAAGGGCAACCAACCCTGCAGGTTTTCAGGACTATGTGGCTTAGATGTGCGAGAGAGAGTCTACTGTACCAATGAGCATTGACAAAAGCAAAAACAACATTTATTTTTCCAAACTGTTAATCATGCACGAGTTCTTTGGGACACCAAGGCTAAACCAAAGGGGATCCTCGGCGGTCATTTAAACATACGGAGCATAATCCCCAAAAGAGATGAGATTTCGGTGTTGCTGTTGGACTCAAATCTGGACTACCTTTGTCTCTCAGAAAGCTGGCTACACAGTAACATAGACACTAATATGATCGATATTGTGGGCTACCAGTGTTTTAGAAAAGACAGGCAGGTAGGGAGGGGAGGAGGTGTTTTAATTTACATCAAAGAGAAATATAAATGTCAACTGGTTGATTTGAATACTTCACTTGAATGTTTAGCTGTTAATGTATGTCTCTCTCCGGTAATGAATTTCAACATTGCAGTAGTGTACAACCCACCGTCACACAACTCTTCCTTTTATAATGAATTAAGTGATCTGGTTAAACAACTTGAGAAGAACAGAGAAACAATAATTCATGGTGACTTTAATATCAACTGGTCTGATAAAAAAGACAAACAAAAACTGAAAAGCCTCATGACTAAATTTAATTACCAGCAAATCATCAAAGGACCCACCAGGATAACCAAACAATCCAGAACACTTATTGACATGGTATTTACTAATAAACCAGAACGAATAACCAGAACCTATAATCTTGTAACTGGTCTCTCAGATCATAACATGGTTCTTGCTGTCAGGAAACTTACTAAAAAGCGACTACAGTATTTTGGGGGAGTCGATATTGACAAATCAAATTTTATTATCCCCAAATCAAAAAATGAGGAGTTTGAACATTACTTAGAGAATCAAAATTGGGAGCAGCTCATGGCAACATGTGAAGTAGATGATTGTTGTAATTTTATAACTGCAACAATCACAAAGTCTATAGAAAAATTTTCAAAGCAAATTAAAAGTAGACAACAGAAGATTAGCCTACCATGGTTAAATAATGAAATAAGAAAACTTATGAAGAGGCGAGACTATGCACTGAAAACATCACTAACCTCCAAACTACAAAATGATCACCTTGTGTACAAAAGTTTAAGAAATAAAGTGGTACATGAGCTGCGAAAATCAAAAATATCTTATTACAATAAACTGATAGATCATGCAAAGGGTAACAACAGTTCCCTATGGAGGCATTTAAATAACTTAACTAATAAAAAAAACGATCAGAAGGGGGTAAAGGAACTTAGAATCAATGGCAAGACCGTCAGTGACAAGGCTACTTTGGCAAATGAATTTAATTCACACTTTGTGGGCTCTGTGGAAGACTTAACAAAAATTTTTGTGCTGCCAAATGTGCTCAACAACACAAATTCCATACTCCCAACAGATACTTTTCACATCGATGAGGTAAATGAGAAGTTAATTGCTGGTATTGTTAAAACACTGTCAAACTCAAAAACTAATGATATCTACAATATGAGCACCTCCTTTCTCAAAATGCACAGCAAAATATTAATCAAACCACTGACTCATCTCATTAATCTCTCCATTAGGTCTAGTACATTTCCATCTGGCTGGAAAAAAGCTGTCGTCATACCAGTTCATAAATCAGGCAGTAAAGACGATATATGCAATTACCGCCCAATCTCTATCTTACCAGTCCTATCTAAGGTTCTTGAAAAAGTTGTAGCTACACAGCTGATAGACTACTTACAAGACAGTCAACTTCTTCATCCACATCAATTTGGTTTTAGACCAGGATACTCAACAGAAACAGCAAATTGTTGCCTTATTGAAAACGTCAAACAGTCCTTGGACAGGGGTAATGTGGTAGGAGCTGTTTTTCTAGATCTCAAAAAGGCTTTCGATACTGTAAACCACAGTTTGCTTTTATCCAAAATGGTATCTTTTAACTTCTCCCCAAATACATTAGAATGGTTTGCATCTTATCTCCAGAATAGAGAACAGTGTGTAAAAGTTCACCAGGATAAATCCTCATTTTTAAACAACCGCATGGGTATCCCACAAGGGTCCATTCTTGGTCCTTTACTTTTCAGCATTTTTATTAATGACTTGCCGTTACACTGCTCAGCTGCAACATGCCAACTTTATGCAGATGATGCAGTTATTTACACAGCTGCCAAGACTCCAGCACAGGCTGCAGATGTACTGTCTACAAGTATGGTTGATGTCCAAGAGTGGCTCCTCAAGAACCATCTATTGCTGAACCTTCAGAAAACAGTCTCAATGTGCTTTTCAATCAAAAAATGTAACCTGCAACATTTTAAAGTTAATATACATGATCATGACATCAGTTTAGCTACAGAATTCAAATACCTTGGCATTGTACTAGATCCTCAACTCAAATTTAATCTTCATATAAAGAAAATTTCAAAAACAGTAAAAAAAAATCTGAACTGCTTTAAATTAATTAGATATTACATACCTTACGAAGCAGCTGCACTGTATATGCATTCTATGGTTTTTTCTCATATATCATACTGTTTGACAGTCTGGGCTCAAGCAGCCCCTTCCACAATAAGACATATAGGTTCATTATATAATCAAACCCTAAAAATCTTGGACAAAAAGCCCATTAGGTGGCATCACTGTAATGTTTTAAAAAAAGAATCAGAATCAGAATCAGGTTTATTGCCATTGTTCATGTAGTACACAAACTAGGAATTTGTCTCGGTACAATGCTGCAACATTAAACATGATAAGATAAGAGAAATAAACTATACATGTAATAAAGTGTAGGATAAGATTAAGTGATACTGGTCAACAGTTAAAATATATATTAGCCAGCAGCAGATACTGTGGAGAACTATATAGTGCAGTCGGTAATGCAGGAAGAAAACAGTGATGATTGACATGAGTCTGGTTGAGCTGCTGTACATGGTGCACGAGAGTCACTTAGTGTTCAGCAGTCTAATGGCAGAGGGGAAGAAGCTGTTCATGTGACGGGAGGTTTTAGTCTGGATGGACCGAAGTCTTCTACCAGAGGGGAGGGGGGCAAACAGTACATGACCAGGGTGTGAGGGATCGGCTATGATCCGGCCAGCACGCCTCCGGGTCCTGGAGATGTACAGATCCTGGAGAGATGGGAGCTTGCAGCCGATCACCTTCTCAGCAGTGCGCACGACGCGCTGCAGCCTTAGTCTGTCAACTGACAGACTAAGTCTGTCAAAAAAGACTAGTCTGTCAAAAAATACAACCTATTGAGTTTTGAGAGCTTCATTGACCTCTGTCTTCTGAAATTAACGTTCAAATGTTTCCATAAATCAGCACCCGAGCCACTTGCTGGTTTCGTCCAAAGACAGGACAGCAGCAGAGCCACCAGGAGTTCTGTTAACAATAACTGTAAAATATTCCACCGCAGAACCACATTTGGACAAACAGCTTTCTCTATAAAGGGCAGTCACATCTGGAACACAATGCCAAATGAAATTAAAATAATAACGGACTTTAAAACATTCACTAAAAATGTTAAAAACTGGCTGAAAAATAAACAAGAATGTACTCATGTATGAATTATTTGTCTGCAAAGTGAGAGTGAATGAAGGGAAGGAATAAATGTGTTTGTTTATAGTGAGTGACGGAGGGAGGAAGGCCTGAAATAGGCAAATGTGAGTTATGTTATATGTGTTAAATGTGAGTCAGGCTGTTATATTTGTGTATTTATAATATTTATGTTAAAGGTGAGTCAGGCTGTTATATTTGTGTATTTATAATATTTATAATATTTATAATTGTGTATTTATAATTTTTCTGCATTGATGTATGTGGTTATTGTGTATATTTTTATCTTGATTCTTTTTTCTAAAGCCCATCCAGGGACAAGAGTTGCAAATTAGCTAATAGCTATACACTCTATGTGCAACACATCAGATTGATTGTCTTTGATTAATTGTCTATGTTTATTGCACTGTCCCTGTCAAATAAACTAATCTACTTCTACTACTACTATTTTATTACCCCCCCTACACACACACAAATTCTGTATGTTTGCGTCTTTCAGCGATTATCAGAAAACACTTTTTTATTCCTGGAATAAAACAAACCCAATGTGCATATTACAGAGTGCGGTTTAGACTGCTGTCACACAATGCCATATTTCAAGTCCCCCAAGTATTTGCTCAGAGTTGCAGAGTTCACTATGGCAACCCCACAACATGATGTCAAGCTGTGCATTCAGCATCTGCAATAAACATCTCTGACAAGAGCCTCAGCAGAAAAAAAACAAACTACATGTTACTAGCCTGAAAACAGGACAGCATTAAGGGATTGAAGTAAAAAAAAAAAAACTAATTCTAGAATTTTTATCAAAGCATCCCAAATTATTTGAAATTTTGACTAAATGTTTGCATACAAGAACACGTTATATTTTAGATGTTCTCTATCTTCAGTCAGCCTGCCAACAAAACAGCCAGTCCTTAATAAACATCAACATCAGAGAGAAAAAAAACAACTGTTGACTTAATGCAACAAAATTACCATTAAAACACAAGAGAGAAGCCCACTCTACTGCACACACGCACACGCACACACACACAAAGAAAAGTGCTCACCATGGTTCATCAACACAGCAGATTACCACAAGAAGAGTATCTCCCTTTATCTATTATCTCATGTACAAATGTCACACACAGCAACACTATACAGTACAGACACACTCAAATTCAACGACAGACACTAGCGACTACAAAGCTCTGTAGTACCAACAGACTCACATGAAGCTCAGCCCTTTCATACACAAATCAGCAGTGATTCTCCATCCTGGCCCACAGCACAGACTTACTGTGCATAGACACAAGCGGTGAGGACACCTCAGACCAGAAACCACAGATGCACCCCGTACAATTTTATCTTTATTTTTCGTTTTCATCTTTACATTTCCAAGCTTTAATAAATCTACAAACTCTTCAAACCTTCACCCACAGACTCTCTAAAACAAGCTGGAATAAATATCTGGACAGATTTGTTCACTTGGGTCGGTTGCAAATCCTTTTTTCAAAAATTCTTCCACTCAGAAACTAGGGCTGGGCAGAATGTCCTAAAATATATAATTTGAAGCATAAATAATGATGGCATGTAAGGGAAAACATTCTTCAGTATACAGTATATATTTCATTATAACTGCAACTGAATGGGTAACATACTGCCATCTCAATGAACTTATTGTTAAAATAAAGGTTCAAAAACAGTAGCTTTTTCCTTCTACATTAAAAGAAAAAAAAAACCAAGAGAGTTGCAGTTTTAAAAACTACATTTTTTTCTGCATAAAATTAATATTTTCGGTGAATTTACAGCTTTCTTTCTAGTAAATTTCTGACTTTTTCCTAGCGATTCGACTTGTTCAAGTAAATTTGAGATATTTTTCTCCTTAAGTTGAGATTATTTTCTCATCAGTGTTCTTTTTCTTTCTCTTCTTTTTTCTGGTGAAAACAAATAGTGCCCATTTACATTAAGGCCATCAGCAGCTACTAATGACGTAACAGTCTGAACAGAGCAACCCAGACTGTTGCCCTGTTCACATAGCGTTATCACCATGGAGACCCTGACACTGGAATTTATTTGTAAGCACGATTAAAATGAATCAATAGACATGCATGGGATTTTACCAGCAGTTAAACCTTTCCTTAACTTTTGGAATCAATCTGAATCACAACATGGATTCTAGAATTTAAAAAAATAGAGTTTTCAAGCCTTGCCAGCATTCACAAATGTACACTCTAAAGGTGTGTTCAGACCAAATCCAGAGCTAATTTTTTGCATGGCGCAATTATATGTTAACTGAGTGTAAACATGCGAATACATGTGAATTCGCATCCGAGGGAATTGCTTACAATAGTTAATCAGCCATGATATTCTACCATCACTGGAGTAAAAGTATCAACACCAGAGAGTAAATTAGTTTAAAAATGAGACTGCCACTCACCAGCAGAGAGGTGAACCAGCAGCTCTACAGCTGAAATGGGAGTGGTGGGAGTTTACCCACCCACGTTCTCCTGCTACGGATGTGTTCACCAGGGCTAGCAGGCTAGCAGTGTAAAACACCATCATCCAGGTGCAGTTTTTAGAGGAGGCAGTGACATTTTCCCAGCTGTGTGCCCCACCAAATAACGTTGTAAACCTAAACTTGATAGCATTTTTGAGATTTTCACAGCAGGTAGAAAGCAGCTGCAGAAGTAATGAAGGCAACCCTGACCCACTACAACTCGCTTAGAAACAAATTCATATCTAGAGTATTTGCGTGCTCACATTGTCTTTACATGTATCCGTACTCTGCATTTGGTCTGAATGTACCTAAAGCTACGATTCTTACAAAGCAGCAAAGAAAGCAAAGATTCTTACAAACGATAGGTTTGTAAGAATCTCCCAGTTCCTACAAATTCCAGAGTTCACAGACATTTGTGGAGGGGGGTATTATGTCTGGAAATAGGACAGTGGAGGCAGATGTTGTACTGAACGAGAACTTTATTACAATATATAACGGATGGTACACGTGTTGATCAATATAGCAGCAAGCTTAACTGGCACAGGCTCTGACTGTTACAGAGACAAAGCGCCAAAGACCCTGATTCTTCTTCTTCTTCTTTTTCTTTTAGATTTGATTGGCGGTTGGCAACCAGCCCACAGGTGCATTACCGCTACGTACTTCACTCTATATCATCATTGCTAAGTGTCCAAATCCCTCTCACCCACTCTTACTTTTCTTCTTCCTCTTCTCCCAGACCCGATTGGTGGCTGGCAACCAGCCCATAGATGCACCACCACCACACACTTCACTCCATATCATCACTCCATATCACTCTTCTTATTCTTGACCTGACTGGTGGTTGGCAACCAGCCCACAGGTGCACCACCGCCACCGATCCGACCACCATCACTCCACATCCCCCCACAAGGAGTTCCCACAATGAGCTCCGAACAACTCCCTAAGAGCGAAAAAACCACTCATCCTTCAGAGGAGCCTGTGGCTGTCTTCTTTCCACCATCAGTCTCTTAATATAGGCACGGCATGATGATGTCACCTGTGCCTGCATCCCCACATCTGTGCTGCCTATTGTTAATATGTCCATATCTAACAGGGGGCATAGTTTCTTACAGCCTTCTTAGGAAATTGGTACGGCTGCTGTTCAATTCGCAAGAGCAACTTGATGTATTCTTAAGAAATGAGGTGCTTTTCTGTCATACAATGCCCCCAGAGTTCTTACTTTCTTCATAAGCGTGCCTTGGGATCTTCCTACAGCATACTTCCTGCTATCTTACGATGCCATCTTACCCTATGTGCAACTCACGGCACTCTCAAGTCGTTGGTAGGAAGATCTTACGGCTTTCAGCACATTATGTTGGGGTATACGGTGGCTGTCCATTCTCCAACATTCTGTGTCCAAGTGATCATTACATCAGCTAAAAAATTTGTGGAAACGTTTGTTATTTGTTACTTTCAAGATGGCAATAATGCCAAGAAGATTACAGCTGCACCTTCTACAGCTGCAGGACGATGAAGAAGAAGAAGATCAAGCAGCTGTAGCCGCTTCTTCCTCCTTTCTCTTCCCCCCTTTTCTTGTTTCGGTGGCTTCTCCTTGCTGCTCTTTCTTTTGAGTCCCATGTCTCACATAGGCCTAGTAAAAGCATGGTCGACATCTTAAAACAGAAATATGAAATTTTGTAGCTGTTTTCTCCTTGAAAACTTTGCACTGAATGATGATTTGTGTGGCGTGTGTGTGGCCTACCCCAAAGAATGTCACAAATGTCGTACGAATGATGTACTTTCGCCTTATGAGCACCTTACTTCCACATTACACACGCTGTACGAATCTCCATACAAATGAGAATTCGTACGGCATTTTCTACGACTGCTGTAAGGGACCCTCAAGAACAACTTAAGGTGTACTTGCAGCATACTTACAGCCACCGTAAGAATTTGGGGTTCTGAAATGGTCTCTTGACCCAGCATACTTACAGCCACCATAAGAATTTGGGGTTCTGAAATGGTCTCCTGACCCTAAATAATCCACGAACATCTTGTCTAGTTCTTATGTTGTTCCTATGGCATTCGTACGGCCACCCTACGATGACGGGTTTTCATGGGGCTTTTGAAGAAAATCGTGGACAAGACCATCGAACTGGCCACAAACTTACGGTCTATGGCCGCCTTAACAAGGCCATACAAAACGGTCCAAAAATTGTTTGTACAGTGTTCTCAGCTGTTCTTAAGTACATTTGTGACCATATCATTAAGTACGTATGTCAGTTATATTTTCATGATGATATTAATAATACTTTGATTCTGAATTCATTAATGGTGAAGTCTGAGACTCACAGTTCTGCCCCATTTAGTGTTTTAACCTTAAAGGAGCATTCAGCGCTTTTATTCACCACTGGATGTCACACTTGAGCTCTCATACAAAAGAAAACAGAAACTGAAGTTTGGCCACTATAGGGGTTGGGCTCAAATGACAATGTTACACACTCTTGTACAGTAGGTGGCGTTATGCACCTTTCAGTTGTTTGCTATCTGACAGTAACCAAGAGAAGAAGAAGAAGCTTGGCCACTACTCCTAACACCGACCATCACCTCCTCTTCCACCTTCCCTCTGCCAACAGAATCCATGCTAAAGGGTAACCACAGCTGTTAGCAACATATGAGTGATGGGATGGCTCCCCACACTTTTCTGTTGCCCTTCACTTGTTCAGGGGTCTCTTGTCCCAGCCGGTAATGAGCAGAGTGGAATGGTCACCCATCAGAAGACCCTCCAAGAGCATAAGATATAAGTTTTGATGTGATTTACAAAGTTTATTAGAGCCATTTAGTATTATTTGGAATGCGTAAATGTTTGATACAAGCCGTAAACAAACACGCTAACTGCTACGTGATGCTATCAGGTGTAACAAACAATAACCATGGGACACCGTGCACATAAAAATAAAATAAGTCACATAAAAGAGCATAAAACATATGATTCTGTATGATTCACAGGGTCATTAGAGCCCATGCAGTGATTGACTGAATAGGTAAATGGTTAATAACAAGTAAACAACAGATTAGCTCAATACGCCGACTCGCTCCCATAAACCTTTACAGAATGCTGGGTTTGATGTTACGTCACAAAGCAACAAAGGTGGGCCAAAGGTGAACGCACCTGTAAGTGCTGCTGTTTCATTAACCCTTTAGCTGTCCCAGGTGCCGCACGGCGACAGGAACGGTTGAGGGGTAAACATAACCCCTAGTGGTCAAGAGTGGTAAATAGTTCAGATTTCCAAGGCTGTAATTTGAAAGTTGTAAGAGATAATGGCTTACTGTCAATTAGAAAGATGTAGAATATGATCCAAAGTTTCAGATAGGAATAAATTTACGCATCTAATTTGCATAATGTCACAGCAGTTATATAAATGACATACCTCGGTCAAAAGTGGACTTTGGACACATTTACACAAAGAATGGTTCGTTTTTTTGATGCCATTTTGTCTACGGGGTATGTTTTTATCTAATCTTCAAAGTATATGAACCAGAAAATCAAGAAAATGTAAATAAAAAAAACAAAAAAACATATTTTTCTCTTACCTGTTGCCGGGGGGAGGGACTCGCTCGCCCACGTGGCCGGTCCGTTTTTGTCTATCGTGGTCGATGTTTTGCGTTTATTTGGTCATTTACACTCTCTGTCACATCTACAAACTCTTATGATTATCCCACATGAATTTCGTTTGTATTACACGGCTAGTTTTCCTGTTTGATGCAGTTTCAGTCAGAATTGCCGTCGCCATGACCAAACATGGCAGCGACCACATTGGTGCTGGGGAGCTCAAAGCGGAAAAAGGAAGAACAATAATGAGGATTTCTTCTTCTTTGCTGTATTCCATGTCAGTCATGATTCCTTCGCAGCACGTGTCTGCCACCTTCTGAACTGTCAGATCAATACAGATCAGTACAAATTCTCAGTATAGCCGGGGACATCAGTAAGTTGACAGGTGCAGTTGCTGCGCTGTGCCACCGGGGACGTGCGACCCGTCCATGAAATGTGGACAGTTAAAGGGTTAACAGAACATGTGAGCAGCATTAGACAGATAAAACACAAACCTAGAACAACAACAGGTGAGTTGAAATTTTTCATTATATCCAGCCATTCCTAAATTCAACAGCTTTGTGGTTTAGATGAAAATGTGAGGTCCTCTTAACAAAAAGACAGAAAGCATAGCACCAACTCACCTGTTGTTTTGCACATATCCCATGAGAATGAAGGATTTAAATCAGCTGCCAGATGGGGGAGTTAAGCTGATCTAAACCCCTCAGAGGGGGCTTCACCAGCAGTAACCAATCATGACCTTAACTCCATAAAGGCACAGGGTGCCAGCACAGGCAGACATTGATGCATGCAAATATTCATTTATCAGAATATGAGTTTGTTACACTGGTATGTTTCAAATTTGGTATGGGGATATGTGGCTTATTTCCTCTCTTACTCGTTGATCTTAATTGAGATAAATTGCCCCTCCCCTCACCAAAAAGAGAAAAACAATAACTCACAAATGTGCAAGAAAAAAGTTGCAAATTTACAAGAAAAAAAGTAGCAAATTGACTTCATTTGTTCTTCTTCTTTTAGATTTGATTGGCGGTTGGCAACCAGCTTACAGATGCATTACCGCCACATACTTCACTCTATTGCATCACTCTATCTGGTCAGGAGCTGTCAATTTGCAAATCTTCTTCTTTTAGGTTTGATTGGCGGTTGGCAACCAGCTTACAGGTGCATTACCGCCACGTACTCTATAAATGACTGTCTGTGTCTGTCCAGCAGTGTTCTCACCTGTGTTTCATCTTCACTGCCCAATTTGCAAATCTTCTTCTTTTAGATTTGATTGGCGGTTGGCAACCAGCTTACAGGTGCATTACAGCCATGTACTTCACTCTATATCATCACTCTATCTGATCAGGAGCTGTATATATCACTTTATATATAATTCAAGAAATCTCCGTGTGTCTGTCTGTGTGTTTGTCACAACCATAGGACTCGCTAAACGATCATAGGATCGCCTATGATGTTCCTATGATCTCTACATGCTCTCTCTACATGATGTCTACATGACGTCATATAGACACCATAGTATAGCGTGATTCGAGAAAATCTGTGTGTCTGTGTGTAATCAAAGGCAGGCATTACTCACGATCATAGGACATCAAAGATCAAACACGGGCATCGCTCACCATCAGAGGACTCGCTATAGGTACACAGCGCTAAGATCAAAGGACTCAAAGATCAAAGGCAGGCATCACTCACGATCATAGGACTTTATATATAATTCGAGAAATCTGTGTGTGTGTGTGTCTGTCATGACCATAGGACTCGCGAAAAGATCATAGGATCGCCTATGATGTTCTTATGATCTCTACATAATGTCTATATGACATCATATGTGTCTGTCTGTGTGTCTGTCACGACCATAGGACTCGCTAAAAGATCATAAGATCGCCTATGATGTGCCTATGATGTCAACATGAATGAATGAATGAATGAATCTTTATTTCGGATAGATTAAAAGTAAAGATTAAAAAAAAGAAACAGAACAACATAACAAAGGGGGGGGGGGGAATCCAACAAGGTCAAATCAAACAATAACTCCTCTGATTATACAGTTCAACATAAGTTATCCGAAATGGGTGACTGCTGAAGCCGCAGCTTATATTGCCCACCCATATTCCATCCAGGAATTCAAAAGAAAAACAAAACAAGAGCGATTACAATTCAGAACAAAGCTAAGACAAAACGCGACAAAAAAACTAAGCAACAACACAACACAGACTGGATATGACAATCCTTATGTGATTTTACATGTCATCTTGTATATACATACTGTATGTTTGGAGTATTTCTTCCTTGTCCAAGCGTTGTACATGATTTTAATTCAGGTCCAAAAGCATTCCACAATCTGACTCCTTGCACTGAAACACAGTGTTTGCTTGGTGGTAGTTCTCACTGAAGGTTTTTGAAATATACATGTTCCTCTGAAATGATATTGTTTCTCCCTTATTTGGAACAACTTTTGGATATTTGCGGGCAGTGATACAGTAGATTCTTCACTTTAAACATTATTACTGCAGTTTTAAAGTCAACCAGATCTTTCAACTTGAGAGCTTTTAATTTAAGAAAAAGGGGGTTTGTTGGTTCCCCGTAAGCAGCTTTGTTTATTATTCTAATAGCTCTCTTCTGAAGCATAAAGACTGGATATATGTTTGTTTTAAATGTATTTCCCCATACTCCAGTACAATATGTCATGTATGGGAGTATTAATGAATGACACAAAGTATATAATGTGGGTTGATTCAGCAAATATTTCACTCTGTGTAATATTGCAATTGATTTACAGATATTTTACCTTTAATATAATTAATATGTGACTTCCAACACAGTTTATCAATTATTACTCCAAGAAATTTAGTTTCGGATACACTTTCAATCTCTACACCATTTACACTGAGTTTAGATACTAAGTTGTTGTGATGGTTGTTAAAAACTATAAATTTTGTCTTACTTAAATTGAGCGTTAATTTGTTTGAATCAAACCACAGTTTAAGTTTTCCTTATTCCTTTCCGAGTGTATCCAAAAGTTGTTCCAAATGGCTTCCACTGCATAATAAATTGGTGTCATCGGCAAACAATATTAAATCTATTTTTTCCGAGACTTTACATACTGTATATCATTTATATACCGTACACATTGAATAACAGTGGCCCCAAAACTGAACCCTGTGGGACTCCACAAGTAACCTTCAGTAACTGTGAGTTTTTGTTACCAACACGTACATACTGATATCTATTCTTTAAGTAACTACATAACCAAGACAGTGCTACCCCCTAATACCATTTTTTTGTAGTTTCTTTAATAATAAATTATGATCCACTGTATCAAATGCTTTTTTAAGATCCAGGAATATCCCAACTGAATACTCTTTATTTTCAACGGCAGTTGATATTTTTTCTATAAATTCCATTAGAGCAAATGCAGTTGTCCTCTTGTGTCTGAACCCATATTGCTGCTCACACAATAAATTATTCTTCATTATGAAGTTGTCAATTCTCTCACAGAATATGTTTTCAAGTATCTTGGAAAATTGTGGCAATAGTGAAATTGGTTTATAGTTTGAAAATTCCCTTCTATCACCCGTCTTGTATATCGGAATTACTTTAGCTATTTTCATTGCATTGAGAAATATACCTGTTTGGAAAGACAGGTTACAAATATACGTCAGTGGTTTCACTAAGCATTCAATGATAGTTTTGACTAAGAGCATGTCAATAACATCACAATCCACAGATATTTTACTTTTAAACGATTTAACAAATTCAATGACCTCTCTCTCATCTGTGTTCTTTATGAAAATGGAGTCTTTTATAGCAGTGTTTTTGCTTACTGTATCACCCGTAGGTGGCATAACGGATATTTCTCAAGCCAAATTAGGACCAATGTTAACAAAAAAGTTATTAAATTCATCTGCAGGTGAGACTGCATTTACACTCTGAGTCGTTTTATTATTTTTTTTTGAAAAACTGGTTGGGTAACTTGTATATCTATTTTTATTTCCAAGAATACTGTTAAGTATTGTCCATGTATTTTTAATACTGTCTCTGTTTTTCTCCAGTTCTTTACTGTAATAGTCTCTTTTACTACATCTCATTATATATGTTAACTTATTTTTGTATGTTTTATACTGCTGCTCTGCTTCTTTTGTCCTTTTCTTTAGAAAAGCTTTATATAATACATTTTTCTTTTTACACGCCTTTTGTAATCCTTTGGTTAACCATGGCTTGTCGACAAATTTATGTTTTAGCTTTTTCTTTACTAATGGACAATTTTTTTTATAAAGAGTGGTTACAATGTTCATAAATGTGTCATAGGCTTCATTTACATCTGATACATAGACTTTTGTCCAGTCTTGCTTCAGCAAGTCTTCTTTAAAAGAACTGATTGCTTTTTGTGATTTGTATCTGAAAGATTTTAAAAGTTTTTTTCTGTATTGGCCCCTATTATTTTTTTTTTTCCTCCCTCCTCCTATCCTGCCTTCCTGACCTAATCCCAGCTTGCTGCGTCTGAGTGAGTGTCTGTGCCGTCTCACCATCTTGCTGATCTCAACCCAAATGGAAAATACGGAAAATGGATATAAGCTGGGCTTTAAACGCAATTGACACCACCTTTTCAAACAGAAAATTGGGCTCGGGGGAGCCCAAATGTGGAGAGACCCATGGATTGGAACTCATGTGTCTGTGTGATTTGACTGAGGATGTGGAAAAACATCTACCTGTTTTGGCTACGATCACAGGATTTCTGCCAATTGGGCTTTGGAGTTCTCCTGGTGTATCGAAAATTTAACTGGAGGAGCTAATCAAAATGCGGACCTGGCGGAGCTGCTTCTCAATAATTCGACCAGATGGGGAGTGCACGAAGTAGCGGCAAATGACCAACATGGAATTTACCATCTGCATGCATTAGAGAGATGGACTCTATCGGACATGTTCATCTGTGTTTAGAAGGGGAAACATCTGGAGTCGCTTCGTGCTCTCCAGGGAATGATATGAATTTAAAGCCAGTGAATGTTAATTTGAATTGTAAGCTCAGAATATGACAATAGGGAAATCCTATACTCCTATACTCTGTCTGAGCAGATTCGGCCTTGATCGGCGCCCCTGGATAACTCACTCCTCCAGAGTTGAGATAAGCGGATGTGTCAGCTGGCTCGCTAACCCAAACACCGCTGCTGTGCAATAAACAGAACTCTTCAGGGACAGCGTTCATGAACTATAACATCTATCGTTGCCTAGGAGACTATTTGTTGTGCTCCAGTAACTGATACACTCAACACTGCACACACACTGATATCATCATACTGATATACATACACTGCTCTCTCCCTGCTGTGTGATTTGTCTACTAAATGTCTGCTAAATAAGCATTGAGGGTTTTTTTGCCTGCAATCAAAATTTCGCTTACTTACTTAAGCGTCAATTTGATAAAACATGTTTTTTTCTCTCGCCTACTGTGTGATATCCACTCTTTTTCTTTTTTTTTCCCTTTCTTCTTTATGACTGGCGCCTAGCGGCTGCCCCGGCCTTGGATGCGCTCTGCAGAGCGTGCCCAAATGCCAAGTCACGTTTCGTTACCTTGTATTCATACATGTGTAATGACAATAAAGTTGAATCTCATCTCATCTCATCTCATGTGGCCTTGGATAAGTGCAAAGACTGGCAAATGGTCACTTATATCATTTATCAATAATCCCCTTTTTATTTTCTTATCAGTAATATTAACAAACAGGTTATCAATAAGTGTAGCAGTGTGAACTATGATTCCACTGGGATGTGTTATTGTGGGATATAGACTCATACTGTACATAGAATTCATGAACTCTGTAATTACATTTTGTTGAAATGGATTTAGTAAATCAATATTGAAATCTCCACAGATTACAACCATTTTCTTGCTAGTAATATTATTGTACAGCTCAACTAATTTATCTCTGAATGTCTCAATGCAAGTTCCCGGCATTCTATATATACAACTTATAATTAGATTTTTTGTTTTATCTTGGTCAATCTCAACAGTAACACATTCCAGAATCCCTGGTAGTGCAAAGGACATTCCATTTACAAGCTTACACCTATACAGGTCATCAATATACAGTGCAACACCACCACCCTTTTTTTGAGATCTGTTAATATGAAACATTTGATATCCCTCTATTGCCATCAGAGGAGCCTGCTCTTCATTAAGCCAAGTTTCTGAGACTGCAATAGCTGTAAATTTTCTGTCTAGCTGTTTTAAATAGTCCTGAATCTGTGGAAAGTTTTTGTTAAGACTTCTGCTGTTGAAGTGTATTATTGATAGTTTACCATCTAGTTGCACTTGACTTTTGAATTGCTTTTCGGTGTAATATTCACAATGATTATGAATATTATTGAAAAAGTGGTTATCAGGATCAATTCATTCTCCATCTCTTGTAGTTTATGTTCAACATAATGGCATATTTTCAAAGTTTGAATTTCCTCTCTCTGTGTCAAACGACTTCCTCCAACTGGGGATAAATGATGTCTACTCAAGTCAATCCTAAGTTTTTTTTTTAATTTGTTTTGTTTAGTTTTTTTGGTTTTTTTTTTAAAGTACATTGACATGGTATGTCACAAAAGAACTATTCTTGCCGTGTGTGTGGATATGGATTATCATAGTCTCTTAATTTTTTTAATCAGTGTTCATCTATATTTATTTAAGTCAGTGAGATCTCTGATTATTATGGTCTTTGCTTCCTCAGGTGTTCCAATTAGTTTGATCCAAACTCTACAATTTCTTGTCCATGTTGCCTGTATCTTATTTTGTCTTTTCAGCATCCGTGCTTGCCGTGCTATTTCAACATTAGTCTTTGTTAAATGTTCATTTAGGTAAACTTCTGTTCCCCGTAGCTTTCTGGCCTGCCTCAGTACGTCATTCTTTACCCTTCTGTTCACAAAGCGCATCACAATTGATTTCTTTGTTTTATTATCTTTTCTGGGTAAAGTATGACGGGCTGAAATTGCATTTACTTCAACCTTTATATTTCTGCTTTCAAGGAACTGAAGCACCTGGTTTTCCAGGAAGACTGATTCACTCAGGGGAGCCTCCTCGATTGGTATTTAATGTCTAGTCCACTTATAATTAGATCATCCATAGGAGAATATTGTTCAAGATCCTCGACGCATCACTCCAAGTCTGCAATTTTTTTGTCTTTTTCCTTAATTGTTAATTTTAATTCTCGGACTTCTTCCATTAGCCCTAATAGTTTAAGCTGTTGATTAGCCACTTTGGTCAGTTCTTCTGACAAGAAGTTCAGAGATTTTTTTATCTCTTCCATTTCCTCCTTCTTTGGCGGCATTTTTACTGACCTGTTGATAGTAAAACAATCTCTGCTGGTGTCGCCGGTATCCGATCCGACCGACCTTGAATCCAGCTGGGGCCTCAGCTAGCCCCCTCCGCTGCTAGTCCCGCTGCTTACCACCGCTGCAATTATTAACTATATGACGTCATATATACACCATAGTATAGAGTGATTCAAGAAAATCTGTGTCTGTGTGTGATCAAAGGCAGGCATCACTCACAATCATAGGACATCAAAGATCAAAGGCAGGCATCACTCACGATCATAGGACTCGATATGACATCATCAAAGATCAAAGGCAGGCATCAATGACATCATCAAAGATCGCAGGACATAAGATCACTGACATCATCAAAGATCAAAGGCAGGCATCACTCATGATCATAGGACACTGTATGACATCATCAAAGATCATAGGACTTGCTACCGATTATCATAGGACTCACTATGTCACGATCATAGGACTCGCTTCGCTATGACATCATCAAAGATCATAGGACTCATTACTGATGATCATAGCACTCACTATGTCACAGTCATAGGACTCACTAAAAGATCACAGGACTCGCTATGACATCATCAAAGATCAAAGGCAGGCATCACTCACGATCATAGGACACTGTATGACATCATCAAAGATCATAGGACTTGCTACTGATTATCATAGGACTCACTATGTCACGATCATAGGACTCACTTCGCAATGACATCAAAGATCATAGGACTCATTACTGATGATCATAGCACTCGCTATGTCACAGTCATAGGACTCACTAAAAGATCACAGGACTCGCTATGACATCATCAAAGATCAAAGGCAGGCATCAGCTGGCCACCGAGCGAGTCTAAAAGAAGAAGAAGAAGAGACTGTTCAGAACTCCTTATAAGAACTCCTTATACAAAGATATAGAGTGATGATAATTCAACTAGGAGGAATGGAGGTAGGATGCGGGGAAAAGGAAGTCTGGAGCTCGGTGGAGTCTAAAAGAAGCAAACGTAGACGTAAAGAAAATCAATCAAAAGCGTTATCAAGTGCTGATGAATCAGAAGATGAACAATCCCGGAATAAACAGGAGTGTAAAGTAATCATTAAACTTGCTCAGGAAGGAGAATTTACTTGGAGAAGTTTTAAATGCAAGAATTCTTCGTAGTGGTTCGTTACTAGTTACATGTAAAGATAGTATTCAAAAAGGAAAAACAGTCAGAGTCAATAAGATGGTGGGGAAAAATGTGCAGTGTTCAGTATTGGAAGGAAATAAGGCAATGAGAGGAGTGATATCGGGCATTTCAACGGCTGTCTCAACTAATGAAATAATTAAAAAACTTAACTGGAGCAAAAGTGAGAGGTACAAAGATTGAAAACTAATAGAAATGGCGAAAAATTTGTTAAGTCTGTCGGTAATGTTAACATTTGATGAAACAAGACTGCCAAGTAAGGTGTATATTGGCTACATGAGCTATGAAGTCAGACTTTACGTTCCTCCTCCATTCAGATGTTTCAAATGTCAAAAGTTTGGTCATGTAGCAGCGCTATGCAAAGGTAGATAACAATGTGCCAGATGCTCTGGTGAACATGAATATGGAAAGTGTGAAAGAGGAGCCAAATTAAAGTGCTGTAACTGCGGTGGTGAAAATAGCTCTGCATATCGAGGTTGTGAAGCCAGCAAAAGAGCAGCAGAAATTCAGCAGATAAAAGTCTTCCAGGGATTAACACATGCAGAAGCTGCGAAAAAGGTGCCAGGTAAAAAAGTGGGAGTGGACTCGAACAGGGAAAGTGTGCAGGCTTGCAGTGCATGCACTAGAATTAAGGAAGATACTCTGGTTCTGAAGGAAAATATTTTTGTCTTATATGTGGTAGATGTGATAAACTGCACTGCACAGACTTCCAAGAAAACAGAAAAAATCAAAATCATTGTGAAAGCAGCAGAAAAATATCTTGGCATTAAGGGGCTACATTGGGAAGCAGTTGAGGACTTGTTAAGTGGGGGATCTTTAAGTTCACAGGCAACATGGGCTGGTGGATCAACCGCCAATCAAGTCTAAAGAAGAAGAATAATGAGATGAGATACAGATACGGACTACAGCTCCTGACCAGATACAGTGATGATATAGAGTGAAGTACGTGGTGGTGGTGCACTTGTGGGCTGGTTGCCAGCTGCCAGTCAAGTCTAAAAGAAGAAGAAAAAGAAGTCGATTGTTCAAAACTCCTTATAAGAACTCCTTATACAAAGATATGGAGTGATGATAATCAAGTCAGTGGTGGTGATGTGCCTGTGGGCTGGTTGCCGGCCACCAATCAAGTCTAGAAAAAGAAGAAAGAAAGAACTCCTTATAGAAAGATACAGAGTGATGATAATCAAGTCAGTGGTGGTAATGCACCTGTGGGCTGGTTGCCAACTGCCAATCTAGGACTGTCGCGATAACCGCAATTACGTAATACCGCGCTATGGACACGCCTACCGCAGAGGAAAATGACCAACCACAACAACCGGGGTGTTCACTTTTTGTGTGTGTGTGTGTGTGTGTGGCTATATCTCGTTGTTCACTTATGTGCCCCTATTGATTATTAAATAAATTGCTAAATGATGTGTATTTTTATTACCAACAGCATGTTTGCACCCGGTATTCTAGAAGCTTCCACAGCACACGGTGCTGCCGCTTGTGAGGCACTCTCTCCAGACAGAGTCCAGCAGGCAGGTAGTGGTGAAAGCGTTTGAACTCCTTGTTAAATACAGCCGTAATAGTGAGCACTGAAATATCACAAAGCATGTTATTTTCTTCTGAGCAGAGTGTGTATGATACTGACTGTGTATGCTCCATGTACGAGCTCCGAGAGCAGCTTGTTTGAATGAGATTTTTCGGACAGTGGCAAAAATCACGGAGACAAGAGCCACGCAGGGTCCTGTATGGAGACTGTCCTACTTATAAGCTGAATGTCGCTGCAGTCTCCAGTCCACACACCCCTTAGTTACCGCCACTGCTTTATGAAATTGATCTTTTTTTTTCAACCCATAAGAATCCATGGTCACATAATTTTCCTTGAAGAAGAAAGAGGTCTGGGTTCTTATGGGTTAAGACAATCAGCAGTTTATGCCTGTATAAAGAGCGGAGCTCCGCACAGTTGTAACACACACGCATAAAGTTGAGAGCGAGCTGCAGCGAGACTCTCACAGCTTCCCTCATTTGCCACAGAAGTTATAAACCCTGTTTAAATTATGAATCCACAGGGTCCTAAAAACATTTGCAATAATACCGCGGTATTGAGCTGTCCACTGTCACCGCAGGGGAAATTCCTCTACCGCGACAGCCCTACGCCAATCAAATCTAAAAGAAGAAGATATAGAGTGATGATAATGATGATGATGATGGCGGTGATGCACCTGTAGGCTTGTTGCCAACCGCAAATCAAATCTAAAAGAAGAAGAAGAACTCCTTATACAAAGATAATGAGTGATGATAATCAAGTCAGTGGTGGTAATGCACCTGTAAGCTGGTTGCCAACCGCCAATCAAATCTAAAAGAAGAAGAAGAAGACAGACAGAGATTTCTTGAATTATATATAGAGTGATGAAATAGAGTTAAGTATGAAATCTAAAAGAAGAAGAAGATTTTTTAAGTACGTGGCAGTAATGCACCTGTAAGCTGGTTGCCAACCGCCAATCAAATCTAAAAGAAGAAGAAGAGTGAAGTACATGGCGGTAATGCACCTGTAAACTGGTTGCCAACCGCCAATCAAATCTAAAAGAAGAAGAAGAAGACACACAGACAGAGATTTCTTGAATTATATATAGAGTGATATATACAGTATGTAGCAGGAAGAGAGCAGACTCTGACTGAAAATTTCACGAAAAAACTTTATTCCATGGATCAAGAAAATGTTTTTTTCAGACAGAAAAAAAAAAAAAAAAAAAGATCCCTCCAGTATACAACTAGGACAATATAAATCGCTACGGAGGGTGACAATATGTATGGGTACATATTCATACTATGTGGGGTAGCTAAATAGACTGTTATTAAATAGACTGTTCATTCCATCTAGCTACAATGCTCCACACTGTGTATATATATTTATATATTTATGTGTACACATACGGTGGGGTAAAAAAGTATTTAGTCAGCCACCAATTGTGCAAGTTCTCCCACTTAAAAAGATGAGAGAGGGACTTCCGGTTATGGCGGCCACGTAGGAAGACGTGTTTCACACTGCTCTGCTCCTAAAAATAAAAAGTAGGCTAAAACTCTCTTAATTGGAACAAAAACCTATCCCAGCGTTTAGGCACGGATATGGTAAAGACTAAGGCTGGGAAATTAGGTGGAGGAAAAAAAGTGATTCGACAAAACAGTCCAAACTAACAGACTTCCACGCTCGTGACGAAGCAGTAAAATCTCCAGAGACTATGGCGGAGGAGGGAGCCAGCGGCGGAGCGGTAACTGCTGAGGAGGGGACAAATGCGATGCTTGCTGCCATCAGCTCCATGAGAGCAGATTTTTCGTCTAAATTTGATGGGATTATAGCAGCGATAGAAGGAATGAGAAAAGAAATAAGCGACTGTATGGAACGAGTATCGCAGGCGGAGCTCCGAATCTTAAGCGCTGAAGATGACATCACCAGCCTACAATCAAAGGTGCAAACACTGGAATTAAAATGTAAACGTCTGGAAGATAATGTCCTGGACTTAGAATCTCGCTTGCGACGGAATAATTTGAGGCTGGTGGGTTTCCCGGAGGGAGCGGAGGGACAGGACCCATGTTCCTTTTTGGAAAAGTGGATTCCAGAAGCGCTGAACAACACGGACCTGCAGTCATCGGTCGTCTTAGAGAGCGCTCACCGAATCGGCCCACCGAGTGATAATAAGACACCACCGAGGACGCTGATTATGAAGTTCCTCAGCTACAGAGACAAGATGACGGTCACCAACGCAACGCGAGCTAAAGGAGAAATTAAATACCAGGATCAACAGGTGCGGTTCTACCCAGATTTGGCCACAGGAATTCAACAATTAAGGAGGCAGTTCGACCCCACCCGTAAAGAGCTGCGCAACCTCGGGATTCGTCACGGAGTGATTCATCCGGCAAGACTGCTGGTCACATATAAGGGGAGAACCCACACCTTCAAGACCCCTCAAGAGGCGCAGGAGCTCATTAAGCAGATCCAAAAGGAGACTGGTGGGAGCTAAGCATGAACATGATAAAGGTAGAACATTTAAGCATTTGTACAGGCATCTGACTGATCTGAAACATATAACATGTCTACAAAATACAGATTGTATTATATATAAAAAAAAGCTATGATGTACAAAGTTGCTATAAAACTTTGAAGTTATGTTGGAAAAACTACAGAAGAGAGTTAATGTCATTAAAATAGTAGTAGAGTCAGGGTGATTGAGCGGAGACAGAGAGAGTGGTTTGACTGATCCTCGCAGGTGTGGAACAGTCACTAGCTATAACGGGAGACAGAATTTTTTTTTTTTATTTTGGGGGGGATTACCACGAATGTGGGGAAAGGGAATTTGTTTTTGTGTAGTTTGTAGGATGAATGTTCAACCATCCATGTTTTTGCTTCTCTGTATGAGCATGTTTATATTGCAAGGTAATCTCAAACTCCTTATTGATCATAGATCAAAGCGTTAATCTTAATTTAACTTCATGGAATTGCAGAAGTCTACAAAATCTAAAAAAACTTAAACAAGTTATGAATAAAATAAAAGACATAGATTCAAAAATTGTGTTTTTACAAGAAACTCATCTAATAGAGGAGGATGTAAAAAGAATTAGGAGAAGATGGCAAGGAAATGTGTTCACCTCATCATTTTCATCCCAAGCCAGGGGAGTTATGACTCTCATACATAAAACAGTCCCATTTCAAGTGAAAAAATGTAACTGGAGACAAATTAGGAAGATATCTAATCATCCAAGGATCTTTGTTATTAGAAAATATAAATCTGGTGAACTTATACGGTCCCAATACTGATGATCAAAACTTCTTTGTTAATTTATTTCTTACTTTATCATCACTTACAGGGCAACATATAATAGCAGGGGATTTTTTTTTATTTAAGTTTTTGTAAAGGGTATACACGTCATTACAGCATTGCAATGTTTACATTTTCATCACATGTTCCCTTATTTTTTGTTATTTGACAACATTGGAAGAATAATTATTACAACACCCCTTTTTTTAAGTGAAAGAAAAAGTGAAATTAAAGAGAACAGAAAAAAAACAAAAAACAAACAAAGAGCAAAAAATGAACAAACAAAAAAAAAAAAAATAAATAAAAGAGCATCTGAGTAGCCTTGGAACAAAGAGCGGTGCCATTATTGAAATGGTATTTGTCAAAGATTAGATCTAATGGAAGACACATATGCGATCCAGGGTTGCCAAAAGTTCAAGAACCCATCCATGTCCTGTCTCAATGCGAATGTCAACTTTTCCATCGAGTAAATGTCCTGAATCACGTTAATCCAATCTTCAGGTGTAGGACAGTCCTTCAACATCCATTTTTTTAGTTAGGGCTTTTTTACTTGCCAATATTAAAACAGTGAATAAGTATTTTTCTCCTCGTCTTTCCAGTGAATCCGGTAGTAAACCCAAATACAAAGTTACAAAAGAAAAGGGAACTGTTATTTTGAATATTTTCCCCAATATTATCTGTACATTGGTCCAATATTGGTGGATAACTGGGCATGACCAAAACACATGAAAATGATTTGCAGTCTCTTCACCACACAAGCACCAACAATTCAACCCCTTATGAGTAAATTTGTTTTGTGCAGGTGTTCTGAAAAATCTTACCAAATTTTTCCATCCAAATTCTCTCCACTGCAGGGAAGAGGTACTTTTCCATTGCTGTTTATTTAACTTTTCCCATATTTCCAGTTGTAAAGAGTAATTCCCCTCTTTTTCCCATCTCTCCTTTATATATGATGTGTTGTCTCCTTTTAAGTCTTGAAGACCTTGGTATATTTTAGAGATGTATCTGATCCCTGGGATCCCTTTATATGCCATTAAGAAGACCTTCAGAACACCTGACTGGGCCCTTTCCAAATCCTTCTTTTTAAGTATATTGTTTATGTGGTGTCTAAGCTGAAAGAACCTGTAAAGAGATTGATTTATTAGACATTGTTTTTTCAAATCTTCAAAACTTCTTAAAATTTGCCCTTTAAAAAAATCGTAATATTTTATCAGTCCGTTCTCTTTCCACTTTTTAAATCTAGTGTCTGTTTTATTAGGAGTAAAGTCTTGATCATAGGCAATCCATTGCAGAAATCAATAGGGCTCTTTAGTTTGGTCCTCTCTGACTATCTTAAACCAAATTTTTAGCGGGGTCTCTATCCACGGGTTAATGTTATTCAAAAGTTTAGGTAAGGCATTGTTCCCTATTATCGCCTGTAGGGGGACATCACTTGTTATTTGGCATTCCATCTCCTTCCATTGTGCAGTGTAGACTGGGTTACATATCTCTACTAAAGTTTTAATTTGTGCGGCTTTAAAATAGTCCCGGATATTTGGCAGCGCAAGCCCATCTTTGTCTTTGTTTAGCTGTAGGGTTCTATATCTGATTCTAGGTCTCTTGCCCTGCCATATGAATCTTGAGATCCTTCTGTCCAGTTCCTGCCATGTTTTTTTTGGGAGGTTCTACCGGTATTGTTTGGAAAAGGTATAGAAGACGTGGAAGTATATTCATTTTGACTGCTTCAATTCTTTGTGCAGTACCCAAGAATGGTATCATATTCCATCTTGCTAGATCAGATGTTATTTTTGCCACCAGTGGATCATAGTTTAGTGTTATAATTTTGTTGAGTTGTTTCGGGATATTGACCCCCAGATATTTCATAGATTCCATCTCCCAGTTAGTTTTGAGTTTGCTTAGTAAATATTGATTTGGGTCATAGATGAATGTTAAAACTTGGGTTTTATGCATGTTTAGTTCGAACCCCGATAAATCTCCGTACTCTGAAAAAACTGAGATTAGTTCTGGAAAAGAGGTGTCCGGCTGCCCCAGGTATATTAAAATGTCATCAGCAAAGAGTGCTATTTTATGTTCCTTCTGACCAAGTGTAATACCTTGAATTTTTTGATTCTGTCTTATCCATTGGCTCAGAGGTTCTATGAAGATTGCAAAGAGCAGTGGAGACAAGGGGCAGCCCTGACGACATCCTCTTTCCAGCTCAAAAGATGATGATAAATTACCGTTAATCCTTATTTTAGCTGTTGGTTTTTTATATAATGCCTGGATAGTTCTAATGAAGCTGTTATGAAAATTGAAACTGGATAAGATTCTATATAAGAAAGACCAGTCAACCGAATCGAATGCTTTTTCAGCATCTAATCCCAATATGACTGCATTTAAGTTATATTTTTTTATATGATGAATTATGTGTAAAGTGCGTCTAATGTTGTCTTGTGTTTGTCTTTGTCTTATAAAACCTGTTTGGTCTAAATGAATTAAGTCTGTCAGTATATTTTCTAACCTTTTGGCAAGGATAGTGGTAAAAAGCTTATAGTCCTGATTTAATACACTGATCGGTCTGTAGTTGGAGCATTCTAGTTTATCCTTTTCAGGTTTAGGTATGACTGCAATGACCCCTTCTCTCCAGGAGGGGGGGATTTCCCCTGTGTGGAGGACATAGTTAAATGTTTTCAGGAGGAGAGGAGATAGTTGCTGTTTAAAGGTTTTGTACCACTCTGCTGTATAGCCATCTGCTCCTGGGGATTTGTTAGCTTTAAGTTTCATAATTGCTTTTTCTAATTCTTTAGGTTGTATTTCTGACAGTAGTGTTTTATTTTGAGACTCAGTAAGTTGGGGAAGGTTTAATGTGTTTAGGAATGCTTCGGATGAGTTTTTATGTTTTTTGAGGGAGTACAAGTTCTTATAGTAGTTCTCGAAGCTTTTAAGAATATCCTGAATTCTGAATTTTATTTCCTTTGATACTGGGTCTCTGATTTTGTAGATTGCTCTTTCCGTTTGTTGTTTCCTCAATTTATAGGCTAGTAATTTTGCCGATTTGCTGCTTCATAGTATTTTTGTTTCAGAAATGTAAGTTTCTTCTGGATTTCTATTTTGTAGATCACATTTATTTGTTTTTTAATTTCCTTAATTTTGAGCGAGTCATTAGAATGAGTGTTGTCTTTGTGCTCTTTTTCTAGGTTCTTAAGTTCTGACTCTAATGTGGTTAGTTTTTCTTGTCTCAGTTTCTTTTGGATTGCCAGTTTTGCGATAATCTTTCCCCTTATTACAGCTTTGCATGCATCCCACAGTATTAAAGGGGATACTTCTCCATTATCATTTTCTTCCAAATATCTGAGAATATCTGATTCCAATTCATCTTTCAGTGGTCCTTTCAGGACATTTGAATTCAACCTCCAAAAAAATGTATTATTTGTGAATTTTTGGGTACTTACAGTGGGGTAAAAAAGTATTTTGTCAGCCACCAATTGTGCAAGTTCTCCCACTTAAAAGATGAGAGAGGTCTCCAATTTTCATCATAGGTATACCTCAACTATGAGAGACAAAATGAGAAAAAAAAAATCCAGAAAATCACATTGAAGGATTTTTAAAGAATTTATTTGCAAATTATGGTGGAAAATAAGTATTTGGTCAATAACAAAAGTTCCTCTCAATACTTTGTTATATATCCTTTGTTGGCAATGACAGAGGTCAAACGTTTTCTGTAAGACTTCACAAGGTTTTCACACACCGTTGCTGGTATTTTGGCCCATTCCTCCATGCAGATCTCCTCTAGAGCAGTGATGTTTTGGGGCTGTCGCTGGGCAACATGGACTTTCAACTCCTCCAAAGATTTTCTATGGGGTTGAGATCTGGAGACTGGCTAGGCCACTCCAGGACCTTGAAATGTTTCTTACGAAGCCACTCCTTCATTGCCCGGGCGGTGTGTTTGGGATCACTGTCATGCTGAAAGACCCAGCCACGTTTCATCTTCAATGCCCTTGCTGATGGAAGGAGGTTTTCACTCAAAATCTCACGATACATGACCCCATTCTTTCTTTCCTTTACATGGATCAGTCGTCCTGGTCCCTTTGCAGAAAAACAGCCCCAAAGCATGATGTTTCCACCCCCATGCTTCACAGTAGATATGGTGTTCTTTCTCCTCCAAACACGACAAGTTGAGTTTTTACCAAAAAGTTCTATTTTGGTTTCATCTGACCATATGACATTCTCCCAGTCCTCTTCTGGATCATCCAAATGCTCTCTAGCAAACTTCAGACGGGTCTGGACATGTACTGGCTTAAGCAGGGGGACACATCTGGCACTGCAGGATTTGAGTCCCTAACGGCGTAGTGTGTTACTGATGGTAGTCTTTGTTGGTCCCAGCTCTCTGCAGGTCATTCACTAGGTCCCCCCGTGTGGTTCTGGGATTTTTGCTCACCGTTCTCGTGATAATTTTGACCCCATGGGGTGAGATCTTGCGTGGAGCCCCAGATCGAGGGAGATTATCAGTGGTCTCGTATGGCTTCCATTTTCTAATAATTGCTCCCACAGTTGATTTCTTCACACCAAGCTGCTTACCTATTGCAGATTCAGTCTTCCCAGCCTGGTGCAGGACTACAATTTTGTTTCTGGTGTCCTTTGACAGCTCTTTGGTCTTGGCCATAGTGGAGTTTGGAGTCTGACTGTCTGAGGTTGTGGACAGGTGTCTTTTATACTGATAACGAGTTCAAACAGGTTCCATTAATACAGGTAACGAGTGGAGGACAGAGAGCCTCTTAAAGAAGAAGTTACAGGTCTGTGAGAGCCAGAAATCTTGCTTGTTTGTAGGTGACCAAATACTTATTTTCACCATAATTTGCAAATAAATTCTTTAAAAATCAGACAATGTGATTTTCTGGATTTTTTTTCTCATTTTGTCCCTCATAGTTGAAGTATACCTATGATGAAAATTGGAGACCTCTCTCATCTTTTAAGTGGGAGAACTTGCACAATTGGTGGCTGACTAAATACTTTTTTGCCCCACTGTAAGTCCATATAGATCGGACTGTGGTCGGAGAGATCCATCAGTCCTATTTTACATGGTTTTACTCTTCCAATTTCTCTATTAAACATAAAAAAATAGTCAATCCTTGAGTATGATGAATGTGGCGCTGAGTAAAATGTATAATCTTTTACACTGGGGTTGAATTCCCTCCACACATCACAGATTCCCATTTCTTTTAGTAGCATCCAAGTTTTTCTACTTTGAGTGTTATTTTGATGTGGAGAATTACCTGATGCATCCCAGTATGGATTCAGTCTTAGATTGAAGTCTCCACCACATATCACTAAACCTTGGGCTTTAGTTATCATTAGGTCAAATACATTTTTATAAAATTTCCAGTTAGCCCCTGGAGGTGCATATACATTCAGCAGGGTGATATCTTCTCCCTCTAGCCGCCCAATTACCAAACTGTATCTCCCTTCTTTATCTTTGTGTTCTGATTTTTTTCAAATGTAATTTTGGTTGAGATCAATGTCGCTACTCCCCTCCTCCTCCCTGACTTATATGAAGATGAAGAGATCATATTAAACCCTTGTCTATTGAGTTTAGTGTGCTCCACGTCTGTTAGGTGGGTTTCTTGTAAAAATATTATTCCTGCTTTGTCTTTTTTCATTTTGCCTAGAATCTTGGATCTTTTAACTGGATTCAGGATCCCTTTTACATTATATGAGATTATTTTGGTTACACCCTGTTTCTCCATTGTGTTGTCTTATTTAGTATAACAGTGTGGTGGCCCTTTTTTATGCTACTCAGAAACTGAAAGAACATTAAGAACATAAAAAAACATTAAGAACATAGTGTAAAAAACTTTAAAACAAAAAACTGACAAAAGAACTTCCTGAGCTGAGGTCTTTTTAGTGACCTTAGAAGAGCCTTGATGGAGTGTAGGCTCTGAGGGAAATTCCTCAAACTCTGTTACGTGTTGAGGGCCCTCTCTTACCCCTGTAAGTTGTCCCATGTTTTTAACGTGAATTTCAGATCCCAATCCGAACTTGTAATGATTTTTTTTTTTTTTTATGCCTATACCTTATGAAATTGTGTGCACCCTCCCACCACCATCACAGCAAACATTCACGTTAATACAGTATTTGTTAGTGTGGGGAGAACATGTGGATCATTGTCACATTTCTATTTTAACAAGTTTTTTTTTTTAAGACTTATTTGTTTCTAATATTATGACTGTTCCGTGAAATGTTTTACCACATGCTGATTCTGCATCTCCTTTAATGTTTGTTACCTTGTAGGAGGGGGGTTGGATGTGCAGACTGACTAAAAAAAAAAACGTTATTCCCTCCTGTAAACGGCCAGTTTTTCCTTGTAGCTCTGACGCTGGGTTTCCCGCTGCTGGCCCGTGGGTTTTGAGGGTCTCTGTGTGGACCACGTTTGAGCCTTGATTCTTTCGATCGGGTCTGCTGCGGGTTTCAACACCATTACCGGGAGTCCTCTTCTCGCCATATCTTCGGTTGCTTCTTCCGCCGAGTTATAGAGACATGTCTCTTCCCCGTAGAAAACCCTCAACTTCGCCGGAAATGGCGTCTGGAAGCGCAATTTTTTCTCTCGTAGTACCTTTTTAGCGTCGTATTCCCGACGCTTTTTAAGGACCTCCGGGGCATAATCGTGTTCCACGAAAACTTTTCTCTCTTGGTGCATAAATCCTTTTTTCTGCCAAGCCAGTCTTACAACCTCTTCTTTTATTTTGGAGTTGGAAAACTTCACCACCACCGAACGTGGAGGTGCTTCCGCCGCCGGCCTAGGGGCTAATGTACGGTGCGCCCTTTCTATCTTCAAGTCGGTGGATTGGAGAATATCCAACTTCTCTCTCAGTAAGTATTCCACGCATGCCGTGGAGAAACCATCCTCGACTCCTTCTTTCAGACCGTGAATTCTTATGTTGTCTCTTCTCAGTCTTCCTTCTTGGTCGGTTAGCTTAGCCTCTAGTCTTGACTGCCTTTTGTGTAGATCCAGCACGGAATCTTCCAGCGCTTTTATTCTTTCCTCTGCTTCCAAGATTCGGTTCTCGGCCTGGTCCACTCTGCTGTTTGTCCTTTTTAATTCTTCTTTGAATTCACGAAATTTGGCCCAACACTCTCAGCGAAATCGTCTTAATTCATTAAATACCATTTTCAAGCTAACCTTTTTGTTAGCTTCATTCAGCTCCTCGTCTTCTGAATGGAAATCCTCCGGATCAGATTCTTTGGCCGATGAGTGTCCTGGCCTGGTAAATGTCGGTTTCTTCTGTTTTCCTTTAGGCATGATGACTTTGTCCTTTGATTTTCACTCTTCCAAAAATCCTTTAAATCTGATTTTCAAGGTATTTTACTGGATTGGGTCTGGGAGCTTCAGCGTTAAGCTGCAATCACCATGGTGTCCAGACCGGAAGTCCCCCAATAGCAGGGGATTTTAATTGTACATTGAATCCCAGTACAGACAGATCAACAGGACTGGACTGTACGCACAATGGATGCAGGATGACCATTAATCATTTTATGAAAGAACTGAGATTGCTAGATATATGGAGAGAAATGAAACCACAAGTCAAAGCCTATTCCTGTTATTCTAATACCTATAAGACATTCTCACGTATTGACTACTTTTTGATCTCCACAGAATTAAGGTCCAAGATTCAAAACTGTTTCTATGATAACATTGTGATCTCTGATCATGCACCCTGCTGTCTAATATATGTAGATAAGAAATTGACAAAGGATCCAGGTAGGTGGCATTTTCAGCATAAATGGCTTCAGGATGAGGAATTTGTTAAGTACATAGAAAAACAGATGAGTTCTTTGATATCAATACTACACAGACATCAGCAGGTATAAAGTGGGAGGCTTTCAAAGCTTTTATAAGGGGGCATATTATTAGTTATACAGGTTCAAAATCTAAGAAGACTCGAGAGGAGAGAGTCCAATTGGAACGTAAAATAAAAATTCTTCAAGAAAAAGTGTATGCAGGAAGTAACCCACAGTTAGAGAACGAATTACTGATTCTGAGAGCTGAATATGACAAAAAAATCAGCGAATAGAGCTGCCTCGAGTCTTCTAAGATTGAAGCAAACTTTTTATGAACAAGGTGAAAAATCCGGAAAATTATTGGCATGGCAGATTAAACAATTAGAATTTAAAACACCAATTACCAGTATTATAAGTAACGGACAGGCAGTTATAGATCCTTTAGAAATTAATACTGCCTTTAGAGATTATTATGAAAAACTATATGATACAAAAAATGAAACTGACTTAATAAAACTAAATGGGTTTTTGGATGGATTATCTAAACTGTGTATTCCAAATGAAAACAGGGAGATACTGTCACCATGGGTTGAGATGCCGTCTCGGCACTCAGCCCATGTTTTCCCTCATCCCTGCTTCCCATTGAGCAGCGTCTCAGCTGGCCCCCAGCTGGCAGCATTATGGACGGCTGGGGCCAATTAGTCTTCATCAGCTGGGGCGCTGCCAATGAGGATAAATAGGAGCAGCCTCGATGACTCGGGGCTGCGACATAAACACATTGCTAAGCTGAAGCCCCTTCGTCTGGTGTCAGCTTATACTCCTCTTGCAGCATTCCTGTGTTTGTATCCCGCTGTGAGTATGTACGTCTTGTTACCCCCACGTCCGGTACGAGCTGCTTACCTCTGCGCTGTGCAACCTGTGAGTGTACCTCTGCATGAGTATCTGTGCTCTCCTCATCCCTTATCCCTTACCCAAAATAAACCATCACGACTCACTGGCTTGTCCCTGGCTCTGATTGCCCGGCTCCCTAGAGCCGGATATGACAGTATGTCGCAGCCAGAAGAGTTGCCGGCGGCCGTGAGTCGCTGTGGAAATGTACCTTTCTGTCCGGGTGTCAGCGCTGCTAGCATGCCGTTTCCCAGGAGTCACTTCCGGCGCCAGGGCGATGAGCTGAGGTCCATCTCGGAGGCTGTCGACGGGACATTCTTCACCCTGCACGACGCCTCCAACGCGAGACGCTGGCATCCGGGCCGTGCTGAGGAACTCCTGGACTGTCACCCTCACTCTCTGTACCATCTGGAGGACAGTGCCAGGATAGACGCTGCAGGTACACAGCGAGAGAAGCTCCACGGGGTGGATGGAAATCCCGGCAGGGAGTCGAAGTGGGCGACGTCTTTCCCCGCTTCGGAGTCCCGTTCCTGCCGTCATTCCAGTCCGGGAGTTCGCGCCAACCAGAGGACTTCCCCCGACCTGCGCCACGTCACTCGGGATTCCCTTCAAGGAGCCGCAGCTGACAGCAGTTATGTCTGGGGTCGAGTGGCTGTCGCGAGCTCCACTGTGTTTCCTGTCACCACCTTCAGGCATGTGGCGGCGGCAGTGAGGTTGATGGAGAGGACTTCAGGGCTACGAAGCTTTCCCGTGCTCGGCGCCTTCCTCGCCTCGATCTCCAATCTGGAGCGGCGAATCCTGGGTTTCCCCCTCGCTTCGTTCCCCGGGAATAGCCGCCATCACATCGCCGAGTCACCTCTGCACGAACCTCATCCGGATCCAGTTCTGGGCCATCGTCAGGACAGTTCCTCCCACGCAGCTGTCACCTCTTCGCCTCGTCTGTGTGGAGATTCTACAGCCCCGTTCCCTGAGCCTCATTTTCCCGCTGTCATTCCTGGACATTCGGGCTGGCTCACCCCGGCTGTTTTCCCCTCCTCCTCGACGCGCTTCCTGACTGCTGTGTGTGCCTGGAATTCCGGTCTGGTGAGCTCTCTGCTGGAGACAACGCGAGCGATCCTCAGACGAATTCCCGGGGGGTCCTCCGTTATCGCCGGGCGGGGAGAGGAAGAAGCAGAATCCACTACAGCAGGCGATACTCAACCTCCAGGGGGCAGGCAAGTCATTGTTTTTTCACACCTGCTTAATGATTTGCTCTGTCACATCCCTGGAGGAGAAGTTCAGGGTTCGCAGCTCCCTGAACTCTCCCCACCTGCTGTAACCTGTATTCCTAATCCCGCATCCTCTGTGTCTCTCTCCGCCGAGCGGTCCCCGGCTCCGGGTCAACGTGGTGGGATATGGAGAGGGCCTGTGGTTCCGCAGCTACATTGCGGACGGAGGAGGGGGACTGACTGCTGCGTGGAGTCTACGCCGACGATTGAGCGTCCCCGGGTCTCCACGGAGGAGCGGTTCGGTCCAGCGGGACGAAATTCTTCTGGCTTCACGTCGAGTGGATCGTCGGCGGGGTCACCGGAGGAATCTCAAGCTGCGCTGACCATCGTGCTGGCTGCGGGGCCCGACGCGGCTAGATGGGAGCCTGACAACGACCTGACGACGGATCCTGGATCTTCGCAGTCCTGGACGGCGTCAGAACCCGAGATCAGGCGAGTGCTCTCCTTTCTTTTCTCTCTTTTTATCTTTGAGCACTTCAGCCTATCTCCAGGGGAGACGAGCAGGGTGCAGCCGCCCGCTGCGTCTGAGCTCGTCTCGCCGGGTTCTGGCGCTGCCGGTGATCCTGATCCCGGTTCTGTTTTCTCTTCTGAGCCTTCTTCCAGGGTCACCGGCGAGGAGTTGCTGTTCCTCGTGGTGCTGGAGGGTCCGGGTTCAACGTTGGAGGTCGGTTCTGGTGCAGTGTCCAACGTGGGTTCGCCCGAGACCCAATCGGGGTCCAACGTGGGTTCGCCTGAGGCCCGATCGGGGTCCGACGTGGGTGCTGCCCCGGTATTGTCCAGGTCCGGTGAGGAGGTGGCCGTTTTCCTGCGGCCTGACGCTCGCCGCCCTCGTCATCGGCTCTCCCCTGAGCCTCTTCCACCGGGATCCGCTCTGATCCTTCGCCCGTCTCAACGGTCCTGGTGGTTGAGTGATGCGGGTCGACGACCCGACCCACAGAACTTTCGGTTCGGTGATCTGGTTCCCCCCACTGGTCTGTTTCCCTCTGGGCAGCCTGGTTCGGCTGCCGGTGGACTGGATTCCTGGGATCTGGGTCCAGAGTTCGCCGTCCGAACACTTCTCTTCCCCTGATTCGCCAGCTGGACAATGGGCGGGGAGATCTCCGGAGCCATCTCGGCTATTTTTGGACTCTGCCTGCCATGCACCTCGGGTGTCACTTTCTTTTATCGTTATTAAGGTCACTTGGGTGTAGTATTTTGTCCTGTTGGTGGATTCGTATTTATAGTGCTGTGTGTTTTCCATCGCTCATGCTCAGCATTTTACTTGTTGTACTATGTTTTTAGTCCCGTTTTTGCATTGTAGAGTTATGTTTTGTTTTCCGTAACACCATGCTCTGCAGTTATCCATTTATTCCAGTCACTTTCATTTCTTTAGGTGACTGGGTATTTATATATTCATGTGTGTGGGTTTTTCTTTGCCTGCACTCAGTATTTCTCTTTTATGTCCTGTTTGTTCATTATAGAGTCATGTGCCTTGTTTTTCGTAACACCATGCTCTGTAATTGTCTATTTGTTCCAGTCACCCTCACTTTTCTTGGTGACTGTGTGTGTATGTACTTAAATTAGCGCTGTGTATAGGTTCCCCTTTATTTAACCGTACTCAGCATTTTTGCCCTGTACCTTTTTGGTGGTTCTTTTTTCCTTGCTCTGGGTCACGCATGGTTGGTGCTCTCTGGGTAGTATGTAACCGGCGTGCTGACCCAGTTCTTCTCCCCACCTGTACCTGGGTTAATTATTCTGTTTTGTCAGTATTGTATTTGGGTTTTTCTTTCCCGCTACCCTACATTGCCCCATTGGTGTGGTCCTTCCCTTGGCTTCTTCCCCTCCGGTCCGCCTCCCTTCCTCCCACCCTAGGTGGGGGGGGGGGGGGCTGGGGTGTTCCTGGTCGTTCAGGAGCCCGACCTTGAGGGGGGGCTCTGTCACCCTGGGTTGAGATGCCGTCTCGGCACTCAGCCCATGTTTTCCCTCATCCCTGCTTCCCATTGAGCAGCGTCTCAGCTGGCCCCCAGCTGGCAGCATTATGGACGGCTGGGGCCAATTAGTCTTCATCAGCTGGGGCGCTGCCAATGAGGATAAATAGGAGCAGCCTCGATGACTCGGGGCTGCGACATAAACACATTGCTAAGCTGAAGCCCCTTCGTCTGGTGTCAGCTTATACTCCTCTTGCAGCATTCCTGTGTTTGTATCCCGCTGTGAGTATGTACGTCTTGTTACCCCCACGTCCGGTACGAGCTGCTTACCTCTGCGCTGTGCAACCTGTGAGTGTACCTCTGCATGAGTATCTGTGCTCTCCTCATCCCTTATCCCTTACCCAAAATAAACCATCACGACTCACTGGCTTGTCCCTGGCTCTGATTGCCCGGCTCCCTAGAGCCGGATATGACAGATACTGGAGTCTAAAATTAGTCAAGGAGAAGTTGGGCTAGCCATTGATAATATGAAATCAGGAAAAAGAGCAGGACCAGATGGTCTTCCAGTTGACCTCTATAAAAAATTTAAGAATAAATTAATAAAACCACTTTTGGAAATGGTTTTAGAAGCATTTCAAAATAGTAATTTACCACCATACATGAATAATGCCTTAATTATACTGTTGCCAAAACCAGGTAAACCCCCTAATAAATGTGAAAACATGAGACCAATAAGCCTATTAAATGCTGACCTTAAGATAATCTGTAAAATTTTAGCAAGCCGACTACAAGAAATATTACCAAATATTATTAACTGAGATCAGAATGGCTTTATAATGGGAAGACAAGGCTTCCATAATGTAAGAAGACTATTTAATATTATTTATTCCAATAAAGAAGCACCGGATACAGCTCTCCTATCATTGGATGCCGAAAAGGCCTTTGATAGGGTCGAATGGCCCTATCTTTTTGAAGTCCTACTACAATAATAGGATAGTCAGACTGTACAACCTAAGCAGGGCTGCTCGCAGAGATAGCAAAAAGACGTAACAAACTAATAGTTTTTTTGAATGCAAAAGATGCAATAGACTTACACAATGGTCCTCTCCGGCATACAACTAGGAACATACCGGTCGCTATGGAGGGTGAGAATATGTATGGGCACATAATCATACCATGTAGGATAACTAAATAGACGGTTATGCTGTTTCATCCCACCTAGCAACAATGCTCTGCACTGTGTGTGTTTATATATTTACATATTTATTCCATCTAGCTACAATGCTCAGCACTGGGTGTGTTTATATTTATATATCTATATATTTATTCCATCTAGCTACAATGCTCCGCACTGTGTTTTTATATATCTACATATTATTCCATCTAGCTACATTGCTCCGCACTGTGTGTGTTTATATACTTGCATATTTATTCCATCTAGCTACAATGCTCTGCACTGTGTGTTCATATATTCATATATTTATTCCATCCAGCTACAATGCTCTGCACTGTGTGTCTGTGTGTGTGTGTGTATATATATATTTTATAGTAATATGTACATATGTATATTAGCTGCTCTTGCTTGCTTGTTTTTTTTCTTGCCTTCTGATTGTTGCTCTGAGTGTTGCTATCCCTGTGCTGTTGCAATCCTGGAATTTCCCTGTTGTGGGACTAATAAAGGCTTATCTTATCTTATCTTAATAATGCTACAGCAGAAATCCTAACAAACAGCAATATCTCAAAATCAATAAAAATCAATAGAGGATGTCAGCAAGGCTGTCCACTTTCACCCTTATTGTTTAATATGGCAATTGAACCTTTAGCGATGGCAGTACGTTTACATCCACAAATATATGGAATTAAAGTAGGACCAACAGAACATAAAATCTCCCTGTATGCCGATGACATAATTTTGTTTATGTCGAATTTTAAAAAAATCAATTCCGACCTTGTTAAATTTAATAAAGAACTTTGGGGAAATATCAGGATATAAAATAAATAAAACTAAATCTTCAATATTAATGCTAAATGAGATCCAGAGAAATCACCCAGCTCCTGAGGTAAATCAATTCAATGTTGTAAATCAGTTTAAATATTTAGGAATTCAAATTTTGCCTAAGCTAGAATCAGTCGCCAGTGCCAACTATGAAGCCTTAATGACAGATATTAATGAGTTACTTCAGAGATGGATGTCACTACCAATGTCGATGATCGGGAGAATTAATATACTTAAAAGTAATATCTTACTAAAAATACTTTATTTCAATACATTCCTTTACCACCACCTTTAGATCTATTCTCAAGAATTAAAAAAAAGTTAGTGGAATTTATATTGTGACGTTTGTGGGATTCACACAAAGAAAGAGGAGCAAGATGGTTGTAATGAACAGGCTTTATTTACACACCACCGGCCCCCAACCTGCTTCTGAGCACAGACAGGAGGGGAGGTCATTCTCCCAGACCCCAGTTTGAATCATGGTTACAAACACATGATACATCTTGCCCTAATCCTGCTAAACACTGCTGGGTCATTATAACGCAGTTATAATGACACAGCAGTATAACTCAGAAATAACACATTTAATACACACACACAGTAACGTTTTCAACTGGCAAAGCAGGCTGGGAAATCCCTGCCCCCCTTAAAATGGCCCCGACGTTACACTGCCCTCCCCTGGACTGGTTTCTGTCCCCAGAAAATTCAAAGTCCACTTTCAGAAATCCAACGCGAGTCAGCCCGGTGCCGGGGCGGCATGCACGGGCCATCCAGTGTCCATCTGAGTCTCGGTCGGAGTATCTGGTTGGGGTAGGGTTCCGGTTTGGCCACCAGCGGGCGGATGGACACATCTGACAGCCTCTGTAGGACCACGCACAGTCCCTTCCCTGGCAGCGGGAGTCCCATGCCCGCTCCGGCCGACTCCCACCGCTGCCAGGTCTCCCAGGCGGCTGCTGGCCCGCGTCCATGCGTCCAGCCCTTGCCGCGCCTGGAAAATGGCCGGATCTTCGTCCTGCTCGCTCCGCTGCTGCGCATCTGCTGTGCCGAGGGCCTCCATGACGTCACCGAAAGGGGACACATCTGCGGTGGCGGTAGGACACGCACTGTTCCTCCTCTGGCAGCGGGAGTCACGACTCCCACCGCTGCCAGGACCTCCCAGGCGGCCGCTGGCCCGCGTCCAGGCATCCAGCCCCTGCCGAGCCCGGGAAAAGACCAGATCTGTCCTGCTCGCTCCACCGCTGCTGCGCTCCAAAGGCCTCTGTGATGTCACCGCCGGGGGGAGCATCTGCAGGAGGCGGCTTTTTCTCCGTCCATGCCACCTCGCTCTAATTTAACGTCGGCGAGGGGCCAGTTTGTCGTGCGCTGTGTGCGGGGCAGTACCATGCGATGTACCCTGGCTCTGTGCAGCGGAAGCCCCCCTTCCTCGCGTCGCCGCCGCTGTCTCCTTCATGCACGCGCTGCCGTAGCTCCTCCTCCCACTCGCTCTCAGCACGGTGGTTTCCTCTGATGACCAGTCGTTCAGCGCGGCAGCCAACTCGACCTGGGCCAGGTGGTCATCCAACAGGTTCTCGCCGTTGTAGCGGGTAATCTTGGCCCGCTGCTGGACGGATGGGACGGTCATCTCCCGGTCAATCGCTGCTCCTAATTGCTCTGTAATCGCCAGCCCGTCCTGCCCTGAAAAGGGCGGGAAACGGGGCTGGTTTGCTCTGCTCAGTCCCGTCGGGTCCGCTGCTCCGTCCATCGCAGCGAGCCTCTCCGGGGGTGCCGGCGTCTCAGCTCTACGCTCCGTTCCCAGCCGAGCGATGAACCGCTCCGGCCGTTGGATCCTCATCTTGCTCCATCCCCACTCCTGACACCAGTGTGACGTTTGCGGGATTCACACAAAGAAAGAGGAGCAAGATGGTTGTGATGAACAGGCTTTATTTACACACCACTGACCCCCAACCTGCTTCTGAGCACAGACAGGAGGGGAGGTCATTCTCCCAGACCCCAGTTTGAATCATGGTTACACACACATGATACATCTTGCCCTAATCCTGCTAAACACTGCTGGGTCATTATAACGCAGTTATAATGACACAGCAGTATAACTCAGAAATAACACATTTAATACACACACACAGTAACGTTTTCAACTGGCAAAGCATGCTGGGAAATCCCTGCCCCCCTTAAAATGGCCCCGACGTTACACTATGGAACAATAGGAAGGCTAGATTACGTCTGTCCTTACTATATTTACCATTTGATCGTGGAGGTCTGAAATGTCCAAACTTTATGTTGTATTACTGGTCAGCACAACTGAGGTCTATGACATATTATTTTTCATCAAATGATCTCCCTCACTGGACTGAAATGGAATCATACAATTTACCTTTACCTCTTCCCTTATTCATATACTCAGACTCGGCTAAAAAATTACAGAAACAAGTTAAAAATCCAATTGTAAAGCATATGATCAAAATATGGTGTGAAACCAAAAAAATATTTCAAAGAACCACACTTATTGTCACAATTTAGCCCAATATGGGGTAATCAATATTTTACACCAGGGAGAGTGGATGCTGTATTTAAAGTATGGAATTTAAAAGGGATTCAAAAGATTCAAGACTTATATTTGTCACGTTCAGATAACATAATGTCTTTTGAAGAACTGAGGATCAAATTCAATCTTAATAGAGCACATTTTTTTTTAAATATCTTCAGCTTAGGAATTTTATTCGATCAAATCAAAATAATGCTCTCACCCGACCTACTTATTCATCCTTGGAAAAAATTTTGACGAAAGATAGTAAGAGAAAGGGTATTATTTCAGAGTTTTATAACTCATTGACACTATTCTCAAGTGAAAACTCACAGAAAAGACTGAATTATTGGAAAGAAGACCTGCAAATTGAAATTTCAGAGGAACAATGGGGAATTGGCTTGTACAGAAGCTCAAACCAAATCAATAAATGTACTGTGGCGGTATGGAATAAGGCACGGCGAAGTGAGGTTTAAAAGGGTGTTTTATTCTTCCGCCATCACAGAACTCACTCCAGCGCTGTGTAAGCGTACTGGAGCGAGCCCTCAGGCTCTCGTCAGCAAACAGGCAATGCGTGTAGTCAGAAGCAGTAGTCAGAGAGAGAATGAGCAAGCGATATTCAGTCACTTATATACCCAGCTAGACAATGCATGCATGGCACATTAGCATCACAGTACAGCAGGAAAGCATGGGACATTTACATGAGAGTCACGCATATCAAAAGCAGGATTATTGGCAGGAAGGAGAGGCTGCCTAATGATATCAGTCCTTAGATCTCACTGTTATGCTAATTGCTCCAGCTGAGCGCTCTGCTTGTCCGTAGGCTGTGGGAGACACCCACAGTACCTCTTAAATTGATACATTTTAAATGGTTAATGCGGATGTATGTTACACCAGTGAAGTTAAATAGATATAACAAAAACATACCAGATACATGCACAAAATGTATGGAAAGTAAAGGAACCCTATTTCACTGTTCATGGGAATGTAGAAAAATCAGAATGTTTTGGGAAGAGGTGAGGGTAACAATTGAAAAAATAATTTCAAAACAATTCACATTGAGCCCAAACTGTTTTTGTTGGGTCTGTATCCAGAAAAGCATAACTTTAATAAGAGTGAAAGAGCATTCATAGACCTCAGTTTGCTTAATGCCAAAAAATGTATTGCACTACTGTGGAAAAAGACTCCTAGACCAGATGTGACTCAGTGGTTAAGACAGATGTTAACAAACCTTCCACTAGAAAGAATAACATACATACTGAAATTAAAGGAAAATGTGTTTGAGAATATATGGAGACCTTTCATTGATTATGTAAAGAAATTAAACATAACTTCTGAAGAGGAAGGTGAATGATGTGTGTGGACCTTGCAAATTCCAAATTGGTTAATGTATAATATGTATACTTATGTAATAGATTACCTAGACTAAACAGAGGAGCATTGTTGATGACTTGCCTTTGTTAGTGGTTGTTGGTGTTTTTAGTACATTTTTTTTTGTAGTTAGTGTTTTTTTTTAAATTACTTTAGTGTTAGTGTTTGATTTTTTTTTTTTTTTTTTTTTTACAAACATGGCACAAACAAACGTTCAATAAAAAATATTGTGGAAAAAAAAAGATGAGAGAGGTCTCCAATTTTCATCATAGGTATACCTCAACTATGAGAGACAAAATAAGAAAAAAAAAAATCCAGAAAATCACATTGAAGGATTTTTAATGAATTAATTGGTAAATTCCTCGGTAAAATAAGTATTTGGTCAATAACAAAAGTTCATCTCAATACTTTGTTATATAACCTTTGCTGGCAATGACAGAGGTCAAACGTTTTCTGTAAGTCTTCACAAGGTTTTCACACACTGTTGCTGGTATTTTGGTCCATTCCTCCATGCAGATCTCTAGAGCAGTGATGTTTTGGGGCTGTCGCTGGGCAACACAGACTTTCAACTCCCTTCAAAGATTTTCTATGGGGTTGAGATCTGGAGACTGGCTAGGCCACTCCAGGACCTTGAAATGCTTCTTACGAAGCCACTCCTTCGTTGCCCGGGCGGTGTGTTCAGGATCACTGTCATGCTGAAAGACCCAGCCACGTTTCATCTTCAATGTCCTTGCTGGTGGAAGGAGGTTTTCACTCAAAATCTCACGATACATGGCCCCATTTATTCTTTCCTTTACACGGATCAGTCGTCCTGGTCTCTTTGCAGAAAAACAGCCCCAAAGTATGATGTTTCCACCCCCATGCTTCACACAGTAGGTATGGTGTTCTTTCTCCTCCAAACACGACAAGTTGAGTTTTTACCAAAAAGTTCTATTTTGGTTTCAGACGGGCCTGGACATGTACTGGCTTAAGCAGGGGGACACGTCTGGCACTGCAGGATTTGAGTCCCTGGCGGCGTAGTGTGTTTCTGATGTAGCCTTTGTTACTTTGGTCCCAGCTCTCTGCAGGTCATTCACTAGGTCCCCCCGTGTGGTTCTGGGATTTTTGCTCACCGTTCTCATGATAATTTTGACCCCACGGGGTGAGATCTTGCGTGGAGCCCCAGATGGAGGGAGATTATCAGTGGTCTTGTATGTCTTCCATTTTCTAATAAGTGCTCCCACAGTTGATTTCTTCACACCAAGCTGCATACCTATTGCAGATTCAGTCTTCCCAGCCTGGTGCAGGTGTACAATTTTGTTTCTGGTGTCCTTTGACAGCTCTTTGGTCTTGGTCATAGTGGAGTTTGGAGTCTGACTGTTTGAGGTTGTGGACAGGTGTTTTTTATACTGATAACAAGTTCAAACAGGTGCCATTAATACAGGTAACGAGTGGAGGACAGAGGAGCCTCTTAAAGAAGAAGTTACAGGTCTGTGAGAGCCAGAAATCTTGCTTGTTTGTAGGTGACCAAATACTTATTTTACTGAGGAATTTACCAATTAATTCATTAAAAATCCTTCAATGTGATTTTCTGGATTTTTTTTTCTCATTTTGTCTCTCATAGTTGAGGTATACCTATGATGAAAATTGGAGACCTCTCTCATCTTTTAAGTGGGAGAACTTGCACAATTGGTGGCTGACTAAATACTTTTTTGCCCCACTGTATGTATATTCACTGCTCTTATTTTCTTATCTTCTAAATTATTGTTCTGAGTGTTATTATACCTGTGCTGTTGCAATCCTGGAATTCCCCCATTGTGGGACTAATAAAGGCTTATCTGATCTTATCTTACCATACTGGCAAAAGACATGCTTGTACAACAGCACAGCCTAGTGGTAGAAAAATAACTGCCAAAGACACAAACCCCCAAACCACACCCATCACCTGGAGCAAACAAACCCACAAGCAACTCAAAACTAATCAAATGCCTGTAATATACAGTGGTGTGAAAAAGTGTTTGCCCCTTCCTGATTTCTCATTTTTTTTGTATGTTTGTCACACTTAAATGTTTCCGATCATCAAACAAACTTAAATATTAGACAAAGATAACAAAAGTAAACGCAAAATGCAGTTTTTAAATGAAGGTGTTTATTATTCAGGGTAAAAGAAAATCCAAACCTACATGGCCCTGTGTGAAAAAGTGACCCCCCCCCCCGTTAAAACATAAATTAACTGTGGTTTATCACATCTTTGGAAAGCTGAGTTCAATTTCTCTAACCACACCCAGCCCTGATTACTGCCACATCTGTTCCCAATCAAGAAATCACTTAAATAGGACCTGCCTGACAAAGAGCAATAAAAAATGAGTGATTTAACGTAGCAATGATGATACAAAGTGAAGTACTTGGCGGTAATGCACCTCTAAGCTGGTTGCCAACCGCCAATCAAATCTAAAAGAAGAAGAAGAAATTAAGTAGACGGATGATAATCAAGTCAGTGGTGGTAATGTACCTGTAAGCTGGTTGCCAACCGCCAATCAAATCTAAAAGAAGAAGGAGAAGAAGTGAAGTAGACCAAAAGAGCCACAAAAGCTAGACATCATGCTGTGATCCAAAGAAATTCAGGAACAAATGAGAAACAAAGTAATTGAGATCTATCAGTCTGGAAAAGGTTATAAAGCCACTTCTAAAGCTTTGGGACTCCAGTGAACCACAGTGAGAGCCATTATCCACAAATGACGAAAACATGGAACAGTGGTCAACCTTCCCAGGAGTGGCCAGCTGACCAAAATTACTCCAAAAGTGCAGTGACGACTCATCCAAGACGTCACAAAAGACCCCACAACAACATTCAAAGAACTGCAGGCCTCACTTGCTTCAGTTAAAGTCAGTGATCATGACTCCACCATAAGAAAGAGACTGGGCAAAAATGGCCTGCATGGCAGAGTTCCAAGACGAAAACGATTGCTGAGCAAAAAGAACATAAAGGCTCATCTCAGTTTTGCCAGAAAACATCTTGATGATCCCCAAGACTTTTGGGAAAATACTCTGTGGACTGACGAGACAAAAGTTGGAACTTTTTGGAAGGTGTGTGTCCTATTACATCCGGTGTAAAGTAACACAGCATTTCAGAAAAGGAACATCATACCAACAGTAAAATATGGTGGTGGTAGTGTGATGGTCTGGGGCTGTTTTGCTGCTTCAGGACCTGAAAGACTTGCTGTGGCAAATGGAACCATGAATTCTGCTGTAGATCAAAAAATCCTGAAGGAGAATGTTCGGCCAGCTGTTCGTGACCTCAAGCTGAAGCACACTTGGGTTCTGCAGCAGGACAATGATCCAAAACACACCAGCAAGTCCACCTCTGAATGGCTTAAGAAAAATAAAATGAAGATTTTGGAGTGGCCTAGTCACAGTCCTCATCTGAATCTGATTGAGATGTTGTGGCATGACCTTAAAAAGGCAATTCATGCTCGAAGACCCTCCAATGTGGCTGAATTACAACAATTCTGCAAGAGTGGGCCAAAATTCCTCCTCAGTGCTGTAAAAGACTCATTGCCAGTTCTTGCAAACGCCTGATTGCAGTTGCTGCTGCTAAGGGTGGCCCAACCAGTTATTAGGTTTAGGGGGCAATCACTTTTTTCACACAGGGCCACCATGTAAGTTTGGATTTTTTCCCCCGTAATAATAAACACTTTAATTTAAAAACTGCATTTTGTGTTTACTTGTGTTATCTTTGTCTAATATTAAATTTGTTTGATGATCTGAAATATTTAAGTGTGACATACCAAAAAATGAGAATCAGAAAGGGGGCAAACACTTTTTCACACCACTGTAATACACACACACACACACACACACACACACACACACTAGTGCCTACCTGTGCATGCCTGTAGAAAGCAGGTGTAAGCAAACTTTGATGATGTCATAGCGACTCCTATGATCGTGAGTGATGTCTGCCTTTGATCTTTGATGTCCTATGATCGTGCGTGAGTGTGAGTGATGCCTGCCTTTGATCTTTAATGATGTCATAGCAAGTCCTATGATCGTAAGTAACGCAGTCCAAGGATGGATAATTTTTTTCACACATAAGGAGTTGTTCATTATACATAGGAACGTCATAGGACATTTCACACATAAGGAGTCCATTATACATAGGAACATCATAGGACATCAAGCAGACATCATAGGAACATCATAGGCGGTCCTACGATCTTTTGGTCATGACACACACACACAGATTTCTTGAATTTATAGAGTGCAGTGATATACAGTATACGTATATACTGTATAACCCATAGATTAAAAAAAATGTCATACACACCTTGTTATCACCAAACACTGTGTATTGTCCTCTTACATAGTATATTTTCTGTAAGAAATCTGTGTCTGTCTGTCATGATCATAGGACTTGCGAAAAGATCATAGGATTGCCTATGATGTTCCTATGACCTCTACATGATCGCCTATGATGTTCCTATGATCTCTACATGATGTAATATAGAGGCATCACTCATGATCATAGGACTTGCTATGACATCATCAAATATCATAGGACATCCATCCATTTTCTACTACTTAATCCTTTTCGGGTCGTGTGGGGGTGGGGGGGTGGGGGGCTGGAGCCTATCCCAGCATCTTTGGGAGAGAGGCAGGATACACCCTGGACAGATCGCCAGTCCATCGCAGGGCCAACACAGAGAGACAGACAACCATTCACTCTCACAGTCATACCTAAGGACAATTTAGAATCCCCAGTTTTTTTGATGCCAATTAACCTAACTTGCATGTTTTTGGCATGTGGGAGGATGACATTATCAAAGATCAAATGCAGTCATCATAGGACTCGCTATGCCATCATCAAAGATCAAAGGCAGTCATCACTCACGATCATCGGACTCGCTATGACATCAAGGGTGTAAACCCTTGCTTACACCTGCTTTCTACGGGCATGCAGAAATACATGCTTATACTTGGTTTCTACAGGCATGCACGGGTATGCACAGGCATGCACAGATATGCACTAGTCGTTTTTAATTCCCCCTTCTCTCTATTTCTCTTTCGTTTGTGCATGTCTGAAGTGAGTTTCGATCTAAAAACATCTGTTTTTACCAGCAGGACAGCTCCTGAAAATCTAGAAGAAGTGGATATCATTTTTTTGATTTCTCCAGTGCCTTTAACACCATCCAGCCACTGCTGCTGCGTGAGAAGCTGCGGGTGATGGGGGTTGACAGCTCTGTGATCTCCTGGATTACTGACTACCTGACAGGCAGACCACAGTCTGTCCGGCTGGGCAATGTCTTGTCTGGAGCGGTGGCTAGTGATAAGGGAGCTCCACAGGGGACTGTGCTGTCTCCTTTTCTCTTTACATTATACACCACTGACTTTCAGTACAACACAGAGTCATGCCACCTGCAGAAATTCTCTTGACGACTCAGCTGTTGTAGGGTGTATAAGAGGAGGAGAGGAGGGGGAGTACAGGGTACTTGGTAGACAGATTTGTGGACGGAGCAGAATCACGTGAGGTTGAATGTCAGCAAGACCAGAGAGATGGTAATTGACTTCAGGAAGAGGATGCCCTCTCAGCCACTGCAGATTAGGGAGGAGGATATGGGAGTGGTTGAGGACTACAAATATCTGGGTGTCAGGATCAGCAGCGGGTTGGACTGGAGATCCAACACTGATGCTGTGCACAAGAAGGGGATGAGCAGACTCTACTTCCTGAGGAAGCTGAGATCCTTCAACGTGTGCAGCAGGATGCTGGAGCTTTTCTACCAGACCACTGTCACCAGCGCCATCTTCTTTGCTGCTGTCTGTTGGGGTAGCAGTATCAGGGTCAGAGACACCAACAGACTTGACAAGATTATCAAGAAGGCTGACTCTGTAATTGGTCTCAGACCGGAGACCTTTGAGACAGTGCTGGAGAGCAGAACACAAAATAAACTGCGATCCATCGTGGACAATCCTGATCACCCTCTCCACCACACACTAGACAGACAGTGAAGCACTTTCTCCAGTAAACTACCACAGCTTCGCTGTCGAACGGCCAAGTACAGGAAATCTTTCCTGCCACATGCAGTTTCACTGTACAATAACTCACTATGATGTTGTATTCTGGTCATAACAATGCTGCCACACTGCACCTTACAGACCAACTGGTACCTCACATTTCACTCTGCTCCTGATAGTCCTTTGTGCAATGGGATGATTCATGTGTTTATACGGGTCATCATATATTAAGCTATGATTGGTTTTATAGTCGTGTTAGTTTTACTTTCCACGGGTAATCCCTTTGTCATGTTTATGTTTCTGTTGTTTGGTTGTCTACTGTCATGCTGCTGTTACACTGTAATTTCCCAGTTTGTGATCAATAAAGTAAATCTATCTATCTAATTCAACTACGAGGAATGGAGGTGGGAAGCGGGGAAGAGGAAGTTTGGAACACAGTGGAATCTAAAAGAAGCAAACGTACGCGTCAAGAAACTCAAGACTGTTATCAAGTGCTGAGGAATCAGAGGATGAACGATCCTGGAATGAACAGAAGGAGTGTAAAGTAATCATTAAAGTTACTCAGGAAGGGGCATTGTTTTGTGAGTGGAACCCAATTAAGCTCACAAAAGCAATTAATGATTACTTGGAGGACTTTTAAATGCAAAGGTTCTTTGTAGTGGTTTGTTGCTGGTTACATGTAAAGACCGTGTTCAGCAAGGAAAAGCAGTCAAGAGTCACTAAGATGGAGGGGAAAAATGTGCAGTGTTCAGTATTGGATGGACATAAGGCAATGAGAGGAGTGGTATCGGGCATTTCAACAGCTGTCTCAACTGATGACATAAAGAAAAACATATCTGGAGCAAAAGTGACAGAGGTACAAAGGTTGAAAACTAATAGAAATTGTGAAAAATGTGATAGTCTGTCAGTAATGTTAACATTTGATGAAACAAGACTGCCAAGTAAGGTGTATATTGGCTACATGAGCTATGAAGTCAGACTTTACGTTCCGCCTCCACTCAGATGTTCCAAATGTCAAAAGTTTGGTCATGTTGCAGCAATATGCAAAGGTAGACAGCGATGTGCCAGATGTTCTGGTGAACATGAATATGGCAAGTGTGAAAGCGGAGCCAAGTTAAAGTGCTGTAACTGCGGTGGTGAACATAGCGCTGCATATCGAGGTTGTGAAGCCAGCAAAAGAGCAGCAGAAATTCAGCAGGTAAAAGTCTCCCAGGGATTAACATATGCAGAAGCTGCGAAAAAGGTGCCAGCTAAAAAAGTGGGAGAGGACTCTAACAGGGAAAAAGTGCAGGCTTGCAGTGCATACAGTAAAATTAAGGAAGGTACTCTGGTTATGAAGTAAAAAAAATTGTCTTATTTGTGGTAGATGTGATAAACTGTATGGCGCAGACTTCCAAGAAAACGGAAAAAATCAAAATCATTGTGAAAACAGCAGAAAAATATCTTGGCATTAAGGGGCTACATTAGGAAGCAGTTGAGGACTTGTTAAGTGGGGGCTCTCTAAGTTTGCAGACTAGTGGGTCATAATGGCAATCACAATTTTGCACTGGAATGCCAGGAGTCTAATATCAAATGGGCAAGAATTTGAAAAGTTTATATCTGACATGCAAGACAAACCCCAGGTAATCTGGAAACGGGAAACATGGCTAAAACCTCAGTTGGATTTTGTCATTCAAGGACACACATCTATAAGGAACGAAAGGGAAACTGGTTTGAGGAGGTGGTGTAGCAACCTTTGTGCGTAATGGAACAAATTACAAATGGAAATAGGGAAAGAACATGAATCAATAATGGTAAAAATATGGGCAGTAAAATACGAAGTTACATTTATTAATTACTATAATCCATGTAACAGATTGACAGTTGACACTTTGAACATGGTACATAGACAAGCACAGGGTAAGATGGTTTGGTGTGGGGATTTTAATGCACATAATACACTGTGGGGTAGCAGGAATATAGATATATAAATGGCACAGTAATTGAGGATTTTTTAGAGGATAAGGACTTAATATGCATGAATGATGGGAAAGGTACTAGATTTAGCAGTAATCTAGTCACAAAGTGTGTTAGACCTAACTTTGGTTTCAAACGCAATTGCAGGAATCACATCTTGGGAGGTGTTAAGTCGGTCAGCTAATGGGAGTGATCATTACCCAATAACAGTTAAAATTGGTCTAGAAGTGGAAGAAGAAGAGATGCAATCTGGCACAAGATGGAAACTGGGTAAGGCAGATTGGGATAAATTTAAATATCTGTGTAAGACTAGATCTCGTTCTTTCAGTCATTACCCAAAGCTCGTGACCATAGGTGAGAGTAGGAACTAGGGATGGGCATAATTTACCGATTAACCGATAATTGATCATTAAGAATTTCACCGAGGAAGTTCATTTTCGTCGACAAACCGTTTGTTTTTTTGTTTTTTTTTGTAACTTAAGATTTTTATTCATTTTTCATTATATATATTGCATTCAGATCACAGTCTACATTTAAAAAAAAACAAACAAAGGGGCTAGCGTAAAAAAGAAAAAGGAGAAAAAAAAAAAAAAAAGGGGGGGGGGACAAATGTTGGAGCATCAAGTTTTTAGTTTCCATCTCTTAATTCTTCTGGTTTTTCCAGCGTCTTTGGTTATTCTTTCAATATCTGTCTCGTTGTTGCACTTTGTAGTGTGTCCATTTCCGCCATTTTTTTTCCCATAGTCCTTCTTGCATTCTTTGTCGATATGTTAGTTTTTCCATCATACGTATGTCCTCAAAAATGTCAGTCCATTGCTCTTGGTCAGGAAGAACTTCTGATCGCCATTTTTTTGTGATTGTTTTTTTACATGCAATCAACAAGATTTTAACTAGATATCTGTCCTCAGCCTGTATAACATTGTCTCTTTTAAGATCACATAGGTACATCAAGTTACAGTTCATTGGTATATTATATCCTAATATCCTCTGTATTGTCACATGTATAGATTTCCAGAATGATGAGATTTTGCTGCATTTCCAAAACATATGTGAGTGGTCTGCATTTTGAGCCCCACATCCCCTCCAGCATATAGATTGGGTATTTGTATACTTTCCTTGAATCTGTGGTGTAATGAAAAAGCGAATCAGGTTTTTCCATCCAAATTCCCTCCATGTTCTTGAATTTGTTGACGTGTGTTGTGTTTTCCATATTTCCTGCCAGCTTTCTTCTGTTATGTTTAAATTGAGCTCTTTCTCCCATTTCTCCTTTATATAGTTACTTGAATGATTGTTTGCCATAAGTTTCTGATATAGCTTTGAAATAATTCTTTTTTTTCCACAATATCTTTATTGAACCTTTTTTTTTTTTTAACAAACATGATACAAACAATCAAACACTAACACTAAAGTACTACAAAAAAAAAAAATGCACTAAAAACACCAACAACCACCAACAAAATCAAGTCTTCAACAATGCTCCTCTGTTTAGTCTAGACAATCCAATACATAAGTATACATATTATGTTCACCAGTTTGGAATTTACAAGGTCCACACACATCATTCACCTTCTTCTTCAAGAGTTATGTTTAAATTTTTTACATAATCAATAAAAGGTCTCCATATATTCTCAAACACAATTTCCTTTGATTTTAGTATATATGTTATTCTTTCTAATGGAAGGTTTGTTAACATCTGTCTTAACCACTGAGTCACATCTGGTCTATGAGTCTTTTTCCATAATAGTGCAATACATTTTTTGGCATTAAGCAAACTGAGGTCTATGAATGTTCTTTCACTTTTATTAAAATTATGCTTTTCTGGGTACAGACCCAACAAAAACAGTTTAGGATTCAATATGATTTGTTTTGAGATTATTTTTTCAATTGTTATCCTCACCTCTTCCCAAAACATTCTTATTAATCTACATTCCCATAAACAATGAAATAGGGTTCCTTTACTTTCCATGCATTTTGTGCATGTATCTGGTATATTTTTGTTGTATCTATTTAACTCCTCCGGTGTAACATACATCCGCATTAACCATTTGAAATGTATCAATTTAAGGCGTGCATTTATTGATTTGGTTTGAGCTTCTGTACAAGCCAATTCCCATTGTTCCTCTGAAATTTCAATTTGCAGATCTTCTTTCCAGTAGTTTAATCTTTTCAGTGAATTTTCACTTGAAGATAGTGTCAATGAGTTATAAAACTCTGAAATAATACCCTTTCTTTTACTATCTTTCATCATCATTTTTTCCAAGGATGAATAAATAGGTCGAGTGAGAGCTTTATTTTGATTTGATCGAATAAAGTTTCTAAGTTGAAGATATTTAAAAAAATGTGTTCTATTGAGATTAAATTTGATCCTCAGCTCTTCAAAAGACATTATGTTGTCTGCACATGGCAAATATAAATCCTGAATCTTTTGTATCCCTTTTAAATTCCATACTTTAAATACAGCGTCCGCTCTCCCTGGTTTAAAATATTGATTACCCCATATTGGACTAAATTGTGACAATAACTGTGGTTCTTTTAAATAGTTTTTAGCTTCACACCATATTTTGATCATATGCTTTACAAATGGATTTTTAACTTGTTTTTGTAATTTTTTTGCCGAATCTGAGTATATGAATATGGGAAGAGGTAAAGGTAAATTGTATGATTCCATTTCAGTCCAGTGAGGGAGATCATTTGATGAAAAATAATATGTCATAGACCTCAGTTGTGCCGACCAATAATACAACATAAAATTTGGACATTTCAGACCTCCACGATCAAATGGTAAATATAATAAAGACAAACGTAATCTAGCCCTCCTGTTGTTCCATATAAATTCCACTAACTTTTTTTTTATTCTTGAGAATAGATCTAAAGGTGGTGATAAGGGAATGTATTGAAATAAATAAAGTATTTTAGGTAAAATATTACTTTTAAGTATATTGATTCTCCCGATCATCGACATTGGTAGTGACATCCATCTCTGAGTTAACTCATTGATATCTGACATTAAGGCTTCATAGTTGACACTGGCGACTGATTCTAGCTTAGGCATAATTTGGATTCCTAAATATTTAAACTGATTTACAACATTGAATTGATTTACCTCAGGGGCTGGGTAATTTCTCTGGGTCTCATTTAGCATTAATATTGAAGATTTAGTTTTATTTATTTTATATCCTGATATTTCCCCAAAATTCTTTATTAAATTCAACAAGGTTGGAATTGATTTTTTTAGATTCGACATAAACAAAATTATATCATCGGCGTACAGGGAGATTTTATGTTCTGTTGGTCCAACTTTAATTCCATATATTTGTGAATGTAAACGTATCGCTATCGCTAAAGGTTCAATTGCCATAGTAAACAGTAAAGGTGAAAGTGGACAGCCTTGTCGACATCCTCTATTGATTTTTATTGGTTTTGAAATATTGTTATTTGTTAGGATTTCTGCTGTAGCATTATTGTATATTATTTGAACCCATTTTATGAAATTATTTCCAAGTCCAAACCTTTGTAGGACTTCAAAAAGAAAGGGCCATTCAACTCTATCAAAGGCCTTTTCGGCGTCCAATGATAGGAGAGCTGTATCCGGTGCTTCTTTATTAAAATAAATAATATTAAATAGTCTTCTTACATTATGGAAGCCTTGTCTACCCTTTATAAAGCCATTCTGATCTCGATTAATAATATTTGGTAAAATTTCTTGTATTCGTCTTGCTAAAATTTTACAGATTATCTTAAGGTCGGCGTTTAATAGGCTTATTGGTCTCATATTTTCACATTTATTAGAGGGCTTACCTGGTTTTGGCAGCAGTATAATTAAGGCATTATTTATGTATGATGGTAAATTATTATTTTGAAATGCTTCTAAAACCATTTCCAAAAAAGGTTTTATTAATTTATTCTTAAATTTTTTATAAAGGTCAAGTGGAAGACCATCTGGTCCTGCACTTATTCCTGATTTCATATTATCAATGGCTAGCCCAACTTCTTCTTGACTAATTTTAGACTCCAATATCTCCCTGTTTTCATTTGGAATACACGGTATAGATAGTTTGTTCAAAAACCCATTTAGTTTTGTTAAATCAGGTTCATTTTTGGTATCATATAATTTTTCATAGTAATCTCTAAAGGCTCTATTAATTTCTAAAGGATCTATAACTACCTGTCCATTACTTATAATACTGGTTATTGGTGTTTTAATTTCCAATTGTTTAATCTGCCATGCTAATAATTTTCCTGATTTTTCACCTTGTTCATAAAAAGATTGTTTCAATCTTAGAAGACTCGAGGCAGCTCTATTCGCTGATTTTTTGTCGTATTCAGCTCTCAAAATCAGTAATTCATTCTCCAACCTTGGATCTCTTCCTGCATACACTTTTTCCTGAAGACTTTTTATTTTATGTTCCAATTTAGCTCTCTCCTCTCGAGTCTTCTTAGATTTTGATCCTGTATAACTAATAATATGTCCCCTAATAAAAGCTTTGAAAGCCTCCCACTTTACACATGCTGATGTTTGTGTAGTATTGATGTCAAAGAACTCGTCTATCTGTTTTTCTATATACTTGACAAATTCCTCATCCTGAAGCCATTTATGCTGAAATTGCCATCTGCCTGATTCCTTTGTCAATTTTTTATCTACATATATTAGACAACAGGGTGCATGATCAGAGATCACGATGTTATCATAAAAGCAGTTTTGAATCTTGGACCTTAATTCTGTGGAAATCAAAAAATAATCAATACGTGAGAATGTCTTGTAGGTACTGGAATAACAAGAATAGGCTTTAACTTGTGGTTTCATTTCTCTCCATATATCTAACAATCTCAATTCTTTCATAAAATGATTAATAGTCATCCTACATCCAATGTGCGTACAATCCAGTCCTGTTGATCTATCCACACCTGGATTCAATGTACAATTAAAATCCCCTGCTATTATATGTTGCCCTGTAAGTGATGATAAGATGAGAAATAAATTAGCAAAGAACTTCTGATCATCTATATTGGGACCATATAAGTTCACAAGATTTATATTTTCTAATAGCAAAGAACCTTGAATGATTACATATCTTCCAAATTTGTCTCCAATTACATTTTTCACTTGAAAAGGAACTGATTTATGTATGAGAGTCATAACTCCCCTGGCTCGGGATGAAAATGAAGAGGTGAATATACTTCCCTGCCATCTACTCCTAATTCTTTTAACATCCTCCTCTATCAGATGAGTTTCTTGTAAAAACACAATTCTTGAACCCATGTCCTTTATTTTATTCATAACTTGTTTAAGTTTTTTTAAATTTTGTAGACCTCTGCAATTCCATGAAGTTAAATTAAGATTAACACTTTGGTCCATGATCAATAGAGAGTTTGGGATTACCTTGCAGTGTAAACATGCTCATACAGAGAAGCAAAAACATGAGTGGTTGAACATTCATCCTACAAACTACACACAAACAAATTTCCCCTTCCCACACTTGTGGCAAACCCCCCAAAATCAAAAGAAAAATTCTGTCTCCCGATATAGCCATCGACCGTTCCACACCCACGGGGAACAGCCTAAGCCACTCCTTCTTCATCCTCCCAATCACCCTAACTCTACTGCTTTTAATGACGTAACATTAACTCTCCTCTGTAGTTTTCCAACTTAACTCCAAAATTTTTAACAACTTTGTACATCATAGTTTTTTTGTTGTTGTTTGTTTTGTTTTTGTTTTGTTTTTTTAATATATAATACAATCTATATTTTGTAAACTTACTATTTACTTCAAGTCAGTCAGATGCCTGTGCAAATGCTTAATTATTCTACCTTATATTTTGTTCATGCTTAGCTCCCACCAGTCTCTTCTTCTTCTTTGATCTTCTTGATGAACTCCTGCGCCTCCTCTGGGGTCTTGAAGATGTGGGTTCTGCCCTCATACGTGGTCAGCAGTCTTGCAGGATAGATTACACCATGACGAATCCCAAGGTTGCGCAGCTCCTTACGTACGGGATCAAACTGCTTCCTCAATTGCTGGATTCCTGTGGCCAAATCTGGGTAGAACCGCACCTGCTGGTCCTGGTGTTTAATCTCTCCTTTAGCACGTGCAGCGTTGAAGATCTTCATCCTGTCTCTGTTGCTAAGAAACTTCATAATTAAGGTCCTCGGCGGTCCCTTATCTCTCCGTGGGCCAATACGATGTGCTTTTTCCAGAACCACTGCTGATTGCAACTCCTCGCTGCCCAGCACCTCCGGAATCCACTTTTCCAGAAAGGAACATACGTCCCGACCTTCTGATTCCTCTGGAAGACCCACCAGCCTCAAATTATTCTGTCTCGACCGAGATTCCAAATCCAAAATATTATCTTCCAGAGATTTATTTTTTTTTTCCAAAGTGCGCACCTTTAATTGAAGACGGGTGACGTCATCTTCAGCACTAGCGAGACGGAGCTCCATCTGCGCCGTTCGTTCTACACAGTCACCCAATTCCTTTCTTATTCCTTCCAACGCTGTCATAATCCCATCAAATCTAGAGGAAAAGTCCGCTCTCATTGAACTCATGGCAGCCATCAGCGCATCTGCGCCTCCCCGCGCAGACATCGCACCGTTGCCAGCCTCCTCCGCCATATATGGAGTTTTGTTTGCTGCGTCACAGACCTGAAAGTCCGTTAATTTGGACTGTTTCGGCGGCTCGCTTTTTCCTTTTCCTGGTTTTCCAGCCTTAGGCTTCGCCGACATATCCTCGCCCAAATGCTGAGATACGTTCTGTCCCAAATGAGAGAGTTATTTGCCGATTTTTTTTCTCCAGGAGCAGAGCAGAGCGAGACACGTCCGTCCTACGTGGCAGCCATAACCGGAAGTCAGCTTTGAAATAATTCTTGTTTTATTTCCTGTATGTGAGCTTAAAATGAATTGTATAATCTCGCTCACGTCTGTTTGGAGGTTATGCCTAATCTTCTTCATATAATAGTCTCTCATCTGCAGATATCTGAAGAATTCCGATCCTTCTAGTTTAAATTTTCTCCTGATGTTTACAAAGCTCCCGAGATCTTTTTTTCCGATATTGCCCCATGCTGTGATTCCCTTGTTCACCAGATTTTTGTATCCCCTATCTTGTTTTGCCGGTTCAAACTGACTGTCAAATGCTACCCATTTCAATAGTTTTATGTCTTCCTTTATATTATACTTTTGTACTATTTTATACCACAGTTCTAAAGTAAATTTAGTGATTGGGTCTATTTGTTTGATTTGCTTATATGCATCTTTATCTCCTATTATGCTTTGTACTGGGAGTCCCTCAATTTCCTTTTCCATTTCTTTCTATTTTGCCTCATATCCCTCGTCGCACCAACATATGATATATCTTATTTGTGCTGAGTAGTAATATTCCTTTAGACTCGGTAGGCCCATGCCTCCTTTCTCTTTTGGTAACTGGAGAGTTTTATATTTCACTCTTGGTTTTTTACCTCCCCAAACAAATCTCGATATCATCCTGTCCCACTTTGAGAATTGGGCATCTGGAATCTCTGTTGGTATAGCCTGGAAGAGGTAAAGTAATCTAGGTTGTATGCTGATTTTGACTGTCTCAATTTTTGAATTCAGATCCATATTTAAGATTGACCATCTATCAATATCTTTTTTTATTTCTTGTTCCAACCTATCATAGTTTGCTTTATAGATTTTGCTTAGATCTTTAGGTATGTTCACTCCAAGGTATTTTATTTCTTTTTGTTTCCAGTTTAGTTTGATCTTATCAGTTATCTGGTTTAGAGGGTTATAGTGGAATGTCAGTATTTGTGTTTTTGTTATGTTTATCTTGTATCCTGATAATTTTCCAAAATTTTCTATCAAGTTCATCATTTCCATTATTGATTCATCTGGTTGTTCAAGGTAAACTATAATATCGTCTGCAAATAGCCCAATCTTGTGTTCCGCCCCCTTTATTGTTACACCTTTTAATTTCTTATTTTGTCGTATCGCTTGAGCCAGTGGCTCTATGAACAGAGCAAACAAGGTGGGCGATAAGCAGCATCCCTGCCTAGTTGATCTTTGTATATTTACTTTGTCTGTTAAGCTACCGTTTATCTTGATTCTTGCCACAGGTTCTTGATACAGCGTCCTTATGCATTGTACTGATTTTTCGTTAAATCCAAAGCGTTCCAGCACACTATATAGGAATTTCCAGTTAACCCTGTCAAATGCTTTTTCTGCGTCTAAACTCATTATTACTGTGCTTTTCTTTTCTTTATGTATTTGATTAATTATATGTATTGTTCTCCTGATATTGTCATGTGTTTGGCATCCCTCTATGAAACCAGTTTGATCATCTTCTATCAATTCCGTCAAGAATGTCTTTATTCGTTTACATATAATTGTTGTATATATTTTATAATCCACATTTAATAAAGAGATTGGCCTATAGTTTCCGCATTGTTCTCTATCTTTCCCTGGCTTTAAAATGACTGAAATAATGGCTTTGTTCCATGATGGAGGTATTTTGTTGTTGTTCAACGTCCAATTAAATGACTTTAGAAGCTGTGGAGTGAGTTCTTCTATAAACAGTTTATAAAACTCAGATGGGTATCCATCACTACCTGGTGATTTACCGTTTTTAAGTGACTTAATCACATCTCTAATCTCTTGTGTTGTTATTTCTGCTGTTAGCTTTTCATTTTGTTGATTTCCTATTGATGGCAAGTCCAATGCGCATAGAAATTTTTTAATATCTTTAGTATTTGTTTCTTCAGGTTGCGAGTATAGTTCTTGGTAGAAATTATGGAATATTTCTTCGATGTTTTCTGGGTTAACTGTGGTTTTATTTGTGGTGGGGTCTTTAATCTTATATACATTATTCATTGTTTGTTGTTTTCTTAACCGTTTTGCCAGCAGTTTTGTGGCTTTTGGTCCCGTTTCATAATATTTTTGCTTTAGATATCTATTTTTCCTTTCAATTTCATCCATTTGTGTTTCTTTTATCTTTATTTTTTCTTCTTTAATTTCTTGATATATTTTTGGGTCATTTGTGCTTTGATGTTTATGTTCTAATTCCCTCAGTCTCTCACATCTTTGTTCATATGCTTCCAGTTTAGTCTTATTTGCTTTTCCTGTTTCAACAATTAATTTACCTCTTAACACGGCTTTTAGTGCATCCCATAGTATTGTTGGGTCCACTTCTTCATTGTCATTCTCTTGGATATATTCATTTATGTTTACTTTTATTCTTTCTTTCATTTTATCATCATTTAACAGTCCTACATTAAGTTTCCATGTTGTTTGTCGTTTTCTATTGTTTAAATTTATTTCCATGTATATAGGATTATGATCTGATATTTCTGCCCCTCCAATCCAACAATTTCTCACCCTGTGTCTGTCATCTTCATTCATAAGGAAGTAATCTATTCTAGAGTGTACTTTATGGACTGCTGAATAATGTGTATAGTCTTTTTCGAGTGGGTGCAGGTCCCTCCAAATGTCTACCATACCCATTTCTGCCAGTGAGGTTCTTATGAATTTTGTTACATGTTTTTTTGTCCTCTTAACACTTGTTGTATCAATTTCATGATCCATGACAGCATTTAAGTCTCCTCCACAAATTAGGACTCCTTCACTGTGTGTTGCTATGAGATCAAACAGATGTTGAAAAAAACCCTTGTCACTTTCTGGTGGGGCATAGATGTTCACTAATGTGATCTGCATTCCATCTATGCTACCCTTTATTATTACATACCTGCCTTCTTTATCCTGGATTTCCTGTTCACATTCAAATTGTATTTTATTTGAGATTAGTATCATAACCCCCCTTTTAGTTCCTCCCTTAAATGAACTGTAGTAGGAGTTCTTATAGCCAAATCTCTTTAGTTTCACATGTTCTGTCTTGCTCAAATGTGTCTCTTGCATAAATATAATTTCGGCTTTTTCTTTCTTGAATTTTCTTATTATTCTTTCCCTTTTAACAGGTGAGTTCAGACCATTCACGTTTAGTGTTATTATCTTAAGATTTTTACCCATAATCATGTTTTTCCATTTTTTTAACTTGTGCTCCTAGCCCCTTTAACAACAAAAATAACACATATTTATATAAAAACACATTAAAAAATCTCAACCTCCGTACTTTGGGCCTTTCTTCTGCCCACTGGTCCCTGTTGGTGGGTGGAGGGATTGTCCTCACCGAGTGTAGGGCCCTCCCTAGACCTGTATTTACTATTCAAGAAATAGTCATTAGTCTAGAAATGTCCAACAAATATCACTTAAACCTCTCCTAGCCGTCTGTTTCTCTTTTACCTTGTCTTCTTGGCCTTCATTTCTTCTGTGTCTTTCTTAATCTTTGTTATAATCTAGGCTTTCAGTTGAAAGCCTTGTAGTCTTTCCTGGGCCCGCTGCGCCACGTCTCCCCCCGTCTTTTGCCGTTCACTCGCCTCCACTCCGGCTGTCGTGATGCGTTCAGGGCCTCCGCTGCTCCTACCGTTTCCTCCGGCACGTACACCTCAAGGCCCCGCTCCATCATGTCCTGCGCTGCCTCTCTGGCTGTGTTGTAGGTTCTTACGCTGTTCTCCCAATGAATCCTCATCTTCGTTAGCGGCGTTTGGAATCTAATTTTTTTTTCTTTCAGCGTTTTTTTAATGTTGGCATATTTCTTCCGCTGCTGCACAATTTCTGCCGGGTAGTCATGATCAAAGAATATCTGCTTGTCGCCGATTCGTATCTTTTTTTTCCACGCTCGTGTCAGGATTCTTTCCTTTACATCATATTTCAGAAAGTTTACCACAACTGACCTGGGTGTAGAGCGTGGGTTCGGGTTCTGTGCCGAGGCTCTGTGCGCTCGTTGAATCTGCAGATCCGCTTCGCTGGGCAGTTCCAGCTCTTTTTTTAAGAACTGATCCATGAATTTCGTCATCGAGTTGCCTTCAATGCCCTCCGGGATCCCGAAGATGCGTATATTGCCCCGTCTGGACCTGCTCTCCAAGTCGGTTACTTTCTCCTGCATCCTCTGCATTTGTGCCGTCAGGGTCTGCAGCTGTTCGCTTGCCTCGCTATTCCAATCTTCCAGCTCTGATATTCGGGCCTGCGCTTCTGTCATACACGCCCGCTGGGAGCGCAGCTCCTCCATGTTTTCTGCTAGCTTGCGCTCCATTTCTCTTCGGAGGCCCATAATTTCTTCCTTAATCTCTTTTTTCAGCTCCTCCTTAAGAGCCGCTAAATCCTGTTGTAGCTGCCGTTTGAAGTCTCTCAACTCTTTACCCAAACTGGCGATGCCAGTGTTCATGGTATCGAGTTTTGTGTCTTCCATTTTCTCTGCTGCGGTCACCTCGTTTTTTTGGGCCCCGTGTTCAGCGGTTTCTCCTGCGTTGTTGAAGAGGAATTCTTTAATTTTACTCTGCTTTTGTCCTTGTGCCCGGCTCCTTCGTGTTTTCATCCCTTAGTTTATTGATCCGCTTATGTCGAGTTGGCCATTTACCGATGATTTTTAATCCGGCTAGGGAGAGCTCTCTGTTTAAGCGTTATGTCTCTCCGCCATCTTCCCGGAAGTCCCGTTTGTTTTTTTTTAAAACAATCCGAGGTTATTAAGGCCTAGTGCACGGCTGTCCTCAAACAATGCAGTGGCAAAATTTGGGCACCAGGGGGCAACATTACACCATCGCCGTACCCTGGCGTGCCTCAGTTGATACATGCGTGCTTCCGTAGGGCAATCGCCAAATCATGAAGCGGTTACGGCGAAGTGTTGCGTGGGACCATTTCAATTTAAAAAATGACCAGGTGTACTGCAATCACTGCAATGCAGCATACAAATATACCTCATCGACAGGGTCCATGGAACACCCTTATTACGCGAAGAAACCGCCAACAGTGGTTGCGCGCTGAGTAATGGCGGTCGTGAAGATTCTTTTTTTTTTTTCAGAAACTTTATTGAGAAGGTCATGAAGATTTGGTGTACACACGTCGAGGGAAGCTGCAGGAGGCGGCGTAGTGGCTCGACGGGAAGACTATTTCGCACAAAATGGCACAAGAGAACAGCAAAAAGTTCCACGCGGCTAGACTAAGCAATACGAGCGATAGAGCAATGAATGCGGTCTTCGTTTGTTGGGTGGCCGCTCGGCAGGGAGAGAGAGCTGGGTAAAACGTCTCGGCCAATCAGCTTGCGGGGTGAAACGTCTCGGCCAATCAGCTTGCGAGATTCCCAAGCCGAGCCAACACGACAACAGCGAACAGAGAGAGAGAGATTTGAGAGAGAGAGAGGTGGATTTGAGTTGTGCGGCGCTCCGTGCTGATACCTGATGTTCTAATGTAGTCTACCTGCCTTGTTACCTACCTAAAAATGTTAATGATTAACCGATTATTAATCATTAATTCTCCCGACGATCGGTGAAGAAAATTTCACCGAATGCCCATCCCTAGTAGGAACGTAGATTGACTGATAAATCGACAGCTTTGCCTTAGAACTCAGCTCCCTCTTCACCACGATGGACCGGTACAACATCCGCATCACTGCAGATGCTGCTTCAATCCGTCTGTCAATCTCTCGCTCCATTCTCCCCTCACTCGTGAATAAGACCCCAAGATACAGTACCTGAACTCCTCCACTTGGGGCAGGAGCCTGTCCCCAACCCAGAGAGGACAGTCCACCTTTTTCCAGCTGAGGACCATGGACTCGGACTTGGAGGTCCTCCACATTGAAAGGAGTCAGTTGAGGTGGTATGGGCATCTGATTAGGATGCCTCCTGGACGCCTCCCACTTGAGGTGTTTCGGGCACATCCCACTGGGAGGAGACCCCGAGGCAGACCCAGGACTCGGTGGAGAGACTATGTCTCCCAGCTGGTCTGGGAACACCTTGGTATCCTCTCTGAAGAGCTGGAGCAGGTGGCTGGGGAGAGGGAAATCTGGGCTTCTCTGCTTGAACTGCTGCCTCCGCGACCCGGACCTCCGGAAAAGCGGTAGAAGATGGATGGATGGAAGACTAGATGTGAGCAGCTAAATAGTGAGGACATTCTTGATGGGGAGGAATTTAGTAAAAATGTCAGTGCGATTACAATCGAATCTGCAAATCAAGCAATACCAAAAAGTACAGGTTATAGACAACGAAAGAATCTTCCTTGGTGGGATGATAATTGTAATAATGCTATTAAAAATAGAAATGGGGGGGCGCTAGTGAGCCATGCTGGAGTAAAGACGTGTCCCTCAGTGCTCCCGCAGAAATTTGGACATTTTACTTTTAAAAACGAAGTTTCTTTGGTAAAGCTCAATACAGACTCGTCACCTATCATTGTCAGACTCTCCTGCCCACTTTTATCGTCATGATGGATAAACTTAAGAAGTTTAAATTCGACGCTACCGACAAACCCAATAGGCCCAACACGAGGCTGCAAGCCGAGCTGGAAAAGAATGACGAACCACAGAGCGCAGTGCCAACGTTGACCACGGACGAAGGCTTTACAACTCAGATTTTGGCATCCTTAAGAGAAGACATCACACAAATTATACGGGAAGAATTTAAGAATGCCTTAGCTAACGATTTTGCCTCTCTCAAAGCCGAAGTCCAGGCTGTACATTCGGAAATAGCTAGCAACGCCACCTCCGTTAGCGCACGATTTGGCACAATTGAAGCTAACATTCAAGACGTGAAAGACGGCTTGTCTACTTGGTCAGATGATATAACTGGGCTTCAGAGCTCGGTGAAAGAGCTCCAAAGTGAAGTGAAGTCACTGCGGAGCAAATGTGAGGATCTGGAGGGGAGAATGAGACGTGGAAATATCCGCATTGTCGGTGTCAATGAGCAAAACCCCTGCAATCCAAACGAGGTGGCTAAAATTATTAAACAAGCCTTATACATGGACCGAGAAGTGAAAGTTGATCGATCTCATCGTACACCAGCACCACGGACCGCGGGAGCAGACAGACCCCGAGTGATAATCGCCAAGATGCACTATGATGGAGATGCAGCGGATATTTTGAGAAGAGCCAGGGAAAAAGCACCTTTGATGTACAACGGTAACAGGATCAGCATCTTCCCTGACTACACGGCAGGTGTTGCTAAAGCCCGGGCTGCCTTTTCAGATGCACGGAAGGCGCTACAAGGCCGACGTGATGTGCGCTTTGGTTTTTTTTACCCCGCAAGATTCCGGATCACTTTCGGGAATGAGAGTCAGGACTTTCATGATCCAACAAAGGCCATGGACTACATAAAGAACAATATCCTGCCCGAAGCTGATGATCCTTGAGGTACCATGTTTGGATTATATAGCGTGAGTCCGCAGGTTATGATTGCAGTGGGTGCGTAATCTGTTAAAATATGTTTTTTTTTTTTATGGTGACGAGAATAATACTTTTTTTTTTCCTATCCTGTACAGTATTGTTATAGTGTATTGTGTTGAGTATTTTGAAAATTTTCATTTAATGTTGTTCCTTATCGTAATTTAGTCTGCAGGGGCCTGAGCTCCTTTAGTAAATTTGTTTTGCCGATTTAATTTCTGCTCCTTTTTTTTTTTCTGTGGACACAGCCTACCATAGCAGGTTGTGTATTTAGCTGCTAATATACAGTGGCTAGGGACTTAATCCCACCCTTTAGTATTTCGCTTGTTCGATATACATTTTGTTTTTGTGTTTCTTGCGTTCTGATCCCTTTGTTCCCCGGGGATCACATATTATTTAAAAGAGCAACAGAGTCACTATTTGTTACTTACTGGAACCATATTCTCTCAGTCATAAAGTCTTTCCACTTCGATGCAACATTCCTATGTGAAGTAATATTCCCTATGTTGTTTCTGCTGTACTCTCGATCATGGGCCCGCCTCTGCCTCAAAACAACTTTTATGATGCCCTATACTGTAACTATCTGCACCACAGTACTTAAGTTATGAGTCCATTGACAATTATAAGTTATAATGTGAAGGGTCTAAATAGCCCCATTAAAAAGAAGAAAATATTATTACAGCTTAAACGTTTGAAGTGTCAAGTAGCACTATTACAAGAAACCCATTTGTCCGATGATGAGCACCTGAAATTAAAGAAATCCTGGGCAGATAAGGTGTATTTCTCATCTCACCGCTCAGGTAAAAGAAGAGGGGTAGCAATATTAATACACAGACAAGTTAATTTTGTTGATACATTTGTACATGCAGATGGAGAAGGTAGATTTATTCTGGTAAATGGGCTGCTTGATGGCATACCTGTCTCCCTAATTAATGTGTATGCCCCAAATGAGGACCAACCAGGCTTCATCAAATTACTATTTAACAGAATCACGGAGTATAGTGTTGGTCTTTTACTCATGGGGGGAGACTTTAATTGTGTAATGTCACAACAAGATAGACAACCTCCACCTAAAGCATCCATATCCAAGATGGGCAAGATGCTTAAATATTTGACTGCTGAAGCAGGAATGGTTGATGTATGGCGATCAAAATTTCCAAAAGAAAGAAATTTTACATTTTACTCTAACAGTCATGCATCCTATTCAAGGATTGATTATTTTTTCACTTCTAAAGCTGAACTCCACAGAGTTGAAGACATAACCATCATGCCCATTACAATCTCTGATCATGCCCCAGTGGTTCTTCAGTGGGACATGGGATTGACACCAACTTATAAACAATGGAGATTGAACGCCTCTCTTCTTAATGATAAAGATTTCATTACTCTAACAGAGCTCAAGAACTATCTTGATATAAATGATACACCTGGCATGTCTCCTCTTGTACTTTGGGACTGTGCAAAAGCCTATTTAAGAGGCTCTATAATTTCTTATGCTACTGCAAAAAGGAGGCAAAAAAATGGCTAAACAAACAGAATTGGAGCATAAAATTAGGGAGCTCGAACATAAGCATAAACGAGGGATGGCGTCTAATCTCTTAACTGAACTCAAAGCAGCCCGCTCAGAGCTACAAGAGCTACTATCAGAGAAGATCGAGGGAACTTTACGTTTTGCCAAGCATCAGCATTATGAACATGGAAATAGAGCGAGCAGGCTTCTGGCTTTCAAATTACGTAAACAACAATCTTCTAATATTGTACATAAAATAAAATCTGGACACAAATATATAGTAAAGCCTAAGGAAATAGCTGAAACATTCGGAGAATTTTATAAATCTCTCTACCAAGATACTGATACATGCCCCGATGAGTCCAATATTGCTCAGTTCTTACAGGATATTAATATACCTCAGTTATCTGGTGAAATTGCTGCAAATTTGGATGAACCAATCCAAGATTGGGAAATAAAACAATGTATTTTATCTCTCAAAAATAATAAATGTCCTGGTCCAGACGGATTTATCAATGAGTTTTATAAATGTTTCCATGAAGAACTTATTCCACTCCTCTTAAAAGCTTATCACCATTCATTAGAAACAAAAACAATGGCTGTGTCATGGGCAGAAGCTACTATAGTGGTATTACAGAAGGAAGGTAAAGATCCCACTGATTGCAGCTCTTACAGGCCATTGTCTATGTTAAATGGAGATGTTCATATCTTGACGGGTGTATTGGCACGGCGACTAAATGATATAATAACTAACATTATTCATCCAGACCAGACTGGGTTTATTGTCGGGAGACATTATGCAAATAATTTACGTCTTTTGTTTAATATCTTATCATACCAAAAACAAAGCAAAACCAAGACAGTTGTATTATCACTGGATGCCCAAAAGGCTTTTGACAGAGTGTCATGGAAATATCTTATTCAAACATTAAAAAGATTTAATTTTGGCCCTAAATTTATCGACTGGATTGAAACCATATACTCTTCACCTCAAGCAGCTGTGAGAGTTAATGGGTTTCGATCTACAAGGTTTAACTTGGAGCGTGGTTGCAGACAAGGGTGTCCTCTGTCACCCTTGCTCTTTGCTTTAAGTATAGAGCCAATGGCCCAACTCATTAGAGATGACAATAATATTAAAGGGGTGCTGATTGGCAAAGAAGTACATAAAATATCACTGTACGCGGATGATGTCCTACTGTATCTGACAGAGCCATCCTGTACAATTCCATGTTTAATGAAAATTATATCAACATATGGATATTTCTCAGGATATAAAATTAATGTTGATAAAACTGAGGCAATGGACATTTTGGACAATATTTCACCAGAGTTTAAACAACAAAGTGGATTTCGTTGGCCTAAAGAAGGTATAAAGTATTTGGGTATCTATGTTCCCCTTTCATTAGACAAGATATTTGATGCAAATTATGGTAGGATAATTAGTACTATAAAAAATGACCTAAACCGTTGGTCATCATTGCCTTTGTCTCTCCTAGGTCGCATAGAAGCCATTCGTATGAATGTTCTGCCTAGGCTTTTATATCTGTTTCAAATGTTACCAATACTAATACCTAAGTCAACATTTGAAGAAATGGACAAAACATTCTCAAAATTTATAGGGCAGGGCAAGCGCCCTCGGATAAAATATAAAACATTTCAAAGACTTAAGGAAGAAGGGGGGCTTAACCTGCCAAACTTGAAATATTATTTTTGGGCTTCACAATTAAAACCATTGATTTCATGGATGCAGAATGACATTCATACGAGATGGGTGGACATTGAACAAAACCTGAGCCTCAAACCACTACAAGCTTTGCCTTTTGCTAATATTCCAATAGTGGGCTTATCAAGGTGGACTAAAACCACACTTGAGATCTGGAAGAGGGTTGGAATTGCCTTTAAGTTACCAACTAGTCTATCTGCCTTGTCTAGTATCGGGCATTTAAAATCCTTTATACCAAGCAGATTGGATACGAACTTTCTCAAGTGGGCTGATCATGGGCTTATTTACATACATCAGTTAATCGATAAGGATGGTTTTGTATCGTTTGAATATTTGAGAAGACGCTTCCAACTCCAAAAAAATGATTTTTTCAGATATCTGCAAATACGATCTTTTTTGGTTTCTCATAAAGAGTGGGATAAAGTGCTAGACCCATCACTCATTGAACATTTTTTAATTCAAACTCAAAAACACAAAGAGGATAAAAAAGTGATCTCAAAGTTATACAAAATATTTGGTTTAATGGCTCAAAATAAACCTATTCTGGCAAAACAAAGATGGGAGGCAGAGGCGGGTCAAATTTTCTCTGATCAAATGTGGGAAGAGGTATGTACAGTGGCGCATAAGACCACAAATTCAAATACATGGAGGGAATTTAAATGGAAGATATTTAGTAGATATTTCAGAACACCAGATATTGTGGCCAAGATGACACCAAATGTTCCAAGCCTGTGTTGGAGAAATTGTGGTACAGAAGTGCCTAATCACACACACATTTTCTGGTCATGCCCTAAAATACAAACATTTTGGGATGAGGTATACAAGGCAATAAATCATATGTTTCAAGTTACAATACCAAGGGACTTGGCAGTAGCAGTTCTTGGCATCACCCCTCCGGAAGTGCACGGGAGAGCACCAGCATACCTCCTAAACATACTTTTTGTAGCAGCCTTGAAATGTGTCACTGCCTCTTGGATGAAAACAGACCCACCCTCCTTCAGTGCATGGCTTCAAAAAGTACAAGAACTTTATCACATGGAGAAGATTACTTACGCACTGAGACTCCAATTACCTACTTTTAAATCAAGATGGCATCCAGTAGAAGTCTCTTTATTGTAGTTGCTCAAGGTGGCTATTAAGCACTTGGTTTTATTTTTTTTTGACAGAGGCTGTTTCTCTTATATTGATGTGGAATTTGTGTATTAAATAATCTTGACTACATATGGTAATTATATCTGTAATGACTCTGTTGTTAAAAATTTTAATAAAATATAAGTTCTAAAAAAAAAAATAGAAATAGGGCATTCAGACAAGTGAAAAAGCGTCATACTTTGGAAGCAGTGATTGAGTACAAACGGTCAGGCAATCATCCGGAAAACAAAACAGCTAAGCGTTTATTCTGGAGACAGTATTGTAATACTATAGGAAGAGAAACACAGCTATCAGATATTTGGGGAATGATTAAGAAAATGAGTGGTATTAGGAGAGAGTACAAAATACCAGTGCTAGACAATAATGGGGGAAGTAGCTGTTACTAATATAGACAAAGCAGAGCTTTTGGCACAAACCTTAGTGAAGATTCATAGTTCAGAAAACCTACCAAACACAATTAGACAAAGCAGGGAATGCACTTTATCCAAACACCCTCATGTGAACATAAGGGAGAATACTTCAAAGGGCATGATAGATTTGCCATTCACTCTTATTGGAATTGAAAAGGGCTATTCTGAAATCAAAGCAGTCTTCACCAGGGAAGGATGGCGAATGTTATATGATGTTGTCGCACATGGAGGACAGTGCACTTCAAACAATATTAAAGCTGTTTAATAAAGTTTGGGAAACTGGGAAGATTTCTAGGGCATGGAAACAATCAAGTTACAGTACCAGTCTTAAAGCTAGGGAAAGATTCACCAGACCCCAATAATTACAGGCCAATAGCTCTTACCTCACAGTTAGGGAAAACAATGTAACGAATGGTGACTGAAAGGCTGAATTACATTTTGGAAGGGAGGGAATGTCTTTCTCCTTTTCAAAGTGGGTTCCAAAAAGGGAGAAATACAATAAATTCCATTTTGCACCTAGAATCTGAAATTAGGAAGGCCCAGGTAAATAGGGAAAATGTGATAGCTGTCTTTTTTGATGTAGAAAAAAAGCGTATGACATGCTATGGAAGGAAGGGTTGCTGATGAAATTTAATCAATTTGGTACTGAAGGTAATTTATACAATTGGGTATTAAATTTCCTGTATGATAGAACGATTGAGGTAAGAGTTGGTACAGAGTACTCCAAAATATATCAAGTTGAAAATGGTACTCCCCAAGGCAGCGTGTGTAGCCTTGTTCTGTTTAATATTATGATTAATGATATTTTTGAAGGAATCGATAGGGGAATAGGAAAGGCCTTATATGCACATGATGGGGCCTTATGGATAAGAGGATGTAATCTTGTGTACATTCAGAGGAAAATGCAGGCATCAATAGACCAAGTTCAACAATGAGCAAATGGGTGGGCTTTTAAATTATTGGTCTCAAAGACACAAGTGATTTGCTTCTCTAAAAGTCACAAAGAAATTTCTTTAAAACTTTATGGCCAAAAGTTAGAGCAAGTACAGGTAGTTCAGTATTTAGGTGTGTTATTTGATGAAAAACTAACCTGGAAGCAGCATATTGAAAAAACTAAAGGAAAATGTAAGAAAATAATATTTTGAGATGTCTAGCAGGACGGGACTGGGGGGCCTCTAGGGCCTCTCTGTTGAGGGTGTATCGAGGAATAATGAGAGCAACACCAGACTATGGATGTGTTGCGTTCATGTCAGCTGATGATTAGTCACCTGAACCAACTGGACATAGAGCAAACCAGTATCAGCGATCCAAGTAGAGACGGGTGAAATGCCCTTAAGATTAAGAAGAGCCAAATTAATGCTGGCATACTGGGATCAATTTGAAGAGGCATAAGAGGTCACATCCTGCAAAAGCTATTCCTAATGATTGCTGGGAACACAATGAGTCCAACATTAAGTAGCTTTGGATGGATAAGTGATGCCATTGCTGAGCAGGCAGGACTAAAACACGTGGAATTTAGCCCAATGGTCCTGTGGTCGGTTATTCCTCCATGGCTGTTTAAGATGCCACTAGTAGATTTTGAAATACAATAACTGAGAAGGCAACATAAGCAATCAGCAACAGATTATTTAGTGCATGAATATACTGAACAGAACTTCAGAAACATAGCTGATAGCATTTACCAATGGTTCCAAGGACCCTACAACTGGCCGTAGTGGGGCTGCGGTATACATTCTTCGGTATAAAATATCTATCAATAAAAGAACCAGTAATCACTTACAGTATCAGTATACACAGTTGAGCTAGTTGCCATTATATTAGCTCTACAGTGGTTGGAGAGAAATTATAGGAATAATGCAGTCATTGCTTCAGATAGTTGGGCAGCTCAAGAGTGTTCAGTCACTGCAGTCATGTAGGCAGGACCTAATTGTAGAAATCCACTCCTTAATTTACAACCTCTACAGTAAAGGTCAGTCAGTAAACTTTCTTTGGGTTCCAGCCCAAGTTGGAATAGAGGGTAATGAGGATGTGGACTTATTAAGATAAGATAAGCCTTTATTAGTCCCACAACGGGGAAATTCCAGGATTGCAACAGCACAGGGATAGCAACACTCAGAGCAACAATCAGAAGGCAAGAAAAAAAACAAGCAAGCAAGAGCAGCTAATATACATATGTACATATTTTTTTTCCCACAATATCTTTATTGAACCTTTTTTTTTAAACAAACATGATACAAACAATCAAACACTAACACTAAACTACTACCAAAAAAAAAAATGCACTAAAAAACACCAACAACCACCAACAAAATCAAATCTTCAACAATGCTCCTCTGTTTAGTCTAGACAATCCAACACATAAGTATACATATTATGTTCACCAGTTTGGAATTTACAAGGTCCACACATATCATTCACCTTCTTCTTCAAGAGTTATGTTTAAATTTTTTACATAATCAATAAAAGGTCTCCATATATTCTCAAACACAATTTCCTTTGATTTCAGTATATATGTTATTCTTTCTAATGGAAGGTTTGTTAACATCTGTCTTAACCACTGAGTCACATCTGGTCTATGAGTCTTTTTCCATAATAGTGCAATACATTTTTTGGCATTACGCAAACTGAGGTCTATGAATGTTCTTTCACTTTTATTGAAACTATGCTTTTCTGGGTACAGACCCAACAAAAACAGTTTAGGATTCAATATGATTTGTTTTGAGATTATTTTTTCAATTGTTACCCTCACCTCTTCCCAAAACATTCTTATTAATCTACATTCCCATACACAATGAAATAGAGTTCCTTTACTTTCCATGCACTTTGTGCATGTATCTGGTATATTTTTGTTATATCTATTTAACTCCTCCGGTGTAACATACATCCGCATTAACCATTTGAAATGTATCAATTTAAGGCGTATATTTATTGATTTGGTTTGAGCTTCTGTACAAGCCAATTCCCATTGTTCCTCTGAAATTTCAGTTTGCAGATCTTCTTTCCAGTAGTTTAATCTTTTCAGTGAATTTTCACTTGAAAATAGTGTCAATGAGTTATAAAACTCTGAAATAATACCCTTTCTTTTACTATCTTTCATCAACATTTTTTCCAAGGATGAATAGATAGGTCGAGTGAGAGCTTTATTTTGATTTGATCGAATAAAGTTTCTAAGTTGAAGATATTTAAAAAAATGTGTTCTATTGAGATTAAATTTGATCCTCAACTCTTCAAAAGACATTATGTTTTCTGCACATGGCAAATATAAATCCTGAATCTTTTGTATCCCTTTTAAATTCCATACTTTAAATACAGCGTCCGCTCTCCCTGGTTTAAAATATTGATTACCCCATATTGGACTAAATTGTGACAATAACTGTGGTTCTTTTAAATAGTTTTTAGCTTCACACCATATTTTGATCATATGCTTTACAAATGGATTTTTAACTTGTTTTTGTAATTTTTTTGCCGAATCTGAGTATATGAATATGGGAAGAGGTAAAGGTAAATTGTATGATTCCATTTCAGTCCAGTGAGGGAGATCATTTGATGAAAAATAATATGTCATAGACCTCAGTTGTGCCGACCAATAATACAACATAAAATTTGGACATTTCAGACCTCCACGATCAAATGGTAAATATAATAAAGACAGACGTAATCTAGCCCTCCTGTTGTTCCATATAAATTCCACTAACTTTTTTTTAATTCTTGAGAATAAATCTAAAGGTGGTGGTAAGGGAATGTATTGAAATAAATAAAGTATTTTAGGTAAGATATTACTTTTAAGTATATTAATTCTCCCGATCATCGACATTGGTAGTGACATCCATCTCTGAAGTAACTCACCAATATCTGTCATTAAGGCTTCATAATTGACACTGGCAATTGATTCTAGCTTAGGCACAATTTGGATTCCTAAATATTTAAACTGATTTACAACATTGAATTGATTTACCTCAGGGGCTGGGTAATTTCTCTGGGTCTCATTTAGCATTAATATTGAAGATTTAGTTTTATTTATTTTATATCCTGATATTTCCCCGAAATTCTTTATTAAATTCAACAAGGTCGGAATTGATTTTTTAAGATTCGACATAAACAAAATTATGTCATCGGCATACAGGGAGATTTTATGTTCTGTTGGTCCAACTTTAATTCCATATATTTGTGACTGTAGACGTATCGCCATCGCTAAAGGTTCAATTGCCATAGTAAACAGTAAAGGTGAAAGTGGACAGCCTTGTCGACATCCTCTATTGATTTTTATTGATTTTGAAATATTGTTATTTGTTAGAATTTCTGCAGTAGCATTATTATATATTATCTGAACCCATTTTATGAAATTATTTCCAAGTCCAAACCTTTGTAAGACTTCAAAAAGAAAGGGCCATTCAACTCTATCAAAGGCTTTTTCGGCATCCAGTGATAAGAGAGCTGTATCCGGTGCTTCTTTATTAGAATAAATAATATTAAATAGTCTTCTTACATTATGGAAGCCTTGTCTTCCCTTTATAAAGCCATTCTGATCTCGATTAATAATATTTGGTAAAATTTCTTGTATTCGTCTTGCTAAAATTTTACAGATTATCTTAAGGTCGGCATTTAATAGGCTTATTGGTCTCATATTTTCACATTTATTAGAGGGCTTACCTGGTTTTGGCAACAGTATAATTAATTTATTCATATATGATGGTAAATTACTATTTTGAAATGCTTCTAAAACCATTTCCAAAAAAGGTTTTGTTAATTTATTCTTAAATTTTTTATAAAGGTCAACTGGAAGACCATCTGGTCCTGCACTTTTTCCTGATTTCATATTATCAATGGCTAGTCCAACTTCTTCTTGACTAATTTTAGACTCCAGTATCTCCCTATTTTCATTTGGAATACACGGTATAAATAGTTCATTCAAAAACCCATGTAGTTTTGTTAAGTCAGATTCATTTTTGGTATCATATAATTTTTCATAGTAATCTCTAAAGGCTCTATTAATTTCTGAAGGATCTATAACTACCTGTCCATTACTTATAATACTGGTAATTGGTGTTTTAGATTCTAATTGTTTAATCTGCCATGCCAATAACTTTCCTGATTTTTCACCTTGTTCATAAAAAGATTGTTTCAATCTTAGAAGACTCGAGGCAGCTCTATTCGCTGATTTTTTGTCATATTCAGCTCTCAAAATCAGTAATTCGTTCTCCAACCTTGGATCTCTTCCTGCATATACTCTTTCTTGAAGAATTTTTATTTTATGTTCCAATTGGACTCTCTCCTCTCGAGTCTTCTTAGATTTTGAACCTGTATAACTAATAATATGTCCCCTAATAAAGCTTTGAAAGCCTCCCACTTTACACATGCTGATGTTTGTGTAGTATTGATATCAAAGAACTCATCTATCTGTTTTTCTATATACTTAACAAATTCCTCATCCTGAAGCCATTTATGCTGAAATTGCCATCTACCTGGTTCCGTAGTCAATTTCTTATCTACATACATTAGACAGCAGGGTGCATGATCAGAGATCACGATGTTATCATAAAAACAGTTTTGAATCTTGGACCTTAATTCTGTGGAGATCAAAAAATAATCTATACGTGAGAATGTCTTGTAGGTATTGGAATAACAAGAGTATGCTTTAACTTGTGGTTTCATTTCTCTCCATATATCTATCAATTTCAATTCTTTCATAAAATGATTAATGGTCATCCTACATCCATTGTGCGTACAGTCCAGTCCTGTTGATCTATCTATACTGGGATTCAATGTACAATTAAAATCCCCTGCTATTATATGTTGCCCTGTAAGTGATGATAAGATAAGAAATAAATTAGCAAAGAACTTTTGATCATCTATATTGGGACCATATAAGTTCACCAAATTTATGTTTTCTAATAGCAAAGATCCTTGAATGATTACATATCTTCCAAATTTGTCTCCAATTACATTTTTCACTTGAAATGGGACTGATTTATGTATGAGAGTCATAACTCCCCTGGCTCGGGATGAAAATGATGAGGTGAAAACATTTCCTTGCCATCTACTCCTAATTCTTTTTACATCTTCCTCTATTAGATGAGTTTCTTGTAAAAACACAATTTTTGAACCCATGTCTTTTATTTTATTCATAACTTGTTTAAGTTTTTTTAAATTTTGTAGACCTCTGCAATTCCATGAAGTTAAATTAAGATTAACGCTTTGATTTATAATCAATAGGGAGTTTGGGATTACCTTGCAGTGTAAACATGCTCAAACAGAAAAGCAAAAAAATGAGTGGTTGAACATTCACCCTACAAACTACACACAAACAAATTTCCCCTTCCCACATTTGTGGCAATCCCCCCAAAAACAAAAGAAAAATTCCGTCTCCCGATATAGCCATCGACCGTTCCACACCCACGAGGAACAGCCAAAGCCACTCCTTCTTCATCCTCCCAATCACCCTAACTCTACTGCTTTTAATAACGTAACATTAACTCTCTTCTGTAATTTTCCAATTTAACTCCAAAATTTTTTTTAGCAATTTTGTACTTTTTTTTTTTTTTAATATGTAATACATTCTATATTTTGTAATCTTGTTATATGCTTCTAATCAGTTAAATGCTCAAATATTCTACCCTATATTCTGTTCATGCTTAGCTCCCACCAGTCTCTTCCTGGATCTTCTTGATGAGCTCCTGCGCCTCCTCGGGGGTCTTGAAGATGCGTGTTCTGCCCTCATATGTGACCAGAAGTCTTGCAGGGTGAATCACTCCATGACGAATCTCAAGGTTGCGCAGTTCTTTGCGGATGGGGTCAAACTGCTTCCTTAATTGTTGGATTCCTGAGGCCAAATCTGGGTAGAACCGCACCTGCTGATCTTGGTATTTAATTTCTCCTTTGGCCCGCACCGCGTTGGAGATCGTCATCCTGTCTCTGTAGCTGAGAAACTTCATAATTAACGTCCTCGGTGCTGCCTTGTTACCTCTCGGTGGGCCAATTCGGTGGGAGCTTTCCAAGACGACTGATGATTTTAGCTCCGCGTTGTTCAGCGCCTCCGGGATCCACCCCTCCAAAAAGGAGCATGAATCACGACCTTCGGCTCCCTCCGGTAAACCCACCAGCCTCAGGTTGTTCTGTCTGGACCGAGATTCCAAGTCCAGAACGCTATTTTCCAGATCTTTATTTTTTTTTTCCAAAGTGCGCACCTTTATTTGAAGTCCGCTGATTTCATCTTCCGCACTTGAAACACGAAGCTCCGCCTGCGTCACTCGCTCCACGCAGTCACCCAACTCCTTTCTCATTGCATCCAACGCTGCCATAATCCCATCAAGTTTAGCGGAAAAGTCTGCTCTCATTGAGCTAATGGCAGCCAGCACTGCACCTGTGCCGCCATCGTCAGCAGCAGCAGTTACCGCACCACCGCTAGTTTCATCCGCCATATCCGCAGCTTTTTCTACTGCACCACAAACTTTAAAGTCCGTTAATTTGGACTGCTTCGGCGATTCAATTTTTCCCCCTCCTGATTTCCCAGCCTTAGTCTTCACCGGCATATCCTCACCCAAACGCTGGGAAAAGTTCTGTTCCAAATGAGAGAGTTATTTGCCGAATTTTTATTTCCAGGAGCAGAGCAGAGTGATACGTGTCCTTCTAGGCGGCCGCCATAACCGGAAGTCTCACATATGTACATATTACTATAAGATATACCGTATATATACACACACACACACACACACAGACACACAGTGCAGAGCATTGTAGCTGGATGGAATAAATATATGAATATATGAACACACAGTGCAGAGCATTGTAGCTAGATGGAATAAATATGTAAATATATAAACACCCACAGTACGGAGCATTGCAGCTAGGTGGAATAAATATGCAAGTATATAAACACACACAGTGCGGAGCAATGTAGCTAGATGGAATAATATGTAGATATATAAAAACACAGTGCGGAGCATTGTAGCTAGATGGAATAAATATATAGATATATAAATATAAACACACCCAGTGCTGAGCATTGTAGCTAGGTGGAATAAATATGTAAATATATAAACACACACAGTGCAGAGCATTGTTGCTAGATGGGATGAAACAGCATAACCGACTACTTAAGTTATCCTACATGGTATGATTATGTGCCCATACATATTCTCACCCTCCATAGCGACCGGTATGTTCCTAGTTGTATGCCGGAGAGGACCATTGTGTAAGTCTATTGCATCTTTTGCATTCAAAAAACTATTAGTTTGTTACGTCTTTTTGCTATCTCTGCGAGCAGCCCTGCTTAGGTTGTACAGTCTGACAGCCGTTGGTAGGAAGGACCTACGAAATCTCTCGGTTGTGCACCTGGGATGATGTAGTCTGCTGCTAAATGAGCTCCTCAGTGCATCCAGTATGTCCTGCATAGGGTGGAACTCGGACTCCAGCAGAGATGACAGTTTAGCCACCGTCCTTCTCTCTCCTATCTCCTCCATCGGATCAAGGCGCTGCCCCAGGACAGAGCTAGCTTTCTTAATCAGTTTGTTCAGTCTCTTTCTATCGGCTGCAGTAATGCCACTGCCCCAGCAGACCACTCCAAAAGTGATGGCTGATGCCACCACCGTGTCATAGAATGACTTCAGCAGCGCCCCTTGTACACCAAAAGACCTGAGTCTCCTCAGCAGGAACAGCCTGCGCTGTCCCTTCTTGTAGAGTGCGTCAGTATTGTGTGACCAGTCTAGTTTATTGTTCAGATGAACACCCAGGTACTTATAGGATGTCACCATCTCGATGTCTGTTCCCTGTATATTTACTGGTGCTGTGAGGGGCTGCCCATGCCTGCGGCAGTCCACCACCAGCTCCTTAGTTTTCCTCGCGTTGATCTGGAGGCAGTTCCGATGGCACCAGTCCACGAAGTCCTGGATAAGCCCTCTGTACTCAGCTTCATCTCCGTTGGAGATGAGACCAACGATCGCAGAGTCATCAGAGAACTTCTGTAGATGGCAGTGTGTTGTGTTGTGTGAGAAGTCCGCAGTATAAAGAGTGAACAGGAAGGGAGCCAGCACCGTTCCCTGGGGGGCCCCCGTGCTACTGATGATCGTGTCGGAAACACAGTCCCGGGTTCTCACAAACTGAGGCCGGTTCGTGAGGTAGTCCAGGATCCATGATGACAGGTGCTGGTCCACCCCTGCGCGCAGCAGCTTGTCCTTCAGGATCATCGGTTGGATGGTGTTGAAAGCACTGGAGAAGTCAAAGAACCTGATCCTCACCATATTCCCGGGCTTCTCCAGGTGGGACAGAGAACGGTGAAGGAGGAAGATCACCGCATCCTCCACCCCAATGCCATGCTGGTAGGCGAACTGGAGTGGATCCATCGCTGGTTCCACCAGGGGGCGGAGATGAGCAAGGAGCAGTCTCTCCAGGGTCTTCATCAAGTGGGACGTCAAGGCCACCGGTCTGTAGCTGTTCAGGTCTTTGGGGTGGGAAGTTTTTGGAACAGGTACCACACAAGATGTTTTCCACAGCTGTGGTACCCTCCCCAGTTTCAGGCTCATGTTGAAGATATACGTCACAATCCCACACAGCTGGTCTGCACAGGACTTGAGGAGCTTTGCACTGATGCCGTCCGGTCCCGACGCCTTCCTCGCCTTGATCTTCCTCAGCTCCGTCCTCACCTGGGTCTTGGTCAGGGTCAGGATGGGGGGCTGTGTGTTGGGAGTGGGGGGGGTGTCGGTGGAGTGGGGAGTGGGCAGCAGGACTTGATTTCTTAGAGGCAGCAGTGGTTGTTGTGCAGACAGGGGGGAGGGCGGTTGATCAAATCTATTGAAAAACAGATTCAGGTTGTTCGCCCACTCCCTGCCCCCCGTGGCCTGGGGGGAGGTATTCTGGAGCCCCGAGATGGTTTTGAGGTTTCTCCAGACCCCGCTGATGTCGCTCTGTTGCAGCTTGTCCTCCATCTTCTTCCTGAAGCTGTCCTTGCCTTCTCTGATCTTTCTCCTCAGCTCCCTCTGTACGGACTTCAGCATCTCCCTGTTCCCCGACCTGAAGATCCTCTTCTTCTCTCTCAGAAGTGTTTTTATCTCAGGGTTGATCCAGGGTTTGTTGTTTGAGTGACGCCGTATGGTCTTGGTGGGAACTGATTTGTCCACACAGAAGCTGAGGTAGCCCGTGAAGGTGTGAATGAGGCCATCGATGTCCTCACCATGTGGATCACAGAGCTGCTTCCAGGCGGTGGCTTCAAAACAGTCCTTTAGAGTGTCCATTGTCTCCTCAGACCATAACTCCACAGTGTGCATGGCCGGAGGTTGTCTGTGCACTAGGGGTTTGTACACCGGCCGGAGATGAACCAAGTTGTGATCCGATCTCCCGAGTGGGGGGAGTTGTAATGAGGTGTACGCCTCCTTAGTGTTCGCGTAGAATAAATCCAGTGTTTTATTGTCTCTAGTGTGGCATGTGACATACTGGGTGAACGTGGGTAGAATGGGAGACAGTGAAACGTGGTTGAAATCGCCTGAGATGAGGAGAAGAGCATCTGGGTGTTCTGTCTGCAGCCTGCTGGTTACTGAATGGATGACGTCACGCGCTGTCCCAGCGTTCGCCGTCGGATTTGCATAAACAACAATGCAGATCACGTGTGAGTGTTCTCTCGGGAGATATGTAGGCCTCATGCTAACAGCTAGCAACTCAAAGTCTTTGCTGCAGTGTCGTTGTTTAACAGTGATATGTCCCGGTCTGCACCAGTTGTTGTTAACATACATTATCACTCCACCGCCCCTAGCTTTGCCACTGTCTGGTGTTTGGTCAGCTCGTATCATGTGAAAACCCTCCAGCTCAATGTTAGCATCTGCTGCTAGTTCAGTTAGCCACGTCTCAGTAAACAAAAGGAGAGAGCACTCCCAGTAAGTGCTATCATAACGGGAGATAGCCGCTAGCTCATCTAACTTTCCCAGTATCGACCGTACATTTCCCATGACAACAGATGGAAGGGAGGGTCTGTACCTTATATTTTTTGTCCTCCGCCTTACTCCAGCCCGGCAGCCGCGACGCTTTCGCCTCAATTCTCTCGGTATGTCGAGTTTTTCCAATGGGACCGGGTGGCGGTTAAATGCTAGCAGCTCTTCCCTGTTGTATCGTATCCTGCTATAAACAGTGGCTCCGTCCACCGGCTCAGGAGACATTTGGGACGATCTGTGTGTCCGTGATATAAGTGGGGTGAAAAAAAAAAGACTGGTCAAAAAAGAGAGGAAGGGAAAAAAAAACTCGGAATCGAGCCGCTGTTGCAAAAGGCAGCCTACTCGTGTGGCGCCGAGAGGATAATTAGTGATAATTATCATGATAATTAGCAAAACAATCACTGAAATTTGAGGCAGTGGATCTGCAGATATCACTCAGTAAGGCAGAAGGCAAATCAATAATTAAAAAGTATATAGTGGAAAAGTGGCAAGAATATTGGGACTCAATAGATACAGGAAGATATCTTTATGACATTCAAAAGCGGGTGGACTCTGGAATGGGAGTTGGCAGAAACAGGAAAGAGAAGATACTCATCACCCGATTAAGAATAGGACATACTACTTTGAACCAGACGCTACATAGAATAGGTAAACACCCATCTGGCAGCTGTGCACTTTGTGGTTCTCCGGAAACAGTTCAACACAAAGTTTTGTTGGAATGTCAGGGATACCAGAAACAAAGGAAACATCTGATTGTAGTAATGGAAAGGGCTAATTTAAGTTTTGGTTTGGAAAACATGTTAGGAACCTCAGTCAAAGAAAATGTAGCTCTATTTAGATATTTAAGTGCAACTGGGTTAATTAAAAGAATTTAGTTGTTTTGTTTTCCTGCCATTCTCTTGTTACCACTCCAACCCGGTGGGTGGCAATGGTGCACCTGCGGGCTGGTTGCCAGCCGGCAATCAGATCTAGAAGGAGAGGAAGAAGAGTGATATAAACAGCGATGCGGGTGACGGCCGGCCAGCTGGACGGCCGGCTGGCTGGCACAGCTATTGAAGCCGCTGAGGACACATTCCAAGGACGGATAATTTTTTCACACATAGGGAGTTGTTCAGAACTCCTTGTAAGAACTCCTGATACAAAGATATACAGTGATGATACAGAGTGAAGTATGTGGCGGTAATGCACCTGTAAGCTGGTTGCCAACCACCAATCAAATTCAAAAGAAGCAGAAGACAACAAAACCTGGAATGCTGTTGACTGTTATGACGTGAACTGTGAAGTCAAAACGTCACAAAGCTATGAGGAAAACGTCATAAAGCTAAAGGAAGACATCACAAAGCGATGAGTTTAACATCACAAAGCTATGAGGATGATGTCATAAAGCTATGAGGACGACGTCACAACGAGGACATCGTAACAAAGCGAAAAGGACAGCGTCACAAAGCAATAGGAAAATGTTGCAAACCTATGAGTAAGATGTCAGAGCTGGGAGGAAAACGTCACAAAGCTATGAGGAAAACATAATCAAGTCAGTGGCGGTAATGCACCTTTGAGCTGGTTGCCAACCACCAATCAAACCTAAGAGAAGAAGAAAACTCCACAAAGCTATGAGGAAAATGTCACAAAGTTATGAGGAAAACAGACACACAGAAAGACAGACATATACAGAGTGTGTGGCATGTAGGGGACCGGCCTGGGTGGCCGACATCTTGGCCGTGGCAGTTGCCATGGCCAAGATGTGTAGGGTGATGTGTGGAGTGAAGTGATGGTGTGGAGAGAAGTACGAGGAGATGGGGAGGAGTGATGTCTGGGGATGGAGTTGGGGTTCGATTGGACACAGCGGTGATAGTGGAGGGACTGCAGCTCTTGACCAGATGGAGAGATGACGTAGAGTGGAGTGCGTGGCAGTAATGCACCTGTCAGCTGGTTGCCAACCGCCAATCAAATCTAAAAGAAGAAAAATGCACCTGTAGACACAGGATTATGTCATAGAATTTAGGGGTTGGGCTCAAACGACATAATGTTACACACTCTTGTACAGTAGGTGGCGGTATGCACCTTTCAGTTGTTTGCTATCCGCCAGTAACCGAGAGAAGAAGAATAATGCACCTGTGGGCTGGTTGCCAACCATCAATCAAATCTAAAAGAAGAAGAACAAGCATTTCAGTCGTTTGCCAATGGTGCTGAACTTAGGCTGACTTAGGTAAACTGCATAACTCAGCCCAGCACTCAGGAACTTTTTTAAACTTATAGTCTGAACCCAGCTTGAGGTGTGAAAGCACCCTTAAGCTCTCCATTGGTTTCAAGCATTCAATAACCCAGCTGATTCTAATAATCACAGTTCTACAGACAGATGAGCTCATTACTTCCACGTCTGAAAGCTGTGTTTATAAGAATCAGCTGGATCAGTGAATGACTGGAACAAATATGGGATCAAATTTTCACTTTCTGGGATCACGATTTTACACTTCTAGGGGAAAAAAAAAAAGTTGTAAATAACCACTTGTTTGTAGTGATGGTGTGATGAAGCCCCGTTAATGTGTCTGAACTTTCTGGCCAGTTGCTTCGCCAAAAGACTTGATTACACAAAGCCCCATTTAACAGCTCATTTGGGAGTACTAACATCTGTTGGTCAGATATACAAGTGGGCTACGTAAGATAAGCCTTTTTTAGTCCCACAGTGGAGAAATTACAGGATTGCAGCAGCAAAGGGATAGCAGCACAAAGAGCAATTGTAAACATACCAGTGAATATGTAAACATAATGATGCAGTTGCATCATTATTTGATAATAATAATAATAATTAAGTATTATGTTAAACCAATCAGATGGGCATCTGATTAGGATGCCTCCTGGATGCCTCCCACTTGAGGTGTTTCAGGCACGTCCCACTGGGAGGAGACCCCGGGGCAGACCCAGGACTCGGTGGAGAGACTATGTCTCCCAGCTGGTCTGGGAACGCCTTGGTATCCTCTCTGAAGAGCTGGCGCAGGTGGCTGGGGAGAGGGAAGTCTGGGCTTCTCTGCTTGAACTGCTGCCTCCGCGACCCGGACCTCCGGAAAAGCGGTAGAAGATGGATGGATGGATAGATATTATGTTAAAATCCCCATATGAGGTATTGTATGCCAGATGAATTTATGTTAAACATAGGATATCAATAAAGTTCCAATATATCGCAATATATCAGTCATGGTATATTAAAAAAGTATATCAATGTGCTTGTGTTAATTGAAATTGAAACTGACAGGACAAGAATTCATGTCTTCTGAACACACACACTATACAATATAAAACCATCCTCCATGTGAGTGATTTCAGTAGATATATGTTAGTTTTCCTTTTTTGGAAATATCAAGTCAAAATTGTCCAAATCAGCAGATGTTCTTCGCCGTTTTTGGTGGCTCAGTTTTTTTAGAAATACTGTCAGTCTCCTGCACATAACGATCGTTAGCATCACCTATCAAGCAGAACACTTCCTGCCTCAACCCAAGCCTCATTTGGCAACACCCCCTTTGCTCAAGACAGACCTTGGGATGTCGGTGTCAGATGTAACATCACTACTTCTTTGTACAACATACTATTTCACTTAGTAAAAAACTAAGTGAACGTTGGTTTGCAGGCTTTTTGTAAGTATAACTGATTGGAATTTACAGTGTGGAAACAAAAGGGGTGTGTTCAGGCAACACTCCATGATAAAGAGGTCCAGAAATCAGAAGCATATATCTGTCTATAAATTCAGCAAATCTCTGTGTGTTTGTGTGTCTGTTCCACGCATATCTCTTGAACCATTTCTCAGACTGGCTTCAGATTTTAAACGTGGTTTCCTGAGGTTACAAGGGTATGCGTCCCTGAATATGGAGTCGCTCAGTCAAAATATGTAATTTTTATCAATAAAAGTTTAGCCACCGCTGTGTCTCATGCCCAGGCTTCTAGAAGTGTGGGCGGGGTTTGGTTTTGGATTGACTCTGTGCTCATTGGACAATACACGGCATCATGACCTGTCAGTCACCACAGTGTTCCCTGGACAAAACAAGGAAGTGAAAAAATGACAAATCTGATAATACTGAAGATTCAATGCTTAAAAAAATATACTATAAAGTTGCCGTGATTGCGTAGATCTAAAGGATAATTCAGCATATGTGGAGAACATAAGGTGCGCAGGCAGACTGGACGGAGCGTCAGTGGGGACCCAGGTCACAGAACATGCCGGGAGAAGCAGCAGCCTAAATGGGCGGACCACGGTCCTTTGCGGGAAAGCACGCTTAGCCTGCCAGTAGTAGACGGGAGTCCTTGCTTCTGCTTCACCTGTGTGGTCCCACTGTACTTTGTTGGACTGCGAGTCCCCCCTCCCGCGCGAGTATCTTAAAAACTTAATACTGCCATGATTGTGGAGCGGAATGGCCGGTGTTATGCTGAGAATTGCTCGCTTGCTGAGAACTGCATCCCATACGTGGAGCTGGATCACTATGATTAAAATGTCTGGCGAATAAACATAATTTTAAAGATAATTTACAAGCAGTAATAACAATTTTTACTTATAAAAATGTACAATGGGCACTTCTAAAAATGCACAAATGTTGTTACAAGCCTGGCTGTAGTGTTATATTTCATAGTTTGGCGGATGGGATGCAATTCTCGGCAAGCGAGCAATTCTCGGCATATGGATTGACTTAACAACCAAATGCAGGACACCAAAACACCCAAATAATGCAATAAATCATTTTTATTTAAATATTTACTGACAAATGGGCAATAGTTGCAGTCAAACGGGTCCTTCTGCTGTGAATAATAATAGATAAGATTGTGGAGAGTGCAAATAACGGAGGCAGACTTATGCAGCAGACGACTTTATTCACTCTCACATCAGTCATACACAGAAAAAGCATATATCAATACACCAGGGTCTCTCCTTTTATATCATCCGCCCATCTCACATCTGCATGACATCTCGCATCAATACAGTCAACCCTTCTCCCCCCAGCTACTTCTTCCTGCTACCTCACCATAATCTCTCTCATCTCAATACCTATTGTCCTTCTCTGTTTACCCTCTGCATCCAGTCTGAGATGATTAACCCAGCTTCTACACCGCCCCCCCCCCCCCCCGAATCTCAGACTGAGTTTCAGTCTTCATGTCCTTTTGGCTTCAGTCTCCTCCCGTATCTGCTGTAACGGGGGTTTTCCACCTCCGTGGCGCTGCTGTGCCGGTGGGGGGCTCCTGGGGGTGTGTCTGTCTGTGGGTGGGCAATGGCGAGGGGGGGAGAACCTTCGACTTGTCCGTGTGGCTGCTCTGATGAATCGTTTACCTGGGGAGTTCTCAGTGGGGGTCTTCCACGCTGAGGGGCCCGAGCCAGCATCACTTGCTCGTCCGCCACCACAAAGGCGGGCTTAAGTCTGTCTATACAAATTTTCTCCTTACGACCCCCCAAGTCTAACAAAAAATGTTTGTCCCCTGTTTCCAGCACTCTGAACGGGCCATCGTAGGGTGGGCGCAATGGGGGCAGTGGGCATCGTGCCTGACAAACACGAACGCCGCGTTCTTCAAAGTTTTTGGCACAAAAGCGTGTGGAAAACAGTGGTGGGCCAGGCCCGGCAGCGTGCCTGAATCTGCGCTATGCTTCAAACGCTGAGATGGACAGTTGTCCGGTGCGGGATTATCTGGCAAAAATTCCCCGGGGAGCTGCAGTGGCTGAGAAAAAACCAGCTCCGCCAGGGAAGCCTCCAAATCCTCTTTTGGTGCGGAACGCAACCCCAACAAAACCCACGGCAACCGGTCTAACCAATTTGCATCCGTCAGCGAAGCCCTGAGCGCTGCTTTCAGTGACCTATGGAAACGCTCGCATAACCCATTGGCCTGTGGGTCGTACACGGTTGTGCGATGAATATGGGCCATCACGGACCAGAGTTCGGAAAAAAACTGTGGGCCCCTATCGGACGTGATGTCCCGACGGGGTGCCAAAACGTGCCACCCATGTCGTCAAAAAAGCACGCGCCACGTCCGCGGACGTGGTTGCCGCCAGCGGGGACTGCTTCTGGCCAGCGTGTGGTGTGGTCCACCACTGTCAGAAGGTGCGTGCACCCCTGCGATGGCGGGAGGGGGCCCACAAGGTCCATGTGAACATGGTCGAACCTCTTAGCCGGTATAGGAAACGGCTCCAAAGAAGCCTTCGTGTGTCTGTGTACTTTGGCTCGTTGGCACGCTACGCAGGCTGCCGCCCACTCTTTCACTTGTTTGCGCAGGCCTGGCCATACGAACTTCGCTCCCACCATTTTGATTGACGCGCGCACTCCTGGGTGCGCCAGAGCGTGAACTGACTCAAACACTCGGTGGTGCCAAGCAATTAGGACCACCGGGTGCGGGCGTCCCGAGGAGACGTCGCAGATTGGGGAGGGGCTGCCGTCTTGCAGTACTCTGCTCTCCAGCCTTAACCCTGTTGGTCCAGACTGGAGCGCGCACACGTTCGCATCGCCAATCTGTTCTGAGGCCATGGCTGTATAATCTATCCCCACGCAGACCGGGGTCACTACTGCACACGAGACGCAGTCCGCCACCACATTCAGTTTATCCGACACATGCTGAATATTGGTTGTAAACTCCGAGATCGCGGCCAGCTGTCTCTGCTGCCGGCCCGACCATGGTTCCGAAACCTTGGCCATCGCGAAAGTTAGCGGCTTGTGGTCCACGAACGCGGTGAAGCTGCGCCCTTCCAGCCAGAACTGGAAGTGGCGTATGGCCAGGTGGAGTGCCAGCAACTCTGTCGAACACGCTGTATTTACGCTCACTGTCGCGCAAAGCCCTGTTGAAAAAAGTGAGCGGCTGCCAAGAACCGGCGACGCGTTGCTCCACGACGGCCCCTTTGGCCACGTCCGAGGCGTCTGTAGAGAGCGCTATCCGGGCCGCCGGGTCCGGGTGCGCCAACAGTGCGGCGTTTGCCAGGGCTGGTTTAACCTCAGAGAACGCCTGCTCCCGCTCCGGAGTCCATTCGACTCTGTCCGCTGGTTTCCGTTTCTTGAGCGCGGCGTACAATGATTGCATGAGCTGAGCTGCACGGGGGAGGAGCCGGTTATAAAAGTTAACCATCCCCAAAAACTCTTGCAGCGCCCTGACCATCTGAGGCCGGGGAAAATTCTCCACGGCGCACACCTTGTCCGGCAAGGGTATCGCTCCCTCTGGTGAGACGCAGTGCCCCACAAAGTCAATCCCAATCACGCCGAACTGGCATTTCGCCGGGATGATTATTAACCAATGCTCCTCCAACCTCCAGAAAACCGTCCTGAGGTGGGTTACGTGTTCGTCCTCGGACACGCTGGCCACCAGGATATCATCCAGGTAGACAAACACAACAGATCACGCAACACCGCATCCATCATGTGTTGGAATGTCTGTGCCGTGCCTTTAATCCGAAGGGCATACGTAAAAACTCAAACAAGCCAAACAGAGTTATTACTGCTGTTTTGGGTATGTCCTCCGTGCGCACTGGGACCTGGTGGTAACCACGGACCAGGTCTATTTTAGAAAAAATGCGTGCCCCGGCGAGGTGAACAGAAAAATCCTGAATATGGGAATCGGGTAGCGGTCGTGTGCTGTGGCGTTATTCAACCTGCAGAAATCTCCGCACGGTTGCCACGATCCCTCGGCCTTAGGGACCATGTGTAGCGGGGAGGCCCATGGGCTGTTTGAGCACCTGATGATGCCCAACCTTTCCAAGTTGGCAAACTCCTCGCGCGCTATGGCCAATTTAGCTGCGTCCAGGCGCCGAGGTTGTGCGAAAACGGGCGGCCCAGTGGTGGTGACAAAGTGTTCCACCCCGTGTTTAGTGATGGCCGCCGAAAACATCGGGACCGTGAGTGCTGGGAACTGAGTGAGCAGTGTGTGGAACTTACCGCCTGGAGCTCTGACGTTGGCTTGTGTTATTGGCCCGGCCCCCCGAGCTGTACAGGGGAGAGAATCAAAAGACATTGCATTAACCAGGCGTCTGTAAGCAACATTGACTAGCAACCCGTGTGCACACAGAAAATCAGCTCCCAGGATTGGGAAACTCAATGCCGCTATGACAAAAGTCCACTCGTACATACGGCCGTGTAGGGATAAAGTCAGTGTTCTCTCACCAAATGTCTTAATTTCCAAGCCGTTTACGGCTACCAGCTGGGGGCCTCTAGCTCCCGCTAGCTGGTCGGCGTAGGACGGCAGGATGAGGCTCTTTGGGGAGCCGGTGTCTACGAGGAACCGTCTCCCCGAGCGCGAGTCCATCACGTAGAGCAGCTTGTTCTCTTCACTGGCAGTCGCAGCTGCTACCGACTGCCGATCTTGGCGTTTCCCGAACACCTGAATTGGCACGGTGGCACGCATCTGCGTGCGTTCTCTCCAAAGCGGCGGTGGTAGAAGCAGAGCGTGTCTCTCTGGCGCTTCCTGGCCCCCGCTGCCGCTACCGTCGCCGGCTCCTCGCCTCCGCTGGTCGTCTCGCTGGGTTCCGACGCCGCCGCATTCACTGTGAGGGCTCTGGTGGTGAGGATAATCCGATCTGCCTCCTGGGCTAGCGCACGGTAGTTACGCACGGCCAGCAAAGGCGAATTGGCAAGAACCGCTCTCGCCTCTGTTGGGAGGTTCCGGAGGAAAAGGTGGGCAAACAGAAAATGCCCGTCGTCCGTGCCCATCAATGCCAACATCTTCTCCATCTGTTCGACCGCCGACCCGTCTCCTAACTCGGAGCACCTCAGGAGTCTCTCTGCTCTCTCACAGTCCGAGAGTGTGTAGCGCCGGGTCAGCGCGGCCTTGAGAGCCCCATATTTGTTGTGGGCTGGGGGTTGTTGGAGCAGGCTCGCTACTTGCTGAGACATGCGAGTGTCCAGCGCTGCAACCACATAGTAATATCTGGTGCCGTCTGCCGTTTTTCCCGGAGGGCGAACTGAGCCTCGGTGTGGTGGAACCAAGACCGTGGGTCGTGCAGCCAAAAATCCGGTAGTTTGACCGAAACAGCGCACGCGTTGCTGGGGGTTCCTGTCCGGGCCGTCTCTGGGATGCCTGCCGCGTTGCTGGGGCTTCCCATCCAGGCCGACTCTGATGTTCTTGCCTCGTGTTCCATAATTCGTCAAGGGGTCACCAGTGTGGAGAGTGGAAATAATGGAGGCAGACTTATGCAGCAGACGACTTTATTCACTCTCACATCAGTCATACACAGAAAAAGCATATATCAATACACCAGGGTCTCTCCTTTTATATCATCCGCCCATCTCACATCTGCATGACATCTCGCATCACAGTACATTCAACCCTTCTCCCCCCAGCTACTTCTTCCTGCTACCTCACCATAATCTCTCTCATCTCAATACCTATTGTCTCTCTCTGTTTACCCTCTGCATCCAGTCTGAGATGATTAACCTAGCTTCTACAAGATGTACTTTATTGATGGTGGGTGTTTTTCAGTTAATTCGATTATTACAGTTTTAAAAAAAACTTTTAATAACAAAATATTCTCAAATATTTGTAAACGTGTCCTGTTATAGCACTACATGGGTTTACTGATGATACACAGAAGAAATTCAATATTACACTGAACTCCATCACTGTACAGTGATACAAACTAAAATAATTATAATGATGACTGAACAACTCCCATTCCCCAAAGTTGCAAGATAACACTATTATGAATATAAGTGATAAAGGATCAGACAAATAAGTGATCTGACAAACAAATAAACAAGGGATCTGAAACAGTCACTAATATTGGATGTCCCATTCATTTTCAGTATTTAGGTATTCTGTAAATAATATTCACACAGTCAAATAAATCTTAGTGCCATTCAGTCCCTTTTACAGACGTGGACAAAATTGTTGGTACCCCTCTGTTAATGAAAGAAAAACCCACAATGGTCACAGAAATAACTTGAATCTAACAAAAGTGGTAATAAATAAAAATTATATGAAAATTAACCAATGAAAATCAGACAGTGCTTTTGAATTGTGGCTCAACAGAATTATTTTAAAAAACAACTCATGAAACAGGCCTGGACAAAAATGATGGTACCCCTAGAAAAGATTGAAAATAATGTGACCATAGGGACATATTCAACTAAGATGTGTCCTCTAATTAACATCACAGGTGTCTACAAACTTGTAATCAGTCAGTCGGCCTATTTAAAGGGGTGACAAGTAGTCACTGTGCTGTTTGTTGACATGGTGTGCACCACACTAAACATGGACCAGAGGAAGCAAAGGAGAGAGTTGTCTCAGGAGATTAGAAAGAAAATTATAGACAAGTATGTTAAAGGTAAAGGCTATAAGACCATCTCCAAGCAGCTTGATGTTCCTGTGACAACAGTTGCACATATTATTCAGAAATTTAAGATCCACGGGACTGTAGCCAACCTCCCTGGATGTGGCCGCAGGAGGAGACGGATAATGCGAATGGTAACAAAAGAGCCCAGAACAACCTCTAAACACATTCATGGTGAACTCCAAGGTCAAGGTACATCAGTGTCAGATCACACCATCCGTCATTGTTTGACCCAAAGTGGACTTCATGGGAGACAACAAAGGAGGACACCACTGTTGAAAACAAATCATAAAAAAGCCAGACTGGAATTGGCCAAACTGCATGTTGACAAGCCACAAAGTTTCTGGGAGAATGTCCTATGGACAGACGAGACAAAACTGGAACTTTTTGGCAAGGCACATCAGCTCTATGTTCACAGACGCAAAAATGAAGTATACTAAGAAAAGAACACTGTCCCTACTGTGAAACATGGAGGAGGTTTTGTTATGTTCTGGGACTGCTTTGCTGCATCTGGAACAGGGTGTCTTGAATCTGTGCAGGGTACAATGAAATCTCAAGACTATCAAGGTATTCTAGAGAGAAATGTGCTGCCCATTGTCAGACAGCTTGGTCTCAGTCACAGGTCATGGGTCTTGCAACAGGATAATGACCCAAAACACACAGCTAAAAACACCCAAGAATGGCTAAGAGCGAACCACTGGACTATTCTAAAGTGGCCTTCTATGAGCCATAATCTAAATCCTATTGAGCATCTGTGGAAGGAGCTGAAACGCATGCTGTCTGGAGAAGGCACCCTTCAAAACTGAGACAACTGGAGCAGTTTACTCATGAGGAGTGGGGCCAAAATACCTGCTGAGAGGTGCAGAAGTCTCACTGACAGTTACAGAAATCGTTTGATTGCAGTGATTGCCTCAAAAGGTTGTGCAACAAAATATTAAGTTAAGGGTACCATCATTTTTGTCCAGGCCTGTTTCATGAGTTTGTTTTTTTAAAACAATTCTGTTGAACCACAATTCAAAAGCATTGTCTGATTTTCATTGGTTAATTTTCATAGAATTTTTATTTATTACCACTTTTGTCAGATTCAAGTTATTTCTGTGACCATTGTGGGTTTTTCTTTCATTAACAGAGGGGTACCAACAATTTTGTCCACGTCTGTATATTTGTCAAAGTCGAACATGTGATTGCCTACATATAGGCTACACCTCTTTGTATTCCACTTTCAAACAGCCTACATTTGTTCCTGGAAAGCCTGATTGGGATACCTGATGCAGACAGGAATACTTGTGTTCTACGGGCATGCACTAGCTCATAAAATGTCAGAACAAGGACCTGAAAGACTGATACACATATCCCTTTGTGTAGACATAAACTGTATTTTACTTCAGCTTGTATAAAAGGAGAACAAAAACTTTGCCTTTCTTGAGAATACAAGTGCAATTTCTCCCCCCAAAATTAGAATATTACATACAATCAATTTAAAAAAAAAAAAAAAAAAAAAGTTTTAATCGCAGCACGATGGGGCAATGGTTAGCACTGTGTCAGCACAGCAAGAGGGTCACGGGATCAATTCCACCCCTGACTATCGTAGGTTCAATCCCACCCCCTTACCATCAGTGACCCTTCTGTGAGGAGTTTGCATGTTCTCCCTGTGTCTGCCTGGGCTTACTCCGGGTACTCCGGTTTCCTCCCACAGGCCAAAGACATGCAGGTTAGGTTAAATGGCATCAACTGGGGATTCTAAATTGTCCTTAAATGTAGACGTGAGAGTGAATGATTGTCTGTCTCTCTGTGTTGACCCTGCAACGGAGTGGCGATCTATCCAGGGTGTATCCTGCCTCTCGCCCAAAAGATGCTGGGATAGGCTCCAGCCCCCCCGCGACCCGAAAAGGATCAAGCGGTAGAAGATGAATGAATAGATGGATGGATGGATGATTTTTAATTAAAATGTTGGCTGACTTTAAAGTATGTCCATGTACACACTCAATACTTGGTTGGGGCTCCTTTTGCATGAATTACTTCATCAATGCAGTGTGGCATGGAGGCAATCAGCCCGTGGCTCTGCTGAGGTGTTATGGAGGCCCAGGTTGCTTTGATAGTGGCCTTCAGCTCATCTGTATTGTTGGGTTTGGTGTCTTCCATCTTCCTCTTGACAAGAGAGTTTTGCTGGCCAATCAACCACAGTGATATCATGGTCATTAAACCAGGTTTTGGTACTTTTGGCAGTGTGGGCAGGTGCCAAGTCCTGCTGGAAAATGAAATTAGAATCTCCATAAAGCTTGCCAGCAAAGAGAAGCATGAAGTGCTCTAAACTTTCCTGGTAGATGGCTACACTGACCTTAAGACTTGTTAAAACACAGTCGACACACACCAGCAGATGACATGGCTCATATGAAAAATTGCTTTTTAACATTTACTAGTGCATACCTGTGCATGCCCTTGCATGCCCATAGAAAGCAAGTGTAAGCAAACATTTCTGCATGGCTGTAGAAAGTTACTGTTACCATGGGAACAGCAACCACGGTGAAACCTGCCTTGGATCTTTGATGTCACCACTCGTTCGTTGATACCCATCTTTGATCTGTGACGGCTGCCTTTGATCTTTCATAATGTCATAGCGAGTGCTATGATCATGAGTAATGCCTGCCTTTGATTTTTGATGATGTCATAGCAAGTGCTATGATTGTGAGTGCAGCCTGCCTTTGATCTCATAGCTTGTCCTATGATCTTTCAGCGCGCCCTACGGCCGGGACATCATGACATCGTGATAGACAGAGATTTCGTGAATTATATATAGAGTGAGGAAGTGATATTCCTTGTCTCCAAGTCATGGGTCCCGCGCCCACATCCTCACTTTTAAGTTGGGATTTTCTGTATTTCACCTTATTAATCCTGGGTTGCTATTATTGTGGGCAGCGTGGTGGCGGAGTGGTTAGCACTGCGGCAGCACAGCAACTCACCCTTGGCCGGGGGATGCCGGGTTTGATCCCATCCTCCTGACCAACAGTGATCTGTGTGGAGTTTGCATGTTCTCCACGTGTCTGTGTGGGTTTACGCTGGGATTTCTCCGGTTTCCTACCACATGCCAAAAACATGCAAGTTAGGCTAATTGGCATCAACTGGGGATTCTAAATTGTCATTAGGTATGGATGTGAGAGTGAATGGTCGTCGGTCTCTGTGTTGGCCCTGCAATGGACTGGCGATCTGTCCAGGGTGTACCCTGCCTCTCGCCTAGAGATGCTGGGATAGGCTCCCCCCAACCCGAAAAAGATTAAGTGGAAGAAGATGGATGGATATTATTATTGCTATTATTATTATTCTGTCTTGTGTATTTATTTCTTCATTGGTCTTCCTCTTAGTTAAGTTTATCAGCATTATTATTATTGTTATCATTATTATTATTATTATTATTATTATTATTATCATCATTATCATTACTGGCTTGGTCTTGTCTCCCCTCTGGTCCCCTGTGTGTGATTATCTGTGCAGCCCCGCCCATCCCGTTTTCTGTAACCATGCCCTGCCGTCTCTGTTTGCCCCTGCCTGTTACTTCTTCTCCTGCCTGTTACTGTTCTGTGTTATGTTGATTACCTGTGTGTATACTGTATATCCTAGTACAAACCCATGCATACCCATCCATGCCTGTAGAAACCAAGTATAAGCAAGTATTTCTGCATGCCCGTTGCTGAAGGGTCTCTTCTTGTCTCAGACGGCTGTGTTGTTCACAGTCATGCCTGCGGCGTACTGCTGGAACCCGAGGTGTTCCATGTTTACGGCATCTTTACTGACGTGCAGCAGTTCTCCTCATTCTATTGTTCTCCATCTGGTGGGTCTTCTTCTTCTTCGTTCAGACCACTGGTTGAGGGATAGGTGCATCGTAATTCCAGTTCATGGACAAGACCATGAAAATAGATCTGAGCAAAAAGTGGCTTTCGACCCTGTTCAGGAAGGCCTATGCATGAAAAAAATCGTAGAAACCAAGAAACCGGAGCACCTGGAGAAAATCAGCACTTTGCTTGGCATTTTACTCATTTGTACTGTAGACTGGCATTCTTCAAGGTTACACATTTTTACTGTGTCAGCACCTCTTTAAAAACGACATTGCTGAGAAAGTGACACTTTTGCTTAGTTTCTTCATCTTGAGCAAGAATACGAAGACTGCTTGATCTGGCAACTCAGCTCGCGGCAACGTAGAATTGGCCATGACTGCAGAAATCTGTTGCGCAGAAAACACGAATGCGCTGTAAAGACTGGCCCTGTGACTTATTCACCTTGCCAATTTTGAGCCATATGACATCATAAAGACACATTGTGAGTGATGGTATATATGACATCATAAAGACACATTTGTCTATATGATGGCATTGCGAGTCCTATGTTGCCTGATATCATCGGATCATCATAGGACATCATGCAGACACCATAGGGCGTTGCATGATGTGCTGTCTATATGACGTCATATAGACATACTGTATCTTTTAGGGTCATCGTAATGCATCATAGGACATCATGCAGACATTACAGACTGTCCTATGATGTGCTCCGTCTATGTGCCGTCATATAGACATCATATCAGGCCGTCCTATGATGTGCTCTGTCTGTGACGTCATATAGACATCATATCTTTATGACGGCATCGCGAGTCCTATGATGCCTGAGATCATAGGATCATCATAGGACATCAGGCAGACATCATAAGCTGTCCTATGATGCCTACATTGACACACACACACACAGAGATTTCTTGAATTTATAGAGTGATAGTGATGTCTTGTAGGGAGTGCTGCAGTCTGTATGACATCATATAGACATCTTTCAGCGATCAGAGATCACAGGAACATCAGCCTTCCGGTTTATCCGACGTCTAATAGACGAATATCCTATGATCGCCGACATCATAGGAACATCATAGGGCATCATGCAGACATCATATGAACAACATAGGCGGCCTATGATCCTGGCACACACACACACACACACACACACACACACACACGCACACTCACACACACACACAACGATTTCTTGAATTTATAATTATAGATTTATAGATAGAGTAATTAGCTCCAACTCCATCACAGTCTGCTCTTATCTGTTGCTATTTAATAAACAAAAACACACAGCAAACACAAATCACTCTGCACATGGGCAGAAACCCATTTTGGTAACAACAAGGCCTTCAAACCAGCTCACAAGAAAAATTACTGCTAACTGTGTTGGCGGTGTTGCATTGACATGACACAGGTGCATAAATCCAGCTTAATTCACTCTCCTGCCAATGATGGAACACCAACACAGAATGGCCATTGCAAACCAAGCAGTAAGTGAACTCTTGACCTGAGCTGAACAAAATCCAACTCACACAGATGCAAACTCACATGCACGTGCGTCGCCCGGAACAAATGCACGCGTGTTTGTCTTTCCACAGTGTAATGGTGCCATGTTTCACACCGAGTATGCACAAATTGCAAGACTAAATTGTCATTACATATGCCCTAATAGGCCACAATGGGCCTCATGCAAGAACCATTAGTACCAACCGATTTGGTACCAACGCGTTCCTGCATGAGGCCCAATGTGTCATTTTATAACATTTTAGATTGGTGGGGTGCCGCGAGATTTTTTTTTTTTTACAACATGGAAGGGGTTCCTGTGGCTCAAAACAGGTCAAAAAATATCGCTCCATAAAACACTCTGCAATATAACTACTCATTATAGTACAGATTTGTGGGGAAAAGTTACTTGAACACAACTAGTTACAACCAAACTCTGCACTTGGCATGTGAGAATAAAACAAAAACAAATAAGACAGAATTACGTTTCACTTACCGCTTGCATGTCACTCCACCGACCAGCGGTTACCATGGTAACGGCCAAACTGAGGCGAAAAGACGCGCCCCGGCGTCTCCATGGTACACATGACAACCACCAGCGCGCATGACTGTAAACCACTCTCTTAATTTTAATTTCGCCAGTCAGTGTAATATCGCTAGTTGTCCTTCCTAAACCCACCGAGTGTGTTCGTTAAAAGTTTAGTCAACATGTTAGCTTCTGTAAACTAGCACTTGTTTTAAAAGTTAGTTATCGTTACCGTCGGCTAGTCCACACCTGGCACACAGTGAAATGCAGTCAGACAACTTTCACCACATAGAGGTGTCGCCTTATTTCTGAAGCTGTTACGTGGAGTTAATTCTCAAAAAAACAAAAACGTACCATTACACACACACACACACACACACACACACACGAGCGGCTGTTAAACTCAGCACAAGCCACAAACTGGTATGGGTAAAATGTGTCCCGGTATTTGTATTCCAGGACTTATTTTTCAAAAAGCAGTGTAACACACTGACTTAAATGTAGACTTCTCGGAAGAGGGACATTAACTACAAACCAAAGTTTTAACCATAATCTGAGTATACTAGGCCATTTTGACGCCTTTTTTTTTTTTTGTCAGCTGCGATACCTGACAGACATATTGAGGGAAAAATATAAAAAGCAACGTACAGCAGGGGTGTCCAAACATGTACCAAGACCCTGCAGGCTTTACTTCCAGCCAGTGTGTTCAGCAGCAGATTTCACTAGTTTCTTCCCACTGACTGCTGAGAAGTGAAAACACCTGCTGAACAGACTGCAGAAGAGAAAACCTGCAGGGTCTTGGCCCTCCGTGCCGTACAGCTCAAATCCGCTCTCCAGAGCTGCGACAGTGTAATTGGCGATTGGCTAAAATTATGTCCAGGAGGCGGGGCATAGCTTAGATCGACAACTCATTCATGATGCAGGTCAAAGAGAATACCGCAAGAGGGTAGTATTTTACAAGGTTTGAATTATTCTCCTTTTAAAGGGTACGACCATAGCTTGTCCAAAAAAGTATATGGAATTGAATTAATTTCAAGAATTAAAAAATAAATTGTAATTGAACTATCAATTCATGTTGAATGGAATCACAGATCTGAACATAAAGCTTAATTTAAAGTTTTACTTTTTATTTCTTGCATTATTTACATTATTAAACAATAAAAAAGTTTAATGCATATGTCTAGGGTGCAAGGTAAGAAAAACGACCTCAGTATTAATACTACGTGGAGAACACTTACATCTCTATTATGTGAGTGCCATGGAACTATTACCATACTTAAAATCATCCACTGTAAGGGTAATTCCATGATTATCTATTAATTTCTTGGATTACTGGATATCATTGATTCAGTAGCAAAATGCCAGCGATAAACAGAAAAGGCACTGGCATTTATTTAAAGAGAGAGAGAGAGAGAGAGAGAGAGAGAGAGATTTTGATTTGATTTTTCAACACACCTTTATTGTCACAAATTCAACAGAAAAACACCTAAAAGAAGCAATGGAAAAGAAAAATGTCTCACTGACAAGAAATCAAAGACACAAGTAACCAAACAAGGAAAACTAAAACAAAAAACTTGCTTCTTACATCAGGATTATACCATAGGTAATTTTCCCCTCCTTAACACAACACAGGATGTGCTTAAAGCACCACATAGCCTCAAAGGTTTCAACATTCTGCATCAGATGATAGTAATTGTAATCAATCATTATTCGAGCCTTAATCATGCCAACCAGCATGTCTTTTACATTACAATCCAGCAGTTGTTCAATTTTTCTTTTCCTACTAACATAAATAGCCATTTTAGCCTGACCCAGGATGAAATTTAAGAGTTCACTCTTTTTCTTAGTCCTCAGTCTATATGGAAAGCCCAAGATAAAAATCTGCTGGGAAAAGACTTCTCCAAACAGATAAAACAGTTTCCCCAAAAAAACAAACAATGATTGCAGTCTGTTACAGTCCAGAAAACAATGGAACACAGTTTCTTTCTGAGGACAAAATGGACAAACCTCAACAACATTTGGGTTTAAAAGAGAGATAAAAGCATTTACAGCCACAGCACCATGTAAAACTCGCCATTGTAGGTCTCCAACCTTCTTAGTTAATGGTGGTTTATAGAGTGCTCTCCAGGCAGGCCTCACCTCAGGACCCAGACCCAAGTGTTTCCTCCATGGTGTATCAGCTCGACCTTTTAACTTATTCACATTTAGAATTTTCACCAGAAGTCCATACATTTTTTTACCAGGAGAGTCACAAATGTTAATGTGCTCAGAGTTTAAAAACACACTAGTGCCATCTTTAAAATCAGGAGATAAAATACTAAAAGGAAAAGGTTCATCAGCAGTTTGCACAGAGTTTTTGCAGTGTAAAACAATAGCAGAGTGTTCTTCTGCAGACAGGCAGTCTCTCCAATCTTTCAACAAGTTCATTATAACTCTGACTGAAGAGACGCCAAGAGCCAAGCACAGGGCAACAGCATTGTCCAAGTTAGGACCACATAAATTCACCAAATGTCCCAGCGTTGTGACCTTTGCAAAAATAAACTTTTTTAAAACAGAAGGTCCTAAAACATTGCCCACATCAAAACGGGTCCCGAACACAAGTGGTTCCTTTAAAAGCCAGAAAGGCGGCAAGGAAGCCTGGGGAGAGTTCTTTTTAAAAAGTCCCCAGATTTTAAAAGCACTTTGGTAAAACTGGGGAAGTTCTGGGAGTTTTTGGCCCCTTAAATCCATTAAAAGCAGCGACTCCTCTAGTCCAAGCCCTCCACAGCGAGCCAGGACAGCCCTGGCAATAGGTCTCCACACAAGGTCAAGGGGGCCACTCAGCAGTCGCTGAATGAACTGCAGGCGAAAGACAGCCCCCCTGCTGGCCAGATGGATGAGCCCTTGACCACCTTCTTCCCTCGGTAAAAACAGGATACTCTGTGGAACCCAGTGAAGACGGTCCCAGAAAAAGTCCACGACTATAGATTGCACTCTGGCCAGCAAATTGGGTGGAGGGTCCAGACAAGACAGTCGATGCCACAGCATTGAAGCAATCAAGTTGTTGATAATTAAAACACGACCTCTGAAGGACAAGTTTGGCAGAATCCATTTCCATTTTTTTAGTCTTCCTTCAGTTTTTTCTAAAAAACACTCCCAATTTTTCTCAGTAAAAGTCTGATTTCCTAAAAACACACCAAGATATTTAAAACCACCTTGTGTCCACGAGAGGCCACCAGGTAGGGCAATTTTTTGTGGTCTCCCCCCCACCACAACAGCTTCACTCTTACCCCAATTCACTCTCGCTGAGGAGCACTCACCAAAAAGATTGACAGTTCTTAAAAGGTAGTCTACATCATTTTGATTTCTTGTAAAAACAACAACGTCATCAGCATATGCAGACACTTTAAAAACAGAGTCAGAGTTGGGGACTTTAAAACCAGTGAGGCCTTGCCTTAGTTTACAAAGGAGGGGCTCAATGGCAAGAGAGTACAGCATACCTGAGAGGGGGCAGCCCTGTCGGACACCCCTCTCAACTTTGAAAGGAGCACTCAAACCACCATTAATCTTAAGAATACTCTCAATGTCTCTATACAAAGCCTGGATCATGGCGATGAACCCTGAGCTGAAACCAAAGGCCTCTAATGTCTGCCAAAGGTATGGATGTTCAACTCGGTCAAACGCCTTTTCTTGGTCTATTGAAATAAGACCAAGTTCTTTGACCAATGAGCTGGAGAGGTCCAAAACATCACGAATTAAAAAAATGTTGTCTGTAACCAACCTACCAGGTACACAGTAGGTCTGGTCTACATGTATGACCTGCTCCATCGCCTTCCTCAGTCTGGTAGCCAACACTTTGGAGAGAATTTTGTAGTCAGTACAGAGGAGGGCCACCGGACGCCAGTTTTTAATGTCTTTCAAGACGCCTTTTTTTGGAAGGAGGGTGAGGACTGCTCTCCTACAACTTAGGGGCAGGTGACCCTTCCGCAGACTGTCAGACAGTACTTCCAGCAAGTCCTCACAGATCTCAGACCAGAACGCCTTGTAGAACTCCGCTGGTAGGCCATCTATCCCTGGGGCTTTTCCACACTGAAGAGACTGGACAGCCACTGCCAGTTCTTGCAGAGTGATCCCGCTCTCCAGCTCCGCATTCACGCTAGCCATCACCTTTGGCAAGTCCGTCAAAAAATGACTCAGTGCATGTGGATTCTCAACAAATTCTTTCTTAAAGAGATCCTTGTAGAAAGCAACTGCAAAGCGACGGATCTCTGCAGACTCATGGATCGGCTGCCCGTCCTCGGAGCTAAAAGAGTGGATCATCCTCCTCTGACCATTCTTCCTCTCCAGACCAAAGAAAAAATGAGATGGAGCGTCCATTAGTGCGATGTTCTGGAACCTACTGCGTACCACAGCGCCCCTGGCAGCCACTCCCAGTAGGTCAGTTAAAACAGACTTTTTGCCATTGAGGGCCTCAAAATGTCCTCTTTCTCCTGTGGAGCCTGCCAAAGACTGCAGCTCCACTACTTCTCTCTCCAGGTCCCTGACAGACCTGGCCAAGTCTCCAGAGACATTGCGAGTATACTGTAGGCACAGATTCTTTATTTGGCTCTTCCCTACATCCCACCACTGCTGCAAAGAACTAAAATTTGATTTTGTTAATTTAAAATTACTCCAAAAAAACATAAAAGCAGTTTTAAAACTGTTATCCGATAAAAGTGACGTGTTAAAATGCCAGTATGCACTACTGCACTTTATATTCTTGATAAAAACACAACACTGAACCAGGAATGATCTGTGAAGCCAACAGGGACTATAAAAGCACTTTTAAAAATGCTAAAATGGTGCTTAAAACTGTAAACCCTATCCAGTCTAGCTAAGGACAAAATATTGTCCTTTCTATGGCTCCACGTGTACTGTCTAGCCTTGCCATGAAAATTCCTCCACACATCACACAGATCATGAGCTTCTATGAGACCTTTTAAAACTCTGTTGGATGCAGCATGTGGCTCTGGGTGATTCTTATCCATAAGAGGATTTTCTGTACAATTAAAATCACCTCCCACAAATAAAAAGTCATCATTACTGCAATTTTTGATCGTGTCATCTAAAATATTTAAAAAGGCCAATCTTTCTGTGCCTATGGTTGGAGCATACACATTTATAAAAACAACTTTCACATTCTCAAAAACAGCTCGAACTTTTAAAATGTGGCCTGCAATTATCTCATCAATGTCATAAGAAAGTGGAATAAAATCTCGAGAAAATAAAATACCCACTCCACCACATTTGCTGCTTCTATGACTAAGAAAAATTTCACCCCGAAATTCCCTCCTCCAGTCAGCAGCATTGTCCTCAGAACTATGAGTCTCCTGAACAAACAGAACATTAATTTTCTTGCATTCTGCAAGAGTAAAAACACTCGCTCGCTTGGACATTTCTCTTGCCCCATTGATGTTGAGTGTGCCAAAATTAAAACTACACGTGTATAAGAGGGCAAAGCCAATACAAAAACAGAAAAGAAAGAATGAGCGATAAAAGACTAATCATCCTGGGCAATTTGGTTCTTAACTTTTAGCACAAGCTTTTTTAGTCTGTAGATCTCCTGATCAGTGAAACTTTCCTGCTCAAGCTCTCCCCTATTTTTCATGTAGACCCGAGCAGAGTCAACAAAACGTTTTAGATCAGGGAAGAAGCTTTCAACTTTAACCATTCTGACCCCCTTAGTGTCCTGCAAAAACTTCTGTATTTTTGTGAAGGGGTAACCGCCTCCACTGGCCCCATCATCACTACTTTCACCATCACTCTCTATCTCAGACCCAGCATAAGAATCTGGCTGAGATAGAGAAACCTCAGAACTGTCTTTAACAACCCTTTTCACTTTGACCCTCTGCTGTTTGGTTTCCAAATTCTTCCGCTTGATGGAGGTTTTACATAACTCTTCATCTAATTCGATGTCATCCTCATCCTCCAACACTGACTCAGCCACGCTGGTAGCTGTCTCTTCCTGCTTCTCGCTCACCCTGTGCTGTGCTTTTATATTTATCTTTCTGGTCCCACCATCTACCTGGGCCTCATTCGGCTCCTCTGTCTGACCCTCAGCGTGATCCCTCTCGGTAATCTCACCCTTGTCTGCAATGTTGGTCTGTGCAGCAGCCCCGCGATGTGCTTTAACTTTTGTTGCTGTTTCAGTTATGATCGACAGGCCGGCTACGGAGGGCGGCGAAGCCGCCCCGCCGCCAGACAGCCTCGCGGCCTCGGCCGAAGCGCCACCGCCAGACGGCCCTGCGGCTCCGGCCGAAACGCCCGACGGCGCGGCAGCGCCGTCAGCCTCGGAGGGCGGCAAAGCCGCTCCGCCGCCAGACGGCCCCGAGGCCGCACTAGCGGCCCCCCCCCGAGTGATCACCCCCCACTCCCTGAGGGCATGATCGAATCAAATGTCCCTCCATTCCACAGCCGAAACACTTCATATTATCGGAGGTGACGTGGATGGTATAATCAAAGCCGTCAATCCGGTATTTAAATACGAGGTTGAGGCTTTCCTCGCTATTCTTTAAAATCATGAGCACCTGTCGCCTAAAAGACATGACATGCTTTAAACGCGGGGACTTACAACCGAGAGGGATGTGCTTAATCGGGGACAAAAGCTGCCCGTGTCTCGACAGCTCCTTCTCCAACAGCTCGTTCTTTAAAAATGGTGGGACATTTGAGATGGTAATTCTCTTCGCGGGATTCACCAGAGACAGAACAGGAACCAGTGTGTCTTTAATCACAACCCCGCTCTCCACTACCCGGTTAACTTTTTCCACACTATCGAGGAAAATCACCACGGCACTATTCATTCTAGAAGCTGATCTAACACTTTCATAACCGACCAGCTCCCCCACAGCCAGACTACACTCCTCCACCGAGCAGCTGACAGCCGGTGTCAGTTTGACAGCATGGCGGCGTGTCAGCTGCTCAAAACCGGAGCCTCGCTCCAAAACCATGCTGACCAGCAGAGCTGGCAGCAGAAACCCCCCTCCCAAAACGCCTACCCCACCCCAGCTACAGAAGACAACAAAAATTAAGATTATTTAACAAAAAAACACCTTAAACACCAAAAGATAGAGAAAAGTTTGAAATAATTCACTCACGCTGTCACACGCTCTCAGCTCGCACTCACGACCACACCCACTCAGAGAGAGAGAGAGACTTTTTGACTTTTAAAAAATGCCTTTATTGCACAATTCAAGAAAATGTAAGAGCACCAATCACCAAAGTCTCTCACATTGGAAAAAGTGCAAACATAAGTCTTCCCCCCCCCACACACAACATGCCTTGTAGTCCATCTATTCCACATTGCCAGTGGCAGTAGTGCAAGCCTTCCTCGTAGTCCGTGCAAAGACGAGCCAGAGGCCCCCAGTTCTTAAGCCAGGCCAAGTCCCCTTCCTCCAGCAGCAGAGATAGCGCTGTGCGGCCGCAGCCAGTTCCGTTGCACATCCCAGAGACATTTTCCTCATCTCAGATGGATTGTAGTCCTTAGACCATGCGGGATTTTCAAGCAAGTCATCTTCGCAGCATTCTCGTCCAGATTGTTGGAAGAATGAAAACATTGGGGCATCCATGCCCTGCAGGTATAGATCCAGTTCCGTGACAGTCAATTACAGTCAATTAGAAACGTCATATAAAAGTCTGATCAAACATCCATCCATCCATCCATCTTCTACCGCTTTTCCGGAGGTCCGGGTCGCGGAGGCAGCAGTTCAAGCAGAGAAGCCCAGACTTCCCTCTCCCCAGCCACCTGCTCCAGCTCTTCAGAGGGGATACCAAGGCGTTCCCAGACTAGCTGGGAGACATAGTCTCTCCACCGAGTCCTGGGTCTGCCCCGGGGTCTCCTCCCAGTGGGACGTGCCTGAAACACCTCAAGTGGGAGGCGTCCAGGAGGCATCCTAATCAGATGCCCATACCACCTCAACTGACTCCTTTCAATGTGGAGGAGCAGCGGTTCTACTCTGAGCCTCTCCCGGATGACTGAGCTCCTCACCCTATCTCTGAGGGTGAGTCCAGCAATCCTACGGAGAAAGCTCATTTCAGCCGCTTGTATCCGCGATCTCGTTCTTTCGGTCATTACCCAAAGCTCGTGACCATAGGTGAGAGTAGGAACGTAGATTGACTGGTAAATCGACAGCTTTGCCTTAGAACTAAGCTCCCTCTTCACCACAACAGGCCGGTACAACGTCCGCATCACTGCAGATGCTGCTCCAATCCGTCTGTCGATCTCTCGCTCCATTTTCCCCTCACTCGTGAACAAGACCCCAAGATACTTAAACTCCTCCACTTGGGGCAGGAGCCTGTCCCCAACCCGGAGAGGACAATCCACCTTTTTCCGGCTGAGGACCATGGACTCGGACTTGGAGGTGCTGATTCTCATCCCAGCCACTTCACACTCAGCGGCAAACCGTCCCAGCAAGAGCTGTAGGTCATTGCTGGATGAAGCCAACAGGACAACATCATCTGCAAACAACAGAGATGAGATCCTGTGGTCACCAAGCATGACACCCTCCATTCCCTGGCTGCGCCTAGAAATCCTGTCCATAAAAATTATGAACAGGACCGGTGACAAAGGGCAGCCCTGGCGGAGTCCAACTCTCACTGGGAATGACTCCGACCGAGTGTTGGCAATGCGAACTAAACTCTCACAACGGTCGTACAGAGACCGAATAGCTCGTAACAACAAGCCCGATACCCCATACTCCCAAAGCACCCCCCACAAAAATCCACGAGGGACGCGGTCAAATGCCTTCTCCAAGTCCACAAAACACATGTAAACTGGTTGGGCAAACTCCCACGAACCCTCAAGAATTCTCGAGAGGGTAAAGAGCTGGTCCGATGTGCCACGGCCAGGACGAAAACCACATTGCTCCTCCTGAATCCGAGGTTCGACCAACGGCCGGACTCTCCTCTCCAGTACCTTGGCATAGACCTTCCCAGGGAGGCTGAGGAGTGTGATCCCTCTAAAGTTGGAGCACACCCTCCGGTCCCCTTTTTTGAAGAGAGGAACCACCACCCCGGTTTGCCATGCCAAAGGCACTGCCCCCGACCTCCACGCAATGTTGCAGAGGCGTGTCAACCATGACAACCCAACAACATCCAGGGCCTTGAGGTACTCGGGGCGAATCTCGTCCACCCCCGGGGCCCGGCCACCAAGGAGATTTTTAACCACCTTGGCGACCTCAGCCCCTGTGATAGGCGAGTCATCCCCCTCGTCCCCAAACCCTGCTTCCTCTGTGGAAGGCGTATCAGTGGGATTGAGGAGATCCTCGAAGTATTCCTTCCACCGCCCGACGATATCCCCAGTTGAAGTCAACAGTGTCCCATCCGCACCATACACAGTGTGGACGGGGAGCTGCTTTCCCCTCCTGAGCCGCCGAACAGTTTGCCAGAATCTCTTTGAAGCCGACCGAAAGTCTTGTTCCATGGCCTCACCGAACTCCTCCCATACCCGGGTTTTTGCTTCAGCAACCACCCGAGCTGCACTCCGCTTGGCCTGCCGGTACACCTCAGCTGCTTCGGGAGTCCCACAAGCCAACCAAGCTTGATAGGACTCCTTCTTCAGCTTAATGGCCCCCCTCACCACTGGTGTCCACCACTTGGTTCGGGGGTTGCCACCACGAGATGCACCGACCACCTTGCGGCCGCAGCTCTGGGCTGCCGCTTCAACAACAGAGGTGGAGAACATGGCCCATTCAGACTCCATGTCTCCAGACTCCCTCGGAATGTGGTTGAAGTTCTTCCGGAGGTGGGAGTTGAAGACCTCCCGGACAGGGGCCTCAGCCAGACGCTCCCAGCACACCCTCACTATACGTTTGGGTCTACCAGGTCTGAATGGCTTCCTCCCCTGCCATCGGATCCAACTCACCACCAGGTGGTGATCAGTTGACAGCTCTGCACCTCTCTTTACTCGGGTGTCCAAGACATACGGTCGCAGGTCTGATGATACGATAACAAAATCGATCATCGACCTGCGGCCTAGGGTGTCCTGGTGCCAGGTGCACATATGGACACCCTTATGCTTGAACATGGTGTTCGTTATAGACAGACTGTGGTTAGCACAGAAGTCCAATAACTGAACACCACTCGGGTTCAGATCGGGCAGGCCGTTCCTCCCAATCACCCCCCTCCAGGTTTCACTGTCGTTGCCCACGTGCGCATTGAAGTCCCCCAGTAGGACAATGGAGTCTCCAGGAGGAGCACCCTCCAGCACCCCAGTCACAGACTCCAAAAAGGGTGGGTACTCTGAAACATCATTTGGTGCATAGGCACAAATGATGGTCAGGACCCGTTTCCCAACCCGAAGGCGCAGGGAAGCAACCCTTTCGTCCACCGGGGAAAACTCCAATATAGAGGCAGCAAGGTGGGGCGATACAAGAATACCTACCCCTGCTCGTCGCCTCTCGCCCGGGGCAACTCCAGAAAAGGCTAAGCTCCAGCCCCTCTCCAGGAGACTGGTTCCGGAACCGGAGCTGTGTGTTGAGGTGAGGCCGACTATATCTAGCCGGTATCGCTCAATCTCGTACACCAGCTCAGGCTCCTTCCCCACCAGAGAGGTGACATTCCACGTACCAAAAGCCAGTTTAGAAAGCTTGGGATCAGTCCGCCAAGGTCTCCGCCTTTGACTGCCACCTAATCCACATAGCACCGGACTTCCATGATCCCTCCTGCAGGTGGTGAACCTACTGGAGGGCGGACCCATGTAACTCCTTCGGGCTGAGCCCGGCCGGGTCCCATGGGTGGAAACCCGGCCACCAGACGCTAGCCTTCGAGCCCCTCCCCCAGGCCTGGCTCCAGGGTGGGGCCCCGGTAACCCCATACCGGGCGGGGTACACTGAATCCTTGATATACAATTTATCATGAGAGTCTGTTGGATCGTTCTTCGTCTGGCCCTTCACCCAGGACCAGTTTGTCTTGGGAGACCCTATCAGAGGCAAATTGCCCCGGACAACATAGCTCCTGGGATCACTGGGGCACGCAAACCCCCCCACCACGATAAGGTGACGATCCATGAGGGGATCAAACAATATTCCAAAAATGTGTGAAACAGGCAGAGGAACGACCGCCATTTATTCCTCCTGTCGGGCGTGCTTGAGCCCTGTTCTCCCTGCTGCTTTACGCAGGGCTGTCAGGTGTTTCTTGAGGCGAAAACGTTTCCTTTCGTCCAGGAGGTCAAGACCAACCTGCCTTCTTAGCACATCAACAGACTTAATGAATTTATCAGTGTCACTGAAGTAGTCAGTGACTTTAATGGCCTTGTTATAGGTTTCATCCAGAAAAGCATTTATTTCTTCCAGTGAATACAAACTCGTGTTTGTACTGCATTTTGCCCCAATAGACTTGGTATTAGACACAGCGTGGGGATCAGATTCCATTTCCTTGTCAGCACAACTCAGCTGACTGTTTGGTTCTCTTGGGCCAGTGGATTCATCATGGGCCACATTTTCCTGGACGCCACCCACAGCAGCTGACTGTCGCTGTTCCGTCCCCTGCGGTGAAACGGTAGCAGCCTCCGGAAGCACAGCCGCTGATGTCACACAGCGAGATTCTGACGCACCATGAGTTCGGTGCTCCGTCTCCTGCTCCGAAATGGTAGCAGCTTCCGGAGGCACAGCCGCTGATGTCACACAGTGAGATGATTGTGACGCACCATCAGTGACATTTTGGGCGGCATCACCAGCGACGCTCCCGGCCGTAAGCTGGGCCGCGAGCGCCACAGCCGGGCCGTCCACAGACACAGCGGCAGGCTCCGGAGCAGGGCTGGCGGAAGGCCCCGCAACGTTGTGTGCAGCTGCGGCATGAGCGGAGGGTTTGCCGCCGGCTCCATCCGCGGCCCCATCAGGGCCCTCCGCCCACTGCCTGTGCGGACATGCGAACCGTTTATGGCCCACGTCTCCACATTCAAAACACTTCATCTGTCCTGAGCTCGCATACACCATATAGGAGCCGTCCCCGTGTTTGACCCAGAAGGACACTTCCAGGGTCGCAGTTTGCGAGTCCAAAAACATATATATATATATACAGTATATATATACAGTATATATATATATATATATAGAGAGAGAGAGAGAGTTTGAGTTTTAAAAAAATGGCTTTATTGTACAATTGAAAAATGTAAGAACACCGATATCATGCCCCCAAGTGTGTCACATCTCAAAAGAGAGAGAGAGAGAGAGAGAGAGAGAGAGAGAAACAGACTGACAGACAGACAGTTTGGGGAACATCTTCAATAATGTTATCATCATACCAGAAAGACAGGTTGTTATTGTTTTTTTATCAGAAAGACCTTTGTTTTTATACATTGACACCAGTAAATGTATTCATGTATATCAGAGTAGTTTTACAGTTTTACCCTCGGCCGGGGGATCGCGGGGATCATGAGATCGTGGGTTCGATCCCAGCCCCCGACCAACAGTGAGCTGTGTGGAGTTTGCATGTTCTCCCCGTGTTGCGTGGGTTTACTCCGGGATTTCTCCAGTTTCCTCCCGCATACCAAAAACATGTAGGTTTAGGGCGCTCGCGCACGCAGCGACCGGCAGCCGGTGGCTTGTCACCAGACTGCAAACCAAATCTACCTACGGGTACAAATAAGTAACAAAAAAAAAAAAAAAAAAAAAAAAAAAAAAGAGTATAACAGGAGGACTTTGCTAAGTGACTGAATTGACAGACTGAGACACAAAGATACTGATCAGTCAGTCATCTCAAATTTCAGTACATAACCTCTCTCGATCTAGCTGTATTTTGCACCAAAGTAAAAAGGTAAATCCCTTTTGCTAAGAAGCAACAGCAAAAGTGAAACCACTGCAGTTCTTGTTTGGTTTTAATAGTAGGTACACAATAGCAGCATTTTATTAAGTCCCCTGCGCGGAATGAGCTGGAGGTTACCTGTGTGTTCACTGTCTTTAGAAAAATATACATTGTGGGAGCGTGGTGTGAGACTTCTCCACCCAGAGAAGAAGGCAACTGGGGAAGGGGGGAGTAATGGACCAAAAGAGGAGGTGCCACCGGGGGGTATCAGACGGGACAGTAAGGACTATGTGCCCCCCGGTGAGAGGAGTAAATGCCAGAGCCCCTGGAAGAAGAAGGGTGTGAGAGCGGCACCAGCATTATGTCAAGTTAATGTGCCACACAGGCTTTGTCCTAAACACAATGTATGATGGTTGGAAGTTCCGGGTCTCAATGCATGGTATTAAAGTTATAAAAGAGGAATGCACAGAGACCCGGGAGCTCTTTTACTGTACTGTATGTTAGCGATGGAATAAAGTTTCTGTGTCGTCCAGTTCGTTGCCTCGTCTGCCTCCTTTCTCCACATTGGTGACCCTGAGACGTGCCATGGAAAGCAAGCCGAGCACCGCCCTGGAGACTGCCTGGAGGGAGAGCACCAGCGCAGCGTGCGTGGTCTCAGTCAAGCTCCCAGACTTCTGGTTTCACAACCTGACCGCATGGTTCTTGCACATAGAAGCCCAGTTCGCATTCCGCAGGATAACAACGGACGATACCAAGTATTACTACGTGGTCGCTGCGCTGGATTCACGCGTCATGCAACAGGTGATGAGCCTGCTCTAGGAGCCCCCGGGTCAAGGAAAATATGAAGCACTCAAGAGGATGCTTCTGCAGTGCTATTCCCTTTCTGACAGTGAGAGGGCAGAGAGACTCCTAACGCATTCGGAGTTAGGGGACAGATCAGCAGTGGAGCTCATGGAGAGCATGTTGGCGCTGAGGGGGAAGGATGACAAATCTTTCCTGTTCGCCCACTTGTTCCTCAGGAACCTACCAGCTACAGCGAGGGTGATCCTGGCCAACTCGCAGCAGCTGATTGCTAAGGACTACCGCGCTCTGGCGCAGGAAGCGGACCGCATCATTTTGGTGACGGATAAAGTGCGCTGTGGGAATGGTTAATTTTTATAACGGTTTCCTTCCCCGGGCAACCCAGCTGATGCAGCCATTGCATGCCGCACTTATAAAAAGAAGCCCGCGGAAGCCATCAACTGGACTCCCAAGCGAGTCCAGGCTTTTACCAACGCCAAAACAGTGCTTGCAGATGCCACGTTGTTAACCCACCCGGACCCGTCTGCATGGATAGTGCTCACTACGGACGCGTCTGATGTTGCCAGAGGGGCAGTAGTGGAGCAGTATGTCTCAGGTTCGTGGCAGCTACTCACATTTTTCAGCCGAACTTTGCATGACAACAAACGCAAATACAGCACGTTCAATAGAGAATTGCTGGCTCTCCATCAGGCGACGTGCCATTTCCAGTTTTGGTTAGAGGGGCGCGAGTTCACTGTGTTTGTGGACCATAAGCTGCTGACGTACGCGATGGCCAAGGTCTCGGAACCATGATCGGCCTGGCAGCAACGGCATTTGGCTGCGATTTCGGAGTTTACTACCAACATTCAACACGTCGCCGGTAAGCTCAATGTCGTGGCCGATTGTCTGTCACTCTCGTTAGTCTTCCCTGTCTACATGGGAATAGATTTCCCCATGATAGCCGCGGAGCAGGCTGTGGGATGTGGACATTTGCATGCTCCAGTCTGCGCCTACTGGGTTAAGACTGGAGAGTAGGGTGTTGCAAGAAGGGTGCCATCCCTTGCTCTGCGATGTCTCCATCACCGCAGGTGGCCGGTGGTTCCAAGCTCTTGGCGCTATCACGTTTTTGAGTTAGTCCACTCCCTTTCGCATCCAGGAGTGCACGCTTCAGTGAAGCTAGTGGGGGTGAAATTTTTCTGGCTGCACTTGCGCAAGGATGTAAAAGAGTGGGCTGCAGCTTGCATTGCATGCCAGCGGGCTAAAGTGCACAAGCACACCAGAGCCCCCCTCGAGCCGGTCCAAATCGTGGCCAGGATGTTTGACCACGTCCACGTGAATTTGATGGGACCCCTCACGCCGTCGCAAGGTTTTATGCACCTTTTAACAATTGTGGACCGCACCACACGCTGGTCTGAAGTGGTCCTGCTGACTTCTGTCACGTCCGCAGAAGTGGCTCGTGCTTTTTTGTCGGCTTGGGTGGCACGGTTTGGATCCCCCGTTGGACATCACTTCTGACAGGGGTCCACAATTCATTTTGGAACTCTGGTCCACGATGGCCCAGAGCCTGGGGGTCAAAATTCACCGCACTACTGCGTACAACCCCCAGGCTAACGGGTTATGCGAGTGTTTTCATAGGTTGCTTAAAGCAGCGCTCAGAGCTTTGCTCACAGATACAAATTGTGTCGACCGCCTGCTCTGGGTTCTTCTAGGGTCGTGCTCCACACTTAAGAAGGATATGGCAGCCTCCCCGGCAGAACTCGTTTTTTCTCAGCTGCTGCGGATCCCCGGAGAATTTTTACCAGAAAACCCTGCATCCGAGGCTGATCCACCCACGCAATTTTTGCACAGTATGGAGGCTTTTATAGTACCGGGCCCGGCCCACCATTGTTTTCCCCGCACATTTGTCCCAAAAAGCTTGCAGAATGCCAGTTTTGATTTTTTAAGGCACGATGCACACCGGACCCCGTTGCGCCCACCGTATGACAGACCATTCAGGGTGTTGGAACCTGGGGCAAAGCATTTTGTGTTAGACTTGGGGGAATGTAGGGAGACTGTCTGCATCGACAGGCTGAAGCCCGCTTTTGTGTTGGCAGATGAGCAGGTGGTGTTGGCCCAAGCTCCCCAGCGCGGACGTCCACTGTTGGTAGTTCCGCAAGTTGGCGATCCCTCAGCAGGGACCTGCGCTCATGAAGCTAATGTGTTTTCTCCCCCTCCCTTTTTCCCTCCACAGACTGATGTGCCCTCCTGTACACCCTGCCAGAAGGGCAGTTCCACTGGATAGGCGATCCCCGCTACAGCCGCTATGGGCGCTGGCTCAAGCCCAAAGGATGGGGGGTTAGTGCCATTTCTGGGTGTTCGGGGGGGGGGGGGGGGGCTGTGTAGGGGCATAGTGTGGGATTTCTCCACCCAGAGAAGAAGGCAAACGGGGAACGGGGGAGCAATGGACCAAAAGAGGAGGTGCCACCAGGGGGTATCAGACGGGACAGTAAGGACTATGCGTCCCCAGGGAGAGGAGTAAATGCCGGAGCTGGTGGAAGAAGAAGGGTGTGAGACGGTGCCGGCATTATGTCATGTTAATGTGCCACACAGGCTTTGTTCTAAATACAATGTATTATGGTCGGAATGCACAGAGAGGAATGCACAGAGACCCGGGAGCTCTTTTACTGTACTGTATGTTAGCGATGGAATAAAGTTTCTGTGTCGTCCAGCTTGTTGCCTCGCCTGCCTCCTTTCTCCACATCATATATATACTGTATGTAGGTCTGGATTTTTTTTTACCCTTAATAATAAACACCTTCATTTAAAAACTGCATTTTGTGTTTACTTGTGTTATCTTTGTCTAATATTTAAACTTGTTTGATGATCTGAAACATGTAAGTGTGACTAACATACAAAAAAAAAATAGACAGCAAAAGAGTGGGCTGCAGAGAAATTGGGAAGGGGCAAACACTTTTTCACACCACTGTACATCAGAGAGAGCTGTTTCTGGATAACAAAAACATAGATTACACCAAACATCAAAGGATCAGTGATCATTGTTCCTTGGAAGTAGACAGAAAGTTTAGTGATAGGAAGAAGTAATTGAATATTGCAATATTTGACAACAGTTCCGACTTACTGTAGCAATCATGGATTCCAAGAATTACTATAGTGCCTGATAAATAATAATAACACTTGGACATTTTACCAACTATGTATCACTCCGCTTCAGCTGTGTTTTACTAATCTTTAAATTACAGTTAATATCAGTGGCTTCTTATAATATGTGAGACTTGTAATACTGTGTTGGATACCTTAATTTCCACAGTGAGGTGCTGTTTGAAAAGAGACAGTCCTAAAAATCAAACCTCTGTCACCCAGAAGTGCTACCCTTGTAAACATCTGTGTCAGTATGTCATGTCTCTTTATTACAAAATAGACAAGCTAGAGTTGTATTTATCTTCTTGATTAGCCAACAAAAATAACATATAGTGATGGACTATTTATCTAATTTGAAAATGCCAAGAAAAAGTGGGCAAAGTGCGCCAAAGCTAAATCGCTAACAAGCTAACTAGCCAAAAGCATGAGTCACACAAAACCTACTCAACATGTCAGCGGTATGTAGCCTATTATAAACACTGACTTCTGCACTGGACAATATTTAATTTGATTACATGTGTGAAATGATAATAGGCCTTTTTTTTCTATATTATGGTCACTGAGGTGCTTAGCAACAGTTAACTGTGTATTTTCAGAAGGGACTACTTTTCTCTTCGGAACAAAATAACTGGTTAAACAAAAATCATAAAGCATTTAATAATGTGCTTGTGGAACTGTTGTATAAAAGCAATATTACACTCAAGGTCATACAGTATACAGTCGTACAGTATCATGAATATATAACTGCAGTGATACTGCACTCCCTCTCTGTAATATTGCTTAATTGTGGGGATCTTCATAATTCAACAGGAAACAAATATTCATTACAACTTTCCAGAGAAATATGAGATACTTATTTTCATAATTATACATATTGTATAATAGAGCCTGGATCAGTGTAGTTGAAAACTGAAACAATAGTTCATCTCATCAGGCTTTGGTCTTCAAAATGTAACAAAACCAGTTCCCAGTAAAGATGCAAAACTAACACAAAATCAATTAATCTGCCAGGTTTTTATCACCTGCTGAAAAAAAAAATCATGAATCTCACCTGGAGATAAAATTGGATTTGTAACTTGCACACAATCCTCCCATTTTAGGCCCCTTCTGCTGCCACACAGCCCTGAACAAGATGAGCAATTTAAAAATACCAATTCAGCACAGTGTGTTCCAATAAGAAAATGAAAGCTGTGCTTTCAGTATAAAATACCGTGGTGCATGGAGGAGAGGGAGTGGAAATGCTTCAACCTTTTGACACTAATGTACTATATCAGAGAGAGTTACTGAAGCTTTGACATCTTAAAACTCTTCAGTTCATTATAAATAAATGCTATTTTCACTCAGTATGTATTTTTAATTCAGCAGTAGGGGAAATTTTTCAGCAAAGGCTTGGAAATAAAAATGTCTTGATGAAGTGCTAAGGAAAACAATGGTTCTCAGTCACGGGTGAAAGTAAATAAATTATTGAATGAAATTACATAGAGCCACCAAAATCTGTGTTCTGAGTGATGTTTTTCTTTAAGTCAGAGAAATGGTGTGTAAACAGAACAGAAAACTTGTACATGACAGTGTAGAACACTTCACTATGAGCTGAGAGGACAGACTTCCCATTAGACCGTTGAGTTCTTGTTGGGAGCTGTGTGAGCTACCAATCGCAGGCGGGCTAATGAATCACTCATCAGGGGTCCAAGCAGCTGTGACTCAGGAAACCTTGCATAATTCCTCTACTGACATGTTTTCCAAATTTACTGACCCAGAAGCAGATACAACCAGGACACAGAAGGCAGTTTTCAGTGAATTTATTTACAGCGAATAATGAGAACAAGATATATTGCGTGACGAAGACCTGGCAACCCTGCGGGGAGAAGAAAGAAGACACGGTAAGTGATCTGGTAAACTTGAAGAACAGATTAATGATAATGTTTTCCTTCTTACAGGTTCTAGTACCTCCAGGAGCGATGAGTAGTTGCAGGTGGTTGCCAACCTCACCTTGCAAATACCCAGCGGACAGGGATTCAGTAGGGAACCCCCTGATGAATCTGGGCAGCTGAGGATGGAAGGTGGAGCCCAAGGCTTGGTGAAAACACAGTTTATTATGAGGATGACTATGGTGACTTATAGCCATAGTGGAGAGGTTGTGAAGTGTCCGTGATCTGCCAGGGGAAATTGGCCCGTCTGTGCACAGGTAAGGAGATCCTGGAAGAGATTAGGGAAAGTTTGGAGGCAGAGATAATGAGAGGAGTTTTAAGGCTTGCAAATTCCCACATAGGAGGGGAGGTGAAGACATGAAGAGTACTGTGGGCTGCACACACTCTGGAGGAGTGCTCCTGGCTGTGAGGTAGAGAATCCAACATCTCCATGCTGAGACATGAAATTTTATGGTCTGATCAGAAATTCTCCCCACTAATAAGAGACCAGAAATCAAGGCACTGCATACATAGGTGGCGCAATAATAAACAGATTTATGTTTTTGAAAATATCTGGCGAACAGCTGATCCTAGACTAAAAATTCTTTCATTCTTACATCAGTCTGGTCTTATGCTCAAAAAATGAAGTTTCCTGTACCATATTTAAAAATGTGCAAGTGAAGTTAAAATGGACTCCTCCTAGGCCATTCATCCAAACTGCTGGTAATTAAGCAAAGATCATTAAAAGACATGTCTAATTAAAAGTTGTTAAAATTGTCCTAAAATGTCAATCCTTTTTTTATTTTCTAGGCCCAAAGGGTCTAGAAAATGGCCCAAATGTTGTATTTGTGCCATTATTGTGAAGTGGTGGCCACTTCCTCTTTCCGCCACTGAACCACCCTATAAATGCCAGCAGGCATCTCTGTTTGGCCTCTTTGCCGATGCCCCTGCCTGGTGGCTGTAAAGTGAAGTTTAACTGTGCACCTGGCCTCGTCATTACAGAGGTAATTCCAACATAACATTTTGGCATTGAGAATAAACATGGAGGCGTGTGTTTCGCTGCTTTGGCCCTTCCTGGAGCTCCCAGGTGAGCCGCTTGTGCCCTGGCCAAGATGGTTTGCCGCCTTTCAAAACTATATCATGGCACATGCCCTGGGTATGCTAGATAAACTGAGGGTACGTGCGCTTCTGGTGCATAATTTGGGGTTTGAGGGCCAACGTATCCTGCGTACACTAGGGGCTTCTGACTCATATGAGGATGTGGTTGAGTTGCTAGCTTGCCATTTCAGCACCCCGGACAGCGTGACCGTGCAGAGGATTAGGTTTTGGCAGAGACACCAAAGGGCAGGTGAGCCTGTTCACCAGTTCGTCGCCAACCTGAGGCAGCTAGCTAGTGAGTGTCATTTTGGGGCACTGGGGGAAGAAATGGTACGTGACCAGCTGGTGGAGCATACAACCAGCAATACTTTACGAGCTAGGCTACTCTTGGCACCGAGTGACCTGACATTATCCAAGGCTGTCGAGCTAGCTCTCCAAGTGGCGACCACAGACAAGCTAGCTTTGAAGCTAAAGTGGCGCTAATCACAATGGCAGCTGGGGCCTACTGCCGCAGCTTTAGTAGCAGACCCAGACAGCAAGGATAGTGCGACCGACGACAGTGCGGAAACCAACACTATCAGCCTAAGGCCTGCCCCCAGAAAACCCTTGTTTATGGGTTGTGGGTCCGTGAAGCACCAAATCAAGGCTATTGGATGCCCGGCTAGAGGGAAGCACTGTAGCAAGTGTAGATGCTTGAATCATTATGCCAGGGTGTGTCATATGTCCAAGCCGGAGAGCCCACGGAGAAAAAGAACTTCACCTGCCCTGACAGCTGTCCATGCGGTGTTCCCGAGTACCAACGGGTTCACGTTCTGCAAGGTGACGCTGGATGGTGAGGAGGTGCCACTGCTGGTCGACACGGGGGTGGAAGGATCATTATTGAATTGGGCCACGGTGAGGAAATTTTTTTCCCCACTGCAGAATAAGAGGTAACCCAGCGCCGCTCTACGGTTATGGAGGTGGAAGGCCGCACATGGTTGGAACACTGGAGTTAACGGCTCTGTACAAGTCGGTGGGGATGGCTGACTTTATGTTCCACATGATGGCCTGAGGCGACAACATCATGGACTGTGACCTGTTTTATGGACTGGGGTTCACCATTAAAGACAACGCTGGGGAAGAGTGGACTAGTGGCCAGTGGAACCATCCGGTTCCGGTGGTGGAGGACGACGCTGTGTGGGACGAAGATTTACTAGGCACAATGGCGGTCAAGCAGGACCAGCCTCACTCAGGTTCAATGCAGGAGGGTCTCAGTGCCAGCGCTCAGGGTACCGTGGAAGAGGGTACCAAGCGTGGCAGCGAGGCATCTGCGTCAGTGGGTGACGCCAACAAGCTAGCCTCAGTTTCCTCCGGAGCTCGGCCACAGTGGGCTGGAGGATATGGAACTACAATGGCGACCGCTGCAGCAGCTTTACAAGGAGGTGGAGCCAGACCAACAGGCACGGAGGGGCCGCGTGTCGATCAGCAACACTGCAGGCCGAGCAGAGCTCCTCTGAGAGTTATGGACCTGGTCTGGGCTCAAGGGGAGGGACGTCCACGGCAGATGTGGGGCAAACAACAGCCAGAGGAACATCAAGAGTGGCTGAGCATCGTGGCTGAGCAGGGCGCAGCCTACTTCCAGCTGTCGGACGGCTCGTTGAGGCACACCAATGAGGCGTGCCCAGGAGGAGGCTTCAGATGGAGGGTCTGGACGAGAGAGGTGGTCGATGGCGAAGAGAAGAGGCGCTCTCATCAATGAGGTCAGCTGCAATCCTGGTGACATGCCATTTCCAGGGGCGGGTCTACTGAGTGGCTGCCCTGGGCCCCCCACAAGCCAGTTCTACCTGTTGTGTGTGTATGTGTGTGTATGAGAAGCAGTGCCCGCCCCCAGGGTGGCGTGAGGTTGGCATGGCCCACTTGTATATAAACCCAAGCATGTAATAAAGTTCTGTTGTTAGCTGTATGAAGACGCGCCTTTGACTCCCTTACTTCAAGACGTAACATTTGGTGACGAGGAAAATTGGAAATATTTTAAAGTATGGAAGCGTGCTGGTTGCCTACACCTCTGATGCCATTCTTGGAGACTGTGGGAGAGCCATTGGTTGCGTGGCCAGACTGGAGGGCTGAATTTGAAAACTACATCGCAGCGCTGGGCCTCCAGGGACTCAATGGGAGATGATGGTGGAAACTGCTGGTCTGTATCCTTAGCACAGAGGGCCGGAGGATCCTTAACTCGCTGGGCACGGAGGAGTGCTACGAGGATGCCGTTGTGTGAATGGGCATGCACTTCGCTGAACAGACGAGGGCCAGGAGGCTGCGGGCGTTGGACCTGTGGGCACCAGAATTGGCGGGGCTAGTTAGCTTCGATGGGCTAACAGCCCATTCTTTGTTTATGGACTGGCTAGCTGTTGGGCTAACTGCACACCAAAACTGGGCTGAGGGCGCCAAGCTGGACGTCGTGGTAGAACTGGGACCACGGGTGGAAGAGTCCCTGGTCACCGAAGATAGCGAGCCAGCCATGGTGCGCAGCATGGTGCAGGACCATGGCACTGATGAGGCAGATGGCGCAGTGCGCGAAGACGACAGAGAGGAGGTGCAACAGGAGTCACCCCGCTGCTGGAAGCTAAGCAGCAGGAGAGTGGGACCATGCAGGCTGAGGGCCCCAGGGAAAAGCAGCAGCTGCTGGACGCAGAGGCGATGCAGCGGGACACCTGGGACGAGGGTGCCGAGAACTGTGATGAGAGGCCTGGGTCGGAGGATAGAGCCGACGGGAGTGTCACCGAGAGCCCCGAGGGACAGCTGCCGCAGCCAGGTATGGTGATGATGCAGCAAGGTGTTTGGTACGTGAATGCTGGAGGCAGCGGCGAGGTGCCCAAGTCAGAGAACGATATTGGCAAGGGCGTCGTGGTGAGCACTGGGAGTGGACAGCAGCAGTCGTGCACCGTGGAGGTCGGGCAGTGCCTCAGTGCCAGAGCTCCATGTGCCTGGGACGAGGGCGTTGGACGGTATGGCGAGGCACCCGAGGCGGCAGATGATGCCACCGAACAGGTTTCGTTTCTCCCCAAGGTGTGGCCACTGGGGGCCAGAGTGGCTGGAGCCATGACAGCGATGAGTAAGGCAGTCAGGAGCAGCTCGTCGGGCACGGAGAGGCGGCGCACCGAATGTTAGCATGGTGGGCCCAGAGGAAAGACGCACCGACGGACGGGTAGAGACATTTTTGCCAGGGAGGGGGGCTTTGACCCTGGAGGTAGATGGCGACTGGGTGCACTGATGCCATGGGGTTGCTCAGGTCCTCTGTGACTGATTAGAAGATGGTGGCTGCCCAGAGACATTGGGGTTACCTGAATAATCTTTCTTATGTAAATATTTGTGTGTATATATACAGTGGGGTAAAAAAGTATTTAGTCAGCCACCAATTGTGCAGGTTCTCCCACTTAAAAGATGAGAGAGGTCTCCGATTTTCATCATAGGTATACCTCAACTATGAGAGACAAAATGAGGAAAAAAAATCCAGAAAATCACATTGAAGGATTTTTAATGAATTAATTGGTAAATTCCTCAGTAAAATAAGTATTTGGTCACCTACAAACAAGCAAAATTTCTGGCTCTCACAGACCTGTAACTTCTTCTTTAAGAGGCTCCTCTGTCCTCCACTCGTTACCTGTATTAATGGCACCAGTTTGAACTCATTATCAGTATAAAAGACACCTGTCCACAACCTCAAACAGTCAGACTCCAAACTCCACTATGGCCAAGACCAAAGAGCTGTCAAAGGACACCAGAAACAAAATTGTAGACCTGCACCAGGCTGGGAAGACTGAATCTGCAATAGGTAAGCAGCTTGGTGTGAAGAAATCAACTGTGGGAGCAATTATTAGAAAATGGAAGACATACAAGACCACTGATAATCTCCCTCGATCTGGGGCTCCACGCAAGATCTCACCCCGTGGGGTCAAAATGATCACGAGAACGGTGAGCAAAAATCCCAGAACCACATGGGGGGACCTAGTGAATGACCTGCAGAGAGCTGGGACCAAAGTAACAAAGGCTACATCAGAAACACACTACACCACCAGGGACTCAAATCCTGCAGTGCCAGACGTATCCCCCTGCTTAAGCCAGTACATGTCCAGGCCCATCTGAAGTTTGCTAGAGAGCATTTGGATGATCCAGAAGAGGACTGGGAGAATGTCATATGGTCAGATGAAACCAAAATAGAACTTTTTGGTAAAAACTCAACTTGTCGTGTTTGGAGGAGAAAGAACACCATACCTACTGTGAAGCATGGGGGTGGAAACATCATACTTTGGGGCTGTTTTTCTGCAAAGGGACCAGGACGACTGATCCGTGTAAAGGAAAGAATGAATGGGGCCATGTATCGTGAGATTTTGAGTGAAAACCTCCTTCCACCAGCAAGGGCATTGAAGATGAAACGTGGCTGGGTCTTTCAGCATGACAATGATTCCAAACACACCGCCCGGGCAACGAAGGCGTGGCTTCGTAAGAAGCATTTCAAGGTCCTGGAGTGGCCTAGCCAGTCTCCAGATCTCAACCCCATAGAAAATCTTTGGAGGGAGTTGAAAGTCTGTGTTGCCCAGCGACAGCCTCAAAATATCACTGCTCTAGAGGAGATCCGCATGGAGGAATGGGCCAAAATACCAGCAACTGGGTGTGAAAACCTTGTGAAAACTTACAGAAAACGTTTGACCTCTGTCATTGCCAACAAAGGGTATATAACAAAGTATTGAGATGAACTTTTGTTATTGACCAAATACTTATTTTACCGAGGAATTTACCAATTAATTCATTAAAAATCCTTCAATGTGATTTTCTGGATTTTTTTTTCTTATTTTGTCTCTCATAGTTGAGGTATACCTATGATGAAAATTGGAGACCTCTCTCATCTTTTAAGTGGGAGAACTTGCACAATTGGTGGCTGACTACATACTTTTTTACCCCACTGTATATACAGTATATATCTGTATCTATATCTATATATATATATATATACTGTATATACATGTGTGTGTGTGTGTGTGTGTGTGTGTGTGTGTGTGTGTTGTATATATTGTTTGCTGGTGTGCATGTGAGTGAGTGAATGTATGTATAATGTGGGATTATTTTGTGTTTTCAAGAGACATGGTCCGATTTTAGTTGTTCTTTGAGTGAATGTGATAGGCTGTTCTGGTACAATATGTTATTTCCGATGTTCTTAGTGCGTGATTTGAGTTCTAAATTTGGGAGGTTTTCAATGGTGTGTGTGATTTCCCATTTTCTAAGGGGGGAGGGAATGTTATGTGTGTGTATGTGTGTGTAGGAGAGGCAGTGCCCGCCCCCATGGTGGCGTGAGGTTGGCACGGCCCACTTGTATATAAACCCAAGCATGTAATAAAATTCTGTTGTTATCTGCATGAAGACTCGCCTCTGACTCCCTCATTTCAAGACGTAACACTACCCCTTTTTGCCAGAAGGACAGTAGTGTGAGTTTGAAAAAAAACCCCAAAGAGTTCTAATGTTCATATGTTTGTTACGTGTTAAAAAAAGAAAAGAAATCTAAACTGTTATTGTTCTTGGGTGTTTTTATTTAGTTTATGAACACAGCAATGCCTTTAAGTTATTTATGGACTTTATTTGTTTTACAGGTGGCAGAATAATCCACCTTGCCGTGTGGGGCAGGATGGTCGTCCACCCATCCTCCCTATGCCTGTTCTGCCCTCGGTGCTCTCCTGTCCCCAAGACAACATTCACATCTCCCACTCATTCATCCATACGCCTGCTGTTGAATAAAACTCTTAAATCTTACCTGAGCCTGTGTGCGTGTTTCCTGGGCCAGAAATCATGTCAGTACGGCTCCAGCACAGCGGCCCAGTGAACAGCGGGTACGTACGCCGACTCTCCAATCTCGAGGCTCGGGTGGACTTAATTGTTCACCAACAGCAGGTAATCCTTAATCAGCTTACCTCCATTAATAGCCGGTTGGATCGCCTCGATCCTCCGCAGGCGCTCCCTCCATCTCAGCTCGGTGGGCCAGCTCCTCCCGCTCCTCAGGCCAGCCCCTCTGCCCCGGGTCTGCCGACCCATCTCACCCCAATTCCCACTCCCGCGCGCTTTAGCGGAAAGCTCGGCAGAGCGCGTGGGTTTATTCTACAGTGTGAGACGGTGTTTCAGCGCGTGCCCGGGGCTTTTCCGTCAGACCAAAGCCGAATTGGGTATTTCTAATCTTCTGGAAGGGCGAGCCTTAGCCTGGGCTTACGCAGTTATGGCGAAGGTCAGCTACGCGACCTTGACCTATACCCAGTTCATGCAAGATTTTCTCGAGGTCTTTGATCATTTGGATCGCGATAGCATGTTGGCCGAGCGGCTTCTTAGCCTTCGCCAGGGTAGCCGCTTAGCGGCCGACTACGCTGTCGACTTCCGGGTGGTGGCGGAAGAGGTTGGTTGGTGTGATGCTGCCCTTTGCAGTCTATTCGTCCGAAGTCTAAATTCCGATTTGCGGGAAGAGTTGGCCAGCCAGGAACAGCCGGATCGGCTGCCAGAATTAATTTCTTTGACCATCAGTTTGGATAACAGGCTGAGGGAGCGGGCCGCCGAGCGGAAACCATTCAGCCGCTCGCGCGGAGCTCTTTCCCGCGCACCCCAGTCTCGCCCCCTGGCGTTACCTCCTCCGGAGGCCGCCGACAATCCCGACGCTATGATCATCGGGCGGGCTAGACTTTCCTTAGCGGAGAAACAGCGCCGCCGGGAGTTGGGTCTCTGCATGTATTGCGGAGATGACCAACATCCCGTGGAAGTCTGCCCGGTGAAGCCAAAAGGGGAGGTCCTCGAGTCAATGTAGGGGGCCTCGCGGACGCTTTCCAGTCTAATCCCCTCTCAAAATGTCAGGTTCAAATTAGACTCTGCCACAACTCCACTGGTCACGCATCTCACGCACTGGTGGACTCGGGGGCAGAACAATGTTTTATTTCTAAGAGCCTGGCAACCCGCCTGGGCATCCATTGCCAAGCCTTGCCCACTCCCCTTTATCTCGTTGCCCTGACCAGTTCTCCCCTGGTAAAGGTCACTCATGTTACCAAACCCATCTCCGTCATTATCTCTAGCAACCATCGTGAGGACCTCAGTTTCTATGTCCCTCCCACCTCGGCGGCGCCCATCATTCTAGGCTACTCATGGCTACGCCTCCACAACCCGGTGTTTGATTGGCAGACTGGGTGCATCTTATCGTGGAGCACCTTCTGTTTGGGAACCTGCCTCCAGTCTGCGGCCTGTGCCCCGTCTGTGCCTGCACCCGCCCTTGACTCCGCCCCGCTGGACCTCTCTGCTGTGCCACCGGAGTTTCACGACCTGGGCTTGGTTTTCAGCAAGTTGAAGGCGTTATCCCTCCCACCCCATCGCCCATATGACTGTGCCATTGATCTCCTGCAGGGGGCGCCCCTCCCTTCTGGTCACCTGTATAGCCTTTCTGCCCCAGAACGGGAGGCCATGGACACCTATATTTGGGAATCCCTCAGTGCCGGAATTATCCACCCCCTTCATCCCCCTGGGTGCTGGGTTCTTTTTTGTGGCGAAGAAGGATGGTTCTTTGAGGCCTTGCATTGACTTTAGGGCCTTTAATGACATCATGGTTAAGGATCGTTATACGCTGCCCCTCATGGACTCAGCCTTCAATTCCCTCCAGGGGGCATCCTGGTTCTCCAAATTGGACCTCCGCAGTGCTTATCATCTTGTCCGGATCCGGGAGGGTGACGAGTGGAAGACGGCCTTCCGAACGCCCAACGGCCACTTTGAATACCTTGTCATGCCATTTGGGCTCACCAACGCTCCTGCTGTCTTCCAACGCCTGATTAATGACGTTCTTCGTGACTTCCTGGGGGTCTTCGTTTTCGTCTACCTGGATGACATTTTGATCTTCTCCTGGTCTCGGGAGGAGCATCTGGTCCATGTGAGGCGGGTCCTGCAACGTCTTTTGGAGAATAAACTTTACGTCAAAGCTGAGAAGTGCGAATTCTTTACCAATACCACCTCTTTCCTGGGTTTTATTGTTTCGCACAATCAGCTCCTCCCCGACCCTGCCAAGGTTAAAGCTGTGGTTGAGTGGCCTACCCCCTCCTCTAAGAAGCAGGTTGAGCAATTTTTGGGGTTCGCTAATTTTTACCGCTGTTTTGTCCCTGGTTACAGTGCCATCACCTCCCCTTTGACCCGCCTCACCTCACTGAAGGTGCGCTTTCAGTGGACGACGGAAGCGGAGACAGCCTTTGAAACCCTCAAGAAGGAATTCGTATCCTCCCGGGTCCTTTCTCTTGTGGATCCTGAGCGACAGTGTTTTGTCGAGGTGGATGCGTCTGACACTGGGGTCGGGGTGGTCTTGTCTCAGCGCTCCCCAACTGACGGGGCGCTGCACCCCTGCGCTTTCTTCTCCAAGCGTCTCTCCTCGACCGAGCGCAATTATGACATCGGAGACAGAGAGCTCCTGGCCGTGAAGCTCGCGCTGCAGGAGTAGCGTCACTGGTTGGAAGGGGCGGCTCAGCCTTTCGTGGTCTGGACTGATCATAAGAACGTGGAATACATCAGGACGGCCAAGCGCCTGAATGCCCGCCAGGTGCGTTGGTCGCTGTTCTTCGCCAGGTTCAGACTCACCATTACTTACCGCCCAGCTTCCAAAAATAAGAAGTCTGACGCGCTGTCCAGGCTGTTCGCCCCTGAAGCCCCAGAGGAGGAGGTCCATACCGTCGTTCCCACTTCGTGCGTCGTGGGGGCTATTTCCTGGGCCATCAGAGATAAAGTCCTGGAGGCTCTGGAGTCTGAACCTGATCCTGGTGGCGGCCCAGCGGGGAAATTATTTGTGCCCTCGTCAGTCCGAGGTGACGTCATTCACTGGGCTCACACTTCTAGGCTCGCCTGCCACCCTAGTGTATCCCGGTCTGTTGATCTTCTCCAGCGGTCCTTTTGGTGGCCCGGACTCCGGGAGGATGTCTCCAACTATGTGCACGCCTGCCTGCAGTGTGCCATGAATAAGTCGTCTAATGCTCCTCCTGCGGGTCTTCTCCATCCCTTGCCGGTCCCCGGGAGGCCCTGGTCACACGTTGCCTTGGACTTTGTCACCGGTCTGCCGGTCTCCAACTCTTTTAACACCATCTTGACTATTGTAGACCGGTTCTCCAAGGCAGCCCACTTCGTGCCTCTCCCTGGGCTTCCTTCGGCGCATGAGACGGCCGACCTGTTGGTGCAGCATGTGGTCAGGCTGCATGGCATCCCCGCTGACATTGTCTCTGACAGGGGGCCACAATTTGTGTCTAAAGTCTGGAGGCACTTCTGCACCGCGCTGGGGGCCACTGTTAGCCTGTCTTCTGGACATCACCCCCAATCCAATGGGCAGTGCGAACACACCAACCAGGAGCTGGAGGCTGCTCTGCGCTGTGTCACCTCTTCTAACCCCTCTTCCTGGAGCATTCATCTTCCCTGGGTGGAGTATGCCCATAACTCCACTTTGTCTTCAGCCATTGGGATGTCCCCCTTTCGGGCGTCTTTAGGTTACGACCCTCCGCTGTTCCCTGAGGAAGAAGGTGAAGTGGCAGTCCCCTTCATCCAGGCCCACTTGAGACGGTGTCGACGACTGTGGACCAAGATGCGTCAGGCCCTGATTCATGCCGCATCACGCAATGCCAAGTCTGCGAATCGCCACAGGAGGCCTGCGCCACGCTACCAAGTGGGTCAACAAGTATGGTTGTCTGCCCAGAATATTAATCTGAAGGGGGAGAAGAAGAAATTGGCTCAGCGCTTCGTTGGACCCTACCCTGTCACGAAGGTGGTTAACCCGGTGGCTGTGCGTTTGGCGCTTCCCCCCCCCTCCGTGTTCATCCCACATTTTATGTTTCTCAGGTTAAACCTGTGGTTTCTAACCCTCTCTGTCCTTCCCCCAGAGAGCCGCCCCCCCCAGGATGATCGATGGACACTCGGCATGGAGCGTCACTTCTATCTTGGACTCCCAACGCCGGGGCCGGGGGTTGCAGTATTTGGTGGACTGGGAGAGTTATGGTCCTGAGCACTGATGCTGGGTGCGCCCTTCCTTCGTGCTGGACAAGCAGCTCATTGAGGTGTTCCATCGGGCGCATCCCGACAAGCCAGCACCAGGAGGCGCTGCTTGGGGGGGGGGGGGGAGTACTGTCACAACTCGCTCCCGCCTGTCATCCGCTCCAGCCGTGCGCACACCTGGGCTTCATCAGGCTGCCGTTATTTAACCTGCTCTGCCCGCAGCCTCGGCCTGGAGCCGTCAGCTATTCTCCACGCTCAAGCTCTGCGTTCGCCTTCTCCTCTCGGCCAACGCCGCAACAAGTTGCCCTCAAGTAAGGCACTCTTACCTGTTCTCCTCAGTTCTTCCCCTGTGCACAGGTGGACCCTCCTGGCGGCGGAATTTCCCTTTGTCGCCTTTCCTCTCATCCTCACAGCATCGAGCGCAGCTGGGCGCTGTCTCCCAGGCGGGAGCTTCTCTTGCCAACACCAGCCACCAGAACATCTGCAAGTAAGCCATACTATTACTTTCACCATCTTGCTGAGACAATTGCTCATCCTCTGTTCTCTGTTCTGTCCTCAGGGTTGCCTGGCTGTACGGTGCCTGTTCTGCCCTCGGTGCTCTCCTGTCCCCAAGACAACATTCACATCTCCCACTCATTCATCCATACACCTGCTGTTGAATAAAACTCTTAAATCTCACCCGAGCCTGTGTGTGTGTTTCCTGGGCCAGAAATCATGTCAGTAGCTTAAAACAGAAGACTCGTCAATTAGAAAGAAAATGGCGCTCCACTAATTTAGATGAAATCTATTTAGCTTGGAGAAATCATCTTTTAATTCATAAAAAATCTCTTAGAAAAGCTAGAATGAGTTATTATTCTGCATTAATAGAAGAGAACAATAATAATCCAAGGTTTCTTTTCAGTACTGTAGCCAGGTTGACAAAGAGTCAGGACTCTGTCAATCCTAGCATTCCCTTAGAGTTTACTAGTCAGGACTTTATGAACTTTTTTAATAATAAAATTTCATCCATCAGAGATAAAATCAATCAGATTCTTCCCACAGTTAACTTAAATACAGTAACTACTACAACTCCTTCAACTGATATCTGTTTGGATGAGTTTACTCCAATTGACCTTTTAGAGTTAGACAAAATAATTTCCTCATCCAAGCCTTCAACTTATCTTTTAGACCCTATTCCTACCAGGTTAGTTAAAGAAGTCTTTCCACTTATTGGTAGCTTTATTCTTCATATAATCAATTCTTCATTAACTTTAGGCCATGTACTGCAGGCTTTTAAAATGGTTGTAATTAAACCCTTACTCAAAAAGCCAACGCTAGATCCAGGAGTTTTAGCTAACTATAGACCAATCTCTAATCTCCCTTTCATTTCAAAAATCTTATAAAGAGTTGTTGCTATGCAATTATTTGACCACCTGCAGGGAAATGGCTTACTTGAAGAGTTTCAATCTGGGTTTAGAATCCATCATAGTACTGAAACAGTATTAGCGAAGGTCACTAACGACCTCCTCATCGCATCTGATAATGGACTGGTTTCTGTACTTGCCCTTTTAGACCTTAGTGCAGCTTTTGATACTATCGATCATAATATTCTACTTGATAGATTAGAACGCTATGTTGGACTTAATGGAACTTCGTTGCAGTGGTTTAGATCTTATTTTTCTGATAGGTTCCAGTTTGTTCATGTAAATAATGAGTTTTCTTTCAACTCAAAGCTTAGTCATGGAGTTCCACAGGGATCTGTGCTAGGCCCTACTCTTTTTAGTTTATATATGCTTCCGTTAGGCAACATTATTAGAAAGCACTTTATACATTTTCATTGTTATGCAGATGATACACAATTATACCTGTCAATGAAGCCAGATGATAGTAATCAATTAGCCAAGTTGGAAGCCTGTCTTAAGGAAATCAAAGCTTGGATGACTTGTAATTTCCTGCTATTAAATTCTGATAAGACTGAAGTCATTCTTGTTGGTCCAAAAAACCTTAGAAATACCTTTCCAAATCAAACTTTCAGTTTGGATGCGGTTACTCTTCTACCTCCAATAATGCACTGGGCCTCACTCCTTTCTTCACTCTCAATGAAATTTTTTTTTTTTTTTTTGCTGGTCATTAACATCTGTTTGTTCTCTCCCATAGATTGAGTCCCCATCGTGCTGTTTGGTCTCTACATGTCTGTTCTTTTCATCTTCTCTATCCCCTCACCCCCCAGCCAGTCGCAGCAGATGACTGCCCCACCCTGAGCCTGGTTCTGCTGGAGGTTTCTTCCTGTTAAAAGGGAGTTTTTCCTTTCCACCGTCGCCAAGTGCTTGCTCACAGGAGATCGCCTGATTGCTGGGGTCTTTCTGCAACTGTGGGGGTCCCCCCTACAGTTGAAAGTGCTATGAAATGACTGTTGTTGTGAAATGGCACTATACAAATAAAGTTGAAAAATAAAGTTGAATTGAATTTTAGGTTTGTTGTGTGAATGTGTTAGACCATTTAGTAATTTCAGTTTCAGTTTTCTTAGTGCATGATTCAGGTCCTAAATTTGGGAGGGTCTTTATTGTGTGTGTGTGTTTGGACTTTTCTACAGTGCGGGAAAACGCAGTGTTGTATTGGGGCCATTATTGTGAAGTGCAGTGTAGTGGCAGTCACTTCCTTGTTCCGCCACTGCACCGCCCTATAAATGCCAGCGGACATCTCTGTTCAGCCTCTTTGCCGATGCCCCTGCCTAGTGGCTGTATTGTGTGTGACCAACCCTTTTAATAAAGTGAAGTTCAACTGCGCACCTGGCCTCGTCATTACAGAGGTAATTCCGACATAACAATTACGACACTCATCTGCCATGCTGGAGACCTGAGTTCAAATCCTTCTGGTAACGTGTAATTCTTCTGAAGCGCAACATACCTCTTCAGTGCATTTGAAATCAATGTAAGTTAGCTCAGACTGTCTTTGCCATCCTAAGCTAACAACAGACAAGCTAATATGGACAAAATGGAAAAATTGGGGCTTCATGAGCATTTAAAGAAGCACTCAGTGAAACAAATTGTTCTGAAGAAACGTGAAAAGAGTGAAATCACTCAAATGTGTCATGTCTCTTTTTTTTGCTGTGAAATTTCATTTCAGCCCCACCCCCTGAAAAAAGGCGAGTTTAGGAGGAGTATTTTTGGTGACGTAACTATATTGAGTCTATAGTATTGAGCCAATCAGGACTCTGGCCTAAATGAAGTTAGTCTCCAGGGCCAATTAACATTTTTGGACAGCTGCTTTGAAAACTTGACCCAAATTAAGATAGGTTTTACCATTAAACTGCTTTTAAGGACCAATGCAGTTTCAGTCATTCTCCTGGGCCACTGTGCATACAACTGGGCATGTCCTTCAACCAGTAACACTTTTTTTGATCACAGGATTTATTCCGTTTATTGTAGCACTAGCCACCATTAGCCTTGTGGGATGTGGATGGGCCTAGTCACAGATCCTGTTGTTTGAAGGAGGTAAAGTGAAAAGATTCTGACATGAAACTGTAAGAAAATGAAAGATTCTTTTGTAGTGAAAAGGGCATAAGATACGATTTTAGACAATGTAGATTTGGTTTTATAGGGGATTTATATCCATCAGAGTGTTTTTAAAAGCTAATGCAGTTTGACCGAAGCATGTCACATACATTTGATTAAGACCTCTTACAACTGTTGACATGTGGAAAAAGTGAATCATATGTCCCCTTTTAAGGTGCAGTGTGCAACATTCAACAAAATCTAGCAATCAGATTTCAAAATGCAACCAGTTCACATTTTACTAGTCATCACCCTGTTCAAACGTACTGAAGCCATTTAACTAATTAAAGACTGAAATAAAAAAACTTGAAAAGACATTATGGTAGTTCAAGATGACTGCCTACATGGAGAAGGACCTTTTTTTCCTGCGTATTATAAAAAGCTGTCACGCCTCGCCGCCCATCTGCGGCGCCAGCTGCACGCACACCTGCACTTCATCAGCGGCGAGGGATTTAAGCCGCCTCGCCCTGGGCTTCGGCCTGAAGCCGTCAGACTTCACTCGTCACGATTGCTGTGAGTAACCTCTACCACTTCAGCAAACATTTCGGTAAGAAGCCCTTACCTTTTTCCTCTCCAAGTCTGCTCCCCTGTGCACAGGTGGATTTCCCGGCGGCGGACCATTCCTCTCCGTCTCCATCCCCTCGCTGCTGCACCGGGCTCTCCAGGTCGCTGTCTACCGGACCTCGTCCTTGCTGTGCCAGCCACCTGCTAACTCCAAGTAAGCTCATCACCATTTTTACATCTCCTGTGTTGGTGTGTGCCCGTCACCCTTCTCCCTTTGCTTCTTCCATAGGGTTGTCCGGCTGTACGGTCTCCTGCCTCCGTGCCCGACGCAGACGCCACCACCAATACATCCACATCTCGCAGACACACATTCATACACACTTGTTGCTAATAAAGCTATTGGATCTACTCTGAGCCTGCGTGTGTGTCTCCTGAGCCGTGCATTATGTCAGTACGGCTTCAGCAGAGCGGCTCGGCAGACGGCGGGCTCACACGCCGACTTACCACTCTCGAGGCTCGAGTGGACCTAATAGCCCACCAGCAACAGGTGATTTTAAACCAGCTAACCATTATCACAAACCGATTGGACCGCTTGGACCCCCAACAGCCGTTCCCCCCGGCTCGTCAGGGTGGCGCGGCTCCTGCTGCTCCAGCGGCCGTCCAGCCAGCTCCGGTAGCACCGGCTCGGCTCACGCCCATTCTGACCCCCGCCCGCTTTAGCGGTAAGCTCGGCGGTGCGCGGGGGTTCATAATGCAGTGTGAGTCCGTGTTCCACCGTGTGCCCGGAGATTTTCCTTCAGATCATAGCCGAATTGGCTACATTGGGAATCTCCTAGAGGGGCGAGCACTAACTTGGGCTTACACCGTAATGGCGAGGCCCAGTTATGCCACCCTCACCTATGACCAATTCGTGAGACAATTCCTGGAGGTCTTTGATCATTCTCGTACCGAGACTGTCCAGGTCGATCGGCTTCTCAGTCTTCAGCAGGGAAGCCGGTCAGCGGCGGACTATGCGATCGACTTCCGGGTAGCGGCGGAGGAATTGGGCTGGGATGAACGTTCATTCTGCGGCCTCTTCCTCCGCAGTCTCAATGATGATCTGAAGGATGAACTGGCTGGGCGGAACATCCCGGAGACTCTAGCGGAGCTAACATCCCTAGCCATCAGTTTGGATAACAGGCTGCGCAAGCGCTCCTCGGGGCGGAAGTCATCTTCTTCTCACTCTCGTGGTGCCTCGTCGCGCCTGTTCCAAGCTCGCCCCCTGGCGACGCCGCCACCTTCGCGCCCCGAGGAGTCGGAGCCGATGGTGATGGGCTGGACAAAGCTCCCCCCTGCGGAGAGACAACGCCGCCGTGAGTTGGATCTCTGCATGTATTGCGGAGATAGTCAACACACGGTGGAGCTTTGCCCACAGAAGCCAAACGGCGGGGTCCGCGAGTCACTGTAGGGGGCCTCGCGGACATCAATCGGTTAAATCCCCTCTCCCAATTGAAGCTGCCCGTCCGATTTTGTCACAACTCCACTGGGCATCTCACCCACGCACTGGTGGATTCGGGCGCGGAGGGCAGTTTTATTTCACAAAGCCTGGCAACCCGATTGGGCATCTGTTGCCAAGTTCTCAAATCTCCTCTCGCCCTAGTCAACCTCTCCCATGTCTCCCTGGGGAGATTAACACATCAGACCCTCCCTGTTCCTGTGATCATCTCTGGGAACCACCGGGAGAAGATGACCTTCTACGTCCTCCCCAACTCTGTGTCGCCCGTCATCCTGGGATACCCCTGGCTTCGCCTCCATAACCCCGTCTTGGATTGGAAGTCCGCCAGGGTGTCGGTATGGAGTACATTCTGTATGAGCACCTGCCTGCAGTCCGCTGCCTGCTCTCCGTCCTCTTCTCCAACTCCTACGGACGCTGCGCCCCCGGATCTCTCTCTGGTGCCATCGGAATTTCATGACCTGGGCATGGTTTTCAGCAAGTCCAAGGCGATGTCTCTTCCCCCACACAGACCCTACGACTGTGCGATAAACATCCGCCAGGGGGCACCCTTACCCTCTGGGCGACTCTACAGCCTGTCGGCGCCGGAGAAGGAGACCATGAATGCCTACCTCAAGGAATCGCTGAGTGCTGGAATTATCCGTCCCTCGTCATCACCATTAGGGGCAGGATTCTTCTTTGTGGGCAAGAAGGACGGTTCCCTCCGTCCTTGTATCGACTATCGTGCCCTAAATGATATCACGGAGAGGGATCGTTACACCCTGCCTCTCATGGACACCGCCTTCCACTCCCTCCAGGGGGCGACTTGGTTCACCAAGCTGGATCTACGCAGCGCATACCACCTCGTCCGGATCCGGGAGGGAGATGAGTGGAAGACAGCCTTCCGTACCCCGAACGGCCACTTCGAGTACCTGGTGATGCCGTTTGGGTTGACCAACGCTCCAGCCATCTTTCAGCGCCTAATTAATGACGTCCTCCGGGATTTCATTGGCCTTTTTGTGTTTGTCTACCTGGATGACATCCTCATCTTCTCCAAGTCCAGGGACGAGCACCGGGTCCATGTGAGGCGGGTCCTCCAAAGGCTGCTGGAGAACCGGTTGTATGTGAAGGCCGAAAAATGTGAATTCTACGCAAAGACAACATCCTTCCTCGGGTTCATCATCTCCCACGACCAGGTGCTTCCGGACCCAGTGAAGGTGAAGGCGGTGGTGGAATGGCTTACACCTGCATCGAGAAAGCAGGTGCAACAATTCATCGGGTTTGCAAATTTCTACCGCCGCTTCGTCCCTCATTTTAGCACCATCGCCGGCCCACTGACCCGCCTCACGTCTCCTAAGGTCCCGTTCCGGTGGACCGAAGAGGCCGCGGCCGCTTTTCAGGCGCTGAAGGCGGAGTTCTCCTCCTCCCGGGTCCTGAGCCAAGTCAACCCGTCGCTGCAGTGCATTGTGGAGGTGGACGCTTCGGACACAAGAGTGGGGGCGGTCCTGTCTCAGCGGTCGCCAGATGACGGAGTCAAACGGTCCTGCGCTTTCTTCTCTCGGCGCTTGTCCCCGGCGGAACGGAATTACGACGTGGGGGACAGAGAGCTCCTCGCCATCAAGCTCGCGCTGCAGGAGTGGCGTCACTGGCTAGAGGGGGCGGACCTGCCGTTCGTGGTCCTGACTGACCACAAGAACTTGGAGTATTTGAGATCTGCCAAGCGTCTGAACGCCCGCCAGGCGCGCTGGTCCTTGTTCTTTGCCAGGTTCCGTTTTAACATCACCTTCAGGCCTGGCTCCAAGAACGGCCTGCCAGACGCCCTCTCTAGGCAGTTTGCCCCTGAGGAGTCTGAGGACACGGCCCACACCATCCTGCCCAGGTCGTGCATCGTGGGAGCCGTCACCTGGGACATAGAAAGCAAGATCCGGAAGGCGCAGGAAGTGGAACCTGACCCTGGCAGCGGACCGGAGGGGAGGCTGTTTGTGCCATCCATGGTTCGGGGGGAGGTCATCCACTGGTTACATACATCCAAGCTCACCTGCCATCCTGGCTCCTCCTGGATGATCGACCTCCTTCAACGGTCCTTCCGGTGGCCGGGCCTGCGGATGGACGCTGCCCGCTACGCCCAGGCCTGCCCAGTATGTGCCACCAGTAAGTCTGGTAATGCCCCTCCAGCGGGTTTGCTCCAGCCTCTGCCCGTCCCTGGCAGGCCCTGGTTGCATATCGCCCTGGATTTTGTCACCGAACTCCCAGTCTCAAACACATTCGACACAGTCCTGACCATCGTAGACTGCTTCTCCAAGGCGGCACACTTCATCCCACTACGAGGTCTTCCAACCGCCCTGGAGACGGCGGACCTCCTAGTCCAGCACGTGGTCAGGCTGCACGGGATTCCGGTGGACGTGGTCTCGGACCGAGGGCCCCAATTTTCCTCAGAGGTTTGGAGGTCATTCTGCAACGCCCTGGGAGCCAAGGTGAGCCTCTCCTCCGGCCATCACCCCCAAACCAACGGGCAGTGCGAGCGGACCAACCAGGAGCTGGAGGCTGTGCTCCGCTGCGTCACTGCGTCCAAACCTACGTCCTGGAGTAACCATCTCGCCTGGGTTGAGTACGCCCACAACACCACCCGCTCTTCTGCCACAGGGATGTCTCCCTTTAAGGCGTCCCTGGGCTACGACCCCCCCCCCCTCCCAGCGTAGGAGAGTGAGGTAACGGTTCCCTCAGTTCGGGCGCACCTCAGGCAGTTCCGCTCCATCTGGACGTCAGCGCGCAATGCGCTTTTACGCATGGCGGAGCGCAACCGAACCACGGCGGACCGGCACAGAAGATCTGCCCCAGCGTACCAGGTGGGTCAGCGAGTCTATGTGTCAACCCAGGACGTCATTTTAAAGGGCGAGAGGAGGAAGCTGGCACAGCGTTTTATGGGCCCATACCCCATCACCAGGATTATCAATCCGGTGGCTGTGCGTGTAGCTATTCCCCCCTCCCTTCGCATCCATCCCACCTTCCACGTATCCAAGGTGAAGCTGGCAGTCTCCGACCCCCTTTGCCCTCCTCCTGCTGCGCAACCCACGCCCCGGATGGTTGATGGCCATCCGGCCTGGCCTGTCTCCTCCATCCTGGATTCCCGGCGCCGGGGTCGTGGGTTGCAGTACTTGGTGGACTGGGAGGGTTATGGGCCTGAACATCGGCAGTGGGTACCCTCGTCGTTTGTGTTGGACCCATCCCTCATTACTGAGTTCCACCGAGCGCACCCGGAGAAACCATCGCCAGGAGGCGCTGCTAGAGGGGGGAGTACTGTCACGCCTCGCCGCCCATCTGCGGCGCCAGCTGCACGCACACCTGCACTTCATCAGCGGCGAGGGATTTAAGCCGCCTCGCCCTGGGCTTCGGCCTGAAGCCGTCAGACTTCACTCGTCACGATTGCTGTGAGTAACCTCTACCACTTCAGCAAACATTTCGGTAAGAAGCCCTTACCTTTTTCCTCTCCAAGTCTGCTCCCCTGTGCACAGGTGGATTTCCCGGCGGCGGACCATTCCTCTCCGTCTCCATCCCCTCGCTGCTGCACCGGGCTCTCCAGGTCGCTGTCTACCGGACCTCGTCCTTGCTGTGCCAGCCACCTGCTAACTCCAAGTAAGCTCATCACCATTTTTACATCTCCTGTGTTGGTGTGTGCCCGTCACCCTTCTCCCTTTGCTTCTCCCATAGGGTTGTCCGGCTGTACGGTCTCCTGCCTCCGTGCCCGACGCAGACGCCACCACCAATACATCCACATCTCGCAAACACACATTCATACACACTTGTTGCTAATAAAGCTATTGGATCTACTCTGAGCCTGCGTGTGTGTCTCCTGAGCCGTGCATTATGTCAAAAGCTTTTCTTAAGGTACTGAAAATGCAATATTATTTAGGAGATTTTATATAGCAATGAAGTCAAAGACATTTTTATGCTACATAAATGTCAGGCTTCAGATTACCCCAGAATTTTAGCTTCTTTGCCTTCAATGCTCCAACAATGAATTAACAGCATACAACTCTATAGCTTTTCTTAAGTTCTCATTATTGAAAAATTAAATACACTCTCTGTATAACGAACACACCAACATTTCTCATTAAACATGTGCAAGAAGCAGGGGAGTTGAATGAATGAACTGACTGACGGGCAAAAGGATGCCGCTGAAGATCTTCACAGGAAGGGAAAAAAATGAACTCCAACAGAATCCTCTTGTGCAGCTAATAAATAAATCAGGAGGTGCACTCAGTGAGACAAATAAACATTATCAATAAAGTCAACAAGTGGTCGCTTTAGGAGTCTGACATTTGCTGAGGGGAGGGTGCATGTGTGTCTGTGTGTGTGGGGGCACCCTTGCAGCAGAAGCAACAAGTCAGCATGTGAGCTACAGTGTCTCATGCAAAGCCAAGGCCAGCACCTCCCTGTCACGGCGCCTGATTAATGGCACTGTCAGCTGCTGCCATTGTTTCCCTTCATCATCCCTCCCTCCTGGACTCCCCTTTAATATCAGGCCAAAGAAGGAGGGTGAACTGCCATCGTCACGTGCCTACTGGATGGAGAATTAAGATGCAGAAAGTTTGTGAATGGGGTTTAAAGTGTTGCTTTAACATATTGATGACTGTTTTATTTATCCATTTTCCCTTTTGGACACTTTGAAACATACGGAGCATAATCCCCAAAAGAGATGAGATTTCGGTGTTGCTGTTGGACTCAAATCTGGACTACCTTTGTCTCTCAGAAAGCTGGCTACACAGTAACATAGACACTAATATGATCGATATTGTGGGCTACCAGTGTTTTAGAAAAGACAGGCAGGTAGGGAGGGGAGGAGGTGTTTTAATTTACATCAAAGAGAAATATAAATGTCAACTGGTTGATTTGAATACTTCACTTGAATGTTTAGCTGTTAATGTATGTCTCTCTCCGGTAATGAATTTCAACATTGCAGTAGTGTACAACCCACCGTCACACAACTCTTCCTTTTATAATGAATTAAGTGATCTGGTTAAACAACTTGAGAAGAACAGAGAAACAATAATTCATGGTGACTTTAATATCAACTGGTCTGATAAAAAAGACAAACAAAAACTGAAAAGCCTCATGACTAAATTTAATTACCAGCAAATCATCAAAGGACCCACCAGGATAACCAAACAATCCAGAACACTTATTGACATGGTATTTACTAATAAACCAGAACGAATAACCAGAACCTATAATCTTGTAACTGGTCTCTCAGATCATAACATGGTTCTTGCTGTCAGGAAACTTACTAAAAAGCGACTACAGTATTTTGGGGGAGTCGATATTGACAAATCAAATTTTATTATCCCCAAATCAAAAAATGAGGAGTTTGAACATTACTTAGAGAATCAAAATTGGGAGCAGCTCATGGCAACATGTGAAGTAGATGATTGTTGTAATTTTATAACTGCAACAATCACAAAGTCTATAGAAAAATTTTCAAAGCAAATTAAAAGTAGACAACAGAAGATTAGCCTACCAAGGTTAAATAATGAAATAAGAAAACTTATGAAGAGGCGAGACTATGCACTGAAAACATCACTAACCTCCAAACTACAAAATGATCACCTTGTGTACAAAAGTTTAAGAAATAAAGTGGTACATGAGCTGCGAAAATCAAAAATATCTTATTACAATAAACTGATAGATCATGCAAAGGGTAACAACAGTTCCCTATGGAGGCATTTAAATAACTTAACTAATAAAAAAAACGATCAGAAGGGGGTAAAGGAACTTAGAATCAATGGCAAGACCGTCAGTGACAAGGCTACTTTGGCAAATGAATTTAATTCACACTTTGTGGGCTCTGTGGAAGACTTAACAAAAATTTTTGTGCTGCCAAATGTGCTCAACAACACAAATTCCATACTCCCAACAGATACTTTTCACATCGATGAGGTAAATGAGAAGTTAATTGCTGGTATTGTTAAAACACTGTCAAACTCAAAAACTAATGATATCTACAATATGAGCACCTCCTTTCTCAAAATGCACAGCAAAATATTAATCAAACCACTGACTCATCTCATTAATCTCTCCATTAGGTCTAGTACATTTCCATCTGGCTGGAAAAAAGCTGTCGTCATACCAGTTCATAAATCAGGCAGTAAAGACGATATATGCAATTACCGCCCAATCTCTATCTTACCAGTCCTATCTAAGGTTCTTGAAAAAGTTGTAGCTACACAGCTGATAGACTACTTACAAGACAGTCAACTTCTTCATCCACATCAATTTGGTTTTAGACCAGGATACTCAACAGAAACAGCAAATTGTTGCCTTATTGAAAACGTCAAACAGTCCTTGGACAGGGGTAATGTGGTAGGAGCTGTTTTTCTAGATCTCAAAAAGGCTTTCGATACTGTAAACCACAGTTTGCTTTTATCCAAAATGGTATCTTTTAACTTCTCCCCAAATACATTAGAATGGTTTGCATCTTATCTCCAGAATAGAGAACAGTGTGTAAAAGTTCACCAGGATAAATCCTCATTTTTAAACAACCGCATGGGTATCCCACAAGGGTCCATTCTTGGTCCTTTACTTTTCAGCATTTTTTTTTTTTCCACAATATCTTTATTGAACCTTTTTTTTTTTTTTAACAAACATGATACAAACAATCAAACACTAACACTAAAGTACTACAAAAAAAAAATGCACTAAAAACACCAACAACCACCAACAAAATCAAGTCTTCAACAATGCTCCTCTGTTTAGTCTAGACAATCCAATACATAAGTATACATATTATGTTCACCAGTTTGGAATTTACAAGGTCCACACACATCATTCACCTTCTTCTTCAAGAGTTATGTTTAAATTTTTTACATAATCAATAAAAGGTCTCCATATATTCTCAAACACAGTTTCCTTTGATTTTAGTATATATGTTATTCTTTCTAATGGAAGGTTTGTTAACATCTGTCTTAACCACTGAGTCACATCTGGTCTATGAGTCTTTTTCCATAATAGTGCAATACATTTTTTGGCATTAAGCAAACTGAGGTCTATGAATGTTCTTTCACTTTTATTAAAATTATGCTTTTCTGGGTACAGACCCAACAAAAACAGTTTAGGATTCAATATGATTTGTTTTGAGATTATTTTTTCAATTGTTACCCTCACCTCTTCCCAAAACATTCTTATTAATCTACATTCCCATAAACAATGAAATAGGGTTCCTTTACTTTCCATGCATTTTGTGCATGTATCTGGTATATTTTTGTTATATCTATTTAACTCCTCCGGTGTAACATACATCCGCATTAACCATTTGAAATGTATCAATTTAAGGCGTGCATTTATTGATTTGGTTTGAGCTTCTGTACAAGCCAATTCCCATTGTTCCTCTGAAATTTCAATTTGCAGATCTTCTTTCCAGTAGTTTAATCTTTTCAGTGAATTTTCACTTGAAGATAGTGTCAGTGAGTTATAAAACTCTGAAATAATACCCTTTCTTTTACTATCTTTCATCATCATTTTTTCCAAGGATGAATAAATAGGTCGAGTGAGAGCTTTATTTTGATTTGATCGAATAAAGTTTCTAAGTTGAAGATATTTAAAAAAATGTGTTCTATTGAGATTAAATTTGATCCTCAGCTCTTCAAAAGACATTATGTTGTCTGCACATGGCAAATATAAATCCTGAATCTTTTGTATCCCTTTTAAATTCCATACTTTAAATACAGCGTCCGCTCTCCCTGGTTTAAAATATTGATTACCCCATATTGGACTAAATTGTGACAATAACTGTGGTTCTTTTAAATAGTTTTTAGCTTCACACCATATTTTGATCATATGCTTTACAAATGGATTTTTAACTTGTTTTTGTAATTTTTTTGCCGAATCTGAGTATATGAATATGGGAAGAGGTAAAGGTAAATTGTATGATTCCATTTCAGTCCAGTGAGGGAGATCATTTGATGAAAAATAATATGTCATAGACCTCAGTTGTGCCGACCAATAATACAACATAAAATTTGGACATTTCAGACCTCCACGATCAAATGGTAAATATAATAAAGACAAACGTAATCTAGCCCTCCTGTTGTTCCATATAAATTCCACTAACTTTTTTTTTATTCTTGAGAATAGATCTAAAGGTGGTGATAAGGGAATGTATTGAAATAAATAAAGTATTTTAGGTAAAATATTACTTTTAAGTATATTGATTCTCCCGATCATCGACATTGGTAGTGACATCCATCTCTGAGTTAACTCATTGATATCTGACATTAAGGCTTCATAGTTGACACTGGCGACTGATTCTAGCTTAGGCATAATTTGGATTCCTAAATATTTAAACTGATTTACAACATTGAATTGATTTACCTCAGGGGCTGGGTAATTTCTCTGGGTCTCATTTAGCATTAATATTGAAGATTTAGTTTTATTTATTTTATATCCTGATATTTCCCCAAAATTCTTTATTAAATTCAACAAGGTTGGAATTGATTTTTTTAGATTCGACATAAACAAAATTATATCATCGGCGTACAGGGAGATTTTATGTTCTGTTGGTCCAACTTTAATTCCATATATTTGTGAATGTAAACGTATCGCTATCGCTAAAGGTTCAATTGCCATAGTAAACAGTAAAGGTGAAAGTGGACAGCCTTGTCGACATCCTCTATTGATTTTTATTGGTTTTGAAATATTGTTATTTGTTAGGATTTCTGCTGTAGCATTATTGTATATTATTTGAACCCATTTTATGAAATTATTTCCAAGTCCAAACCTTTGTAGGACTTCAAAAAGAAAGGGCCATTCAACTCTATCAAAGGCCTTTTCGGCGTCCAATGATAGGAGAGCTGTATCCGGTGCTTCTTTATTAAAATAAATAATATTAAATAGTCTTCTTACATTATGGAAGCCTTGTCTACCCTTTATAAAGCCATTCTGATCTCGATTAATAATATTTGGTAAAATTTCTTGTATTCGTCTTGCTAAAATTTTACAGATTATCTTAAGGTCGGCGTTTAATAGGCTTATTGGTCTCATATTTTCACATTTATTAGAGGGCTTACCTGGTTTTGGCAGCAGTATAATTAAGGCATTATTTATGTATGATGGTAAATTATTATTTTGAAATGCTTCTAAAACCATTTCCAAAAAAGGTTTTATTAATTTATTCTTAAATTTTTTATAAAGGTCAACTGGAAGACCATCTGGTCCTGCACTTTTTCCTGATTTCATATTATCAATGGCTAGCCCAACTTCTTCTTGACTAATTTTAGACTCCAATATCTCCCTGTTTTCATTTGGAATACACGGTATAGATAGTTCGTTCAAAAACCCATTTAGTTTTGTTAAATCAGGTTCATTTTTGGTATCATATAATTTTTCATAGTAATCTCTAAAGGCTCTATTAATTTCTAAAGGATCTATAACTACCTGTCCATTACTTATAATACTGGTAATTGGTGTTTTAATTTCCAATTGTTTAATCTGCCATGCTAATAATGTTCCTGATTTTTCACCTTGTTCATAAAAAGATTGTTTCAATCTTAGAAGACTCGAGGCAGCTCTATTCGCTGATTTTTTGTCGTATTCAGCTCTCAAAATCAGTAATTCATTCTCCAACCTTGGGTCACTTCCTGCATACACTTTTTCCTGAAGATTTTTTATTTTATGTTCCAATTTAGCTCTCTCCTCTCGAGTCTTCTTAGATTTTGATCCTGTATAACTAATAATATGTCCCCTAATAAAAGCTTTGAAAGCCTCCCACTTTACACATGCTGATGTTTGTGTAGTATTGATGTCAAAGAACTCGTCTATCTGTTTTTCTATATACTTGACAAATTCCTCATCCTGAAGCCATTTATGCTGAAATTGCCATCTACCTGATTTCTTTGTCAATTTTTTATCTACATATATTAGACAACAGGGTGCATGATCAGAGATCACGATGTTATCATAAAAGCAGTTTTGAATCTTGGACCTTAATTCTGTGGAAATCAAAAAATAATCAATACGTGAGAATGTCTTGTAGGTACTGGAATAACAAGAATAGGCTTTAACTTGTGGTTTCATTTCTCTCCATATATCTAACAATCTCAATTCTTTCATAAAATGATTAATAGTCATCCTACATCCAATGTGCGTACAATCCAGTCCTGTTGATCTATCCACACCTGGATTCAATGTACAATTAAAATCCCCTGCTATTATATGTTGCCCTGTAAGTGATGATAAGATGAGAAATAAATTAGCAAAGAACTTCTGATCATCTATATTGGGACCATATAAGTTCACAAGATTTATATTTTCTAATAGCAAAGAGCCTTGAATGATTACATATCTTCCAAATTTGTCTCCAATTACATTTTTCACTTGAAAAGGAACTGATTTATGTATGAGAGTCATAACTCCCCTGGCTCGGGATGAAAATGAAGAGGTGAATACACTTCCCTGCCATCTGCTCCTAATTCTTTTAACATCCTCCTCTATCAGATGAGTTTCTTGTAAAAACACAATTCTTGAACCCATGTCCTTTATTTTATTCATAACTTGTTTAAGTTTTTTTAAATTTTGTAGACCTCTGCAATTCCATGAAGTTAAATTAAGATTAACACTTTGGTCCATGATCAATAGAGAGTTTGGGATTACCTTGCAGTGTAAACATGCTCATACAGAGAAGCAAAAACATGAGTGGTTGAACATTCATCCTACAAACTACACACAAACAAATTTCCCCTTCCCACACTTGTGGCAAACCCCCCAAAATCAAAAGAAAAATTCTGTCTCCCGATATAGCCATCGACCGTTCCACACCCACGGGGAACAGCCTAAGCCACTCCTTCTTCATCCTCCCAATCACCCTAACTCTACTGCTTTTAATGACGTAACATTAACTCTCCTCTGTAGTTTTCCAACTTAACTCCAAAATTTTTAACAACTTTGTACATCATAGTTTTTTTTTTTTTTTTTTGTTTTGTTTTTTTAATATATAATACAATCTATATTTTGTAAACTTACTATTTACTTCAAGTCAGTCAGATGCCTGTGCAAATGCTTAATTATTCTACCTTATATTTTGTTCATGCTTAGCTCCCACCAGTCTCTTCTTCTTCTTTGATCTTCTTGATGAACTCCTGCGCCTCCTCTGGGGTCTTGAAGATGTGGGTTCTGCCCTCATACGTGGTCAGCAGTCTCGCAGGATAGATTACACCATGACGAATCCCAAGGTTGCGCAGCTCCTTACGTACGGGATCAAACTGCTTCCTCAATTGCTGGATTCCTGTGGCCAAATCTGGGTAGAACCGCACCTGCTGGTCCTGGTGTTTAATCTCTCCTTTAGCACGTGCAGCGTTGAAGATCTTCATCCTGTCTCTGTTGCTAAGAAACTTCATAATTAAGGTCCTCGGCGGTCCCTTATCTCTCCGTGGGCCAATACGATGCGCTTTTTCCAGAACCACTGCTGATTGCAACTCCTCGCTGCCCAGCACCTCCGGAATCCACTTTTCCAGAAAGGAACATACGTCCCGACCTTCTGATTCCTCTGGAAGACCCACCAGCCTCAAATTATTCTGTCTCGACCGAGATTCCAAATCCAAAATATTATCTTCCAGAGATTTATTTTTTTTTTCCAAAGTGCGCACCTTTAATTGAAGACGGGTGACGTCATCTTCAGCACTAGCGAGACGGAGCTCCATCTGCGCCGTTCGTTCTACACAGTCACCCAATTCCTTTCTTATTCCTTCCAGCGCTGTCATAATCCCATCAAATCTAGAGGAAAAGTCCGCTCTCATTGAACTCATGGCAGCCATCAGCGCATCTGCGCCATTCCCCGCAGAAATCGCAGCGTTGCCAGCCTCCTCCGCCATATATGGAGTTTTGTTTACTGCGTCACAGACCTGAAAGTCCGTTAATTTGGACTGTTTCGGCGGCTCGCTTTTTCCTTTTCCTGGTTTTCCAGCCTTAGGCTTCGCCGACATATCCTCGCCCAAATGCTGGGATACGTTCTGTCCCAAATGAGAGAGTTATTTGCCGATTTTTTTCTCCAGGAGCAGAGCAGAGCGAGACACGTCCGTCCTACGTGGCAGCCATAACCGGAAGTCCTTTTCAGCATTTTTATTAATGACTTGCCGTTACACTGCTCAGCTGCAACATGCCAACTTTATGCAGATGATGCAGTTATTTACACAGCTGCCAAGACTCCAGCACAGGCTGCAGATGTACTGTCTACAAGTATGGTTGATGTCCAAGAGTGGCTCCTCAAGAACCATCTATTGCTGAACCTTCAGAAAACAGTCTCAATGTGCTTTTCAATCAAAAAATGTAACCTGCAACATTTTAAAGTTAATATACATGATCATGACATCAGTTTAGCTACAGAATTCAAATACCTTGGCATTGTACTAGATCCTCAACTCAAATTTAATCTTCATATAAAGAAAATTTCAAAAACAGTAAAAAAAAATCTGAACTGCTTTAAATTAATTAGATATTACATACCTTACGAAGCAGCTGCACTGTATATGCATTCTATGGTTTTTTCTCATATATCATACTGTTTGACAGTCTGGGCTCAAGCAGCCCCTTCCACAATAAGACATATAGGTTCATTATATAATCAAACCCTAAAAATCTTGGACAAAAAGCCCATTAGGTGGCATCACTGTAATGTTTTAAAAAAATACAACCTATTGAGTTTTGAGAGCTTCATTGACCTCTGTCTTCTGAAATTAACGTTCAAATGTTTCCATAAATCAGCACCCGAGCCACTTGCTGGTTTCGTCCAAAGACAGGACAGCAGCAGAGCCACCAGGAGTTCTGTTAACAATAACTGTAAAATATTCCACCGCAGAACCACATTTGGACAAACAGCTTTCTCTATAAAGGGCAGTCACATCTGGAACACAATGCCAAATGGAATTAAAATAATAACGGACTTTAAAACATTCACTAAAAATGTTAAAAACTGGCTGAAAAATAAACAAGAATGTACTCATGTATGAATTATTTGTCTGCAAAGTGAGAGTGAATGAAGGGAAGGAATAAATGTGTTTGTTTATAGTGAGTGACGGAGGGAGGAAGGCCTGAAATAGGCAAATGTGAGTTATGTTATATGTGTTAAATGTGAGTCAGGCTGTTATATTTGTGTATTTATAATATTTATGTTAAAGGTGAGTCAGGCTGTTATATTTGTGTATTTATAATATTTATAATATTTATAATTGTGTATTTATAATTTTTCTGCATTGATGTATGTGGTTATTGTGTATATTTTTATCTTGATTCTTTTTTCTAAAGCCCATCCAGGGACAAGAGTTGCAAATTAGCTAATAGCTATACACTCTATGTGCAACACATCAGATTGATTGTCTTTGATTAATTGTCTATGTTTATTGCACTGTCCCTGTCAAATAAACTAATCTACTACTACTACTTGTACTTATTGATGTTTCAGCTGAATGTGGTGCAGCCAGGAGCACCTCAGAGATGTGTTTAGGGGAAATTTGGCAATAATGGACATAGAGCGGGGAAAATAAGTATTGAACATGTCATTTTTCTCATTAAACATATTTCTGATGGCTCCATTGACCTCAGATTTCCACCAGATATCAGTAACAGCACATATAATTCATACATACAAAGAAATCAAGGCAATTATGTTCACAAAGCAATATTTAATAAAGTGGAATGACACAGAGAATAAGTATTGAACACGCTTGGTGAAATTCATTTAATATTTAGTAGAAAAGCTTTTGTTGGTAATAACAATTGGAATTTCCCCGTTGTGGGTCTAATAAAGGCTTATCTTATCTTATCAGCTTCTGGACACCTTCTGTATGGAGAAACTAGGTGCAGGCATTGCTCAGGAGTGATTTTAGCCCATTCTTCCACACAAATTGTCTTCAAATCTTGAAGGTTCCGTGGGTGTGTTCTATGAACTCTGATCTTCAGTTCGTTCCACAAATTTTCATTTGGATTCAGGTCAGGTGACTGGGCCATTCTAGCAGCTTTATTTTCCTTCTCTGGAGCCAGCTAAGAGTTTCCTTGGCTGTGTGTTTGGGATCATTGTCTTGCTGAAATGTTCACCCTCACTTCATTTTCAGCATCTTGGCCGATGGCAATAGATTCTTATCAAGGATGTCTCTGTACATTTGTCCATTCATCTTTCCTTCAATTAGGTGAAATCTGTCTGTTCCATGTGCTGAAAAACACTTCCACACCATGATGCTCCCACCTCCAAACTTCACTGTTGATATGGTGTTTTTGGGCTGATGTGCAGTGCTATTTCTCCTCCAAACATGCTGTGTGTTGTGGCATCCAAAAAGTTCAATTTTGGTCTCATCTGACCGGATTATACTCTCCCAGTATTTTACTGGCTTGCCCAAATGTTGTGCAGCAAACTTTAAATGAGCTTCAACATGCTTTTTCTTCAGCAACGGAGTCTTGCGAGGTGAATGGGCATAGAGCCCATGTTGGTTAAGTGCATTGCTTATTGTTTTCTTTGAAACAGCAGTACCTGCTTACTCCAGGTATTTCTGGTGCTCTCTACAAGTGGTCTTTGGCTCTTGGATAACTCTTCTGATAATTCTTTTGACTCCTCTGTCAGAAATTTTGTGAGGAGCTCCTGGTTGTGGCCAGTTTATGGTAAAATGATGTTCTTTCCACTTTCGAATGATGGCTGCAACAGTGCTCACTGGAACATTCAGCAATTTAGAAATGCACCTGTCACCAATGCCATCATTACGTTTTGTAGCAATAAGGTTGTGAAGGTCTAGAGAGAACTCTTTGCTTCTACCCATCATGAGTTCTTTGTGGTGTGACAATTTGATATTCACTGACCTTTTTAAAGGCTATCAGGACTTAACCAGAAGAAATTGATTTGCACTGATAGGGGATGGGATGGCTTCTAAATTCTGATGGATATCAGCTGGTTTCTTGGCTTTCTATGCCTTTTGGCACCTCTTTTTCTTCATGTGTTCAGTACTTATTCCCAGTATCATTCCACTTTATTAAATATACGTAACTTGTTTTGTGAACACTGTTGCCTATGTATGGATTACTTGGGTTGTTACTGATATCTGGTGAAAATCTCAGACTCCATCAGAAATAAGTTAAATAAAAAAAATGTTGGCATGTTCAATACTTATTTTCGCCACTGTATTAAGAGATTAAACCTGTGATCCCTGTCTCATTGAAACTATTCAGTTGGTTAGTATATACCTTTTAAAGCCGTTATCAAAGAAATCCATAAGAGGTGAGTAATTGCACCTCAACAATTATGTCACCCTTCAGAGAATTTTGCTGTCTCCAGAATATTGCACTATTTAAAAGTCATATGTTGTGCGTTTTCCATGAATCATTTCTATGTTTTGAAATCCCCAAAGAAATCTAGTTTTTAAGACCAAAAAGCATTTCTGTTTTAGTTTAACCCCTTGCACTCTGGTCAATTTCCCTAAAAACGCCAAAAAATAACGTACCCAAAGTAAATCAAAAGCTGTTCTTCAACCCTTTGCAGCATCTTCATGGGGTTGGTCTCATTTAAAAGAAAACACTTTGAATTTTTGGGCAAAACAGTCATAATCTCTCTAAGTGCTCCTGCCACTGAGTAACAGTCATCTAAACATACTGAACTTGAAGAAAATAAATTTTGCCTGGGTGTTTTTTTTGGATACAAATGCTTGCAAATAACACACAGCTTCAGATACTGGCTGGAAAATGCAACAGAAATGTAGAACCAAGTGTTATCCAGCTGAGGTCAAAATTTTATAACAATACCACAAAAAATGAATATATTACACAGCTTTTTTCTTAGGTTGTTCCTAGGCATTTTTGAACTGTGCCAAATTGTGCCAAATGGCACAGTTTGGAAAAACATCTGTAACTTTTGAATGATTCAATATAGAAGTTTCATCTTGGGCTCTAATGAAAGGTGAAGGGCCGAGTGTGTGTGTGGGTGGGTGGGGGGGGTTGTTTATTCATTCATGAATGAATGAATGAACAAACAAGCCCCCACACACAAAGAAGCATGCCACGTAAAAAATGTGTGGCTTTTTTTTTTACAAGAAAAAATAACCTACAGTGCACTAAAAATTATACTAAAATATTTGTAATGTAGAAGATAACAACTCCCCTCCTGCCACCCCCCCTCCGCTACAGAGGACGGACATCGCCCATCGCTACATGATGGAAAGCGGTGACGGTGCGCCGCGGTCTACTACGCACAGTTGGACTAAAATATCTGCAATCTGCTACAGAAGAGTAGCGGGGGGGGGGGGGGGCGTTCACAACATGACGGTGGGGGCCGTTCGCAACATGTTGCGATAACGCACAGTTGTAATTTACCGATCGGTCAAAAGTCATTTGGATTACAATTTTCAGGGATAAAGAATAATTTAGCTTATAACACTTACCTGTCCACAACAGCAGCGTAGCTGGCGAACGTCTCTTCCTCATTGTCAGACGAACATGACGCTGGTCCGCTTGTTACAGACTCGTGGTTCTGGTCACGCGACCCGGTCAAACCATAATTCCATTATTGCGGTTTTGCGCTTCCATGATTGCGGTTTTGGCAAACGATTTTTCAAAACAAATAAGAACAGTAGTAAGAAAAAAAGACTGGCGAACGCCTGTGTGTCACCCAGCCTTACACAAAACAGCTTTCGAACTTCTGTGCTTCAATTGGCTGGCTGTATTTGCAGCCGTTGGTAGGCGGGTCCTTCTTGCTAGGTTTTCAGTCATTGGTTCTTCAAGGTTTCAGAAACCCAATTCAAGGCTCTTACCAGTCGAATGAGAGGTCAATCACATCTAAACCAATCAAAGGCTTTCTGTTCGCGGCTGTGTCTGTAGTGAAAGAACGGAAATGCAGCTTTTTTTTTCAGTGCGCTCTAGGACGCAGCGCGCTCGTGCGCCCTCGTGCGCTCTCGTGCGCCCTCGTGTGCTCTAGGACGCAGAGACGTGCCCGCCTGCGGTACACCGGAGTGCAAGAGGTTAATAACTAAAAGCTTTCTGTAAAGCTGTCCCAAACAGATGGTTTTCAGCTTGCTCATTAATATTCATTACAGCATAATCTGATTGGGCAAAGGTTTTCTGAGTGAGCCAATAATGTCATGGGCAGCGAGAGCGCCCCCCTCCCATCCTGCCTCACATTCATCAACTCATCAGGGCACCTGAGGCAGAAGACACACCTACACCTGCTCATCAGCCAGTGTACTTAAGGAGGCTCTCTCCGCGCAGTCAACGCTGGCTTGTCTGGGTATACTGCCTGCTAACAGGTAAGCAAGTCTATGTTATAAGTGTGAACACGTCTCACCTTATTTCTCCACTTTCCTCAGGTTGCTGCTACTGTGTAGGTGTCTCTTGGACTGCGCGCGCTCTCCTGCCACATCTCACGGTCCTCAGCTCCTACTCCACCCAGTCAGGCATCGTCAGCTTATCTTCCCCCCCTTACCCTACTGGTTCGTTTATTCCCCGCTGGGTCCTGCTGGTCATCCCTGGATTTCCCAAGTAAGTGGCAATTTGGCTCGCCCATTACCCCTTACTCCATTCCTCTGCTCACAGCTCTCGTCTTCTCTTCACAGGGCCATTCCTCTGGCAAGTGACTGTTTCTGCAGCTGTGCGCTTTGGGTTTTTGATATTTAATAAAACTTGCAAACGTGCCCCTCTGTGTGGTTCCTCCTGTGCTTTGGCATCGTGCACGTGTGCTGTAAAGCTTTATTAATCATGACAAATAACAAGTAAGGAGGCTGTCAGAATGTGTTTGCTTTGCTAACTTAGAAAACTGTGGGGCTTGTTGGTTTATGACATCTTAAAACTCAGGAAGTGCAATCTGCTCATTTCTTCAAGGGCTTAGCTAAAGGTAATGTGTTTTTCTTTGGGAAATGAGCATTTTAATGGTATACATGTAACAAGGCTGTATTTTATGAATAAAATCTACAAAAACATTTTGCATAATATGCGATCTTTAAAGTGTACTCATTCCAATTACAGGGCCTCGAAAGAGTCCTGTATTGTTATTTTTCGTCACTACCTCCCCGAGTCGGGAGTGGGTAATTTGCGCGCCTGCTGCCTTCCTTGGATGTGGTAGCCATTTCTCAGGCTCCCTCTCCGGAATCGAACCCTGATTCCCCGTTACCCGTGGTCACCATGGTAGGCACGTAAAGTACCATCGAAAGTTGATAGGGCAGACATTCGAAAGAGACGTCGCCGCCACGGAGGGCCAGCGATCGGCTCGAGGTTATCTAGAGTCACCAAAGCGTCCGGGGGGCCACCCGCGAGGGGAGACCGCCCCGCATGGGTTTTGGATCTGATAAATGCACGCATACCCGGAGGTCAGTGCTCGTTTGCATGTATTAGCTCTAGAATTGCCACAGTTATCCAAGTAACGGATGAACGATCAAAGGGACCATAACTGATTTAATGAGCCATTCGCAGTTTCGCTGTACCGGCCGCGTGTGCTTAGACCTGCATGGCTTAATCTTTGAGACAAGCATATGCTACTGGCAGGATCAACCAGGTAGCCCTGCTCGCACTCGGGGGCCGGCGGCGGCCGATGGGGGCCGCCGCCCGACCCGGAGGGGGGCCGGTGAGATGGGGCCCACGCCTCCCCGGCGGGGAGGGGCGGGCGACGGGCATCGCGGAGGACCAGACCGTTTACCGGCCGAGGGTTCGAGAAAACGTGCGTCACGGGCCGGGGACCGCCAGCTGCCAGAACCGGGTCGCCGGAGCGGTACCAGTCCAGGCGGGATCCGCCGCCGTCGACCTTCCCCTGGGTCAGACGGATCGCTTCTGCCAACCCGCCTAAAAGGCGCGACCGGCGGGCGCGGGGGAGAGCGCTCTCCCTCGCCCCGACCGTCGGTCGTGGAGCCGAGCCCACTTTGGGCCAGAGGAACCGGCCGCCCGAAAGCCTGAGCCCGGCGGAGGCCCTCCGAACGTGGGACACTGTCCACCACCACTGTCCCCGTCCACACTGTGTATGGTGCGGATGGGACACTGTTGACTTCAACTGGGGATATCGTCGGGCGGTGGAAGGAATACTTCGAGGATCTCCTCAATCCCACTGATACGCCTTCCACAGAGGAAGCAGGGTTTGGGGACAAGGGGGATGACTCGCCTATCACAGGGGCTGAGGTCGCCAAGGTGGTTAAAAATCTCCTTGGTGGCCGGGCCCCAGGGGTGGACGAGATTCGCCCCGAGTACCTCAAGGCCCTGGATGTTGTTGGGTTGTCATGGTTGACACGCCTCTGCAACATTGCGTGGAGGTCGGGGGCAGTGCCTTTGGCATGGCAAACCGGGGTGGTGGTTCCTCTCTTCAAAAAAGGGGACCGGAGGGTGTGCTCCAACTTTAGAGGGATCACACTCCTCAGCCTCCCTGGGAAGGTCTATGCCAAGGTACTGGAGAGGAGAGTCCGGCCGTTGGTCGAACCTCGGATTCAGGAGGAGCAATGTGGTTTTCGTCCTGGCCGTGGCACATCGGACCAGCTCTTTACCCTCTCGAGAATTCTTGAGGGTTCGTGGGAGTTTGCCCAACCAGTTTACATGTGTTTTGTGGACTTGGAGAAGGCATTTGACCGCGTCCCTCGTGGATTTTTGTGGGGGGTGCTTCAGGAGTATGGGGTATCGGGCTTGTTGTTACGAGCTATTCGGTCTCTGTACGACCGTTGTGAGAGTTTAGTTCGTATCGCCAACACTCGGTCGGAGTCATTCCCAGTGAGAGTTGGACTCCGCCAGGGCTGCCCTTTGTCACCGGTCCTGTTCATAATTTTTATGGACAGGATTTCTAGGCGCAGCCAGGGAATGGAGGGTGTCATGCTTGGTGACCACAGGATCTCATCTCTGTTGTTTGCAGATGATGTTGTCCTGTTGGCTTCATCCAGCAATGACCTACAGCTCTTGCTGGGACGGTTTGCCGCTGAGTGTGAAGCGGCTGGGATGAGAATCAGTACCTCCAAGTCCGAGTCCATGGTCCTCAGCCGGAAAAAGGTGGATTGTCCTCTCCGGGTTGGGGACAGGCTCCTGCCCCAAGTGGAGGAGTTTAAGTATCTTGGGGTCTTGTTCACGAGTGAGGGGAAAATGGAGCGAGAGATCGACAGACGGATTGGAGCAGCATCTGCAGTGATGCGGACGTTGTACCGGTCTGTTGTGGTGAAGAGGGAGCTTAGTTCTAAGGCAAAGCTGTCAATTTACCAGTCAATCTATGTTCCTACTCTCACCTATGGTCACGAGCTTTGGGTAATGACCGAAAGAACGAGATCGCGGATACAAGCGGCTGAAATGAGCTTTCTCCGTAGGATTGCTGGACTCACCCTCAGAGATAGGGTGAGGAGCTCAGTCATCCGGGAGAGGCTCAGAGTAGAACCGCTGCTCCTCCACATTGAAAGGAGTCAGTTGAGGTGGTATGGGCATCTGATTAGGATGCCTCCTGGACGCCTCCCACTTGAGGTGTTTCAGGCACGTCCCACTGGGAGGAGACCCCGGGGCAGACCCAGGACTCGGTGGAGAGACTATGTCTCCCAGCTAGTCTGGGAACGCCTTGGTATCCCCTCTGAAGAGCTGGAGCAGGTGGCTGGGGAGAGGGAAGTCTGGGCTTCTCTGCTTGAACTGCTGCCTCCGCGACCCGGACCTCCGGAAAAGCGGTAGAAGATGGATGGATGGATGGATGCGATCTTTAAAAAATATTCATGTAAAATCTCTGTTTGTGGCCTTGGTTTGCCATTTGTCTTTGTTCTAGGCTTTTTTTTCCCCCCAATGGCTATTTCAGTCATGTTTACATTTGTCAAAGATTAACACAAGATGGGAGTAGTTAAGTGACTATTCCTTCAGGGATTAAATTGAAAGTGTTCCGCTAACTGACAGTTAAAGGACTCAAACCTATACACGCCAAACTCTACCCTTTAAATGGAAAGTGTTTTATGTTTGTATCCGAGTTAATGGTGAAGAAACTGATACTTTTAGTCGGTGCATTCTTAGCTTATTTAGCATATCTTGCACAGTAAATGAATTCCTCTATGAAAATAAACTATGTGGACAATTTTATTTCTTGCCTGGAACATTTAAGTCCGTTTTCCCATCTTGCCTCCCCTCATCAGCGCTCCTCTGTGATGCGTCATCTATACAGCTCTGACTGCTTCCACATTAGACTTTTTAACAGAGAATAATTCCACTGCAAGGACGCGCTCCTGCTCCAATCTGCCTCATCGTCTCTCTATCACCCTGCCTATCTGTCTCATTCTATCTCTCACACAGACACACACACTGGGGGATGCAGCCTGAATTTTAAGGTAACAGGAGATTGTCTTTCACTCTTTGTGTGGCGTAATCATGATGAAAGCGTCCAGCTGGCTGCCTTTACCTTGGATGACCCAAAGACATTTAATAGGGTATGCTGGTTTACATTAGTCAGCACCTTAAAAAGGATCATATGAAGATGCTGCTGAACTGGAATCAAAGATGCTTTTTTTTTTTTTAACTGACAGGAGGACCTCGATGTTCCTTGCTAATCATACTGTATGTTATTTAATAGGTTTTAAAAGATAAATTGGTGCAAATTTGAAGTTGTGCTGATTTCAACAAGGTGCTGTCAATCAGTGATCCAGGCAGGATATAACTAGACCCTTAGACCTAGAAAATTCATATAAAGCTTGTCACACAAAATCTATAAAAAGAAATAGCTCATTAAAACTAGAATTTCACTGAACAGAGATGCAGACATACACGTTTCCTCTTTATTCTCTCACAACACCTCTGAACAGCTTCCTCATATCTTTCTTCTGAAAGTTATGACATCCATACACATCAATGACATTCTGCATATCCTGGATGGCTTTTTGACTTCAAAGCAATACCCACAGGTGAGGTCCCACGGTCAACCTGTGGGCCAAGTATGGTGACCCCAGCTTCATTTGTTCTTCAGTTAGACAGCAGACCAACTTGTGGCTTTGACCTTTGATCTAAAAAGTAGGTCAGATAAAGGGGACCTCAACTTCATCTCCTGTATTAAGTCTGATGATCCTGGTGCTTACAGGTCATGAATGTGAAATTCTACTAAAAGGCCATGTGACCTTGATCGTTGACCTTTTTACTCCAACTCTAGATCAGAACCAAACTACTTACAGATAAATCCTTGTTGCAAGTTTGGTAATCCTAGGACTTATGCTAACAGCATAATGGCCACAAATGTGGAAAAATATAAGAAGAAACCCTGTGACCTTCAGATGTGCTTTTAGAGGAAATAATTCAAAGAAAATAAGTTCATGATCCCTCTTAAACACTACAATACTTTTAATATGAGTTCTAATTTAGGAAGAACTCAGAAATCTATATTTGTGTAATAACCCAGATTTTTATTCACAGCTTTCACAGCCTCTGTATTTCTGTTTTAGCTAAGCTAAAGTCTTCTGTGGATCAACCAAAACGTTAAAAGCTAATTATGCTACTTTACTAATGCAGGTCAAACCTTAGCTATTTAACCTCAAACTAGGTGCGTTAAATACTTTGTTATTTTATTTCATACCTACTTTGTGTTTTTTGGACTCAGTTCAATTTTATTTCTCTGTTCAGTTTTCCCACCTATGCTATATTCATGGCATGCTACTGTGTTGTGTCCGAATAATGAGGAGGCGAGGTGACGTTTTATGAGTTTTATTATAACATGAACTATACACACAGGAGTCCCTACCATGAGTGCAAGAGCCACAGCGAAGAGACAGTATGTCTTCCGCTACTGGCTTATATACCCCAGGTGACACCACCCCCCAGAGGCGGGGCATCACCCCTCCCTAGTCTAGGGCACCACCATAGTAATATAATATATATAATACAATTCTACCTCCCCCTTTTGAAAAACACAAACACACAAATTCTCCCAACCATATAATTTGCACCCAATTCACACTCTAATACAAAGGGGTACAGGCCTACACACCCACACACCACACTGGCCCAGCGGAGCTCTCCGCTAAGTTAACAAACACTCACTGAAAAGAAAAAAGGCCACACACCAAACTAAAATAATCCCATTAAAATAAACATATATAAACAAAAAAGTCATTACAGAAACAAACAATGGCGGTACCTGACCCCAGAACTCGCAGGATACACACAATTAAACACAGAGATTCCTGATTAAATACATAAGTTGCACAATATAGGGCAATGAATACACACAGACCTCACACAAACAATCACAACCCAGGTGTTACTGCACCCCAGACACACACAACATTCAGTCCCCAGGCATACACACGTACAACGGTGGGCAAGTGCACAAAACCAAATAGTCAAACAGGCAATTACACAAATTCACATCACCATGTTGACAAAGCTGTGTCTCTTTTCTCTCTCCTTTTTTTAACAACAGAACATATCACGAACACCACAACATTAACAGTAGTAGACACATTTTAAATCAGACTCACCGTAAGCCCTCATTCACATCCTAACCCGGGTCTCCCGAAGGCCCCCCCCTGGAGTGTCTATCCCACAGCCCACTTCCAGAGCGTCTCCATTTAATCATGACAGGAGACAGGCTGCATTGACATCCTTTCCTGCTCAAACGCCGCAGCTTGTCGGGATGCCATCTCGACCCATCAGTCAAACTCAGTTACCCGTCGCTGCCGGATTGGACCACCAGCAGATTATCCTGTCCAACTTTCAGTTCCCTAGAACTGTGCACCCGACCAAGCTGAGGCTCGACCCTAGGGTGGACGTCATCACCCTCGCCCAGGGGAGCGCTCACTGGCTTCCTCCATCATCTGCGTCGTGATCTGGCACCCTTATGGCTCCTCAGCGGTTTGCCAAGTTAACTCAAGCCAAGTCCCTTGCTTTTGATGTCGATACAGCCAGGGTTCGTGCCACCTGATGTTACCCCGGTTGCTTGTTGTTGATAATGTTGTTGCGTCGGAGCGGCACCGGCCACTGTTGGCTCAGCAGCTGTATCCAGTCAGCCACCGAAGCCCTATAGCTCACGTTCTTTGGACCGTTCCACCAACGTGGGGGTCAAACCATGCCATTCGAGTCTACCGTCCGTGGGACCACAAACATTGGTATGGGACCCTCGCCTCGTTGGCATACTATGGTGCTGGCGGTGTCCCTCTTCACTTGAAATGGGCCACCCAAAGTCCCACACTTCTTCGCCACCTCCCACATAAAATGGCCGGTCCCACAGACCACCACCTACCCATTCCTCCACATCTCCGCAGGTGATGGAGAAACCAAGACCATAAAACAAGTCACAGCCCATCAAATCATTACCTTCTCGAGACACCATGAACTCGTCTGCGCCCATAGATGCCTCCTTATATCTCACAGACAGCCACACCAAGCCCACAATGTCAAGGGGATTATTACCATATCCATAACAGGCCATGCTCGCGTTACTCACTGTGTAGTGGGGAAAAACACCGTCTTACTGTTTCCAAGTTCAAAATGGAGACCGCTGACCCCGGGTTGGGTGAAACAGTGTGGACCACCGTAGGCGCTTTCATCCATACACTGTCCTCTGCAGGTCTGCGTTCCTCCTTGTTGAAATTGCGGCAAACCCTGGCGAAGTGATGGGGCAAACCACACCATCCACAACGCTTGCCCTCCGCTGTGTACTCCCTCTCTCTAAAGCGGTGCCTGCTGGATCCGCAGACGTAGCAACTAGGCGTCCCTGGGGTGGACTTTATTTTTATGATGGCCGCGCACTCAATGTCACCGCCATCATCTGGATCCAAGGCCAGAGTCTTCCACCATGTGTCATTCCTGGGCAGAGCGTCATCATCATCGAGAATTTTCGGTAGTCGTTTCACTGCCTCGTGTCATGCTAGCTCCATGGCTGCTAATGGTGTTAGCTCACCAGCGTGAGTTAGCAGGCAAACTCTTGCTGAGGAGTTGGCCACATGTCCCGCTAACTGGTCGCAGACCATCTCCTTCTCCAAAGTCCTAAGCCTGCACTCACCCGCTAGCAGCCGAAGGTCCACCACAAACTTTAGAACCGACTCTCCGGGTCGCTGTCTTGGCTGTTTGAACTGCATGCGCCGCATGATAATGCCTTCAGGGGCGCGAAAGTAGCCCGCCACGAGCCTCGCTACATCACCGAATGAGTCACCTCCTCCAAGTGTGCTCAGGACCCTCCGGCTTTCCACATCCAGGTTATGGACCAGAATAGTCCTTGCACACAATTTGTCAAGGTCGCTGAGGTCTAACGCCAACAGAAGGCCGCGTACCATCTGGCCCAAGGGACCTACGGCTCACCTGGAGCCTCCAAAATTGCACGAAGCGCGGTAGCAGCCCTCTCCATCTCCTTATATCCTCGTCGCCAAATGTTGTGTCTGAATAATGAGGAGGCGAAGTGGCGTTTTATGAGTTTTATTATAACACAAACTATACACACAGGAGCCTCTACCGAGAGTGTAGGAGCCACAGCGAAGAGACAGTATGTCTCCCACTACTGGCTTATATACCCCAGGTGACGCCACCCCCCAGAGGCGGGGCATCACCCATCCCTAGCCTTGGGCACCGCCATAGTAATATAATATATAAAATATGATTCTACATATTGGTCTTGTTGGAGGTTTCCATTTCCAAACCCCAGACACCACACACAGCTAAACTCACAGCCAAATCAGACAGCTCTCTCTGTGCCACAGTTCACTCCTCAAGATGGCTGCACTCGTGTGCCGCAAATCAGCAAGCTGTATAAAATGTACCATTTATGAACATTTCCAATTTTGTAGTCGGTCCCACATGCAGAACTGTTCATCTTCTATTACTGAACATGTCACATATTACCATGCGCTGTACTGTTTTAGTGATTTCCACAAACAATTACTAATGAATAAATGCTAACCTGTCTAGAGCAGGTCAGTGTAATTGTTTTTATGTCATATACAAAATGTGGCATTTAATGTAATCAAATGTCAGGAAAATATGATACGGAGCACCTAAATGAGAACTTTATGTGGAAAGAATACCTGTTGTCCAGAACAGATTCTGAACAGTTGTGTGCAGTAATGAGATGAAACAGCCATCTCTACACTAGTCATGCTGTTGCATTTAGGCAGTAACCATGGTAACCAGTCACCAGAGTTTGTGCTAGACTTTCTGGTCATCTATCATTTTGACAGACAGGTTTGTAAAAATTCTGTCATAATCTATTTTTACCTGTTGTTTGATTTTTTATGTATTAAGACCATACGGGCACAGAGATGCAAGGATACACCGGCAGCTGTGCATTATAGTACCTCATTATCCACTGCATTTTTCACCCCTTTTATAAACAACATCACAATTGTTTGGCTGTTTAAAGAAAGTTTTCACAGTCAGCTGCTTTGACATTTAGTGAGAGTGTGCATACAAACGTACAAAAGTAAACAGTCAAAGACTTGACACTAAAATCAAAGGTGGGCTAATGCTTGATAATGGCTATTTAATGTGCTGTAAAGGGAACGGGTGAAAATTACAAGTAAACTGCAGCAGATTACCCTTAGTGTAATCTGTCAAAATGACATACAGAATTCCAATTTTTCTGCCACTGCTGAAGAAAATCTGTCAATGACAGAGTTAACGCAACCTCTGCCTGTCACATCATAGTAAATGTGCATCATCTGTTTCCATTCGGTTTATTTGACTCAATCTGAATTGATTCAGAAGTTCATCCACCTGCTCCAAGTGCATCAGTTTTAATGTGCATTTACTTGATTATAAAGTATTTACATCCAGGATTTCTTGTGCATATATCCTTAAATTTGATTAATATTGTTGGATGGAAGCACAGTAGGCGTTACTGTTGTATCTTGTGCCAAACCTTTAATTTTTACAACTCTGTGAATGTTTTGTGTTGCTGTCAAGACCAGACTGAGACCAGAGTGTAACAAGACCTAGACAGGCAGAGGCCAAGCCCTGACCAACACTACTGGGTATGTACGTCTTGATCTTGACTTGTTCTTAACCCCTCAAAGAAGGGGTGACAATTCAGTAAAGAGGGAGACAAAACTCAAAACTAAGCTCAAACTGAGGACCAAGAGACAGAAAATGTTTTTGACATTTGGATCATGATAACTGTCTCAACATTTCCTACGGAATATAGAACAAACCATGTCATCCTGAAAAGACAAAAAATTGGGAGATACAGTGGTGTGAAAGTGTGTGCCCCCTTCCTGATTTCTCATTTGTTTGCATGTTTGTCACACTTAAATGTTTCAGATCATCAAACAAATTTCAATATTAGACAAAGATAACACAAGTAAACACAAAATGCAGTTTTTAAATGAAGGTATTTATTATTAAGGGAAAAAAGATCCAAAGCTACATGACCCTGTGTGAAAAAGTGATTGCCCCCTAAACCTAATAACTGGTTGGGCCACCCTCAGCAGCAACAACTACAATCAAGCATTTGCAATAACTGGCAATAAGTCTTTTACAGCACTGTGGAGGAATTTTGGCCCACTCATCTTTGCTGAATTACTGAAATTCAGTAACATTAGAGGCTTTTTGAGCATGAACCGCCTTTTTAAGGTCATGCCACAGCATCTCAATCTGATTCAGGTCAGTACTTTGACTAGGCCACTCCAAAGTCTTCATTTTGTTTTTCTTAAACCATTCAGGGGTGAACTTGCTGGTGTGTTTTGGATCATTGTCCTGCTACAGAACCTAAGTGCGCTTCAGCTTGAGGTCAGATGGCTGGACATCTCCTTCAGGATTTTTTGGTAGACAGTGTAGAGGACGTGCTCAAGGATGAGGCTGAGTTTATTTCTCAGGTTCAGCTTTATTAACAGAACACATTCTCTAACAATCTCCAAGCAAGAAAAAGAGACAGATCAATATCACATCGCTCTTTTATACTCCGAAACATGGAAACTCAAGTCACATGGTGTCTAAGCAAACATACAGTCACATGGTACTTAATCCCAGTCACGCTGTAACCCTTTTGATCTTCCACCATTGTCTCTTAGCCTCCGATGGCCCGGAAGTCCCTCCAGGGCTTCTCTCTGAGACAAAGGCCAAATCTCACACCTTCTCGATATCTCCTGCAGACTCAGTCCTTTTGTCCCTCGAGACGTGAAGCACACAATAAACATACAGCAATACATTTGTGGAAAATATGTACCCAACATATGTGCCACATAACCCCCCCCCCCCCAAACGTCTAATATGGGACAAACATAATCAGAGATGCATGACATAAAAACATTACCACATATCAAATATTAATCCACCAGTTGCCTAGGTCTAAACCTCCTGCCGAATCTGCTGTAAGCCGGTCTTGCTGCTTCTGCAGTGTCTTCCTGCACCTGTGGATTAGAACTGTTAGCCAATCTCTGTGGGGGTTCTGGAGAATGCCTTCTCGGAGGTCTGCCGCGACGGGGGGCCCTCGCCAACTGCACTTGTTCATCCGCCAAAGCAAAAGCAGGTTTGAGTCTGTTTATACAAATCAACTCTTTCCTGTCTCCCAAATCTAGCAAAAAATGCTTCTCACCTGTTTCTAGCACTCTGAAAGGTCCATCATAAGGTGGCCGCAAATTTGGGCGATGAGCATCATGTCTAACAAAAACAAACTCCGCATTTTTTTAAGCCTTCGGCACAAAAACGCATGGGAAACTGTGATGAACGGGGCCAGGAAGCGTGTTTGATCCTGTGTTGCTCTGCAACAGCTGAGCGGGGGGGCAATTTGGCGCAGGATTGTCGGGGAGAAATTCACCGGGTAAACGGAGAGGCTGTGCAAAAACTAACTCAGCTGGGGAGGCGTGCAAATCCTCCTTAGGTGCAGAACGCAACCCCAATAAAACCCATGGAAGCTTGTCAACCCAATTTTTATCCGTAAGCGACGCTCTGAGGGCTGCTTTCAATGACCTATGAAAACATTTGCATAAACCGTTAGCCTGGGGGTTATACGCGGTAGTGCGGTGGATCTCCACCCCTAGGCTGCGGGCCATCGATGACCAGAGTTCGGAGACAAATTGAGGACCTCTGTCTGACGTTATGTCCGACGGAACTCCAAAACGTGCAACCCAAGATGTTAAAAACGCGCGCGCAACGTCTTCCGCTGTGGTTGATGCCAGAGGAACTGCTTCTGGCCAACGCGTGGTGCGGTCCACCATCGTCAAAAGGTGTGTGTGCCCCTGTGATAACGGGAGGGGGCCCACCAAGTCGACATGCACATGATCAAAGCACTTAGCCGGGATGTGAAAAGGCTCCAAAGGAGCCCTAGTGTGCTTGTGTATTTTGGCTCGCTGACACGCTACGCAGGCTGCTGCCCATTCCTTGACCTGTTTGCGCAACCCCGGCCAAACAAATTTCTCCCCCACCATCTTGATCGATGCGCGCACCCCCGGGTGCGCCAGAGAATGGACCGAGTCAAAAATGCAGCGGCGCCACGCAGCTGGCACCACGGGGCGCGGCCGTCCCGTGGAGACATCGCAGATTAGGGGGGGGCATACCGACTTGCTGCACCCTGTGCTCCAGCCTTAACCCTGTTGGTCCAGACTGGAGCGCGCGCACATCCGCATCACTAACCTGCTCCGCGGCCATGGCTGCATAATCTAAACCTACGCGGACGGGGGCTGCGTGCGCTTCCGCGCCGCTACCCTGGCCCACGGCCACGGCTGCCGAGTCTGCCCCCACGGGGCCTGGCGCCGCCACAGCACGCGAGAGACAGTCTGCCACTACATTACCTTTACCTGCGACATGCTGGATATCGGTGGTGAACTCCGATATCGCGGCCAGCTGTCTTTGCTGCCGGCCCGACCAAGGTTCTGAAATCTTGGCCATCGCAAACGTTAGCGGCTTGTGGTCCACAAACGCGGTGAAACAGCGCCCTTCCAGCCAGAACTGGAAATGGCGGATGGCCAAGTGTAGGGCCAACAGCTCCCTGTCGAACGCGCTGTATTTTCACTCGCTATCGCGCAAGGTTTTGCTGAAAAACGCGAGCGGCTGCCAGGTCCCTGCAACAAACTGTTCGACGACCGCCCCCACCGCTAAATTGGAAGCGTCAGTGGTGAGCGCCATGCGGGCCGTTGGGACCGGGTGTGCCAACAAAACCGCATTTGCCAGGGCTGATTTGACTTGGGAGAATGCGCGCTCCCGCTCCGGAGACCATTCGATTTTATTTGTGGGTTTTTGCTTCTTTAGTGCAGCATACAATGGTTGCATGAGCTGCGCTGCGCTTGGGAGGAAATGGTTATAAAAATTAATCATTCCCAAAAACTCCTGTAACGCTTTAACCGTTTGAGGTCGGGGAAAATCTGTTATTGCGCGTACTTTATCGGGCAGCGGGACCACTCCTTCTGGCGAAACGCGATGCCCCAAAAAATCAATTTGCGCCACCCCAAACTGGCACTTCGCTGGGTTAATTATTAACCCGTGCTCTGCCAGCCTCCGAAAAACCTCTGTGAGGTGGCTTTCGTGTTCGTCTTCGGACGTGCTGGCTACCAAAATGTCATCCAAGTAGACGAACACGAAAGGGAAGTCGCGTAGAACCGCGTCCATCATACGCTGGAACGTCTGCGCGGCACCCTTGAGTCCAATAGGCATGCGCAAAAACTCAAAAAGCCTGAAAGGAGTTATTACCGCTGTTTTGGGTATATCCTGAGCACGCACTGGGACCTGATGGTAACCACGCACCAAGTCTATTTTAGAAAAAATGCGCACCCCCGCCAAATGAACCGAAAAATCTTGAATGTGCGGAATCGGGTAGCGGTCATGTGCTGAAGCATTATTCAACCTGCGGAAATCACCGCAAGGTCGCCACGAACCATCAGCCTTTGGGACCATGTGCAGCGGTGAAGCCCAGGGGCTTTTAGAACGTCTAATGATGCCCAGTTTTTCCAAGTTCGCGAACTCCTCGCACGCTATGGCCAGTTTATCTGCGTCCAAGCGCCGAGCTTTTGCAAAAACGGGCGGCCCGGCGGTAGTGATAAAATGTTCCACCCCGTGTTTAGCCACTGTCGCCAAAACGTTGGGACTGTGAGTGCTGGGAACTGAGTGAGTAGTGCGTGGAACTTACCACCTGCAGCTGTGATGTTGGCCTGTGCAGTAGGCGGGACCACCCGGGCTGTGCAGGAAATAGAGTGAAAAGTGCATTAACCAGACGTCTATTAGCAAGATCAACCAATAAACCATGCGAGCACAAAAAATCAGCACCTAACATGTTAAAACTGACTGCCGCGATGACGAAAGTCCACTCAAATGCCCGGCCGTGAAAAGAAAGGGGCAGAATCTTCTCCCCGAAGGTCTTGATCGTCGAGCCGTTCGCTGCCGACACCAGGGGACCACTGGAAGGCGCCAGCCGGTCAGCGTAGGAAGGTGTGATGAAACTCAGCTGGGAGCCTGTGTCCACAAGGAACTGCCTCCCTGATCGCGCGTCCATCAGGTAGAGCAGCTTGCTCTTTTCACCGAGAGCCGCAGCTGCTACCGACTCCCAGTCTTGGCGTTTCCCGAGCGCTTGAACTGGCACGGTGGAATGCACTTGCGTGCCCTCTCGGCGAAACAGCGATGGTAAAAACAGAGGACGTCGCCCGCTCTGCGTCTCCTGGCCTCTGCTATCGTCAGCGAGTCTGGTGCTGCAGCCTCTGGCCCCCTGCCGTCTCCGGGTGTTGCGCTCAGCTCCGCTACTGCGGTCGTGGCCGTGTGTCGCCTATGGGTGTCGACGAGTCGCTGCGCCTCCTGGCCCAGCTCGTGGTAATCTCGGTGGGCCAGCAGCTGTGAACTGGCCAGGGTAACTCTCACCGCTGGCGGTAGTGTCCTGAGGAAAAGATGGCCAAAGATAAAGCCATCATCTTCGGCGTCTCTCAAACTCAGCATTTTCGCCATCAGGTCTGCAGGTCTGTCGACCTCGCCCTCAGTCAACGCTAGGAGCTTCTCTGCTCGCTCTCCCAGCGAGGGGGTGAAAGCACGGATGAGAGCAGCTTTCACTGCGCCATACTTGTCGTCGTCTGGCGGGTGGTTAATCAGGCTCTCCACCCGCTGGGCTGTGTGGCTGTCCAGCTTTGCAACCACATGGTAGAATTTCGTGACGTCCGCCGAAATTCTCTGAAGATGGAACTGTGCCTCGACTGTGTTAAACCAGGAGCGCGGGCTATGCTGCCAGAAATCAGGTAGCTGGACTGTGGTAGCTGCATTAGCCTGGCTGGCTCTTGATGAGTCCGGTGTAGAAGAGTTGTTACCGGCCATAATTCGTCTTAGGGTCACCAGTGTAGAGGATGTGCTCAAGGATGAGGCTGAGTTTATTTCTCAGGTTCAGCTTTATTAACAGAACACATTCTCTAACAATCTCCAAGCAAGAAAAAGAGATCAATATCACATCGCTCTTTTATACTCCAGAACATGGAAACTCAAGTCACATGGTGTCTAAGCAAACATACAGTCACATGGTACTTAATCCCAGTCACGCTGTAACCCTTTTGATCTTCCACCATTGTCTCTTAGCCTCCGATGGCCTGGAAGTCCCTCCAGGGCTTCTCTCTGAGACAAAGGCCAAATCTCACACCTTCTCGATATCTCCTGCAGACCCAGTCCTTTTGTCCCTCGAGACGTGAAGTACACAATAAACATACAGCAATACATTTGTGGAAAATATGTACCCAACATATGTGCCACAACAGCAGAATTCATGGTTCCATTTACCACAGCAAGTCTTTCAGGTCCTGAAGCAGCAAAACAGCCCCAGATCATCACACTACCACCACCATATTTTACTGTTGGTACGATGTTCCTTTTCTGAAATACTGTGCTACTTTTAAGCCGGATGTAATGGGACACACATCTTCCAAAAAGTTCAACTTTTGTCTCGTCAGTCCACAGAGTATTTTCCAAAAAGTTTTGGGGATCATCAAGATGTTTTCTGCCAAATCTGAGATGAGCCTTTATATTCTTTTTGCTCAGCAGTGGTTTTCATCTTGGAACTCTGCCATGCAGGCCATTTTTGCCCAGTCTCTTTCTTATGATGGAGTCATGAATACTGACCTTAACTGAGGCAAGTGAGGCCTGCAGTTCTCTGGATGTTGTTGTGGGGTCTTTTGCGACCTCTTGGATGAGTCGTCGCTGCACTCTTGGGGTAATTTTGGTCAGTTGGCCACTCCTGAGAAGGTTCACCACTGTTCCATGTTTTCACCATTTGTGGATAATGTCTCTCACTGTGGTTCACTGAGAGTCCCAAAGTTTTAGAAATGGCTTTATAACCTTTTCCAGACTGACAGAGCTCAATTACTTTGTCATTTGTTCCTGAATTTCTTTGAATCGCAGGATGATGTCAGGTTTTTGAGGATCTTTTGGTCTACTTCACTTTGTCAGGCAGGTCCTATTAAAGTGATTTCTTAATTGAGAATAGGTGTGGCAGTAATCAGGCCTGCATGTGGCTACAGAAATTGAACTTAACTTTCCAAAGATGTGATAAACCACAGTTAATTTATGTTTTAACCGGGGGGGGGGGGGGGGAATCACTTTTTCACACAACGCCATGGAGGTTTGAACTTTTTTTTACCCTTAATAATAAATACTTTCATTTAAAAACTGCATTTTGTGTTTACTTTTGTTATCTTTGTCTAATATTTAAATTTGTTTGATGATCGATCTGAAACATTTAAGTGTGACAAACGTACAAAAAATGAGAAATCAGGAAGGGGGTAAACACCTTTTCACACCACTGTACACCAGCATAATCTTAGTTTTCCCTTTCATTCTATTATTTTTCTTCAAAAAATGCATACCATTATGTTTTTCATAAGCATTACCAACAATATCAATATGGTATACATGGAGAAACATTTAAAACTTTCTAAGTCCTCTTTCCTTTTGTCAGATCTTCAGCAAGTTATCTTACAGGTAATCACCCATGTGTACAGACAGGCGTGAAGTGCAGGTCAAGACTGCCCCTTTGTCCCCTGAAGTGCCCTTTTGGAGAGCTTTTTTGTAAGGTATTATAGATTTTAATACCTTACCCCACGGAGATACCAGTTGCAGATCAAATGAACGCCCCCCCCCCCCACACACACACACACACACCACTCCACTGCACACAGACCTCACCATAGCAGCTACAGCCTGTGTCTCCTCTCCTTCAAACAGAGTTTCAGGTTAGTGTTTTAATTGCCCTGAACTTTGGCATTTTGTGTTGCAGTTGCAATTTATGTTTTTTAACAATGAGGATGGTGGTTTGGAGGTGGGAGGTGTTCATAAATTTAACATATGGTGCAAATGTAATTTCATTACAAATTTGCAACAATAAAGGGGCAAAATATGACAGAAGATGCAAATTTACAATTTAAAAAGTCACAAATAAATTATAAGCAAATCCCAAAATTTATGAGAAAAAAAGTTTTTTTGTGAGAAAAAACACAACTTCCAAACGCTGACACCCCCCCCACCACCACCATTTCCAAGAAAAAAAATCCTAAATTTGCAAATGTTTATAAGAAAACATTTGCCAATTTTCTACAACATTTTTCTTCATTTTTTTTTAACTTGTCCAATTTTCTCACCAATTAGGTTCAGGTTCAGGTTCAGGTTACTTTATTTGTACCCGGAGGTAGATTTGTTTTGCAGTCTGGTGACATCCATATTTACAAGCCACAAATTACATTCAACATAGACACAAACACAGGCACACATGAAGCTGACTATAAACATGATAAAAATACTCAAGGCTCCATCAATCAGGGTATAAAAAGACAAAGTGATGAGGGAGAAACCAGAGGTAAGAGAGAAGAGTCATTAAAAGTTAAAAACTAGTCAAAGAGGTTAAAAACTCAAAGGTCTAAAACCCAATAAAATATTTAGAACCCAAGTAACATCCTACAAAAATAAGTAAATATAAAATGGAGTTAATAAATAGGTACCTAAATTGTGTGCAATATATTGTTACAACTTGTTCAACTCTTTGACAGCAGCAGGAACAAAGCTGTTTTTGTAGTGCTGGGTTCTACTTTTTGGGACAGCAAACCTCCGTCTTGAGGGAAGAAGCTGAAAGTTGCAGTGCAAAGGGTGGGAGTCATCATTTAAAATGGAGGTAGCCATCCTCTGTACTTGTCTGGTGTACAGGGATGTCAGGCTCAGCTGTGGCTCACCAAGCAAACGACTGGACCATCTAACTACCTGATCCAAGGATTTCCTCTGTTTCAGTTTTATCTGACCAAACCATGACACTAAAGAAAAGGATAAAACAGATTCAATAAAAGCCCGATAAAACATTGTCATTATGGTTCGGTCAAGTTGGAAGCGTGCAAGTTTTCTCAAGCAATGCAAATGTTGCTGACCCTTTTTGCACACCCTTTCACAGTTCTCTTCAAAGTTTAAATTACTATCAATAATCGTCCCAAGATATTTGTAGGATTGTACACATTCGGTGGTCTGGCCTTTTAGTACGGTGACTTTGTGCCTGGGAGTTTTCCTCCTAAAGTCAATAATCATGTCTTTAGTTTTTGTTAGTGAGGTTTTTCTTGTAAACTTTAATATTTTTTTTTTTGAAAAGTTATAACTTTTTTTAATTTGCAAATTTTTCCTCAGAAATGTATTACTTTTGTAGTAAATTTAGTTGCAACTTTTTCTATAAAATTTGCAACTTCTTTCCACAAATTTTCATGATTTCTCTTGTATATTTTCTAATATCCTCTCACTGATAAAAATTGTCCTGTGTGATGATCGGGCAAGTGCGCGCCTCCTCCCTTTCTGTGGGAGGTTCCTCATCTGTTTCCCGGCTCCAGAGGTCATCAACGCACCTGTGTGAGTGGACGCACCTGCTGCCTCTTCACTGCCAGTGCTTAAAAGGACCTGCTTGTGAACACTTCGGCGCTGGCTCGTTGGGTACTGCTGCCTGAAATAAGGTTAAGAATTGTGCCGTTAGGAGCTCAGCCTCATTTTCATTTTCCTCCTCTCTCCCCAGGTTGCTACCATCTCAGCGGTGCGTCTCCGGGATTGTGGTGCGCTCGCCAGTCCCCTCATCATCTTCACCCTGGAATGTCTTCTCTATCCGGTCAGATTCCCCCCAGCTCCTCTCCTCTCTATGTCCTCTGCCAGCTCTGCCCTGCTGGTTCCTTCTCCTCCTCGCTGGGTTCCTCTGCCGGGCTTTCCGCTCACCTGCAGTAAGATAACTCCTGCTCTTATCCATTATCCCCAGTTTCACTCCTTATACCTAACCAGCTCTCATTTCCCCATCTCCCACAGGCTGTGTGTTCCCTCAACATGCGCCGCTTTCTTTCCAGTTGTGGCTTTTTCAATAAAGTTGTGTTTAATGTTTCTACTCCGTGTTTGAGTGTCTTCTCTGGTGTTAGCTGCCTTGCACGTGAGCTTATCACTTACAGTCATGACAGAACGAGCCAGCCATGACCTAATCTCAGCGGGCACTGCATCAGCAGAGCACTCCGCTCTTTACCGGTTGGACACCATGGAGGGTCAGGTCGCTGTGCTCACTGAGCAGCTGCAAACAATTACTCAGCAGCTGACCACAGTCACTGATCATCTCTGCCAGATGTCTCGCTCGGGTTCTCCCTCTCCGCCTGTCATCCCGGCGGCCGCTACCATCCGCCAAACCACTTCCGCTCCTACACCTGCCCCGTACGCGGGGGTGGGGGGGATGCAAGGGATTTTTGCTCCACGTATGTCTTATCATATCTGTGGCAGGTGGGCGGGGAGTACCCGGACGACACATCCAAGATCCATTTTATGGCACTCCTACTTTGAGACCGGTCTCTTAATTGGGCTCAGTCCATTCTCGATAGCACGGAGGGCCCCAATTATACTTTTGAAAGATTTGGTTGAGAATTTTCTGAGGCTTTTGACCATTCGGAGAGTGAGGGGAATATCATGAGTCACCTAATGTCACTCCAGCAGGGGAATCAGTCTGCTGCTGATTTCTCTGTGGAGTTCCAGGTCGCCGAGGCAGACTCAGGGTGGAATGATGTTGCTCTACGCAGCGCCTTCCTCCTGGGTCTGAATACCAACCTCCGCGACGACCTGGTGGCTCATGCGACCCCCTCCTCTCTGGATGAGCTCATCAATCAGGCTGTCAGTTTGGACAACCGTTACCACAAGCGCACGAAGAGTAAAGGAGAGTAAAAGGCCTTCTCCAGTCTGCCCGTCTCACGCACACCCCCTCCGGCTACTAGCACAGCCAAGCCCGACTCTTCCTTCGAAGCTATGGTGTTAGGCCGAGCCCGTCTGACTCCAGAGGAGCACCAGTGATGGAGGAAAGCCAGCGCGTGTCTGTACTGCGGCTCAGACGCCCCATGACTACTGACGGTAGGGGGTCTGGCAGGCGGTTATTCCATTAATCCCCACAGTAACTTTTCGATCCTGACACTTATTCAGTTACCGGGGGCCGAGAGGAAGGTGTCGGCGTTAATTCATTCAGGGGCGGAGCAGAACTTCATTTTCTTGTGGCTCATTCGGAAGTTAGGCATACCCACTACCAAAGTGCCAGCTTCACTAAACGTAGCGGCATTATCCGGCTGCAGCCTGGCTTCCGTTACCGAGTACACGGAACTGGTCTCTGTCCTTTCTGGGAACCACCGGGAGTCTCTTTCGTTCTTTATTCTCCCTAGTTCATCCTCCCCGGTGGTTTTGGGTTATCCTTGGCTCCTGAAGCACAATCCTATAATCAATTGGGCCCAAAACTCAATTTCTTCCTGAAGCCCCTTTTGTTTAGCCTCCTGCCTCAGTTTGGCCATGTGTTCACTGTCCCCTTCCATCTTCATCCCCCCGGCAGAGCCACTGGACCTCAGCCTCGTACCCGAGGTCTATCATGACCTTGTGGAGGTCTTTAGCAAGTCAAGAGCTCTTTCGTTGCCACCACACTGCTCTTATGACTGTGCTATCGACCTCCTCCTGAGTGCGCGGTTGCCGTCCAGCTGGCTCTAGTGTCTTTCTGGGCCAGAAAGGGAGGCGATGGAAAGCTACATTAAGGACTCTCTGAACGCCGGCTTCATTCGACCTTCTTCGGCCCCTCTTGGGGTGGGGTTTTTCTTTGTCAGGAAGAAGGACGGATCCCTGTGTCCGTGTATCGATTACTGTGAGCTCAACGCAATAACTGTCAAGGATAAATATCCTCTGCCCCTGATTAACTCTGCGTTCGAGCTCCTTCAGCATGCGTGGGTGTTTTCCACACTCGACCTGTGCAACGCATATCATTTGGTCTGCATACGCGATGGGGATGGAAGACCGCCTTCAAAACACATCTGGGCCACTTTGAATACCTAGTGATGCCGTTTGGGCTCACTAATGCTCCAGCCGTCTTCCAGCGCATGATCAACAACGTCCTCCATGAGATGGTCAATCAATTCATTTTTGTTTATCTCGACGATATTTTGATTTTTTCCCGCATGCCGGAGGAACATGCAGTCTATGTCCAGGCCATGTTACAGTGGCTTCTGGAGAACCAGCTCTTTGTGAAGGCTGAGAAGTGCGAGTTCTCCACCCGCTCCACTTCCTTCCTGGGCTTTATTGTTGCCGAAGGGGAGTTGAGAGCCGACCCAGCCAAGGTGAAGGCTGTGCTCGATTGGCCTACCCCACACTCTCGCAAACAGCTCCAATGCTTCCTGGGCTTTGCTAATTTCTATTGTAGGTTCATTAGAAATTACAGCAAGGTTGCACAGCCTCTCACTCAGCTGACCTCGACCAAAGTGCCCTTTGAATGGTCCGAGGCAGCGGAGCTGGCTTTCACTGAATTGAAAGCCCTATTTTCCAACACACCCATCTTGGCCCAGGTCGACCCCCAGCTCCAGTTCATAGTGGAGGTGGATGCTTCCAATTCAGGGGTGGGCGCTGTTCTCTTGCAGCATTCAGCCTCTGATCATAAGCTCCACCCATGCGCATATTTCTCTCGGCGGTTAACGCTAGCTGAGAGGAATTACAACGTAGGGGACTGAGAGCTGCTAGCCATTAAATTGGCTCTTGAGGAATGGAGGCACTGGCTGGAGGGAGCCATTCATCCCATCATCATGTGGACCAACCACAAAAATTTAGAATATCTTAGGTTGGCCTGCAGGTTGAACTCCAGGCAGGCCTGCTGGGCCCTATTCTTCCTTAGGTTTAACCTCACTATCACCTATCGGCCAGGTTCTCAGAACATCAAGCCTGACGCTCTCTCCCCCCAGTTCGCTCCTGACCTGTCTTCCTCCTCTTCTCGTCTGGAGCCAATAGTGCCCTCTTCTTATATTCTTGGCACCCTCTCATGGGAGATTAAGCTGAGGGCCCGGCAGGCCCAATCCACTGAGCACAAACCCGAGGGGGGTCTAGCCGTCCGCGTGTCTGTCCCATCCAGCCTACGGAGCAATGTCATCCGGTGGGGGCATATCAGCCACTTTGCCTGTCACCCTGGGATCTCTCAAACTATCAGTATGGTGCAGCAAGTGTTCTGGTAGCCAGCGTTGTGGACGGACATTCAGGACTACGTCAAGGCCTGCAAAGTTTGCGTCATGAATAAATCGGACTCTTCACCTCCTGCTAGTCTCCTGCATCCCCTGCCAGTTCCCAGTCACCCTTGGTCACACATAGCAATGGACTTAATCACGGGCCTTCCTCCCTCGCAGAGCAACACGGTCATCCTCACCATCGTTGACTGCTTCTCAAAAGCCATTCATTTGGTGTCCCTCCCCAAGTTGCCCTCCGCATCTGAAACTCCCCACCTTTGACCTCCCATGTCATCTGCCTGCATGGCATTCCCTTGGACATTGTGTCTGACCCGGGGTCCGCAATTCACCTCCCAAGTTTGGATGTCCTTCTGCCATTCCCTGGGCACTACGGTTCGTCTCACCTCCAGTTACCACCCTCAGAGCAACGGGCAGGCTGAGCATGCTAACCAATCCTTGGAAGCCACCCTGAGATGTGTGGCTTCCTGCAATCCGACCACCTGGAGCTCTTATCTGACCTGGATGGAGTACGCCCATAATTCAGCCGTCTCCTCAGCCACTGGAGTAACACCCTTCGAGGCGTCTATGGGCTATACTCCGCCCCTTGGTGCCCATGGTGGAGAAGGACATTGCTGTTCCATCTGTGGGGGCCCACGCTCGCCATTGCCGCCAGTTATGGAGGTCCACCCGGGCTGCCGTTCTCTGCTCAGCTGAGCGCAACTGCCAGTATGCAAACCGCAGATGGGTCCCGACGCACAAGTATGCAGTCGGTCAGAGCGTGTGGCTGTTGGCGGACCAGATTCCATTGAAAACGGAATCTAGGAAACTGTCACCTCACTTCCTGGGTCCCTATACCATCTTGAGGATCATCAACGACGTGACGGCTTGTTTAAAACTGCCACCGACGTTCCGCGTCCACCCCACGTTCCATGTGACCAAGATCAAGCCCCTCTCCGCCAGCCCTCTCTGCCCCCCCCCACCCCCCGAAGCTGCCTCCTCCTCCCCGGATCCTCGATGGCCAGACCACCTACACCGTGCAGAGGATTCTGGATGCCCGCCATCGGGGCTGGGGCTTGCAATACCTGGTCCACTGGAAAGGCTACAAACCGGAAGAAAGATCGTGGATCCCTGGGTCTTATTTCCATGAAAAGGGGATGGTCAAAGCCTTTCACCGGGCTCATCCCAACAAGCCCGGTGGGTCACCAGGAGGTGCCCCTTGGGAGGGGTGGCACTGTGATGATTGGGCAAGTGCACTCCTCCTCCCTTTCTGTGGGAGGTTCCTCATCTGTTTCCCGGCTCCGCAGGTCATCAATGAACCTGCGTGAGTGGACGCACCTACTGCCCCTTCACTGCCAGCGCTTAAAAGAACCTGCTTGTGAACACTTCGGCACTGGCTCGTTGGGTACTGCTGCCTGAAAATAAGGTTAAGAATTGTGCTGTTAGGAACTCAGCCTCATTTTCATTTTCCTCCTCTCTCCCCAGGTTGCTGCCATCTCACCGGTGCGTCTCCGGGATTGTGGTGTGCTCGCCAGTCCCCTTATCATCTTCATCCTGGACTGTCTTCTCCACCCGGTCAGACTCCCCCCAGCTCCTCTCCTCTCTATGTTCTCTGCCAGCTCTGCCCTGCTGGTTCCTTCTCCTCCTCGCTGGGTTCCTCTGCCGGGCTCTCCGCTCACCTGTAGTAAGATAACTCCTGCTCTTATCCATTATCCCCAATTTCACTCCTCATACCTAACCAGCTCTCGTTTCCCCATCTCCCACAGGCTGTGTGTTCTCTCTGCATGTGCCACTTTCTTTCCAGTTGTGGTTTTTTCAATAAAGTTGTGTTTATCGTTTCTACTCCATGTTTGAGTGTCTTCTCTGGTGTTAGCTGCCTTGCACGTGAGCTTATCACTTACAGTCATGACAGTCCTGTATAAACTATCCTCACAGTCTTTATGGGGATGGAGGGAGGCGGGTTAACAGAGCGGAGGATTTTGGCTCATTTTGCTGACAAGGTGAATGGCCTTTTTAATTTTTTTTTTTGCAGAGATTTATTTATTTGAATGGCATTTTAATATTTTATGTATTGAAAGAAAAGCTTTTTTCAGATTTTTTTTTTTTTTGCAAAGATTTATTTAATTTGAACATATATTTATTTTTACAATGGAAACTGCCCATTTTTGTCCTGTAAATACATAATTAATGGTCTCTGTGTGAGTTGATAGTTTTGTAGAAACCTTTGGGGCATTAAATATCTCCATGAGTGTATAGGTATTAAATTAAAATTGATATACCAAGTACAGTAAAATCTGCACTACTGTATGTAACTATTTTTTTCAGTATTTAGAAGTGACCTTGTTTTACTTGGTTGATCACCTTCTCCCTGAAGGGTTGGGAGGACGGCCTGGTGCATTCTGGGATTTGTAGTGTCTGTGACATACATGCTATAACTGCTGGGGGACCAGTAATTATAGACATTAGGTATTATCACATGAGCCAGATATAAATGTGTGTGTTGCGGCCCGCGTGCCTTGAGTTTGGCATTCATGCCTCGTCTTTTCTTGGTCTCAGTGCACTCTGGTCTCAATCTGATCTTAGTGTGGTCTTGACTGGAACATCGAACTTTACAGCTATATTGAGGGAAGAATCAATATGTGCAAGAGGGCTAAGAGCTAAAAGATGAATTCCTTTCATCAGGCTGAAAGAAGCATGAATCAAGTCAGTAAAAGAATAGATGTGTAGCTCTGTCAGGCAAAATGTCAGAACTGATTACTTATAGGCTTTAGAGTTCTTCTGCGTTCAAATGCTTACAGCATAATTTTGGCATTAGAGTGAGACACAACCTTCAGGACGATAAACTACAAAGTTTAACCAGAAAAAAACTATTGTCCAGCTTGTATAAACATAGTGGATACAGGTGGTATTTAATGAAACCCTGTCACTGCATCCCTACCACTTGTTTTTTACTCATTAGAGGGTGACATTTTAGCATCTGACAGCAGCAGACATGTGCTACACAAACAAAGCATGAATGCTGGGTTGGCCTCCCTCAGTAAATAATTCAGAAGTCTTTGATGGCAATTTCTCACCAAGCTTCACGGCTGGCATTCTTTAAACGTCCTGGACCGCCAGACTACTCCTGTTATGTGTGCCTCTTACAAAAGCTCCCATGCTGACAACAGTTGTTTGTTCTTTACTGGCTGGTTCCTTCTTTTGACCCTATTTCTTTAATCTCTCTTGTTCAAACACACAGCAACTGTATGAAACACAATACTGGCCACACACTCATGTGCATCATCCATCCATCCATCTTCTACCGCTTTTCCGGAGGTCTGGGTCATGGAGGCAGCAGTTCAAGCAGAGAAGCCCAGACTTCCCTCTCCCCAGCCACCTGCTCCAACTCTTCAGAGAGGATACCAAGGCGTTCCCAGACCAGCTGGGAGACATAGTCTCTCCAGCAAGTCCTGGGTCTGCCCCGGGGTCTCCTCCCAGAGGGATGTGCCCAAAACGCCTCAAGTGGGAGGCGTCCAGGAGGCATCCTGATCAGATGCCCATACCACCTCAATTGGCTCCTTTCAATGTGGAGGAGCAGCGGTTCTACTCCAAGCCTCTCCTGGATGACTGAGCTCCTCACCCTATCTCTGAGGGTGAGTCCAACAATCCTACGAAGAAAGCTCATTTCAGCCACTTGTAGCCACAATCTCGTTTGTTCGGTCATTACCCAAAGCTCAGGACCATAGGTGAGGGTAGGAACGTAGACTGACTGGTAAATCGACAGCTTTGCCTTAGAGCTCAGCTCCCTCTTCACCACAACAGACCGGTACAACGTCCGCATCACTGTAAATGTTGCTCCAATCCGTCTGTCAATCTCTCGCTCCATCCTCCCCTCACTCGTGAATAAGACCCCAAGATACTTAAACTCCTTCACTTGGGGCAGGAGCCTGTCCCCAACCCAGAGAGGACAATCCACCTTTTTCCAGCTGAGGACCATGGACTCGGACTTGGAGGTACTGATTCTCATCCCAGCCACTTCACACTCAGTGGCAAACTGTCCCAGTAAGAGTTGTAGGTCATTGCTGGATGAAGCCAGCAGGACAACACCATCTGCAAACAACAGAGATGAGATCCTGTGGTCACTGAGCATGACACCCTCCATTCCCTGGCTGCGCCTAGAAATCCTGTCCATAAAAATTATGAACAGGATCGGTGACGAAGGGCAGCCCTGGTGGAGTCCAACTCTCACTGAGAACGAGTCCAACCGAGTGTTGGCAATATGAATCAAACTCTCACAACGCTCATACAGAGACCGAATAGCTCGTAACAACAAGCCTGATATCCCATACTCCCGAAGCACCCCCCACAAAAAACTACGAGGGACGCGGTCGAATGCCTTCTCCAAGTCCACAAAGCACATGTAAACTGGTTGGGTAAACTCCCACGAACCCTCGAGGATTCTCGAGAGGGTAAAAAGCTGGCCGGATGTGCCACGGCCAGGACAAAAACCACAATGCTCCTCCTGAATCCGAGGTTCGACCAATGGCCGGACTCTCCTCTCCAGTACCTTGGCATAGACCTTCCCAGGGAGGCTGAGGAGTGTGATCCCTCTAAAGTTGGAGCACACCCTCCGGTCCCCTTTTTTGAAGAGAGGAACCACCACCCCGGTTTGCCATGCCAAAGGCACTTCCCCCAACCTCCACGCAATGTTGCAGAGGCGTGTCAATCATGACAGTCCTACAACATCCAGGGCCCTGAGGTACTCAGGGCGAATCTCGTCCACCCCCGGGGCCCAGCCACCAAAGACATTTTTAACCACCTTGGCGACCTCAGCCCTTGTGATAGGTGAGTCGTCCCCCTCGTCCACAAGCCCTGCTTCTGCTGTGGAAGGCGTATCAGTGGGATTGAGGAGATCCTCGAAGTATTCCTTCCACCACCTGAAGATATCCCCAGTCGAAGTCAGCAGTGCCCCATTTGCACCATACACAGTGTGGACAGGGAGCTGCTTCCCCCTCCTGAGCCGCTGGACAGTTGCCAGAATCTCTTCGAGGCTGACCGAAAGTCTTGTTCCATGGCCTCCCATACCTGAGTTTTTGCTTCAGCAACCACCCGAGCTGCACTCCGCTTGGTCTGCCGGTACACCTCAGCTGCTTTGGGAGTCCCACAAGTCAACCAAGCTTGATAGGACTCCTTCTTCAGCTTCATGGCCCTCCTCACCACTGATGTCCACCACTTGGTTCGAGGGTTGCCACCACGAGATGCCCTGACGACCTTGCGGCCGCAGCTCTGGGCAGCCGCTTCAACAATGGAGGTGGAGAACATGGCCCATTCAGACTCCATGTCTCCAGACTCCCTCGGAATGTGGTTGAAGTTCTTCCGGAGGTGGGAGTTGAAGACCTCCCGGACAGGGGCCTCAGCCAGACGTTCCCAGCACACCCTCACTATACGTTTGGGTCTACCAGATCTGAATGGCGTCCTCCCCTGCCACTGGATCCAACTCACCACCAGGTGGTGATCAGTTGACAGCTCTGCACCTCTCTTTACCCAAGTGTCCAAGAAATACGGTCACAGGTCTGATGACACAATAACAAAATTGATCATCAACCTGCGACCTAGGGTGTCCTGGTGCCAGGTCCACATATGGACACCCTTATGCTTGAACATGGCGTTCGTTATGGACAAACTGTGGTTAGCACAGAAGTCCAATAACTGAACACCACTCGGGTTCAGATCGGGCAGGCCGTTCCTCCCAATCACCCCCCTCCTGGTTTCACTCTCGTTGTCTGCGTGCGCGTTGAAGTCCCCCAGTAGGACAATGGAGTCTCCAAGAGGGGCACCCTCCAGCACCGCAGTCAGAGACTCCATAAAGGGTGGGTACTCTGAACCATCACTTGGTGCATAGGCACAAATGATGGCCAGGACCTGTTTCCCAACCCGAAGGTGCAGGGAAACAACCCTTTTGTCCACTGGGGAAAACTCCAATATAGAGGCAGCAAGGTGGGGTAGGGTAGGCAGGGGTGGGTATTCTTGTACCCCACTCATGTGCACAAGATTTAAATTATTTACTGCAGTTTCTTCTCTACACTGACGCCTGCAGCCAGCTGGGAATCTCCAGATTGGCACATGGATCTTGACCACTCCACGTCCTCCCCGCACCGACACTTCCTGTCGGGAAGCATAGTGTCTCCTCAGTAGGCGCATCTCATTTGTTGTCTTTGTCACTCTCTCATTGTCATTCTCTCTCGCTCCTTCTCTCACTCTACTTCATTGCTTATCTTCTAATTGCTTTTCTATAAATGGATAAAATGTGAGCGTGCACACACACACACACAATACCCATGTGAGGGAGCATTTTCAAAATCTTTGGCAGAGTCGTCCTCTAAACGTCTCATTACTCCTTTCCTTGGTGTAATTGCTGCACCAAACGTGCCTTCAGCCAGAACCCCCAGGGTGAAAATAATTAAAACTATGAAATTAGGAAATAACATCATTGATTGTTAAATGGGGGGGGGGGACACAGCAGGGGGATGACAGAATGGTCCGGGGGACAACTGAGAGATTTTATCCCCTTTGAGCCAACCTCTACACTAAGCAAGGCAAAATCTGAAGAAAAAAACAAACAAAACATCTTTATCAGTGTTTTAGATAAGAAACAGCAGTAAGCAGAGTGCTTAAGTGTAAATAAAACATCTGGTGTCTGTTAATTAAGCAAACCAATCACAATAATGCTTTTTTATTATTAAAAAAAAACCCATAAGAGTTTAACGAAAATCTAAACTATTTCTTCACATTTTGTTGAGGTGGGCAGAGTAGCCAGAAACTGTAATCAACTAAAAATGTTACCTTATTTATTATTTAAGGTAACACCACTTGACCACTTGTACTTTAAGTACAAGTGGTCAAATTAATAAATAAATAAAATTCATAAGTAAGAGTAAGCAAGTATCTACAAAAAATCATACTTGAGTAATGAATGTGTAAAGTCTTCATTCTCACCAATTTGCTAGGTTGTGCTCTGAAATGTGTGACTCTTTTCTCATAAAATTATGCTTTCTTCTCTTAAATTTGCCACTTTTTTCTTCTTAAAAATCACTATATTTTCATTGCAGATTTGAAACACGGGGTGAAGATCATTTAGAGATCGTTGAGAGAGATTGTTAATCTATAATAATAATAATAATACATTTTATTTGTATCCACCTTATTCCTAACCCCCATGATGCCTTGCGTGAATTATGGGCGCAACTTCCGGTACTAGTTTAGAATGTGTGGTTGTCACTGAAACGGAACACTTTTCCTTGTTAAAAAAACAATGACTTTGGCATCTAAAATGCAGGAACACGGCCTTTTGCACCTCAAAAACAGTAATATAATCATACCACTTCCCACAACTATGGAGGGATAAGAAGATGACCTTAAAAAGTGGCCTGGCAGACAGTAGCACCGTTAGTTAGCTCCACTGCTAAGATGCTAACGCTGTAAACAAATAAAAGCTCTGAGATATATCAATGTCTCCACTGTGGTGACACATATGTTGGGCTCACATTTCCACAGAGGTATGACTGCATGTGTATTGGGGGCTTCACCTCTGGAAGGACAAAAGACTCGAATCTGCAGAAGATAACAAGGAGGTGTGAGATTTGCCTTTTTGTCCCAAAGAAGATGCCCCGGAGGGATTTCCGGTTCATCAATGAATGAGAGACAATGGTGAAGTTTCAAAGAGATGCTTTGTGACTGTATGTTTACTGAAGCACCATGTGACTTGAGTTCTGATGCTGGAAATGTATAAAAGGGTGATGTGAGATGATTCTTTCTCTTCTTCCTGCTTTGAGAATGCTAGAGGATGTGTTCTGTCAATAAAGCTGAACCTGAGAAATAAAACTCAGCCTCATCATTTGAATGCATCCACTACACTGGTGACCTACGACTAAGAATGAGCAGACAGAATTCTTCCGAGCGGGGCTCGGCGGAAGCCACCCTGATGGCCGCCTCCATGATTCGGCTGCCCGATTTCTGGCAGCACAGACCGCGCTCATGGTTTAGCGCGGTCGAGGAGCAGTTCAACCTCCAGAGAATCTCTGACGACGACACAAGATTCTACCATGTGGTAGCGAAGCTGGACAGCCACACGGTCCAGAGGGTGGAGGATCTGGTTAATCACCCACCGAACAGCGACAAGTACAACGCATTGAAGGACGCGCTGATCAGCCATTTCACCCCTTCGGTCCAACAGCGAGCAGAGGGGCTCCTGACGTTGACGGAGTCGGAGAACGATAGACCTGCGGACCTGATGGTGAAGATGCTGAGGTTGAAAGACTCCGAGGATGGCGAATTCATTTTCGCACACCTTTTCCTCTGGACCCTGCTGCCAGCAGTGAGAGTAGCCCTGGCAGAGTCGCCCCGATTGGCCAGGCGAGACTACCATGGGCTGAGCAAGGAGGCGCAGCGGTTTGTCGACGCCCACAAGAGGAACGCAGTTTTGGCCACGGCAGCTAGCCCAGGAACGACGCCTGGAGATGGCTCGGAACCAGCGGCTGCGGTGCCAGACGCACCAACGACGGTGGCGATGGGGACCAGGCGGCGCGGAGCGGAGGATGACCCGTACTTCTACCACCGCCGTTTTGCAGAGAAAGCACACAGGTGCGTCCTGCCGTGCCACTTCAAGCGCCAGGGAAACGCCAAGACCGAGGGCCGGTAGCAGCTGCGACCCTCGGTGAAGAGAACAAGCTGCTTTACCTGACAGATGCACACTCGGGGAAACAGTTCCTCGTGGACACGGGCTCCCAGCTGAGTTTCGTCACACCCACCTACGCGGAACGGCTGATGCCGTCTAAAGCTCCCTGGGTGTCAGTGTCAGCAGCGAACGGCTCCACGATTAAAACGTTCGGTGAGAGAACCATGCTTCTGTCCTTACAGGGCCGTTCATTTGAGTGGACTTTTATTGTAGCAGCAGTCAGTTTCAACATGTTAGGGGCTGATTTTTTGTGCTCACATGGTTTATTGGTTGACCTTGCTAATAGACGTCTTTTCATTCTATCCCCTGCACAGCTCGGGTGGCCCCGCCGACTGCACATGCCAGCGTCTCAGTTGCGGGTGGTAAGTTTCACACATTGCTCGCTCAGTTCCCAGCACTCACAGTCCCCACGTTTTCGGCGACGGTGGCTAAAGATAGGGTGGAGCATTTTATCACCACCATCGGGCCCCCGGTTTTTGCAAAAGCTCGGCGCTTGGACCCAGCTAAACTGGCCATCGCGCGCGAGGAGTTCGCCAACCTGGAAAAACTGGGCATTATTAGACGCTCCAAAAGCCCCTGGGCTTCGCCGCTACACATGGTCCCAAAAGCTGATGGCTCGTGGTGACCTTGCGGCGATTTCCGCAGGTTGAACAACGTTTCAGCACATGACCGCTACCCGATTACGCACATTCAGGATTTTTCTGTTCATTTGGCGGGGGCGCGCATTTTTTCTAAAATAGACTTGGTGCGCGGTTACCACCAAGTCCCAGTGTGCGTGCAGGATGTACCCAAAACAGCGGTTATAACTCCTTTCGGCCTTTTTGAGTTTTTGCGCATGCCTTTTGGCCTCAAGGGGGCCACGCAGACTTTCCAACGTATGATGGATGCAGTTTTACGCGACCTTCCTTTCGTGTTTGTTTATTTGGATGATATTTTAGTAGCCAGCACGTCCGAAGGCGAACACGAAAGCCACCTCACAGCAGTTTTTCGGAGGCTGGCAGAGCACGGGTTAATAATTAACCCAGCGAAGTGCCAGTTTGGGGTGGCGCAGATTGATTTTTTGGGGCATCGCGTTTCGGCAGAAGGAGCGGTTCCTCTGCCCGATAAGGTGCGCGCAATAACAGATTTTCCGCAACCTCAAACGGTCAAGGCGCTACAGGAGTTTCTGGGTATGGTTAATTTTTACAACCGGTTCCTCCCAAGCGCAGCACGGCTCATGCAGCCATTATACACTGCGTTAAAAAAACAAAAGCCCGCAAATAAAGTTGAATGGTCTCCGGAGCGGGAGCGCGCTTTTGCCCAGGTCAAATCAGCCCTGGCAAACGCAGTTTTGTTAGCGCACCCAGTTCCAACGGCCCGCATGGCGCTCACCACTGACGCTTCCGATTTAGCGGTGGGGGCGGTTGTTGAACAGTTTGTGGCAGGTACCTGGCAACCTCTCGCGTTTTTCAGCAGAACCCTGCGCGATAGTGAGCGTAAATACAGTGCGTTCGACAGGGAGCTTTTGGCCCTACACTTGGCCATCCGCCATTTCCAGTTCTGGTTGCAAGGGCGACGCTTCACCACGTTTGTGGATCACAAACCGCTAACGTTTGCAATGGCCAAGATTTCAGAACCCTGGTCAGGCTGGCAACAAAGGCAACTAGCCGCGATATCGGAGTTCACCACTGATATCCAGCATGTCGCGGGTAAACACAATGTTGTGGCAGACTGTCTCTCGCGCGCGGTAGCAACACCAAGCCCCATGGGGGCAGACTCTGTAGCCGTGGCCGCGGACCCGGGCAGCAACGTGGGAGCGCGCGCAGCCCCGGTCTGTGTAGGGTTAGATTATGCAGCCATGGCCGTGGAGCAGGTTAATGATGCGGACGTGCGCGCGCTCCAGTCTGGACCAACAGGGTTAAGGCTGGAGCACAGGGTGCAGCAAATTGGTATGCCCCCACATCCCCGCTAAGCGTTTTGACCACGTGCATGTTGACTTGGTGGGCCCGCTTCCGCCATCACACGGGCACACACATCTTTAGACGATGGTGGATCGCACCACGCGTTGGCCAGAGGCAATTCCTCTGACATCAACCACAGCGGAAGAAGTTGCGCAAGCATTTTTAACAGCGTGGGTTGCGCGTTTCGGAGTCCAGTCGGACATAACATCCGACAGGGGTCCCCAATTTATTTCCGAACTATGGTCATCGATGGCCCGCAGCTTGGGGGTGAAGATTCATCGCACCACCGCGTATAACCTCCAGGCTAATGGTTTACGTGAACGCTTTCACAGGTCATTAAAAGCAGCCCTCAGAGCGTCGCTGATGGATACAAATTGGGTGGACAAACTTCCATGGGTTTTATTGGGGTTGCGTTCTGCACCTAAAGAAGATTTGCATGCTTCCCCAGCTGAGTTAGTTTTTACACAACCTCTCCGTTTGCCGGGGGAATTTCTCCCCAATAATCCCGCACCAAATTGCCCCCCTGCTCAGCCGTGGCAGAGCGACTCAGGAGCAAACACACTCCCTGGCCCGGTTCATCACAGTTTCCCACGCGTTTTTGTGCCAAAGGCTTTAAAAAATGCAGAGTTTGTTTTTGTTAGACATGATGCCCAGCGTCCAAGTTTGCGACCGTTTTATGACGGACCTTTCAGAGTGCTGGAGACCGGGCAGAAGCATTTTCTGCTAGAATTAGGGGGCAGAAGGGAGTTGATCTGCATAAACAGGCTCAAACCCGCTTTTGTTTTGGCTGATGATCAAGTGCAGCCAGCGAGGCCCCCCCGCCGTGGCAGGCCGCCGAGGAAACATTCTCCAGAATCTTCACAGAGGCGTGCTAACAGCTTTAATCCACAGATGCAGAGAGATGCTGCAGGGGTAGCAAAGCCAGGTTGCAGCAGATTCGGCAGAAGGTTAAAACCCAGGCAGCTGGTGGATTGATTAGTGATATGTGGAATGTTTTGTGTTTTTTCTTTTCTTTTTCTTATGCCATGCATGTTTTGCCCTTAATAGACGTTTGGGGGGGGTTATATGTGGTGACACATATGTTGGGCTCACATTTCCACAGAGGTATGACTGCATGTGTATTGGGGGCTTCACTTCTGGAAGGACAAAAGACTCGAATCTGCAGAAGATAACGAGGAGGTGTGAGATTTGCCTTTTTGTCCCAAAGAAGATGCCCCGGAGGGATTTCCGGTTCATCAATGAATGAGAGACAATGGTGAAGTTTCAAAGAGATGCTTTGTGACTGTATGTTTACTGAAGCACCACGTGACTTGAGTTCTGATGCTGGAAACGTATAAAAGGGTGATGTGAGATGATTCTTTCTCTTCTTCCTGCTTTGAGAATGCTAGAGGATGTGTTCTGTCAATAAAGCTGAACCTGAGAAATAAAACTCAGCCTCATCATTCGAACACATCCACTACACCACCACAATAAAGTCGGATGTATTTTCTTAAAAGATATTGGACATAATCAAATTTACCTTCGAGCAGACGTAGAATCTAGTCAGAGCCACAAAGAACCACAACACCGTGCTTGGCTGTCATGGTAAATACAGACAGCTGCAGCTGTTCGTTTTACCCCAAAATTAAAATGCTCATGCTGCTGTCATGCCATGAATGCTTGTTATTTAACTTAACATGTACAGACATTTTCTGACAGTTGTTCAAAATTTTATTGATCTATATTTTGTGATAATTTAAAAATTAATGCATGTTGAAGCTGCTAATATTAAGCCCATATCGTTCCAAGGCAGTGCAACAAAAGCAAAACTCCCCCAAAAAACTATTTGATATCTTTCTTAAATCATTAAGCCTCAGGAAGCAAACTATTACTATTTTTTATTTATTATTTTACTTCACGCAGCCTTGCATCTGGTGACATATATGACACATAAACGTCAGATCTGTGACATTCATACAAATGAAAACATACCTGCTGTGCTCTTGTGTCTGTCCTGTGTCTGTACCACCGATCACACCAACAGTCCTTGTTAGTTTTCAGTGCATGATCTACGCATTGCCGGTGAGAAGCCTCCATTTATACGGTCTATGGCACAACCACAAACACGAGCAACAAGTACCAGAATTACGCCAAAACATTCAAAAAAAACAAAAACTACAAGTGCTGAAATTAGCTGCCACTTGAGTGCAAAACACGTATGTGGACTATACATTAAAATCAATTTGAAAAACTTTTAAAAACACTATTTTAAATGCCCCTGCTACTCCACTCTTGCTGACTGATTTAACACAACTTTAGCCGAAACCGGAAGTTCCGCCCATAATCGTTCCTACAGCAGCACCCCCAGGAATAAGGTGGATAGTGCTTTCCAAGGCACTCAAAGACACTTTACATAAAAAAACAACAAAAAACGCACAATTAAAATTAAAGATTAAAAGCAAGTCTGAACAGGTAGGTTTTGAGAAATGATTTAAAGTAGTTTAAGTCTGTGCAGTCACGGCTGTGTTGGGGGAGAGAGGGCCGGCGATGGAAAAGGCTTTGTCCCCCCAGGTTTTGTGCTTGGTTCTGTGTGGTGGAGAGGAGGTTTGCATCAGAGGAATGGCGACAGAGGAGGGGTGGTGGTGGGGTGCCGGTGCAACAGGTCAGTGAGATAGGAAGGGGCCTGGTGATGGAGGGCTTTAAAGATAAGGAGAAGGACTTTGAATGGTATGCGTTGTGAGATTGGGATCCAGTGGAGGTTCCGGAGGACAGGGGTGATGTGGTTGTGGGACTGGGTACGGGTGGCTGAGTTCTGAATGTACTGAAGCTTATGGAGGACTTTGGATGATGAGCCGTAAAGAATGCTATTACAATAGTTGAGTCTGAATGTGATAAATGCATATATGAGGGTTTCTGTGGGGGAGAAGGTGAGTGAGGGGCAAAGTCTGGCAATGTGTTTTAGGTACAAGAAGACAGTTTTGGTGACATGATTGATGTGTGGTTCAAAAGTGAGGTGGCTGTCAAAGATGACTCCAAGGTTTCGTAGCTGTGGGGATGGGGAAAGTGTGGAGTTGACAACAGTGAGATTGAAGTTGTGGGTGGTTTTGATGAGGGATTCTGGACCGATGATCATCATATCAGACTTGTCATAGATGAGGTGTAGCAAGTTCTTTTGCATCCAGCGTTTTATTTCAAAAAGACAGTTTTCCAGTATGGAGCAGGTTACTGTGGTTATGTAGTTAGTGGAAATGTAGAGCTGAGCGTCTGAATGTCATCAGCACGTCAATAATCTTCGGTGACCTCCACAGTCGCCATGGTCTCCTCAGAGTTTTGACTCAGTCCAAAACACATAATGGTCTCCCACTGTCTTTGCTCTAATTTATTTTAATAAACAGTTGCATAAGATGAAAGGTTTAATACTAATATGACAACATTTAAATCAAAGGACAATGTGGGCTCATTCAAAAAGTAGAAATACATTTAAGGACGTACACAGCAAGGAGATTAAAAGGAGCTTTTTAACCTTGTGCACAGATCTGCTGGATCTGGGAAGACTACTTGTAATTATGCACGAATGAGAGGTCCATCAATTATCTACCACTTATCCAGGGGTCCAGGTTGCAGGGGCAGCAGTCTAAGCAGAGAAACCCAGCCCCCCCCCCTCCATTTGAATCATTCTGTTAAAAGAATGACAGTAAATGAGGAGAAAAAAAAACTCTCATAAATTAGATAATGATAGATGTCGGCATGCACATTTTGATGTTCCGGTAGAATCTCAGCTGGTCAGCTCTCTGAGTCTGGCTCAAGAGACCCACATATTGTTCACTTACGGAGAGGATAAATAAATTAATTAATGGATAATGTGTGTACTTGTCTTCATTCATTCACTCACTCACTTTTCCTCTTAACCATTAAGTCCTTTATAGGTCAAAATCAGTTCATCAAAATAATATACACTGAGAAATTGTAGCCCCGGTGTAGTAGAGTGCATGCGCATTCATGCCTTTTAAATGTGCTGCTGAAATAGAGGTTGATAATGCACCGCTGATTTCAGATCTGCTTTTTCAAGATCAAAAGTGCATTGACACCAAATGCATCCTAACACCAACGTGCTGAGCTTGGCAGAGAGCCTCACCCAGTTTAAATCAGTCCCCTCCTATGAGTGTGAGGCACGCAAAGTCATTTCCTAATTAGGTGGCGAGGGCTCACAGCTGACAAACAGCCATTGCTCTGACAGAAACTAACAAAAGCACCAGAGTATGGTGCAAAAGCCCGGTCCAGACTGTTGATACACAGCCCACAGTATTTCTCATAATTTGTTTTTTCTTGTACATTTGAGACTTTATTTTCATAAATTTGTTTGCTTCTTCTCATAAATTGGAAACAAATTTCTTGTAAATTTTCAACATTTTTCTTGTAAAGTTGTGACTTTACTCTCACCACTTTGAGAGGTTTTTCCTCTTTTCTCTGTCAGTCCACATGTACACTCTAATATCATCCAAATCATTCAAACTTATTAAAATGAGTCAATATGCCACCATTTTTGGTTATTTTATAAACACACTTCTAACCAGTCTTCAAATCAGTGACATCAAAAGTAACACAAAAATACAACCACATAAAAGTGCAGTTTTTTTTCCATTATTCTACTCAAGTAAGAGTAAAAAGTACCCTACAATAAAACTATTCGGTATAAGTACAATTTTGTAAAAAAGTTACTTGAGTACATAAAACTAGTTACTTCCCACCTCTGCTTTTTGTGTAAGTAAAACAAAATGCTTAAAAAATCTCTGTAAACATGTGTTTTGTGACTTTATCAATGCCCGAGGAGGTGAACACATTAATTAATTAGCAGGGAATATTTAAGAGCCGGACCCAAATGTCTGTCTTATACTTATTCAGTTATACAGTATGAAAGCAGATAAAAAAATATGACAACTTATAGGACTGGTTATAATAAAAACAAAAGAGGTGATCACAACAAAACGACCATGTTTTTGAGGGAACAAATGGACAATTCAAAACCACAAAATAAAGTACCACTTTACAATAAGACTGTTCTAATAAGAGATTTATTGATTGTTTAGTAACTAGGTGGTAAACACATAAAATATTATTATTCAGCTGCTCTAACATATGAGATAAAAAGGGAAATGGTGACTGGGTTCTTGCCCAGCAGTGAGCCAACATTGGGAGCTAAATAAACAGGTTATTTAAATTAGCTAGATTTTCACAATCAGATATTTCTTAATAAGTTACTAGAATTTATGCACCATAAGCATTTCAAGCCAAAGAGTCTTCTGATCTTGCCAGTGCCTGCAACAATTTATGAAATGTCTTATATTACTTATTGTTTATAAAGCATTGATACACATTGTAATTGTTATGAATATTGTAAAGTGGTACCCAAAATAACTATGTCTCACTAAATTTAATGCAGCAAATATACTAAAAAACAAAAATAAATGCAGGCACCACTCTCATTTAAAATTTAAATTATTTTCCAATTTCTTCCCTTTATTTATTTATTTATTTTTTACATTTATACTTATGTCTTTCACAGATTCTGCTTAAAAAATACTTCAAACTACCAGAACTGTTAGCAAAGCACTTCAATTTTCCCACTATCTTAAGACTGGCGAAACGTCACTTCTCTTCTGAGCCTGGTGTTGATCAGTCACCAAGTGAAAGGCTTCCCTTTCACACAAACAAAAAAGTCCCATCATCAGCATACAAATGCATAACAAATGGAAAAAGAAAAACAGAAATAAGAGAGTCTGAACGGTGGGGAATGGACAAAGAAAATGACACACTGCTACAAAGTTAATAAATAAAACTGAATATTAAACTGAAATAAATGTGAGCAATTTTCAAATTAAATCAAACACAGAAGTAGGGCTACATTTATTTTTACATTATTTTGTATGCATTGCCATAAAAGTTTAAAGGTCCCATGTTGTGCAAAATCATGTTTTCGTAGGTATTAATTTTAAAAAAAATATGGTCATGGGTCACATGCATACCACTGAAATATTAAAACACTCATTCTACTGAGAAATACACACTGCCTTTATTTAGTTAAACTCTTAAGAGGAAATAAGAAATAAGACAATTGCACTTTGTAGAATTTATCACATCATAAACTAACAAGCCTGGCCTTCAGTTCTCTAAATTAGCAAAACAAACACACCCTGACTGCCACCGTCTAATTACTGGCCCACTGAAAAACCTTTACCCACTCATTTTAAGGGTCTCCATCCATCAGTGGACCTTCTGCTGCTTACCCAGGGGCCTAGGTTGTGAGGGCAGCAGTCTAAGCAGAAAAGCTCAGACTCCCGCCCATGATCCCAATGATCTCTCCTGTAGGTGGTGAGGCCACTGGAGGGAGGACCCATGTGGTTGGATCAGACTGAGCCTATGTCCCATGGGCAGAAACCCACTTACCAGGCACTTGCTATTGAACCCCTCCCCCTAGTCTGGCACCAGGGTGGAGCCCCATTAATCCCATACTGACTAGGGTACACTGGATCCACTAGACCACTCTTGGGTATTTGTCTTGGGATACCCTACCAGGGAGCTAGTTGTCCCCGATAACATAGTTCCTGGGATCATTAGGGCAGTGTTTTGCAACCAGGTGACAGATCATCTGGGTAACATGGGAAATTGTCTAATTTCACTTAATTGATACAAAAAAAGGCAAATACAGTAATTTGCCATTGTGCATCAGTGCCTGTAGTTGCTCGTCCACGTCAGTAGGTGGCCGTATGAATGCAATCTTTCTTCTTCTTGATGGAAATTCTTCCTGTGGAGAGGCAGGGTTACCTTCTTTCTGCAGACACTTTGTACCTGCCATGGAAATCCCCCAAAAGCACAGTTATGTTTAAGTTCACAACATTATCCTGAGAGACACACCAATTCGGAAAATGCCACTGCTTCCTCCAGAAACTGCATCTTGCTGTTCTCAGCACTAAACAAGCAGTGGATACAAAGTGTCACGGAGCTCCACTAGTCTACCTGTCTCTGGGAAGTCTCATCTTCAAACTAATTTATTCTCCTGGTAGTAGCAGAATATCAATGCTGATTGGCCATCATAACCAAGCATCAAGTGAATTTATGGTCTTAGCTGAACAAACTCCAACTTGCGTAGATGTATATTTGCATGCATTCATGTCACCCAAAGCAAATGTGTGTGTTCACGTCTTTTTATTGACTTGGTATGTAAGCGTACTGCGTGACACACTGAGTATGAACAAATTACAAGCCTAAATTGTTATTATATATGCCATAATAGGCTACAATGTGTCATTTTACAACATTTTTGGTGGGTGGGGTGCCGTGGCATTTTTGTCAATGTAAAAAGGGTGCCGTTACTCAAAAAAGGTTGAAAAACACTGCATTAGGGTGTGCAAACTGCTCCACCATGATAAGGTGGCGATCTATGGATGGCATATTAGGGGCTCATTAATATTAATGAGCAAACTGAAAACTGGCTGAAAATTTTGAGGAGCTCTAAAACAACATAAATGTTAAAATCATTTTTTCTTCTTGTTAACATGTCTATAACATGTTTTGTCTGTTTTTCTGCTTTGAGACGTCAGTTCTCCGGACAGACCATATTACTGATGTCACAATAATGGGGGAACCAATCAGGACTAAACACTGGGTGTAACTTTATACCTGAATTTATGCTCACAGGGAAAGAGGGGAGTAGACGAGGGGCCCTATGCAAGATTCTATTTGCCTGTGAAATACTTGCACAAAAGAAAAAATAAATTAGGCAGCCTAAGTGCTAAATTTTCCAACTAAATAAACCCAAACAACACCACTTTGAAAACCACAGCAATATTTTTAAAAACAGTACCATTCATTTCCTTACCTTCTTGCTTATTTATTTATCCATATATCAGCCCATAAATTATCCACAGATACAGACATCACCCCCCTAGTGAAATATGAATGATAGGCCAAGTTTAGAAATGCTATGTTTTAAAAGTCTTTGGTCACAGAGCTAATATGCTACAGAGAAAAATGACTGACAGCAGATAAGGCTGGATATTTAGATGTTGTTCCATTCTGAAATATCTAGTCTAAATTTTTTGGCACACTTACAAGCGGTGCTGCATTGTCAAAAAAATATGGAGAAAACTGATGTGAGCTGTCAGTGTGACCTGCCACAAAATGCTCTCGAGTTCAGATATGTATGGCTGAATCACTCCAATTCAAATCAAAAACTTTGGCTGTTGTACAGTGACTCCTGTGCTTTCAGGTCAGAGGAGGGATGCAGCATCCTCTGCAGGTGGGCGGGGTGTGGGTGGACCTAATTAGAAATTTCAGAGCAAGATTTTCCCAAGCAATTTTAAGGCTATGAAAGGTTTATGTAGAAAGGGCATAAGATACCATTTTGGATAATGCAGATTTGTTTTTAAGGTGATTTATATCCACCGGAGTGCATTTTTGTCATGTGAAATGAAAGTTTAATGAAAGTTTAAATTAATCCCTGAAAAAATGCACAATATGGGACCTTTAAATCACTTCATTTGTTGGTGGTCAATCATGCAGTTTTGCGCACAATGCAAAGATTTGTTGAGTTGATTTTAAAAAAATATTCTTTTGTGTGGGTGTAATTTTAAATTTTAAAGTATTTTCAAATTTAGCTGGTTTTGTGTGAAAGCAATGTTACATAAGACATGTATAAGTGGGAAAGATTTAAGAAGTAATGGGTGTTTGTCTGATAACAATTCAAAGATTTTCAAGATTTACATGTGCAGAATATTCAACATTGAGCAAAGTTTAGCAGGTAATGTGCATACGTCCCTCTGATTTAATCTATTCCCTCGGGTCAGTGGGATTTCTGTAATGCCAGGATAGATTAGGATGATGCAGTAGAGGTTACAGGTTTTTAAATTCATATGAGTATTTTATGTGTATAGTATATATGCATCTCTATCTACATTTGTCCATTTTTACATATAGAAATGCAAACTCAGCCAGTCTTAGATGTGCAATTGTCGCTCAGGTAAAAGTGATAGGAGGTAAACTAAACTCAACATAGTTCATGGGAGTGCGAGGAGAAGTTCCACTGGTTAGAAATCCACATATTTTAACACAAAGAACAAACATAAAGGTATAGGTGTTTTCCACTGTAGTGCATAAGGTCTTACAGTGGGGAGGTAACACGTTGAGGGGAAATCCTGGAGGAAGTCCACAGTGAAAGTAATGCCTTTTAAATCTGAGCATCGTTTGTTCAGGCTCAAGGGCGGGTTTACGAGAAAGAAGAAGGGCTCAGAGATCAGGTGGTGGTTTGTTACGATTTAGAACAGTTGTGCCTTTGAAATCAGCCAATGCTTGAACATCTCCCCCACATCCTCTCCTTGAACGCCTCTTCTCTCTCTTCAACCTCCGTCTACGTACTCTCCTCTTCCGCACAGCTATAGCGCCACATTAAACTCAGTCACCAGAAAGTCCACGTGGTCTCTGTCTTTGGTCTTGAAGGCCTCTGCGATGAGGCGTGCGGCGTCTCTGTGCTCACGGCCCCTCAGGGAAACTCCATTTACCTCCAGGATGACTTGACCCACCTTCAGCTGGCCACAGTTATGAGCTGAACCACCCCTCTAGAAAAGAGAGCGAGCGAGAAAGAGAAAATTAAGTTCAGGAGGACTGAATTAATGCAGCGCTGATAACTGAATAGTAAATTAAAAGCAAACTCATTTTTTTTCACTTCAATCTTCACTTGAGCAAAATTAAAACATTTGTTACAAACTGACTCTGGGTTAGTGACAAATGAGGGCTCAAGGTCCATCCATCCATCCATCCATCCATCCATCCATCCATCCATCCATCCATCCATCACCACTTGGCAGCAGTTCAAGTAGAAAAGCCCAGACCTCCCTCTCCACAGCCACCTTCTTCAGCTCTTCAGAGAGGTTGCCAAAGTGTTCTCCAGCCAGCTGGGAGACATACAGTGAATTTTTGCACCACGCTTCCCGCCTTGCACCATTGCTTTTGTTAGTTTCTGTCATCGCACTGCCTGTTTTTTACGCTTTGCATCATGCCATCTAGTAGACACCAGTACCAGTAGACCGTGCTCCAGCTTTGTGCTTGGAAGAGTGAAAGAGGTGTGGTAGCACACAATATCATGTGCATTGGTATTTTGGTACATTTTATGACAATGTGCTTTTGATCAGAAAAAAGGTCTGTCATCAGAAGTGCATTGTTTAATGCTACAACCCCAATTACGGTGAAGTTGGGATGTCGCAAATAAATAAATAAATAAAACCAAAATACAATGATTTCCAAATCCTGCCATGCCATGGGCACTAACACACCCCTATACCATCACAGATGCTGGTATGTGAAATGCCAGACTCGTCAAACCACAGCACACTTTTCTCCTTTGCATCAGTCCATCTCAGATGAGCTCAGGCCCAGAGCAACCAATGGCGTTTCTAGGTGTTGTTGATATATGGCTTTGGCTTTGCATGGCTGAGTTTTAATTTGCACTTGTAGATCTAACAACAAACTGTGTTAGCTGACAATGGTTTTCAGAAGTGTGCCTGAGCCCACATGGTAACATCCTTTACAGAATGATGTCTTTTTCTGATGACTTTTTTGTTCAAAATAAAGTATGTATCTATCTATGTCAGTTTTTAATGCGGTGCTGCCCGAGGGGTCGAAGGTCACGGGCATTCATTCAATGTTGGTTTTCGGCCTTGCCGCTTACATGCAGAAATTTCTCCAGATTCAATGAATCTTTTGATGATATTATAGACTGTAGATAATGAAATCCCTAAATTCCTTGCAACTGTACATTGAGCAGTCCCTCCAGGATTTCACGATGCTACAATTGCAGAAATTCACACAAAATCAGCGATTTGCTGCATCTTTTGTGTGACTGCGCAACTTTGTCCAATCACCACAACTTTCTCGCAATTTTGGCCAATCCTCGTCAACTTCCGACAATTTCGGCAATCAAATTTGTCCCTGAGTTGCGCTCAAACACTCAGTCTAACCAATCAAATGCGTCACTGCACCGTGCTCACTTCCATGTTTACACTGAGTATTAACGGAACACATCACCAAAAAACTGTGTGTAATTTTAAAAAACACTCACTCCCAAGTTTTCACACACCATCCCTTCCTCCGTCTTCCCTGGCCTGCCAGTGGACATCTCCCCACGTCTCCATCCTGACCGCACATATGAAGTGCCGGGATTGTGTTGAAAAAAGTTGGCCTGCTTGAAAGGCACCCCGTCACGGGAGCACACGTGAGGAGAGATGCCATAAAGCCATCAACAAGCAAATATAACACTACAGCCAGTGTTTTAACATTTTATAAAACTTTTGAGGTAAAATCTTAAGTACATCTTGTCAATGAGCTTTAAAGCTGTGAATCTCCGGTCTGGATACGGATCAACGTGCACCCCGGCAAACCCCCAAGGACAGACCCTCCTACTGCTAAAGGAAAGATGAGTATCTGATGAGACAGGTGTGTGTCAAGACATGCAGACAGATAGACAGACAAGTAGGATTTTTTTTTTCAGATAAACACAGACTTTGATAGACAATACAGAGCAACAGAATAAATTATTTCTTTTTTTTCTGCGCTCAGTACTGAGTGGTTAGGGACCGCTGCGGTTAGGGAGTTTTCAAATGAAGGTGCTGCCATAATTTCTAAATCTATACTCTTTAACGTGCATTCAATGCAATTTAGCTGTTGTAATGGATAATCTTCTTCTTTTAGATTTGATTGGCGATTGGCAACCAGCTTACAGGTGCATCACCACCACTGACTTGATTATCATCACTCTATCCATGGTGGATAGTGTTACAGCTTCTCTGCATCAGACTCTAGACTTGGTGGCCCCCTTAAAAAAGAAAAAGTCTAATCAGAGATTTCTAACTCCTTGGTTCAACACAGAAACTCATAGCTTAAAACAGAAGACTTGTCAATTAGAAAGAAAATGGCGCTCCACTAATTTAGATGAAATCTATTTAGCTTGGAGAAATCATCTTTTAATTTATAAAAAATCTCTTAGAAAAGCTAGAATGAGTTATTATTCTGCATTAATAGAAGAGAACAAGAATAATCCCAGGTTTCTTTTCAGTACTGTAGCCAGGTTGACAAAGAGTCGGGACTCTGTCAATCCTAGCATTCCCTTAGAGCTTACTAGTCAGGACTTTATGAACTTTTTTAATAATAAAATTTCATCCATCAGAGATAAAAACAATCAGATTCTTCCCACAGTTAACTTAAATACAGTAACTACTACAACTCCTTCAACTGATATCTGTTTGGATGAGTTTACTCCAATTGACCTTTTAGAGTTAGACAAAATAATTTCCTCATCCAAGCCTTCAACTTGTCTTTTAGACCCTATTCCTACCAGGTTATTTAAAGAAGTCTTCCCACTTATTGGTAGCTTTATTCTTTATATAATCAATTCTTCATTAACTTTAGGCCATGTATCGCAGGCTTTTAAAATGGCTGTAATTAAACCTTACTCAAAAAGCCAACGCTAGATCCAGGAGCTTTAGCTAACTATAGACCAATCTCTAATCTCCCTTTCATTTCAAAAATCTTAGAAAGAGTTGTTGCTACGCAATTATTTGATCACCTGCAGGGAAATGGTTTACTTGAAGAGTTTCAATCTGGGTTTAGAATCCATCATAGTACTGAAACAGCCTTAGCGAAGGTCACTAACGACCTCCTCATCGCATCTGATAATGAACTGGTTTCTCTACTTGTCCTTTTAGACCTTAGTGCAGCTTTTGATACTATCGATCATAATATTCTACTTGATAGATTAGAACACTATGTTGGACTTAATGGAACTTCGTTGCAGTGGTTTAGATCTTATTTATCTGATAGGTTCCAGTTTGTTCATGTCAATAATGAGTTTTCTTTCAACTCAAAGCTTAGTCATGGAGTTCCACAGGGATCTGTGCTAGGCCCTGCTCTTTTTAGTTTATATATGCTTCCGTTAGGCAACATTATTAGAAAGCACTTTATACATTTTCATTGTTATGCAGATGATACTCAATTATACCTGTCAATAAAGCCAGATGATAGTAATCAATTATTCAAGTTGGAAGCCTGTCTTAAGGAAATCAAAGCTTGGATGACTTGTAATTTTCCATCCATCCATCTTCTTCCGCTTAATCCTATGCTGGGATAGGCTCCAGCCCCCCCGCGACCCGAAAAGGACTTGTAATTTTCTGCTATTAAATTCTGATAAGACTGAAGTCATTCTTGTTGGTCAAAAAAACCTTAGAAATGCCTTTCCAAATCAAACTTTCAGTTTGGATGTGGTTACTCTTTCTCTTAATAGCTCTGTGAGGAACCTTGGAATTATTTTTGCTCAAGATCTGTCCTTCAATTCACATATTAGATTTGTTTCTAAGATTGCCTTCTATCATTTGCGTAATATTGCCAAGATTAGGAGTATCTTGTCTCAGAGTGATGCTGAGAAACTGATCCACGCTTTTGTTAGCTATAGATTAGATTACTGTAATTCTTCATTATCAGGTTGTCCTAAAACATCTTTAAAAAGTCTTCAGCTGATCCAAAATGCTGCAGCAAGAGTTTTAACAGGTACTAGAAAGAGAGATCATATCTCTCCGGTTCTGGCCTCCCTTCATTGGCTTCCCATAGAGTTTAGAATTAAGTTTAAAATCCTTCTTCTTACTTACAAAGCTCTAAACAGTCAGGCTCCTTTTTATTTAAAAGATCTTATACTACCGTATTATCCTAACAGAGCACTACGCTCCCAAAATGCAGGATTACTTGTAATACCTAGAATCTCCAAAAGTACAATGGGAGGCAGAGCCTTCAGTTATCAAGCTCCTCTCCTCTGGAACCAGCTGCCAATCTGGATTCGGGAGTCAGACTCGATCTCTGTTTTTAAGAATAGGGTTAAAACCTACCTTTTTGATATAGCCTACAATTAGGGAGGGATCATGTGTTTCTGAACCCTCCCTTAGTTATGCTGCTAATAGGTTTAGTCAGCCGGGGGACCTCCAATAATGCACTGGGCCTCACTCCTTTCTTCACTCTCAATGAAATATTTTTTTTTTTTTGCTGGTCATTAACATCTGTTTGTTCTCTCCCATAGACTGAGTCCCCATCGTGCTGTTTGCTCTCTACATGTCTGTTCTTTTCATCTTCTCTATCCCCTCACCCCCCAGCCAGTCGCAGCAGATGACTGCCCCTCCCTGAGCCTGGTTCTGCTGGAGGTTTCTTCCTGTTAAAAGGGAGTTTTTCCTCTCCACCGTCGCCAAGTGCTTGCTCACAAGGGATCTCCTGATAGCTGGGGTTTCTGCAACTGTGGGGGTCCCCCCTACAGTTGAAAGTGCTATGAGATGACTGTTGTTGTGAAATGGTGCTATACAAATAAAGTTGAATTGAATTATATCTTTGTATAAGGAGTTCTGAACAACCCCCTATGTGTGAAAAAATTATCCATCCTTGGACATTCATTCATCACTCTATATAATTCAAGAAATCTCTGTCTATCTGTGTCTCTGTCTGTCACGACCATAGGACTTGCTAAAAGATCATAGAATTTGCCTATGATGTGCTTATGATGTCTATATGATGTCTATATGACATCATATAGACACCATGCGTTACGACCATAGTACTCGCTATGACATCATCAAAGATCAAAGGCAGGCATCACTCTCGATCACAGGGCTCGCTATGACATCATCAAAGATCATAGGACTTGCTATGACACCATCAAAGATCAAAGGCAGGCATCACTGAACGAGTGGTGACGTTAAAGATCAAAGGCAGATTTCTTCTTCTTTTCGACTTGATTGGCGGTTGGCAACCAGCTTCCAGGTGCATTACCACCAAGGTTACTGTTGCCATGGTAACCATGTCAAAGAGCAAAGGCAGGCATTACCATGGTTACTGTTGCCATGGTAACCATGTCAAAGATCAAAGACAGGAATGCAGAAATGCTTGCTTACACTTGCTTTCTACGGGAATGCAGAAATACTTGCTTATACTTGATTTCTACGGGTATGCACGGGCATGTACAAGAACGCACTAGTCCTTTTTAATTCAAGTTCTCATCAAGAGTAGCCTACAATGTTGGTCATTTTTATGACAAATTTATGAGTAGCTACTTCATTCTCACTTTATTGTATTAAAGTCTGTATTTGCTGTTGCACAAAAAGTTTTTCTGAAAAGCAGTTTCTGCTTAATTTACAAACACTGTTTAACAGGAAATTTTTGACAAGCCTGTGCTTTTCTTGTGGTGTTGTACAGAATATCATTAATGAGTATATCAGAGGGACAAATGAGTATATCAGAGAGACAGCTCAGGTTGAGCGGTTTGGAGACAAAGTAAGAGAGGCAAGGCTGAGATGGTTTGGACATGTGAAGAGGAGGGATAGTGGATATATTGGACAAAGGATGTTGAAGATGGAGCTGATTCATGGATGTAGTGAAGGAAGACATGGAGAGGGTTGAAGTTACAGAGGAAGATGCAATGGATAGGGTGAGAGGCAGATGATCCGCTGTCGCGACCCCTAAAGGAAGCAGTCAAAAGAAGAAGTTATATAGAATATCATTGTAGTAAACTACGGGAAAAAAGCATCTGCTTTAAAACTTGTAATTCTTCCCACAACTTTTAGTGCAAAAAGACCCTCTCAAAATATTGCAACTATTTCAAAAAGTTCCTGCAAATTCAGGCTTTTTGGGCTGCAACAATCATAAAAACATCCCACAAAATCCTGAAGGGACTGATTGAGAAGCATTCTTGAGTTGTTGGCTCATGCAGTTGTCCACAGAGTGGTGAACCTCACCTCATCCTTGCTTGTGAATGACTGAGCTTTTCAAAGACGCTCCTTTTTTACCCAATCGTGACACTCATCTGTTTCCAATTAACCTGTTAACCTGTGGAATGTTCCAAAAAGGTGTTTTATGAACATTTCTCAACTTTCCAAGTCTTTGCTTCCCCATGCCCCAGCTTTTTTGGAATGAGTTGCAGTCATCAAATTCAAAATGAGTGAATATTTACAAAAAAAAAAAAACAATAAAAATTTTCAGTTTGAACATTAATTACCTTGTCTTTATAGTGTATTCAACTGAATTTAGGTTGAAAAGCATTTTTAAATCGTATTTTGTTTTATTTGTGTTTTACACAATGTCCCAACTTCACCGGAGTTGGGGTTGTATTTCAGCACTGTGCCTTGAAACTGCACACGAGGAAAGCTATTTTAATGGACAGTTAACAACTAACAATTATAATCTTCTTCTTTTAGATTTGATTGGCGGTTGGCAACCAGCTTACAGGTGCATTACCGCCACCTATCAGATGTGTTCTTGACAACATTATCATTTCTTAGTTTGTGTCCTCCAATTATAATCTTATAACATTTTAATTATAATATGACATGCCTCTACATAGACTGCTGTTGTTTTTCCAGCCTTATTCCTTTTTCTTTTTTATATTGTGCACACCACTGAAGAGAGAGAGAAATGCCATTTCAGTTCTCCTCTATGTCCTGTACGTATAGTAGTATTGACAAATACAATCCAGCAATGACCTACAGTTCTTGCTGGGATGGTTTACCGCTGAGTGTGAAGCGGCTGGGATGAGAATCAGCACCTCTAAGTCCAAGTCCATGGTCCTCAGCCGGAAAAAGGTGGATTGTCCTCTCTGGTTTGGGGACAGGCTCCTGCCCCAAGTGGAAGAGTTTAAGTATCTTGGGGTCTTATTCACGAGTGGAGTGAGGGGAGAATGGAGCGGGAGATTGACAGACGGATCGGAGCAGCATCTGCAGTGATGCGGACGTTGTACCGGTCTGTTGTGGTGAAGACGGAGCTGAGTTCTAAGGCAAAGCTGTCAATTTAAGATAAGATAAGGTAAGATAAGCCTTTATTAGTCCCACAATGGGGGAAATTCCAGGATTGCAACAGCACAGGGATAGCAACACTCAGAGCAATAATTAAGGAGATAAGAAAATAACAGCAGTGAATATACATATGTACACATAAATATATAAATATATATACACAGTGCGGAGCATTGTAGCTAGATGGAATAAACAGCATTATCGTCTATTTAGTTACCGTACATGGTATGAATATGTACCCATAAATATTGTCACCCTCCGTAGCAACTGATAAAAAAAACTGATAAAAAAAAAAAAATCCAAGATGGCGCCGCGGATGGCAGCCACTGGCTTCTGCTCTCTGATGTTTTTGATAATTTTGTGTGTTTTTTTGGACTTCTGCTCTTCTGTCCGAGTCACCTATTCAAGGGAGGAACTACTTTCACTCAGACTACCTCCCAATGCAACTTCTCTGCCAGTTTCTGCTGCTGATCTGAAGTTTTTTCAGTTGATCTTAGCTGTGGGAGCAGCGGCTATTGGCGCTGGCCGGAAACGAAGGCGGCGTGGTAAACGTGCCAATGCGCTAGTCAGGCTGAAGAAACGAGGATTTCGCACGCCGCTCCCATCGATCCATCTGGCAAATATCCGCTCTTTGGCGAACAAAATGGATGAACTGCTGCTCCTGACTCACAAAAACCGGGATTTTAGCAGATCTGGCGCCCTTTGTTTCACGGAGTCCTGGCTGAGTGAACACATCCCGGACAGCGTGGTGCGCCTGGACGGATTCCAACTGTTTCGCGCTGATCGCAGCCGAGAATTCTCTGGAAAGACTAAAGGTGGTGGAATCTGCTTCTACATAAACGAAGGTTGGTGTACTGATGTCACAGTGTTGAAGAAGTTTTGTAGCCCTAACCTAGAGTCACTGTTCATAAACTGTAAACCCTTTTATTCACCGCGAGAGTTCTCCTCGTTTATTCTGGTCGGAATTTATATCCCGCCTGCTGCTTGTACAACGGAGGCACTGCAGCACCTCGCTGACCAGATAGCAGAGGTGGAGGAAAAACATCCAGACTCTCTGCTTATCATTCTGGGTGATTTCAATAGAGCTAATCTCACAAATGAGCTTCCTAAATACAGACAGCATATTAAATGTCCCACCAGGGACACAAATACACTTGACCACTGTTACACAGTTTTAAGAAACGCCTATCATGCCGTCCCCCGTGCAGCTCTGGGTTTTTCTGACCACTGTCTGTTCCATCTTATTCCAACATACAGACAGAAACTAAAAACTTCCAAGTCTGTTGTAAGGACTGTGAAGAAATGGACTGAGGAATCAAAGCTGGAGTTACAAGCCTGCTTTGACTGTACAGATTGGAGTGTTTTTGAAGCTGCAGCCATTAACCTAAATGAACTCACTGACACTGTGACGTCATACATCTGTTTCTGCGAGGACATGTGTGTGCAGACCAAGACCTTCTGCACATACAACAACAATAAACCCTGGATCACTCCTAAAATGAAGCAGCTACGTCAGACCAAGGAGGAGGCCTACAGGACTGGTGACTGGACTCTGTACAAGCGGGCCAGAAACATGCTGATGAAGGAGATCAGGCTTGCTAAGAGGAGCTACAGTGTGAAGTTACAAAAAAACTTCTCAGCCAACAACTCTGCTTCTGTCTGGAGAGGCCTGCAGAATATCACCAACTACAGGAGACCATCCCCCCACCCTGTGGAAAACCTCCAGCTGGCTAACGACCTAAACAGCTTTTACTGCAGGTTTGAAAAGAACCTACAGTTCTCACCTCCCACCCACACAAAAGGATTATCTGCAGCCCCAGGAACTCCATCCCTCCTCCACTCTGACCTCCCACCAGCACTAACGATCTGTGAAGAGGAGGTGCGCCGGGTCTTTCAGAGACAAAAGATCAAGAAGGCTGCAGGACCTGATGGTGTGTCTCCGTCCTGCCTGAGAGTCTGCTCCAATGAGATGGCCCCCATCTTCACCCGGATCTTTAACAGATCACTGGAGCTGCGTGAAGTGCCTTCCTGCTTCAAACACTCCATCATCATTCCAGTTCCCAAGAAACCCTCTGTTACAGGATTAAACGACTACAGACCTGTTGCCCTGACCTCTGTGGTCATGAAATCCTTGGAGAGATTGGTGCTGAACCACCTGAAGGTCATCACAGGCCCCCTGATGGACCCACTGCAGTTTGCCTACCGGTCAAACAGGTCAGTGGATGATGCAGTGAATATGGGACTACACTACATCCTGCAACACCTCGACTCCCCAGGGACGTACGCCAGAATCCTGTTTGTTGACTTCAGCTCAGCGTTCAACACCATCATCCCAGGCATTCTTCATCAGAAACTCCTCCAGCTCAAGGTGCCCCCCTCCACCTGCCAGTGGATCTCCAGCTTTCTGACTGACAGGTGGCAACAGGTGAAGCTAGGGAGATTTACATCCAGCTCCCGAAAAATTAGTACTGGCGCCCCCCAAGGATGTGTCCTTTCCCCACTGCTCTTCTCCTTCTACTCCAACGACTGCACCTCAGAGGACCCTTCGGTGAAGCTCCTGAAGTTTGCGGATGACACCTCAGTCATCGGTTTGATCCGGGATGATGATGAGTCTGCATACAGGCGGGAGGTGAAGCAGCTGATCCTCTGGTGCAGCCAGAACCATCTTGAACTTAACCCAGCCAAAACGGTGGAGATGACTGTGGATTTCAGGCGACACCCCCCTTCACTCCCCCCACTCACCATCCTCAACAGCACAGTGTCCACTGTGGACTCCTTCAAGTTTCTGGGTACCACAATCTCCCGGAACCTGAAGTGGTCCTCCCATATAGACACTGTCCGGAAAAAGGCCCAGCAGAGGTTGATTTTTCTGCGTCAGCTCAAGAAGTTTGATTTGCCTCAGGAGTTGCTGGTTGTCTTCTACACCGCCATCATCCAATCTGTCCTCTGCTTTTCCATCACTGTCTGGTTTGGATCTGCCACTAAACAGGACAAGACTAGACTGCAGCGGATCATTAAGTCTGCAGAGAGGATCATTGGTACCGACCTACCCTCCATTGAGAACTTATATCGGTCCATAACCAGGAAACGGGCGGGAAACATCTGTGCTGACCCATCACACCCCGGCCACAAACTGTTTGAACTTCTATCTTCTGGTCGTCGTTACAGATCACTGAAGGTCAAAACCACCCGTCACAGGAACAGTTTCTTTCCTCAAGCCATCACTCTGATGAACTCCTAACATTCACCTAGTCCTACCTGTTGCTGTACTCATGACTTTTCATCCATTATTACATTGCACATAACTGTCACACTGCTTTTTACTTCATTCACATTATATCACTGAATCTGAGTTCACATTGAAATACTGTGTGACTGTATATTTTTTCATATATTTCTGCAAAGTGTGGTTAGTCTGAGTAAATAACTGCATATATTCCTGTATATATTTGCATCCTTTATAGAAACGTGGACAGACTGTAATTTACTGTACATACTCTGTTGTCATTGAATCCTTATTTAAATCCTCCACCTGAACAACGAGAGCAAGTTTTTAGCCAAAGTCAAATTCCTTGTATGTGTTGTGCATACTTGGCCAATAAAGCTGATTCTGATTCTGATTCTGATATTGTCCTAGTTGTATGCTGGAGGGGACCATTTGTGTAAGTCTGTTGCGTCTTTTGCATTCAATACTATTAGGTTGTCACGTTTTTTTTGCTCTCTCTGCGAGCAGCCCTGCTTAGGTTATACAGTCTGACTACCGTAGGTAGGAAGGACCTGCAAAACCTCTCGGTTGCACACCTAGGATGATGTAGTCTACTGCTAAATGAGCTCCTCAGTGCGTTCAGTATGTCCTGCACAGGGTGGGACTCGGACTCCAGCAGAGATGACAGTTTAGCCACCATCCTTCTCTCTCCTATCTCCTCCACTGGGTCAAGGCGTTCCCCCAGGACAGAGCTAGCTTTCTTGATTAGTTTGTTCAGTCTCTTCCTATCGGCTGCTGTAATGCCACTGCCCCAGCAGACCACTCCAAAAGTGATGGCTGATGCCACCACCGTGTCGTAGAATGTTTTCAGCAGCACCCCTTGTACACCAAAAGACCTGAGCCTCCTCAGTAGGAACAGCCTGTGTTGTCCCTTCTTGTAGAGTGCGTCGGTATTGTGTGACCAGTCTAGTTTATTGTTCAGATGAACACCCAGGTACTTGTAGGATGTCACCATCTCAATGTCTGTTCCCTGGATGTTTACTGGTGCTGTGAGGGGTTGTCCTTGCCTGCGGCAGTCCACTACCAGCTCCTCAGTTTTCCTCACGTTGATCTGGAGGCAGTTCTGATGGCACCAGTCCACAAAGTCCTGGATAAGTCCTCTGTACTCAGCTTCATCTCCGTTGGAGATGAGGCCGACGATCGCAGAGCCATCAGAGAACTTCTGTAGATGGCAGTGTGTTGTGTTGTGTGAGAAGTCCGCAGTATAAAGGGTGAACAGGAAGGGAGCCAAAACCGTTCCCTGGGGGACCCCCGTGCTACCGATGATCGTGTCGGACACACAATCTCGGGTTCTCACAAACTGTGGCCGGTTAGTGAGGTAGTCCAGGATCCATGATGACAGGTGCTGGTCCACCACTGCGCACAGCAGCTTGTCCTTCAGGATCATTGGTTGGATGGTGTTGAAAGCACTGGAGAAGTCAAAGAACATGATCCTCACTGCGTTCCCGGGCTTCTCCAGGTGGGACAGGGAACGGTGAAGGAAGAAGATCACTGCATCCTCCACCCCAATGCCATGCTGGTAGGCGAACTGGAGTGGATCCATCGCTGGTCCCACCAGGAGGTGGAGGTGAGCAAGGAGCAGTCTCTCCAGGGTCTTCATCATGTGAGACGTCAGGGCCACTGGTCTATAGCTGTTCAGGTCTTTGGGGTGGGAAGTCTTTGGTACAGGTACCACACAAGATGTTTTCCACCCTCCCCAGCTTCAGGCTCAGGTTGAAGATGTGCTCCACAATCCCACACACAGCTGGTCTGTGCAGGACTTGAGGAGCATCGCGCTGATGCCGTCTGGTCCCGAGGCCTTCCTCGCCTTGATCTTCCTCAGCTCCGTCCTCACCTGGGTCTTAGTGAGGCTCAGGTTGGGGGGCTGTGTGCTGGGAGTGGGGGGGTGTTGGTGGAGTGGGGTGTGGACAGCAGGTCTCGATGACTTTAGAGGCAGCAGTGGTGTTGTGCAGTTGGGGGGGACGGCGGTTGGTCAAACCTATTAAAAAACAGGCTCAGATTGTTTGCCCACTCCCTGCTCCCCGTGGACTGGGAGGAGGTATTCTGGAGCCCAGAGATGGTTTTAAGGTTTCTCCAGACCTCGCCAATGTCGCTCTGTTGCAGCTTGTCCTCCATCTTCTTCCTGAAGCTGTCCTTGCCTTCTCTGATCTTCCTCCTCAGCTCCCTCAGTACGGACTTCAACATCTCCCTGTTCTCCGACCTGAAGATCCTCTTCTTCTCTCTCAGAAGTGTTTTTATCTCAGGGTTGATCCAGGGTTCGTTGTTCGAGCAACACCGTATGGTCTTGGCGGGTACGATGTTGTCCACATAGAAGTTGATGTAGTCCGTGATGGTGTGAGTGAGGCCATCGATGTCCTCACCATGTGGATTGCAGAGCTGCTCCCAGGCAGTGGTTTCAAAACAGTCCTTTAGAGAGTCCATTGCCTCCTCAGACCATAACTTCACCGTGCGCATGACCGGAGGAGGTTGTCTGTGTACTAGGGGTTTGTACACCGGCAGGAGATGAACCAAGTTGTGATCCGATCTCCCAAGTGGGGGGAGTGGTGATGATGAGGTGTACGCCTCCTTAGTGTTTGCATAGAATAAGTCCAGTGTTTTATTGTCTCTATTGTGGCATGTGACATACTGGGTGAACGTGGGCAGAATGGGGGACAGTGAAATATGGTTGAAATCACCTGAGATGAGTAGGAGAGCATCTGGGTGTTCTGTCAGCAGCCTGCCAGTTACTAAGTGAACGGCGTCACGCGCTGTCCCCGCGTTCGCCGTCAGATTTGCATAAATAACAATGCAGATCACGTGTGAGTATTCCCTCGGGAGATAGGTAGGCCGCATGCTAACAGCTAGCAACTCAATGTCTTTGTTGCAGTGTTGTTGTTTAACCGTGATATGTCCCGGTCTGCACTAGCTGTTACTGACATACATTATCACTCCTCTGCCCCTTGCCTTCCCACTGTCTGGTGTCCGGTCTGCCCGTATTGCGTGGAAACCCTCCAGTTCAATGTTGACATCTGTTGCTAGTTCTGTTAGCCATGTCTCAGTAAACAACATCAAGCTAATCTCTCTGAAGACGCTCTCGTAGCGGGAGATAGCCGCAAGCTCGTCAGTCTTACTGAATAGCGATCATACATTCCCCATAATAACGGATGGGAGGACGGGTCTGTACCTTATATTCCTCAGCTGCCATCTTACTCCAGCTCAACATCCACGTCGTTTCCGTCTTATTTCTCCCGGTATGTTGAGTTTTTGCGTTAGCATCGTGGGCCGGTTAAGTGCTAACAGCTGGTCTCTATTGTACTGCCTCCTGCAATAAACAGTGGCTCTGTCTGCTGGCTCAGGAGACATTTGGGCGATCTATGTGTCTGTGACGGGTCACCGGATCAGAAAAATTAGCAAGAGAGCCAGATAGTAAATAGAAATAGGAAGAAATTGATCCGCTGTTGCAAAAAGGCAGCCTACTCGTGTGGCGCCGGAAGTACTTTACCAGTCAATCTACGTTCCTACTCTTACCTATGGTCACGAGCTTTGGGCAATGACCGAAAGAACGAGATTGTGGATACAAGCGGCTGAAATGAGCTTTCTCCGTAGGATTGCTGGACTCACCCTCAGAGATAGGGTGAGGAGCTCAGTCATCCGGGAGAGGCTCAGAGTAGAACCGCTGCTCCTCCACATTGAAAGGAGTCAGTTGAGGTGGTACTGATATTGATTAATACCAGTGTAATGAGATCGATAGTCTGTATCTGTGTATGTGCCACTCCTGTCACAGCACGAAGCAGGCACACTTACTGTAGCTCCTCTTCTTCTTCTTGTGGTTTTACGGTGGTTGGCAACCAGCGTTTAGGTGCATTACCGCCACCTACTCCTTACTTCCTCCTCCCTTGTGTTTTTATGTTTTACCATTACGTGACTCAGCAGCGCCAGGTAAACAAGCCGGCAGCGGATGCACACACACGAGCAGCACAAAGATGAAGCAGAAGAATGGCAGAGAGGAAGAGGAGCGCCGTGTGACTATATCTTCAAATGAAGGGAGATGTTTTATTAAATTTTTGCATTGTAGTTTCTGAACACTGCACCTCAAAAAAGAATTTGTTTTAATTTGTTCTTGAGTGATAATTTTGTGCAGTTTGTTTATTTAAGCAAAAATTCCAGACATGACAATGTCTGGGGAAAAACTGTTTTCTTATTGTTCTATTGTTTCTGAATAAAAAGCTTTATTATGATAAAGTATTTTCTATTTACCTTTAAACTTTGCCCAAATTCTGTCCTGGGTTTTTAACTAATTAACACTAGAAGACCCAGACATTAGCCCTCTTGTGGCCACTTGATGGTCCCCCTATGGGTTTTCTAGCCAAAAAGGCCAAATGGCCCCTCTCTTGGTCTTCTAGTGTTAATAACCAAAGCAAAAATTACAAAACACTTAAAGGTCATGAAAAGTCATTCAGATTCAGTAATTTGATAATGCATCCACTTTAATTATTAAAAAGTATCAGTATCAGTGATACTGGCCCTGTATTTACTTGGTATCAGATCGATACCAAATCTTGCAGTTTCGCACATCACTGCTTAAAACACTAACCTGAAACTCTGCTTAAAGAAGAGGAGACACAGGTTGTAGCTGCTGCTTCTTCTTCTATTAGATTTGATTGGCGGTTGGCAACCAGCTTACAGGTGCATTACCACCACGTACTTCACTTTCTTTCTTCTTCTTTTTTTAGATTTGATTGGCGGCTGGCAACCAGCCCACAGGCGCATTACTGCCACTGACTTATCATCACCCTATATCTTTGTATAAGGAGTTCTTATAAGGAGTTCTGAAAAATCGTCTTCTTCTTCTTTTAGACTTGACTGGCGGCTGGCAACCAGCCCACAGGTGCACCACCGCCACGTGAGGTCTGTGCACAGTGGAGTGGGAAGGGGAGGGAAAGGGCATTCAGGGCTCAGGCAACAGGTCACACGGAATTATGTGGATGTCAAAATATAGTTATTGGACATTAAAACACATTTGATCTGCAACTGGTGTCTCCATGGGGAAGTTAAAATCTATAATACCTTTAAAAAATGCTCTTTAAAAGGGCACTTCAGGGGGCAAAGGGGCAGTCTTAGAGCTGCACTACATCTAGCAGTGACATGCCGTGAGGTCCATATCTGGTGAGGCTATGATGCTTTCAGGGTCAGATTTACAATTTGGATTTTATAAATAATTTTTTTTTTCCACAATATCTTTATTGAACCTTTTTTTTTTAACAAACATGATACAAACAATCAAACACTAACACTAAAGTACTACAAAAAAAAAGATGCACTAAAAACACCAACAACCACCAGCAAAATCAAATCTTCAACAATGCTCCTCTGTTTAGTCTAGACAATCCAATACATAAGTATACATATTATGTTCACCAGTTTGGAATTTACAAGGTCCACACACATCATTCACCTTCTTCTTCAAAAGTTATGTTTAAATTTTTTACATAATCAATAAAAGGTCTCCATATATTCTCAAACACAATTTCCTTTGATTTCAGTATATATGTTATTCTTTCTAATGGAAGGTTTGTTAACATCTGTCTTAACCACTGAGTCACATCTGGTCTATGAGTCTTTTTCCATAATAGTGCAATACATTTTTTGGCATTAAGCAAACTGAGGTCTATGAATGTTCTTTCACTTTTATTAAAATTATGCTTTTCTGGGTACAGACCCAACAAAAACAGTTTAGGATTCAATATGATTTGTTTTGAGATTATTTTTTCAATTATTACCCTCACCTCTTCCCAAAACATTCTTATTAATCTACATTCCCATACACAATGAAATAGAGTTCTTTTACTTTCCATGCATTGGAAAGTAAAGGAAAAGTAAAATATAAAAAAGTAAAATGTAATATTTTACTTAAAAGTAAAATATTACTTTTAAGTATATTAATTCTCCCGATCATCGACATTGGTAGTGACATCCATCTCTGAAGTAACTCATCAATATCTGTCATTAAGGCTTCATAGTTGACACTGGCGATTGATTCTAGCTTAGGCACAATTTGGATTCCTAAATATTTAAACTGATTTACAACATTGAATTGATTTACCTCAGGGGCTGGGTAATTTCTCTGGGTCTCATTTAGCATTAATATTGAAGATTTAGTTTTATTTATTTTATATCCTGATATTTCCCCAAAATTCTTTATTAAATTCAACAAGGTCGGAATTGATTTTTTAAGATTCGACATAAACAAAATTATGTCATCGGCATACAGGGAGATTTTATGTTCTGTTGGTCCAACTTTAATTCCATATATTTGTGACTGTAGACGTATCGCCATCGCTAAAGGTTCAATTGCCATAGTAAACAGTAAAGGTGAAAGTGGACAGCCTTGTTGACATCCTCTATTGATTTTTATTGATTTTGAAATATTGTTATTTGTTAGGATTTCTGCAGTAGCATTATTATATATTATCTGAACCCATTTTATGAAATTATTTCCAAGTCCAAACCTTTGTAAGACTTCAAAAAGAAAGGGCCATTCAACTCTATCAAAGGCTTTTTCGGCATCCAGTGATAAGAGAGCTGTATCAGGTGCTTCTTTATTAGAATAAATAATATTAAATAGTCTTCTTACATTATGGAAGCCTTGTCTTCCCTTTATAAAGCCATTCTGATCTCGATTAATAATATTTGGTAAAATTTCTTGTATTCGTCTTGCTAAAATTTTACAGATTATCTTAAGGTCGGCGTTTAATAGGCTTATTGGTCTCATATTTTCACATTTATTAGAGGGCTTACCTGGTTTTGGCAACAGTATAATTAAGGCATTATTCATATATGATGGTAAATTACTATTTTGAAATGCTTCTAAAACCATTTCCAAAAAAGGTTTTGTTAATTTATTCTTAAATTTTTTATAAAGGTCAACTGGAAGACCATCTGGTCCTGCACTTTTTCCTGATTTCATATTATCAATAGCTAGTCCAACTTCTTCTTGACTAATTTTAGACTCCAGTATCTCCCTATTTTCATTTGGAATACACGGTATAAATAGTTCGTTCAAAAACCCATGTAGTTTTGTTAAGTCAGATTCATTTTTGGTATCATATAATTTTTCATAGTAATCTCTAAAGGCTCTATTAATTTCTAAAGGATCTATAACTACCTGTCCGTTACTTATAATACTGGTAATTGGTGTTTTAGATTCTAATTGTTTAATCTGCCATGCCAATAACTTTCCTGATTTTTCACCTTGTTCATAAAAAGATTGTTTCAATCTTAGAAGACTCGAGGCAGCTCTATTCGCTGATTTTTTGTCATATTCAGCTCTCAAAATCAGTAATTCGTTCTCCAACCTTGGATCTCTTCCTGCATATACTCTTTCTTGAAGAATTTTTATTTTATGTTCCAATTGGACTCTCTCCTCTCGAGTCTTCTTAGATTTTGAACCTGTATAACTAATAATATGTCCCCTAATAAAAGCTTTGAAAGCCTCCCACTTTACACATGCTGATGTTTGTGTAGTATTGATGTCAAAGAACTCATCTATCTGTTTTTCTGTGTATTTAACAAATTCCTCATCCTGAAGCCATTTATGCTGAAATTGCCATCTACCTGGTTCCTTTGTCAATTTCTTATCTACATATATTAGACAGCAGGGTGCATGATCAGAGATCACGATGTTATCATAAAAACAGTTTTGAATCTTGGCCCTTAATTCTGTGGAGATCAAAAAATAATCTATACGTGAGAATGTCTTGTAGGTATTGGAATAACAAGAGTATGCTTTAACTTGTGGTTTCATTTCTCTCCATATATCTATCAATTTCAATTCTTTCATAAAATGATTAATGGTCATCCTACATCCATTGTGCGTACAGTCCAGTCCTGTTGATCAATCTATACCGGGATTCAATGTACAATTAAAATCCCCTGCTATTATATGTTGCCCTGTAAGTGATGATAAGATAAGAAATAAATTAGCAAAGAACTTTTGATCATCTACTGTATATTGGGACCATATAAGTTCACCAAATTTATGTTTTCTAATAGCAAAGATCCTTGAATGATTACATATCTTCCAAATTTGTCTCCAATTACATTTTTCACTTGAAATGGGACTGATTTATGTATGAGAGTCATAACTCCCCTGGCTCGGGATGAAAATGATGAGGTGAAAACATTTCCTTGCCATCTACTCCTAATTCTTTTTACATCTTCCTCTATTAGATGAGTTTCTTGTAAAAACAAAATTTTTGAACCCATGTCTTTTATTTTATTCATAACTTGTTTAAGTTTTTTTAAATTTTGTAGACCTCTGCAATTCCATGAAGTTAAATTAAGATTAACGCTTTGATTTATGATCAATAGGGAGTTTGGGATTACCTTGCAGTGTAAACATGCTCAAACAGAAAAGCAAAAAAAATGAGTGGTTGAACATTCACCCTACAAACTACACACAAACAAATTCCCCCTTCCCACATTTGTGGCAATCCCCCCAAAAACAAAAGAAAAATTCCGTCTCCCGATATAGCCACCGACCGTTCCACACCCACGAGGATCAGCCAAAGCCACTCCTTCTTCATCCTCCCAATCACCCTAACTCTACTGCTTTTAATAATGTAACATTAACTCTCTTCTGTAATTTTCCAATTTAACTCCAAAATTTTTTAGCAATTTTGTACTTTTTTTTTTTTTTTTAATATGTAATACAATCTATATTTTGTAATCTTGTTATATGCTTCTAATCAGTTAAATACTCAAATATTCTACCCTATATTCTGTTCATGCTTAGCTCCCACCAGTCTCTTCCTGGATCTTCTTGATGAGCTCCTGCGCCTCCTCGGGGGTCTTGAAGATGTGTGTTCTGCCCTCATATGTGACCAGAAGTCTTGCAGGGTGAATCACTCCATGACGAATCTCAAGGTTGCGCAGTTCTTTGCGGATGGGGTCAAACTGCTTCCTTAATTGTTGGATTCCTGAGGCCAAATCTGGGTAGAACCGCACCTGCTGATCTTGGTATTTAATTTCTCCTTTGGCCCGCACCGCATTGGAGATCGTCATCCTGTCTCTGTAGCTGAGAAACTTAATAATTAGCGTCCTCGGTGCTGCCTTGTTACCTCTCGGTGGGCCAATTCGGTGGGAGCTTTCCAAGACGACTGATGATTTTAGCTCCGCGTTGTTCAGCGCCTCCGGGATCCACCCCTCCAAAAAGGAGCATGAATCACGACCTTCGGCTCCCTCCGGTAAACCCACCAGCCTCAGGTTATTCCGTCTGGACCGGGATTCCAAGTCCAGAACGCTATTTTCCAGATCTTTATTTTTTTTTTCCAAAGTGCGCACCTTTATTTGAAGTCCGCTGATTTCATCCTCCGCACTTGAAACACGAAGCTCCGCCTGCGTCACTCGCTCCACACAGTCACCCAACTCCTTTCTCATTGCATCCAACGCTGCCATAATCCCATCAAGTTTAGCGGAAAAGTCTGCTCTCATTGAGCTAATGGCAGCCAGCACTGCACCTGTGCCGCCATCGTCAGCAGTTGCCGCACCACCGCTAGTTTCATCCGCCATATCCGCAGCTTTTTCTACTGCGCCACAAACTTTAAAGTCCGTTAATTTGGACTGCTTCGGCGATTCAACTTTTCCCCCTCCTGATTTCCCAGCCTTAGTCTTCACCGGCATATCCTCACCCAAACGCTGGGAAAAGTTCTGTTCCAAATGAGAGAGTTATTTGCCGAATCTTTATTTCCAGGAGCAGAGCAGAGTGATACGTGACCTTCTAGGCGGCCGCCATAACCGGAAGTCTTCAAAAACCCATTTAGTTTTGTTAAATCAAATTCATTTTTAGTATCATATAATTTTTCATAGTAATCTCTAAAGGCTCTGTTAATTTCTAAAGGATCTATAACTACCTGTCCGTTACTTATAATACTAGTAATTGGTGTTTTAATTTCTAATTGTTTAATCTGCCATGCCAATAATTTTCCTGATTTTTCACCTTGTTCATAAAAAGATTGTTTCAATCTTAGAAGACTCGAGGCAGCTCTATTCGCTGATTTTTTGTCGTATTCAGCTCTCAAAATCAGTAATTCATTCTCCAACCTTGGATCACTTCCTGCATACACTTTTTCCTGAAGACTTTTCATTTTATGTTCCAATTTAGCTCTCTCCTCTCGAGTCTTCTTAGATTTTGATCCTGTATAACTAATAATATGTCCCCTAATAAAAGCTTTGAAAGCCTCCCACTTTACACATGCTGATGTTTGTGTAGTATTGATGTCAAAGTACTCGTCTATCTGTTTTTCTATATACTTGACAAATTCCTCATCCTGAAGCCATTTATGCTGAAATTGCCATCTACCTGATTCCTTTGTCAATTTTTTATCTACATATATTAGACAACAGGGTGCATGATCAGAGATCACGATGTTATCATAAAAGCAGTTTTGAATCTTGGATCTTAATTCTGTGGAAATCAAAAAATAATCAATACGTGAGAATGTCTTGTAGGTACTGGAATAACAAGAATAGGCTTTAACTTGTGGTTTTATTTCTCTCCATATATCTAACAATCTCAATTCTTTCATAAAATGATTAATAGTCATCCTACATCCATTGTGCGTACAATCCAGTCCTGTTGATCTATCTATACCTGGATTCAATGTACAATTAAAATCCCCTGCTATTATATGTTGCCCTGTAAGTGATGATAAAATAAGAAATAAATTAGCAAAGAACTTTTGGTCATCTATATTGGGACCATATAAGTTCACAAGATTTATATTTTCTAATAGCAAAGAACCTTGAATGATTACATATCTTCCAAGTTTGTCTCCAATTACATTTTTCACTTGAAAAGGGACTGATTTATGTATGAGAGTCATAACTCCCCTGGCCCGAGATGAGAATGATGAGGTGAAGACACTTCCTTGCCATCTACTCCTAATTCTTTTTATATCCTCCTCTATTAGATGAGTTTCTTGTAAAAACACAATTTTTGAACCCATGTCTTTTATTTTATTCATAACTTGTTTAAGTTTTTTTAAATTTTGTAGACCTCTGCAATTCCATGAAGTTAAATTAGGATTAACACTTTGGTTTATGATCAATAGAGAGTTTGGGATTACCTTGCAGTGTAAACATGCTCATACAGAGAAGCAAAAACATGAGTGGTTGAACATTCATCCTACAAACTACACACAAACAAATTCCCCCTTCCCACACTTGTGGCGAACCCCCCAAAATCAAAAGAAAAATTCCGTCTCCCGATATAGCCATCGACCGCTCCACACCCACGGGGAACAGCCTAAGCCACTCCTTCTTCATCCTCCCAATCACCCTAACTCTACTGCTTTTAATGACGTAACATTAACTCTCCTCTGTAGTTTTCCAACTTAACTCCAAAATTTTTAACAACTTTGTGCATCATAGTTTTTTTTTGTTTGTTTTGTTTTTGTTTTTTTTTAAATATATAATACAATCTATATTTTGTAAACTTGCTATTTACTTCAAGTCAGTCAGATGCCTGTGCAAATGCTTAATTATTCTACCTTATATTTTGTTCATGCTTAGCTCCCACCAGTCTCTTCTTCTTCTTTGATCTTCTTGATGAACTCCTGCGCCTCCTCTGGGGTCTTGAAGATGTGGGTTCTGCCCTCATACGTGGTCAGCAGTCTCGCAGGATAGATTACACCATGACGAATCCCAAGGTTGCGCAGCTCCTTACGTATGGGATCAAACTGCTTCCTCAATTGTTGGATTCCTGTGGCCAAATCTGGGTAGAACCGCACCTGCTGATCCTGGTGTTTAATCTCTCCTTTAGCTCGTGCAGCGTTGAAGATCTTCATCCTGTCTCTGTTGCTAAGAAACTTCATAATTAAGGTCCTCGGCGGTCCCTTATCTCTCCGTGGGCCAATACGATGTGCTTTTTCCAGAACCACTGCTGATTGCAACTCCTCGCTGCCCAGCACCTCCGGAATCCACTTTTCCAGAAAGGAATATACGTCCCGACCTTCTGATTCCTCTGGAAGACCCACCAGCCTCAAGTTATTCTGTCTCGACCGAGATTCCAAATCCAAAATATTATCTTCTAGACATTTATTTTTTTTTTCCAAAGTGCGCACCTTTAATTGAAGACGGGTGACGTCATCTTCAGCACTAGCGAGACGGAGTTCCATCTGCGCCGTTCGTTCTACACAGTCACCCAATTCCTTTCTTATTCCTTCCAACGCTGTCATAATCCCATCAAATCTAGAGGAAAAGTCCGCTCTCATTGAACTCATGGCAGCCATCAGCGCATCTGCGCCGCTCCCCGCAGATATCGCACCGTTGCCAGCCTCCTCCGCCATATATGGAGTTTTGTTTGCTGCGTCACAGACCTGAAAGTCCGTTAATTTGGACTGTTTCGGCGGCTCGCTTTTTCCTTTACCTGGTTTTCCAGCCTTAGGCTTCGCCGACATATCCTCGCCCAAACGCTGGGATACGTTCTGTCCCAAATGAGAGAGTTATTTGCCGATTTTTTTCTCCAGGAGCAGAGCAGAGTGAGACACGTCCGTCTTACGTGGCAGCCACAACCGGAAGTCTTATAAATAATTTTAACAAAAAAGTATAAGGTATTTTATTGAATCACTGTACCTCTTAATGGAATACACCAAAAAGGCAGTAATAAAAGTCCATGTTTTCATTTTTAACTCTCCTTGAGTATAGACAACGTGTAAAGACCCTCAGTTACACAAGTATAATGCATTAAGTTACTTTACAAACAAGTTTTTGTGGCACAAAATTCATTATACTTTGTTTTTGGCCAAAGGATAATGTAAATTATAGTGGCTCAGACAGCTGTATCTCTGTGTGTGTGTTGCAACTCCACAATTTACTCATTATTACAAATTATTATTAGTATTAGAACTGCTATAAATTCAGGTCTTATCTTTACTTGTAAATTAAGTAAATTTGCCTATCATTCTGGACAAAAATTGCTGTGACTTTGTTAAAAAAATGCCCTTCTTTTATTTTAAAAAATCCTGTGCTTATGGTACTCAAGCATACCCCTCTCATTGGGGCAACAGTACTGTGCAGCCTCTGACCATGATTTTCAGCCTCACCTGCCTCCTCTGACTGCACGTCACTGACGTCTATCTGTGCATGTGCCTGGTCTCCTCTCAGTTGGACATGCCTGAAAAATCTCAAGTGGGAGGCATCCAAGAGGCATCCTGATTAGATGGCCAAACCACCTAAACTGGCTCCTTTTGATGTGGAGGAGTAATAGCTCTACTCTGAGTTCCTCACCCAAGAACTATGATATTAATTAATAACTATAGCAATACTGGTGTAAGTGCCCCCACTGATGAACAATAATGTTCTGTAAACAATGGAGCGAAGCAGGTACTACATGAACACTGGGTTCACACCATACATCACATCTGCTTGGCTGCTGGGATTTCAACAGGTTATAATGAGGATTATGTAATAATTCATACCCCCAACATGACATGCCTGCATTGAGCTGTGTGCAATGATCAGTCCCTCCAGGATTTCGTGGGATTTTTTTTTTCTATTGTTGCAGTAAGTTGCGGGGCTCTCCTTGGGGATTGCCTGAATCGCGCATTGACTCATGTCCAGACCGGAGAGTCCCAACTTTAAAACTCACTGACAAGATGTAATAGTGACTTTTACCTCTAAAGACGTATAAACTGTTAGAACACTTGCTGTAATATTAGATTCATTTGTTTTTTGTGTGGTTTTACGGCGTGTCTGGGCGCACACACTCTAGAGACGGAGGTGCTTCCAGGCAGGTGGACGTTTTTCAACACAAACCCGGCACTTCATACATGCGGTCATTACGGAAACTCGAGGAGACGTTCACCGGTGGGCCGGGGGAGACGGAGGAAGGAACGATGTGGGAAAACTCGCAGCTGAGTGTGTTTTTTTAAATCACACTGTTTTTTGCTTATGTGTTTGGTGTATACTCACTGTAAACACAAAGTGAATGCGGTGCAGCACCACATTTGATTGGTCAGACTGATGACGTACACATCTCTGCGCTACTGAGAGACAAATTTGATTGGCAAAATTGGCCAAAGTTGACAACAATTGGCCAAAACTGCGGTAAAGTTGCGGTGATTGGACAAAATTCAAATTATGCAGGACCTGCTGAAGTCGTAGGAATTGGTAGAATCGCAACATCGCAAAATCCTGGAGGGTTTGAATGATCCAAGCCACAAAATAGATTTTTGGGTAGACCTGTTGGTGCTGATCATTGTATAGAGAAAATGAAAAAAAAAATGGTGTACGGGTTCACAAAATTATTCAGTGGATCTTTCAGCTGAATCCTACCATCCTCCGACCCACAGAGGATGCAGTGAGCACTGCACAGTGCTATCAAACTCACTCATCTCAGTGTGTTGTGCAATGTGGGAGCAGGATGAGTAGGGTGTGCAGTCCATGCATAGTGTGCTGATGTCATGAGTCTGAGCGCAGAGCTCAGACTGTCAATTAATTTCTGTATATTTTATGTCTATTATGATTATTTTGTCAGTTTCTGTAGTGCTGGGTTCATATTCTGTTCTGTGACACGAGTTCCCTCCTCATTTCCCAGACACACCCACCAGCTACTCACTGTCTGCTCCCCAGCAATCTCAGCTGTGAGTAGTTGAGTAATTAAGTCACCTGCCCGTTCACCGGCTCGCACCTGCCGCTCATTACTCCCCTGCTATTTAAAGACTGAAGGGTGATTCTTTCATTGCGGCAGTCTTGATTGTATTACAGACTGGACTCCTTCACAACGCACTGTTTGATCCTCCACAGTCTTCTCCTCATCTCCTCCAGAGCGATTCCGGCTCTGGAGCACTCTCCTTGTAAGTTTTCATCTGTTTGTATTTTTGTGTTTTCTGCACTGTTTTGGATTTCTGTTAATAAATGTCACAACTGCAGTCCAGCGTGTAGGTCTGACTTTCTGCCCCGGAGGGGCTATTCATAACAGAAGACTGCCGTATGGATTAGGACCCAGCTGCTGCAGTAGTGAATTTTTTGTTCTTTCTGTCTTTTTTCACTCACCTGTGCACTGGAGCTCACCATGTCCCCAGCTCGCTGGCCTCACACAAATAAAGGGAGATTGGCAGAGGGGTCTCTGAGCTTGGAGGAAGAGTGGGCAACGGACTTTATCCAAAGCATTGTGGATGAAGCTCTCGCTGCCCATGGACCAAAAAAGCCTGGGAAAGCATGAATGGAGCAGTGAGCATTGTGGAGGCACACCCCGGCTTGTGGAGATATCCCCAATATACGGAACTGCTATCCACGGTCTCCGCACTTCAGCGCCCATTCCCCGGGCTAACTATGGGGTCGCCTCCTGCTGAAACGAAGCTGTTGCGGAGGCGTTCTCCTCAGCAGACGTCCACCAACTTTCCCGGTTCACCAGTGCCAGCATGCGCATCATCAGCTCCATGGCGGCACCGTCGTCCCACTCCGGACCGCTGGAGGAAAGCCTCCACTTCCACACCAGCAGTCCTTCCGTCGCCGAGGCAGGAAACTCCTGCAGCAGTCTAGTTATCTGACTCTTTCTCTCCAGTTGTCCCACCAGCCAACCTCGCCGCTGCAATTCCCTCCCTCCTCCTCGATGATTCCTCCCGCTGCGGAAGAACTGGTTGCCTTCCTCTCGGCTCCGTCCGTCTCCACGACTACAGGGGCGGCTCCTCCACAATCCTCAGAGGGGCCCATGTCCACCATAGCCACGGAGAGGCATGACTGTCCACCCGCTGCAGCAGACAACACCTAACACTGGGAAAACAGGCAAGTTTCATTTCATTCTATTTCAGTTTATGATGATATGCCTTGCCTGATTCCCAGTGATGAGGCTCAGGGTCTGCAGTCCTCTGAGCTCTCAACATGTGCTGCAGTTATTAACTGCTCACCAGCCCTCTCCATGTCCTCTCCCTCGGACCCTGAGTGTCTGACGACCCTGGGGTTGAACCACCGGATGTGGGAGGAGCCTGTGGCCCTGGATGACCCAGTTCCAGTGCCAGCGGTGAGCTGTACCCCAGCTGCCACACCGGACGAGCCACCAGCATGAGCCACTTCACCCGGGGGAACCAAGACTGCAATAAGAATCATGCCTGCTGCGGAGGCCGCCGCCGCAGCATTAGAGCCGGGCTTCCAATGGACCGGGCCCAAGACGTCTTCGTCTTCTGGATCGATGGAGTCCTGGACGGCGGTAGAGCTCGAGCTCAGGCAAGTGCTCTCCCTTGTTTTTCCTCTTATCTGTTCTGGAGAAATCTTGCCTGGCTCTTGGTGAGGAGAGTTGGGTGCAGCCGTCAGCTGTGCCTGAGCTCACCTCGCCAGGCTCCGCCGGTGCCAGTGACCCTGACCCTGCCTTTTTGTCTGTGTTTTCTGAGCTTTCTCCTGGGGTCACCGAGAACGTTCCAGTGATGCCAGAGGTCCCTGTAGGTCCAGGTTCATCGCCCGAGGTTGCCAAGGGTCCAGTTTCCTCTGCAGTGGAGGCTGTTGCAGGAGCTCTGTCCCAGCCCTCGACCTCTGTGGGTGCAGTTCCCTCTCTGTCCAAGGCCGTCGTCTGGGTTCCTCCTCCTCGGTCCGAATCTCCGTGGGTGCTGTGTCCCGGTCGGGGGCCCTTGTGGGTGCTGTGCCCCAGCCTAAATCCAACGTGGGTGCTACACTCCAGTATGGGCCCGCCATGGGCACTACGCCCCAGCTCAGGGTCCACCGTGGGTGCAGCACTGGGCCAGTCTGGGCCCACCGAGGGAGCAGCTTCGTTCCTGCCTGGAGCCACCGAGGGTGCTGCAGTGCTCCAGCCCGGAGCCACCAAGGGTGCTGCAGTGCTCCAGCCTGGAGCCACCGAGGGTGCTGAAGTGCTCCAGCAAGGAGCCACTGCGGGCGCTGCCTTGCTCCAGCCTGGAGCCACTGTGGGTGCAGCTACGTCCCAGACCGGGACCTCCACGGGTGCAACCGTGTCTCAGCCCAGGGCCACCACCGTGGATCCTCACATGGGGAAGCCACCTCCTGGGTCACCCCTCCAGTCTTGGTGGCTAAAGAACTCTGGTTGGCCGCCCGGTAGACTGAGCTGCTGGGTTGGGTAGCCCATATTCTCTGGCAGGCCACCCGACTCATACCATCTTGCCGTCTGGCTGGCCTGGGACCTCGGCTGGCCTCCCGAACTGCCTAGTTCTTTGGCCTAGGGGGCCCAGGAGCCTGGCATAGCGTGGGTGCGGCTCCTGAGTGGGCTCCATATTTCTGCTCCCTCTTGACTTGTTTCCCCCACCTCCCACCCAGGGTGGTTGTTTGCTGTACCCTTTCTTTTTTTTGGGGGGGGGGGGTCCTCTTGAGTGTTGCCTTGGGGTGTCTGGAACCACCCCTTGAAGGGGGGGCTCTGTCATGACTCTGAGCGCAGAGCTCAGACTCTCAATTTATTTCTGTGTATTTTATGTCTATTATAATTATTTTGTCAGTTTCTGTAGTGCTGGGTTCATATTCTGTTCTGTGACACGAGTTCTCTCCTCATTTCCCAGACACGCCCCCCAGCTACTCACTGTCTGCTCCCCAGCAATCTCAGCTGTGAGTAGTTGGGTAATTAGGTCACCTGCCTGTTCACCAGCTCACACCTGCCGCTCATTATTCTCCTGCTATTTAAAGACTGCTGGGTGATTCTTTCATTGCGGCAGTCTTGATTGTATTACAGACTGGACTTCTTCACAACACACTGTTTGATCCTCCACAGTCTTCTCCTCATCTCCTCCAGAGTGATTCTGGCTCTGGAGTACTCTCCTTGTAAGTTTTCATCTGATTGTATTTTTGTGTTCTCTGTACTGTTTTGGATTTATGTTAATAAATGTCACAACTGCAGTCTAGTGCGTGGGCTTGACTTTCTACCCCGGAGGGGCTATTCATGACAGCTGAAGTTAAAATAAGTTAAGTTAAAATAATTTTCCCTCAGTCCAAATATCCAATCAGCTTCCTGTCCTGTAAAATAACTGGGTGACCTTTAGCTTTAATTATTGCCTGGCTCGATGGCAATAAAGCTGAAGGTCCAAGGTACAGAGTGTGCAACCTTGGTGCTTTCAGTACACAACGTTGTGTATTCCAGCCCTGCTTTCAGGCATGGCTGGATGTATTTTAAATGGCTATCAGTGTTTCAATCAATTAGCAAATCACACTCAGCCTGATCGTAATGATATTGTTTGCCACTGCTGTTACAGTTACTGTTGTAGTGTGGACAGTTATTGTTACCATGCAGCAACCTCCCTTCTCTCTTCCTGTTTTGTGCCATTTAGTGTTGTTTAAATTACGTCTAAGTGTATATTCATGTATATTCATGTGTTTAATGTCCACATATGATGTTGCACACAAGTTACAATCGCCACAGCCTTCTGGAGATAAGGAATATGACCAAACATTATGCCCTGGACCAGACTGTTACAGAGGAACTCTGTGGCCTAGGACTTCTCCATCACACCTCCACACCCCCAGCCTCGACTGCTGTGTCCCATCCCAAATGGAGACACCGCAGACGGTGTGAGCGAAGACGAAAGAGAGGTAAACGTGGAGGTATCTGAACGAAGCTTGCCGCTAGCCCACACTGACACCCAATTCCTTCCCTCATTCTGGCCAATGTACACTCACTAGACAACAAAATAGACCACACACAGCTCCTGAGATCTACGTAACGTGATGTGTGGAACTGCTGTGTTTTTATTTTTACAGAAATGTGGTTAAATGACAATATCCCGGACTCTGCTATTCAGTTAGTGAGGCTAACATGCTATTGTGCTGATAGGGTGTTCACGGAGGGAGGGAAAACCCGAGGTGGAGGCATATGTGTGTACAACAGTGATGCTTGGTGCTGGGATGCGACTGTTATACACAAACACTGTTCTCCGTTTGTGGAATTTATGATCATCAAGTGCCGACCATTCTACTTACCAAGAGAAATTACATCTATCCTGCTAGTCACTGTGTATGACCCGCCCACCACCATCGGAGTACACTGAGGTTGTTATAGCATACATAGCTAAATGCATTGATGATGTCACTCACTGCAAAACCATCGCTGTTCGTGCCAACCAGAAGTCATGGATGACAGCAGAGGTTCACAAGCTCCTGAGAGCTCGGGACGCAGCCTTCAGGGCCGGTGACACAGCAGGACTAACAACAACTAGGGCCAACCTGTCCTGTGGCATCAAGGAGGCAAAATGACAGTACAGCAAGAAAATATCTGGCCACTTCAGCAACACCAGAGATGCACGTTCTCTGTGGCGTGGCATACAGACCCTCACCAACTACAAACCTCCACCTCAGACCTGTGCGAATGACATCATACTGCTTAACAACTTAAATTACTTCTTTGGCCACTTTGAAGCACAAAACAGCACATCAGCACAGAAGACCACTCCTCCTCCAGACAAGCAGGCCATAAGTCTGGATCTGGCTAGCATGAAGAGGACCCTCTCCAGGATCAACCCACGTAAGGCAGCTGGACCAGGCAACATACCAGGTCACATTCTGAAGGACTGTGTGGAAGAGCTCAAGAATGTTCTGGCCAACATCTTCAACATTTCCCCAAGTCAAGCTGTTGTCCCCACATGTTTCGAAACTGCTACTATAATACCAGTCCCAAAGAAGCCCATCCCATCCAGCTACAACTATTACCATCTCGTAGGACTTACCTCCATCATGAAGTGCTTCGAGTGGCTGGTCATGCAGAACATCAAGTCCACCCTCCCTCCCTCCCACCACCCATCTCAGTTTGCATACAGGTCAAACAGATCCACAGAAGATGCCATCGCTGCTGCTCTCCATCCAGCCCTCATCCATCTGAACTCAAAGAATTCCTATGTGTGAATGCTGTTCTTGGACTTCAGTTCAGCATTCAACACAATCATCCCCCAGCACCTAATACAAAAACTCAGACACCTGGGACTCAAAACCTCTCTCTGTAGCTGGGTGCCAGACTTTCTCACAGGGAGGTTACAGAATGTACGGGTTGGCAGCATCACTTCCAAGACCATCACACTGAGCACAGGGGCCCCACAAGGGTGCGTGCTCACCCCGCTGCTCTTCACCCTGCTGACTCATGACTGTGTACCAGCCTACAGCACCAATCACATCATCAAGTTTGGTGGGCCTCATCACAAACAATGAAGAGGCCAACTACAGAAATGAGGTGAGCCAACTGGTCCAGTGGTGTAAAGACAATAACCTCTTCCTGGACGTGGGAAAAACCAAGGTGATTGTGGTCGACTTCAGGAGAGGACACACACAGCATCCCCCTCTGATCATCGATGGAGCAGTTGTGGAGAGGGTGAGCAGCACCAAGTTTCTGGGGGTGCACATCTCTGAGGACCTCTCCTGGTCCAACAACACCACATCACTGGCCAAGAAGGCTCAAACTTGCCGCTATTTCCTCCCCAAACTGAGGTGAGCATGATCCCACCCCCCATCATGTGCTCATTCTACCAGGGCACCATTGAGGGCATCATCACCAGCTGCATCATGGTGTGGTACGGAAGCTGCACCGCCTCCTGCTGGAAGACACTACAACGCACAGTGAAAGCAGCCAGCAAGATCATCAACACCTTTGTTCACCAGGCCATCAGGACCCTGAACTCTGACCCCTCCCCCCCACCACCACCCCTGGACCGTAACACACTCACCCACACAATAACTACCTCAGCTGTTTACACAGAAAGACTTGGCACACCAACAGTAATTACATGCGCTGCTGTATGTCTCTGCACCTTACTGTAACTATTTGCACAAATGCCATACATTTCTACACATGTCTACACATGACCCCATCCATATCAATGGCATAGCTGTTGAACATGTCCCCAGCTTCAAATTCCTGGGGACCCACATCTCAGAGGACCTGTCCTGGTCAGTTAACACCACCAGCCTGATCAAGAAGGCCCATCAGCGCCTCTTCTTCTTGAGGACACTGAAGAAGAACCATCTGTCAACTGACATCCTGGGCAACTTCTACCGCTGCGTGATAGAGAGCACCCTGACCAACTGTGTCACAGTCTGGTATGGGAGCTGCTCTGTCGCTGACCGTAAGGCGCTGCAGCGGGTGGTGAAAACCGCCCAACGCATCACAGGGACTCCACTTCCAGTTATAGAGGACGTCTACAGGAAAAGATGTCTGCGCCGGGCACGCAGCATTCTTAGGGACTCCAACCATCCTGCTCATGGACTGTTCCAGCTTCTCCCCTCCGGAAGGCGTTTCAGAAGCCTTCGGACTAGAACCAGCAGGTTTAGGAACAGTTTCTTTCCAACAGCTGTCACGTTATTGAATTTAGTTCCCCGCTGACTCTCTTATCATCATCTCTTACCATCCTCACCTGTACATAACTGCCCACCTAACTTACTGTACATTATTTGCACATAACGGTACTCTTAACTTTCTGCACTGCTGCATATATTTGCTTAAATTGCACATACTGTCAATTACTGTATATACTGCACTGCTGTCCTTTGCACTTCTGATTGGATGCTAAACTGTGTTTCGTTACCTTGTATTCATACATGTGTAATGACAATAAAGTTGAATCTAATCTAATCTAATCTAATCTAATCTAATACCTGCTGCTGTCTGTTATTGAAATATTGATCATGTGCAATCCAATCTGTCACTGTCTGCATCTACACTACCGCACTGAACTTGCAGTTACGGGTATTTCTTCTTCTTCTTTTAGATTGGATTTGATTGGCAGTTGGCAACCATCTTACAGGTGCATTACCGCCACTGACTTGATTATCATCACTCTATATTTTTGTATAAGGAGTTCTGAACAACTCCTTATGTGTGAAAAAATTATCCGTCCTTGGACTGTGTCCTTGGTGGTGGCGTCAACCCATACCTGTGGCTGTCTGCTTGCCACACACTACGGCTCTACTTTTTCTGTATATAGGACTGCTGGGTGTTATCGTTTATCTTATTTGCACTACGGGATTCTTCTTCTTCTTTTAGATTTGATTGGCGGTTGGCAACCAGCTTACAGGTGCATTACCGTCACGTACTTCACTCTAGCTGGGATTTATCTTTTATCTTTATTTGCAGTACAGGTAACATTACTGTACATAGACTGCTGTTGTTGTTTCTCATCCTTATTCCTTCTTTTCTTATGTACTGTGTACACTACTGAGAGAGAGAAACAGCATTTCAATTCTCTTGTACATATAGAAGTACTAGTGCATACTTGTGCATGCCCATAGAAACCATGTATAAGCAAGTATTTCTGCATGCCCATAGAAAGCAAGTGTAAGCAAGCATTTCTGCATTCCTGCCTTTGATCTTTGACATGGTTACCATGGCAACAGTAACCATGGTGATGCCAGCCTTTGAACTTTGACATGGTTACCATGGCAACAGCAACCCTGGTGAAACGTGCCTTTGGTCTTTGATGTCACCACTCATTCATTGATGCCTGCCTTTGATCTTTGATGACATCATAGCGAGTCTTATGATCGTGAGTGATGCCTGCCTTTGATCTTAAAGTTACTACGACATCATCAAAGATCAAAGACAGGCATCATTGAACGAGTGTTGATGTGCTTGCTTACACCTGCTTTCTACAGGCATGCAGAAATACTTATACTTGGTTTCTACGGGCATGCACAGGCATGCACTACACTCAAATGAGCATGTTTCCATGTCAGAGATGAAGGACTCCTATGAAGAAAAACTTAAGAGAAAAGGGTAAAGTTTAAAGACGAAAACGGTCTTGCACTAACACTTTTAAAGCTACTGTTGTTACAGTCAAAAGAAAGATTTTGACAGCTCCTTTCCCCCCATCAACAACAGTAGGAATATTTACAGTACTAGTGCCTACCTGTGCATGCCCGTAGAAAGCAGGTGTAAGCAAGGGTGTAAGCAATCACATCAGCACTCATTCAGTGATGCCTGCCTTTGATCTTTGATGGCGTCATAGCGAGCCCTATGATCTTTGATGATGTCGTAGCGAGTCCTATGATCATGAGTGACGACTGCCTTTGATCTTTGATGATGTCATACTGAGTCCTATGATCTTTGATGATGGCATAGCGAGTCCAATGATGACTGCCTTTGATCTTTGATGATGTCATAGCGAGTCCTATGATCATGAGTGATAGTCTATATGACATCATATAGACATCATGTAAGATATCATAGGAACATCATAGGAAATCCTGTATACATCATAGGAACATCATAGGTGATCCTATGATCTTTTAGAGAGTCCTATAGGAACATCATAGGACATCATGTAGAGATCATAGGAACATCATAGGCGATCCTATGATCTTTTTAGTGAGTCCTATGGTCGTGACACACAGACAGACAATGGCATAACGAGTCCTATGATGCCTGCCTTTGATCTTTGATGATCTCATAGCGAGTCCTATGATCTTTGATGATGTCATAGTGAGTCCTATGATCATGAGTGATGGTCTATATGACATATAGACATCATGTAGACGTCATACGAACATCATAGGACATCATGTAGACATCACAGGAACATCACAGGTGAGCCTATGATCTTTTAGCGAGTCCTATGGCCGTGACACACAGACAGGCAGACACACAGACAGACAGACAGACTAATCAGAGTGATGCACTGGCATGATAAGAGAACTCCTTGCAAGACGGACTTTGGAGTGAACTAGAAGGAATTGAGGTGGAAGCGGGAGAGAGGATGTATGGAGTTCGGTGGAGGCTAAAGGAAGCAAACATAAACGTAAAGAAAATGAATCAAGAGTGTTATCAAGTGCTGATGAATCAGAAGATGAACAATCCCGGAATAAACAGAAGGAGTGTAAAGTAATCATTAAACTTACTCAAGAAGGAGCATCATTTTGTGAGTGGAACCCAATTAAGCCCACAAATGCAATTAATGGGTTACTCGGAGAAGCAACAGAATTCAGGAAGATACTCTGGTTTTGAAGGAAAATAATTTTGTCTTACTTGTGGTAGATGTGATAAACTGCACTGCGCAGACTTCCAAGAAAACAGAAAAAATCAAAATCATTGTGAAAGCAGTGGAAAAATATCTTGGCATTAAGGGGCTACATTGGGAAGCAGTTGAGGATTTGTTAAGGGGGGGTTCTTTAAGTTCACAGACATCATGGGCTGGTGGATCAGCCGTCAATCAAATCTAAAAGAAGAAGAAGAACAGATGAGACGTAGATATGGACTACAGCTCCTGACCAGATACAGTGATGATGTGGAGTGAGGTGCGTGGTGGTGATGCGCCTGTGGGCTGGTTGCCAACCGCCAATCGAATCTGAAGGAAGAAGAAGAAGTTAAGATATGTAGAGTGATATATAAAGCTGGTGGCGGTGGTGCACCTGTGGGCTGGTTGCCAGCCGCCAATCAAGTCTAGAAGAAGAAGAAGGAGTTCACAGCTCCTGACCAGATAGAGTGATGATATAGAGTGAAGTACGTTGTGGTATTGCACCTGTAAGCTGGTTGCCAACTGCCAATCAAATCTAAAAGAAGAAGAAGAATCAAGTCAGTGGCGGTACTGCACCTGTAAGCTGGTTGCCAACCGCCAATCACATCTAAAAGAAGAAGACACACAGACAGAGATTTCTTGAATTATAGAGTGATATTAATCTACAAAACTATAAAACAAAAATAGTACAAGATTACTCAACTTACAAAACTGAAACAAAGTTCAAAGGAAGTATTAGAAGGAATGAGGGTATTTGTCGTCTTTGATTCCATCTCCATGTTTGCGTATGCTCACACACCTTGTGAAACTATAGATATTTGCTAGAAAATCATTTCAATTTGCAGCAGTGGGTATTTCTCACAGAGTGTCTCTAATAAAACAGGAAAGGCCATTAAAGTAGCAGCAAGCATTGAACAACCTGCAGAATTTCTGGTGTAAAAATTTCTCAGGATATACAGTAACTTTTGTCTGTGGCACAAAACATAATCTGAACTCTCTAAAGGCAAAAAGCACCTAAGCCACAGGAACATGTGCAAGGTAAGCCTGCAAAAAGAAACATTCATGATCCCTTCAAGGAACCCAAAAGCATTCTTCTCAAGGTTTTGAGCTTGGTTGTGTTCTACACACAAACACATGATGCATTTTTATTCAAGCTTAAGTGAAATTTGTTAAAAGTTGTGCAATAAATGCAGTCCCTGCTGTCCATTTCTGCAAATGCCTAGTGGCTCAGGTTTCTGCTAAAGTAACAGAGACTGTGACATGAAAACACACAGAAAACCTTAAAAGCCTCACAAATAATATGTATAAAAATATAATTTGTTTCCCTGCTTTTGTCTCCAACATACAGGGACATATTACTATTATTTAATCAAGAGCACTGTCATTATCATTGTCACAAAACTCATTTATAGGTGTGTCCAAGTCCATTTTGTTATTACAGCAGTACAAAAAAACACACCGTGTTGAAAGAAAGTACAAAAGTTGCTTAATCTCTCCTAATTATTTGGAGGTGTGTTTGGGGCATAAATTGCAATAACTGAATCAGAATAGCTCCTCTCACCTTTAACAGGCAGGGAGTGCATAAGGCAGACTTGTATTATGATGGCATGTTTACAGTACCTCAGAGAGCAGATCGGTTTTGCATTGGCCAAAAGACGTGTTCATCATGAACATCATTAATCTGTGCTGCCTGGTATTAAGCCAGGCATTAATGACCGTTAACGACCAAGTAGTTATTTTAAGAAGGCGGATGAGGAGGAGATAATTGAATAATTGGGTTGAATAACTGGGCTGAAGTTACATTGATTTAATTTTAATGTAGCATGCACAGACACGCCTGAGTCTGATGGTCGTATTACAGTGGCACAGTGCATAGTCAATCATCTGAGGTGTAGTGCGTGTTTATGGGCATTCCAAGTTCATTTCACTATTACAGCAGACATTAATTACCAGGCACAAAGTGCAAAGAAGCTGTCCTAATGCTCTTAATTATTTAGAGGTGTGTTTTGGCCGTAACATGAAATAAACCAATTGGTGTCTCTGTTCTCATATCCTTTAATAAATGAGCACAAGATACAAGACTTAATATTAATATGACAGTGTTTAAATGGAAGCACAAATCCGTTTTGCACTAAGGACAATGTGGGCTCTTTCACAAAGTAAAACTACATTTAAGGGCAAGAAGCTTTAAAGGAGCTTTTTAATCTTCTCCACAGCTCTGCTTGCACTGGGAGACTTGAGCATAATTATGCATGGATCAGAGCTGTAAGCTACAATTCAGAGATTATGCCAGTCTTTCACTTTGTCCATGATTTTGATAAAAGTTGCAAAATTTCCTTCAGTTATATTATCATGAACTTCATCTGAACTTCTCTTTTAAACCGAGAAAGAGGAGCTGTCATGAGTCTGAGCCAGAACTCAGACTCCCTTTGTAGTTTTGAGTATTTTTCTGTCTGTTATTATTTTCTTATCAGTTTGTTATGTTGGTTGTGTGACACAAGCCTCTTTCCTTCTCTCCCAGACACACCCACCATTCACTCACAGTTTGTTTTCCAGTTCCCAGCTGTGAGTGATTGCACCTGCTTGTCTCCCACTCACTGCTCCCAGTCTGCTTTCCTATCAGCTGGGAGCAGTTATGCAATCAGCTCTTCTACCAGCTCAGCTCTCACACCTGCGTCTCATCTACTTTCATGTATTTAAGGACTGCTGTCTTGTCTCTAATTGTGTCTGCATTGTCATTCCTTCATGGACTGCTTGCCTGTAGTCTGTGAACCTCATCTATGGTCAATTCCGGCGTTCGCAGAGTGATTCCAGCTCTGGAACGGTATTTGTAAGTTTTTCCCTTATTTGCATTTTTGTATGTCATACACATTTTTTTGGACTTTTGTTAATAAATGTCACCAACAGTTAAGCGTGTGGAGCTGCCCCTCTCTGCCCCGTGGGCCGTTCATGACAGAATGCAGACACCATAATCATATTCAGTTGCTGTTGGTGTACAATTTGCTTTTTGTTTTTTTCTCCTTTTGCACTCACCTTTTTCATGGCTGGACTGAGTGGCTATCAGCATGTTCCCAGCACGCCGTAGGAGTAAGGCAGCCAGGGGGTCCCAGCATGGATGAGCAGTGGGCAGCTGAGTTCATCTGGGGCCATGTTGCTGAAGCTCTCGCCTCCCGTGGCCCGAAGAAGGTTTTAGAGAGCGTGGTAGCAGCGGTCAAGGTTGTGGAGGCGCATCCCGGTTTAGGAAATTATCCCGAGTTTGCCGAGCTGCTGGCCACTGTCTCCGCTCTCCAACAGCGATTTCTGGGGTTGGCGATTGGATCATCACTGGCCCGAAGACACTGCCTCCCGGCGCAGAACTTTACTCCTCCCCGTGACATGGCTGTCCCAAAGCGGATGGAGGAGAGTTACCAGGTCCAGTCACCGCAACGTCCCCGCCATTACCCAGCCACAGGCCATAGGAGGAACTCCTCCATCCCTCAGTCAGCAGTTCCATTATCGCCATGTCAGAGAGGAACAACAGCAGCTTCAGCCTTTTGGGTCTCCTCACCGGCTGTTTCATCAGCTCCCTATCCCGGGGTTATCACAGCTGTTTCCCCTTCCTCCAAGGCGCCTTCTCCGACTGCTGAGAGCTCAGCTGATCCTCCCTCAGCTCTGTCCGTCATCCTGTCTGTAGCGGCGGCTCCTTCAGGTTCTCCAAAGGGGCCCATGTTCACCAAAGTCATGGAAAAAGAAGAAGCTGGGCTTGCTGCAGCAGGAACCATCACGCCCTGGGAAAACAGGCAAGTGTTTTTTTCATTCTGTTTCACCATCTGATGAATCACCTTGCCTGATTCCCGGGGATGAGGCCCAGTTTATGCAGTCCACTGGGTCCTCACCACCTGTTACAGCAACTAACTACTCACCTGCCCTCTCCTTCTCTCCTCCACCTTTCCCTGAGTGTTCACTGGCCCCAGAGTAGAACCGCTGGATGATGGAGGAGCCTGAGGCTCTAGAGGATCCAATTCCAGGGCCAGCGGTGAGTCAACTCCCAGCCGCCACGCTGGATGAGTCACCAGCGTGGGGTACATTGCCTGGGGGCCTTAGGACTGCAACCACCATTATGCTTGCTGTGGAGGCCACCGCAGCAGAGTCAGCGACCAAGCTTGACCTCCAGAGGGCAGAGCCCAAAGCTACATCATCGCCCAGATCGATGGAGTCCTGGACGGTGGTGGAGCTCGAGCTCAGGCAAGTGCTCTCCTTTGTTTTTCTTGTCTCAGTTTTGTAGCGATCTTACCTGGCTCTTGGTGAGGAGAGCTGGGCACAGCCATCCGCTGCACCTGAACTCGCCTCACTGGGCTCTGCCGCTGCCAATGACCCTAACCCTGTTTCTCTATGTGTTTTGTCTGAGCTTCCTCCCAGGGTCACCAGAGATGCTCCAGTACCACCAGAGGTCTCTGTGGGTCCAGGCTTGACACTGGAGGTCTCGTGGGTCCAGCGCCGACCCAGGCCAGGTCCTCCGTGGGTGCAGCTTCCCCTCTGCCTGAGGCCGTTGTCTGGGTTCCTCCTCGGTCCGAGTCTCCATGGGTGCTGCATCCCGGCCAGGGACCCTAATGGGTGCTGCAGTGCTCCAGCCTGGAGCCGCCAAGGGTGCTGCAGTGCTCCAGCCCGGAGCCACCGAGGGTGCTGCAGTGCTCCAGCCTAAAGCCACCGCGGGTGCGGCTAAGCTCCAGCCCGGAGCCACCGTGGGTGCTACCGTGTCCCAATCCGGGACCACCGAGGGTGCTGTCGGCCAGCCAGAGGATGCCGAGGCAAGTTTCTCCTCTGCCGGACACCGTCATGGTCCCCCTTCCTCCGCCATCAGACGCCGTTGGGGTCCCCCTCCTCCGGTCCTGCTTTCTGCCATTGGGCCTTGTGGTGGGGAAGCCGCCTCCTGGATCACCCCACCGGTTCTGGTGGCTCAAGAACACTGGCTGCCAGCCTGAAAGACTGGGTCTCTGGGTCAGGTGGCCCATTTTCTCTGGCAGGCCACCTGACTTTTCCACAGGGCCATCTGGCTGGCCTGGGACTTTGGATGGCCACCCGAACCCTGGAGCTCTGGGACCTTGGGGCCTAGGGGTCTGTCAGGGCGCAGGTGTGGGTTATGAGCTGGTTTGTTTTTTCCCTCCTAGCCGTTTTCCCCCACCTCCCTCCCGGAGTGTTTTTTTTCCTGTACTCCACCCCTTGGTGGTGGTGGTGGTGGGGGGGGGGGTTCTGTCATGTGTCTGAGCCAGAGCTCAGACTCCCTTTGTAGTTTTGAGTATTTTTCTGTCTGTTATTATTTTCTTATCAGTTTGTTATGTTGGTTGTGTGACACAAGCCTCTTTCCTTCTCTCCCAGACACACCCACCATTCACTCACAGTTTGTCTTCCAGTTCCCAGCTGTGATTGATTGCATCTGCTTGTCTCCTACTCACTGCTCCCAGTCTGCTTTCCTATCAGCTGAGAGCAGTTACGCAGTCAGCTCTTCTGCCAACTCAGCTCTCAAACCTGTGTCTCATCTACTTTCATGTATTTAACTGCTTGCCTATAGTCTGTGAACCTCATCTATGGTCAATTCTGGCATTCGCAGAGTGATTCCGGCTCTGAAACGGTATTTGTAAGTTTTTCCCTTATTTGCATTTTTGTATGTCTCACACAGTTTTTGGACTGTTGTTCTCTTTTGTTAATAAATGTCACCAACAGTTCAGCATGTGAAGCTGTCCCTCTCTGCCCCAAGGGGTGTTCATGACAGGAGCCACTCCTCTTGTCCAAGGTCCATTAATCTGCTCTGCTGAATGCAACAACTCAAAACAACTGTTGGGATACTTTCATCATTCTGTTAAAAGAATGACAGTGAATGAGGTTAAAAATTGCAAAACAAAAAACAAACTCATAATTAGTTAATGATGAATGTCAGTTTTGTGCGCACCTGTCAGCAACTCTCTGGCTGTGGTGACAGCTCTTTTCCTGGTATTGAGCAGACTGATCAAGTAGTTAAATTAAAGGAGGACGATCCATTGACTAGGAAAGCCAGCTGATAAATGACACTTTGCAGCAATCAGCTGGCACTTCTGATGAAGACTGCAGTGGACAGTCGAAACATGTAAAGGTAAAAACATCTCCTTTCTATCCTTGTCTTTAATAGGAGTTAATGAAGTCAGGGAACTAATGCACTTGACAGAGTGAAGTATGTGGCGGTAATGCACCTGTAAGCTGGTTGCCAACCACCAATCAAATTAGAAGAAGAAGAAGAAGAAAACAAAAGGCTAATGATCCATTGACTTGTAAGCCCCAGCACCATTTTTTTTCCTCTGTGAAGTTAAATGCTCTTTCTGCTGTGTCTTCAAATAGTTCATATTTAACTGTCTTCATTTAACAGAAAACAAAGGCTGAGTGTGTATTATATCATTAATTGGGATGCACACACACACACAAACAGACACAACATATGATGCTGTGATATGTTGTCAGATTCATTGGAGTAATGGACAGAATAATTTGTCACAGAAGAAAGGTTTCTAATTTAGTTTTCGGACTGATAGCATGAAAACTATTAAGTGTATCTTCATATAAATAAAATAACAGGTGATTAAATCAAAATTGTTACAACTCTCTCCATTAAAATGACACAAAATCCTAGTGCATGCTGTATCCTCATGTGCTCCTGTCAGTAGGAGCTGTGTGATTTCAAAACACATTGCTGAGATTGCATCAAACAATGCGCTTCTGACGACAGACCTCCTCTTTTTCCAGATCAAAAGTACATTGTCATAAAATGCACCAAAATACCGATGCGCATGAGATTGCGTGCTGCCACACCTCTTTGAAATGAGCATCACTCCTCAAATGCAAAGTCTGCGCACTATCTACTGGTAATTAGATGGTGTGACACAAAGCGTAAATAACAAACAATGTGCTGACAGAAACTGACAAAAGCACTGGCACAAGGCGTGAAGCGTGGCCCCAAAATGCACTGTTTATCATCATAACAGGGCCCATAATGTTCACAGTTAGGCAACACGAAGACATGAATGGGTTTGAAGCTTGGGTGCAAAGAGAAGGATCCGCCGAATAATTTTGTGAACCCATGCATCCTTCTTTTTGCTCTGCACAATGAATAGCTGCAACAGGTGCAAGAGCTCCTAAGTGAAGTACGGGGAGCAGCGGAGTTGCTACGGCCAAGATACAGTAAACAGAGTGATGATATAGAGTGAAGTACGTGGCAGTAATGCACCTGTAAGCTGGTTGCCAACCACTAATCAAATCTAAAAGAAGAAAAAGAAGTTGCAGCCACAAAATGCACAGGGTGCTGACAGCCTACTGTTTCTTCAAATGATTTGAATTATTACAGGGTACATACATATGGGTAGTTTGTATTTAACTCTCCTCACATAAGCACATTTAACACAAAACAGGAGCAGCTGTTCAGCAACCAGAATGGGACATGCATGCAAGAAGGGACAAAAAAAGATCTAAGAAGGTGATGAAATCTCTATGATGACACAGACATACTAGTGTGTTCTGTCAGTATGTGGATAGAATACTTTGTCACAGTAGAGAGGTTTGAAGTTTAAAATCTTCAGACTGACAGTCCTGTCCCACCACAGGTTGTATTAATTGGCTCTTCCATTCATTGGCAGCAGAAGGAAGGAGAGGACCCACATACGAGTCACTGGCCACTGCATACACAAGTCCCCTTCTTTTATTGTGAAGTGTAGGTACAGTCAATTGGTATTTGGATGGCGAGGGTGCAAAGTGTGAAACATAGACAATGCGTTTGTAGAAACCAACAAAACCACTGATGCAAGAGACAAAGCGCATCACAAATACATGCTTTAGATCATCATAATAGGGCCCATAATCTCACTACATGTGACTATTAAAATCTTCAGTAAGGTTTTCCACACAGGACTGTTTTACAGCCATAGACTCTTAAGATAACAATGAAAATGAGAGCTCTCCAAAAGTAAAGCCAGCGTATCTTGATAAATCTCTGGTAGCTGGCTACAACAAGATAATAAGCCCTTCTTCCATCATTACTGATACTAGAGCATCCCAAAAAATGAGAATATTATGATATTCAAATTGTTTAAGATGAATTAGTATTCTTTGATTATTTTTTTCAAAAGATGGCTTCTGTCCTCGTAGGTCAATCTGAATCTGGATTTATGCCCTTGCGTCATGTCAATGCCATTTCCGACACACATCAGACATATTTACATGGTAAAAATCGCAAATCTATGTGGAAATAAACTTTAAAATTTATGAGGAGAAAGTGTTACATTCATGAGAAAAATGCCCTAAATGTAAGAGTTAAAAAAATTCAAATTTATGAGAAAAGAGTTATAAATTTAAGAGAAAACCTTGCAGACTGGTGACTGTCATTACTCACCACAAGTATTTTTTTTTAAATAGATACTTTAACAATTTTATGTGGCTATGCTTATTCACAGTAATCATTTTGAGTAATCATTAATATCATAATGTACCAGATAACACTTTCTGACTAATCTATTCAGGTCTGGATGGCAGTGACAAAGACCTGTTGCAGGTAACAACCAAGCAGCTAACAGGAGTGTTTATGCCGGAACCTCATCGTCAGGAGTCGTGGCTAGGGTGACTGGAGACGAGAGCCCTGGTGCCCACAGGAAACAGAAGCCAGGGGCTTGCTGTATTACGACTCATGGTGTTTACTTCCAATACTGCACAGAGACTGTTTTGTAGAGGGCACCTGCTTTGATGTGATGCCATCATCTCTCCCCCGGATACAGCTGAGGCCCAGTGGAAACCCCCAAAAACATTTTTTTCAAAAGCTAGTTTATCATTCTCATTATGGGTCCTGACTGTGAGAAGAATTGAAGTTGCATGCCTTGCTCAAGGGCCTAATATTGAGTTAGAATTCCCAGATGACAAAGCAAACTTTTCACGGCACTTTTCCCCCACCTTAGAACCTAGGTGTGTGGAAAGTCTCCTTGCTCTTCCGTTACAAGTGACCTCAAGGCCGCCATGTTATTAATGTCTGCAAATAACTGTGATGCGATAAAGTGTTATTGTTCAGGGATGTAGCAAAAGCATCACATCGCTCTTGGCTATGTCTTGCTTGTAATCACCTCAGTGAAGCACACCTGATGAAAAGTCCACAATACAATGATGCAGAACAGTAATTAGAGACCCAGAAATAACTTCACTCTGGTTGAAAATAAACCAACTCTCCCGAACAGTTTAAATATGTTTCATTGCTTTAAACGGAGCTCATAAAATTGAGTTTAAACCTAGTTTCAGGTGACTGTTTCAGGCCTCCTCCTGTCCCTGCAGTGAGAAAGGACCCATTTTCTTGGTTATTATCCACTGCAATGAGGTGCATTTTTTATTTTTATTAGTCTCTCAGCGAGTGAGTGTAAGGTTGGCATGGATTGGTTGAGTGTCAAATCCCTTCAGTAGCTGCCTTCTGCCTTAAACTTATGAAACTTCAATATCAAAGAGGATGCTGGGTTGAAGCGAGGCTGAGGGGCTTAGATCAGCAGTGTGAGTGCACAGACAGCTGTAGTTCTAGTCATACTGAAAACTGATAGGATACAGTTTTATCATTTACTTCCAGAGCTCAGTTTTGTATTTGTGATAAACACAGATGAATAAAAATGGGTTTGCATTGAGTTATCTCTTTAATTTCAGCACTCTTTTGTATAACAGGCTATAATGGACAAACACTATTAGCTTCCTATTCACAGTCTTTGTCAGAAAATGTTCATGACACACACTGGGATAAATCCATTCAAGCAAAACAAACATATGACATAATGCCATGAAGTCTTTCATATTCTGATTTATTGCATCTTTTTCTAAAGATTTTTCTGTTCATTTGGGAGATGAGGTCTTGTTGGAGCTAACTGATCTAACCCTTTATTATATCAGGCAGGAAAATGATATTTTTATTTTTTTTTTTATTTAAGTTTTTGTAAAGGGTATACAGGTCGTTACAGCAATGCATTGTTTACATTTTCATCACATGTTCCCTTATTTTCTGATATCTGACAACATTGGAAGATTAATTCTTACAACACCCCTTTTTTTTTTTTAAAGTGAAAGAAAAAGTGAAATTAAAGAGAAAAAAAACAAAAAACAAATAACAAAAAAACAAACAAACCAGTAAAAAAACAAACAAAAAGAAAAAGTAAGTAAATAAAGATAAAAGAGCATCTGAGTAGGGATGGAACAAAGAGCGGAACCATTATTGAAATGTATTTGTCAAAGATTAGATCTAATGGAAGACACATATGCGGTCCAGGGTTGCCAAAAGTTCATGAACCCATCCATGTCCTGTCTCAGTGCGAATGTCAACTTTTCCATCGAGTAAATGTCTTGGATCACGTTAGTCCAATCTTCAGGTGTAGGACAGTCCTTCAACATCCATTTTTTAGTTAGAGCTTTTTTGCTTGCCAATATTAAAACATTGAATAAGTATTTTTCTCCTCGTCTTTCCAGTGAGTCCGGTAGTAAACCCAAATACAAAGTTACAAAAGAAAAGGGAACTGTAATTTTGAATATTTTCCCCAATATTGTCTGTACCTTGGTCCAATATTGGTGGATAACTGGGCATGACCAAAACACATGAAAATGATTTGCAGTCTTTTCACCACACAAGCGCCAACAGTTCAATCCCTTATGGGTAAATTTGTTTTGTGCAGGTGTTCTGAAAAATCTTGCCAAGTTTTTCCATCCAAATTCTCTCCACTGCAGGGATGAGGTACTTTTCCATTGCTGTTTATTTAGCTTTTCCCATATTTCCAGTTGTAAAGTGAAATTCCCCTCTTTTTCCCATCTCTCTTTTATATAAGATGTGTTGTCTCCTTTTAAGTCTTGAAGACCTTGGTATATTTTAGAAATGTATCTGATCCCTGGGATCCCTTTATATGCCATTAAGAAGACCTTCAGAACACCTGACTGGGCCCTTTCCAAAACCTCCTTTTTAAGTATATTGTTTATGTGGTGTCTAAGCTGGAAGAACCTGTAAAGGTCTTGATTTATTAGGCCTTGTTTTTTCAAATCTTCAAAACTTCTTAAGATTTGCCCTTTAAAAAAATCGTAATATTTTATCAGCCCTTTCTCCTTCCACTTTTTAAATCTGGTGTCTGTTTTATTAGGAGTAAAGTCCTGATCATAGGCAATCCATTGCAGAAGTCGATAGGGCTCTTTAGTTTGATTCTCTCTGACTATCTTAAACCAAATTTTTAGCGGGGTCTCTATCCACGGGTTAGTGTTATTCAAAAGCTTAGGTAAGGCATTGTTCCCTATTATCGCCTGTAGGGGGATGTCACTTGTTATTTGGCATTCGATCTCCTTCCATTGTGCAGTGTAGACTGGGTTACATATCTCTACTAAAGTTTTAATTTGTGCGGCTTTAAAGTAGTCCCTGATATTTGGCAGCGCGAGCCCACCTTTGTCTTTGTTTAGCTGTAGGGTTCTATATCTGATTCTAGGTCTCTTGCCCTGCCATATGAATCTTGAGATCCTTCTGTCCAGCTCCTGCCATGTTTTTTTGGGAGGTTCTACCGGTATTGTTTGGAAAAGGTATAGAAGACGTGGAAGTATATTCATTTTGACTGCTTCAATTCTTTGTGCAGTACCCAAGAATGGTATCATATTCCATCTTGCTAGGTCAGATTTTATTTTTGTCACCAGTGGATCATAGTTTAGTGATATAATTTTGTTGAGTTGTTTCGGGATATTGACCCCCAGATATTTCATAGATTCCGACTCCCAGTTAGTTTTGAGTTTGCTTAGTGAATAATGATTTGGGTCATTGTTGAATGTTAAAACTTGGGTTTTATGCATGTTTAATTTGTACCCCGATAAATCTCCATACTCTGAAAAAACTGAGGTTAGTTCTGGTAAAGAAGTGTTCGGCTGCCCTAGGTATATTAAAATGTCATCAGCAAAGAGTGCTATTTTATGTTCCTTCTGACCAAGTGTAATACCTTGAATTTTTTGGTTTTGTCTTATCCAATGGCTCAGAGGTTCTATGAAGATTGCAAAGAGCAGTGGAGACAGGGGGCAGCCCTGACGACATCCTCTTTCCAGTTCAAAAGATGATGATAAATTACCGTTAATCCTTATTTTAGCTGTTGGTTTTTTATATAATGCCTGTATATATTTATATATATAAATATATAAATATTTACATATTTATTCCATCTAGCTACAATGCTCTGCACTGTGTGTTCATATATTCATATATTTATTCCATCCAGCTACAATGCTCTGCACTGTGTGTGTGTGTGTGTGTGTGTGTGTATATATATTTTATAGTAATATGTACATATGTATATTAGCTGCTCTTGCTTGCTTGTTTTTTCTTGCCTTCTGATTGTTGCTCTGAGTGTTGCTATCCCTGTGCTGTTGCAATCCTGGAATTTCCCCGTTGTGGGACTAATAAAGGCTTATCTTATCTTATCTTATCTTATAGTTCTAATGAAGTTGTTATGAAAATTGAAACTGGATAAGATTCTATATAGAAAAGACCAGTCAACCGAATCGAATGCTTTTTCAGCATCTAATCCCAATATGACTGCATTTAAGTTATATTTTTTTATATGATGAATTATGTGTAAAGTGCGTCGAATGTTGTCTTGTGTCTGTCTTTGTCTTATAAAACCTGTTTGGTCTAAATGAATTAGGTCTGTCAGTATATTTTCTAACCTTTTGGCAAGGATAATGGTAAAAAGCTTATAGTCCTGATTTAGTACACTGATTGGTCTGTAGTTGGAGCACTCTAGTTTATCCTTTTCAGGTTTAGGTATAACTGCAATGACCCCTTCTCTCCAGGAGGGGGGGATTTCCCCTGTGTGGAGGACATAATTAAATGTTTTCAGGAGGAGAGGAGATAGTTGCTGTTTAAAGGTTTTGTACCACTCTGCTGTATAGCCATCAGCTCCTGGGGATTTGTTAGCTTTAAGTTTCATAATTGCTTTTTCCAATTCTTTAGGATGTATTTCTGACAGTAGTGTTTTATTTTGTGACTCCGTAAGTTGGGGAAGGTTTAATGTGTTTAGGAATGCCTCGGATGCGTTTTTATGTTTTTTGTGGGAGTATAAGTTCTTATAGTAATTCTCGAAGTTTTTAAGAATATCCTGAATTCTGAATTTTATTTCCTTTGATACTGGGTCTCTGATTTTGTAGATTGCTCTTTCTGTTTGATGTTTCCTCAATTTATAGGCTAGCAATTTTGCCGATTTACTGCCTGCTTCATAGTATTTTTGTTTCAGAAATGTAAGTTTCTTCTGGATTTCTATTGTGTAGATCTCATTTATTTGGTTTTTAATTTCCTTAATCTTGAGCGAGTCAGTAGAATGAGTGTTGCGTTTGTGTTCTTTTTCTAGGTTCCTAAGTTCTGACTCTAATGTGGATAGTTTTTCTTGTCTTAGTTTCTTTTGGGTTGCCAGTTTTGCAATAATCTTTCCTCTTATTACAGCTTTGCATGCATCCCACAGTATTAAAGGGGATACTTCTCCATTATCGTTATCTTCCAAATATCTGAGAATATCTGATTCCAATTCATCTTTCAATGGTCCTTTCAGGACATTTGAATTTAACCTCCAAGAAAATGTATTATTTGTGTATTTTTGGATATTTAAGTCCATGTAGATCGGACTGTGGTCGGAGAGATCCATCAGTCCTATTTTACATGTTTTTACTCTTCCAATGTCTCTATTAAACATAAAAAAATAGTCAATCCTTGAGTAAGATGAATGTGGAGTTGAGTAAAATGTATAGTCTTTTACACTGGGGTTGAGTTCCCTCCACACGTCACAGATTCCCAATTCTTTTAGTAGCATCCGAGTCTTCCTGTTTTGGGTGTTATTTTGATGTGGGGAATTACCAGAAGCATCCCAGTATGGATTCAGTCTAAGATTGAAGTCCCCACCACATATCACTAAACCTTGAGCTTTAGTTATCATTAGGTCGAATACATTTTTATAAAATTTCCAGTTAGCCCCTGGGGGAGCATACACATTCAGCAGGGTGATATCTTCTCCCTCTAGCCGCCCAGTTACCAAACTGTATCTCCCTTCTTTATCTTTGTGTTCTGATTTTTTTTCAAATGTAATTTTGGTTGATATCAATGTCGCTACTCCCCTCCTCCTCCCTGATTTATATGAAGATGAAGAGATCATTTTAAACCCTTGTCTACTGAGTTTATTGTGTTCCACGTCTGTTAGGTGGGCTTCTTGTAAAAATATTATTCCTGCTTTGTCTTTTTTCATTTTGCCTAGAATCTTGGATCTTTTAACTGGATTCAGGATTCCTTTTACATTATATGAAATTATTTTGGTTACACCCTGTTTCTCCATTGTGTTGTTTTGTTTAGTATAACTGTGTGGTGGCCCTCATTTGTGCTACTCAGAAACTGAAAGAACATTAAAAACAAGAAAAACATTAAGAACATAGTGTAAAAAACTTTAAAACAAAAAGCTGTCATAAGAACTTCCTGAGCTGAGGTCTTTTTAAAGACCCTGTAAGAGCCTTGATGGAGTGAAGGCCCTGAGGGAAATTCCTCAAACTCTGTTACGTGTTGAGGGCCCTCTCTTACCACTGAAAGTAGTCCCATGCTTTTAACGTGAGTTTCAGAACCCAATCCAAACTTGTAATGATTTTTTTTTTTTCCTTTTATGCCTAAACCCTGTGAAATTGTGTGCACCCTCCCACCCCCATCACATCAAACATTCACGCAAAAACAGTATTTGTTAGTATGAGGAGAACATGTGGATTATTGTCACATTTCTATTTTAACAAGTTTTTTTTTTTTTTTTTATTACAAAGACTTATTTGTTTCAAATAATATGATTGTTCCATGAAATGTTTTACCACATGCTGAATATGCATCTCCTTTAATGTTTGTTACCTTGTATGAGGGGGGTTGGATGTGCGGATTGATTCAAGAGAAAGGAAAAAAAAAAAAAAAGGTCGCTATTCCAACCTGAAAACGGATAATTTATCCGAGACGCTCTGGCGCTGGGTTTCCCGCTGCTGGTCCGTGGATTTTGAGGGTCTTTGTGTTGTCCATGTTTGCGCTTTGATCTTCTCACTCGGGTCTGCTGCGGGTTTAAATACCGTTACCGGGAGCCCTCTTTTCCTCTTCTTCCGCCGAATTATAGAGACACGTTTCATCGCCGTAGAAGACCCTTAACTTCGCAGGAAATGGAGTCTGAAAGCGCAATTTCTTCTCTCTTAACACCTTTTTCGTGTCATTGTATTCCCTGCGCTTTTTAAGGACCTCCGGGGCGTAATCGTGTTCCACGTAGACTTTTCTCTCCTGGTGCATAAATCCTTTTTTCTGCCAGGCCAGTCTTACAACCTCTTGTTTTATTTTGAAATTGGAAAATCTTACCAACACCGAACGTGGGGGCGCTTCCGCCGCCGGCCTAGCGGCTAATGAACGATGTGCCTTTTCTATCTTCAAGTCGGTGGTTTGTGGAATATCCAATTTCTCTCTTAGTAAGGATTCCACGCATTCTGCCATTGAGTTAAAACCATTTTCGGTTCCTTCTATCAGACCATGAATTCTTATGTTGTCTCTTCTTTGTTTTCCTTCTTGGTCGGTTAGCTTAGCCTCTATAGCTGCTTGTCTTTTGCGTAGGTCTAGCACAGAATCTTCGAGCACTTTTATTCGATCCTCTGTTTCCAAGATTCGGTTCTCGGCCTGGTCCACTCTGCTGTTTGTCCTTTTCAATTCTTCTCTGAATTCCCGAAATTCGGCCGTAACTTCTCGGCGAGATCGTCGTAGCTCCTCAAATAGTGATTTCAGGCTAACCCTTTTGTTAGCTATCACCAGTTCCTCGTCTTCTGAACGGAGATCTTCCAGTTCAGATTCTCCGGCCGATACGTGTCCTGGCCTGGAGAATTTCAGTTTCTTCTGTTTTCCTTTAGACATGATGATTTTGTCTTTTGATTTTCACTCCTCCAAAAATCCGTTAAGTTTGATTTTCAAGGTGTTATCCTGGATTGGGTCTGAGAGCTTCAGTGTTAAGCTGCAGTCGCCATGGCGTCCAGACCGGAAGTCAGGAAAATGATATTTTTAATGTTTTTTTCTGATTAAAATTGGACACTATGACAATATAAAAAACCTTTTTATTATTTTAAAATGCTGCCTCAAAGCAACACTAAGCTGTGTCACATTTTATAAGTTGATGTTTAGCTTTATTTACATATTATATAAAATATTGTGTATTTCATTTTGGCTGTTTTTGTCCTCCTTACATTGCAGGTGCTAATCATCCAAATATAACACACCACCGTGGCAGCACAGTGGCGCAGTGGTTAGCACTGTTGCCTAACAGCTAGAAGGTTCCAGGTTCGAGTCTCCAGGCTGGCAGGGGTTGGAACCTTTCTCTGTGGAGTTTGCATGTTCTTCCTGTGCTGTGTGGGTTTACTCCAGGGGCTCCTGTTTCCTCCCACAATCCAAAGACATGCATGTTAGGTTAATTGGTCGTTCTAAACTGTCCCTAGATATCTGTCTCCTATAGGCCCTTAGAATAGAGGGTTAGTACTAGTGAAGCGCTTTGAGTGGTCTTTGAGACTAGAAAAGCGCTATATAAGTACAGGTCCTTATCTCTTATCCCCATAACAAAAAACATCCCATTTCTCATGTTTACAAAAATCATCCTCATTTCCTTTCTGCTCATTAACGCTTCTCTCACTTATTTGAGCATATTCTTCTCACACTTGCTGTTCTTTCTTTCAGTGTGCTGTTTGATTTTGAATGTGCTGATTTCCAATCCTTTTACCCCTCTCTTCGCAATCAGCCTTTTTTAAAAAAAAAAAAAAAAAAAAAAAATTCAATCACCACCTCTGTGGAGTGGATAGGCTGAAGACAGCACTGAACGGGATGTAGCTGGCCACAGCTCTGATCTTAGAACTGTGGCTCCCTAGATGGCTGAGGAGATGATTAATGATGCAGATAGTCCCCAGCTAAAGCAGGTTTTGTTGACTTGCAAATTACCTCGGCAGACCGATATGTGCACACACAGTCACAGTAACAGCTTCCTTCAGAGGGTGAGGAATGGTTCAGTTCCAGGAAGGCTTTGAAATGTATTAATGTTTAGTTTCTACTGCTGGGTAACTTAAGGTGGTATCGTGTGATAATGCAACACTTCCTTTTTTTGTTTGCGATTATTCACGGCACAAAAACTGTGGGACAGAACAAAAAAGGTGGAACTTTAAAAATCTGGGTATTGTTTCCGGACAGACAGTCTATTGCATAACTCAAAATAAGGAATAAAGAAAGAATAAGGCTGCGTGTCCGCCAAACATGGTTTTTCCGCTCTGGGCGGCTATTTTCCATTCATTCTCTATGTAGTCCAGCGTTTACAGCGCTGAGCGCCCTCGGCGCAGAAACGCTCTCGGCAGTGGCCGTTTTTTGTCGCAGCACTCGGGGTGCTCAGAGCTGAAAAAAGTTCAACTTTTCAGAGACAGCAGCTGAGCTCGTCAATGTCAGGCTAAGCAGCCAATCAGAACTGCTGCGTGGGCAGGACATCGGATGCCGGTACTAGTCTGTACTCAGACTCCTGCTTTCTGTGTCATCATATTTAAACATCCAGAGCTGCCAGAAAACGCTTCCTGTCCTTTGTTATTTAGAGACTGCTATTAAAAAATCAGTAGAAAGTCTCACCATAGGAAAAGCGGAAGTGCTGAGCTGAGAGTGACAAGCTGTTGCTGGGATACAGGGCACAGGCTTTTATTTTTTCCAGAGTGCCACGCACAAACGCTGAAAAAAAATGCTCAGGGTGGTCAGGCGACAAAAAACACGTTTGGTGGACGCGCAGCCTAAACTCCTCATTTTACTTCACTCTGGATGCTAAATCAGTTTGCCGGAGTATCACTGGATATATGGACCCTATCAATGCACAATCCAACCCTCGAAATGCATTTCTGTTTCCAGTTGTCTGCTGAAAAAGGAGGGGTATCACTCTCCACTGCTGCAGGATCCGACTTCTAGAAGTTCTGGGGTCTGGACTGGTTCACGGACAGTGCTGGCATGGTGGTTCGTCTCTTTGAAGATGGGAGCTGCTTTGCAATCCAAGCAGTGAAGCTGAAAAGTGCAAGTCTACCGTGAAAAGCAGAGGTGACTGACAGCTGGACTAAAGACTAAGTTAGGGGCTGGCTGGCACGGGGTGAACGCCGCTTCCATCAGTTCTCTTTGTGGGCGTCACCTCCCTGGAGAACAGACCGGACTGTCTACTACTGGAGCTCACATCGAAGGGGAAGGAAAGAGATGTCAAAATGGACCTGGCTTTAAATAGACCTGCAGTTGCAGAAAGTAAGTGTATTTGCCTACTCACGTTAATAAGCGTATGAAACACTTGAATAATGACAAGTTTAAGGGACACTACATTAAAAAAGGGTCATTTTTAATCATGATCAATCGTGAATAAACAAAATTTTTTAACATTAATCACGATTGAGAATTTTAATTGCTGTGCAGCATGGTTAGTTTCATAATGAAGCTTTATGAAGTCACAATCACATCTCCTGCTGAGATTTAACATTTGTCTGTTTTAAACAATCGGATAAAGTGGCATTAAACGTTTTCACAGGAGCCCAACCTTTAGCCTGCAATAGGCAGCGGATAATCAGCAGTGTCTGCCCATTTGTATGCTTAACCCTTAGATGCATGACCAACCAATTCCAACACTCTTCCATGACTGTGGTCAAAATGACCCCAACTAGAATGTGTGTGTTTTATGCTGTAAACTTAAGCAATTTCTTTCATTTTGGTTAAAGATGATTATTTTTATTAGATTCTGGGTGATTATTATTATTATTATTATTATTATTATTATTATTATTATTATTATTATTATTTTAAATTATATTTTGGTCAACAAAAGAAGGGGACAGCTTGGGGTCATTTTTGACCCCACATATGGAAAAGTGTGGTACCGATACAGAAAATGCAATTAAAAAATATAACAATTAGATACAAATCCAAATGGCCTCATGTCAAAGACAACCTATTTGAGGAATACATGGAAGATTAAATGATAAAAAATTAAAATTACAAAGATACTGCAAAAAAAAAAAAAACAACTGCTCGGGCATTTTTGACCCCTGCATCTAACAATACCTACATTGTCCTCACTGTATACACTGTATTGTCCTCATCTGTTTACCCTCTCTGTTTACCCTCGGCATCCAGTCTGAGATCCAAATTGAAGCGTCTACAGTGTTACTTATAACCATGGTGAAATTGAAAAGGGGACAGCTTGGGAGAAGCTTGGGGTCATTTTTGACCCCACATATGCATCTAAAAAAACCTATTGTCCTCATCTGTTTACCCTCAGCATCCAGTCTGAGATGCTAATTGCAGCGTCTACAGTGTTACTGATAACCGTGGTGAGATTCAAAAGTGGACAGCTGGGGAAAAGCTTCTAGTCATTTTTGACCCCACATATGGAAAAGTGTGGTACTGATACAAAAAATGCAATTACTTAAAAAATATAACAGTTAGATACAAATCCAAATGGCCTCATGTCAAACACAACCTATTTGAGGAATACATGGAAGATTAAATGATAAAAAATTAAAATTACAAAGACAATGCAAAAAAACAAAACAACAGCTGGGGTAATTGTTATCCCTCTTATGCATCTAAGGGTTAAATATCTAAACACACATTACACCAACTATCTTGTACGGTTGTAGGTAATTACCCAAATCTTGAAACGTCCAGAGCTTTTTTAACCTAAGTCATTAATGTTGCAGTCATCTCTACAAAGTCCCAGTGTGGACAGAGTAACTAATGAAGCCCTTGATTGGTTTCATCAGGTGTGCTTGAGACCACACCCTAATAACCATCTAAAGAATAGCTCCAGAGTACGGCAGTTTCTCTCTCAAGCCGATGCGAGAGACACTTTTACATGCTTTTATTTCTTCTATAATAGATTACTGCAATGCTCTTCTTTCTGGTCTTGCTAAAAAGACTCTTGCCCCCCTACAACTACTCCAGAACTCAGCCGCCCGGGTTCTGACCGAGACCAGAAACAAAGCACACATAACACCCCTTTTAAAGTCTCTGCATTGGCCTCCTGTCAGCCTCAGAATAGATTTTAAGGCTCTTTTATTGGTTTTTAAGCCTCTTAATGGTCTTAGCCCTGATTGTTTATCAGAACTGCTTTTACATTATGAGCCTTCAAGAACCCTCAGGTCTTCAGGTCAAGGTTTTTTAATCATTCCTAAGGTCAGAACTAAAACCTCACAATGAGGCAGCTTTCTGTCATGATGGTCCACGTCTGTGGAACAGCCTTCCCGAAGACCTGAGGGCTGCAGAGAATGTTGATGCTTTTAAAACCAAACTAAAGACCCACCTTTTTAACCTGGCTTTTATTTAAATTTACATTCATTTCCCCCCCTTTTCTACTTTCTTACACCTTTTATCCTGTTTTAACCATTTTTTACTTATGTCTTTTTAAACTTGTTATTAGTTGGTTTTATGTCTTATTACCTCTGGTTTTTCCTCACTGATAGCACTTCCTCAGTTCAGTTTTAATGTTTTAAATGGTGGTTTTTACATGGTTTTATATATCATTAGTTGGTGTGGTGTGGTGTGTGTGTGTGTGTGTGTGTGTGTGTGTGTGTGTGTGTGTGTGTGTGTGTGTGTGTGTGTGTGTGTGTGTGTGTGTGACTGAGACTATGTTTTGGCTTTCTGGTGTATGTTGCTTATTATTTTGTACAGCCCTTTGAGCTGCCATATTGCATGAAAAGTGCTTTATAAATAAAGTCTGATTGATTGATTGACCCGATTTTCAAATGTGTGCTCTTATGAGGAATTCTATTCAAGGGACTGAATAATTTTGAGACTGCAGTAGTCACTGAAAGTAGGATTTAGTGTTGAATTTGGATAAAAGCTTTATAATACTGTTTTATTTAACTATTTAAACTGCTCTTGTGTAATTTGTTTATTGCAAGCACCTGAAAAATTGTAAATTTAGCCACTAAACCTAAAATGCAATGGGGGTTGAATAATTTTAGCTGCAACTGTACAGTCTGTGAACATAATCAACACAACAGCAACAATACAAGGCGGACACTACAAGGTCGAGGAGCTGAGCTACTCTTAGCTGTCATTACGGTTTCTTGGTGACTCACCTGTATAGTGACAATTCGTGGCAGCGGCTGGCGAGTATTGGCTCCACCTTCAATGGCAATACCCAGGGTGCTGGCACTCTTTGCTACCCTCACTAGTGTGGATGTTGGCTCCAACAGTCCTGGCTAAAGTTTGGGAGAGCACAAGTTATGATAGAAAAAGAACATTATTCATACATATTTATGAACCTAAATACATTCACACCATACTCTATTTTTTACCTCCCTGTTGTGCATTGTTTATACTGTTTTTGCTGCCATTTTTTTTGTTTTGCTGCATTCTTTATTGTTTATGAACAATTAAGAGTCTCTCCAACAGACCTGCACATTTTCAAAGCCCAGGAGTATGCATTAGCGTACACACATTTAATCCTGATGACAAATTCACAAATGATTAATTCAGTTAACGGCTTAACAAAGCCAAAGGACAAAAACAGTACAAGATGCTTGTGTCGAGAGCATCGTAATCCTGACTTCAGTGTACAAAACACTGTCCTGGAGCTACATTAAATTTTGCCAACCTCCAACAATTACACACACTCACACACACAGAATTGTGGCTATAGCCTTGTGAGCTGTAGGTGCTGAATTCTAATAAAAAGCATTGAAATATTTGCTATTCGACACAACAGATCCCCATTTGTCAACACTGACAGAAACCCCCCAAAGAACATCTTAAAGTTTTGGGGAAAAAGCAGTTTCAGCTACGTGGTTAGTAGTTTACTTAATTTTCTGATGAATCTGGACCATATTTACATATTTGTATGTAAATATGTTTTTCAAACTGCCCCCATTTCTTCCATCGGGCTATAAAATATCACCCCTAAGTCTATTAAGGCCAGTTTTTATGACCACATAACTTTGCTCTTTTCAGCAACCTTTCCCTTGACACAGAGGAACACACACAAGGTAAATGTCTTGCTCCTTGGTCGTAAAAAGAAGCCGATTTTTATGCACCTTGGCCCCTTCAGACACAGAATACATCATCCCTCTCTCCTCACAAACAATCAGGCTACTCGCTTCCTCACTTGTTATTCCCTCCATCTATCAATAAGGACCAGTGAGCCATCGGGGAATCTCATTAGGCTACAGTGCAGCAAGTGATTAAATAAATGATGGAGCACATGACTGAATGAATGAATGTGAGTGGAAAATAAACAGATGAGTGAGACACAGGAAACAATCTGTGTGAGTAAACAGGGGGGGGAGAGAAGAGATCAAGGTTAGGATTAAGATCAGACCCTGGAGGAGGATGAGCAATCAGGCACATTGATTCATCAACCTGTAAGTGCCAGGTTGGCTTTCAACTGATGGCCGAACATGGTTGTACTTCTGCACCTGTGAGGACCCCACTTTCACCGAATAATAGCATATAAAATATGCTCAGTTTCCAAAACAAAAATAAAGCTGTCTCTTTGCAAGAAAGTTGCTAAGAATAGGTTTCCTGTGGATGAGCATTACAGGGAAAACACATCATATTCCTGGTCAGTGTGTACTGAGGTTCAGTTGCTCCTCAAGGCATGAATACATTTTTTTATTCCCTCATACGATAGTTCCTGCATTTCATCAAACAGATGGTGCTGCTCACTCATGAAACGCATCTTCTTGCTGTTTTGTCTACACAGAAGATGACATAATGTGCATTGGTACTGCAAAGAAATCAGTCTGTATAGAGACATTAGACTTTGCTTGCCAGAGGGTCCATAATGTGCATAGTTGCATTTCATGGGTGTTTCATACAATATGACCATGGTGTGCATGCTGTAAAAATATTAAAATACTTTACACAGCTTTTACTTAAATTCTTAAAGAAGCAAGCAGATGTCACAAACAAACAAGTCCCACAAGTGTATTGAATCACAGTCATATGAGTTGTTAAAATGCCTCTGCTGTAGACTACACCTTCTTACTCAGAAAACCTTTAACCAGTCAGATTAAGGGCTCATTAATATTAATTAGTGAGCTGGAAACTGGCTATCATGAACGGAGCTGCATAACAACACTTAAAAGTTGGGGTTTTTTGTCTTTAAAACGACATATAGATGCTCCTAATGTTATCAAAACTGAAAACTACTCTTTGGAAATTGCAATATATAGAACCTTTAAAGGTGAAAGCAGTTCATAAACATCTAATGAGAATGTTTGTTTTCTTGCCACTTGTAGTAAGTCCTTTTAGATAAAAAATATCACTATACAGTGGTGTGAAAAAGTGCTTGCCCCCTTCCTGATTTCTCATTTTTTTTGTATGTTTGTCACACTTAAATGTTTCAGATCATCAAACAAATTTAAATATTAGACAAAGGTAACACAAGTAAAGACAAATTGCAGTTTTTAAATGAAGGTATTTATTATTAAGGAAAAAAAGAGCCAAACCTACATGGCCCTGTGTGAAAAAGTGATTGCCCCCTAAACCTAATAACTGGTTGGGCCACCCTTAGCCGCAGCAACTGCAATCAAGCATTTGTGATAACTGGCAATGAGTCTTTTACAGCACTGTGGAGGAATTTCGGCCAACTCATCTTTGCAGAATTGTTGTAATTCTGCCACATTGGAGGGTTTTCAAGCATGAACCACCGTTTTAAGGTCATGCCACAGCATCTCAATCGGATTCAGGTCAGGACTTTGATTAGGCCACTCCAAAGTCTTCATTTTGTTTTTCTGAAGCCATTCAGAGATGGACTTGCTGATGTGTTTTGGATCATTGTCCTGCTGCAGAACCCAAGTGCGCTTCAGCTTGAGGTCACGAACAGATGGCCGGACATTCTCCTTCAGGATCTTTTGGTAGACAGCAGAATTCATGGTTCCATTTACCACAGCAAGTCTTCCAGATCCTGAAGCAGCAAAACAGCTCCAGAACATCACACTACCACCACCATATTTTACTGCTGGTATGATGTTCCTTTTCTGAAATGCTGCGTTACTTTTATGCCACATGTAAAGGTGTATGCTTTCTGGTTTGTTTTCTGTTTTCTGATGTTTTCTGGCAAAACTGAGACAAGCCTTTACATTCTTTTTGCTCAGCAGTGGTTTTCGTCTTGGAACTCTGCCTTGCAGGCCATTTTTGCCCAGTCTCTTTCTTATGGTGGAGTCATGAACTCTGACAACTGAGGCAAGTGAGGCCTGCAGTTCTTTGGATGTTGTTGTGGGGTCTTTTGTGACCTCATGGATGAATCGTCACTGCGTCCTTGGGGTAATTTTGGTCGGCTGGCCACTCCTGGGAAGGTTCATCACTGTTCCATGTTTTCGCCATTTGTGGATAATGGTTCTCACTGTGGTTCACTGGAGTTCCAAAGCTTTATAAATGGCTTTATAACCTTTTCCAGACTGACAGATCTCGATTACTTTGTTTCTCTTTCGTTCCTGAATTTCTTTGGATCGCAGCATGATGTCTAGCTTTTGAGGATCTTTTGGTCTACTTCACTTTGTCAGGCAGGTCCTATTTAAGTGATTTCTTGATTGAGAACAGGTGTGGCAGCAATCAGGCCTGGGTGTGGCTAGAGAAATTGAATCCAGCTTTCCAAAGACGTGATAAACCACAGTTAATTTATGTTTTAACAGGGGGAGAGGATCACGTTTTCACACAGGGCCATTTAGGTTTGGATTTTTTTTTACTCTTGATAATAAACGCCTTCATTTAAAAACTGCATTTGTGTTTACGTGTGTTATCCTTGTCTAATATTTAAATCTGTTTGATGATCTGAAACATTTAAGTGTGACAAACACAAAAAAAAAGAGAAATCAGGAAGGGGGCAAACACTTTTTCACACCACTGTATGTTGAAAACCTCTCATCTCCGTAATGGTCACCCTTTATGTCTTATGTGCCTTATATGTACTTAACAGTACATAAATATACAGTTAATGGCTATATATTTATGATCTATAAACTTGTATCTCCTCATTTACTCCTTATTTATGTTTGAGTAGAAATTGAGCCGATAGGGCGAGGGCACAGGGATGTCTCTCCAATGACCTGAGCCAGTCAATGCAGAATCTACATAGCTAATGTCTATGGTTCAAATCCTGTTTGTTATGGGCAGCCAATCAGAAGAAATGCTTAAAGGAAGATACGCTAAAACAGCCTTTTTTAACTAGTGCTGCAGCAATCAAGTAATCAAAATTATTTACTATACCAAAACTTCTGTAGAATTATATATAGACTATATACAGTATATATAGTCTATAGAACTATGTATAGTAAATGTGAATAAAGAGTATTATTTAATCAATCAATACATAAATTTATTTAAAGTGTTTTGCATTCATCAGCAAACAGTGAAATACAAAACCATGGACTATAGCAACCTAAACATATATGAACTATAGAAAATGTGCATCCCTATCTCAGATAGTGAACATACCAAGGAGCTGTGCCAAGGTCCAGTATAAAAAATAGAAGAATTATCACTCTGTGAATCATCCAAAACTACCCAAGAAGCCTTCAAGTTTTAAATTATGGAGCAGGAAATGAGAATAATCTGTACCCTTTAAATAACTTGTTCAAAATGCGTCTTTTTATCTACTTAGTGAGCTTTCATAAAAGCCACTCAATTCTTACATTCTGAGTGCCGGTCCTCACAAAAGCAGAAATACAACATGAATGACATAATTTATTCACAAATCCAGCCATGTCAGAGCTGCTGTGAGTCGTCCCCTCACCGGTTTGGTGGGGTTGTCCCCACCGCCCCCCTGGGTGTCCCGGGGGATGCGTGTGTGTGAGGAATGGGAGCTACTGTCTTTGCTGGGGTGTCCTGACTCAGCTATGTCCACGCCACTGTCCTCACTGAGGGTCTGACCACTGTCTGACAGCTGAGACAGGGCGCCACCTGAAGGGAAGCAGGGACACATGAAGTCAGGAAATCTCCATAACACAGGCTTTGTGGGCTTTGATTAAAATACTCAACAGTTTTAACATAAGGAACTTCCGGGGTTTTGTGAAGTACTGTATAAAAGAGAAAAAAAAAAACTTTGTATTGACACGTGATGTGAAACAATCCAACAACCCCATTTTTTCGGAAAAAAAAAAAAAAAGATCTGATTTCATTAAAAAATATTCAAAAACATATTATTGGTCATAATGTTTACCAGCACACACAGTGTTCGGGGTATTTGCTCATTTAAGTCCATTAAGCTCAAATAAATAGTTATTTGGGAAGATTAAACAAAATATTTATAGCCTTCTCCCTATTTAGATGATTAGCAGGCTACAGAATCTGGGCAGTATCACTACATAAATCCCAACTGCAGTAAATTAGATTCATGCCTAATTCTTAATTACAGCGCTGTTGTTGGTTTTGCACCAGTGGTGATTCATAGCTGCAGGAAAACAAATATTGTGAGAATTATGAAGGATCATTTGGATAATTCCTAAAATATAAATACTTCAGAAAATAAACCTTTAATTTAGGAGCTGAAATTAACAGCAGAAGATTTAGGCAATTTGTCTTTTCATTAGTTTATTAGCTCGATACATATATTTTTAGGACAGTCTATGCCACCAGAATGTGTGCCACTGTTCAGTGGTATGCAAAATGTGGCCAGTCCTTGACAATAAAAAAATGTGACTTTTTAGGCTTTTGCACATGCCTTAACGGCATATTTAATTATTTGATTTCATTTTTAACACATGAACAGTCTGAGGTGAGTGCAATATCCCCCACCTGTTTTCTTTGAATATTCCAGTATGTTACTAAAAGAAGTTTTCAACTTTTATAATTATATAATTACTTATATAATACATATACACATACAGTGGTGTGGAAAAAGTGTTTGCCCCCTTCCTAATTTCTCATTTTTTTGTATGTTTGTCACACTTAAATGTTTCAGATCATCAAACAAATTTAAATATTAGACAAAGATAACACAAGTAAACACAAAATGCAGTTTTTAAATGAAGGTGTTTATTATTAAAGAGGGGGAAAAATCCAAAGCTACATGGCCCTGTGTGAAAAAGTGATTGCCCCCTAAACCTAATAACTGGTTGGGCTACTCTTAGCAGCAACAACTGCAATGAAGCATTTGCGATAACTGGCAATGAGTCTTCAACAGCGTTGTGGAGGAATTTTGGCCATCTCATCCTTGCAGAATTGTTGTAATTCTGCCACATTGGAGGGTTTCCGTGCATGAACTGTCTTTTTAAGGTCATGCCACAGCATCTCAATCGGATTCAGGTCAGGACTTTGACAAGGCCACTCCAAAGTCTTCATTTTGTTTTTCTGAAGCCATTCAGAGGTGGACTTGCTGGTGTGCTTTGGATCATTGTCCTGCTGCAGAACCCAAGTGTGCTTCAGCTTGACGTCATGAACAGATGGCCAGACATTATCCTTTAAGATTTTTTGGTAGACAGCAGAATTCATGGTTCCATTTACCACAGCAAGTCTTTCAGGTCCTGAAGCATCAAAACAGCCCCAGACCATCACACTACCACCAACATATTTTACTGTTGGTATGATGTTCCCTTTCTGAAATGCTGTGTTACTTTTATTCTGAAATGCTGTGTTACTTTTAAGGTGTATGTAATAGGACACACACCTTCCAAAAAGTTCAACTTTTGTCTCGTCAGTCCACAGAGTATTTTCCCAAAAGTCTTGGGGATCATCAAGATGTTTTCTGGCAAAACTGAGATGAGCCTTTCTGTTCTTTTTGCTCAGCAGTGATTTTCGTTTTGGAACTCTGCCATGCAGGCCATTTTTGCCCAGTCGCTTTCTTATGGTGGAGTCATGAACACTGACCTTAACTGAGACAAGTGAGGTCTGCAGTTCTTTGGATGTTGTTGTGGGGTCTTTTGTGGCCTCTTGGATGAGTCTTCACTGCGCACTTGGGGTAATTTTGGTCGGTTGGCCACTCCTGGGAAGGTTCATCACTGTTCCCTGTTTTCGCCATTTGTGGATAATGACTGTGGCCACTGTGGCTCGCTGGAGTCTCAAAGCTTTATAAATGGCTTTATAACCTTTTCCAGACTGATAGATCTCAATTACTTTGTTTCTCATTTGTTCCTGAATTTCTTTGGATCACAGCATGATGTCTAGCTTTTGAGGATCTTTTGGTCTACTTCACTTTGTCAGGCAGTGTTGTGATTCCCGTGCACTTTTATGCAGCGCCCAGGGAAATAGAGACAAACCCGCGCGCAGGAGGATGCTGTGTGTATTTTATTGAACAATAGGTGATAACAGTCCAAATAAACAAATGAACAAATAAGTACAAAAGGAGAAATGCTGGGATTATGCGCCGGACGCCCCTCAGCTCCAGGTGAGTATGGAAATTTGTAACTAAAGGAGCTGTAGACGAGACTGCCTACGGAAGATTACAGGACTGGACCCAGACGACACTGGAAACTAAGGAAAGAGCTATGGTACTCACCGAGCTGGAAATAAGGCAGTCCAAGGCCATAATCCCAGGAGAAACAACAGAGACAACACTGAAGCATAAGGAGGTGATTCTACAGGTGACAGTGCAACAATCCGGCAATCACTACGGGCCGGGCATAGTTTAAGTAATCAGAATCTAATGGCCAGAGTGATTGCCAGTGTGGGAATGCATGTGTGTGAGTGTGTGGACCTGAGCAGGGCGAGAGCAGATAATGACAGATTGGGATCCCCTGTCAGTAGGAGAAGGAGGTGTGGCTGCCAGCAATAAACAAACCCAAAACTAAACACAGACTAAGGAATAATTACAAATGACTCAAACAATGATCAAACAGCAAGGAGAAAATGAGGAGCACCAAAAATACAACAGAACAAGACTGAGCAATGAGACACAATATGGAACTCAAAAGATAACATAAAACGCAGATGACTAAGAAACACGAAGCTGCCATGAAGCTGGGATCGTCCTGAGCCTGGTTCATGACAGGCAGCTCCTATTTAAGTGATTTCTTGATTGAGAACAGGTGTGGCAGTAATCAGGCCTGGGTGTGGCTAGAGAAATCGAACCCAGCTTTCCAAAGATGTGATAAACCACAGTTAATTTATGTTTTAACGGTGGTGGTGGTGGTGGGGGGGCAATCACTTTTTCACACAGTGCCATGTAGGTTTGGATTTTTTTTTACCCTTAATAATAAACACCTTCATTTAAAAACTGCATTTTGTGTTTACTTGTATTAACTTTGTCTAATATTTAATTTTGTTTGATGATCTGAAACATTTAAGTGTGACAAACATACAAAAAAAAGGAGAACTCAGGAAGGCGGCAAACACTTTTTCACACTACTGTATATGATGAATATAATTACTGGGGCAGAACCAAATTGTGATAAGTCTATCATCCCTTAATATAGAGCAAAAATAGTTGCATACAACCCATGGCTGTAGGTCAGGATGACAAGGCGAAACTGTGCTGCAAGTTTGGTGTCCCTAGCTTTCATTGTTGTTGATATACAGGTTACACATACAGTGTAAACTGTATACACATACAGTAGTTTATATGGCACTTTGACACTGACCTTTGAACTTGCAATCCCAACACCATAGTCACAGTTCAGGGTTACAAGGTGAACCTGTGTACAAAATTTGGTGACCCTAGCTGTACTTGTTGTATAGTAATAGGGCATAGGGAATGCCAACTTTGACCTCTGACCCCAAACCCACAGTCACAGTTCAGGGTCACAGGGTGAGCCTGTATACCAAGTTTGGTGACTCTAGCTTTATTCTTCAGTAATAGTGCAAATGGTATGTTAACGTTTGACCTTTGACCTTTTGACCTCAAACCCATAGTCAGGTCAGGGTGTAAGCTGTCCAAGATTTGTCGTAGATACAACTATGGTATGGATTTGAAAAGCCTACATCTTATTTTCAATAGTTATCATGTTTTCAAGATTTAGGGAAAAACTGACGTCTCACCTTGACCTCAAGGTCTGCAATTCCTGCAAAATTCATCCGATCAGAGTCAAATTGCAATGTGCACATCATTAGTTAGTTTAAGTTTATTTTGAAGATATAAAAACAACAGAGGAAAAGAAAACAAAATAGGTGGACATTCAACCACAAATAAAGTGTCTATCAAACCCTGGTGCCAAGTTTCAAAACAATCGGAACAAAACTGTAGGAAGAGTTGATTTCATAAAAGTGGGACAGATGGACTGACTGCCCCATAACATAATCAACCTTTTGGTCTTTGACCCCTTTGGTCTACGGGGGATAACTACGGTGAATGACTGAAATTAAAAGCAACTGTGCATTCATCTTTGCTGGTAATATTGTATATCTCCATATCCCACAGAGACAATGTTTACATCATTTCTATTAAAATATGCCCATTATTTGTCAAGGGGTGGCCAAGATTTTCCATACCACTGTATGTGTATGACCAGAAAAGAATAGGCTTTCACTGCACCAGACTAACTGTGTGAATGATGCCTCAGAAAAACTGACTATGAAAGAGTAATTTACATAAGGACAAACTATTTCTCCTCTTTTATGAATTCATTTTACACCTAAAAATAATACTTTACACAGACTATTTTCCCTTGATCTAGGGTTTCTGTCCATGTTCTGTCTAGAGCTCCGTGTCCGTACCTCGAGCTTGGGGCAGCGGCCGCACCTCGTTAACATCTGGTTCTGCGTTGGGCCTGTGAACCTCCACTGTAACAAACTGCTGTTTGGAGCCAGGAGACTGAGCGGGGGACTTGGACTTGGATCCTGACTTAAGAGGCAAAGAAGAGGGTGGAGGAGGAGGAGCAGGCAGTGGGGGAGGAGGTGGGGGAGAAGGGGACGGGGCAATTGGCTTGTTGCCTCTGCTGGGGGACTGGACCCTGGGGAAAGGGCCAATGTGGTGCTGGGTGACTGTGGACAAATGGGCAGGCCGTTTCTGCTCTTTTTTGGGGGCTGCAGAGGACTTTCTGACAGCGGTGTATTCTTGAGGAGGGTCCCACGGGCGTTTGTGATGCACTGAGGGGGAGGCAGGGCCGTGTCCTGGATCGGTGCTGTGGCTGTGTGAGGTCGGGGCTGTGAAGTACAAGCCTGAGTGGGAGGGTTCGGACGAGGGGCACTTGCTGAGCAGATCTCTCTTATTTGGGCGCCTCTGCCCCCTCGGTGGGGGTGGAGGTTTAAAGGAGGGGGGGGACTCAGCTGTGGTGGACTGAATGTCATCCTGAAGTGAGAGACAGTCATCATCAAGGATTAGCAGTGAACACATTCCAGCAGTGACACAAAATATAAATGCAAGCATCGTGGAACTGTCTTTGGAGAGGTGGATATTAATTTAACACATTCAGAGACGAGACCAGACAATAGAGGACATATCACACATATATTGCATTTTAAAAAAACATTTAAACAAAAACTGATTTAATTCTTCATAAGTGAAGTTGCATTCAGATCAAGTATTGCACTCTTAAGGTGTGTTCACACCAAACGCGAATGGGTGGCGTGAATCCATACAAAGTGAATGGGAAGACGCAAGTATATGTGAATTTGCGTAGTCGCACGTTCGCGTCTGCTAGCTGGCTAGCTGCTAGCTTTGAGATTTTGCTGTCACCACTGCAGAGTAAACTAGTTAGAAAATGAAACTCACTCACCGGGAGACAGGAGGACCGGGAACTCTTCAGCTGAATCGGGATTTTGGAGTTATTTACCCACGGTTTCCAGCCACGGACGTCCTAGCAAGCTAGCAATGTAAACACCCATCATCTGTGAAGTTTTGGAGGCTTGAGACAACATTTTCAGGTGAGCCCCCGGTTGGATAATGTAAACCTAAGCATGGCGTTATTCTGGGGATTTCCACAGCAGGTTGAACACAGCTGCAGAAGTTTTAAAGACAACTTCGCCGGTCTGCATCTCACTATTCATGTCTGTTGGCGTGTTTACACCAACATGATTTATAATCTAATCATGCCGCACAAAAAATTTGCCTGTTCGCGTTTGGTGTGAACACACCTTTAAAGTGACACTCCAGCAAAAATCAAGTTTTTTCTGTTGTTAACATGTCTGTAACATGTTTTTTTGTGACTTACAAGATGCTTCAACAGCAAAATCTCACTACAGTCCCAAGTCTGTGTTTTTCTTCTGTGCATTTCCAGTTTGGTGACGCCCCCCTGAAACTGGCGAGTTTGGACAGACTGTTACTAGTTATGTAAGCATTCCTGCTTAGCATGGTTGGTTATAACATTAACCAATCAGACAAATGCTCTTGGCTACTTCAGAGGAAGAGGGAGGAGGCGAGGAGCAGCAGGAATGAGGGGGATGAAAGCGTCACTTTTGAATAGTCGAGGTGCTGTACTTGGCAAGACCGCTTTCAGAAAAATGTTTCGCTTTTTACTTTTGAAGCTATACAGTCATGTGAAAAAATTAGGACACCCTTTAAATATTCAGTTCTTTATTAAGAAATGTTCACATATCTATGTCTAACCTTGTTTTTGTTTTATTTGCATTTTTTAACATTTATTTTAGCCATTTTAAGTGGGAATGAATGTGGGGGTGTCCTAAAAAATGGGGTGTGGCCTAATTTATTCCTCACTATTTGTTTAGAATTACATTTTACAGAAAATTTGAGAAAAGTCTTTAATTCATTTTTAATTGTTTAGTTGTATTACGTGAATCTCCCAGTATGTTTAACGCTGATATTTAATATCCATATGTCCAAATATGTTAAAAACAAAACAAAACACAGGCTTATACAGGGTGTCCTCTAATTTGTTCACAACTGTAGGCAAAACTTTAACATCCGGAAGCGCCGTGAACAGACTAGAAGCCCACCCATCAGGAATCATGGCGACCAATCGCATACAAGCCCTGGAGGTCGGGAAGTGCGGCAACAAATCACGTGCAAGCCCTGCAGGTTGGTAATTAGAATATTCATAGATCCGTGCATACTTAAGTTGGTGAAAAGGCAATGGAAGTTTTTTTCTGGGTAAAAAGCCACACTATACTCCTTTGAGCAATACATATTTGTTTTTGAGGTGGTTTTAGAGCCACCGGAGTGCATCTTTAATATATGTTCTGGATAAATGGAATTTCTCCATTGTGGGACTAATAAAGGCTTATCTTATCTTATCTTATCACATCAGTGGAGCTCTATATTTAGATTCACCACAATGATCAGTTTTTCCATTTGAGGATTCGGGCTGCGCTAAATGCTCAGAGTTGGGTCCTGGTTGATGTCAGCTAACAGGGATTTCCTTATGTGGTCATCTTAGACACAGCATGGCAACTCACCTGGCGCCTGTACTGTGAAGCGGGACACAGGCTTAGTGAGGTAACTTCGGGGTTAACCCTGGGTTTTCTGTACTAGTTCTTACTGGTGTAGATCACCATGGTAACTTATGCTGTGAAGCTTACCTGGTCTGGATCAGGTTAAGATGCAGATAAGAGGTCAGTGGGTATATCAGCACCTCTCTCCAGCCAATTAAATCCTTTGGAAAATGACATCCACCTCCTCTGGAGTTTGAGGAGATACCTCCCTCCCCTCCATTAATGGGAGACCCACGCTATCCATTAAAGCAAGCTCCTCTGCTGGGGGTCCTCTGTTTTTTAGGTCTTTTTTATGTGCTGCAGTCAATATAAAACAAATTTTACTGCACATTTGCCTGAATGTCTGTATTATTTCAGCACAGACTATATACAATCCCTACTTAAAAATTCAACATTCATTTATTTACATGTTCTAAAATTTAGTTTCATTAGTTTCGATGGAGATTTTTTTCTGATTTAAGGTCCCACGTGTGGAAGTAGAGGGGGCGTGACTTAAGCTCTCTATAAACACCACAGCGACAGACAATGATATTTAAAACAATCACTTAATTTAAGCATTCACAATGTCAGCCTTTTTCCTACTTTGACTACTGCAGCATTTTTTTTTTCCTGTTTTTTCACGCTGGTACTGTTAGGAGAATTCATATTTATTTAATCCAACACTTTGTTCTTTATCAGTGACGTACTCCGCTCTGCTTCTTTTGGGTGAACACAGCCAGATAGATTAACCCAGGGTCCACTTACTGAGTTGTTGACCACGTTCGTAGTACAGATAATCCTGATCCAGAATGTCTGGGTTAGTGAAGCCAGGTAACAAAGATACCCTGGGTATACTGAGTCTGCTTTGTAGTACAGGCTGTCTGAGTATCCACTACCAAACAAACAACAACAAAAATAAATAAATACATTTGTTTTTCTTTTGTGTGAAGGAAAGAAAATCGCAGACTCTCAAGAGAAAAGAAATATGTGAAATTAAGTCACACAGAAAGGCTCATGACTAGTTTTGGAAAAGACAGAATATGCATTGTTGCTACGCAGTGATAATTTCTTAACCCTGCAGGCTTTTTTAGTGTTGAAGTGATTGTCAGTAACAGTAGGCCAAAAGCAGCCATTTACTTGAATATCTGATCATAAATTTAGGTAAAAAATGATTTTGGTTAATCAATATACACCCCTTCAACAGAAAACATTATATGAGCATTTATACCAGCAGGTGATGCACTCTAGATGGATGTTTTAGTGTTAAGTGACTAAGGCTGCATTTACACCAGGATAGTCCAGGGCTCTTGGTTCGATTGGGCGGGTAATGCTGAGAATTTTCACACCTTTGTTTGGTTTGGCTTGCATTCACACTGCAGCGGACCAAACTGCCTGGACAACGTCACGCAGTTACAACAACTACTCGTTTGGGGCGTTGTAACCGAAACACCACTGGCCAGGAAGAAAAAAATCTCAGCAAAGAAGAAAAGTCAGGCTCATCGATTGGCAAGGACCGGAAATGGAAATCCGTTCCCTTCAGCCGGGTTGTTTGTCCGCCACAAACGAGACATTTTTTAACTTTTCTCCTCAGCTTTCTCCAGTAAAAGGATTTCTCGGATTCGCGCAGTCGTCTTTATTGTTATTTTCTACCAAAACGAACTATGGTAAACGCCACTTCCTCTTCTCAGACTACAGTCATGTGAAAAAATTAAGACACCCTGTATAAGCCTGTGTGTTTTTTTTTAACTTATTTGGACATATGGATTTTAGTATCAATGTTAAAAATACTGGGAGATTCACGTAATACAACTAAACAATTAAAAACGAATCAAAGACTTTCCAAATTTTCTGTAAAATGTAATTCTAAACAAATAGTAAGGAATAAATTAGGACACCCCCACCATCTTTTTTAGGACACCCCCACATTCATTCCCACTTACAGTACCATGGCTAAAAGAAATGTTAAAAAATGCAAATAAAGACAAAAACAAGGTTAGACATAGATATGTGAACATTTCTTAATAAAGAACTGAATATTTAAAGGGGTGTCCAAATGTTTTCACATGACTGTACGTGTTGCTAGTGTAACGGATGCCAACTAGTGCTGTTCGGCGTAGAACGTTAGTAAAACCTCCCTCCCAAAGCCTCATACAGTATCGGTAGCGCTGAGCTACCGGTCGGACCTTTAGCTCAGCACGATCGTGCTGTGCGTGTCTCTGACCAGTTAACTGTGAGGTCGCGGGTTCGCGTCCTGTGTAGGGCGAACTGCGCTGATGACCTCAGTTAGTTAAAAGTGGTGCTGTGAGCCCCAGATGGTAGCGCTGAGCTACCGGTCGGACCTTTAGCTCAGCGCGATCGTGCTGTGTCTCCCATGCTCGAACTGTGTAGTTGACTGAGAGGTCGCAGGTTCGTGTCCCGTGTGGGGCGAACTGCGCAGGATGATCTCTGTCACAATGGTGCCGTGAACCCGGCATGGGAGTGAGGTTTAAGGGGGAGAGTGTAACGGATGCCAACTAGTGCTGTTCGGCGTAGAACGTTAGTAAAACCTCCCTCCCAAAGCCTCATACAGTATCGGTAGCGCTGAGCTACCGGTCGGACCTTTAGCTCAGCACGATCGTGCTGTGCGTGTCTCTGACCAGTTAACTGTGAGGTCGCGGGTTCGCGTCCTGTGTAGGGCGAACTGCGCTGATGACCTCAGTTAGTTAAAAGTGGTGCTGTGAGCCCCAGATGGTAGCGCTGAGCTACCGGTCGGACCTTTAGCTCAGCGCGATCGTGCTGTGTCTCCCATGCTCGAACTGTGTAGTTGACTGAGAGGTCGCGGGTTCGTGTCCCGTGTGGGGCGAACTGCGCAGGATGATCTCTGTCACACTATTGTTACATAAACGCCAAGGGGCACTTCCGCCCTTTGGTCCGCTGGATAATACGTTTGCATTCATACTGCAAGCAAAGCGCACCAGGGTTCATTTGCAAGTGAACCGAGACCCCTGTTTTCAGACGGACCAGAGTTCGCTTGTTTGGTGCACACCAGAGTTCATGAGCGCGTTCAGACTGCATCAAATGAACTGAACTACCCGCAGAGGCAGAGCAGAGTTCCTTTGATCTAGACCAAACAGTGGCCATGTGAATGCACCCTAGTATTATTATTAAGTGACCTCTGTTGGTAGAGGAAATAAAGACATGAAGAAACATGGAGGAGGGTTACAGTAATGTCTGTTAACTACTCCTTCAGCTTTTCCTAACCATCACCCTAATCATTACCGCAGACCTAATGAAAATATTTTTAGGGCCTTCCCACACCTCAACCACTACAAATATGTACTTAATGTGCAAAAGGAGTCAATCCTTAACCAGAAGTGACTCTTAAAGGAGAAAGTGGAAGTAAGCACAGAAGCAATTTTTTTAATACTTCCACCTCTGTACTTGGAAATAAGCAATTTTGAAATCAGAAGGTGCAGTGAAGACGGCAGCTTGGTGGCGCAATGGTTAGCACTGTGGCAGCACAGCAAGAAGGTCATGGGATCAATCCCACCCCTGACCATCAGTAGCCATTCTGTGTGGAGTTTGCACGTTTTACCTGTGTCTGCATGGGTGTACTGCAGTTTCCTCCCACAGCCCCCAAAACATGCAGGTTAGGTTAACTGGAGACTCTAAAGTGGCCCTAGGTGTGACTGGTGCCACACCGTGGATGACCTGAATTTCCCTGTGGGATTAATAAACTATACAAAATTTTTTTAAAAATATGGGCATATTCTTAAGTGAGGAACCTACGATCATCTCTTTTGTATTAGTTGGAGGACTTCTTGACAAGGCCAGTATGTGATATATGATAAACATGAGTCATGAATTCTTATTAAGTCACAGGATACAAGCATGTCTATGCTATAAATCAACAACAAAAAAAAGATATTAAGCACATTTAAAATGACTGTTCCTCCAAATTCTCTTCTTCTCTTGTCATGTGGTTGACCTCACCACCTGCTTCTCGGCTAATAATTGTTGCTTTGAAGCTGTTTAAACTCTTCCAAACCAGGCTGAGCCATCGCCGCTCACTGGTCTGATGCTGCTGGTTTCCTGTGTTTCCAGGAGAGAGTGCTTAAAGAAGAATGGTAGAATGAAGAACACTGAGACACAAGTGCTTTGCCGAAGTATGGGGTGCAACATAAAATGAGGATAAAAGACTGCTTAACAAAACAAAAGTAAGGAATGATTTGAGCAGCAGGTGGCCTTGGATGACAGCAGACTAAAAGCTTTCTCCCTAACCTTCTGTCTTCTGCTGAGCACAATAAACAAATGGGGTTTCTTGATATATCAGAAACTGAGGTTGCCATGGCATATTTTATTAACAGCAGATGTGGCTATAAGTTCAGGAGAGGAGGGGGATTTGGACAGGGCAGCTGGCACTAAGTGCTCAATCTGTACTTTCTTCTTCCGAACAAATAAGAACAGACGAAGGCTACACAAGCACCCACTCTCACCAAGCTCTACTTCTGCTTCCTTTTGTTCTCATTTGGCGGAACACTTGTTCCTCCTAAGATCAGTCTCACACACAACCCCCGCAGGTAAGCCACGTCTCAGACTTCTCTATCCAGTTTTTTTTTTTTTTACCCCACATCCACCCATTTTCACTGCTCTCTTGTGCTGTATCCACCGTTATCAGGCCAAAGCAGGGGGCCACGCTAAACTCACCAGAGAGATGTCGGTCAGCAGCGTGTTCAGACTCTCCGGAGGATCCTCCTCATTACTCTCTGCCACGCTGTCATTCTGAGAGACGCAGGACAGGAGCGGAGGAAGAGGGACACAAGGTGCAGGGGTGAAGGAAAGAAGGGCGGGTGATGGCGTAGCGAGAGAAGACAGAAAAAAACCAATGTGATTAAAGACGGGGGGAGGAAGCTTTTAAACGTGGCTGTGTGTTTATCCCAAAAACAAATGTTAAATTAGAAGAATAGAGAAATCACTTGTGCGGTCACATGCTCGGCAATCTCAGAAACAAAGGGATGGTAAGCAAAGAAGGTACGCAGTACAGACTTATGGACAAACACAGGGTCATGTCTTATTTCACTGTAAGCAAAACACACGTGTTGGGGTGGGGGAATCGATAAAGAACCGTCAGCTCATTTCAGGGTGGGATTTGCTGACTCAGTGCCACTGTTGTTGTAGAGAGGAGGACATTCTGCGGCAGCTCTGTGGGCAATTTTACAGAGGAGGAAGTGAGCTCGGAAGAACACTGCCCTTCATTTAACTCTGACACTAAACCAAAATAAAAGCCCTATCAATTCAGCTTAATTACCCCTCTCTGACGCATGCAGAGTGCTTACAATTTATTTATCCCAAGAGCTAATCGGATATCTACATGCAAAGGTGCTGCTCTGCACTGTAAGCAGTCAGTGTACACTGTGCTTTGGAGAACAGTTTGTATGATCCTGAGCCTCGACAGTTACAATCCCCAATTTTTATTATTTTATCCCCAAAGGAAGAGGAGTGTCTGTGTGTTTCAGCACACTGTGAAAGCATAAAAATCAGTGGCTTTAACAATCTGATACATAACATCCACATAAACCGGAGTGTTGGCCTAGTGGAAGACCATCTGCCCCACAGCCAGGAAGTCATGGCTTCAAGACCCAATCATAGACCAAAGACCATGTAAAAATGGTACTTCCCGCCTTCTAGCTTGGTAATCGGCATAGCAGAATGGGGGAAGGGAAAGTCATGGCAGTGGCCCCTCCAGTAGGAGAAATGGCATTTCGTTCAGTCCAATGTATGGAAGGAATGACAATAAACTCTGCTTTCTTCTAAACAACAACACGATTTGACCGTCTTTCAGTGCAGCAGCTGTTTTACGGTGTCAAATATTATTGTAATGTCAGGACTGTGAGGAAGAGGCGGGAATTCTCCCAGCATGCTTTGCGCCGCGGAGGATTCAAAGACTGTTATTATCCATGTGTTCTAAGCGTTATTGTTGCGCCATTATAACTGTGTTATAAGACCAGTTGCGATAGTGTTGTTTTCCCTGTATGTGAGAGATTATGCAGTCCCTCCAGGATTTCGCAGGATGTTTTTACGATTGTTGCGGGCCAAAAAGCCTGAATTCGCAGGAGCTTTTTTAAAAAAGTTGTGATGTTTTTAGAGTGTTTCTTGAACTAGAAGTTGTGGGAAGAATCCCAAATTTTAAAGCAGATGCTTTTTTCCCCCAGTTTACTGCAGTAATATTCTATTTAACAATACAAGAAAAGCACAGAATTGTCAAAAATTTCCTATTATAGTGATTTGTAAATTAAGCAGAAGCTTGTTATACAGAAAAACTCTTGTGCAACAGCAAATACAAATATTAACACAATATCCATTACAACAGCTAAATTGCATTGAATGCATGTTAAAGAGTAGAGATTTGGAAATTATTGGCTGTCACGCTCTGAGTGCGGCAGGGATCTCACCGGGCTCAGGTTGTCTGCCTTTTTTCATATTTGTACTGTGTTGTCATTATGAGTTGTCACTTATCCTATATTGTTTCTCAGTATGATTTATTTTCCCGTTTACATTCGCTATAGTTTGTTCATTGAATTTTTTTGAGGTTGCCTGTCTCCATTTTCTGCCATATCGTTATGTTTGTATTCTATGGCTAATGCTCTTAATTGTTTTTATGGTCGTTTTGACTCCTTTGATTTTAGCACAGAAATCCAAGATTTGAAACAGAAACTCAAAGACAATCAGCACTTTAATATTGAGGTGCAGGATGTTAAAAGGGAGTTCTGTGCTGTAAAAGTGAACAAAAGTCAGGGCCCTGATAATATATGTGGGCGCTTGGTAAAGTCCTGTGCACATGAACTGAGTCCTATATTTCATTACATTTTCAATAAGTCCTTACAGACACAACATGTGCCTAAGATCTGGAAAGATGCCGTGGTTGTTCCCGTTCCAAAATCCAGCTGTCCTAAAACAGTAAACGACTTTAATACAATCCAGCCTCATATCTTAGTTGAAAGGCTCCTGCAGCAATTTGATTTGAGCAATAATCTGGTGGGTTGGATTCTGGATTTCTTAACCAACAGGACACAGAGAGTAAGGGTCAATGGTACATTGTCTGACCTAAAGTGCTCTTCTACTGGCTCTCCTCAGGGGTGTGTGTTGTCACCACTACTCTTCATCCTGTACACAAACATGTGTCGGAGCAGACATGACAACAGACACATTATAAAGTATGCTGATGACTCAGTTATTGTCAGTCTCCTCCAGGATGGTGAGAGTGGCCACGGCCCACTAGTTGATGATTTTGTTCACTGGTGTGAGGATTCCTACCTGCAGCTGAATACGACAAAAACTAAAGACATGATTATTGACTTTAGGAGGAAAAATCCCAGGCACAAAGTCACCGTACTAAAAGGCCAGACCACCGAATGTGTACAATCCTACAAATATCTTGGGACGATTATTGATAGTAATTTAAACTTTGAAGAGAACTGTGAAAGGGTGTGCAAAAAGGGTCAGCAACATTTGCATTGCTTGAGAAAACTTGCACGCTTCCAAGTTGACCAAACCATAATGACAATGTTTTATTGGGCTTTTATTGAATCTGTTTTATCCGTTTCTTTAGTGTCATGGTTTGGTCAGATAAAGCTGAAACAGAGGAAATCCTTGGATCAGGTAGTTAGATGGTCCAGTCGTTTGCTTGGTGAGTCACAGCTGAGCCTGACATCCCTGTACACCAGACAAGTACAGAGGATGGCTACCTCCATTTTAAATGATGACTCCCACCCTTTGCACTGCAACTTTCAGCTTCTTCCCTCAAGACGGAGGTTTGCTGTCCCAAAAAGTAGAACCCAGCGCTACAAAAACAGCTTTGTTCCTGCTGCTGTCAAAGAGTTGAACAAGCTGTAACAATATATTGCATATAATTTAGGTACCTATTTATTAACTCCATTTTATATTTACTTATTTTTGTAGGATGTCACTTGGGTTCTAAATATTTTATTGAGTTTTAGACCTTTGAGTTTTTAACCTCTTTGACTAGTTTTTAACTTTTAATATGATCCTTCTCTCTTACCTCTGGTTTTTCTCCCATCTCTTTGTCTTTTTATACCCTGATTGATGGAGCCTTGAGTATTTTTATCATGTTTATAGTCAGCTTCATATGTGCCTGTGTTTGTGTCTATGTTGAATGTAATTTGTGGCTTGTATATATGGATGTCACCAGACTGCAAAACAAATCTACCTACGAGTACAAATAAAGTAACCTGAACCTGAACCTGAACCTGAACCTTCTGTTGTGTTCTTTTGGGTTTTTTCTCTGCGTGGGCATGGCCCTGCCAGCTGTCAGCTCCAATGGCTTCCTCATTAGTGCCAGCTGGTCTGAATTATGTGTCATTGCTTTCTCCTGCCTGTTCAGATAACTCACACCGGTCATTAATTATGCAAAGGATTTTACCCCTATTTAGGGGAGTTATTTTCATTTCCATTTGCCGCTGTCTTGGTTTGCATTCTCCTCGTCTCCACCAGAGCCCTGCCCTGCTCTGGTGTGCAAAATCTGTAAGTTTTCTCCTTCGTTTGTTTTTTGTGTTTATAGCACTGTGTTGAACTTTATGTTTGTTAGTTCTTTTCAATAAATTGCCCAAACTCACAGTTCAGCGCGTGGGTCTCAGTTCTTTGCCCTGAGAGGCAATTCATGACAGAAGACAGCGGCCAGTAGATACCCAGCTGCTGTGAGTTTGGTGATTTTTTTGGCCGTTTCGTTCACCTCAGCGGTGGCGAAAGCTTGTTGGTTCCTCTATTTTTTCTCATTCTTTTTTTTTTTTTTTTTTACACCGGGAATTACAATGTCTGTCACCCTGGGGGTGTCCACCCTTAGACTGGATGAAGTGGAGCGATGGTCTGTGTGTGTCCTGGAAGATATTCTGTTGCAGGCTCAAGCGGCGGAACGTAACCCAGCAGTCTCATAGGCTCTCCAGACCGCTACGGCCTGGGATAAAGCAGCGGTTCACAGCGCTTCTTCAGGACATCGGGCAGCTCTCCCCAGTGATGACGTCACAGAGGCCCTTAGCGCGCAGCAGCTTCAGAGCGAGCAGAATGGAGATCCTGTCGTTTCCCGGGTTTGGCAGTGGCTGGACACAGAGCAGTGGCCCGCCTGGAAGGCTGTGGCTGTGCTGGACCCAGAGACCAAGGCCCTACATTCCCAGTGGTTCAACCTCTGCTGTCATGAGGGTGTTGTCTGTCGACAGTGCCAGTCTCCAACTGGGCAGTGTCACGTCTGGCAGCTGTTGGTCCCCCGATGACTCTGCCCCAAGGTGCTCCAGTTGGTCCATGGGTCAGTGGGGGCGGGCCACTTTGGGTTGAAGAAGACTCAGCATCGTCTTTGGGCCCGGTTCTACTGGCCGGGGTGTCATCAGGACGTGAAGCTCCATGTCTACCGCTGTGACACCTGCACACCTCAGAAAGGACCGACTCAGCAATCCCACGCTTCCTTGCAGCAGTATGAGATGGACGACAAAGTGGGGCTGGATTATCTGTTCCGCTCGAGAGAATGTCTGCACATGATACACGAACTGGCTTGGGAAACCTTGGTAGTGGCGGGGGGTCGACAGAAGTGAGCGTATGACTCCCGCTGCCAGGGGAGGGACTTTGCTGGACTTTTTCTGCCCAGAGCAGAAAGAGGAACTGTCACCAAAGCTGGCGAGCCACTGGTCGGGACCGTGCGTGCTGGTTGCCTACAATGATGGCTGCCCCGATGCCTGGAAGGATTTGTATTGGACTTTTGATTTGGACTTATTATTCTGGGGACAGAAACCAGTCCAGGGGGAAAGAGTGTAACGACAGGGCTGTGAGGAAAGGGTGGGGATTCTCCCGGCATGCTTTGCGCCGCGGAGGATTCAAAGACTGTTATTATCTATGTGTTCTAAGTGTTATTGTTGTGCCATTATAACTGTGTTATAAGACTAGTTGCGACAGTGTTGTTTTCCCTGTATGTGAGAGATTATGTGTCTGTGTCACCATGAGTGAGAGGAGCGTCTGTGTGAATGACCTCCCCTCTGTTCTGTGTAAAGAGTCAGTGAAGAATACAGTGGTGTGAAAAAGTGTTTGCCCCCTTCCTGATTTCTCATTTTTTGAAAGTAAACACAAGTCACAAGTAAACACAAAATGCAGTTTTTAAATGGTGTTTTATTATTAAGGGGAAAAAAAAATCCAAACCTACATGGCCCTGTGTGAAAAAGTGATTGCCCCTAAACCTGATAACTGGTTGGGCCACCCTTAGCAGCAACAACTGCAATCAAGCGTTTGTGATAACTGGCAATGAGTCTTTTACAGCGCTGTGGAGGAATTTTGCAACACTCATCTTTGCAGAATTGCTGTAATTCTGCCACAGTGGAGGGTTTTCGAGCATGAACCGCCTTTTTAAGGTCATGCCGCAGCATGCCAATCAGATTCAGGTCAGCACTGTGACTAGGCCACTCCAAAGTCTTCATTTTGTTTTTCTTAAGCCATTCAGAGGTTGACTTGCTGGTGTGTTTTGGATCACTGTCCTGCTGCAGAACCCAAGTGTGCTTCAGCTTGAGGTCACAAACAGATGGCTGGACATTCTCCTTCAGGATTTTTTGGCAGACAGCAGAATCCATGGTTCCATTTACCACAGCAAGTGTTCCAGGTCCTGAAGTGGCAAAACAGCCCCAGACCATCACACTACCACCACCATATTTTACTGCTGGTATGATGTTCCTTTTCTGAAATGCTGTGTTACTTTTATGCCAGATGTAATGGGACACACACCTTCCAAAAAGTTCAACTTTTGCCTCGTCAGTCCACAGAGTATTTTCCCAAAAGTCTTGGGGATCATCAAGACGTTTTCTGGCAAAACTGAGACAAGCCTTTATGTTCTTTTTGCTCAGCAGTGGTTTTCATCTTGGAACTCTGCCTTGCAGGCCATTTTTGCCCAGTCTCTTTCTTATGGTGGAGTCATGAACACTGACCTTAACTGAGGCAAGTGAAGCCTGCAGTTCTTTGGATGTTGTTGTGGGGTCTTTTGTGACCTCTTGGATGAGTCGCCGCTGCACTCTTGGGATAATTCTGGGTGGACAGCCACTCCTGGGAAGGTTCACCACTGCTCCATGTTTTCGCCATTTGTGGATAATGTCTCTCACTGTGGTTTGCTGGAGTCCCAAAACTTTAGAAACGGCTTTACAACCTTTTCCAGACTGATAGATCTCAATTACTTTGTTTCTCATTCGTTCCTGAATTTCTTTGGATCGCAGCATGATGTCTAGCTTTTGAGGATCTTTTGGTCTACTTCACTTTGTCAGGCAGGTCCTATTTAAGTGATTTCTTGATTGAGAACAGGTGTGACAGTAATCAGGCCTGGGTGTGGCTAGAGAAATTTAACTCAGCTTTCCAAAGATGTGATAAACCACAGTTAATTGATGTTTTAACAGGGGGGTTGTCAGGTTTGGGGGAGGGAATCACTTTTTCACACAGGGCCATGTAGGTTTGGAATTTTTTTTACCCTTAATAATAAACACCGGGCAGCGCGGTGGCGGAGTGGTTAGCACTACGGCAGCACAGCAACTCACCCTTGGCCGGGGGATCCTGGGTTCGATCCCAGCCCCTGACCAACAGTGATCTGTGTGGAGTTTGCATGTTCTCCCCGTGTCTGCGTGGGTTTACTCTGGGATTTCTCCGGTTTCCTCCCACATGCCCAAAGCATGCAAGTTAGGTTAATTGGCATCAAACTGGGGATTCTAAATTGTCCTTAGGTATGACTGTGAGAGTGAATGGTTGTCTGTCTCTCTGTGTTGGCCCTGTGATGGACTGGTGATCTGTCCAGGGTGTACCCTGTCTCTCGCCCAAAGATGCTGGGATAGGCTCCAGCCCCCCCGCAACACGAAAATGATTAAGCGGTAGAAGATGAATGAATGAATGAATGAATAATAAACACCTTCATTTAAAAACTGCATTTTGTGTTATCGCTGTCTAATATTTAAAATTGTTTGATCATCTGAAACATTTAAGTGTGACAAACGTAAAAAAATGAGAAATCAGGAAGGGGGCAAACACTTTTTCACGTCACTGTAAATGTCTGTTGTGTCACAAATCCTCTCATTATTTGTGTGAACCCTTGAGACGTCACATTATTATTTTGGGAAAGAAGTGACTGAAAACTTAAACCTTAAAAGTTAAATTTAGATCTTTTCATTTGAGAAAGTATAAGAATGTATTCAAAGTATTTTTCACACTAAATATAATTTTTATTCACTTATGGAATTCCTTTAGAATGGATTATGTGTTACTATTTATTTAAATGCTACTATTTCAGATCTTATTTTGTTTTTAGATACAAGTTTTATGTTTTCAGACATTTTTATTTTCACACTCATTTTTACAGTTTCAATCCTATTTTTGGGTGTAAAATTTATTTTCACTTTTTGATTTTTTTTTTTTTTCCACATTCAGGTCTTTTCTCAAGCTCTGGATTCCAGCACAGGGATAGGTGGAGGACTGCTCTACTTCCATTTGGCACACTTGACATCCTTTTGTCCTCATGGAAAACTAATGGGGGGAACCCATATTACAGTTCAGAAAGAGATGTGTTGAGGACTGTGTACAGCTTTATATCAGTACCAATACAATAATGACTAAGTCTATTGTCTCTGACTTGCAAATTATTGAAGCAGTTTGCAACTGAAGTAGTTTGCAACTCTGGTTTCTCTACTGGAGGCCATCTTCTTTCCAACTTAAGTTATGCTGATGACATAGCTACATTGAGTGATTCAACATCTCTAAAACTGAGGCATGACAACTGGTCAGAGTCAACTCCCCCATCTTACAATCTACAATAAGCTCATCAAGCGAGGTTCTGAATTTATCTAGGTCACAAACTGCCATCTAACAATGATTTCACCACTGCTGTTAAACACAGAATTTCCCTATGATGGACAGCATTTGAGAAAAATAAAGAACTTCTAACATCTAAACAGGTTCCATACAGAATTAAGGCCAAAAATCATAATACCTACATTCTATCTGTTGTCCTCTGTGGAACTGAATGTGTAAACTGGACATCCGTAGTTTATAGAACGATTGAAAGCTTCCAAAATCACATTAAGAGCTATGACTAATCCCAAGCTTACAGGTCATGTCTCTACTGCTGAACTTCATTTAATGTCATTAACTCCACTTATGTGTAACGGATGCCAACTAGTACTGTTCGGCGTATAACGTTAGTAAAAAAACCTCCCTCCCAAAGCCTCATACAGTATCGGTAGCGCTGAGCTATCGGTCGGACCTTTAGCTCAGCGCGATCGTGCTGTGTCTCCCATGCTCGAACTGTGTAGTTGACTGAGAGGTTGCGGGTTCGTGTCCCGTGTGGGGCGAACTGCGCAGGATGATCTCTGTCACACTGGTGCCGTGAACCCGGCATGGGAGTGAGGTTTAGGGGGGAGAGTGTAACGGATGCCAACTAGTACTGTTCGGCGTAGAACGTTAGTAAAAAAACCTCCCTCCCAAAGCCTCATACAGTATCGGTAGCGCTGAGCTATCGGTCGGACCTTTAGCTCAGCGCGATCGTGCTGTGTCTCCCATGCTCGAACTGTGTAGTTGACTGAGAGGTCGCGGGTTCGTGTCCCGTGTGGGGCGAACTGCGCAGGATGATCTCTGTCACATATGCACCATGTGAAAAGTAAAACTCTGAAGCTCCATGGTCCCATTAAATGTTCACAATCAGGCCTTTCAAAAATACGCTTCTAAAAGCGATCCTTGAAAACAGCCGAGAACACTGGAGCTGATGACTGATGGTTTATATTCTCTGTAGCTTAATGGTTTCAGATTTTTATCTTTTACGTTCTAAGATGCTTCATGACTTTTGTAAAACATTAATTCGTGTCAGTTTCGTCTCATGATGTTCTTAGTTTCTTTTTTACTTGTCGTCTTCTCCTTAATTAGTGTCACCTATCTCTGTTTTGAATGCTGTTGTTCAAGAAGTTAAATCTCTGCCCACTATGCACCTGAATATTAGATTGCTATCTGCATTAGACTGACTTCCTGTGCATGACCTACACTACCGTTCAAAAGTTTGGGGTCACCCAGACAATTATTTTGTGTTTTCCATGAAAAGTCACACTTATTTACCACCATGAGTTGTAAAATGAATAGAAAATATAGTCAAGACGTTGACAAGGTTAGAAATAATGATTTGTATTTGAAATAATAATTTTTTTCCTTCAAACTTTGCTTTCGTCAAAGAATCCTCCATTTGCAGCAATTACAGCATTGCAGACCTAACATGATTGCACAAGGGTTTTCTAATCATCCATTAGCCTTCTGACGCAATGAGCAAACACATTGTACCATTAGAACACTGGAGTGATAGTTGCTGGAAATGGGCCTCTATACACCTGTGTAGATATTGCACCAAAAACCAGACATTTGCAGCTATAATAGTCATTTACCACATTAGCAATGTATAGAGTGTATTTCTGATTAGTTTAAAGTTATCTTCATTGAAAAAAAGTGCTTTTCTTTCAAAAATAAGGAAATTTCTAAGTGACCCCAAACTTTTCAACGGTAGTGTACATCAAAAATTTTAAATGTTCTTTAAAAATAAAAACAGAATATTTCTGTGTCTAATTCCCCTAATGGAAATGCCTATTGATGTTTAACTCTTAAAAACTGTTTTCTGCTGTGCCAACATAAGGATGTGGCTGTGCATGATGAATATTTTTAGGACTAATTCCTATGATATAGGATTGCAAGCTTATGGAAAAGGTGACAGCCCACATAGCTGGGGTGAAGGTGTGCTAAAAAAATGGTTGTGTTAAGCTAAAGAAAGAAGGGGACTTTATGCATTAGCACATACACCTGTTGTTGTCACGCACCTCTTTTCACTCTGCACCATTAGTTGACTGTGTATTTATTTCCTGTCAGTTCATTCACTCTTTGTCACGGCGTTAGTCAGCATCCTGCATGCAGTTACCCCTTCTGTTCAGCCTACCCTCTGTGTTTGGACTATTTTTCCCCTTGGACCGTGTTAGGTGTTGTTTTTTTGCCAGAGCCCAGCTGTGTGCCGACACTGTCATGTAAGTTCTCCTTTCCCGGTTTACATTTCTTATTTCCCCCAGCGGCCAGTGTTACCCTGGGGTGTGATGTGAACTGTTTTTCTCTTAGCCAAACCAGACTTTGCTGTACTGTGCTCTCCTGCTGCGTAGCTGATCATTTTGATTGCTTTTGTTGGACACGTTTGTGTATTATTTCCTCTTTGTTATTAAAGCACACTCTTCACCTGCAAGCGGGCTTGTCTCCTTCCATTTGTGCGTGCGTAAAAGCGCACGTACATGACAAGTGCTGACAACAAATCTAAACACTGGTCTGACTAAATGCCTAGTTCAGAGTCTGGTTGAAAGGTCCAGTGTTTTTAATCCTCACAAACCTACCTATTTCTGTAATCTGCTTTACACAGCAGCGGTAGCAGTCACCCACGGGCCCAAAACAGACACACACAGAAAACAGAAAAAAAATGCAGACCATACACACACACACACACATATGCAAATGCCACTTCTCAGAGGAAAAACTAGAAAGGCAGGCGAAGCCCATCTGAATGAGGACTGTTTGGTGGATAAATCTGCAGACAGTCAACAGCTTTTCTCTGTCAGCTTAGACACTGTGTGTGTCTGCCTGTGTGTGAAAACGTGTCTATTATATTTTTGACTTCATCTGGGCCATTACTACAGTGCCTATAAAGGGTATTCCCTCCTTGCATATTTTCCCCATTTATTGCTTAAATGAATGGAATCACAGTCAATATAATTTGGCAGGTCTGACAAAAAATTACCAACAAGAGCACCACACACGGTACATTATACGCTCATCTATAGCCATTATTGATAGTGCATAGCTATCACACCAACAACTGGAATATCAATTACAAATTCACAATTCAATAGAATGTCGATCTGTAATAAAACTATTAAGGAGTTACACAAAGGGAAAAATCTACCATTCAAAGTGGAACAAATTGTGATAACATATCAAAAAAATCATGTAACCTCCAATACAATATGCACATCTTCAACACATGTACAAACATTGTATGAAAATATAGCCGCAGGCTGCAATCATCGGGTTCCAAGCAGGTGTAGACGTCAGGGTCTTGTATTGCTTAGCAACAGCATTTAAAACCTAAACTGTACTGCACATTAGTTTTTAAAGCAGCACTATGTAATTTTCTTGTTCCTTGTAGGAACACTGAAAATGTCACAACCCCCACAACCCCAGTCCCAACAGCCAACCACAGGGCTTTATGTTGTTTGTGGGTAAAGTTGTGCCCTGTGATATGCTGCTGGGACCAAGGCCACAGCCACCACAGCTACTGCCCCCCTCCCCCAATTGATCCCACCAAAAAAACCAGCTGCTGGACCTATTCAGGCTATGGAAGAAGTAACATTCACACGGTCAAATGCAGCATATCATCAAAATAATTAAAAACATTATTTTGAGGTGAAAATCTTACATAGTGTTACTTTAAAATGCACAGGAAGAAGAATAAGACTTCTGTGGCAACAGTTGAACCTGGGACCTCCCGCACATCAAGCACTCATCAAAACCCCAACACCACACAACTGCCTTACATTGCACTCTAACTTTCTCAAGATGATAAATGCTCATTGAAAGGATACCCAGCAGTCGTAGTACAGCATCAGTGACGTGCGGGGACTTTCATTTCTGGTGAGGTTATGATGCTTTCAGGGTCAGATTTACAAAACAGATTTTATAAATAATTTTAACAAAACAAGTGTAAGGTATTTATTAAATTACCTCTTAACAGAACACACAGAAAAGTCAGTAATAAAAGTCCATGTTTTTATTTTATAACTCTCCTTGAGTATAGCTAATGTGCAGAGACCCTTGGTTACACAAGTATAATGTATTAAGTTATTTTACAAACAACTTTTTGGGGCACAAAATTCATTATACTTTGTTTTTGGCCAAGGAATAATGTAAATTATAGTGGCTCAGAGAACTACATCTCTATGTGTTGCAGCTCCAGATTGGGAGAGTGCCCACTCTTTGGAAGACATCCCGCATCGTTCCAGTTCTGAAAAAGAACCGGCCCAGCGAGCTGAATGACTACCGACCAGTGGCACTCACCTCACATCTGATGAAGACGTTGGAGCGGCTCTTCCTCAGCCTCCTCAGACCCCAGGTGCAACACACCCAGGACCGCCTGCAGTTTGCGTACCAACCAGGTGTCGGTGTGGAGGATGCCATCCTCTACCTGCTTCATTGAGCCCACTCCCATCTGGATAAGGGAAGTGGCACAGTGAGGATCCTCTTTTTGGATTTCTCCAGTGCCTTCAATACCATTCGGCCCCCCTTGCTTCTGGATAAATTAAGCAAGATGGGAGTGGACTCCCACCTGGTGGACTGGATCTCCGACTACCTCACTGGCAGACCACAATATGTTGGGCTGAAGGATATTACGTCTGACACCGTTGTTTGCAGCACTGGAGCCCCCCCAGAGCACAGTATTGGCCCCTCTTCTCTTCACCCTGTACACCTCGGACTTCTGCTACAACTCGGAGCTGTGTCATATTCAGAAGTATGCCGATGACACAGCCATTGTTGGGTGTATCAGGGATGACAGAGAGGAGGAGTATCGGAGACTGGTAGGGGACTTTGCTGCATGGTGCCACACTAACCACCTACAGCTCAACACCTCTAAGATGAAGGAGCTGGTTATTGATTTTGGGAGGTCTAGACCAAGACCTCAACCAGTCCTGTTAGAGGGAGCTGAGGCGGAGGTTGTGGATTCATACAAATATCTCGGGTTGTGGTTGGATAATAAATTGGATTGGACAACATACAGTACATTAGCCACTTGTATGGGAAGACACAAAGTAGGATGTACTTCCTAAGGAGATTGCGGTCCTTCAACATCTGCAGCAAACTTCTGCGGATGTTTTACCAGTCTGTGGTTGCCAGTGTCCTCTTTTACTCCGTGGTGTGCTGGGGGGGGGGGGGGGGGCAGTAAAACCAAGAAGGATGCGTCCAGACTGGATAAACTGATCAGGCGGGCCGGCTCTGTGGTCGGCGTGAAGCTGGACACCCTGGTGACGGTGGCAGAGATGAGGACTCTGGATAAACTGTTGTTGGATATAATGGACAACGTCAGCCACCCTCTGCACACCGTCATCAGTCACCAGAGGAGCCTGTTCAGTGAAAGACTGCTCCTTCCCAAGTGTCGGACCAACAGGCTCAAGAACTCTTTTGTCCACCATGCCATCACACTCTATAACTCCTCACTTGGGGGGGGGGGGGACATAGAGTACAGAGGACAGTAGGGCATTCATAGTGCAATAACCTTAACTTAACCACACTTGTACAAGCCATATTTAGCCTTGCATTTATATTGTGTATATTAAGTGTTTTAACTTAACGTGTTTTAACTCAACTTAACGTTGTAGCTGACTGTCTCTCTCGCGCTGTGACACCGCCAGAGCACGAGGAGACATAACGCACACACATACGCAGCACCTATCCAGGATGGAATAGATTATGCAGCCATGGCGGAAGAACAAAGCAGTGATGCAGACGTGCGCGCACTCCTGTCCGGACCAACAGGGTTAAGGCTGGAGAAAAAAAAGTGGCGCGACGGCGTGCCTCCCCTAATATGCGACGTTTCAACCGGCCGACCTCGCCCGTTAGTACCAACTGCTTGGCACCGCCGTATTTTCGACACAATTCACTCCCTCGCGCACCCAGGTGTGCGCGCCTCGGTCAAAATGGTTGCTGAAAAGTTTGTGTGGTCAGGCCTGCGCAAAAACGTAAGAGAATGGGCAAAAACTTGCATTCCTTGTCAACGCGCCAAAATACACAGGCACACAAAGGCCCCTCTGGAGCCTTTTCCAATTCCTGCTAGAAGATTCGACCACATTCACGTCGACCTCGTGGGGCCGCTACCTTCCTCCCAAGGTTTCACACACCTGCTAACAATGATAGACCGCACCACGCGCTGGCCAGAGGCAGTCCCTCTAGCGTCAACCACAGCGGAGGAAGTCGCTCGCGTTTTTCTAGCAAACTGGGTGGCACGTTTCGGTGTTCCATCAGACATCACGTCAGACAGAGGGCCTCAGTTTAACTCAGAGCTCTGGTCAGCCATGTCTAACAGTTTAGGGGCAACAATTCATCGCACCACCGCTTATCACCCTCAGGCTAATGGGTTATGCGAGCGTTTTCACAGGTCCTTAAAGGCTGCCCTCAGGGCCTCACTAACGGACACAAATTGGGTTAATAAACTTCCCTAGGTTTTATTGGGGTTGCGTGCAGCACCTAAAGAGGATTTAGACGCTTCTCCTGCAGAATTAGTTTTTGCCCAGCCTATCAGACTCCCAGGAGAATTTTTACCAGAGAACCCAGAACCAGGACACCTTCCAGTCCCAAGGTTTTTAGGCAGCAGTGGACCGGATTCCCTCCACGGTCCAGCTCATCACTCTTTTCCACGAGTTTTTGTTCCTCAAACTTTAAAAAACGCTGAGTTCGTTTTTGTTAAGCATGAAGCTATTAAACCAACGTTATGCCCAGTTTACGATGGCCCGTTCAGAGTGCTGGAAAATGGTGACAAACACCTTGTGCTTGATTATGGGGACAGAAAGGAAGTGGTCAGTGTTGACAGACTCAAACCTGCCTTCTTGCTGAGAGACGAACCTGCACAGTTGGCACGAGCACCTCGGCGTGGTAGACCCCCCAGAGGAAAAGTCTCAGCCCCCAGGCAGGGAACAAATAATCTCTTTCCTTCCCACAATGCAGATTCACCACGAGAAGGTCCCAGCGGGACACCTAAGCCAACCTACAGCAGTTTTGAGAGAAGGATAAAGCCCAAACAGCACAAGGACTGATACCAACCACCCCGCAATTATTCACTAATTGTGCTACAACAGTTTAAGGCTACTTATGATTTCACTATGCTGTTATGTTTACCACTGAACTTTCTTAGGAGCATGGCTGCTAGAAAACTTCTCCGGTGGCAACAGTTGTAACACGTAGTATTTCATAGTTATTATCTTAGACTGTAATTCTTTCTGTGTCCTTTCCTAGTGTTTGGGGGGCCTGTGGTATATATGACTCTTATATCCCATATCTACATATGTTAGAGCAAGTGGAAATGTTTTGTGACAGCATATGTAAGGAGCTTCACACCTAGAAAGGACAAAGGATCTCCCCCGCCGGGTTAAAGACAATGGACCTCCCAAGACGCGGCGGCGGAGATGGACTTGACACCTTTACCCCCTAAAGCGGGAGGAGGAGTTCCCATCACCTCCCAAGACAAGGAGAGGGGATAGCAGAACAATGGGGGTTAAGATAACGGGGGGGATGTCAGCTTTTTCAATGAGTGGCTCTGATGTCAGCTTTTTCAATGTGTGGCTCTGATGTCAGCTTTTTCAATGAGTGGCTCTATGTGTGCTTGTATTTAACCAGCGAGCGGAGCAGAGATCGCTCTTGCCTTCTGCCAAGCTCTACACCTGATGAGATTCGATAGAGGAGCTATTCATTAAAAACCCTGTTTTTAATACAAAATCGCCTCGTCATTTCAGCTCCACTACAGCCTTGTGATTTCTCTTAACCATGGATGTGCTGTTCAGCTGTTTTCCTGTAACCAGAATCACCGAATGTTTGTTTCTTTTGTGCCAACGGTTACCTTGACAACACATTTTGACTTTGGAACAAGATTATAGGCCAACTGAGGATGCCGTGTGGGTGTGGAGGTGGCACTGGAGATCTAAGTGGACACCTTCCTGTCAGACGAGGGTAATTCTCTCATCTGCACGACTAATAGTTACTCTCGTCCTTTCCTCCCACTTCTGTTGGCTGAGTACATGCTGAGTCACAAAAAAAAAAGCAGGAGCGACATGGTGCCCTCTTAAGTGGAACACATAAAAGATCTGTGTCTGAAAATAGGGCCATGTAAAAGGCTTAAGAGAGTTTTGAATCAGTTTTATTTTTTAAGTATCCGGAAATGTAAGAACAGACCCAACAAGTCCTCTCTATATACTGTATATACAAACCCCATTTAAAATGAAGTTAGACACTGTAAAATGTAAAGAAAAACAGAATGCAATGATTTGCAAATCTTTTTCAACCTATACTCGATTGAATACACTACAAAGAAGAGATATTTAATGTTGAAATGGATAAACTTTGTTTTGTTGCAAGTATTCACTCATTTTTTCTTCTTTTAGATTTGATTGGCAGTTGGCAACCAGCGTACAGGTGCATTACCGCCAGGAGCGGCACTGGGATTAAGCTCCCAGTGCTCATAAAATGCTCCTTATGGCGTGCGTCTCGAAAAGCCTCTGACAACTAAGTCCAACTCCTAGCCTGCCCGTGTGGTTTAGTCTCTAAGCCCGGCGGAACTGCTTTTTACTAATAGGAGAAGGGGCGAGGGCGGATCTCTGGCGCCTTAAAACCAGATGCTTCGGGTAGATGGTGGCTCGTCAACCTGGGAAGGTAGCCCATCTAGGGGAAAGTAAACCCTGATTTCAAACCTCTGCTGCCTTGCGGCATACCCGGTCACGGGAAAGGCTTCGGGAGTCAACCCTGAGAAAAAATCCGGAGTCGGAGCCCCTAAGGCAGTTCTATGTTGTGCTCAACATCGTTCTGGCAGCTCCTGCAACGGCGCTGGTGCCAAACTGTAGCAGCCCTGCTGTTCCTTTGGATTCATCAGTGACGTGGAGAGGGGGGACATGCTGCATGGGCAACATCTTGTCCTCCATATCTTCCTGCCCAGGCTTGAATCCTACCAACGCCCAACGCTGGAAGGTAGAACACCGGATCACTGGAGAGGACACTCCAGCTTCGCCTTTGGCGTAGACAAAACACGGGGAATGACAGTTACCGGTTATAAGCCACTGCTCAATTGGCGTAGAGCGTGGCGCCAGGGGTTGTTCCTGACGGTGGGAGGGATCATCAGATCTCACTGGACAGCTACCGCCCGCCTCAAGCTGGGCAGCCCCCAGCCAATAAGGTGTTGTCCCGCCACAGCTTGCTTTCCTCATTGGGTGCATGGGGATAAGGAGAAATCCAAACAGCAGGCTGAGAACCTTCGCACCAGGCAAGACAATAAAACAAAAGAGACCAACTCTAAAACTGGGAACTTGGAACGTCCGCACTATGATGACAGGACTCGCTGCTAACCTCAAGGACATCAACGACACCAGGAAGACTGCCATCATCAATAATGAGCTGAAGAGACTGGGAGTGGATATCGCCACTCTCCAGGAAACACGGTTAGCTGATGCAGGCACACTGAGAGAGAAGGACTACACGTTCTACTGGCAGGGAAAGGGCAGTGACGAACACAGGGAACACGAAGTGGGCTTCGCAGTGAAGAACACTTTGCTGAAGATGGTGGAACCGGGCAGCACTGGCTCTGCACGACTCCTCACCCTCCGCCTGAACACCACTCAAGGCCCAGTCACCCTCGTCAGTGTGTATGCCCCAACACAGACAGCCACACCAGAGGCAAAAGACGAGTTCTACGAGAATCTCGCAACAACTGTCAGGATCATCCCCAACTCTGAACAACTCATTCTCCTTGGAGACTTCAATGCCAGAGTGAGTGCTGACCACGACTCCTGGCCCTCCTGTCTTGGACCTTTTGGCGTGGGCAGAATGAACGACAACGGACAGCGGCTGCTCGAGTTCTGCACATATCACGATCTGTGCATCACAAACTCGTTCTTCAAGACCAAGCCCCAACACAAGGTTTCCTGGCAACATCCGCGCTCAAAGCACTGGCACCAGCTAGACTTGATCCTGACCAGGCGCACCTCACTGAAGAACGTGCTAATCACCCGTTCGTTCCAGAGTGCAGATTGCGACACAGACCATTCATTGGTGTGTTGCAAGGTCAAGCTGCAGCTGAAGAAATTCCATCATGCTAGACAACCTGGAAAGGCACGGGTTGACATCAGCAAGATGGCCCAACCAGAACTTGTTGAGCAGTTTGCCTCCACCTTTGAGAAGGAACTTGGTGTACCACAAGGAGGAGAATCTGCAAAGCAGAAGTGGGAAGAGCTGCGAAACACCATCTACCGCACAGCCTTGGCTACCTTTGGGAGGAAGACCTCGAAGTCACAGGACTGGTTTGATGCCAAGTTGACCGAGATGACCCCCGTCATTGAAGCCAAGTGCTCAGCACTTGCTGAGTACAAGAAGTACCCAAACGAGAAGAATCTCCAGATTCTCAGGGCTGCGAGAAGCAAAGTTCAGCAGACTGCTCGGCGCTGTGCCAACGAGTACTGGACTCAGCTCAGCCAAGACATTCAAACCGCTGCCATAACAGGGAACATCCGTGGTATGTACGATGGCATCAAGAAAGCACTTGGTCCGGCACAGAGCAAGACGGCCCCCCCTCAAATCTTCCACTGGGGAGATGATCACAGAGAAGAACAAGCAGATGGAGAGATGGGTGGAACACTACTCCGACCTCTACTCTAGACAGAACACCGTGACACCGTCAGCCCTTGATGCCATCGACTGCCTGCCATCCATGGACGAACTTGACGCCGAGCCAACCATCGACGAACTCAGTAAGGCCATTGATAGCTTGGCCGCTGGCAAGGCACCCGGCAACGACGGCATACCCCCTGACCTGATCAAGCACTGCAAGACCGCCCTACTGCTGCCATTGCATGACGTCCTCTGCCAGTGCTGGAAGGAAGGTGCCATACCACAGGACATGAGGGACGCCAAGATCATCACCCTCTACAAAAACAAAGGGGAGAGAAGCGACTGCAACAACTACAGGGGCATTTCCCTCCTCAGCGTTGTTGGCAAAGTCTACGCACGAGTTGTTCTCATTCGTCTACAGAAGCTTGCCGAACGTGTCTACCCCGAGTCTCAGTGTGGCTTCCGCGCTGAGCGATCGACGGTAGACATGATATTCTCCATCCGCCAACTCCAGGAGAAATGCAGAGAACAGAACATGCCTCTGTACGTCGCCTTCATCGACCTCACCAAAGCGTTCGATCTGGTCAGCAGAGAGGGCCTTTTCAAGATCCTGCCAAAGATAGGATGCCCACCAAAGTTGCAAAGCCTCATCGAATCGTTTCACACCAACATGCAGGGGATAGTGCAGCACGATGGCAACGTCTCAGAGCCATTCAACATACGCAGCGGAGTGAAACAGGGCTGTGTACTTGCGCCAACCCTCTTTGGGATTTTCTTTGCTATGCTCCTGAGGCATGCCTTCAGCACAGCAACAGAGGGAATCTACCTGCACACAAGATCTGACGGCAGGCTTTTCAACCTCGCCCGCCTGAAAGCCAGAACCAAAGTACGCGAGGCTCTAATCAGAGACATGCTGTTCGCAGACGACGCTGCAGTCGCAACCCACACACAGCAGGAGCTTCAGACCCTGATGGACCGCTTCTCCCAGGCATGCAAGGACTTCGGGCTTACCATCAGCCTGAAGAAGACTAACGTCTTGGCACAAGGCACGGAAGCACCACCAACCATCACCATTGATGACTACAAGCTGGAGGTCGTGAATCAGTTCACGTACCTGGGGTCCACGATCAGCAACAACCTCTCCCTTGATACAGAGATCAACAAGAGGATTGGAAAATCAGCCTTCACACTCGCTCACCTCACCACACGAGTGTGGGAGAATCCCAAACTCTCTGTCAAGACGAAAATAGCAGTGTACAACGCCTGCGTCATCAGCACACTGCTCTATGGGAGTGAGACGTGGACAACATACGTCCGGCAGGAAAAGAGACTGAACTCCTTCCACTTGCGCTGCATTCGCCACATCCTGGACATATCCTGGCAGGACAAAGTGCCCAACACAGAAGTTCTGTCCCGCGCCGGCCTTCCCTCCATGTTCACTCTACTCAGGCAGCGCAGGCTCCGCTGGCTAGGCCACGTTCACCGTATGGAAGATGGCAGAATCCCCAAAGACGTCCTCTATGGAGAACTGGCAACTGGCAGGAGAGACGTTGGCCGCCCACAGCTGCGCTTTAGAGACGTCTGCAAGAGAGACATGAAGGCCCTGGATATCAACACAGAGCGCTGGGAGGACCTTGCAACGGACCGCTCCAAATGGAGAGGCACCCTGACCAGACAGCTCAAGGCGGGTGAAGAGAGACTGACTGCTGCAGCAGATGAAAAAAGGACCCGCAGGAAGAACCGCCACAGATCCAGCAGCACGGAGACCACCCACAAGTGTGACCTGTGTGACAGGGACTGTCATTCGCGCATCGGCCTGTTCAGCCACAGGCGGTGCTGTTCCAGCAGAGTAGACGTTTAGGATTCTCTTCCATGGTCATCATAGACCGACGGAGGCCGACGATATTAAGTGTTTATTTTTTTCTTTTTTGCTTTTCTGATCTGTACGCTCCTTTTATGTGCTGCTGGAAATTTTAAATTTCCCAGAGGGAGTCATCCCAAAGGGATTAATAAAGTTAAGTCTAAGTCTAAGTCTAAGTCTAAGTCTATTTACACTCATGATTACAAATTCCCTGGGAAGGTCTATGCCAGGGTACTGGAGAGGAGAGTCTGACCGCTGGTCAAACCTCGGATCCAGGAGGAGCAGTGTGGTTTTTGTCCTGGCTGTGGCACACTGGACCAACTCTTTACCCTCTCAAGAATCCTTGAGGGTTTGTGGGAGTTTGCCCAACCAGTCCACATGTGTTTTGTGAACTTGGATTAAGCATTCAACCGCGTCCCTCTTGGTCTCTTGTGGGGGGTGTTGCGGGAGTACGGGGTATTGGGCTCGTTGTTACGAGCTATCCTGCCCTATACAACTGTTGTGAGAGTTTGGTTCATATTGCCAACACCCAGTCAGACTCATTTCCAGTGAGAGCTGGACTCTGCCAGGGCTGCCCTTTGTCACCGATCCTGTTCATAATTTTAATGGACAGGATTTCTAGGCGCAGCCAAGGATCGGTGGGTGTCATGCTCGGTGACCACAGGATCTCATCTCTGCTGTTTGCAGATGACGTTGTCCTGTTGGCTTCATCGACCAATGACCTACAGGCCTTGCTGGGACGGTTTGCTACTGAGCGTGAAGCGGGTAGGATGACAATCAGCACCTCCAAGTCCGAGTCCATGGTCCTCAGCCGGAAAAAGGTGGATTGTCCTCTCCGGGTTGGGGACAAGCTCCTGCCACAAGTGGAGGAGTTTAAGTATCTCGGGGTCTCATTCACGAGTGAGGGGAAAATGAAGAGAAAGATTGACATACGGATCAGGGCAGCCTCTGCAGTGATGCGGACATTGTACCAGTCTATTGTGGTGAAGAGGGAGCTAAGCTCTAAAGCAAAGCTGTCAATTTACTGGTCAATCTATGTTCCTACCCTCACCTATGGTCATGAGCTTTGGTAATGACCGAAAGAATGAAATTGTGGATACAAGCGGCTGAAATGAACTTTCTCTGTAGGATTGCTGGACTCACCCTCAGAGATAGGATGAGGAGCTCAGTCATCCGGGGGAGGCTCAGAGTAGAACCACTGCTCCTCCATATCGAAAAGAGCCAGTTGAGGTGGTTTGAGCATCTGATCAGGATGCCTCCCACTTGAGGTGTTTTGGGCACGTCCCACTGGGAGGAGACCCAGGGGCAGACCCAGGACATGCTGGAGAGACTACGTCTCCCAGCTGGCCTGGGAACGTCTTGGTATCCTCTCAAAAGAGCTGGAGCAGGTGGCTGGGGAGAGGGAAGTCTGGGCTTCTCTGGTTGAGCTGCTGCCTTCATGACCTGAACCTCCGGAAAAGCGGTAGAAAATGGATGGATGGATGGATGGATTACAAATTATTATTATTCGTATTTACAACTACTGTGTACCGTATGCATGGCCTTACCTTTATTTGTAAATGAAGTAAATCTGCTATCCTTCGGAACAAAAATCGCTGTGATTTTCTTAAAAAAATGTCCTTATCTTCCTTTATTTAAAAAAAAAATCTTGTTCTTACGGTGCTCAAGCACACCCCCTCTTATGGGGGCAATGGTACTGCGCAGCCTCTGACCATGATTTTCAGCCTCCCCTGCCTCCCCTGACCACACATCACTGTACAGCATTTAAAACATAATGTGCACTGTACGTAGTGTTATGTCTGGAAAAGAGGGACAGTGGAGGCGGTGGATGTGCTGAACTGTGGCTTTATTAGCAACAGCTAGTAACACGTGGAACATACACAGTGTGGCTAGTAAGCTAGCTAACAGGAGGTACAGGCTGATGTTGTACTGGAGATGGAGCACCAAAGAGAGAGGCTGCCACAGTCAGTCCTCTAGTATAGGCAAGGCGTGATGATGCCACCCATGCCTGCGCCATCACAGCCGTGCTGCATGTTATTATTGTTGGAATACACAACATTCACCTCCCCCCTGGGAAAACCCAAAACCCTCATAAACATTGTCAAGCATGTGAACTCACAGCAGGTAAGACCAGAACCTGGGCAACCAGGTGGGCCACCGGTAAACCCTGCATGGCTGAGTGGGCTATTCTGCCACTGTTTCAGCCATGCTCTGCCTAAACATATCGAAACAGAGTCATTGTGACAGTTTAACTTGGGGGCGGGGGGGGGGGGGGCTCCGGCGAGCCTGTGGTGGGCGCGGCCCTGGAGGCACTGGTTACGGCGGACCTGGGTGCTCTCTCCCAGCAAAGTCCCAGTCTGGGTCACACAGTGGCTGGGTCTGATCTAGCGCCGTGACTTGATCTGAAGCAGCTGCTCTCACCCTTCGCAGATGGCTGGCATGCCATCTCAAACTACTGGCCATCTGGAAGGTGGCTGGCCCAGAATGCACAGTGATCATCATCGGCGGTGACTGGGGCGTCTGTAGATCCAGGCATTCAGATCGACATATCTGAACCCAGTCCAACACTGTGAATGGCGATGAGTTTGGCTGCACTTGGCGCTGTTGCTCTTTTGTCCCCGATGTTGGACGGTGTTGTGGCGGCGTGCCGTTCACATCCGCAGCAGGACATACACTGGATTGGCACTGTTCTGCTGGGTCCTGCTCGGCCACAAACTCTCTCTCCTGTAGCACTGCAGCGGCTCCCTGAGGCTGATGCCAGGTGAGGATCTGAGACAAGTCTGATTTATGCCCTCTCTCTCCTGGTGCTGATTGTTGTCACAGCGATGTATTGCCCTTGACAGTGACTGGACGCACACCAGGTTGTTGTCATTTACTGGGGTCCCTCTTGGCTAAGAACTCCCTCTCCTGCAGCTCTGCGGCGGCTCCCTGAGGCTTATGCCGGGCGATGATCCAAGGTGAGTCCAGTTCCTACCCTCTCTCCATGTTCTGTTCTCTCTGCGGTGTCAAGCTTAGAGTGGCTGTACCCACATCTGGGCGTGATGCGCTCCCATCATCAGAGGTCAAACAGAGTCCCTGGTTGTCGTGGATGGTAAAGCCTAATTCATAGAAAAGGTTGCACCCCAGGATGTTGTCTCCGTGCACGGCTACCTGGAAGGTGAATGCCGGAAGGATTCTGGACCCATAGCAAACCGTTAACATTATGGTTCCTACGATGCTGATTCGAGTGTGTCCATAGCCATAAAACTCAGATGCATTCTTCCCAATGGGATGGCTCAGAAAGAATTTCTTAACTGTGACCCAATTCATCATGGACAGCGGTGGTGTCCAGCAGTAACGGCAAGCCGACGTTGTCGAGCCTCACTGTGCACCATTTGTACGCCGCTCTTCTTGAGTCCACTGCATGGATGGTGGTTGGTAGTGGTGTTTCAGCTGAACTGGGTGGCGGGCTTGATGTTAACCGTGTTGAGCGGCACACTTTGGCAAAATGATTAAGCTTTCCACATCGTTGGCATCGCTGCCTCCTGGCCGGACAGGAGTGTGCTCTCGTTCGGTGAGCTGGGGAACTGCAGTTACCGCATATTTGGTGTCTCGTGATGTTCTGTTGGTTGTTCTGTGGTGTTCACCTCGACATCCTCCGAGAAGGGCGCGGTGTAACTGGGTTCTTTTGCCAGGGAAACTGCCTGTGCTAGTGGGGCCCATTGTTGTGGGTCACCTAGCTGAGATGTTAGCTTGTCGGCGGCTTCCATCTGAAATGCTAACTCCACTGCCTTCGCCAGTAGCAGGTCATCCGGCGCCATCAGCAGCTTCACCCGCAGCTGCAGGCTGTTGGTCTGTTCCCCTAGCTGGTCCTACACCATTTTGTCCTCTAGTTGGCCAAACCTGCATGTGCTTGCCAGATAGCGGAGGTCCGTAACAAGATGTTGGGTCATCTCTCCCGCTCTCTGTTGGCACTGGCGGAACCTTATTCTCCTCACCAGCACATTTTCGGGCGTCGTGAAGTGTCCAGCTAGCAGCGTGATGCACTCCTCATATGTGTCCACCGGTCCCAATGAACTAAACACCCGTTGTCCCTCGGTACCCAGGCTGTGGATCAAGAATGCCCGTAGCCGCATCTTGCTGACATTAGCCAGGTCCATAGCCAACATGTACATCCAGAATGAGTCAAACCAAAGAGGCCATGGGATGGGCGGCTCACCTGGTGACATGAGGAACGGTGGTAGGGGTGCCAAGCACGCTTCCATCTCAATGTTATAAAGGTTTATCCTCGTCGCCAGTGTTATGTCTTGAAAAGAGGGACAGCGGAGGCAGTGGCTGTGCTGAACGGTGGCTTTATTAGCAACAGCTAGTAACATGTGGGACATGCACAATGTGACTAGTAAGCAAGCTAACAGGAGGCATAGGCTGGTGTTGCACTGGAGGCGGAGTGCCAAAGAGAGAGGCTGCTGCCGTCAGTCCTCTAATATAGGCATAGCGTTATGATGTCACTCATGCCTGTGCCATCATGTCCGTGCCGCGTGTTGTTATTGTTGGAATACACAACGCAAAGTTTTTAAACGCACAGAAGAGGTACGTTGCATTTCTACAGAACAACATGTTACTGGGAAGATTTGAATCCAGAGTGGCAGACAAGAATCTTAACCTCTACACCACACAAGTGCTTTCTTTGGGTCACACAATGACTTCCTCACACCCTAAAAAAATGTTCCATTAACAAGGCAAAATGGCTGACAAACATTTCATAATACTGTTGTGATTGTGAGTGTAAAGTTTCAACAAATTTGAATCACTAAATCTGGAGTTAAACCCAGAAATATATGCCGAAGAGAAATTGTACAACTTGATTGGCCTAGAAAATCAAAATGGAATGACATTTTTGGATAATTTTAACAATTATATGTGTCTGTAGCTAATCTCTGCTTAATTTAAAGCAAGTTGGATGAATGGCCTAGGAGGCATTCATTTTGACTTCATTTGCACATTTTTGAAATATGGTGCAGAAAACTTCATTTTTTTAGAGCATAAGACCAGTGAAGAAAAGTTGCAGAAGATTTCAGAGAATAGAGTGATGAAAGAATTTTTAGAATTTACCGGCGTGGTGGCCTGGGGTAGAGCATCCGCCCTACAACTGGGAGGTCGGGGTTCAAGTCCCGGCCAGGGCATGCCAAACACCACATAAAAGTGGAACTTCCTGTCATCCAGCTTGGTGCCCAGCAAAAATGGAACAGAGGGAAATGTGGGCGGCAGTGGCTCAGGAGGTGGAGCGGGCTGTCCAATAACCAGAGCATTGGCAGTTCAAATCCTGCTCTCCCCAGCCATCCTGCTGTTGCGTCCCTGGGCAAGTCACTTTACCCACCTTATCTCCAGTGTCCATGACACTGGGTACGAATGTGCGTAGCGGCTGGAGAGGCCGTTGGTGCGAATTAGCAGCCACGTTTCTGTCAGTCTGCCCCAGGGCAGCTGTGGCTACAGTAATAGCTTACTGCTACCATTGTCTGTGTGTGGAGTGAATGAATAATGGATTTTCATTTTAAAGCGCTTTGGGTTTCTTGAAAGGTGCTATATAAATGCAAACCATTATTATTAGTCTAAGCCCAGCTGTTCTTGATATATCTGCAAAAACAAACATGTTTATTATAGTGCCACGTATGTACACAGTGCCTTGATTTTTGGTCTCTGAGTAGTGGGGAGAGTTTATGATCAGATTGTAAAATTTCAAGTTTCTATGTATTACCGGTATTGCTCCCCATGGCCTTTTAGCAAAGAAGTAGAAGAAGAAGAAGAACAACAACAACAATAATGGGTTTCCCACAGCAGAGCGGCTTGGAACCCTATTAAAAAAGTCCTGACCTTAAAACTGTGGGAGGAGTTAGCTGGACAGACGTGATCACACTAACTAACTAACTAACTAACCTGCACTTATATAGCGCTTTTCTAGTCACAAAGACCACTCAAAGCGCTTTACCACAATATGTCCTGTCTAGAGACAGACGTATAAAAACAATAACACTAGAAAAAACTCTGTCAGCAACAATAACAGCACTATGTGGAGTGCTAACATTACGAAATGTCGAGCTCTTCATTACAATTACAAAGCTGCCTCATTTTAAATTAATGAGTTGTTGAGTTTTTGCACTTACCCTGAAAAGAAAGGAGATGTAATATAATGTAGAGCACAATTATTTGTCAAAACTCCTCAGATGAAAGCTTCTCCTGTGAACACTGACTTTACCAGCTATTAAAAGCTGCTAACTATCAGGAATAAGTACAGATTTGTTTGAGCTGGGAGTGCAGTTTTTCTTGTGTCTGTAGGAGGAAGCTCATTCAAAGAAAATACAAGAAATAATTTGCAAACAGTGGACTGATTAAAGCCACAAACAGTTCATGTTCAGTTATGTACTGAAACAGAAGATGGTTTTGGTCTTTATAGTGCTTTTTCCCATCCATCCATCCATCCATCCATCCATCTTCTACCGCTTTTCCAGGGATCCGGGTTGTGGAGGCAGCAGTCCAAGTAGAGAAGCCCAGACTTCCCTCCCCTCAGCCACCTCCTCCAGCTGTTCATGGCTCTCCTTCTCCCAAGGATGGGACTCCCATCCTTCCGCCACCTCACCGCAATGACCTTCACCAAGACACCCTGCAGTCACCAACCTCCTGCCAGCTTTTCTCCTTAACCACAGTGAACATCGGCAACTCCATCATAAGGCATGTCAGGTATTTTAATGCTGCCACTCACTGTTTTCCCGGAGCCACTGGGTCCATCTTCCCAGGTCTGCTACAATTACAACTCCCCTCCATCACACGGATTGTTATCCACATAGAGACCAACAACACTAGCCACAGACAGGGCCCTCATCCTCAAGCTCTGCTTCCATAATGGAAAATGTGTCAGTAGGATTGAGGAGATCCTCAAAGTATTCCTTCCACCACCTGACAGTGTCCTCAGTCGAAGTCAGCAGTGCCCCACCCGCATCATACACAGTGTGGGCAGGGAGCTACTTCCCCCTTCTGAGTCACCAGACAGTTTTCCAGAATCTCTTCAAGGTGACTGAAAGTCTTGCTCCATCGCCTCACCAAACTCCTTCTACACCCGAGTCTTAGCCTCATCAACTGCTCAAGCTGCACTCTGCTTGGTCTGCTGGAACAACTCAGCTGGAGTTGTTCAGGAGTCCCACAAGCCAACCAAGCTTAATTGGACTCCTTCTTCAGCTTGATGGCCCCCTCACCTCTGGCATCCACCATTTGGCTCAGGGGTTGCCACCACAAGAGGCACCAACAACCTTGCAGCCACAGCTCTGAGCAGCCACTTGAGCAATGGAGGTGGACAGCATGGCTCTTTCAGACTCCACATCTCCAGTCTTCCTCAGAATGTGGTTGAAGTTCTTCCGGAAGTGGGAGTTGAAGACCTCCCACACAGAGGCCTCAGCCAGACCTTCCCAGCACACCCTCAGACCCAAGCGTCTACCGGGTCTGAATGGCATCCCCCCCCACCATTGGATCCAACTCACCACCGGTGACAGCTCTGCACCTCTCTTCACCCATGTCCAGGACATATGGTCACAGGTCTGATGACAGGATAACAAAATCGATCATCGACCTGTGACCTAGGGTGTCCTGGTGCCAGGTGCACATATGGAAACCCTTATGCTTGAACATGGTGTTAGTTATGGACAAACTGTGGTTGGCACAGAAATCCAATAACTGAACACCACTTGGGTTCAAATTAGGCAGGTCGTTCCTCCGAATCAGACATATCATTTAGAGAGGAAGCACACAATATGACTGCCTGATGAAGAACAGTGGAGCCTAACACAGGACCTCTTTTATGGCACAGCAACAAGGTAGAAATTGGAGGCCATCAGTGAGCTACAGTTGCAGCTGAATTCTTCCCTTCTGCAGAGCCCCTTTCACTATACTAACTCCACTCCATCTCTGCTGTATCAGACTTCTAAGGTTATTTGATTATTATTCAAGTAGCCATATAAACAACATTATTTGATTTTCTTGATCAGATTCAAGAGTCCTTGCTTGGCATGACCCGGCCGGGACTTGAACCCCGGCCTCCCGGTTGTGGGGTGGATGCTCTACCTCTAGGCCACCACTCCGGTGCCTAAGCTACCACTCCTTATATGCCAAAGACCATATAAAAATGAAACTTCCTGCCATCCAGCTCGGTGCTCAGCAAAAACAGAATGGAGGAAGGAAATGTCGGTTACCCAGCCACAGCGGGTGCACAAGCCAGTGTACTCCCTGTGCCGGTCCCAAGTCCAGACAAAAATGAGCAGTGTTGCGTCAGGAAGGGCATCTGGTGTAAAACCCAGCTTCAACCTACAGTGGGGCAAAAAAGTATTTAGTCAGCCACCGATTGTGCAAGTTCTCCCACTTAAAAGATGAGAGAGGTCTCCAATTTTCATCATAGGTATACCTCAACTATGAGAGACAAAATGAGAAAAAAAAAATCAAAAAAATCACATTGAAGGATTTTTAATGAATTAATTGGTAAATTCCTCAGTAAAATAAGTATTTGGTCACCTACAAACAAGCAAGATTTCTGGCTCTCACAGACCTGTAACTTCTTCTTTAAGAGGCTCCTCTGTCCTCCACTCGTTACCTGTATTAATGGCACCTGTTTGAACTCGTTATCAGTATAAAAGACAACTGTCCACAACCTCAAACAGTCAGACTCCAAACTCCACTATGGCCAAGACCAAAGAGCTGTCAAAGGACACCAGAAACAAAATTGTAGACCTGCACCAGGCTGGGAAGACTGAATCTGCAATAGGTAAGCAGCTTGGTGTGAAGAAATCAACTGTGGGAGCAATTATTAGAAAATGGAAGACATACAAGACCACTGATAATCTCCCTCGATCTGGGGCTCCACGCAAGATCTCTCCCCGTGGGGTCAAAATTATCACGAGAACGGTGAGCAAAAATCCCAGAACCACATGGGGGGACCTAGTGAATGACCTGCAGAGAGCTGGGACCAAAGTAACAAAGGCTACATCAGAAACACACTACGCCACCAGGGACTCAAATCCTGCAGTGCCAGACGTGTCCCCCTGCTTAAGCCAGTACATGTCCAGGCCCATCTGAAGTTTGCTAGAGAGCATTTGGATGATCCAGAAGAGGACTGGGAGAATGTCATATGGTCAGATGAAACCAAAATAGAACTTTTTGGTAAAAACTCAACTTGTCGTGTTTGGAGGAGAAAGAACACCATACCTACTGTGAAGCAGGGAGGTGGAAACATCATACTTTAGGGCTGTTTTTCTGCAAAGGGACCAGGACGACTGATCCGTGTAAAAGAAAGAATGAATGGGGCCATGTATCGTGAAATTTTGAGTGAAAACCTCCTTCCACCAGCAAGGGCATTGAAGATGAAACGTGGCTGGGTCTTTCAGCATGACAATGATCCCAAACACACTGCCCGGGCAACAAAGGAGTGGCTTCGTAAGAAGCATTTCAAGGTCCTGGAGTGGCCTAGCCAGTCTCCGGATCTCAACCCCATAGAAAATCTTTGGAGGGAGTTGAAAGTCTGTGTTGCCCAGCGACAGCCCCAAAACATCACTGCTCTAGAAGAGATCTGCATGGAGGAATGGACCAAAATACCAGCAACAGTGTGTGAAAACCTTGTGAAAACTTACAGAAAACGTTTGACCTCTGTCATTGTCAACAAAGGGTATATAACAAAGTATTGAGATGAACTTTTGTTATTGACCAAATACTTATTTTACTGAGGAATTTACCAATTAATTCATTAAAAATCCTTCAATGTGATTTTCTGGATTTTTTTTTTCTCATTTTGTCTCTCATAGTTGAGGTATACCTATGATGAAAATTGGAGACCTCTCTCATCTTTTAAGTGGGAGAACTTGCACAATTGATGTCTGACTAAATACTTTTTTACCCCACTGTATATGGCAGATACATCGATGTCTGCCATAGTGACGCCACCAGAACGTGGGAATAAAGATAAAAGAAAAAAACTCAAGAGTCCTTGTTTGTGTCCTTGAGTTGCATGTTTCAAAATAAAATTTCAATAAACTTCCAAAATGGTGATTATTGGGTTTCATTCAAATCTGTTTGCATGAATGAATGCGGCATTTAACAAACAAAAAGAAACTGAAAATTAAAAAAAAATGATTACAATCACTATCACTTTTCCAATAATAAAAAAATAACATCTTTCCGTAAACTGCTCAAAGAATGTTGCACTTCAATCCCCCCAAACATCGTGTCTCTTTACATTCTGTTCCATTTTGTTACCTCCAACTATCACAATGCCAGTTTTTCCATCGCTAAATACCACACTGTCCCTCAACTATTTGTAATTGAGATCCTGGAGTCGCTTCTGTTGTGTTGTGAGTTTTGCAGTGTTTTCTGTAAGTGCTATGACTTTTTTGCAGCATGTGAGTTGCCATTTTGCTCAAGACATTTTGTCTTTTCTTGCACTGCACTGAACTTTCAGATCTACCATGTATATCACAACAGCCAGAACCCTAAAAATGACAGCTTAAACCCTAATAACTCATTTAAAGCAGTACAATTCTAGACTTCAGCATGAACAAAAAGGGAAACAAAAGAACAGCACTGCACACAAATTTGAAAGGCCACCACAAACCAAGGCTTAGAATTAGAATGGATTTACATGCACTTTTTCTGGGGACACAGTGCCATGTTTAATCTGGAACCAGTTCCATCCATTTCCTTTTTTTAAAAAAAAAAAGAAACTGCTGATGGCAGTGCCAAAAAAGCACAAATTTAGCACGAATTGTCAGATGTAGCCCACAGGTTTTATCTGCCATGTTGTCCCACCTCGATTTTGGCCATCCAAACTGTCAGAATGTGGGCTGGTTCTCAAAGGGCACTGCGGCACGGCGCTGGTGAAAACGACACACATGTGTGTGTCTACCTACAGGGGAACTTAACATGTCTTTGCTCTAGTGTGTACTCTGTATGCGTGGGTTTGTGATGGAAAACATTCATCATATTCTACAGTAATTCCTACCTCCATCATATCTATCAGCCACAGCAGCCTCTCCTACAAAGGGGGGAGAAGCAGAGGGAGATTTTTGTAGTGTGTGTGGGGGGGGTGACGTGGTGATTGAGGAGGAAGAAACACACAACCCATCAAAAATCAACCAAAGGACTATTTAATCTGAACAAGAAGGCAGTGAATTGAAACGCCATTCAGCCCAACAGAGTCAGCACCAGAACAGGGTCTTTTCTACAGAGGAATCGGTTATAATCCGTGGAAATGCATCACACCACCGCTTCTGCCTCTCTCACTCTGTGAGCAGAGCGGCAGGAGCGAGGAGACAGCCAGACAGAAAAGGAACCGAATGCAATCCAAACAGACAGAGCGGGGAAATAAAGAGGGAACCATAGATTAATCCATCACATTTCTACTAAGACAAGCAGAAAAAAGCAGGTGAGATATTAGTTTTACCCAGGGCCGTTTCTAGCTTTACTAGGGGGCAATCTATAAAGCCTTCAAACTTGGAAAGAAATAAAATAATTCAAAGTAGAATGAAATAACCCCCCCCACACACACACACACACACAACAACATGAAAAAATAAAGTTGTGTAACTGTCTAGATCAGGGGTTGGCAACCTGTACAACACACAGCGCCGTTATGACTGATTTTTCTACATTCTTTTTTGTAAATTTGTGACATTTTTCTCACAAAATTGCTGCTTCTTGTGGTAAATTTTTGATTATTTGCAACAAGTTAGCCTTTTTTCTTACAAAATTGTGTAGACGTTTCCCTCATTAAACTGTATTTTTTTTTTAAATTCGTTATCTTTTTTTGTCATTAATGTGTTTCGTTGTTTTCCTAAATTTGGCATATTTGTGGAAATTTAATACCTTCATCGAGTAAAATTGAAGACTTTTTTCCCATGTAAATTTATGACATTCTCCCAATAAAGTTATTTGCTTTTCTCATAAGATTGTCTTATCTGCTGCCTTTTTCATATAAAGTTGCAACAGTTTGTAATGAAATTGTAGCTTTTTCTGGTAAATTTGTGACTTTTTTTCTTGCCAATTTGTGTTTCATTCTCATAAAATTGCAACATTTTCCCTAAATTCTGTATATTTTTGGCATAAATTTTAAGCTATTCTCATAAATTTATCATATTTTTCTATGTAAATTTTTGGTTACCCAGCCACTAGGGGAGTACAAGCCCGTGCACTCCCTGTGCCGGTCCCAAGCTCGGATAAATGGGCAGGGATGTGGCAGGAAGGGCATCCGCTGTGAAAATCCTTGCCAAATCAACATGTGGATCATCGTGATATAAGGTGATGATACGGTGGGACGACCCCGAAAGGAAGTAGCTGAAAGACGACAAAAAAAATCTATGTAAATTTACTACCTTTCATGGGTAAAACTGCAGTATTTCTTACATAAATTTATTACATTCTTCTTTAGAACTTCAACTTTTTCCAGTAAATTTGTGATTTCGTTTCCAGAATTTTTGTGATTTTTTTCTTGCAAATTTGTGAGTATGTTTTCCTCAGAAAATTGAAAAACAAAAACTCTAAATTTGTGAGCTTTATTTGTATGCATTTCCAGGCTTTCTTATTCTCTGCTTTTTATGATATTTTCCTCATTAATATGCAACCTTTTTTATGTAAATTTACTGCTTCTTTTCTTGGAAATTTCTGATTTTTTTTTTCCCTCAAGGCCTCAGGGAGCCACTACCTATACAAAAGAGCGACATGTGGACCCAGAGCTGCAGGTTGCAAACCCCTGGTCTAGCTTAACAGAAAAAGTTGAATAATTACAGAGAATAAAACTTTATTGAAGCATTCATAAGAATGTTGCAAACTCACAAAAGTCAGGAATTTAAGCACAGAAAGGCAAACTGTATGAGGAAAAAAATTAATTTATGAAAAAAGCTGCAAATTTACGACAAAAATCACAAATTTACAAAGGAAAGTAAAAAAAAATGAGAAAAGAGTCACAAATTTATGAAGAAAAAAGTTGCAAATTTATGAGAAAAAAGTCACAAATGTAAGAAAACAGAAAGCCACAAATTTATGAGGAAAAAGTCAAAAATTTACAAAAAAATCTAAAAAAAATTAATGTGAAAAAAGTCACAAATTTATGAGAACAATCACAAATTTGAGAAAAAAGCCACAAATTTAGGACAAAAAAGTTGCAGATTTATGAGAAAAAAGTTGCAAACTTATGAAAAAAAATCACAAAACTACAAGAAAGAAGTTACAAATTTATCAGAAAAAGTAACAAATTTATGAGTAAAAATTAACAAATTTACAAGAAAAAATTATGACAAAAAGTTGCAAATTTATGAGAAAATCATCACAGATTTACAAGAAAAAGTCACAAATTTATGAGAAGAGTCACAAATTTATAAAAGCAAAATCACAAATGTGAGAAAAAAGCGACAAATTTGTGATGAAAAAAGTCACAAATTTATGACAAAAAGTTGCAAATTTATGAGAAAAACATGACAAATTTACAAGAAAAAGTCACAAATTGATGAGAAAAAAGTCAAATTTTATGAGAAAAAAAACTGCAAATTTATGAGAAAAACATCACAAATTTACAAGGAAAAAGACCCAAACATATGAGAAAATCATTGCAAATTTATGAGGAACAAAAGTCACAAATGTATGAGAACAAAATCACAAATTTGAGAAAAAAGCCACAAATTTATGAAGAAAAAAATTGCAAATTTATGAGAAAAATCTACAAATCTACAAGAAAAAATGTCACATATTTACATGAAAAAAGTTGCAAATTTATGAGAAAAAACTATGGTAATTTGCCTCTCACCCAACGATGCCGGGATAGGCTCCAGCCAATGTGTGACCCGGAAGAATTAAGTGGATGAAGATCATCTACTCCCCCCCCCCCCCCCCCCCCCCCCAGTGGCTGAGTGAACTCTGCTTTGTAGACAGAAATGGCTCTGATTTTATTGATGTAAAAAAAAAGGCAGCATTCTCATGCAAAACACAATAAATTTGTTGAAACACTCCCGTACCACGCTGAGTTGATTCTAACCATGTATTAGTAAGCCCAGCCTACCCGTGCAGAGCTGAGGGTGGTGTTCGTTATGAAGCTGGCTGATGAGGAGGTCAGGGTGTCTGGGTATGACACCACGGACAGGGAGTCTGGCTGTAGGGCCGTGGCTCCGGCTGTCCCCTGACGGGCCTTCAGAGCCTGAATTTCTCGTCGAAGCACCAGCCCATCAAAACGCTCCAGGTCCTGCGGGGTGACCAGGCCTCGCACCTCCGACAGCAGAGAAAACTGAGAGGAAGACGAACAAGAGGGGCATTTCCAGAAATTCCAATACACACACAGTCAACGCCACTGGGAATATACTAGTGTGAGAGGTGAGTAAAGTATTCAGAATTGCTATTAAACTCAAATCACTTTATGATATTACTCAAGTGTAAGTAAGAGTACTCTCCAAAAAAGTTACTTGAGAATTTGTGAGAATTTTTCTTTTCAAATTGTCATTGCAGACAAATTTAGGACTATTTCCTTGTGAATTTTTTGTGCAATGTAAATAATTTCTACATAACTATTAATTTGATTAATTGACTATTTTTCTCATTAATTACTTTTTTCCTTCAACGTTGTGATTTTTTTTTCTTGTATATTCAACACAATAAAAATTGTGATTTTTTTCTCTTAAACTTGAGATATGTTTTACACTTGTTTTAATAATATCAGCTTCTGTGATAAAATTGATATTTTTATCATAAATCTGCAACTTTTTTCTTGTTGTTTTGGTACTGAGCAACAAATAAAATGTTATTACACATTAGCAAGAAAGTTTCTAGACAAGTTTTCTTCTTCTTTCGGCTGCTCTCTTTAGGGGTCGCCACAGTGGATCATTTGCCGCCGTCTCACCCTATCCCTTCCAACTCCCTCTGTAACACCAACCCTCTCCATGTCCTCCATCACTACATCCATGAATCTTCTCTATATTCTTCTTCTTCTCCTCTTGCCTGGCAGATCCACCTTCAACATCCTTTGTCCAGTATACCCACTATCCCTCCTCTGCACATGTCTAAACCATCTCAGCCTTGCCTCTCTTACTTTGTCTCAAAACTGCTCAACCTGAGCTGTTCCTCTGATATACTCAAAGTTTCTAGACAAGTTTTAACTATATGAAATCAAGAGTAACTCAAACAGACCAGCCACATTTACTTGAGTAAAAATACATTTTTTTTGCCCTTCATGAATGAACTTAAGAACAAAAAGTATCCTGCAACAAAACTTCTCAGTAAAGTACAATTTTGTGGAAAAAGTAACTAGGCAACTAGTTAATACCATTCTGTGCTAGCGCATCTCCCCATTATTGTGCGTGACATTTTGCAATCTTAAAACTCAAAAGGGCCCTTGAAGCTTTTTCCCCAAAAGAAGACTTCTATCATTGTTGGCAGTTCTTTTCATGGTGAGTTTTACCTCCACCAAGGAGGTAATGTAACCAGGGCGGTGTTAGATATTCCCCATATTAACAATAGGCAGCACAGAAGTGGGGACAGACGCACAAAGTGACGTCATCACGCTGTGCCTATTTTAAAAGTCTGATGGTGGGAGTCGTCCTCTTAGGCACTCTGCCTCCGTGTCAGCAATAGCCGGCACTGGTCAACAGTTAGCTTTCTAGCTCACACTGCAACACGTGCTGTCTATAACTGTGTCTTGTAATAAAGTTCAAGTTCGGTACAACGCCTGCCTCCGCTGTCCTGTTTACAGACACAACAGGCCGTTTGTGTGTCTGTCTATTTATCTGTCTTGTTAGCAGGATTATGCAAAAACTATTCAACAGATTTTGATGAAATTTTCACCAGAGGCGGCCACTGGGCTATGGATGAACCCATCAGACTTTGGAGGTGATCCATCAGTGCATACCTTCATCAGGTCCCTATCTCACAATGTATGGATGGAGGGATGAATAAAGGAATGGACAGAAAGAGCCTTGGTGGAGGTATGCACTCTCTGTCTGCCCTCTAGTTGTTCAAGTGTTGATTTTTCTGAACAGTTTTAATTTGCTATATGTGATGCCATAAAAACAGGGGTGTGGCCACAGCATGTTTAGTCTATGGGCTGCTACACTGACTATAATGGATAGCCTTATGGGATGAACGTGTATGTCACAGCTCTGTTTCACGGTCACTACTGTGCAGACTCTGATTACAAAAGTGCAAGATAAATCCAGGATGTATAGCTTTAGTTTTTGACAATGGAAGTGACAGCAGGTCATATACAGTCTATGGGTATGGCTTATCTCTGATGAAAATCAGAAATCCAGTGTTGCAAATTATTGGCAGTTTCTTAAAATTCATCAAAGATGCACGAGTAACTGGAGTGGTGACCTAGTGGTTGAGCATCTGCCCCAACAGCTGGGAGGTTGTGGGTTCAAGCTGTGGCCGGGTCATACCAAAGACCATATAAAATGGTACTTACTTCCTTCTAGCTTGGTGCTCAGCATAACAGAATGGGGGAGGGAAAGTTGGTTACCCAGCCACAGGGGGGAGCACAAGCCAGTGTACTCCCTGTGCTGGTTCCAAGCCCAGATAAATAGAGAGGATTGTGTCAGGCCGGGCATACGGCATAAAAATCATTGCCACATCAACATGTGGATTGTCGTGATACCAGGTGATGATATGTTATGGCGACCCCGAAAGGCAGTAGCCAAAAGAAGAAAAGTCAAAGATGCACTAGTACCTTTACTGACAAAGAGCAGGTGGATGACTCACAGTCTCAACAGCTCCCTCTATCCTTTAATTTTCTTGTTCTTGCTCACTAATTACACACATAACAAACCATTTGCACTGTGTATAATTACTATCAGTGTCATGAAATGAAATGGATCATTTAGTATTAAAGTTAACTGCCAATTGATAATGGTATCTATCTACACCAGTAAGTGAATTTACAGAAGCAAAAACAGACTGAATGCCTAAAGACAGAGGAGTGGATAGAGAAACTGGTTCAACGCAGCAACTCTGAAACACACCTTTATGCTATTTCAAGCTTTGTGTTTTTATGATTTATTTAAAATAAATGAATGTTGGATCATTGCTCCTTGATTAAAATGAAACTAATCATTGCTCCCATGACCTGTGATTTTTAAAATCTTTAAGATTCACGCACAGATTTTTAAATTTTGCATTTAGACAACCTTGTGTCTCTAAGGTAGATGGCTTTCATTCTTGCCTAAATTGCATTTTAAAACATAAATACTTACATTTTCAAAGCCAACTGTATTTTAGATGATTTGTTGTACTAATAAAATGTCCTTCTTCTTCTTCTGGCTGCTCCCTTTAGGGGTCGCCACAGTGGATCATCTGCCTCCATCTCACTCTCACCCTTCCATCTTCCTCTGTAACACCAACCTTCTCCATGTCCCCTTCACTACATCCATGAATCTTCTCTGTGGTTTTCCTCTTTTCTTCCTGCCTGGCAGCTCCATCTTCAACATCCTTTGTCTAATATATCCACCATCCCTCATCTGCACATGTCCAAACCATCTCAGCCTTGCCTCTCTTACTTTGTCTCCAAACCGCTTAACATGAGCTGTACTGCTGATATACTCATTTCCTATCCCGTCCCTCCTAGTCACTTCCAGTAAGAATCTTAGCATCGTCATCTCTGGCACCTCCAGCTCTGCCTCCTTTTTTTGTCAGTGCCACTGTCTCCACACCATACATCATAAGAGGTTTCACTACTGTCTTGTAAATCTTCCCTTTCACTCTAGCTGCTATCCTTCTGTCACAAATCACCCCTGACACTTGTCTCCACCCACTCCACCTTGCCTGCAATCTCTTCTGTACTGCTCTTCTGAATTTTCCATTGCATTGGATAGTTGACCCCAGGTATTTCAACTCATCTGCCTTCACTACCTCTACTCCATGTTTCTTTTCCGTTACACCGGCTTCCCTCTCATTCACATCGTATTTGTCGCGAGAGCCCCTTCGGGGAATATTGACAGTCCCACACACTGGACTTGAAGCTTGCAAGATTTATTAACAGCACACAGCCCAGAGGTTAGGAACACAAATACAGCCGAACAGAACATATAACTAACAGTCTAACGAGGCAAGCCAGATGTAATGGAGCCTAGCTAGACTGAACGCAAATGATGCAATGAAGCTGAAACAATGGTTAGGACGCCACCACACTGAGGGTAAGGAGTGGTGTGAATAAATAGGAAAGAAAATAAATGCAAACAAGAAACAGTCAAGGACAATCAAGAATAAAAGGGAAACATAAAAACCAGATGTAAATAAAGGATGCTGCCAAAATAAAAGCCAACTTAGAAACAATGAGAGAGAGGGATAACAATACATAAACCTTACCAACGTAACTGAGGAGATAATGACACAATAATAATGAAGAAAGTCCAAAAAGGTACCCATGAGCACAGCCCAAGTCCCAAACATGATAGTACTCTATGCTTCTACTGACTTTAATTCCTTTTCTCTCCAGATCATACCTCCACCTCTCCAGGTTCTCTTCCACCTGCTTCCTACTCTCACGACAGACCACAATGTCTTCTGCAAACATCACGGTCCATTGAGACTCCTGCCTGACTTCATCTGTCAGCCTGCCCATCACCATGGTAAACAAGAAGGGGCTCCAAGTTGATCCCTGATGTAATCCCTGTCCCACCTTCAATCCAACTGTCACTCCTAACGCACACCTCACCATCGTCTTGCTGTCCTCATACTGTACATGTCCTGCACCACCCTTACATACTTCTCTGCCACTCCTGACTTTTTCATACAGTACCACACTTCCTCTCTTGGCATCCTATTATATACTTTCTGTAGATCCACAAAGACACAGTGCAACTCCTTCTGACCATCTCTATACTTCTCCATCAGCACTCTTAAAGCAAATACTGCATCTGTAGAACTTTTATGGCATGAAACTGTACTGTTGCTGACTGATTGTGACCTCTCTTCTTAATCTGGCTTCAACAAGTCTCTCCCATATCTTCATAGTGTGACTGATCAACTTGATGCCTCTGTAGTTAATATAGCTCTGAGCATCACCCTTGTTCTTGATAACTGCTTATGAACATAAACACAACTCATTCATAAAAGAAGTTGTGCTGTACCTATAAATGCAGCAAAGGCAGCTGAAAAGAGCTTTCTTTGGTCTTATGAGACACAAGAGTACTTAAGAAATTGGAAATAAAATTTCTTTGATTTATTGTATTTTTTTATAAGGTGAACTACTGCAGACTGTGAGAAAATCAGAGGCTTTTAAGAGCCGGGGGAAGAAGGAAAAAATAAAATGTTTCTACAAAAAGCCTTGGCATAAATCTCAGAAAGGCTCAGAAGACATCAATTCCACACAGAAACAGTGAGAGAACAAATTTCTACAGACAGAAAATTGATCGTCTTTTGATCTTTTTCTTGGCTTTCTCAGACCAACAGAATCCTACTTGAACCTCACCTTTGCGTGCGTGTTCAGAAGCTCAAATAGTGCCATGACCAGCTGCTCCACACCAATGTGCCCATCCCGGTACTCCTCCACATAGTAGCCCATGGTCTGACGCTCTGCTTCTGTTAGGAGGTGGCGTGCCTGCTCCTCAAGCATGGCCCGGGACTGGTTCACAAGGCTGGACAGGGTAACCTGAGAGCCTGCCACACCCTTATAAAACCCAGGCTATGGTCGATAGCAGAACACAAAGGGAAAAGACAAAAAAAGGAGAAAGACAAATAGCATTTTAATTTTTCTTAGTATAATAATCTTTATTCCTTTAGAAAATGTATAGAATGAAGGATCAAATTTCTAAACAAAAAACATGAATATTTTAAGCTTGAGGAATTAATCTACAAAGATATATAAATAACTAGAATATTCTCAGCAGAAATTTTGAGAGTGTGCCGCTACTACTGAGTGATTGTGGCTTTAAGCTGTGAGGACCTGATGCAAAAATAAAATTATTCACATCAGAAAAGTCTAGATAATGCCATGGTATAGAAAGTGTGTTCAAATCTGGCCATATCAAAGCAATCAAAATTGTGTATTATTTGGGGGGGGCTTTAATTTTGAAAGTCAGTGTAACATCCTGTTGAGAGTGAGTTAAATTTCTTCCAGTTAAGGTTTAAGCGGCTATCATATGAAGTAAGAGTTCTAAACTGATCTTGTTCTTTTAAGATAAGATAAGATAAGATAAGCCTTTATTAGTCCCACAACGGGGAAATTCCAGGATTGCAACAGCACAGGGATAGCAACACTCAGAGCATCAAAAGAGAGAGGAAGGGGAAAAAAAACTCGGAATCGAGCCGCTGTTGCAAAAGGCAGCCGACTGGTGTGGCGCCGAAATATATATATAGCATAGAACACAGTGAAGACAGTCGTCATCAAGTGGAGAAAATATGGCACAACAATGACATTACCAAGAACTGGACATCCCTCCAAAATTGATGAAAAGAAAACTGGTCAGGGAGGCTGCCAAGAGGCCGACAGCAGCATTGAAGGTGCTGCAGGAATTTCTGGCAAGTACTGACTGTTCAGTACATGTGACAACAATCTCCCCTCTAGGGTGGCAAGATGGAAGCCTTATCTTACGAAGAAAAACATCCAAACCCAGCTACATTTTGCAAAAACACATTTGAAATCTCCCAAACGCATGTGGGAAAATGTGTTATGGTCCGATGAAACCAAGGTTGAACTTTTTGGCCATATTTCCAAAAGGTATATTTGGGGCAAACAACACTGCTCATCAGCAAAAGAACACCATACCTACAGTGAAGCATGGTAGTGGCACCATCATGCTTTGGAGCCATTTTTCTTCAGCTGGAACTGGGACCTTAGTCAAAGTGGAGGGAATTATGAACAGTTCCAAATACCGGTCAGTGTTGGCACAAAACCTTCAGGCTTCTGCTAGAAAGCTGAAGATGAAGAGGAACGTCATCTTTCAGCATGACAATGACCCAAAGGACACATCCAAATCAACAAAAGAATGGCTTCACCAGAAGAAGATTAAGGTTTTGGAATGGCCCAGCCAGAGTCCAGACCTGAATCCGATCGAACATCTGTGGGGTGATCTGAAGAGGGCTGTGCACAGGAGATGCCCTCGCAAGCTGACAGATTTGGAGCATTTTTGCAAAGACCAGTGGGCAAATATTGCCACAGCAAGATGTGCCATGCTGATAGACTCCTACCCAAAAAGACTTGAGTGCTGTAATAAAAGCCAAAGGTGCTGCAACAAAGTATTAGTTTAAGGGTGTGCATATTTATGCAAACAGGCCATTGCAAGTTCCCCTATTTCTTCCCTTAAAAGATTTCTGTTTGTTTCTCAATTGGGCTGCACGGGACATAGGCCACATCAACCGTGGAAAAAGTCTTGAAATTATTTATCCTGGTCTAATTTTTCTTACATCACAAAAACCCGGCATTCGAACAGGGGTGTATAAACTCCCTACATCCACTGTATGCAAATATACAGTTGGTTTTTAAAATTATCCATGGTTCTGCACCCCTACCTCTTAAGACTTTTGTGTACTTGTGAACAAAATACCAAAATAACAAGAACTTCCTCTAGGTGGCATTGTTGCATCCCCCTACATAGAACTGCTTCTGGACAATCAGCCTTCTCATACTAAGCTTTAACGGAATGGAACAAGCTCCCCACTGCTTTGAAGACCAGAACAAATTACAGAGACTTTTCCACAGAGACTAAAAAATGGATTTTAAGTAATCAAGCCTGCCAGCATTAACTCTCTCCCTTAAATGGGATTTGAAATTGTACTCTTAAATTGCTTTTATGTGTGCTGTTCTCTTATCTTTTTACCTTTTAAACTTACTCCCTGCTTGTTTCAAGGATTCTGAAATCCAACTTGAATTGCTTTCTTTATGTGCCGTTTTTCTTTTAATATCCTCCTGCCTGACTCAGGGACTACAGATGGAAATTAGTGAGAGTCGCTGTAATCTGGTACAGAGCATCTTTACCCTGTTTGTTTTTTTCTGTACATGGTCCCTCACAAATAAACCAATAAACTATAACCATAACTATTACCCGCGTCACAAAAACAAGCCCAGTAATGTCTGATAACTGTTAATTTTATTGTTATACTGAGTTTACTATATAGTCCACTATATCTAAATTTACTATATAGTGAGTAGGGAGGGCGGGAGTTAGTGAGTGAGTGAACATTCCGAAAACAGCCATAGTTTAAGGTTGGCTAAAATAAACTTAAATATGATAGCTTAAAGGCTAAAATAGCCTAACCTTATACAATGTTACCATAAAAGTGGAAATGGCTTAAAGTTTGCTGAAATAAGCTTAACAATGCTATCTTAAAGGCTAAAATAGCCTACCCTTATGCAATGGTAGCATAACAGTGAACTAGCTTAAAGTTGAACAAAATTAGCTTTAAAAATACTAGCTTAAAATCTAAAATTGCTTTAAACTGTACACTGATCTCATTAACGCTAACATAGTTTAGCACATTAAAAGTCAAATGTTTTTCTAAATGAAAATATAAACACGTCCATTTTATATTTTAACTGAAATGTATAAAGATCATAAATAGTATGAACCCCAACAGCACACATACATCACGTTGCATACATTGCACAGATGTTGGCTACACATCAGCATTACACCGACGTCTAGCCAACGTTTTGCCAATGTAAAATGACCTCTATAAGATGTATTCCTGACGTAAACTTGCTGACGTTGGCATCAACCTGAATCACTGGGCTGCTGTTTGCCATTTCGTGGCTTGACTGACTCAAGGTTTCCGGGGAAAGACTGTCGTTTCTGTCCAGGGGGGAACTGTCTCCCAGACTGCCTGTCACCCCACTGGAGCTCTGAGGGGATGTCCCAGGAGAGTCTTGCCCATCATTGGACATTTCCAGGACCAGCTTTGGATTATCAGGTGCTCTTGTATCTCTGCTGTCTTTGATGTGACGCTCCCCTTTGCTGGGAGCATAAACTGTGGAAGAAGAAAGCTGGTCATAATCCCTTCTACAGAGTTTACTCCTGTCCTGGACTGGTCCTGAGTACCCCACGTCCTGCTGCTTGGAGGTGGAGTTTGCAGGTGAAGCTTTACTGTTTTTTCTGTGAACTTCCAGTTTTCTCTGTAGTTGAGGACTGTTTCTCGATGGGCTGTCTAAAAGGTGGTCCTTCTGTGATTTATGGTCTCCCGTGTACTGGGGGGGATGGTAGCGGTGCAGACCAGACATGTCCTTACTGGGTGAAGAACTCTTCTGTAGTGGCTCCAATACTGGAGGCTGAGTGGTGGCTGCCTGATTCAACCTGGCAGGTGTGGCAGAAGACACTGGTGTTGAGGACCCTCCGTAGGAGGAAAAAGGGGAAATCCGTCCTGGTTTAGTGTGAGGCATCGGTTTGTGGTTCTGAATGTTCATCTGGGATGGCTCTGGGGAGCTTCGCCCATTAAGCATTGCATAGGGTTGGGATTCTCTGAGACTTCCAGGCTTGGGACTCTCGGACCTCAGTGAGTCAGCCTGAGAAGAAGCTGGAGAGGGGGACCTTCTGTCCGCAAATATGCTGGACAGTCTAGAAGCCTCCACAGCCAACCTACAGGCCACGTTGGCATTGAAGGATGTGCAGACACTTCCTCTGCCTGCAGAAGGACTGACACCATCACACCTTGATGGCCTGCAGTGAGTCTTACTGGGTAAGTTCAGGTTCTCGTTAGCACAGTAATGGGTGCTCCCAGTCCTGGATGGGTTGCTGGAGGGTGAAACCTCATGCTGGATATCTGTCGGTCTTCCCGCAGGTAAAGGTGGGTGAAGTTTCTTTGACGACTTGGTGCTCTCCTCTCCCATCCACAGCCTTTGTTGGCTCTCAGCCGAGCCGTGAGACTGAGCTGGAGACAGTGAAGCCACTGAGTGTGGTGACAATTTGGTGTGGGCACACAAGTGGTCCGAGGCAGGACTTCTGGGTAATCTGTTCACTGAACTACGACAGACTTCACGGTCCAGGTCCATCAGCTGTGACTTGGACGGCAGTGTGAGGGTGCTTCGGGGCAGGAGAGGGGACCCTCCCCAGGATCGGCAGCGTGGAGACTGATAGTTCCTCGGTAGGCTTGGACTGGCATTTCTTGGCCAGTGGCCAGCAAATCTGCATTTAAGTTCTGGAGATCCAAACTCCTCTAAGGCCCTGTAGGTAGCATCTCTGGCGACTGCATCCAGAGTAGTCCTCTGCAGATAAGGCAAGTCCCTTGGGGACTTTTATTAAGACAAAATAAGGAGATGTTTCATACCTTTTGACATGTTTTGACTGTCACCTGCAGTCTTCTTCAGAAAGCGTCGTCTGACGTCCGTGACGTGTCACATCAGCTGTTTTATGTGCCGTGGGATGTTCAGATGTCCAGAGTAGGTATTGGTCCAGGTGTGTTGGTTTCCTGTTTCCTGTATACTGTGATTTTGATGCTGCAGTTGCCCTTATGGTGAATTTTTATGCCTAGAAAGTTTATGGTCCGGTTTGTTTCTTCTTCATGTGTGAATTTGATGTTTATAGTGCTGTCTATGGTATTCAGGTGGTCTGTAAGTTGTTGTGTGTGTCCATGTTTTACTTTTTCCAGGACGTCATCCATGTATCTTCTCCAGAACGTGGGTCTGCATGATGTGAGGGCTGTGTTGATGGCTCTGATTTCCAGGTCTTCAATGAAAAAAAACCCCTCACGATTGCAGAAAGTGGGTCTCCTGTTGTGAATCCTTCCTTTTGTCCGTATATTTGGTATTTAGGTGGTTTTGGCAACACACTGTAAGAGTTGTGGTATGTCATTAACTGTAAGATTTGTGCGTTTTTTGAGTGTTTTATCCTTCTTGTGACACGTCACGGACATCAGATGATGCTTTCTGAAGAAGACTTTAGTTTAGTTTATTTTCTTTTTGTGCATCCATAAAAAATTAAAACAAGGTAAATAGTGTCATCTTACAAAAGTAAACATCAAACTTGCAGTCAAAGAAAAAATTTCAAAGCCCAAAAAGAAGAGTGTAGACTGAAGCAAACCTTATTTATGCCTACCCCTTTTGCTTAATACAGTGATAACTACAAAACATAACAAAAAATAAAAAAGAAGTCATCAATAAATTTATGTAAATAAAGTGATTCTGATACTTCGTCTTAAAAGAAGAACAACATCAGTTTATCATCAAGAAGAAAAAATGAACCTGCTTGAGAAGAGTTCTAAATCACAAAACGTTGCAGGAATAAACAGGCAGCTTCAATAATGTAATATAAGGGCTTGTAATTTGAAAAAAAACATTATATGGTAAGCCATTGTGATCATACAGTTCTAAAGGTAAATGATATATGAGCTGCCACATGCATCAGTAAAATAAATAATAGCAAACACATCAATATCAGAGATGAGAGCCAAAGATAGATTTAAACTTTTGATTGCCATGAATATGCAGGTACCTCTGATTTTCAGATTTAGGAACAGCGCAGGCACTCGCTAACCTTTGTTTTATTTTGGAGCTTTCATTTTGAATGTCTGTATGTCTTCTTGCTACAATTAGTTTCAGTATTTCCAGCTACACGGTGAAGTTGATATCAGAAAATTAGACACATGTGAGCAAATGTTACAGGAAAGCACAGGTTAAGCCAACATTAAAGGGCTTTTATTTTGAAAAACCACTGCAGGCAAAGAAATTGTTATGACTCAATGGCAGTCATGAAGTAAAATGGTACTAACAGTACCTCACATTTTCAAATTTGGGCAAATCCAGGCACTATATAAGTTTATTACATTTTTTGAGCTTTTATTTTGAAAGTCATCCAAAAATCCGTATGTCTTGGACACTCGGGTAAAGAGAGGTGCAGAGCTGCCAACTGATCACCACCTGGTGGTGAGTTGGATCCGATGGCAGGGGAGGATGCCATTCAGACCTGGTAAACCCAAACGTATAGTGAGGGTGTGCTGGGAACGTCTGGCTGAGGCCCCTGTCCGGGAGGTCTTCAACTCCCACCTCCGGAAGAACTTCAACCACATTTCGAGGGAGTGTGGAGACACGGAGTCTGAATGGGCTAGGTTCTCCACCTCCATTGTTGAAGCAGCGGCCCAGAGCTGCGGCCACAAGGTCGTCAGGACATCTCATGGTGGCAACCCCCGAACCAAGTGGTGGACACCAGTGGTGAGGGGGGCCATTAAGCTGAAGAAGGAGTCCTATCAGGCTGGGTTGGCTTGTGGGATTCCCGAAGCAGCTGAGGTGTACCGGCAGGCCAAGCGGAGTGCAGCCCAGGTGGTTGCTGAAGCAAAAACTCGGGTATGGGAGGAGTTCGGTGAGGCCATGGAACAAGACTTTCGGTCGGCCTCGAAGAGATTCTGGCAAACTGTCCGGCAGCTCAGGAGGGGGAAGCAGCTCCCTGTCCACACTGTGTATGGTGCAGATGGGGCACTGTTGACTTCCACTGGGGAAATCGTCAGGCGGTGGAAGGAATACTTCGAGGATCTCCTCAATCCCACTGATACACCTTCCATAGAGGAAGCAGGGCTTGTGGACGAAGGGGACGACTCGCCTATCACTGGGGCTGAGGTCGCCAAGGTGGTTAAAAATCTCTTTGGTGGCCGGACCCCAGGGGAGGACGAGATTTGCCCTGAGTACCTCAAGGCCCTGGATGTTGTAGGGCTGTCATGGTTGACAAGCTTCTGCAACATTGCGTGGAGGCCGGGGGCAGTGCTTTTAGCATGGCAAACTGGGGTGGTGATTCCGCTCTTCAAAAAAGTGGACCGGAGGGTGTGCTCCAACTTTAGAGGGATCACACTCCTCAGCCTCCCTGGGAAGGTCTATGCCAAGGTACTGGAGAGGAGAGTCCAGCCGTTGGTCAAACCTCGGATTCAGGAGAAGCAATGTGGTTTTCATTCTGGCCGTGGCACATTGGACCAGCTCTTTACCCTCTCAAGAATCCTCAAGGGTTCGTGGAAGTTTGCCCATCCAGTTTACGTGTGTTTTGTGGACTTGGAGAAGGTATTCGACCGCGTCCCTCGTGGTTTGTTGTGGGGGGTTCTTCAGAAGACGGGGTATCGGGCTTGTTGTTACGAGCTATTCGGTCTCTGTACAACCACTGTGAGAGTTTGGGTCGTATTGCCAGCACTCGATCGGACTCATTCCCAGTGAGAGTTGGACTCCACCAAGGCTGCCCTTTGTCACCGATCCTGTTCATAATTTTTATGGACAGGATTTCTAGGCACAGTCAGGGAACAGAGGGTGTCATGCTTGGTGACCACAGGATCTCATCTCTGTTGTTTGCAGTTGATGTTGTCCTGCTGACTTCATCCAGCAATGACCTACAGGTCTTACTGGGATGGTTTGTCGCTGAGTGTGAAGATGCTGGGATGAGAATCAGTACCTCTAAGTCCGAGTCCATAGTCCTCAGCCAGAAAAAGGTGGATTGTCCTCTCCGGGTTGGGGACAGGCTCCTGCAACAAGTGGAGGAGTTTAAGTATCTTGGGGTCTTATTCACGAGTGAGGGGAGAATGGAGCGAAAGATTGACAGACGGATCGGAGCAGCATCTGCAGTTATGTGGACGTTATACCGGTCTGTTGTGGTGAAGAGGGAGCTGAGCTCTAAGGCAAAGCTGTCGATTTACCAGTCAATCTACGTTCCTACCCTCACCTATGGTCACGAGCTTTGGGTAATGACCGAAAGAACGAGATCACGGATACAAGTGGCTGAAACGAGCTTTCTTCGTAGGATCGCTGGACTCACCCTCAGAGATAGGGTGAGAAGCTCAGTCATCCGGGAGAGGCTCAGAGTAGAACCGCTGCTCCTCCACATTGAAAGGAGCCAGTTGAGGTGGTACGGGTATCTGATCAGGATATCTCCTGGACACCTCCCACTTGAAGTGTTTCAGGCACGCCCCTCTGGGAGGAGACCCCAGGGCAGACCCAGGACTCGCTGGAGAGACTATGTCTCCCAGCTGGTCTGGGAACGCCTTGGTATCCTCTCTGAAGAGCTGGAACAGGTGGCTGGGGAGAGGGAAGTCTGGGCTTCTCTGTTTGAACTGCTGCCTCCATGACCCAGACCTCCGGAAAAGCGGTAGAAGATGGATGAATGGATGGATGGATGGATGGATGGATCCAAAAATCCTGTAGTCAGTACTATATCACTTTGACAAAGTGACTAAAGGTTGAACTGTCAAAGTGTCTTTCAAAAGTCTGACAGAGTACCAGTACACTAAAGGTCTGCTGATTGTGTTCAATAGGTATCAGTGATAACCCATTCATTTCAATGGAGAAGCTGGTGTTGGTCATTTTTCGTGAATATTTTCAGCACCAAGTTAAAAATATAAAATCTAGATTGAAAACAAGCATAATTCTAATCAAGCCAAACATCTTGATTCCAGTGAAAACTTTAATAATTAACTGGAATCCACATCCTCCCGCTGAGTTTAAAGGTGCGTTCCTATCATCCAATAGTGTACTCCAAAGTGGACTGCACAGGGTATTCCGCCATATTGAGATTCCAAACCAAAGGGAGCGAACAGTGTGCAGTTCAAAGTGAACTGAGAACTGAACAGGAAAGAAGTGAAGACCTTATTCCTACCAGGTTATTTAAAGAAGTCTTCCCACTTATTGGTAGCTTTATTCTTCATATAATCAATTCTTCATTAACTTTAGGTCATGTACCACAGGCTTTTAAAACGGCTGTAATTAAACCCTTACTCAAAAAGCCAACGCTGGATCCAGGAGCTTTAGCTAACTATAGACCAATCTCTACTCTCCTTTTCATTTCAAAAATCTTAGAAAGAGTTGTTGCTACACAATTATTTGACCATCTGCAGGGAAATGGTTTACTTGAAGAGTTTCAATCTGGGTTTAGAATCCATCATAGTACTGAAACAGCCTTAGCGAAGGTCACTAACGACCCCCTCACTGCATCTGATAATGGACTTGTTTCTGTACTTGTCCTTTTAGACCTTAGTGCAGCTTTTGATACTATTGATCATAATATTCTACTTGATAGATTAGAACACTATGTCGGACTTAATGGAACTTCGTTGCAGTGGTTTAGATCTTATTTATCTGATAGGTTCCAGTTTGTTCATGTCAATAATGAGTTTTCTTTCAACTCAAAGCTTAGTCATGGAGTTCCACAGGGATCTGTGCTAGGCCCTACTCTTTTTAGTTTATACAGTGATCCCTCACTTATCGCGGTTAATGGGTTCCAGAACCGACCGCGAAAAGTGAAAAACCGCGAAGTAGCGTCACCCCCCTTTGTGGAATTCCAGGCTGATCTCGTTAGTTTTTTGATACATAAAATAATGTATAAATAATATAAATAATACGTACGTTCATTCTCTCACTCTCTCTCTCTCGGGAGAGAGAAAGAGCGAGAGAATGAAAAGAATCTCGCGAGAGTGCATCTCTCGCGAGATTCCCGAGCCGAGTCAACACGAGAACAAAATCTAGAGTCGGGAGCGATCTCTTAGGGGGGAGATGCTGGCCAGCGAATCAGAGAGGTGAATTTTGAGTTGTGCGGGCTCTCCGTGTTGATACGTGATGTTCTAATGTATTTTTTCTCAATTTTGAATTTTTGATGAATATTTTTGAAAAATCCGCGATGCACTGAGGGTGCAAAAGGTGAAGCGCGAAGTAGCGAGGGATCACTGTATATGCTTCCGTTAGGCAACATTATTAGAAAGCACTCTTGCTTTCTGATGCTTTCTTTATTAGAAAGTATCAGGTTGTCCTTAAACATCTTTAAAAAGTCTTCAGCTGATCCAAAATGCTGCAGCAAGAGTTTCAACAGGTACTAGAAAGAGAGATCATATCTCTCCGGCTCTGGCCTCCCTTCATTGGCTTCCCATAGAGTTTAGAATTAAGTTTAAAATCCTTCTTCTTACTTACAAAGCTCTAAACAATCAGGCCCCTTTTTATTTAAATGATCTGATACTACCGTATTATCCTAACAGAGCACTACGCTCCCAAAATGCTGGATTACTTGTAATACCTAGAATCTCCAAAAGTACAATGGGAGGCAGAGCCTTCAGTTATCAAGCTCCTCTCCTGTGGAACCAGCTGCCAATCTGGATTCGGGAGTCAGACTCGATCTCTGTTTTTAAGAATAGGGTTAAAACCTTCCTTTTTGATATAGCCTACGATTAGGGAGGGATCATGTGTTTCTGAACCCTCCCTTAGTTATGCTGCTAATAGGTTTAGTCAGCCGGGGGACCTCCAATAATGCACTGGGCCTCACTCCTTTCTTCACTCTCAATGAAATTTTTTTTTTTTTTTTTTTGCTGGTCATTAACATCTGTTTGTTCTCTCCCATAGATTGATTCCCCATCGTGCTGTTTGCTCTCTACGTGTCTGTTCTTTTCATCTTCTCTATCCCCTCACCCCCCAGCCAGTCGCAGCAGACGACTGCCCCTCCCTGAGCCTGGTTCTGCTGGAGGTTTCTTTCTGTTAAAAGGGAGTTTTTCCTCTCCACCGTTGCCAAGCGCTTGCTCACAGGGGATCACCTGATTGCTGGGGTCTTTCTGCAACTGTGGGGGTTTCCCCTACAGTTGAAAGTGCTATGAGATGACTGTTGTTGTGAAATGGCGCTATATAAATAAAGTTGAATTGAATTGAATTGAATTGAACAACCGTACATCCCTTCACCGGAAGTTGACAAGAAGATTACCCATAAGCCATTGCACCTGAAATACGAGGAAAACAAACTATTGTTGCCAATCACATTAACAAGCTAAGCTGATGTTGGTTATTGTTTACATCAACTGATAGTAATAAAAATATATCTGTATTAATATTTTATTTAAGAAATATAAATTATCCACCGTAGTATCAGTACGTGTCCATGGTTACCGTGGTAACACATGGAGGGGGCTGACAGTTGTAGGGTGTTTCAAATGGAGAAATTTTGTGAAGGGCAGTTAAATGATATTCCCTGAGAACGGAGCAGGGAGTAGGGAGTACAGCTGAAGTGCACTGTGGATCGGAATGTAACTTAACCCTTTGCATGGTTACTATAAAAATGGACCCCTGCAGGGTGTGTATGAGAAAAATCCAGTTATATCCGGTCAGAGATCCATCTGATTACTGCAGTAGATTTGACTGAAGGACAACCTTCAAACAAATGTCAATAATTCAAAAACCGTAAGACTGAGAGTGATAATTTTTTGCACTGTTAGAAGTGCAAGACATTAAACTATGCAACAGTGTCATTTTTGTGTTGCTAGTGTCGAAATTGCAATCACACATACAAGTTAAAACACAAAGGAAATTTTTGAAACCGTCGGCTCGTCTCCAATACACATTAATACGAGTTTTGGTCATTTTTGGGTCACTTTTGGGCATCATGGGGAAAATAGGCAACTTCTAGCTTTGAGGAAAACATTGTGAGCAACAAGACACGTGTGGTTAACTTTTTTTTTTTTTTTTTTTTAAACTTATGTCCATAGAGTAAAAAATGTCTTCAGGATGAGAATTTGTTCAAAAATTTTTCTTGTAATTTTTTTTAACAGCTCAAACTCTAGGGACATCACACACTGTACAGATTGAGAATTTGGGGAAAAATTAGGTCAGAAATGTGGGTACACATGAAAAACCTGACAATTTAGAGAAAGTCTGATGGCACAGTTTGAAAGTCAACAAAATTTCCTACGTTTTGAAGTAAAAATTAAGTTTGTAGGACAAAGCATGGCTGAGATATAGTTCTCTGAAATCTTGAGTTATTTTGACTTTTTTCTTGGAAAACTCAATTTTCAATGGGAAAAATTTTCAGGTTTTTCATTAATATTTCAGATACTGAGTGTAATCTAAAATAAAGATACAAGAATAAATCTCAGATTTTGATATATATTTTGTGGGGGTTTTCTCAAAGCTGCAGGAGTAGACACATGACAAAATTTGGCAGAAACTGGAAAATATGAACAATAATAAAAAACCAGAATAAATTTTAAAAGAATAATGGAATGTGTTCTACTCCAATAAATGTTTTTGTATAAGTTAAATAAAAAAACAACAACAAGGCAGTCATAATGCCTGTACTTTCACTCAAACATACGTAAACTATATGATTCTGAGTTTTTCTGATGTCACAATCCAGTGATCCCGGGCTTCAGCCCTTCACATTGTAGTGCTATTGGCTCTCATCACTGCAAATAAGACCACCAATGTCACTGCCCCATCCTTCCCAGAGCATGCAGTGATAACAGCCTGGAGTGTCTCTTGGCCACGGATCAGACAGGTCTGTTAGCATCAGAGCTAAACTTAGTTCCAAGTGGCAAAATGTCTAGGAAATACTGCATATACATTGTTTTATGACTTGGGCTTGTTACTCTGCTTGACTCATTTAGTAACGGATCTCAGTGCAGCTTAGTTGTCAGGAACCAAGCCGGCTTGGTTTCCCCCAGCTTGGTCCTGGCCTCTTTGTGGGTATGTGCCACATTGTATGTACGTTAATATGTATTTCTGTGTACTCTGACATACCCATAGCCACTGCTGTCTTGCTGGCAGCGGTGAGGCAGCCTCTTGGGCTCACGCTGGAGTGAGCGCTGTCTAACTGTCTGCTGGTCGGACCACGCCCCCTCTCCATTACTGCCAGCTGTTCCCACTCCCGTGTGCCATCTCCTCGCCCAGGTATGATCAATTTGTAGATCCAGCAATGCATGTCCTTAAGGAGCCCTTTTCCAGTCATGCATTGCTGGGTCATTGCACTTCAGATACGGTCAACGCTCATCGTATGAAGTCACGTCAGAGGACTGTGTTCACCTTTGTACTTATTCGGACTTACTCGGACAGCTCCAGTCTTGTGAGTATTATCTGTGTGTGTTCCTTCCCCAGTATTCTCATCCAGACTGTGGAGCGTCCTGGAGGACTCCTTGAGCCAATGTGAATTGTATGCACTGGTATTGTTTGTTGGTGCGGTGTTCAATAAATGTGTGTGTGGTGTAGCCCAGCGTGTAAATCCTCGTCCTTTTTCCCCTCCTCCATGCGCTGCGGAAAAGCGCAAGAGGAGTACATGACATTAATCCAGGTTTTAAAGGGAAGCTACATCTTGAATAAACCCCACTGTCCACACAATGTTAAAGAATGGTGACCCACAACCATGAGTAAATTAGTGATTTACATATTTTTATTTTATTTACTGTTGGAATTGCTGCTTAACTGCTGTTTGTACAACTGTCAGCTGGCATGACATTGTAACTTTAAAGTTAGCAGTAGCTTAGGCGTTGCTTGTGATTGGCCTGACCACATGTCACCTGAAAAACTTTCACCCAATCAGATCAGGGGCTCAATAAAATTAATGAGAAGACTAAAAACTGCCTGTTTTGGACAGAGCTTCAAAAATACACTTTTAGTAGCTGTAAAATGGCACAAAAACGTTTTTGGTCTTTAAAACTACTCCTTGAGGATGTCAAGACCTAAAATTATTCCCTAGAAAGTGCACAACATGGGAGGTAGAATGAGGAGACAGAGGAGCAGCAGGCCAGAGTTAAAAGAGATCATCAGTCTTTTTATACCAATTGTATATATTATTAACATAATTCCTTGCTCTAGCTGTCCTGGCATTATTATTCAGGCTTTGCAGCACTGACGGCACAGCTTGTCAGCTTGAACTATGCAGTTCACACATGTGGGCGGCAGTTACAGCATTCATACACGTCTCCATTTAGCCAGCTGGCTTCGCTGTCAATCAGAAAAAATACTCTATGGCCCTCTGGAAGGAAGAACTGCCAATATCACTTCCTGTTCACCGGTTTTCTCATCGCTTCTTCTTTTCCTCCTCTCAGTTATCTGCTCGCTTGCATGCAGCTTTTCTTTAATTAAGTCCTTAATCAAAGACACCACTTCAAAGTCACAGCTTCAGGGTCTGTGTTTGTGGGAGATGGAAGTAGGAGAAAGAACTTCTCACTGCTCGGTTTTTTGCTTTATCCTCATCCTCAACTCTTGTCTGCATTCAGCCATCTATATTATTAGCTGTACGTGCAGCAGTGTCCTGGGATGAGCAAAGCCAACAACTGTTTAATGTCCAAGGTGAACAGCGCTGCTACCATGCCGGAATCTTAATCAGTGCAATGCCTACCACGAGAAAATTCTCCAGAGCATATGTGTCTCACTTATTTAACTGAAGGGCAGTGTGAAGTGCACTAAGGGGACCACATGAGGCATGTAAGGCTGTCACTCTTTGTCACATTAAAGGCAAGATTGGAGCTCGAGGAAGCTAATGAAATCAGTCATGCTTCTACTGGAGTGGAACACCCGCAGTGTCTTGCTAATGACCTGCTGCCCCATGACTGAGAAAAGCAGCTTTTACTGTAAGATTGTGGTTTTACAGTTAATGGATATCCAGTAATGTTGGCCAGTTTGCTGGACCTGGTCCATGACTGAGGTCATTGGATGGCTCACTTTGTTAAATGCCAGATTAACTGATTGGTGCTTTTATCAGAGTGACAGACAACAATGACCCCCACATGGCATCCAATCAATACACAGCAAATCAGATAAAGTCCGGCCCAAAACTGGCCCAATTAAATGTCACAGGGCTTATCGTCACAAACACTTGACTTCATTTATTGACACAGAAGAAACCAGAAAGGGAGAATGGGTATTTTTATAAGATGTACTGAACAATTAGGGTTTTGCCTTTGCCTTGCATTGTAGGCTAAAAGTAAACTTTATAGATAGTGTATAAAAAGCAACACACACACACACACACACACACACACACACACACACACACACACACACACACACACACACACACACAATAAGGTGCATCTCAAAATAGAATGTCATTGAAAAGTTGATTATGCCTCGGTGAAACAGAGGTATACAGTAATTGGTTAGTGTGTCTGTTTGTGGCTGTGTGTATCTGTCTGTCTGTCCGCTTCTCTGTTTCAGCTCGCCCGGCCAAAATTAACCCTTTAATTGTCCGGCTGTCATTAAACATGTGCGTCACCTGCTGCCTATGTCGCAGGTCCACGCCTGTCACATGATGTGTCCAAAAAGCACAGAAAACCCAGTTGTACCAAGCATTTCACATCACAAGATGTCAGACACGTATAGCTTACTGCTCTTCACTGGAGGACTGGAGGACTTCACCCAAACGAACCGCCTCAAACATCATTTCCGGAAATGCGAAGAGAATGTAAACAAAGGCTCCATCCCAACATATATTTCCACACGGAGGAAGCATTTGCTCCAAATTTTGCCATGAGTCTAAAAAGAGATTATTTAGCTTCTGAATGGAAATATTTACCTTTTGTGACAGCAGAAGATGGTCCGGAACATGTACATTTTCGTCTACCATCGATGGAGCTGCACGTGACGACAGAGAACAATAGCGCCAGTTCAGCGGTGTTATGTAACCGAAATTGAGGTGGAATAAATTTTAAATATACATATGAGAGTTTCTGGATGTGGGAGAGAAAGCAAAAATGACTGGCAGAAGATGAAATAAGGACCAGGGATGACAAAAATGGACGAATGAAGACACGGTGAGTGGTAGGTCTGATGCATTTATTTGTTTGTGTATATTCTACTGATTTTCTGGTTCATACACTTTGAAGATAAGATAACAAAAAAACAAAACCATTATTTGTGTAAATATGTCCAAAGTCAACTTTTTTTTAAATTAATTTTTTTATTGAGAGATTAAAGGAATGATACATGGTTGTATGCAGCAAAACTTTATTTTTGTTTTTACAATCAGAACAGAACAGTGTCTCTGGATAAAGAAATAACTAAAACATACAAGAAAATGGAAAAGAAAATTGGTTATAAATAAACAAGACCCATATACAAGCACGTCAAAGTCTACTTATTTTATATACCCATATATATGTACCCATATGTAAACAGAATGCCAATAGAAGAAATGTCACAAAAGGGGGTGGGGGTGGGAATTAGTAAATGAAAAAATATTTTCAAATAGAGCTCAATCAAAAGATGGGGATTTTAAAGAGTAAAAGTAATTAAGATAAGACAAGATAAGCCTTTATTAGTCCCACAATGGGGAAATTCCAGGATTGCAACAGCACAGGGATAGCAACACGCAGAGCAACAATCAGAAGGCAAGAAAAAACAAGAGCAGCTAGTATACATATGTACATATTACTATAAATATATATATATATATATAGAGACCCACAGTGCGGAGCATTGTGGTTGGTGGATGTACAGCAGAAAGTCTAAGCTCTCTCTCCGCGGATGCGGCGGGCCAGCTGGATGTCTTTGGGCATGATGGTGACCCTCTTGGCGTGGATGGTGCACAGGTTGGTGTCCTCGGAGAGACCCACCAGGTAGGCCTCGCTGGCCTCCTGCAGAGCCATGACGGCGGAGCTCTGGAAGCGCAGGTCGGTCTTGAAGTCCTGAGCGATCTCCCTCACCAGGCGCTGGAAGGGCAGCTTAAGGATGAGCAGCTCCGTGGATTTCTGGTAGCGACGGATCTCTCTCAGAGCCACGGTACTGGGCCTGTAACGGTGAGGCTTCTTCACTCCGCCGGTGGCCAGAGCGCTTTTCCGAGCAGCCTTGGTGGCCAGCTGCTTCCTGGGGGCTTTTCCTCCAGTAGATTTACGGGCGGTCTGCTTGGTTCTTGCCATCGCTCTTTATTATTCTGTCTTATATTTCTTGCACGCCGCCTAAACCCCAGCCCGGCACCCGCATCATTTTCGCTTCAGTTCTCCCGGTATGTCGAGTTTCTCCGTTAGCACCGGGTGGCGGTTGAGTGCTAGCAAGCTCTTCCCTGCTGTATCGTCTCCTGCTGTAAACGGTGGCTCCGTCCGCCAACTCGGGAGACCTTTGGGGCGATCTGTGTGTCCGTGATATATATAGAGTGAAAGGTGTGCCGGATCAGAAAGTTATCACCGGGTCAGAAAGAAGAAGGAAGATAAAAAGACTCAGAATTGAGCCGCTGTTGCAAAAGGCAGCCAACTCGTGTGGCGCCGGAACCGGAAAAAAAATAAATTGATTATTAATATATTAATAATAATAATAATAATAATAATAATAATAATTAATAATTGATGAAAGGGTTCCATTTTTCAAAAAACTTAGCTGAGGAGCCTTTTACTGTCAGATTTATCTTTTCTACTTTAAGAAAGGACGTAACATCCTTAAGCCACAAAGAGCTGGATGGAGGTTTAGGCGACTTCCAAAGAAGTTGGATACAACGTCTAGCTAGAAGGGAGGTAAAAGCAAGTAATTGTAATTGAGATGATGTTAATCGAATTGGAGCATGTGGGACTCCAAATATGGCAATCAAAGGGTCCATTTTAACTTTAATTGCTAGAACCCTGGACAGAGTCAAAAAGACGTCACTCCAATATTTATACAATCTGGGACAAAAAAAGAACATGTGACTCAAATTACAGGGTGAGGCTTGACATCTGTCACATTGGTCCCTTATATCAGGAAAAATTCTTGATAGTCGAGACTTGGAGAGACGGACTCTATTCAATATCTTAAACTGTATAAGCTGAAGCCTAGCACAAGGTGTAACTGAGCGTACCAAGGATGACTTTAACCCACCACTGATCAGACAAAACAGTACCAAGCTCCTGCTCCCATGCAGGTTTATTTTTGACAACCAACTGAGTATCAAATGCCATAAGTGCATCATATATTTTAGAAATAAGCAATTTTTGATGAAGTTCAAGAGTCAAAAGGTCATCCCAAGGTTGATTAGCCGGGAGGTGAGGATAGCAGGAAAAAAGAGTTGAGGCACAGTGCCTAATTTGGAAATAAGAGGAATAAGTGGGATGTAGGTAAGTTGAAATTGGAAGCTAAATCTGAGAAGCTGGCAAATAAATCATCCTTGTAAAGATCTCTGAAGGTTTAAATACCATGATTATGCCACTGATGAAAAGAGGAGTTGGTAAGTGAGGGTAAAAATAGATGATTTTTAAGTATGGGCATCATATTAGAGGGTGATAAAAACTTGAAATGACGTCTAAACTGGAACCAAATTCTCAGAGTAGACAGTACCATTGGATTCTTTGTGAAATTGGAGAGGTTAATGGGCAATGGAGAAGTGATTAAGGAGGCGGGTGAAGATGAAGAACAGACTTGAATCTCAAGTGTACACCATAACAGATCTGGAGAATGAAGCCAGTAATTCAATTTACATATGTGTGCAGACCAGTAACATAAAATAAAATTGGGCAAGGCAAGACCACCATTTGTTGAAAATTTTTGTAATACTGATTTACTCAATTTGGGAGGCTTACCACTCCACAGAAAAGAGGATATAATCTGGTCTAAAGTTTAAAAAAGGTTTTTGGCAAAAATAAAGGAATGCACTGGAATAAAAAGAGAAATCTGGGCAAAATGTTCATCTTGACTGCACTAATTTTACCTATCAGTGACAGAGGGAGAGAGCTCCATTTCTGTAAATCAGCCTTAACATGGGCCAGCAGAGGAACAAAATTAGCAGAATAAAGAGCTGGTAGAGTGTGTGTTACATTGATACCCAAGTATTTAAACCCTGAAGGACTAAGTTTGAAAGGAATGTCAGACTGATTAAGTCCTAGCGCTAGGGTGTTTATGGGGTAACATTCGCTCTTAAGAAGATTAACTTTGTAGCCTGAGAAAGAACTGAATTGTTGCAACAGAGATAAAATAGGAGGAATACTAGTTGATGGATCAGACACATATAAAAGAAGGTCATCAGCATAAAAAGATAGTTTAACTTCGAAACCAGATTGAAAAATTCCATGAAAAGAAGGAAGGGATCGTAATGCGATTGAGAGGGGCTCTACAGCTAAAGCAAAAAGGAGAAGAGAAAGGGGCAGCTCTGCCTAGTTCTGCGAGATAGTGTAAAATACTTAGATCAGGTATCATTTGTAACAACACTGGCTTGGGGGGAAGTATAGAGAAGCTTAATCCAAGACACAAAGCTCTCTCTGAAGCCAAACCTGCTGAGGACTGCAAAAAGACAGTTCCACTCGACCCGATCAAATGCTTTCTCTGCGTCAAGTGAAACTACAACCTCAGGAACAACATAAGTGTCTGCAGAGAAAATTACATTAAAGAGGGTACGAACATTGAAAAATAGCTGTCGCCTCTTGATAAAGCCATTCTGCTCCTGCAATATAATAGTAGGAAGAACTGTTTCCAGACGAGTAGCTAAGACCTTAGCCAGAATCTTAACGTCAACATTAAGGAGTGATAAAGGTCTGCAGGATGCACATGATGTGGGATCCTTACCCTTCTTCAAGAGAAGAGATATAGATGCCTGGGTTAAAGTGGGAGGCAGTGAGCCACGTTCTAAAGATTCAATGTAAATGTTAAGCAGAAGAGGAGCCAATTTAAACATAATTTTTCTGAAGAATTCAACGGGGAACCTGTCTGGACCAGGAGCTTTATTATTTTGCATGGCTTTAACTGACTTAATAATCTCCTCTAAAAGCACAGGCACATCAAGCCTCTCCGTGACAAGGGAGTCGACTGTAGGGGTATTTAGACTGTGGAGGAAGGAAGTCATTTCACTTGGATCTGATCGTGACTCTGATTCATAGAGGGAGGAATAAAAGATCATAAAACAATCATTAATAGATACTGGATCAGAAGTAAGATTACCAAAAGAATCCTTAATTTGAGGAATTAATCGAGAAATTGCCCGCCGTTTCAACTAATGTGCCAAAAACCTAGAAGGCTTTTCACCATATTCATAATAAGCTGCATGGGAATGTAATAAGAGGCGTTCTGCATCAGCTGTTGTGAGGAGAGCCAATTCTAGTTTCAAATCTTGACATTGCTTCATTAAACTCTGTGAAGGATTACTAGCATTTTGTCTGTAAAGTCGACTTTTGACCGAAAGTTATGCAATTTGATACGGCTGCCTTTGCATTATGCAAATTAGATGCATAAATTTACTCCTATCTCAAACTTTGGATCATATTCTACATCTTTCTAATTGACAGTATGCCATTATCTCTTACCACTTTCAAGTTACAGCCTTTGCAATTGGTCATATCTAAACTGAATATTTTCTTGAAAAAAAACTTGACCGCCAGAGGGTGGTGAGCTGACAGAAGCACTGCTGCGCCATAGACAGGAAATGGGTTAAGTGGAACTAAAGGCTTATATCATTCTATCGCCATATTTTCTCGACTTTTAATTTGCCAGAATTGCGAGATGCTGTAAGGCTTTGTTTTCAAAATAAACACAAATTTAACTCACCATTTCTGTCAATGCAGCCGCGAAAACAGGAAATGTAATAACTATGCCGGGCCAGTAGAGATTTTTTTACAGTTGCCCATGCTACCATGCCACAGGCACCGAGGCACAGCACCTCGGTGCTTTTTATTTATTTCAGTAATTCATTTAAAAAAATGAAATGCATATTATATAGATTCATTACACACAGAATGATATATTTCAAGTGTTAATTTCTTTTAATTTTGATAATTATGGCTTACAGGTCATGGAAACCCAAAATTCAGTTTCCCCCAAAATTTGAATATTACATAAAATAAATTTTTAAAAAATAGATTTTTAATAGAAATGCTGGCCAACTGAAAAGTCGGGGCTCCTTTTGCATGAATTACTGCATCAATACGGCATGGCATGAAGGTGATCAGCCTGTGGTACTGCTGAGGTGTTATGGAGGCCCAGGTTGCTTTGATAGCGGCCTTCAGCTTGTCTGCATTGTTGAGTCTAGTGTCTCTCATCTTCCTTTTGACAATACTCCATAGATTATCTATGGGGTTTAGGTCAGAAGAGTGTGCTCGCCAGTCAAGCACAGTAATACCATGGTCAATAAACCAGGTATTGGTACTTTTGGCAGTGTGGGCAGGTGCCAAGTCCTGCTGGAAAATGAAATCAGCATCTCCATAAAGCTTGTTAGCAGAGGGAAGCATGACGTGCCCTTAAATTTCTTGGTAGACGCCTGTACTGACGTTGGACTTGATAAAACACAGTGGACCAAGACCAGCAGATAACATGGCTCCTCAATTCAGGTGCCAAGTCATTTCATTTGGAAATCAAAGTCCCAGAGTCTGGAGGAAGAGTGGAGAGACACAGAATCCAAGTTGCTTGAGGTCCATTTTGATGTTTCCACAGTCAGTGATGATTTAGGGAGCCATATCATCTGCTGGTGTTGGTCCACTGCGTTTTATCAAGTCCTTATAGAAATAGCACACCCAACAAAACATCATACATCCAGAGATGCTTTTTTTAGGACTAAATCAGAGCATTCTGTCACTGCCTTTACCCAGGGTTTCCACTGACTCCAGATGTGGTCTGTTGTGGATGCAGTGCGGACTGAGTCTTGTGTCCATCCCTACCAGCTCCATTTGTGTTTTGAAGCAGCACAGATAAGAACAAGGTTGGAATTGCAAGATCACGTGAGAATTATATAAAATAACATGAGAGCTGGAGAAAGACCCAAGACAGACTGAGGAGGACCAATTGCGATCACATGATAACAACAAGGAAGCGTGATGTACTGGCTCGCCATCTGGATTTTTGGGCACTAGTTATGCATAAGTAGCCTGTTAATTTTAATTCTATGAAGTGTTTGTATGTTATGTCAAAGTTTTTACCTTCTGAGATTGAGATTGAGATTGAGATTCAACTTTATTGTCATTACACATGTATGAATACAAGGTAACGAAACGTGACTTGGCATTTGGGCACGCTCTGCAGAGCGCATTCAAGGCCGGGGCAGCCGCTAGGCGCCAGTCATAAAGAAGAAAGGGAAAAAAAAGAAAAGAAAGGATATGACACAATAGGCGAGAGAAAAAAACATGTTTTATCAAATTGACGCTTAATGAGTAAGCAAAATTTTGATTGCAGGCAAAAAAACCCTCAATGCATATTTAGCAGACATTTAGTGGACAAATCACACAGCAGAGGGTGACAGAGTGATGGAGAAGTAGACCTAATAATGGACGAATTAGTGCAATTGCCTAGGAGAAATAACAATTTTCATAAATCATATAAGCACTGAGATCTTCTGACCTTTGACCTTGAGCACAGCCTGGATGTAGACCCATCTGGGATCATTGTGAGTGAGTCTGGTGACCACTGGGGCAAATGCCTAGGAGAAGCAGCAATTCCCATGAAATGTGGAGAAGTGAACAGACAGACAGATGGATGCTGCATCATCACGTTAGCTTCTTTTTGCTTCATTAGAACGAGCTAAAAACAGGCTTTAAAAATTGTGTTTGATTTAGCCTGTCTGATGTCGCTGAAATTTAGCACAAAAAAATGTTGAAAATTGGGCTTGGTTTAGCCCACTTGTCTTGATCTAGATGGAGGCCAGAAAATAACATTACAAAATGTGTGTGTGTGTGTGTGTGTGTGTGTGTGTGTGTGTGTGTTTAGATGTTACTATAAATATGTCATTTCAAAGTTTTATAAAAGACAGCTTTTTGCCCCTTGCTGACTGTTGGAAATGCAGCTTTAGGGAAGTCCATCCTGACCACAGCTACATCCATCTTGTATTAACAGTCAGTTCTCTTTGTCTGTACTCCATTACACCTACTTATGTGTAAGCACAGCTCAAAATAGCTCATCTTGTGACTATTATGCAAAAAAAAGCTTCTGAAAACAACAAGCATGTCTGGCTGAGCTGCTAAATATAATGGGTCTGCATGGTGGCTCAGAAACCACTTTGTATCAGCAAGCAAAATGCAAGGCTGACTAACTACTTGATTTGAGGATGTTGCTATATAAAGCCAGCCAGTTTTTGTGGTACTAAAAATGGTCTGCAGCAACTGGGAGGAAGACAGTTTTCATTTTTAGTTTAATTGGTTTAGCAACTATTTGAACTAGAGCTACATATTTACTTATTCTAGAAATACTTTGATTGTTATACAGTACATATTGTTAGACAAGCACTCAAATAAAAATGTGCCAAATATGAAGATTAGAGTGATTATGACAATTATCTACAAGAGCATTCTGAGGTGGCTGCAATATCCTTTGCCTCTGTTTTCTTTGGAGATCCCAACATGTCACTGAAGGAGAGAAGTTTTAACCTTTTCCATACAATTATTGAGGCAGGATCAAGTTATGTTAAGCCTACTATCCATAAATATACAAGAAAAATAGTTGTATACAACCCAAAGTTTTAGGTCTGGATCCCAAGGTGAACCTGTGTATCAAGTTTGGTGACCCCAGAGACCTTTACTTGTCTTATAGTAATAGGGCATAGGGAATGCTAACCTTGACCTTTGACCTTTTGACCCCAAACCCAGAGTCAGAGATCAGGATCTCAGGGTGAACATGTATACCAAGTCTGGTGACCCTAACTGTACGCATTCTACAGTAATAGTTCAAATGGAATATAAACTTTGACCTTTGATCCCAAACCAATAGCCAGGTCTGAGTGGGTCTAAGGGGCCGTGCACATGACAATGTTTTTACTCCAAACTGCGGAAGTTCGTCCACAGTTTAGCTTTGCATATGGTATTTGGAGGTGTGAAAGTGTAAAGATTTGAAACCAGTCTCCAGAGTGAAGAGGTTTCCTCAGCACCAGTTTTCTGCATCCATGTGCACAGAAATAAACAGCAATAGTACGTTACAGCCCCGATTTACAATAGATTTCAGCCAATCCACGCACCAAGCAGCTTGTATTTCTCACAGAAATAAGCTCCGTGATTAAACTTTAAGCTTGATGTATTTATAGTTAAAGTGTTCTTAAAGGTATATGTATACAGTATATAATGATTTCCCCCTAGATGCAGATGCATCTAGAATAGATGCAGTCTTACAGATAAAAATAATCACCAAATTTATAACAAAGGAGGGTTTACAGACTGAAATACATCCCTAAAATGTTGCATACCTTTGCTGAATGATGAAAAAAAATCACTGTGGAGCAGCCCATGTTTCAAATTCAGCTTTGCACAGCTCCCCAGCTGGTTAACATCACATCATATCACTATTTTTTCTTACATGTAATGCTTTTGTAAAAGCTACGGTTGAAGACTCCTTATCAAAAATTCAAATCAGCTGTCAGTCAAATTTTTTTATTGCCTGAAATTACTGTTTATTTATTTATTATGACCCCTTCATTCTTTCAATTTAAAAAAAATAAATATAAATTTTCTTGCAGATGGAATCTGGCACGCCATTTACCATTTAATTATAATCCAAAGTCCCTTGTAAAACTTTTACTTGTCATCTGTTAGTTACAACAGTAGTTTTCACACTTAGTGGACCCATGTACACGCATGGTTGCTTCTGTGACCTGTCGTGTGCATGCAGATGTTTCTCTCTGGGTCTAAACAAAAGTGTTGTCATGTGTACCAGGCCTAAGCTGTCCAAAATTTGCCTCAGATGCCACTATGGCAGGGGTGCTCAATATGTTGATTGTGATTGACTGGTAGATCGCAAAGGCACTTTGGGAAGATTGCATGACATTAAAAATTTTTTAAAAAAATTATTTAATTCTATCGCCTATCCTCCCATCTGTCCTCTTACTGGCATTTACCATTTGATTAATGTACAGGATGTTATGACCCGAGCGTCGGTTCTGATCGCGCTCGGGTTAAAGTTATGTCTCGCTGCCGGCCTTGACAGCTGCGGGCGGTATTCTGGCCTCTCCGGGCTCTTATTGTGAAAGTGCTCGGAGGGGTTTCCGCCTGTCAACGGTCGGTCAGCTGTGTGTCATCTGTTCATTAGTACCTTGTTATTTAAGCTGAGTGCTGGCGTCATTAAGACGCAGCAGTGTCTGATCGCTAATGGTCACGTATCTGATCGTTATTCTGTTCACTCATCGTCACGGATGCCTGGACTATGTTCACACCTCGGCTGCCTAAGGGCTTGACCGTCTTTTCACCGGCACAGTAAGTGAGCTGTATTAGCCTTATTCCCTCCGGTGTAATTTGTGCTGTAAGTCCCTGCTTTAGCAGTCCGAGTGCTATTATTACCTAGCCTGTCTGTGTGTGACTGTCTCCTGCCCTGGACCTGTAGTGTGCTTTATTGCCCTATGCTTCCTGTTCTGCAAGGACTCTGTCATTAGCTCAGCAGCTTGTGTAAACACCTTTTCACCGTAATAAAACTCACTGGAAAACTCACTGGTGACTTGTGTGCGTCTTATAGGTGGCTCGCGAGGGCCACCGCATGACAGTACACTGCTGCCCAAACAGCGTTTTACGGTGACGCCATTTTGAGACATTTTTCACCGGTGAGTTTTGAGTTTTGGGACGTTGTTTTTCCCTGTCTGGGACCTGTGTATGTGAGGAATGCCGTCACCGAAGAGTCACGTGCTGACGTGTGTTTTGGAAGCCGTGGATGAGTTACTCATCTCCGCTTCCATGTTGGACTACGACCACGGCATACATTGGTACCTGGACGCCGCCGAAGATGTACTCTGTAATCTCTCTCCCCACTACGCCAACCACCCGGAAGTCGACGCGAGGAGGGAGGACATCGCCGCTCAACGCGAATTATTCCTGATGATGGAGGAGGAACGCGGCATGAAGCAGGTGAAGAGGCACTCCTGCTTTTCGCCTATGGATCCTGATCCTGCCTCCGATCCATTTCGGGAGTTCGCACCATCTGGGGGCCGGTGAAGGCGTCGGCGTCACGGCCGGGCGCATCTTCGGCAAGCTCCAGCTCCGGATCCAGTTCCGGGCCGCCGGGATGACCCCCTCAACCAGCCAGCTGCTGAGAGTGAGCTGAGTCCTGTGCCGGTGGGCTCCGTTCTTGGATCCTGTTCCATCCAGCGAGCGAGGGAAGGAACAACGCCCGCTACAGCTGACAACATCCTCCCCCCGGGAGACAGGCAAGTCCAAGTTCACTTTTCTAGTAATAATAGTGATCTGTCTTGTCTGACTCCTGGGGGTGAAGCTCAGGTTTCGCAGCTCCCTGAGTTTCTTTCCCCAGCTGTAGCCAGTTATATTAAACCTGCTGCCTCTGTGTCTCCTCCTGCGGAGCGGTCCTCGGCGTCAGTCCCACGCCGGCGAACGAGGGGGAGGCCTGCAGCTCTGGGAGACATCCCGGTCTTGCAGCCTTGTTTTGGACAGAGGAGGAGAACGGACTGCAGTGAGGAGCCAGAGCCGACGAGAGAGCGTCCCCAGGGTTCCTCAGGGATGCAGCCCGAGTCAGCAGGTCCAGGGTCCTCTGCCCCCACGCCATACGGGTTATTGGCGTGGACGCCAGCGCATGAGGATCCAGCTGCAGAGACCATCAGGCCGGCTGTGGAACCCGACGCAGCCGAGTGGGAGCCCGACGACGAGCGTCTTCCTGAACCTGGATCGGCGAAGTCCTGGACGGCTCCAGAGCCTGAGTGCAGGCAAGTGCTCTTTCTTGTTTTCCTGTATGGTGTGTTAGAGCATTTTTGCCTGCCTCATGGGGAGGCGAGTGAGGGGCAGCCGGCCGCTGCACCCGAGCTCGTCTCGCTGGGCTCTGGCGCTGCCGGTGCAACTGATCCCGGTTCTCCCTTGTGTTCTGAGCACCTCCACAGCGTTGCCGGTCCGGAGCCAGTCAAGGTCACGGGACCGGGGGTTCCAGGTTCGGAGATGGAGGTCGTCGCCGGAGCAGTCCTGAACCAGTCGGGGTCCGACGTGTGGGCCGAGGAGACCCGGTCGGGGTCCGACGCGTGGTCCGAGGAGACCCGGTCGGGGTCCAACGTGGGTGCAGCGGTGACCCAATCGGGGCCCGTCCTGACCCAGTCGGGGTCCGACGCATGGGCCGAGGTGACCCAGTCGGGGTCCAACGTGGGTGCAGCGGTGACCCAATCGGGGCCCGTCCTGACCCAGTCGGGGTCCGACGCATGGGCCGAGGTGACCCAGTCGGGGTCCAACGTGGGTGCAGTGGTGACCCAATCTGGGCCCTTCCTGACCCAATCGGGGTCCGACAAGATCCAGTGGGGGTCCAGCGCAGGTGCGGCTGCGACCCAATCAGGATTCGAGGGGGTCCAGGGTTTTGGTTGTCCCCCTCTCAGGAGCCACCAGCTGGGGGCCATTAGTGGGTTTTGTTTGGCAGATCGGCGCTCTCCTGTTTTGTTATTTTCAGGTGAGCGGCTGCATGCAATCCCTCCACGGTCCTGTTGGTTGTGGGATGCGGGTCGGCCACCCGAGGAACTGCTTGGAGCATTCGGCGTCTTGAGTTGGCCACCCAATAAACTGTGTGTGTTTCGGGGTGACCTGGTTCGGCCACCAGAGGACGTATTCCTGGGGGCATGGAACTGGGGCAGGCCACCTGACTGTTCATGTACTGTGGGATTTTCTGTGGGCCCATATGGTGCCAAATCATGGCGTGTACGTCTAGCAATTTTTGTTGTGTATTCAAGCCTTAGTCTTAGTCAGGTCTGAGCAATTTTAGATTGCCTCTTGTTTTTTCTTGTTTCCAAAGTCTTAGTCTTGGTCAGGTCTGAGCAATTTTAGATTGCCTCTTGTTTTCAAAGTCATAGTCTTAGTCAGGTCTGAGCAATTTTAGATTACCTCTTGTTTTTTTTTTTGTTTCCTTGTAAGTCATAGTCTTAGTTAAGTCCGAGCATTTTTTGATTACCTCTTGTTTCCTTGTAGTCATTGTCTTTGTCAAGTTCGAGCAATTTGTGATTGCCTCTTGGTTTTTTTTTTGTAGTCAAAGTCACAGTCTTAGTTAAGTCTGAGCAATTTTAGATTACCTCTTGTTTTTTTTTGTTTCCTTGTAAGTCATAGTCTTAGTTAAGTCCGAGCATTTTTTGATTACCTCTTGTTTCCTTGTAGTCATTGTCTTTGTCAAGTTCGAGCAATTTGTGATTGCCTCTTGTTTTCTTGTAAAGTCATTGTCTTTGTCAAGTTCGAGCAATTTGTGATTGCCTTTTGTTACCTTGTGAATCTTTGTCATAGTCAAGTTAAAGCATTTTTGTTGATTGTCTCTTGTTTTTTTTTTTCCTGGTGAGTCTCAGTCTTGTCATAGCCTTGTTCAGTCATGTATTTTGTTTTCTTTGTTTTTTTTCCCAGAGTCATGTGTTAATATGTATTTCCTGTATGGTTTTCTTGTCTGGTCTTAGTCTTGTTCTTCCCAGAGTCTTGTGTTTATATGTATTTCTTGTTTTGGTCTTTTGTCTTGTTTTTTGGTTGGTTTCTCTCCCTCCGTACCTGTCCCCCTACCTCCCACCCTGGGGGGGCGGGGGGGCAGGGTGGTTCCTTGGGGCGTTCGGAGTCCGCCCGTGGAGGGAGGGTACTGTTATGACCCGAGCGTCGGTTCTGATCGCGCTCGGGTTAAAGTTATGTCTCGCTGCCGGCCTTGACAGCTGCGGGCGGTATTCTGGCCTCTCCGGGCTCTTATTGTGAAAGTGCTCGGAGGGGTTTCCGCCTGTCAACGGTCGGTCAGCTGTGTGTCATCTGTTCATTAGTACCTTGTTATTTAAGCTGAGTGCTGGCGTCATTAAGACGCAGCAGTGTCTGATCGCTAATGGTCACGTATCTGATCGTTATTCTGTTCACTCATCGTCACGGATGCCTGGACTATGTTCACACCTCGGCTGCCTAAGGGCTTGACCGTCTTTTCACCGGCACAGTAAGTGAGCTGTATTAGCCTTATTCCCTCCGGTGTAATTTGTGCTGTAAGTCCCTGCTTTAGCAGTCCGAGTGCTATTATTACCTAGCCTGTCTGTGTGTGACTGTCTCCTGCCCTGGACCTGTAGTGTGCTTTATTGCCCTATGCTTCCTGTTCTGCAAGGACTCTGTCATTAGCTCAGCAGCTTGTGTAAACACCTTTTCACCGTAATAAAACTCACTGGAAAACTCACTGATGACTTGTGTGCGTCTTATAGGTGGCTCGCGAGGGCCACCGCATGACACAGGACAGCCAATCAGGAGAGGTCCTGTCTTCTATGTGTCATAGGTCACCCTGCATGCACAGTCAAACACACTAACTAGCTACTGCTAAACTCCAGCGAGCTGTGACTGTGTTAGGGCTTCCAAATTCTATCAACTAAAGAAGGGATATTAAAAATGAGTGGGGGAGCTGAACCCAGTCATCATCATCATCATCATAGCAGTCTGTCGTGGGCGACAATGACTGTTTCATTTAGGTCTGATCAGATTCCTCCACACAGCTCTGTCCTTAGCCTTCCACCGCCAGGAACTCCTATCTATATCCAACTTCTTCAAGTTTCTTTTTACAGTGTCTTTAAATCTGAGCCTTGGTCTATCCTGATTGCGTTTGCCCTCACATAACTGTGAGTAGAGTAACTGCCGAGGGAGACGCTGGTGGTCCATCCTCTCAACATGTCCGAGCCATCTCAGGCTCATCTGTATTAGCGTGTCCTCAATTGATGGTAGACTAGCTCGTTTCAACACTTCTATGTTGGTTATCTTGTCTTTCCATGAGATGTTCATTATGGCTCGAAGGTGTCTCATCATGTAAGCGTGGAGTTTCTTTACCTGCACTCTGTAGACAGTCCAAGTTTCAGCACCGTACAATAGAGTAGCCAGTACTGTTGCTCTGTACACTTTGCATTTCACAAGGATAGACACATGTCGACTGTTCCACAGTCTCTCCCTCAAGTTTCAAAACACAGTGCTCGCTCTTCCCATTCTGAGCGATAGTTCATCCTCCAGCCTAGCATTCTCTGAAACAGTACTCCCTAGATACTTGAAAGTCTTGCACTTGACTAGTGGCTCTGTACCAATGCTGATCTCTTCTGGTAGTGATGTTTATAATTGGAACTGTGGTGGTTGATAAAGGCACTCTGTCTTCTTGATGTTGATTTTGAGGCTGAATTGGCAAGCTGCTCTTGCAAATTTCTCCACTAAAGATTGCATATCTTCCACACTGTGTGCAACTAGAGCACTGTCGTCGGCAAAGAGCATTTCTCTTACTATCTTTATCAATGTCTTACGCTTGGCTTTAAACTGTGCCACATTGAACAAGTCTGCTTCTTTCCTTGTTTGAATGTATACTCCTTTCCGAAGTGTCTTTGAAGGCCACCTCAAGCATGGCTGCCAGATATAGCGAGAAGAGTGTAGGCGCCAGTACACACCCTTGTTTCACCCCGTTGCTTACTGAAAACTCTTTAGATACTGAACCACTCATTGCCACGTTTGCTTGCATACCTGTATGGAGTGCCTCGATCAGGTTGACAAACTTCTCTGTACAGCCGTATTTCTTGAGTACCTGCCAAAGTCCTTGTTGCGAAACAGTATTGAAGGCTTTACTGAAGTCTGTGAAGACTACATAAAGCGGCATGTTCTGTTCGATACATTTTTCTTGAACCTGTTTCAAGCAGAAAATCATGCCCATTGTGCTTCTTTCACTTCTAAAGCCGCACTGGGTTTCTGGTAGTACATTCTGCAAGATGTGTTCATTGAGTCTGTTCAGTAGTACATGTGAGAGAATCTTACCAACAGTGGCTAGCAGTGACATACCTTGGTAATTTCCACAATCTTTCCTGTCACCTTTCTTGAACAAAGGCACAATACTTGCATCCTTCCAGTCTTGAGGTACTTTCTTGGCATCCCATATCTCTTGGATGAGCTTGTGCAGGCAGTTGGTCAGCTGAACACCACCAACTTTCCACACTTCTGCTGGAATTCCATACTTTCCTGGAGCTTTACCATCCTGTGTTGTCCTGATAGCTGCCATTAGTTCATCAAAATTTGGTGGTTCATCCAGACTTGATACAGCTGGTCGCTGCACTAGAGCTTCTTTAGCCTCTTCAGTGAGATCTCCAGGGTTGTTTAGTAGTTGGTCAAAGTGGTCTGCAAATCTGTCCAGGATCTTGTCTTTCTCCTGCAAAACTGTTTCACCATCCATAGCCTTTAGTTGGATCAACCCTCTTGGTTTAGGGCCGTGGATTTCTCTCAAACCTGTGAAGAATGCTTTCATGTCCTTCCTGTCTGCTGCAGGTTGAAGTTCCTCCGCTTTTTCATCCCACCAGTTGGACTTCATCTCTCTGGTGTACTTCTGTAGCTCACTCTGAGCCTTTGAGTATTTCTTCTTCTTCAACCTTGTGTTACACTGTAGGTTTTCCTGCCTAGCTGTATTCCTCACTTCTAGTAGTTTCTTCAGGTGTTCATCATGCTCATCAAACCAATCTTGATGTTTCCTCTCAGGGTGGCCTAATACATCACTTGCAGTCTGATACACCGTATCCTTCAGTGTTACCCATTTCTCTTCTATGTCATTCTCTGAGTTGTTGCTGTCCCAGTCTTTCAAGTTTTCATCCATTTCGTGTGTAAGTTCTTCCTGCTTCTTTTGGCCTTTCAGTGCACTAGTGTTTAGCTTCTGTGGTGGCTTTGCACCCGTCCTGCAGTGCTGTTTTCATCTCTAAATCCTTAATCTAGATCTCAGCATAACATGATCAGTACCACAGTCCGTGCCTCTCATTGCTCTGGTGTCCAATACATCCCTTATGTCTCTCTGCCTGACTATGATGTAGTCTAATAAGTGCCAGTGCTTGGATCTTGGGTGCATCCATGTCTTCTTGTGTGTGTCCTTGTGCTTAAATAGAGTGTTGGTTATCACAAGGTTGTATTCTGAACATAGTGGAAGTAGAAATTCTCCATTAGCATTGCACTTGCCTACTCCATGTCTGCCTAGCACTCCTTTACATTTCTCAGTGTCCGAACCAACTCTGGCATTAAAATCTCCAACGAGTATCAGCCTGTCATCAGTCGGTACACGCCTGATAGTCTCATGTAAATCACTGTAGAACTCTTCCTTCACCTCCTCTGTGTTGGTCATTGTTGGGGCATATACACTGATGAGTGTGGCATACATCTTCCGCTGTAGTGGGAGTTTCATAGTCATTATCCTGTCGTTGATTGGCACCGGTTCCTCATCAAGCATTGCTGCTATCTCCTTTCTAACTGCAAAGCCCACTCCTGCTTCTCTCCTTTCTTGAGTTGTTTTCCCACTCCAAAAGAAGATGTACCCATGGTCTTCCAAGCTGTCAAATCCAGGCAATCTTGTTTCACTAAGTGCAGCTATGTCTACACTGTACCTGTTCATTTCCAGGATCACAAGCGCAGTCTGTCTTTCTGGGCACTTTTGTCCAACAGAGTGCGTACATTCCATTCTGCTACACACAACGCTGCTGTTTTTCTCTTCTTTTGTCTTCCTGCTCCTAGCTTACTTTTCGCTGCCTGTCGGAGTGTGAATAGATCAGCTGAACCCAGTAAGAAGACAAAAACTTACCACTTCCATGCGGAATGGAAGGAAGATTTTTTTTCACAATGCCATTTTCGAAGTGTATTTGTCTGATCTGTCAATCTATCGTTGTGTTTCCAAAGAAGGGAAATGTGGAGAGGCACTTTCGAACTGTTCATAAAAACTATGACACCGACTTCCCTCTGAAAAGTGAGCTGAGAAAAAGTTAATCGGACAGCAGTCATTTTTCACACAGTTGAATTCAAAGGCAAAGGCAGCCACTGAAGCATCATTCCGGGTGAGTCATTGCATCATTAAGCATAAGAAGTCCTTTCAAGATGGAGAGATGGTAAAAGAGTCCTTCGTTGGGGCAGCAGAGTCATTGTTTCGGGATTTTAAAAACAAACCAGAAATATTATCTTCAATCAAAGCTCTTCAGCTATCAAGAAGTACAGTTACACGGTGCTTTGAAGTAATGGCCTATGATTTGACATAGCAGCTTTGGAAGGACATCACAGAATGTGAGTGTTTCTCACTGTAATTCATCTGAACTCGTCTGCAGTGGAAGATGAGATTTTGACACTACAGGCTGACATTGAGATTAAGTCCAGGGCTCATGGACAGTTTTGGAACTTACTCACAGAGGAAAAGTATCCAAACATGAGGAAATAGGCTACCTCCTTGACTGCATTATTTGGATCTACTTATTTGTGTGAATCAGCCTTTTCCCACATGAAGATTACTGAGTCCAAATATTGTTCAACCATGACTGATGATCATTTGGAAGCCTGCTTAAGACTAGCTACCAGCAGCTGCTGTCCAGACTATGCAACCCTGGCTTTCTCCATCCAGTGCAAGTCATCAGAGTAAGGTAATGATTGTAAATGTATTGAATTGTATTGTGCTATAAGGGTTCACGCAGTTATATAATGTACGGCGTACATTGTATGCCAATACATATTGCAATATTTGGCATTTTTTAAATGTAGGTAGATCATTTTGACCTGGTCATTTTAAAAGTAGCTCACAAGCCAAAAAAGTGTGGGCACCCCTGCACTATGGTATGAATTTGAAAAGCCTGCATCCTTTCTTTCAGTAGTTATTGCAAGATTTAGGGAAAAACTGACCTCTGACCTTCAAGGTCTATAATTCCTGCAAAAAATCATCTAATCAGGGTGATATTGCAAATGCGCATCATCAGTGTATATCAAACCCTGGCACCACATTTCAAAATATTAAGAACAAAACTATAGGAGGAGTTGATCTCACAAAAGTGGGACAGACAGATGGATTCCCCCCCCCCCCCCGGTCCTCAATAACATAATTCCCCTTTGGTCTTTGATCTTTGGTCTTCTTTTGTCCCCCTTTGGTCTTCAACCGGTGGGGGACAAAAAACTAAAAAAAAAATCTAAAAACTGCTTCTTCTGCAGAACAGCTGTAGAACAAACAGTTCACTGTTTCCTACGAAGAACTCTTGTGGCACAGAATCACATCACAGCTATGGTGAGTGTGAAATAACTGAAAAAAAGAATGAGGCCAGATTGCAATGCCAGAACTATAAAAAAAAATTATGGGAGCACAGTTTGGGTCTGACCTTGGAGGACAGATTTTGGTATTACACCTGGAGCCTGCAGAGAGAACAAGTGCCTATGTGGACCACAACCTTACAAACACCAAATAAATTAGCTTCTGGGCGCCATCATTGGCACCCACCTGATGAAACATAAATGTGCTCTGTACAAGGGTCTTTTCAAAGACAGTTGTTTACTACAACAGCTGACAGGGTGTACAGTGACGCTTTGACATATCCATTTTCCCAGGATGACTGTGCTAAATATTACACTGGGTATTATAAGGATTCATCACTGACAGCTGGTAGGTGGAGTCACATCTTGTCATCTCCGCCATTTGTATGCTGCACACATCCTAAAGACATGAAATTGACTGGGCTCTTATCTCAATTTAGGACTGTATATCACCTACATTAATGGGAAAGGCTGTTGTCATTTATAACGACAACAATTTCTGTCTTAATCCCTCTCTCTCTCTCTGTATGCATATGTGTGTATGTGGTTGGTTGGGGGTTGATGTGAGCTGCCACATCAGCTAATTTCAATCATGCATCAGTAAAATAAATAATAGCAACCACATCAATATCAGAGACAAGAGCCGAAGATAAATTTAGCCTTTTGATTGCCTCCTTTCACAATTCATCTTCCTGTCAATAACTGAAAGCAACATTGTTTATTTACCTGCTGTCTTCATTAAAATAGTCAGTGATAATTAGATTGGTAAAGCTCTCATGCTATTGTCCTATATGACCAAGACCCAGGTGAGGACGGAGCTGAGGAAGATCAAGGCGAGGAAGGCGTCGGGACCGGACGGCATCAGCGCAAAGCTCCTCAAGTCCTGTGCAGACCAGCTGTGTGGGATTGTGACGTATATCTTCAACATGAGCCTGAAACTGGGGAGGGTACCACAGCTGTGGAAAACATCTTGTGTGGTACCTGTACCAAAAACTTCCCACCCCAAAGACCTGAACAGCTTCAGACTGGTGGCCTTGACGTCCCACTTGATGAAGACCCTGGAGAGACTGCTCCTTGCTCATCTCCGCCCCCTGGTGGAACCAGTGATGGATCCACTCCAGTTCGCCTACCAGCATGGCATTGGGGTGGAGGATGCGGTGATCTTCCTCCTTCACCGTTCTCTGTCCCACCTGGAGAAGCCCGGGAATATGGTGAGGATCATGTTCTTTGACTTCTCCAGTGCTTTCAACACCATCCAACCGATGATCCTGAAGGACAAGCTGCTGCGCGCAGGGGTGGACCAGCACCTGTCATCATGGATCCTGGACTACCTCACGAACCGGCCTCAGTTTGTGAGAACCCGGGACTGTGTTTCCGACACGATCATCAGTAGCACGGGGGACCCCAGGGAACGGTGCTGGCTCCCTTCCTGTTCACTCTTTATACTGCGGACTTCTCACACAACACAACACATTGCCATCTACAGAAGTTCTCTGATGACTCTGCGATCGTTGGTCTCATCTCCAGCGGAGATGAAGCTGAGTACAGAGGGCTTATCCAGGACTTTGTGGACTGGTGCCATCGGAACTGCCTCCAGATCAACGCGAGGAAAACTAAGGAGCTGGTGGTGGACTGCCGCAGGCATGGGCAGCCCCTCACAGCACCAGTAAATATACAGGGAACAGACATCGAGATGGTGACATCCTACAAGTACCTGGGTATTCATCTGAACAATAAACTAGACTGGTCACACAATACTGACGCACTCTACAAGAAGGGACAGCGCAGGCTGTTCCTGCTGAGGAGACTCAGGTCTTTTGGTGTACAAGGGGCGCTGCTGAAGTCATTCTATGACACGGTGGTGGCATCAGCCATCACTTTTGGAGTGGTCTGCTGGGGCAGTGGCATTACTGCAGCCGATAGGAAGAGACTGAACAAACTGATTAAGAAAGCTAGCTCTGTCCTGGGGCAACGCCTTGATCCGATGGAGGAGATAGGAGAGAGAAGGACGGTGGCTAAACTGTCATCTCTGCTGGAGTCCGAGTTCCACCCTATGCAGGACATACTGGATGCACTGAGGAGCTCATTTAGCAGCAGACTACATCATCCCAGGTGCACAACCGAGAGGTTTCGTAGGTCCTTCCTACCAACGGCTGTCAGACTGTACAACCTAAGCAGGGCTGCTCGCAGAGATAGCAAAAAGACGTAACAAACTAATAGTTTTTTTTTTTTGAATGCAAAAGATGCAATAGACTTACACAATGGTCCTCTCCGGCATACAACTAGGAACATACCGGTCACTATGGAGGGTGAGAATATGTATGGGCACATAATCATACCATGTAGGATAACTAAATAGACGGTTATGCTGTTTCATCCCACCTAGCAACAATGCTCTGCACTGTGTGTGTTTATATATTTACATATTTATTCCATCTAGCTACAATGCTCTGCACTGGGTGTGTTTATATTTATATATCTATATATTTATTCCATCTAGCTACAATGCTCAGCACTGCGTGTGTTTATATTTATATATCTATATATTTATTCCATCTAGCTACAATGCTCCGCACTGTGTTTTTATATATCTACATATTATTCCATCTAGCTACATTGCTCCGCACTGTGTGTGTTTATATACTTGCATATTTATTCCACCTAGCTGCAATGCTCCGTACTGTGGGTGTTTATATATTTACATATTTATTCCATCTAGCTACAATGCTCTGCACTGTGTGTTCATATATTCATATATTTATTCCATCCAGCTACAATGCTCTGCACTGTGTGTCTGTGTGTGTGTGTGTGTGTATATATATATTTTATAGTAATATGTACATATGTATATTAGCTGCTCTTGCTTGCTTGTTTTTTTTGTTTGTTTTTTTTTGTTTTTTTTCTTGCCTTCTGATTGTTGCTCTGAGTGTTGCTATCCCTGTGCTGTTGCAATCCTGGAATTTCCCCGTTGTGGGACTAATAAAGGCTTATCTTATCTTATCTTATCTTATCTTATATGTCATCAGTAACATCAGCAAAAACGATGAGGTCTAAAAGAATGGGGGATTGATACAAAATGTTACAATATTTTATTTTAACATCTTTCATAAATGTTGCAAACGCAAACTACATGTTTTGTGTACTGGGATAATAAAAAAAAAATTGACTTTTCAGTTCTCTAGATGGCGCTAAATGCTCACTGTCTGGTTGGGACAGCACCGTTTTAGTTGGATGACAGACAAGATAAAGATGGGTGGCAGGATATCACATTATGCAACAGAGCAATTAATTATTCATGATAGTGCATGACTCCAAGTGTAATATTGATTTTATATAACAGTTCCACAAGTGCAATTTATTAAACAACAGCAGTACAGGACAAAATATTATGATTTTTGTTTGTTTAACCAGTTATTTTGCTCTGCAGAGAAAAATAGTCTCTTCTGAATGGACCTAGTTAACTGTTGCCAAGCACCTCAATGAGCATAATATAGAAAGGAATAAGTCTATTGTTTTTTTTCACAACCATGTAACCAAATTAAATATTGTCCAGTGCAGAAGTCAGTTGCCATGTTACATGAACACTAATAAACTGTTTATAATCGGCTTTTTGGAGTTATCTAATTATTCAAGTAGTCATGTAAATGAAATAATCAGATAAAGACCATTATCAGGTTATGAAAAATCACATTAACTCAACTAGTTTATTGCTCAATAATCTGTTTTTTCAGTGCATGCAAACATGTAAAATTGGACTTTTACCATTTTCTGTTTATTCCCTGTTATCAGATTATTGTCACCATGTTGACCAGTCAAGTACATTCTGTGGGTCCTGTTGAGTTGTAGAGGTAACTAGTTTGTTGTTAGCTTGTTAGCAATTTAAGATAAGATAAGACAAGATAAGCCTTTATTAGTCCCACAACGGGGAAATTCCAGGATTGCAACAGCACAGGGATAGCAACACTCAGAGCAACAATCAGAAGGCAAGAAAAAAAAAAAAAAAAAAAAAAAAAAAAACAAGCAAGCAAGAGCAGCTAATATACATATGTACATATTACTATAAAATATATATACACACACACACACACACAGACACACAGTGCAGAGCATTGTAGCTGGATGGAATAAATATGTAAATATATAAACACCCACAGTACGGAGCATTGCAGCTAGGTGGAATAAATATGCAAGTATATAAACACACACAGTGCGGAGCAATGTAGCTAGATGGAATAAATATATAGATATATAAATATAAACACACCCAGTGCTGAGCATTGTAGCTAGATGGAATAAATATATAGATATATAAATATAAACACACCCAGTGCTGAGCATTGTAGCTAGATGGAATAAATATGTAAATATATAAACACACACAGTGCAGAGCATTGTTGCTAGGTGGGATGAAACAGCATAACCGTCTATTTAGCCATCCCACATGGTATGACTATGTGCCCATACATATTCTCACCCTCCATAGCGACCGGTATGTTCCTAGTTGTATGCCGGAGAGGACCATTGTGTAAGTCTATTGCATCTTTTGCATTCAAAAAAAACTATTAGTTTGTTACGTCTTTTTGCTATCTCTGTGAGCAGCCCTGCTTAGGTTGTACAGTCTGACAGCCGTTGGTAGGAAGGACCTACGAAACCTCTCGGTTGTGCACCTGGGATGATGTAGTCTGCTGCTAAATGAGCTCCTCAGTGCATCCAGCATGCCCTGCATAGGGTGGAACTCGGACTCCAGCAGAGATGACAGTTTAGCCACCGTCCTTCTCTCTCCTATCTCCTCCATCGGATCAAGGCGTTGCCCCAGGACAGAGCTAGCTTTCTTAATCAGTTTGTTCAGTCTCTTCCTATCGGCTGCAGTGATGCCACTGCCCCAGCAGACCACTCCAAAAGTGATGGCTGATGCCACCACCGTGTCATAGAATGACTTCAGCAGCGCCCCTTGTACACCAAAAGACCTGAGTCTCCTCAACAGGAACAGCCTGCGCTGTCCCTTCTTGTAGAGTGCGTCAGTATTGTATTGTATTTACAAACTGAAATTCCAGTGAAGTTGGGACGTTGTGTAAAACGTAAATGAAAACAAAATTCAATGATTTAAAAATCCTTTTCAACCTATATTCAAGTGAGTACACTACAAAGACAAGATATTTAATGTTCAAACTGCTAAACTTTATTATTTTTTTCTTTTTTTGCAAATATTCACTCATTTTGAATTTGATGCCTGCAATCCATTCCAAAATAAGCTGTGACGTGGCATGTTTACAACTGTGTTACTTCACTTTTCCTTTTAACAACACTCAATAAGCATTTAGGAATTGAGTACGCTAAAGGTGCATTCAGACCAAACACGAATGGGTGAATTTTTCACGTGGCCTGATTACATTTTAACTCAATGTCAACACGTGAATAGACATGAATTCACCATCTGAGTGAGTAGCAGACAGGTGAAGCTGTCTTTATAACTTATACAGCTGTGTTCAACCTGCTGTGGAAATCTCCAAAACACCATCATCCTTAGGTTTACATTATCTGATGAGGTCTCACCAGAAAAAATTGTCCCTGCCTCCAAAATTTCACCTGGAAGAGGGGCTGTTTACACTGCTATTCTGCTAGCCTTGTTAGCACACCTGTGGCAGGAGTCTGTGGGTAAAAAAACTCTGACACTCCAATTAAGCTGCAGACCTCCCGGTCCTTCTGTCTCCAGGTGAGTGCCAGTCTCATTTTTAAACTAGTTTACTTTCCATATGTTGATACTTTTACTCCGGTGATGGCAGAATCTCTAGGCCATTACTAGCTAGCGCTAACCCTTGGACTTTAATGCACGAATGCAGGAGATTCACGTGTGCTCACCTCTTCTCATTGACTTTGTATGTATTTGCACCGCCCGTTCACGTTTGGTCTGAAGGCACCTTAATTGTTGAAGTTTTGAAGGTGGAATTCTTTCCCATTCTTCCTTGATGTATAACTTCAGTTGCTCAACAGTCCTGGGTCTCCATTGGCATATTTTGCACTTCATAACGGGCCAAACATTTTCAATGGGAGATAGGTCTGGACTAGGGGTGTGTCATATCATATTGTTCACAATAATACTGGTATAAATACATGCAAGTTAGGTTAACTGGAGACTCTAAAGTGGCCCTAGGTGTAAATGTGTGTGTGAATGGTGAAGGGATTGGCACCGTACTGTGGCTGCCTCATCCATCCAGGTGGATGCCCTGAATTTCCCTCTGGGGATCAATAAAGAATACAAAATAAATTTTGATACTGGTGTAAAAATGAATATCGCTATATTTGGTGTCTGCTGCGTGATGGTGTCACACCACCGACAGAAGTGACGTGTTACCATAGAAACAGCAAAACAAACATAGTGTGGGAAAGCTGCAGCCATGAAGTTGGAGCATCTGCATCCAGTTGAGTGGAAATATTTAAGTTTTAAGGCTGTTTCAGACTGTTGCCATGTTAAAAACAAAACAAAACAAAAAAACGCTGCAGCAATGTGGATAATTTGCCTGCATTTTTTCTGCACATTAACTCCGACAATGTGTCATTGGAAGTGTCTGTAGTTGTATTTTCATTCCGTTTTGACTGTTTCATCTAGATTTTATTCAACGCCCCAAAGAGGAGGAAAAAAACATCCGTTCAGTGCGACGAGAGCGCTGGTATGAGCTTTCAGCAATTTAATAATAAACAAAGGCACAGCACAGAGGCTGGAAAACATGAAACTAAATGTAAATACAACAACAAAACTTAAAGTACAAATCACACTGGGAACATGGTGGATGACGAGGCAATGAGAAACACAACATGGGTTTATCTTTTGGCTGAGAGCAAATGAATGAGGGAGGCTATATAGAAATATTAATGAGGGGAAATGAGAAACCGCTGATGAGGACTCATAACAGAAATGTAAATAGTAAATCATAATGTGAACCAGAAGAAGGACTACATCAATAAAGCTAACAGGAAATGGAACAGGAACACTTCAAAATAAGAGCAAACCTAAGAACTAAGAATGAACAGAGAATAACACCAGAAACACTATTAAATAAACCAAGGACCTGGTAAATACTTCTAATGATAATAATGACAAAAACATAACTTAAAGGGTGGAACATGTTCACCAAACATGTCCCTCATAAAGTCACTGAGCATAAAACTCGACATCTGTGTGCACTGAAGATGTAACAGTTTATATTATTTTCTTGTAATATTTGATACAGAACAAAAAAAATATTTTAAACTACATCTGAACTGCTGTTTATAAACTGGAGAAATAAAAGTTTTTGTTTTGTTTTTTCCTGAATATGTTGAAAGTAAATAACATTGGCCTGTGAAACTGTCCTTTTTGCATACATTTAAAAGGAATAAAAACTGTTTTCGGTTTAATTTAGTTAATTGTCTTTTTTTGCATCCATCAAACATTAAAATACATAAAGTTCTGTAATATGATGAAAAACATCATTATTGTGAAAATTCCCAGAAGTATCGTGATATCATTTTTTGGCAATATTGCCTGCAGGCAGACCAGTCTAGTACCCACACTCTTTTACTATGAAGCCATGCTGTTGTAACATGTGCAGAAAGTGGCTTGGCATTGTCTTGCTTAAATAAGCAGGGACATATCTGAAAAAGATGTTGCTTGGATGGCAGCAAATTGGTCCAAAACCTGTATGTACCATTCAGCATTAATGTTGCCTTCACAGATGTGGAAGTTAACCATGACAATTGGCACTAACACACCCCAACACAATCACAGATGCTGGCTTTTAAACTTTGTGCTGATGACAATCTGAATGTTCTCTTTCGTCTTTTGCCCAGAGGGCATGATATCCATGATTTCCAAAAACAATTTGCAAATGTGGACTCATTAGGTCACAGCACACTTTTCCACTTTGTGTCAGTCCATCTCAGATAAGTTCAGACCCAGAGCAACTGGCAGCGTTTCTGGGTGTTGCTGATATATGGCTTTTGCTTTCCATGATAGTTTTAGCTTGCACTTGTAGATGCAGTGACAAACTGTGCTAACTGACAATAGTTTTCCATTGTTCCTGAGTGGTAATATCCTTTACAAAACTATGCTGGTTTTTAACCCTCTTGCGTAAAAAGTTGCAGATGCACACCTGTCACGTCTATGTATGTAAGTATGTAAAAAACTCCAAAAATAATCGCAAATATACTAACCATTTAACATCACTAGATGGTAGACATGTATAGCTTAAATCCTAGCACAATTTCACCGTGTAGGACTGGGCCCACATCCGCCAGAACTGGAAGCCAGTTTCAGAATGCAGAAGAAGAGAAGCCGGGACAAATGCGCGACGTATTTCAACACTGAAGAAGCAGTTGCTCTGAATTTTGCCTACCGTGATTCTAAAAGGGATTATTTAGCTTCTGAGGATGATTCTGAAGGGTAATATCTACCTTCTGTGACAGCGCAAGATGGATCAGTGGATGGCCACCTTGCATCCGCGGTCAACCAAGCAGCACATCGCAGAGAGCGCATTATTACTAGTTCAGCGGCATTGCCTAACAGAAACTGAGGTGGAATAAATCAGAAGATAAATGTGAGAGTTTCTGGACATGGGACAGAAAGTGAAAATGACCAACAGAAGACGAAATAAGGGACCAGGATGAGCACACGGATGCATGGCGACGCATGATGCATGGTAGGTCTGATGTTGTTATCACTGTTTGTTTACATTCTACTGATTTTCCGATTCATATACAGTACAGTATTTTGAGGATTAGATAAGAAATAAACAAAAAACAAAAAACAAACAAACAAACAAAAATCCACTATGTAAATATGTCCAAAGTCCAGTTTTACTGATAGCTATGTAATCCAATTTGGCTGCCATCACATTATGTAAATTAGATGAGTAAATTTACTCCCATCATATACTTCGGATCATATTCTACATTTTTCTCATTTACAGAAAGCCATTATCTCTTACCACTTTCAAGTTACAGCCTTTGGAATTTCTGACATTTAAACTGAATATTTTCTTTGAAAAAATCTTGGTCATTATGCAGTGCCACCTGAGGGATCAAAGGTCACGGGCATTCAATGTTGTTTTTTGGTCTTGCTGCTTATGTGCAGAAATTTCTCCAGATTCTCTGAATTTTTGATGATATTATGGACTGTAGATGATGAAATCCCTAAATTCCTTGCAATTGTAAGTTGAGAAACAATGGGCCTCATGTAAGAACTATTTATTTTTCCCTGTCCTGTCTAGCAGCTAGGTAAGCAGAACAAATATCTGCTTCCCTTATTGTGCCAAACCGATTTACTTTGCCAAAAGGAGCTTTGCTCATATTTGATATGTACTGTATATACAGTAAATAGTATTTATTATTATTATTTTAACCCTTTGACATCCTTGATTGCATGAACAGATAGCACCCCCACTGTCTATGGCGCAGTGCTGCGCCTGTCATGTGATGTCATGTGACGTGGCCAAAAACTCCCCAGTTGTACTAAGAATTCCACCTCACAAGGTGGCAGACAGGTATAACTTACTGCTCTTGCCTTGGAGAGCTGATGGTGGGCATAGTCCCATCCTAAAACCTCACTTCTGGACACCACAGAAGAAGAGTTTGTAAACAAATGTTGATGTTTACCATCACCATCACAAGACGGAGGAGGCATTTGCTCTCAAATTTGCCAACTATGATTCTAAAATGAGATTATTTAGCTTATGAAGGTAAATACCTACATTTTGTTATAACAGAGGGTGGGCGAAGCTGGTTGATGTTCACCTGCCATCGCCCCCAGCACCATGTGACTGGAGACAACAATCACACCAGTTCTGTGTCGTTATATAAGATAAATAGCAGCGGGATAAAAGTGAAATTGAGGTGGAATAATTAGAACAGTTTCTGGATGTGAGGGGGAAAAATAAAATGACCGACAGAAGAGAAAATAATGACCAGGATGCCGCAAAAGGACGAAACAAGCGAGCCGCCCAGCCAGCAGTAAGTGACGAATGTCTGTGTTTGTTTACATTGTACTGATTTTCTGGTTCATATACTTTGAAGATAAGATAACAAAATGCCCAAAACAAGAAACGATGACAAAAAGCAAAACCATTCTTTGTGTAAATATGTCCAAAGTCCACTTTTGACTGAAAGTTATGTAATTCGATATGGCTGCTGTGGCATTATGCAAATTACTGTAGGTACGTAAATTTACTCCTATCTCAACCTTTGGATCATATTCTACAGCTTTCTAATTGACAGTAAGCCATTATCTCTTACCACTTTCAAGTTATAGCTTTGGAAATCTCTGACACCTGAACTGAATATTTTCTTGAAAAAAACCTTGACCACTAGGGGCTGATGGCGCAACGGAGCGCCATAGGCAGTCAATAGGTTAATACTTAATTTAAATTGTCTGACAGGGGAAAATGGGGAAGGGAACTGAAAAAATTTGAAGTGGTCGGCAGGGGTGGCGGGTGAGGGGAGGGGGAGAAAAAGAGAGGAACAAACAGAGAAAACAGACTATCAGAACTGAAACAAACAAACAAGCAGATTGTTTCTGCTTCTAAAGAGGTTTCATCACGAGCCTGATATATGCACCTGTAACAGAACAGAGAGACATACGTGTGTGTGCATGTGTGTGTATGTGTGTGTGTGAGAGTGCACGTGAAAGTCAGTGTGTGCATGTGAGTGGTTTGCCAGGAAACATACAAAGAGGGTGGTAAGCTGCCCCCTCCCCCAAAACCACGAGCAAGCAAGACAGCACCACCAACCTGCGGGGGGCACAGCTGCAGCCCCCACAGAGCACAAATGTCCCAAAGTCACCAAGCCCCAGGACGGGAGGGACGGCCAGAGGAGGCTAGGCCACCAAGCGGCCGGCGCGGTGAACCCCTGCCTCCTGACCAGCCATTTACCACCTCCCCCAGCGGAGCTGACACGAGCCCCAGGCCCCAGGCACCGGAAGGCCAATGCACCCCCAGGCCGGAGACTGGCCCCCCGCCCCCACACAGTGGACTCGTGCCCACCCCAGCGGCCCAAACACACGCCCCCGGAGCCACCAGGCACCCTGCCCAGGGGAGGCAACAGCAAGGAACGGGGAGTCCCAGGGGAGTCCAGCCCCCCTCGCCTGCCGGCGGGAGCCCACACGGCCAGGAGGTACCAACCCTATCAGTCCAGCAAATACACTCACTCTCACACCCTCACTCTCTCAGACGCACTCACTCATTCACACACACTCTCCTTCACCTCCTCTTACACTCACACTCCTTCACTTGCACTCACTCATTTGGTCAGTCTAGCTCATACTCTCATTTACACTCCTACTCCCATTCACTCATGCTCCCTTTCACTCATACTCACGCTTGTACACACTCATTCGTGCTCTGACCCATTCACATTTACTCGTGCTCTCTCTTACACACTCACTCACACTCATTCATACTTCACACTTGGGGCGGCTGTGGCGCAGGTGAAGCACGGCCAATCTCTGACCGGAGGACTAGGGGTCCAACCCCCGCACCCCCACCCCATGCCCACTGGTCAAAGCACCCGCGAGCAAGACGCCGATCACCAAGCCACGGCAGCCCCACCACCACCAGTGTGTGAACGCATGGCAAATGGGTAGACAGCAGGATCTGCAAAGCACCTCAGCCATCCAGAGATGAGAAAAAAGCACCACACAAGCAAACACCCTCCACCATTTACCCACTCTCACACTGACTCTCATACTCACTCACATTCACTCACTGTCACTCACATTTTGGGTGGCAGCAGCTCAGGAAGCACTTAAATACGATATACGATCAATTTACATGAACTTTGGGATTCACCAATCTGTTAGTATCTTGAAATCGGTGCAGTGGTAGACGTTCAGCAACTCACCCTTGGCCATGGGATCCCTGGTTCGATCCCAGCCCCTGACCAACAGTGATCTGTGTGGAGTTTGCATGTTCTCCCCGTAGCTGCGTGGGTTTACTCCGGGATTTCTCCAGTTTCCTCCCACAGGCCAAAAACATGCAGGTTAGGTTAATTGGAAACTCTAAAGTGGCCCTAGGTGTGAATGTGTGTGTGAATGGTAAAGGGATAGCGCCCTACCGTGGCTGCTTCATCCATCCAGGTGGATGCCCTCAATTTCCCCGCTGGGGATCAATAAAGTATACAAAATGAAAAAAAAAATTAGTACATTTACTAATAAAATTTAAGAGCAGTCCAGACCAGTTGTTAGAGTTTTGTGTAAAGAGTTTGCTGTCATTTTAACCTTAGTTTTCACTAAATAGGTCTATATGGTATTTGTGTGACTCAAGTATCAGAGAGTGAACCCTATAAACTTAATAATTAGTCAACAAGATTCTATACTTTGATTCAAGTTATAATTAAAATATAGTTAAAAATAATTAAAAACAGTATCATTCTATCAATGTCCAACTCATATCTTATGCAAAATATACGATTTTAAATGTCATTGCCTGGTTTTTGGGGGACCCTATGCAAGATTGCATTTTGGGCCCCATAGTGTAACAGTTTAGTAAACAAAAACAAAGCAGGCTTCCCTATGCCCAGCAGTCCTTGCAGGTGATATTACATGTTAAATGTTTGAAAATGAGCATCTCCTCCTTAGTTCGAGTGTAAGTGTACTCTGTGTTACTGTTATACATACGGCCAAATATTAAGATGCTGTGATATTTGAGTTTTAGATAACTTTTATGCACCACTGTAGTTTGTTTGCACCGTTAGTATAGGTTGTGTGACAGCAATACAAGAAAAGGATTTGTACATCATTGTATTCCATTTTTATTTATGTTTTACACAACGTCCCAACTTCATTGGAATTGGGGTTTGTAGCTTCAGCACATCTGTGTTAGTTTCTGTGAACTTCGCCAGTTTGTCCTTGGTATTTTCAAATGAAACAAAGAGTCCATCACCGCAAAGGTATTATGGCTGGTTATTTCATGGGCCTCATGCAAGAGCCGTTAGTACTTACAGATTTTTCCCTGTATCCATTCACAAGCATGTGCTTTGAACACAAACTCTGCTTTTTTGGGCGTCCCAGTAGCAGAGTGTGTGACCTACATCAACCTACGGCTCTTATCTGTCTTGATGGTAAAAATTTTACATTTGAATGTGGAGTTGCTATTTTGGGCTATTTTAGCTGATTACATCCCAGCTCAAAAGATTTAGATGGACCTTAGACCTCAGTACCTTAAGTTCAGTCAGAACAAAGGAGGATTTACTCACCCAGACAAAGACAGAGGAATGAGACCAGCCAAAACAACTTGGAACAACTGCAGGCCTGGGCCAAACGTTGGCAAATTAAGTTTAATGCCACTAAATGTAAAGTGATGCACCTTGGGAGGTACAATGCCAAACACAAGTATAGATTAGGCAAAGTTACCCTAGAGGAAACTAAGGAAGAGAAAGATCTGGGAGTATGGATGGATAATCAGCTCAAGTTTGATATCCATGCGGAGAAGCAAGTGAATAAAACCAATCAGCAGCTGGGACAGATAAGACGATCGTTCAAATTCTTAGATAAACTTGATTGTCTTTGATTAATTGTCTATGTTTATTGCACTGTCCCTGTCAAATAAACTAATCTACTACTACTACTAACTTTTAATTTTTAACACAATGTACAAATCATTTGTCAGGACTCATCTGGAGTACTGTAATTGTTTTCCCAAGCAAAACTTCTAGAGGGTGTTCAAAAACGTGCAACAAAGCTGGTCTCAGGACTTCAGCATCTAGCATATACTGATAGGCGAAGTGAATTGAAGCTTCCAACACTGCAGTATTGACCTGCTTGGGGAGACATCATCACAGTATATAAGTACCTTCATGGCATTTACAGGGTTGATCTCTGTTCTTTGGAGCTGGATGATAGCCCCGTATTTACCAGAGGACATAGTCTGAAGTTAAAAAAAATCAAGATGTTGCAAGAGCAGGCGACAGAAATTTTTTTCCAATAGAGTGACTGAAACCTAGAATAGACTGCCATAGGATGTTGTGACTGCTCCAACAGTGAATACTGATACCCATTGGTCTGCACACCAGTACTCCCTGGAGCACTTTTATTAGTATTTATTAATTCTCCATTTCTTGAATGAAAAGCTTTCTTTTTTATGCTAGCCAGTGAAATGTAACAAATGAAAATCAGTAATAGGTGTATGACCTACGAAGACTGAAGAGGATAAGTAAGTAAGTAAGTAAGTAAGTAAGTAAAAGGATTTAAGCGTCACTAAATGTGACATTTATTTAAAGAACAATCACATGAAAAAAAAAAAACCAAGAAAAAGGCATTTAAGTGCTGAAAAACAAAAATACATGAAAAATACAGTTTAAACTATGGAAAAAAACTCTTATGCTGGAGTGCCGGGCCAGTGTTATCTGCCTTCAGATAAGCTGAGGGTCGTGTGCTGTAGCAAGTATACACAGAGACACAGAAGGATAACAGCTGAAAATAGGAGAAAAACTTAGTGAATCACATAAATGAATACAAATTAAAAGCGAATCACACATAAATGATTTCAGATTGAGATTACATTACAGGAAAATCCAAAGGTTAATATATACTTACATTTAGTGTAATTGACCAAACTTGCTAAAATAAGGAATAATAAAAAAGTCACAAAAGGTTACAGAAAACACATCAGAAAGCAGACCAAAAAATTGGTAAAAAACAGATGATCTTAAATCCAGAAAAGATCCTGGTAAGGGGTCCAGTAGGACCCCCCAAAAGAGGATGAGCTGAAGATCTCTGCTGGTTTTATGGATGCTGGTGCCATGTCATCACCCCGGTGCTGACAATATCCTTCCTGTAGATCAGCTGATGCAACCCTGGGTGGATGACTCTTCCATATTTTGACCACCAGCCTGGTCCTGTTGTTACTGAGTCATCACTGGCCAAATCTGGTTCTCTCAAGTTCTTTCTAAGATGGCGGCAGAGTGTTCTTTGGTCGGATGTTAACCATATATGGTCTGTCCCGTCGAGAATGCTGGGGGATTTCCATGAGGATTTCCTGTCTGTGGCTGCAAAGAGGACCCATTGTATACAATCCAAGGATGGAAGTGGAGACAGCTGCAGACTGAGAAGGTTTGCAAAGAGCCATGGACAGTAGACTGTGAAGCTGAGGTGACTGGGGTCACAATTAGGCCTTCATCTCCACATATAATTCATGTAAGGTCAAAAGGTTTACATCATATGTTACTCTCTCAACACCCTCTCTCGAAAACCCTCTGGCCGCTGTCTTCACCCAAATGGGTTTGCTATAGGGTGTCCAGTCTTAACACCTTCTCTCTGAAATCTTTGGACTGGTGCCTCTACTCAGCAAAGTTCCTTGTTGCCTCATGGCCAGTTTCAGCCATGAGATAACTGACCATGATAGGCAGGTTGTTCAGTTGATCCACTGCAAACACTTTGGCCCACTGACCCTTGTCTTGGAATAGTTTCTCAATCAGACTGTCAAGTCCCCAGGAATTATTCAAGCCACATCTTCTCAGTAGCGCCGTGGGAAGAAATGTCTTCATCCAGGCAACTGTTTCAAAGTTGGTATAATTCATATGACTGCAGTTGCCTTTTTTTCAGGTCAACATGTGTGCATCAGGCCATCTTTTCAGCCAGGATATTTCTCTTAGCTTCTCTTCTGCACAGGACACTTATTTGTCCATAATCTATGATTCTGTTTCTCCAGGTATTCTGTTTGATGTTTCTGATCCCATGAAGTATCATACCTTCTCATATTTTCCTGTTTGGGGCTGTAGCGTCACATGGGGACACCTAACTGTTGTATAATAGGCAACAAATCACAAGATCATGTTAACATTGCACCATGTGTCATGATTAATAGTATAGACAGCCCACGTGCAGAGTGCAACAACAGGAGAACAATCCAAATACACAAAAACACGTTTAAGAGTTTTATTAAATTTCACAAAGAACTGGAGCACAGCTACAGAAAACGTCACTCGCCACAGGAAGTGGCCTGTGGAGAGAGAGACAAGAGCTGTTAGTGAGGAACGGAGACCAGGCAGTGGGAAAACTAGATTGCCAGTTACTTGGGCCTAACAGGTAAACCACAAGAAGCCCCCAGCGGGGAGAGACGAACCAGCAGGACGAAGTGGGTAGTGATGAGGTTGATAATGTCTGACCGGGTGGAGAGTAGTAGCAGCTGAGTGTGGATGATGGGGCAGGTGAGCGCACACAATCCCCGAAGACGCATCCGCACAGATGGCAGCAACCTGGAGAAGAGGAGAGACAAAGAAAGGGTGAGTGCGAGAACTTCATCAAACACACATAACAATACTTGCTTCGCTTCAAGTTGAGGCAGTATACCCAAATGAGCCAGCGCTGAGGCACCGAAGAGCAGATCCTTATAAGCGCTGGCTGAGCAGAGGCAGCAGGTGCGTCTAATCTCCCAGGTGTGATGATTGCCTGAGGAGAAAACGGGAAGGAGGGGGCGCGCACTCACCAGAACATAACAGTGCCCCCCCCCCCCCAAGAAGCACCTCCTAGCGGTCCACTGGGTTTTTCGGGATGGGCTTGATGGTAGGCCTGGACCCTCCCCTTGTTATGAAAATGGGATCTGGGGATCCATGATCGTTCTTCCGGGCCATAACCCTCCCAATGGACCAGATACTGCAGGCCTTGACCCCGAACGTCCAGGATCCGTTGGACCGTGTAGGTGGTGTGGCTGTTGAGCATCCGAGGAGGAGGAGGTGGCTTCGGGGGGGACAAAGGAGACCAGCTTGATGTGGGACACATGGAAGGTACGGTGCACTCATAGGGTCCGTGGGAGCTTCAACCGGACCAAGGAGTCGTTGATGATGTATATAATGGGATAGGGTCCCAAAAAATGGGGGGACAGCTTCCTCGAGTCCGTCTTCAGAGGAATCTGGTCCGCTGCCAGCCATACTTGCTGCCCCACGGTGTATTTGGGGGCAGGGACCCGCTTACGATTCGCCACCTGACGATTATGTTCAGCAGAGCAGGAGAGGGCGGCACGGGTGGACCTCCAGATCCGGTGGCAGTAGCGAGCATGGGCCCACACAGACGGCACCACGATCTCCCTCTTGGCCATCGGTATGGGGGGGGGGTGTATCCCATAGAGGCTTCAAAGGGGGTGAGCCCCATGGCGGAGGAGATAGCAGAATTGTGTGCATATTCCACCCAGGTCAGGTACGTGCTCCAGGTAGATGGATTCTCAGCTGCTACACACCTGAGGGAGGCCTCCAAGGATTGATTAGTGTGCTCAGCCTGCCCGTTGCTCTGTTGGTGGTTCCCGGATGTGAGGCTGACGGTAGTACCCAGCGTATGGCAGAAGGACTTCCAGACTGGCAACATGAACTGGGGACTCCGGTCAGACACAATGTCAAGGGGAATACCATGCAGATGGATGACTTGAGAGATGAGGAGCTTGGCAGTCTCTGAGGTGGAGGGGAGTTTGGGCAGGGCAACCAGGTGAATAGCTTTGGAGAAGCAGTCAACAATAGTGAGAATGACCAACTTCCCGTGGGATAGGGGCAGACCAGTTACAAAATCAAGGGCAATGTGGGTCCAAGGGCGGCCATGAATGGGTAGGAGATGCAGGAGACCAGTGGGGGGGGGGGGGGAGGAGTCCGACTTGCCCCGTGTACAGGTTTGGCAGGCTTTGACACACTCCTGCACGTCCCGCCACGGTGCGGGCCACCAGAACACCCGCTAGACTAGATCGATGGTGCGGGAGATCCCAGGGCGACAGGCAAAGCGGCTGGTGTGGGCCCAGTGGATAACTTCGCTGCGGAGGGCGGCAGGAACAAACAGTCTATTGTGGGGGCATCCCGCTGGTTCATCCTCCCGGGACTGGGCCTGACGGATCTTCTGCTCAATGTCCCAAGTAAGGGCTCCAAGAACGTGGGAAGGAGGAACAATGGGCTGGGGATGGGATGGGGGGCTACCTGCTTGGAGTCAAACTGGAGGAAGAGCACATCTGGTTTGGTGTTTCGAGAGCCAGGATGGTAGGTGATGGTGAAATTGAATCTTTGGAAAAATAAGGCTCAGCGGGCCTGCCAGGCGTTCAATTGGCAGGCCGACCGTAAATATTCCAAATTCTTGTGGTCAGTCCACACGACTACGGAATGAGTAGCCCCCTCTAACCAGTGTCTCCATTCCTCCAGTGCCAATGTAATGGCTAAGTGCTTTCTATCCCCAATGTTGTAATTTCTCTTGGCAGGCGTGAGCCGCCAAGAGAAAAATGTGCACAAAAATGAGCTTCTGGTCAGAGGATGAGCGCTGTGAAAGGACAGTGCCCACCCCCGAATCGGAAGTGTCCACGATAAATTGGAGCTGTGAGTCGACCTGTGCCAAGATGGGTATTTCAGAGAACAGACTTTTTAATTTCATAAAAGCCTGTTCAGCTGCGTCGGACCAACAAAATGGTACCTTAATGGAGGACAGCTGCGTGAGAGGGTGTGCTACCCCACTATAGTTCCAGATGAACCTGCAATAAAAATTCACAAACCCCAGGAAGCATTGAAGCTCCCTGCGGGAGTGGGGTGTTGGCTAATCAAGCACAACCTTCACCTTGGCCAGGTCGGCAATCAGCTCCCCTTCAGCCACTATGAAGGCCAAGAAGGAAGTGGTGCTGGTTCTCCAAGAGCCGCTTGCTTTGCTTCAAGTTGAGGCAGTATACCCAAACGAGCCAGCGCTGAGGCACCAAAGAGCAGATCCTTATAAGCACTGGCTGAGCAGAGGCAGCAGGTGTGTCTAATCTCCCAGGTGTGATGATTGCCTGAGGAGAAAACGGGAAGGAGGGGGCGCACGCTCACCAGAATATAACATCATGAACCAAGCTGTGCAATAATACTGTATTGTGGGTCTACCTCTACAAGTTAGAGACGGGCCGATCCGATATTTAGTATTATATCAGGTTCGATCCAGACAAAATGACTGCAGGTGCAGGTCATGGAGGTACAAAGATCATATTTTTCAATTAATATTCAGAATCATCCACACAATAAGGTTCCCTAATGCACAACTTCACACAAAACTGTATCCAGAGTCAGATTTACAATTGCCATTAGAAACTGTCGTTGACACAGACAAGCAGGTGTGCTTTTACAGTTACAACACTCCCCCCAGATGTAACCAGGTGGTACCAAAGTGAGATTTTAGATTTACGAGCCTTATAAATCTTCATTAGTCTTGCTGTCATAATATTTCTGCTGCTCCTCTTCTCAGCCGTTTAGCTTAGTCCATGATGAACCGAGTACAGGCATAACTGAGCTGTAGTCTTTAGAAAGTAGCCTTGAATGCGTCAGTGAGCAGCACTGCAGAAGAGAGAATGGCTGACAGGCAGGATCTGTTGGGTCTGAAATCACACTCTCTCAAGCACTGTGCCCAATCAAGCACAATCGTTATCATAGTGCCAGCTTATGCCTGGAAGAGTTAACGTGTGACCTGCCTGTAGTATGCCCCCCACCAAAAAAAACAAACAAAAAACAACAAAAAACACTGTCAGGTGTATATTGCCAGGCAGCCATCAGTGGTGACAGGTGTGGGCATTGGTTGTTTAGCTTAAAATTGCTGTACAAGTGAAAAGTGCAAATTAAAAAGCTAAAGAAAATAATTTTAAAAAATCACTCTGTAATCTTTGCGTGGTAGTGTGAGATACATTCATAACAAAATCTTTCCTGACTGAACACAGATAGCAACTGCTGCTCTGGGAAACAGAACAAGGTGGATTGAGCTTTTATTCTGAGAGTTCTCTTCAATTTGTTTTCAACATGACCATTATTTTCTGATTACAGTTAAACTATTTCTTTTACACTGCTTTCACCGTCACTGACGACTCTTTAAATTGCGACACAGTCTGTCAGCCATGACAGTTACATGTATATTGTTTTAACAAGCAGCTTGTGCTGGTGAGACAAAAGGAACATTTTCCCTGGCTATTCACTGTCATACATTCTGTTGTCTCTCAAACAACATTCACTTGCTCTAGATCATGGCCCAGATGGGGTCAGAGCAGAATTAATGATTGAGGGACCTATGTGTGACCTATCCTTAATTAATTTGCTTATCGGTCTGGCTTGGCCTTTGGGCTGCGATTATGGGATGGAGGTTGGCAGCGAGGAGGGCTGGCTGCTGTGACCGCGGGGACAAACTGACTTTATGAGCTCCAGCGAGTTGTACAGGAAATTATAGGATAAACACAAACCCCTCAGCTTGTTTTAAGCAGCACAGCCACTGTCTGATCATTCCGAGAGAGATTAATATTCATGCCGAGGATGTGTTGTCACAGTGTGAGGTTGACAGTAGGGGTTGAATCCAATAGTGGCTGCTGCAGAGCTCTGAATTATCACCTTCTTCCCTTTTGCTGAGTCCTTAAGCCCTGCAGCTATATATCTTACTCTCCTAATGCCTCACCTCACACCCCTTTTATTTTGTGTGTGTGTGTGTGTGTGTGTGTGTGTGTGTGTGTGTGTGTGTGTGTGTGTGTGTGTGTCTTTCTGAAACAAACATGGTAAAGTTTATCTTGCATATACAATATATCTGAGTACAAGCACAGGTGACACTACACCCATGCACCGTACTCTAGGATTATTCTGCTGTCTATAACTGCTTTATCTTTCTCCCATATACTGTACTTAGACAGAGCAGTTGGTGTTCTCACAAACTTCTCAAGGATTTCTAAAGGTGTTGTAGGAAATAGCTTTGCAAAAGACTGTTTGTTTATAGTATAACGGCCAAAAATACAAGCAACTAGATATCAAAACATTAAAAGAATCATGGTGACCATTGCTGAGATTCAATTCAATTCACCTTTATTTGTATCACACCTACTCACAACAAAAAGTAATCTCAAGGTGCTAGATACATAAGGCACAAATCAGACGAAGTTCAGAGAAAACCCCAACAAAGCGATCCCCTATGAATAAGCACTAGGCAAGAGTGGAAAGGAAAAACTCCCTTATAGGAAGAAATGTCCGCAGAACCAGAAGAAGAAAAGAAAGAAGAGCTGCTCATACAGATAACAACATAAAGACAGCACATTTGTACACATACAACATGTGCAATGTTGAGCCAAAAGCTTTGATTAGCCGAGGATCTATTTTTTTTTTTTTTTTTGGCTTTTCAAGCTTTTCAAGTCAGCAGGCGAGTCTCATAGCTAACACTACAAGCTGACACATGTGTAGCTGGGTCTTAGTGTTGCATTGTTCAAACATTAAGCACACCAGGGGTCACCAACCTGTTTGAAACTGAGGGCTCCTTCAAGGGTACTGATTAATACGAGGGGCTGTTTGTTTGATACGAAATTCAAATAACAAAATTCAAAAAGCAAAGTTATCCAGTTCACCTTTAATGATAATTATTAAAAATAAATATTTTTATATGTGAAGAGACCGATCATGTTAGTATTAATGAATCCTCACAATAAATATTAAAAAAATGATTTTCTACGGCAGGAAACAGATATATTTAACCCCTTGAACTCCGGGATTCCGCGGGTGGTCACATCTCTGTGTCATAGTGCGTCTCAGTGCACACTGAAAAAAAAAAATGCTGCATTTCCGTTCTTCCAGTACAGACACAGCCGCGAACAGAAAGCCAAAGGAGTGTTTTGATTGGTTTAGATTTGATTGACCTCTCATTCGACTAATAAGAGCCTTGAATTGGGTTTCTGAAACCTTGAAGAACCAATGACTGAAAACCTAGCAAGAAGGACCTGCCTACCAACGACCATGAATACAACGAGCCAATTGAAGCAGAGAAGTTCGACGATTGCAACGCGTGCATCGCCGTGCGTAAAATCTTTTTTGTCTAAGTTGCTGGGTGACACACATTGAGACCTGTGTGTAACGGTAGCGTTAGCCACTCTCAGCCGTTAGCCAGTCTTTTTTTTATTGCTACTGTTCTTATTTGTTTTGAAAAATGGTTCGCAAAAACCGCAATCATGGAAATGGAGATGGTTTGACCGGGTCGGGTGACCAGAACCACGAGTCCGTAACAACCGGACCAGCTTCATGTTCATCTGACAATGAGGAACACATGTTCACCAACGACACTGCTGTTGTGGACAGGCAAGTGTTATAAGCTAAATTATTCTTTATCAATGAAAATAGTAATAAAAATGACTTTTGACCGATTGGTAAATACAACGGTCCGTCATGGCCACAAGTTTTTTTGTGCGCTGAGCTCCTCTGTAGCGGGGGGGGGGGGCGGTTTGTTATCCTCTACATTGCAGATATTTTAGTATAATTTTTATTGCACTGTAGGTTATTTTTTCTGGTAAAAAAAGGCCACACATTTTTTACATTGCATGTTTCTTTGTGTGTGGGGGGCTTGTTTGTTCATTCCTTCATTCATGAATGAATGAACAAACAACCCCCCCACACACACACAGCCCTGAGTGTCACCTTTCATTAGAGCCCAAGATGAAGCTTCTATGTTGAAGCATTCGAAAGTTACAGACGTTTTTCCACAGTTTGGCACAGTTCAAAAACGCCTGGGAACAACCTGAGAAAAAAAGCTGTGTAATATATTCAATTTTTGTGGTATTTTTACAGAAGTTTGACCTCAGCTTGATAACACGTGGTTCTACATTTCTGTTGCATCTTCCAGCCAGTATCTGACAGCTGTGTGTTATTTGCAAGCATTTGTATCTAAAAAAACACCCAGGCAAACTTTATTTTCTTCAAGTTCAGTATGTTTAGATGACTGTTACTCAGTGGCAGGAGCACTTAGAGAGATTATGACTGTTTTGCCAAAAAATTCAAAGTGTTTTCTTTTAAATGAGACCAACCCCATGAAGATGCTGCAAAGGGTTGAAGAACAGCTTTTGATTTACTTTGGGTATGTTATTTTCAGGCGTTTTTAGGGAAATTGACCAGAGTTCAAGGGGTTAAACATGCAACATTACTTCTTTCATATCAGTCTGTTTCAACATTTGAAAGTCAGAGTTATCACATCTCATATTTTTGAAAATATCTATCTTGACTGTTTTGTATGAATGAGCACATATATAACATTTTGTTAAAAAATCACACCTGTTTGTGCAAATTAACACTTCTGTAACATTTTTAGGACATCATTAACTGTCACATCTTCAAATCATGTCCTGTTTTTACTAACCACTGCCTGTGTACATTTTTTTCAAATAAATTTTTAACATTTTTGAACAAATTATAAACTCTGTGCCATGTTGTATAAATTATCAGTTATGTTAACATGCAATGGTACCTTTTTCTCTATGAAGAAACTCTTCACTGCACTGTAGATGTCAGTTCCCCTCATTGTTGTCTTCAGGAGCAATAGTGTAAGGAGTTCTTCTTTCGTAGAAATATTATTAAGCACCACAAGGATAAACTCCATCAGCTGCGATGTACCATTGCTGTTCATGGACTTGTTGCACTGCATGCTAATCCACCAGTATTTGCAGTTGCTCATCTCAAGATGACCTCATCTGAAAATTCTCTCTTGTTCTTTATCAAAAAATTTGCAGCTTCAGTTCCTTTTTGTGACTTTTTTACTGGCCTTGTGAAAAGAAAGACTTCTGTTGGCCTAAAGCTGCCTTTAACTCATTGACTTTCCCTGCCCGTAGCATGCTGCCAGGTGGGTAGTTAGCTTGAGAGCTCCTGTGACATGTACTCAAGTGTCTCTCCACACTTTGCTGCTTTGCCTTTGCCATAGTCGCCACACAAATGAGACACACACTCTTCTTTCACTGCTGTAAAAAAGAGCTCTTCCTCCCAGTCACTGTGAAAATGTGAAATGGGAAAGTTTTTATTTGCTTTTCTGCAATGTTTTTTTTGTGGGGTAAAACACAACTAGCTCCTCTTCATAGCTGCGCTCGCTTCCTTTGCTAAGCAGAGGAAGACGGTGGTTTGTGCTGTGCACAATACTGATCTTTGACCCCAGAAAAGGTCTGAGTTCATACTGTATATACATAAAACATTTTTAAATATCCATCCATCCATCCATCCAAACATCCATCTTCTAACACTTTTCCGGAGGCCCGGGTCACGGAAGCAGCAGTTCAAGCAGAGAAGCCCAGACTTCCCTCTCCCCAGCCACCTGCTCCAGCTCTTCAGAGAGGATACCAAGGCGTTCCCAGACCAGCTGGGAGACATAGTCTCTCCAGCAAGTCCTGGGTCTGCCCCAGGGTCTCCTCCCTGAGGGACATGCCCGAAATACCTCAAGTGGGAGGCATCCAGGAGGCATCCTGATCAGATGCCTATACCACCTCAACTGACTCCTTTCAATGTAGAGGATCAGCAGTTCTACTCTGAGCCTCTCCCGGATGACTGAGCTCCTCACCCTATCTCTGAGGGTGAGTCCAGCAATCCTACGAGGAAAGCTCATTTCAGCCACTTGTATCCGCGATCTTGTTCTTTCGGTCATTACTCAAAGCTCATGACCATAGGTGAGGGTAGGGACACAGATTGACTGGTAAATCGACAGCTTTGCCTTAGAGCTTAGCTCCCTCTTCACCACAACAGACCGGTACAACGTCCGCATCACTGTAGATGTTGCTCCGATCCGTCTGTCAATCTCTCGCTTCATCCTCCCCTCATTTGTGAATAAGACCCCAAGATACTTAAACTCCTCCAATTGGGGCAGGAGCCTGTCCCCAACCCGGAGAGAACAATCCACCTTTTTCCAGCTGAGGACCATGAACTCGGACTTGGAGGTACTGATTCTCATCCCAGCCGCTTCACACTCAGCAGCAAACCGTTCCAGTAAGACCAGTAAGGTCATTGCTGGATGAAGCCAGCAGGACAACATCATCTGCAAACAACAGAGATGAGATCCTGTGGTCACCAAGCATGACACCCTCCGTTCCCTGGCTGCGCCTAGAAATCCTGTCCATAAAAATTATGAACAGGATCGGTGACAAAGGGCAGCCCAGGCGGAGTCCAACTCTCACTGGGAATGAGTCTGACTGAGTGTTGGCAATACGGATCAAACTCTCACAACGGTCGTACAGAGACCAAATAGCTCGTAACAACAAGCCCGATATCCCATACTCCCGAAGCTCCCCCCCAAAAAAAACCACGAGAGACCCGGTCGAATGCCTTCTTTTAAATATGTTTTAGATTTTATATTTAATATTGTCTTTTTCAAATCTACATTAATGCAAGTGTTACTGATTCAAAAAGAAAAGCAACACCATCAAGTACAATGTTTAGACTGAGCTCCATGGCGACTAGTGTTATTTTAGGAACATGCGCTGCAGGTGACTAACTTGGTCCCTGCAGGCAACTGGGTGCCTGCACCTCTGAAGCACATGAACCAGTCATGCAGCAGCAGACATTCTAATGGTAAGATTCATAACTATGATGTGAAAACTCTAATCAAACTTGTGAATAGCATTCAGTTAAAATGTACTATCGCCTTCTAGCTAGCCAGTTGTCACATAGCTCATATGTGATACACAGTGATGGCAAACATTCCTGGCCAAAGACGGTTGGTGTATAAACGCATATATTAGTACATACTAAAACATTTAACATCCCAGATTGACAATTAGTTCCTTTTTCTGAAAGTCACTCTGTCCCCGTTACAGTGTTCTTAGCAGCAGCATCGTGACACACTGGCCCTTTTATCCAGATGGTGTAAGGAAGAAGAATAGCATATTTTAATTTTGTCTTTCTGTGCTGCCCCTGTGGTGGACTGGGGATGTGTCCACGGTGTAGCCTGCCTTTTCTGATTGTCAGCTGGGACAGGCTTCACCCAGCTGTGATTCTAACTTAGATAAGCAGTGAAGTGAATGGATGGACAGGAGTGATAAGGATGGATGATTTATTTACTTTTCAACCTTGGACTTGTTGGTTCAGTTTAGACACTAAAATCATCTTATTTGGTTTAAATAATGGTTGTGGTTTCAGTTAAATGAAAAGATGAACCTTATCTGCTATGTGGCCTTGCCCTGCTAGATGCACTATTGTGTGTAAGAAGTTTTCCACCTGATTGGGTACATAGACACCTGTAGAAGGGGTTGCAGATTGAGGGCCCTATTAGGACGATCATCCGCAGACTTTTCCGCCAGACTTTCCGTCGTACGCTAGTGTTTTTGTTAGTTTCTGTCAGTGCTTTGTCTGTTTTTTACGCTTTGTGTTGTGCCATGAAATTACCAGTAGACAGTGTGCTCGCTATGCGCTAGGAGATGGAGGCTCATTTCAAAGAGGTGTGGCGGCATGCAATCTAATGCGCATTACTATTATAGTCCATGTCATGAGAATCCACTTTTGATCAGGAAAAGGGAGGTCTGTCATCAGAAGCACATTATTTAATGCTATTTGAGTGGCGTGTTCTAAAATTGTGCAGCTCCAAAGCTCATGAGGAAACGACATGCACTGGGATCTTCTTTTAATAGAGAGAGTTGTAACAGTTATCATGTAATCACCCATCATTTTAATTATATGATGATCACACACTAGTTTTTTTATTCCATCCACACTCTCATTTTATTTGCAGACTTATCATTAGCGTCTATAGATTAGGCATTAATGTGGGATTTTTTTAGGGGAATGAATAAATGAACAGGCAGTGTGATGTGCGGCACACGGGGGAGTGTCAGTCTGATTTTCATTCCATCCACATTTTCATTTTCATCACGGACTAATTAGGCATTAATGTGTTTATTACACTTCATTCCAAATTATTATGCAAATAGGATTTTAGTGTCATAAACATTCAATTTTTTGTTTTTCAATTAAACTCATGGATGGTATTGTGTCTCGGGGCTCTTTGGATCACTAATATCAATCTCAGACACCTGTCATAATTAGTTTGCCAGGTGAACCCAATTAAAGGAAAACTACTTCAGAAGGCTGTTCCACATTATTAAGCATGCTACAGGTTTCAAGCAATAAGGAAAAGAAAACGACTCTCAGCTGCCAAAAAGCGTCAAATAGTGCAATGCCTTGGACATTGCACTATTCACTTGGACATCTTCACTTCTGGCCTCCGAAGAGAGCAGACGCTTTTTCTTCCAGCTCCGGCTTCTTATCTCTCTCCTCCCCTAACTGACTGACTGGATCCCAGCTTGCTATTGTCTGTCTGCGTGTCTTTACTGCTGATTATCAAACGAAATTATGGATTTAATAAGCTGGGCTTTGAACGCAATTGACACTGTTTTTTCAACGAGGAAAAGTGGCCCGGGGGAGCCGGTTTGCCCCGCAGGTACAGCGGCCGCGGGCTATTTAAAGGACACAATTGGAAACTCTTGTGCCTGTGTGATCTCTCTATCGAAGATGTTGAAGATTTATACCTCTTCGTAGCAATGGTCATCGGAATTCTGCTGATTGGATCTGGGATTGTTCTGGTGTACCGTAAATTGAAGAAGATGGATGGAGCCGATCAAAAAGCAGACCCGGCGAGGCTTATTCATCAAATTGACCAACTGGGCAGGACTCTGACAGCGGCTAATGGAGAACTGTCTAGGAAAATGGATTACATCACGATCACGCTGAGAGCCGTCCATGATAATTTCAACGTCCAGCCATGAAGGATTGAGCACTGAATCTGTAAGAGAATATAAAGTTTTTTCTCTGTAGTCAGTGCTATTTGATCTGTTTGACGCCCTATCTCAAGTCCTCCAGATTATCTTCAGTGTATTTGTTTACCATAACACGGCGGGCAGCACTTGACTCTCAAGGACAGCCAGCTGTCTGGCAAACCATTCCATCTGCTGTGCCAAGGACACATGCCCTTGCCAGACGGTAGACACAACATCTGCTGATGAAGAGACTTTGTTGTCCTTAACTGATATCAACACCCTCACTCAACACCTTCACTCACACTGACTCACTATACTGACATGAAGATTATTCATTTACTGCTCTCTTTGTGTCTTTGTATGGATTCTATTGTCTGCTATTTGTGCATTGAGAGTTTTTTTCTTGTAATCATAATATTGATCACATATGACCTGTATTCTGACAAACAATGCTTTTTTTTCTCTCTCCTATTGTGTTTATCCTTTTCTCCCCCATTGCTTTCTGTTCCTGTTCTGCTGACAGGCGCGTCACTGACGCTGCCGCGTCACTGAAAATGTCAACTATGTCGTTCTCAGTGTCAAGTCAAATCCCTCGTATATTATCAGTTATTTACTGTGAATGTACTTGGCAATAAATCTTTTCTGAGTTCTGAGTTCTGAGTTCTGACAAGGTATGAAAACATTAGATATTTCATGAAAACTTCAACGTGATCGTCATACTGTGAAGAAATTTGTGGCTGATTCAGAGCACAGACGGGTTCGTGCAGATAAAGGGATAGTGAGGAAGGTTTCTGCCAGACAAATTCATCAGATTAAGAAAGCAGCTGCTAAAATGCCATTACGAAGCAGCAAACAGGTACTTGAAGCTGCTGGTGACTCTGGAGTCCCACAAACCTCAAGGTGTAGGATCCACCAGAGGCTTGCAGTTGTGCATAAACCTACTATTCAGCCACCCCTAACCAATGCTCAAAAGCAGGAATGGTTGCAGTGGACCCAGAAATACATGAAGACTAATTTTCAAACAGTCTTGTTCACTGATGAGTGCCGTGCAATCTTGGATGGTCCAGATGGATGGAGCAGTGGATAGTTGGTGGATGGCCACCATGTTCCAACAAGGCTGAGACATCAACAAGGACGTGGTGGAGTCATGTTTTTTGCCAGAATCATGGGGAGAGAGCTGGTAGGCCCCTTTAGGGTCCCTGAAGGTATGGAAATGACCTCAGCAAAGTATACAGAGTTTCTGATTGACCACTTTCTTCCATGGTACAAAAAGAAGAACTGTGCCTTCCGTAGCAAAATTATCTTCATGCATGACAATGCACTCTCTCATGCTGCAAAGAACATCTCTGTGTTATTGGCTGCTATGGGCATAAAAGGAGAGAAACTCATTGTGTGGCCCCCATCATCCCCTGACCTCAACCCTATTGAGAACCTTTTGTGGTGATCTGAGCGCGGAGCAGATCCACGCTCGAGTCACTCAGTGTTTCTCCTTTTTCCTCGTATTCCTAGTCCCGGTTAATATTTGTAACATCTTTTCCTGATGCTTTTACTATGACAGTGCCGCAGCCAGACTTCTGGCTGTCAACCAGTCCACGGGCTGCCACAGCTGATCGCTATCCTGTGATTACATTGTTTTCCTCACCTGGTAATCATTAGACTTTGCTCTATTTAAGATCACAGTGGAGATTCATTCTTCGCTGCAATCTCACACCCAATCAGGCTGGAGTCCCCATGTCCGGCTCCAGACCCAGCGTTAGGCTCCGTCCTCGCTGGTCCAGCGTAAGTTTCTCTTGACTCTTTGTATTGTCAGTTATTTTGACCCTCCGTGGTCGAGTGTTCAGTTTATGTGTGATGCCCCTTGTGGCTCATTACTTTTGTCCTTTTTGTAATAAAAACAGCAAACTCTCTGTTGGTATCTGGTGCCTCATTTATGTCCTATAAGGGGCAGACACAACAGCAGATTGCAGCCAAGTGAGGTGCCAGCCTCAGAGAGTTTGTTTTGGGGCTTGATTTTTTCCTTTTTCCGGGTGCCAGTTTTTGTAGGGAAATATGGCATCATCAAGGACTGGGTATCCTATGAGCCTGGGCTTCGAGCTTGTCCAGGCTCTGATGGAGATTGATGGCCTCCTTGCCAACACTCGTATGTTCGCCACCTCCAGAAACGCACGCTGGTACCTGGACCTCGCAGAGGCGGCAGTTAAGTGCCATCCTTGCCTTGCTGATCACACTGAGGACAGGGAGAGGATGGCTTAAGTATCAACGCTTCTTCGGAAGAACCGGGAGTTGGACCAGAAATCCTCCGGGAAGTCCAAGAGGGGGCCGACGAGGAAGCACACTCACTCCTCAGGTCTCTATGAGGTCTCTATCTCGGGTTCAGCTCCAGCTTCGGTGCCGATGACAGACCATCTCCCTATGCAGCGGAGGAGAAGGGCAGCCAGAGGCCCCAGTGAGGAGGTACAATGGGCAGCCGAGCTCATCAGGGGCCGTGTGGCTGAAGCACGCTCTGCCTTCCATCCCAGCAGGATTCTTAAGAGCGTGGTGGCTGCTGTCAGACTGGTGGAGGCTAATCCTGAGCTTCATAACTTTTCTGAGTTTGCTGAGCTGCTGGCTTCAGTTTTGGCGCAGCAGCGGCGCTTTCCTGATTTAAATTTAGCCTCACCTCCAGCGAGAAGACGTCGCCGCTCGGCTTGTGATCCATCTCCTCCCCGGGACACAATCATTCCGAAGGGGAGGGAATTTCCTGACCAGGTTAATCCTCCACGGGGCTCCCATCCGGATCCTGCTACGGGCCACCAGAGGAACTCTCCTGTCTCCAAGCCAGCTGTTTCTCCCCTGCCTCAGCAGAGAGTGCAGACAGCAGCCTCAGCCTCCGGGTCACTTTTTCCCGCTGTTCCGTCAGCTCCTCGTCCCTGGAGTGCCTCAGCTGCTCCTCCCTCCTCCATGACGTCTACTCCAGCGGATGTGAGACCTGTGGTGCCCTCTCCAGTCCGACCCGTCACCGATCCTGGAGGGGCGGCTCCTCCGTGTCTCCCCGAAGGGTCCGCCATCACCCTGTCCACGGGAGAGGGAAGAATCGAGCCCACTGCAGCAGGAACCACCGAGACACCGGGAGACAGGCAAGTGCTTTTACATTCATTCTCTCAATTTGATGAAGTACCTTGTCTGATTCCCGCGGGTGGGGCTCAGGTCATGCAGTCCACTGAGCCTCAACTGTCTGCTGCAGCCTTTGAAATTGAACTTGTTGCCTCTGTGTCTCCTCCTATCCCCCACGAGTGTCTGCTGGTGCCAGGGTCAGACTGCCGGATGGAGGAGGAACCTGCAGTCCCGGAGAATCTGGTTCCAGTGCCGCAGCCGTGACATGGACAGAGGAGGAGGGCTGTCAGCCATTTGGAACCTGAGCTGTCGATGAAGCATCTCCGGGTCTCCAGTGAGCAGCTCCCAGCTCCAACAAGTGACGAATCTCCTGCCCCCACGCTGAGTGAGCCGTCAGCGTGGGTCACAGTGCCAGGGGGTCCCAGGGCTGCGAAGATCGGCTGCAGAGGCCGCTGCAGCTGAGTGGGAGCCTGAACTCGACCTCCTGAGTGAGCCTGGATTGTCGGAGTCCTGGATGGCGCTGGAGCTTGAGATCAGGCAAGTGCTCTATTTTGTCTTTCTATTTTCCGTATTAGAGCGCTCTTGCCCATCTCTTGGGGAGGCGAGACGGGTGCTGCTGGTCGCTGCATCCACTCTCGCCTCGCCGGGCTCTGCCGCTGCCGGTGATCCTGACCCCATGTTTTTCCTCTCTCTCGGAGCCTCCTTCCGGGGTCACCGGAGATGATTCAGCGCCGCCCGCCATTTCCGTGGATCCAGGGTGGTCTCGGGAGGTCATCCCAGGTACAGCGCAGGCTCAATCCGAGTCCACCGTGGGTGTAGCGCAGGCTCAATCCGAGTCCACCGTGGGTGCAGCGCAGGCTCAATCCGGGTCCACCGAGTGTGCGGCATTGTCCCTGCTGGGGTCCACCGCGGGGGCTTTAAGGATACTGTCTGAGGCCGTGGTGGGGGCTGCTGATCCCCCACTGCCCAATACCGCTGTGGTCCCTCCCTCTCCCCCCTTCTCTCCTCTACCAGACGCCATTGGGATCCCCTCCGTCCGGTCCGGCTTCCCACCAATGAGCTGCCCGGTGGGAAAGCCGCCTCTGGGTCCCTCCCTCCGGTCCTGCTGGCTTAAAGACGCTGGCCGTCCGCCCGAGAGACTTCAGTACTGGAGCTGGGATTTCCGTCGGCTGCCTGAACATTTGTTCTTCGTTTGGAGTCTGGATGCCGATAGACCACCAGAACTGTCTTTTTTCCCTACCTGCTGGTGTCCTTTGTTGTGCATTCGCTGTGTTTTTTCTGCCTATTAATTTTTTTTTCTTTGTATAGATACCTCTGAATTTAAGGGGTTTTTTTCTCTCTCCCTCTCTCTGTTCACCCTTTGGCAGGGTTGTTTGTGCCACTTTTTACTTTTAGAATTCCAAACTTTTTCATGATGGATTTGCAGCTTTGTTCTTGTAGAGTTCAGACTTGTTTCTCGTAGATCAGCAACTCTTTCTCATAAAATTGCAACTATATTCCTTAAAAATTAACCTCTTTTTTTTGTCATAGATTAAAAACGTTTTTCAACAAAATTTTCAACCTTTTTCCCTCATAAATTATATTTTTTTTCTTGTGAATTTGCAACCTTTCTTTCATAAATCTATTTTTGTTCTTATATTGTAATTTTTTTTTCTTCTTGTAAATTATCATTTTTTTCTCTAAGATTGGCAACTTATTCGTCAATTTGGCACTTTTTTCTCATGAATACCAACTTTTTCCTCCTACTTTTTTCATTATAACTTCAACTTTTTCTTTACAAATTCCAGCTTTGTCCTTGTAAGATTTCTTACGTTTTTCTCGGGAATTGGCAACTTTTTTCCTCATAAATTATAACCCTTTTCTTGGTTACTTTGTTACAATTTTTATCCTTTTTCCAAAGATTTTTTTCTTGTAAATTAGCTCTCTTTTCTCCTAAATATTCAACTTTTTTTTTCTTGCAAATGTGCCACTGTTTTCTAATAAATGTATTACTTTTTCATCTTAGATTTGATGGTTGTGTTCCATAAGATTTGTGATTTTTGAAGTAGAGGAGAAAGAAAAATGAAAGGGGGAGGCGATTTCATTTTGTATTGTACTATTGTATTGTGCATCTGCATCGATAAGGTGGGCTACACATATTCTTGTGCTTAAACCCTTTCGATTTTTGCCACTGGCATTCCTGTAAGAGGGGGAGGAAAAGAGAAGAGGAGGTATCTGAATGTTATTCTGGAGTCCATGAACTTTTTTTGTTCTTTATTCTTCTTTCTGGAGGTTTGTTGCGTCTTTTGACCTTGTAGTGGGGTAGTCTATTTCCTTTTGGTGATTAGGTAAAAAAAAAAAATAAAATAATAATTAAATTAAATCACCCTTTATTGTCATTCAACTGTACAACCAATCATGTACAGTAGAATGAGATTGTGCTTTACCTATCTACTGTGTTAATCACACACACCCCAAGTGTAGAATCAGAGGGCCGCTGCCATGCAAGGCGCCGCCACAAATTTCCGTCCTCCATTCCATTTATTGCTGAGCACCAAGCTGGACGGCAGGAAGTTCCACTTTTATATGGTCTTTGGCATGACCCGGCCGGGATTTGAACCCCTGCCTCCCGGGTGTGGGGCGGATGCTCTACCAACTGAGCCACCACTCCGGTATTGTGTTATGTTGGTGATCGGTACCCCTTGATGTATTTTTGGAGGGTTTTTTTGTTGAGTTTTGTTGTTTAGCTTGTCTGGGTGCTTTTTCGTTTTGTATCTTCCCTCCTGGCCTGTATTTTCCCCTCCGCTTCTCCTGTGGTTGAGCTGTAGTTCATCTGGTTGGGGGGGGGGGGGGGGTCTTTTCCCTGGATGTCACAGTGGGACGCCTGGTATGTGTCAGTTAAACGGGGGGCACTGTAGTGATCTGAGCGCGGATCTGCTCCGCGCTTGAGCCACTCAATGTTTCTCCTTTTTCCTCGTATTCCTAGTCCTGGTTAATATTTGTAACATCTTTTCCTGATGCTTTTACTATGACAGCGCTGCGGCCAGACTTCCGGCTGTCAACTGGTCCGCGGGCTGCCACAGCTGATCACTATCCTGTGATTATTGTTTTCCTCACCTGGTAATCATTAGACTTCGCTCTATTTAAGATCGCATTGGAGATTCATTCTTCGCTGCGATCTCACACCCAATCAGGCTGGAGTCCCCACGTCCGGCTCCAGTCCCAGCATTAGGTTCTGTCCTCACTGTTCCAGTGTAAGTTTCTCTTGACTCTTTGTATTGTTAGTTATTTTGACCCTCCGTGGTCAAGTGTTCAGTTTATGTGTGTTGCCCCTTGTGGCGCATTACTTTTGTCCTTTTTGTAATAAACAGCAAACTCTCTGTTGGCATCTGGCACCTCATTTATGCCCTGTAAGGGGCAGACACGACACCTTTGGAGCATCCTCATGCAAAAGATCCATGAGGGTGGGAGGCAGTTCACATCAAAACAGTAGCTGTGGGAGGCTATTCTGACCTCTTACAAAGAAATTCAAGCAGAAACTCTCCAAAAACTCACAAGTTCAATGGATACAAGAATTGTAAAGGTTGTATCAAAGAAGGGGTCCTATGTTAACATGTACATAACTTGGCCTGTTAAGATGATTTTGACTGTAATTGTGATGATCAGGCAAGTGTGCTCCCCCTACCCTCCTGTTCCTGGTTTCCCACTCCGGAAGATTAGACACACCTACTTACACATCTACTGCATCTGATGAGCCAGCGTATTTAAGACCCAGCGTGTGGAGAGCTCATCGCTGGATCGTTTGGGTTTGCAGCCACAGTTTATGCCAAGCTCTGTCTCGTTATTATTGTTTCCTTATTCTTACCTTGTGTGTCTCGCTCCTCAGGTTGCTGCCACCTGCAGGTGTGTCTCCGGAGCTGATCACGCTCACCTGACCAGGAAGATCAGGACGTCCACCCAGGTCTCTGTCTTCCCCCTGCCCCATGGTCCTTGCTGGAGTTCCCTGCTGGACTCCGCTGCTCAAGTTGTAAGTGTGCTTTCCCACAATATTCTCTCTTTGGAGAATCTGTCCCTTATAACCTCTGTCTGCTCTCTCCCATACGCTATGTGCGCTCCCAGGTGCACCTGTCTTGTGGAAATTTAAGTTGGCATTTTTGTGTTCCGCTTTTCCTTGAGTTTTTGCATTTTTATTTTCTGTGAGATTTTGTAATAAAATTGTGAAACTTTTCATTGGAGTGTGAGCGCTCATTCTGGCAGCTCTGCGTTTGAACCTAACCCTGTTCTGAATCATGACAGAAATAGCTTTTGATTTCAGTGAATATGATCTCCTAATGCTGCAAATTCAACAAATGACCATTTTCAGTTCTTTACAACAAATAAAATGTTTTGAAACTCTGGTGTGCATAATAATTTGAAACAGTGCATTTTGAGTATTTTTTAATTTTTGCAAAAAAATGGTTATCATTGGGAAGTTTGTTCAGTAAAATTTGAATTATGCTTAACGGTTGATGACTTGAAAATTATACTGTTTGTCATTTGCATCGACTATTTTGGAAAATCAGAGACAAATATCATTTGCATAATAATTTGGAACGCGGTGTATTTAGGGGAATAAATGAATGAACAAGGAGTGTGCAGTGTTTTACTTTTCACTGTAACTCCCCAAAGAGACAGGAGATGCGTCCACATATCTGCCTCAGCTCCGGGTTTCCAGAGGCCGCCCGCACCATGCCTAGGGTTGCAGTTCTCCACCAGCAAGCTCCCTGACTGCCGCCTGTCAGAGGCTGGCAGAAGCCGCCAAAAGTGAGCTCGCTTCGTGGCCGGGGCTAGCGCGGATGGGAAATCTGAAGAAGAGATTTGCTTGAAGAGCTCCTGGATAGCTGTGCTGTTACCGATGAAGGTATCAGATCCAGAAGAAATCTGATGAAGATCCAAGCATTCCACTGAAATGGCTACATGCCTCTTCATTGAGAAAATAAAATCTTTCCTTGATAAGGGTGGAGTTGTAGGGGCGGTGTTTGTGGACCTCAGGAAAGCATTCGATACAGTAAATCACTCTGTTCTTCTGACAAAGCTCTTTAAATTTAACTTTTCTCACAACGCTGTGAGCTGGATTGAATCATATCTGCATGATCGAACACAATCTGTATCAGTTAACAACTGCAGATCTGATTCTCTTAGGCTAACTTCTGGAGTCCCTCGGGGATCAATATTAGGCCCCCTTTTATTTAGTCTTTATATTAATGATTTGCCCACTGTTTGTCCTGAAGCTGAATGCTTAATGTATGCAGATGGCACGGTTTTCTTTGTTCACGGTCACTCCAAAGACACTGTTGCTGCTAAACTCAGTAAAACAATGCCCTGTGTCACAACTTGGTTGCAGGAGTGCTGTCTACAGTTAAATGTTTCTAAAACTGTAGGCATGTATTTCACTAAAATAAATAGAGTATGACCTGACCCTGACATACATGTTAATGGAGGAAAAATACAAATTGTTAGCCAATATACTGTAAATATCTTGGGTTAATAATAGATTCACAGCTTTCCTTTAAAGCCCATATTGCTAAATTGAGTAAAAAAATCAAGTTAAATCTTGCAAATTTTCGTGCAATTCAAAATGAAATGTCAACTGAAGCCGCAAAAATATACTTGCATTCAATGATTCTCAGTCACTTCAACTATTGCCTAACTAGCTGGTCCCAGGCGAGTCTGAGTGCAAAAAAACCATTGGAAGTTTTGTACAAACAAGCAGTCAAAGTTATGGATAAAAAAACTAGGCATTATCATCATTGTGCAATTTTTAAAAAAAATACAGTCTTTTAAACTGGGATAGTCTTCATACATTTGCAGATTTAAATTTGATTTATAAAGTACTGCATGATTTGGCTCCAGATCCTCTGGCAGTGTTCATCAGCCAAAGAAACAGCTCTGAGCGTGTCACTCGAGGCTCTGTCAGAGGTGACTGTTTCATTCCTCTGCGCAGGAGCACTTTCAGTAAGTCGGCCTGGTCAGTGAGGAGCGCTAGTGAGTGGAACTCAGTACCTGAGGAGGTTAAACTGCTGACAACATACAAGGCCTTCACAAAAAAATTGAAAATGTGGCTTATAAACACCTACAGCTGCCAACACTAAAAGATAAGTCTGTTGTGATGTTTGATGTTGTGATTAAATGTACGGTTTGTTATGTGTATGTTATTTGTTACATTAGTTGCAGATGTAACAGATGCTGCAGAAAGACCCCAGCAATCAGGCGATCCCCTGTGAGCAAGCACTTGGCGACGGTGGAGAGGAAAAACTCCCTTTTAACAGGAAGAAACCTCCAGCAGAACCAGGCTCAGGGAGGGGCAGTCATCTGCTGCGACTGGCTGGGGGGTGAGGGGATAGAGAAGAAGAAAAGAACAGACATGTAGAGAGCAAACAGCACGATGGGGACTCAATCTATGGGAGAGAACAAACAAATGTTAATGACCAGCAAAAAAAAAAAAAAAAATATTTCATAGAGAGTGAGGAAAGGAGTGAGGCCCAGTGCATTACTGGAGGTCCCCCGGCTGACTAAACCTATTAGCAGCATAACTAAGGGAGGGTTCAGAAACACATGATCCCTCCCTAATTGTAGGCTATGCGTCGGCATGAAATAAAGCGGCGTTGTTGGAGGTTTTAAGTAGAGTTTTATTATATCATACCACCGTCACAAGCTCCTCTCCCGGCGCCGTGCGTGCGCACCAGGAGCGAGCCCACGGCTCTCAGAGAAGGGACACACAGTCTGTGTCCTGCAGCAGGGTTGAAGTCAGATGAGTGAGAGAGAGAGCATGGATTTCAGTCAGCTTAAATACCAGTTACAAGCAATGCATGAAAGGTATTCACAGCAGGGAGTATGGCATTTGCATTTGAGAGGCATACATCACAATAGGCAGATTTGCTAGACTGTGCTCTAGGTGCAGAACAAAGGGGTTAACAGGCACATCTACATATTGATCTGAGTCTCTAGGTCACAGTAAGGACAGGACGCATGAACACAATACATGAAAGGTGACATTATCACAGTAGTGTAGCGGAAAAAACCAGGAGTAGCGAGTTGTCTGTCCTTAGTCTGTTGGTGGGGGTTTTCCCAAACCGCCACAGGCTATATCAAAAAGGTAGGTTTTAGCCCTATTCTTAAAAACAGAGATCGAGTCTGACTCCCGAATCCAGATTGGCAGCTGATTCCACAGGAGAGGAGCTTGATAACTGAAGGCTCTGCCTCCCATTGTACTTTTGGAGATTCTAGGTATTACAAGTAATCCTGCATTTTGGGAGCGTAGTGCTCTGTTAGGATGATATGGTAGTATCAGATCTTTTAAATAAAAAGGAGCCTGATTGTTTAGAGCTTTGTAAGTAAGAAGAAGGATTTTAAACTTAATTCTAAACTCTATGGGAAGCCAATGAAGGGAGGCCAGAACCAGAGAGATATGATCTCTCTTTCTAGTACCTGTTAAAACTCTTGCTGCAGCATTTTGGATCAGCTGAAGACTTTTTAAAGATGTTTTAGGACAGCCTGATAATAAAGAATTACAATAATCTAATCTCGAGCTAACGAAAGCGTGGATCAGCTTCTCAGCATCACTCTGAGACAAGATGCTCCTAATCTTGGCAATATTACGCAAATGATAGAAGGCAGTCTTAGAAACAAATTTAATATGTGAATTGAAGGACATTAAGAGAAAGAGTAACTGCATCCAAACTGAAAGTTTGATTTGGAAAGGAATTTCTAAGGTTTTTTGGACCAACAAGAATGACTTCAGTCTTATTTGAATTTAATAGCAGGAAATTACAAGTCATCCAAGCTTTGATTTCCTTAAGACAGGCTTCTAACTTGGCTAATTGATTAGTATCATCTGGCTTCATTGACAGGTATAATTGTGTGTCATCTGCATAACAATGAAAATGTATACAGTGCTTTCTAATAATGTTGCCTAACGGAAGCATATATAAACTAAAAAGAGTAGGGCCTAGCACAGATCCCTGTGGAACTCCATGACTAAGCTTTGAGCTGAAAGAAAACTCATCATTTACATGAACAAACTGGAACCTATCAGATAAATAAGATCTAAACCACTGCAACGAAGTTCCATTAAGTCCAACATAGTGTTCTAATCTATCAAGTAGAATATTATGATCAATAGTATCAAAAGCTGCACTAAGATCTAAAAGGACAAGTACAGAAACTAGTCCATTATCAGATGCAATGAGGAGGTCGTTAGTGACCTTCGCTAAGGCTGTTTCAGTACTATGATGGATTCTAAACCCAGATTGAAACTCTTCAAGTAAACCATTTCCCTGCAGGTGGTCAAATAATTGCGTAGCAACAACTCTTTCTAAGATTTTTGAAATGAAAGGGAGATTAGAGATTGGTCTATAGTTAGCTAAAGCTCCTGGATCTAGCGTTGGCTTTTTGAGTAAGGGTTTAATTACAGCCGTTTTAAAAGCCTGCAGTACATGGCCTAAAGTTAATGAAGAATTGATTATATGAAGAATAAAGCTACCAATAAGTGGGAAGACTTCTTTAAATAACCTGGTAGGAATAGGGTCTAAAAGACAAGTTGAAGGTTTGGATGAGGAAACTATTTTGTCTAACTCACAAAGGTCGATTGGAGTAAACTCATCAAGACAGACATCAATAGAAGGAGTTGTAGTAGTTACAGTATTTAAGTTAACTGTGGGAAGAATCTGATTGATTTTATCTCTGATGGATGAAATTTTATTATTGAAAAAGTTCATAAAGTCCTGACTAGTAAGCTCTAAGGGGATGCTAGGATTGACAGAGTCCTGACTCTTTGTCAACCTGGCTACAGTACTGAAAAGAAACCTGGGATTATTCTTGTTCTCTTCTATTAATGCAGAGTAATAACTCGTTCTAGCTTTTCTAAGAGATTTTTTATAAATTAAAAGATGATTTCTCCAAGTTAAATAGATTTCATCTAAATTAGTAGAGCGCCATTTTCTTTCTAATTGACGAGTCTTCTGTTTTAAGCTACGAGTTTCTGATAGATAGATAGATAGATAGATAGATAGATAGATAGATAGATAGATAGATAGATAGATAGATAGATAGATAGTTTATTTCGAACACAAAAATATACCAAATACAAGCAAATGGCAAATGCAATAAAGTAACATTATACACTGTTCGAAAGGGAGAAGGAAGAAGTGAACACTTATTAATTCCATCTCCTCTTTTCCATAGATACACCCATGTGAATTTTATACAAATTACCACCTTTAAGACCCCAAGTAAACAATTTACTGTATTTTTTACAAATCAACATTAACACCCATCCATTCTAACATACAATGATGTCCATACAACAAAACCAGCCTCAAACAACACAGATATACACAGTGCTGTCCTACCCACCATTCCATAGTGTCCCATAATATCCCAGAGTGAACATAATGAATCGTACATATAACTACTACCCTTCTAACATATACCCTTTCAGCAAATGATGCTTATACCTCTTTTTGAATTGATTTCTGTTTGTACATAGTTTCAGTTCCGGCTCTAGACTGTTCCACATATCCACCCCACAGACAGATATGCACATACTTTTCTTGATAGTACGTATCTTGGGTTTTGTAAAGTTTAAGTCTCCCCTCAAATTATGATCATTGTCTCTTTTTTTAAATATTTTTTGTATATTAGTTGGTAGTTGATTATTAATTGCCCTGTACATTACTTGTGCTGTCTTAAATTTAACTAAATCAATGAACTTTATGACATGTGACTTTAAGAACAACGCATTGGTATGGTCTCTATATCCTGCATTGTTTATTATCCTTATAGCTCTTTTTTGTAATGTGCATATTGACTGTAGGTTGGTTTTGTAGGTGTTTCCCCAGACTTCTACACAGTAGTTAAGATAAGGTAAAAACAATGAATTGTACAATAAGACCAATGATTTATAGTCCAAGAAGTGTCTCGTCTTCCCCAGTATGCCTATACATTTTGCTAATTTGGCCCGGATGTGACTGATGTGAGGTTTCCAGCAGATTTTATTGTCAAGCGTCACCCCCAGGAACTTATTTTCCTGTACTGTTTCTATTCTGGTATCATCTATCGTTACCAATATTTCATGATTTATTTTATAATTTCCAAACAACATAATCTTTGTTTTTTTTAGATTTAGAGATAATTTATTTTTGTTGAACCACTGCGTTAATTTTTTCATTTCAGTTGTGACCACCTCTAAAACCTGCTGCAAATTCTCACCAGTGCTGAGGATATTTGTGTCATCCGCAAACAAAATAAATTTCAGAATTTTTGATACTTGGCATATGTCATTTATATATAAAATAAAGAGTTTGGGTCCCAAAACTGACCCCTGGGGCACACCACAAGTGATGTCCATGAAGGGTGATTTGTGCTCTCCAATTTGTACAAATTGTTGTCTGTTACTTAAATAACTTTCCACCCAACTCAGTCCTACCCCTCTTATCCCATACCTTTCCAGTTTCCTTAGTAGTATTCTGTGGTCAATGGTGTCAAAAGCTTTCTTTAAATCTATGAATACTCCTACAGCAACATTTTTTTTATCTATACAACTAGTAATTTCTTCTATAAGTTTGATCAGTGCCAAAGATGTAGATTTATCTGCTCTAAAACCATACTGGCTATCTGTAAGGAGGTTGTGTTTTTCATCATCCAGTCTCTTAGTGAAGATTTTTTCAAGTATTTTGGAGAATTGTGAGAGTAAAGAGACTGGCCTGTAATTTGTGAAGCGATGACTGTCTCCTGTTTTGTATAGAGGTATTACTTTTGCTATTTTCATTTTGTCTGGAAATGTACCAGTTTGAAATGACAGGTTACAGATGTGGGTGAGTGGCTTAACAATTCCCTCAATTACTTTTTTCACTATTGTCATGTCAATTTCATTCCAGTCCGTTGATTTTTTGTTCTTAAATTTACTCACAGTCTCGATAATTTCCTTTTCAGTAACTGCACCCAAAAAGATTGTGTTTGGATTTCTATCTTCTATTTCATTCACAGAACCACTGTAGTTTGTTTCTGGTGTCACTATTGATTTTGCTAATTCAGGACCAACGTTTACAAAAAATTTATTGAAACCACTGACCACATCTTCCATATTATTTATCAAATTGCCATTTTCGATAAAATATTCTGGATAATTTGCATTCTTAGGACGATTACTAATAATCCCATTGAGTACTTGCCATATTCCTTTTATGTTATTTTTGTTATCCTCTAGTATTCTGTTGTAATATTCTTTCTTACAGGTCCTCATTATAGTAGTAAGCTTATTTTTGTATCTTTTATATTTGATCTCAGCTTCCACCATTCTGCATTTAATGAATTGTTTATATAATGTATTCTTCTTTTTACATGCATTTATTAACCCCTTGGTGACCCAAGGAATATTTTTTTGTTGTTGTCTGTCACTGTATTGTTTTATAGGACAGTATTTATTGTACAATGATTGAAATATTTGTAAAAATTTATCATATGCTCCATTTATGTCATTTTCATCATAAACTATCTTCCAATCTTGTATTAATAATTCCTTTGTCAGTAAATGCATTGATTCTTCGGTTCTTATTCTTTTATATTTAATATTTTTGGTATACTTTTTCTTCCTATAATCACATTGATAGACAACAAAAATCGGCAGGTGGTCACTGATATCATTCAATAAAAGCCCACTCCTGATATTATTTTCCATAATGTTTGTGAATATGTTATCTATTAGTGTGGCACTGTGTGACGTTATTCTGCTAGGTCCGGTAATTGTTGGATGTAAACCCATACTGTACATTGTGTTGATAAATTCTTCTGTCAAACTATGTTGTTTTGAGTTCATCAGATCTATATTGAAATCCCCACAGATGAACATAACTTTATGAGTTAGTTTTGCATACATTTTTTCCATCCAGTCCTTAAATAAGTCAATGTTTGATCCAGGTGTTCTATATACACAGCTCACTACTACATTCTTCACATTGTCCAGACAGATTTCTATTGTAATACATTCAAATAAATCATCCACAGTTACTGACAGATTTTCAACAACCTTGTATTTCAAGCTCTTGTCAACAAAAATTGCAACTCCTCCTCCTTTTTTCACTTTTCTATTTATATAATTTAGTTCATAGCCATCCATGGTAAAATCCACTCCTTTCTCTTCACTGAGCCACGTCTCTGATATTGCCACAATATTGAAGGGCTCTTTAAACTGGTGTAAATAATCTTTAATGTTATTAAAGTTTGCATAGAGACTCCTGCTGTTGAAGTGGATCATAGAAATATTGAAATCAGATGTGACCATTGTGTTAACCTGTTCATCTGTGTAGTAATTACAGTCATTATTGATGGAGCTAAATAAATTATTATCAGGGTCTATGTCATATTCTATGTCCTGTGGGTTGTGATCTGTGTATTCAAAAACTTTCAGTTCCTGTTGTCCCTGTTTGTTGATTTTTTGATTCATGTTGTTGAATGTTTTTTGCAGATGAGTAAAATCCTTCAGTGTCCTACAGTTGTCTGAATTGTTGCTGTGACTCCAGTTCATAATATTCATTGATAATTGTCCAGTTCCATAATATTACGGATGTTAATGACCTTGGCTTCTTCAGGTGATCCGTTTAATTTGATATATATTTTACAGTTTGATGTCCAGGTGTTTTGAATCTTTTTCTGCTTTTTCAGGTATCTTGCTTTCCTGGCTATTTCTGCGTTTTCCTTCGTGAGGTGCTCGTTAATGTAAATGTTTGTTTCTTTTAGCTTCCTACCTTGTTTCAGTAGCGCAGTCTTGTGTTTTTTGTTCACAAACCTCATGATCACAATCGGTTTGTCGCCGCTTTTCCTGGGCAGAGGGTGGCAGGACTCTATGGTGTTGCAGTCCAGCTGGATTCCTTTGGACTGCATGAAGGCCGCCACTTGTTGCTCAGCTGATTCCTCATCTAGCTGACTTCCACTGCTGTCTGCGGCCACTGCTCTCGCGTATGATCGGGGTTTGATGTGGAGCCCCGTGATGATCACGTCGTTCGCCCGAGAGCTCTGGTCCATCTCAGCCATTCTGCTCTCCAGATACGCCAGCCTCTTGTCTTTCTCAGCGTTCTGGTACCGCAGCGCTTTAATCTCCTCCATTAGGTCCAGGATGCTTCTTTGCTGTGCCTTTACAGCGGAAATCTCTTCCGCCAAGAAATCCAGCGCTTTTTTTATTTCATCTTCATTTTGCAGAGCTTTCTTGGGACCCATTTTCCCAGCCGATGATCGCTGAATCCGATCGTAGGAAAAAAAAAAAAAAAAACCCACACGTGGGAGAAATCCCTTTGTTTTCCTAAGCGCGAGGGGCGAGAGGCCAATTGCTACACCAGCTACACCAGCCACTACTGACAAATTCCCCTTATTTCTCACGAGTAGGTTCACACTCCAGCGGCAGCAACAAAAAAAGGTCAAAACGCCAGCTCCAAACTGCGTTCTAACTGCGTTTATCTGCCTTTTAACCAGAAACGAACTGGGAGCCTTTACCTGTGCGTCCTTACCCGTCCTCACCCGGAACCGGAACCGGTTCCGGGTGAGGACGGATTGGTTCTGGTTCTTGGTTCTGTGTTGAACCAAGGAGTTAAAAATCTCTGATTAGACTTTTTCTTTTTTAAGGGGGCCACCAAGTCTAGAGCCTGATGCAGAGAAGCTGAAACACTATCCACCATGTTATCAATTACAGAAGGAGCAAGCTGTCTATAGCTTATTTCCGTTGTGTTGACACATGGCATAGAGGAAACAATCTGCATAAATTTGGAAACAGCATCATCTGAGAGGCATCTACTGTGATAATATTTTTCTTTAGGAGCCAAATAGTCAGAAATAGTAAAATCAAAGGTTAACAGACAATGGTCTGACAGTACAGGGTTATGAGGAGACACTACAAGACTTTCTATTTCTATGCCATATGTCAGAACAAGGTCCAATGTATGGTGGAGGTAATGAGTAGAATTTCCTACTTTCTGAGAAAACCCAATCGAGTCTAATATTGAATTAAAAGCCACATTAAGGCAGTCACTATCTACATCCACATGTATATTAAAGTCCCCTACTATAATTATTCTATCAGATTTCAGCACTAAATCAGCTAAGAAATCAGCAAATTCGGATAAAAATTCTGAATAGGTTGATGGGGGACGATAAACTATGGCAAATAAAATTGGGTTTAACCTAAAATTGCTAAAGTGCCCAACACTGAGGACCAGGCCCTCAAAGGAATTATAACATGTTTTTTGCTTTACATTAACTAGTAATTTGGAATGGTAAATTGTTGCTACTCCTCCTCCATGACCAGAACTTCTGGGATTTTGACAGTTTAAATAACCAGAGGGGGTCCCCCCCTACAGTTGATGGTGCTATGAGATGACTGTTGTTGTGAAATGGCGCTATATAAATAAAGTTGAATTGAATTGAATTGAATTGAATTGAATTAGTGCCCTCTTAAATGTCTAATCATGTTTTTTTTCTTGTAGATGCATTTTACTGCTTTTTTACATCTTGGCCAGAGGACTACAGATGAAAACTAGCCTTTTGGCTAATTCTGGCTTTTTTAACCATGTGTAATCATGTGTTTTATGAAATTGCATTGTCACTTTTCAAATAAACTAAACTAAACTAAATCGCGCCAGATTTCCTTTCCTCCTACCCGGGAGCAACTTCCACATCATCGTTAATGAAAGTTTACACAGGCATCATCCTCTTTTCCTGAAATTTCAAACTCATTCATGCTTCTGTGTTGCAGCCGTGCTCACTACATTAAACCATTCATTGATATTTCAGCCCATTCTTCCTCGTTTGTTCTGTCTAAAATAACTAACTGGGCATCAACTGTGACTGATGTCTTATTACCAAGCAGCATTACTATCACGTACATTTTGGCTCACACACACGGGCTTTGGTCAACACAAAACCCATCCTAAACCGTCATGATCACAGCTCACTATAGATAAAGCTCCTCTTTGCATTAAATGGATGGGTTTGAATGTGTTGGATTGGATTATCCAAAAGACACCTCTGAATGATTAGAGTGGCCTCTTTGCATCATGTGCCACCGGAAAGTTCATTTCTATGCTGTTGTGATAAGGAAATAAACTTGAAAATGCCCATAAACGTGTTCTGCTTCAGTGATAACTGACTGACCGACCGCGTCATTGTAATACAGCTCAGAGTCTACAAAATCACAATGACGTCTGTGTAGGAGGGTTTCTTCATGTTGAAAACAAACTGGTCTTGATAGAAGAGTTAGATTGTGAGTCTCACTGAGCAGCTGTAGAATACAGGAAGATCACATCTCTAATTTGTCTCGATAAAGAAGCTGATTAAGGAAATATGGCAAAGAGGGGAAGGAAAAGCAAAAACTCATACTAACAAGGAAAACATACAGTACAAACGTCCACTCACACAAAAAACAACGAAAGGTATGCCCATTAAGGTGTAGACAGTCATACATAAAGTTGCACAATGATATGTTCCTTGTAAGTCTCTTTGATCTGAAAGATCAAAGGCGCTACCTTCAACAAACTAGAAATATTTCATCAAGGACAGTCTCTAGGACAAGGGTTTAAATTGATGCACAGCATGCTTCAGACAGCATGAAACAAGACCAATGATACCACACTGTCGATGTGAATAACAGCATCACACGGTATTATTATCAAAGTTCTTCAGTGTCCGTGACCGGTGCACATAAAGGACAGGTGCAAGCTGCTGGTTTTACACATACAGATATTGATAGCACTCACTGTCATTTATGCAGAGGAAGAGAAACGACGGTTGATTACTCACATCTGGTTATTGTTCTGTCAGGGTCTAGAAACAGTTTCGACCACATGGTGCAACAAGTTCACAGACTACCCCAGTTAGAAATTAAAATTGCTACAATATGTCTAAAATCCTGCTCTACTCACTGTATCATAGGACTGTCTGAGTGTTTTCCATCAATGTGCCAAATAATAATGACTGAAGGAAGGACATGCAGTCATGGTCAGAAATAGTGGCATCCCCGCATTTCTGTAAGGTAATGCACCATTTTTCCCAGGAAATTGTTGCAATCACAAATGCTTTTGGTATGCTCATGTTTACTTCTTTTGTTTGCAATCAAACAACAAAGGTATAAAAAACACTTTTATGGTTACAGGAAGCAAACTGAACTCAGATATTTCCTGCAAAGGGTGCATTACCAAATGTTGAGTTGAAAGTGTCGATAATTGTGTCCAGTCCATTTTGATAACTCTGTGCAGAATGTGTCAGATTTAACTGGCTCTCCTTGCTTTTTTTGTGTTGTTCCAATGCAAACAAAAGAAATAAACAGGAGCATAGCAAAGCATTTGCAACTGCAACAATTTTCTGGGAGAGGTAGTACATTATCAGACATTATCAGAAATACAGGAGTGCCAATATTTTTAGTTATGACTATAGCTCACTGACTATGACTGTGGCTAAACATATATGTCCAATTAATATCCATCCATCCATCCATCCATCTTCTCTTTATTCTTAAATGTTTTTATAATCAAATATGTCTTTTGAACTTTCACAATGGTTTACTATGAACTTCCTCACATTCAGTTTTTACTGACTTAAGAACTCAGGCAGATCATTACATTTACAAAACTTCTGTATTGTTTTCTTAACAGTTTTCCCTCCATCACCACAATGTACCATCTTCCTTAATCTTAAGGAAGTAAATGCTATCTCCAGTACTGAATTATATGCTGATTACATTTAATGCACATATACACTTGTCCTCCTGCGATCTATGAAGTCTAGGGTCATAAAATGTATTTGTTAATGTAAACAGCCTTTCCCCTGCTTTGCCTGAGAATAAAAACAAGGCTTGATAGTGAAATAAAAATAGATACTGTAAGTAGATGAAAACAGCCGTGGGATGTTTGTTTAAAAGCAATGACAGAAATGATGAACACTGACCAACTAATAGCTCTGAACAACAGGATGACAGTGATGGAGTCGACAGTGATTGCAAATTCAGAAAAAAAGGTATGTGAAGTGCTATTTGAAAATTAAAGGTCTGATGACATGATTTTGACATTTTTTAGCATATTGTGTAAACCCAAAAGTCACTGTCGATGATCAATATAATATTTACAGCTGCGCCTGCATAAACTAGTTATCATCAAAAAACCGCAGCCGCTGACTGGACTGTGGTGCCTCCCACCGAATTAAGGGCGGCACCACCATGACGTAACCGACAGAATGGACTCCGGTGTTGTTGACTGGAATGACAGCAGCTTTGTAGCTCACAGTTTCTCTGGTTTCTTGTTTTAATTTCACGGCTATGCCTTCGCGTTGTGTCGCAGGCTTAGATAAACAGCAGGTCATGAAAGACCACATCACACGCTTCAGCTCCAACTGTCATAAGCCTCCTCGTGTGCTTCTTGTGCACTTTTGCGCTGGAGAAGCGCACGGGGGGGGGGGGGGGATTAACGGATTTACGCGCAGCTTTGACCTACTTTCTCTGATCACATGCTGACGCTCACCGGTCCGGACACGTCCCCTCTATCATTATCACCAGCTGATTCAAACTCCCGCTGATCATCTTTCTCGGTCCTCGCCCAAGTGCTTCTCATCACACCATCACCAGCAGTGCGGGTACTTAACGGCCGTTTGCCAGTCACGCACTGCTGGTCCATAGTATTGTCGTCTGTGTTGTTAGTCTGCCAGTATTTTCAGCACTCTCACGACGTGTTAGTCACTCCATGTTTGCCGTGGTTCTCATGCGTCCTTGAAGCGATGTCGGCTCTGGGGCGCACCTGTGGCTAACATGTCTCCTCTCATTTGTTCTCTGGGTGATGCCGGCCTCCGAACACCATCAGTAAGTGTGTTTGTGTTTTTTGTACGTCTTCACCTTTTTGGGAATTGTCTGTCTTTCTGTATTAAATGTGCTGAAGTGAACCCTGCACGTAAATCCTCGTTATTTCATCCTCCCTCTCATGGGTCATGATGAATGGATTTACATGCAGGATTCACCAGATAATACATAATACATAAATACATAAAGATAATACATAATAAACCCGATGCCTGAGCCAGAGAATACTATTACGACCCGAGCGCCGGTCCTGTCCGCGCTCGGGCTATGTATATTCGCTGCCGGCTTTGACAGCTGTGGGTTATATTCTGGCTTCACCGGGCTCTTATTGTGAAGGCACTCGGTGGGGTTTCCGGCTGTCAAAATCGGTCAGCTGTCTGTCATCACTGCTCGTTAGTGTTCGCCTTTATAAGGCGGGCACTGACGGCAGTTAAATTGCAGGAGTATCGTCAGACATCGTCTAAACCTCGTCAAACAATCCTCGTGAGGCCTCGTTAGACCTTCATGTCAGGTTCGTGTTCTTTCTTGTCTTGTCATAGTTTAGCTCGTAGTGGCTGGGGTTAGCCCTACGAGCCCTTGTATCGCTTAGTGTGTGCTTTTGCCCTTAGTGGCTCATAGCCTTGTGTCTTGTCTTGTTTTGTTAATAAATTACCATCATTGCAAAACTCACCGGTGGACTCTTGGCGTCTTATGGTGATCCGCGAGGGTCACCACATGACAAATACACTGCTATGATTTTATTGAAAAATTGGGTTTGAATAAATTATATTTATGAACAAATAATTTGTTGCAATATCTGTAACAAAAGCATAACACTGTGTTCCCCTGCCGTGTGTTTGTCGCTGCTGCTGCCCCAGCCACGTGTGCCTCTCCACTGTCACTCTCTGAGTCTGACTCGCTTGGCATGATGCCCGCTTGGCACGGCTCAAACCTATACGGTCTGATGCCCCCAGATTCTTCATTGTCATCCCATTCTTCGGAACTATAATCGTCTGAAGATTGGACAAAACAAACCAATTCCAGACTACATGTCTGGAATTGGTTGTCTGGAATTGGCTGCACGGTGGCGCAGTGGTTTAGCACTGTGGCAGCACAGTTTTACCCTCGGCCGGGGGATCGCGGGGATCGTGGGTTCGATTCCAGCCCCCGACCAACAGTGAGCTGTGTGGAGTTTGCATGTTCTCCCCGTGTTGCGCGGGTTTACTCCGGGATTTCTCCGGTTTCCTCCCGCATACCAAAAACATGTAGGTTTAGGGTGCTCGCGCACGCAGCGACCAGCAGCCGGTGGCTTGTCACCAGACTGCAAACCGAATCTACCTACGGGTACAAATAAGTAACAAAAAAAAAAAAAAAAAAAAAATGTGCTGGAACCATCGTCAATGTTTTCTACCGCTTCCATCCTGTGTGTACAATGGGCAGCCAATCGCTGTGCTCTGTTGATGACGTTACAACATGGCCGGGGGGTTTTCCAGCCACTGATGCAATTGGCGCTCATGAAAACGTCAGATATTCGCGTGAAAAAACAGCCTGTTTGACTTAGAACTGCACAGACCAACCTACTTCGTCATATTGTATTATGTGTTGAAAAATTAGATGAAGTCAAAAACGTGTCATCAGACCTTTTAGTGATATTTGAAGAGATATTTTAATTTTCACATTACATGGCAGTTGTACTTGTATTTGTTCTTGGCAGTGATGAAAAGATGCTGAGCAAGGACTAGAGAGATGTGAAAACATGTAAAAGCGCAGGTGTTCTACCACTTCGGTTTTAAAAAGACAACTCAAAACTGCAGTGTGAAGGCTCAAATTCAACCGAAGACATGGCAATTTGTCACACAACCTCTATTTCAGACAAAGCTTCAAAATACTCAAATGCCGTCAAATATCTTTACAGACTCTTTTAACATAAGCAACCCCAAAATAAGATTTTTTCTTCTTTCATTTACACAAGTCAGTATTTCAGACACAACACAACCTCGAGAGTTTTTTTTGTTTGTTTCTTATATGTGCTTTTGATGGTGTTATCAAGCCTGGTCACAGTCCCACATCCGCAGTTCTATTAAAGCACTTTTTTCATAGTTTTTCATCAGAAGGCCTTATTTCTCTGCACTGGAGAAGAGAGAAGAGATGGCAAGTGTCCTGTAAATTCTTGGAGAAGATGAAAGAAACTAAGTTCCGAAACTAAATTCTCTAGCCTGAACAGTGGAGTCTGAAGAGCCAAAATGGTTTCTCACTTATGACAGAGTTTGTAATGCTGAAAATATTGCAGGCATGCAATTCACCCCTGCTTATTTGTACATGTGTTGGACCAGCATTATTAATGAATTAATCTTAAAGGTCCAAGCTATTAAATTTAAATGTTAGACAAAACAATCCAAAATAACCTTTCAGGCTTGTTATATTAGGTGATCTGAAATGGATTAGAGATCAGCTCCATTTCCATTACAGGAACTAGGAACCAGTTTTACAGGAACTTCCCCTACAGTGTGTTTCTCCACTGCATGAACCTCCCAGTAAGGGGACATTTTCAGAAACTTGCAGAGGCCAAAATCAGGCCCAAATAAGCTGAAATCATAGAATCAGAAATGTTAATCGATAATGCTCTGACAGTACAGGGTTATGAGGAGACACTAAATTTTAAGTTTCTACACCATATGTCAGCACAAGGTCAATTGCGTGGTTGAGACAGTGAGTAGAGCTTGCTACATGGATATGTGAACAAGGTTAGACATAGATATGTGAACATATCTATGTCTAACCTTGTTTTTGTTTTTATTTGCATTTTTTAACATTTATTTTAGCCATTTTAAGTGGGAATGAATGTGGGGGTGTCCTAAAAAAGATGGGAGGTATCCTAATTTATTCCTCACTATTTGTTTAGAATTATATTTTACAGAAAATGTGGAAAAAAGTCTTTAATTCATTTTTAATTGTTTAGTTATATTACATGAATCTCCCAGTATTTTAAACACTGATATTAAATATTCATATGCTCAAATATGTTAAAAAAACACACACACAAGCTTATACAGGGTATCTTAATTTTTTTCTCATGACTGTATCATCATCATAGCAGTCTGTCGGGGGCAACAATGACTGTTTCATTTAGGTCTGATCAGATTCCTCCACGCAGCTCTGTAATTTGCCTTCAGCTGCCAGGAATTTCTGACCTTGTTAACTTGGGCGACGTCCGAGCCGGTACGAGTTGCTCTCTGACTGACCATTTCATGAAACTGCTTGCAAAGTATTTGAGTACTGCTAGCTTTTGCTGGACTAGCGACACATTCTTGGCAGATAGAGGTATTATCAGTGGCAAGGACAGGCCAAGACAAACTGACTCCAGTATCTGTTGCAGTGACTGACCAGATGATAGGTTTGTTTATCTCTGCTCTTTGTGTAGTGCATGTCACGATGCACCGACTGGCAAAAGTCCACCACAGACCTTGTGACAGATGTGCTTATCTGCCAGGATGTTCAGTCTCACCCTGTGTAACTGGGAGAGGTCCACCAAAGACCTGGTTTTACCCACGAGGCGTTTTTCTCCCTCCGAGAGGCGCAAGACAGTCGACTCCCTCATCAAACTTCTATGTGGCACAAAAATAGCCATAAAAATCCAGGAATCACCTGTAATACTGAACAAGAGGTGGAATAATACAACCTTCCACCATTGTCTGAAGTACCTCCAGTCAGAGGACACGAGCATCTTCAAACGCAGCGCAGTGTCCGGCTACAGGACCAGGGTGGAGGATCTTCTGGCGTTTCTCGGTTTCGTGGTGGAGTGTGGAACCTCTTTGCTTTAACGCTGCGCAGTCTCCGGCTACAGGACCAGGGTGGAGGATCTTCTGGTGTTTTTTGGTTTCGTGGTGGAGTGTGGAACCTCTTTGCTTAAGTAATACATACAGTATACATATCGAAGTCCCCTAATATAATTATTCTATCTGATTTAAGCACTAAATCAGATTAAAAAAAAAAGTGAATTCTGATAAAACCTCAGAGTAAGTGGTGGAAGAATGATAAACTACAGCAAGAAAAAGTTTTAACCTAGAATTGCTAAGCTGCACAATACTGACAACCAGGCCTTCAAATGAATGACAGCATTGAATGAATGTATCACTGGGCTCCACATTAAACCCCGATCATATGTTCGGGCGGTGGCCACGGACAGCAGACTGTCACGCCGCGCCATTCATCAGCGGCGCCACCTGCTCACGCACCTGCTACTCGTCAGCGGCGAAGGATAAAAGCCGCCTCGCCCTGAGCGTCGGCCTGAAGCCGTAGACTTCATTTCCTTTGTATGGACTTCTACCACATTCTCTTCAGCATCCTCATCTCCGGTAAGAAGTTCACTTACCTCATCTCTCCAGTCTGCTCCCCTGTGCACAGGTGGATTCCTCGGCGGCGGACAATCCCGTCCCTCGTCTCTCCTCGCTGCTGCACCGAGCCCTGCAGGTGGCTGTCTCCCGGGCTTCCATCCTTGAAGCGCCAGTCATCTGCCCAAACAAGTAAGCTTCTCTCTCTCGCCTATTCTCCTCCCGTGTTGGTGTGTGCTCATCACCCTGTGTCTGATTTCTCCCATAGGGTTGCCGGCTGAACGGTCTCCTGCCTCTGGGTCCGGAGCAGACGCCACCACCAACACATTAACATTCCGCAGACACGCACCCAAACATCCCTGTTGTTAATAAACAGTTTGAACTACTCTGAGCCTGTGTGTGTGCGTCTCCTGAGCCGAACGTTATGTCAGTACGGCTTCAGCAGAGCGGCTCGGCGGACGGCGGGCTCGCACACCGGTTTACCATCCTCGAGGCTCGGGTGGATCAGATTGTTTATCAGCAACAGGTGGTTCTTCATCAATTATTAGAACTGACTAACCGATTGAACCGCTTGGACCCCCAACAGCCGTTCCTCCCGACTCACCAGGGTGGCGCGGCTCCTGCTGTTCCAGCGGCCGTCCAGCCGGCTCCAGTGGCACCGGTTCGGCTCACGCCGATTCCGACCCCCGCCCGCTTTAGCGGTAAGCTCGGCGGAGCGCGGGGGTTTATTATGCAGTGTGAGTCCGTGTTCCACCGTGTGCCCGGAGATTTTCCCTCGGATCACAGCCGAATTGGTTACATAGGGAATCTTCTGGAGGGGCGTGTGTTAACCTGGACCTACGCCGTAATGGCGAGGCCCAGTTATGCCACCCTCACCTATGACCAATTCGTGAGGCGCTTTCTGGAGGTCTTTGACCACTCACAAACCGAAACGGTCCAGGTCGATCGGCTTCTCGCTCTCCAGCAGGGAAGCCGGTCGGCAGCGGACCACTCGGTCGACTTCCGGGTAGCGGCGGAGGAATTGGGCTGGGAGGAACGCTCCCTCTGTGGCCTGTTCCTCCGCAGCCTCAATAGTGATCTGAGGGATGAACTGGCTGGTCGGGATATCCCTGGGACGCTAGCGGAGCTGACATCCTTAGCGATAAGTTTGGATAACAGGCTGCGCGAGCGCTCCTCGGGGCGGAGGTCTTCTTCTTCTCGCCCTCGTGGAGCCTCGCCGCACCTGTTCCAAGCTCGCCCCCTGGCGGCGCCGCCAGCATCGCGCCCCGAGGAGTCGGAGCCGATGGTGACGGGCTGGACTAAACTTTCCCCTGTGGAGAAACAACGCCGCCGTGAGTTGGGCCTCTGCATGTATTGCGGAGGCGACCAACACACCGTGGAGCGTTGTCCACGGAAAGCCAGTCGGTGGGGTCCGCGAGTCACTGTTGGAAGCCTCGCGGATGTCAATCGGTTAGGATCACTTACTCAATTGAAGCTGCCCATCCGTTTCTGCCATAACTCTACTGGGCACCTCACCCACGCACTGGTGGATTCGGGCGCAGAAGGCAGCTTCATTTCACAAAGCCTGGCAACCCGATTGGGCATCCGCTGCCAGGCACTCAACACTCCCATCTCCCTGATCCACCTCTCCCGTGCCACCCTCGGGAGAGTGACACATCAAACTGTTCCCCTACCGGTCATCATCTCGGGAAACCACCGGGAGGAAATGACCTTTTACGTCCTTCCCAACTCTGTGTCGCCCGTCATCCTGGGGTATCCCTGGCTCCGCCTTCACAATCCGGTCCTGGATTGGAGATCAGCTGGGGTCTCGGCATGGAGTACGTTCTGTATGGGCACCTGCCTTCAGTCCGCTGCCTGCTCTCCGTCCGCTCCTCCCCCTGCTACGGACGCTGCACCCCCGGACCTGTCTCTGGTGCCCCCAGAATTTCACGACCTGGGTATAGTGTTCAGCAAAGCGAAAGCTATGTCTCTTCCCCCTCATCGGCCCTATGACTGCGCCATCAACCTCCGCCAGGGGGCTCCCTTACCTTCTGGTCGCCTTTACAGCCTGTCTGCGCCGGAGAAGGAGACGATGAACGCCTACCTGAAGGAGTCATTAAGTGCTGGGATTATCCGCCCATCATCGTCACCCGTGGGGGCAGGGTTCTTCTTCGTGGGGAAAAAGGATGGGTCCCTCCGCCCTTGTATCGACTACCGGGCCCTCAACAATATCACGGAGAGGGACCGTTACACCCTGCCTCTCATGGACACTGCTTTCCACTCCCTCCAGGGGGCGACCTGGTTCACCAAGCTGGACCTACGCAGCGCTTACCACCTCGTCCGGATCCGGGAGGGAGATGAGTGGAAAACGGCCTTCCGTACCCCGAACGGCCACTTTGAATATCTGGTGATGCCATTCGGGTTGACCAACGCTCCTGCAGTCTTCCAGCGCCTCATTAATGACGTCCTCCGGGACTTCATTGGCCTTTTCGTGTTCGTCTACCTGGACGATATTCTCATCTTCTCCAAGTCCAGGGATGAGCACCAGGTCCACGTGAGGCGGGTCCTCCAAAGGCTGCTGGAGAATCGTCTGTACGTTAAGGCGGAAAAGTGTGAATTTTACGCCAGGAGTACATCCTTCCTGGGGTTCATCATCGCCCACGATAAGGTGCTCCCCGACCCAGAGAAGGTAAAGGCGGTGGTGGAATGGCCCACACCTGCATCTCGGAAACAGGTGCAGCAATTTGTTGGCTTCGCCAATTTCTACCGCCGCTTTGTCCCCAACTTCAGTGCCATCGTGGGACCACTGACCCGCCTCACGTCCCCGAAGGTCCCGTTCCGGTGGACCGAAGAGGTCGCTGCCGCCTTTGAGGCGCTGAAGGCGGAATTCTCCTCCTCCCGGGTCCTTCGCCAGGTCGACCCCGCGCTGCAGTGCATTGTAGAGGTAGACGCCTCGGACACGGGAGTGGGAGCAGTGCTGTCCCAGCGGTCACCGGACGATGGCGCCAAGCGACCGTGCGCCTTCTTCTCCCGGCGCTTGTCCCCGGCGGAGAGGAACTACGATGTGGGGGACAGAGAGCTCTTGGCCATCAAGCTCGCCCTGCAGGAGTGGCGCCACTGGTTGGAGGGGGCAAGCCTGCCGTTTGTGGTCCTCACGGACCACAAGAACCTGGAATACTTACGGTCTGCCAAGCGCCTGAACGCCCGCCAGGCGCGCTGGTCCCTGTTCTTCGCCAGGTTCCAATTTTCCATCACCTTCAGGCCTGGCTCTAAGAACGTCCTGCCTGACGCCCTCTCCAGGCAGTTCGCCCCCGTGGAGTCGGAGGAGGCGCCCCACTCTATCCTGCCCAGGTCGTGCGTCGTGGGAGCCATCTCGTGGGACATTGAGAGCAAGATCCGGAAGGCACAGGAGGTGGAACCTGACCCTGGCGGCGGACCGGAGGGGAGGCTGTTCGTGCCATCCGCGGTCCGAGGAGAGGTCATCCACTGGCTCCACACCTCCAAGCTCACCTGTCACCCTGGCACCTCCCGGATGATAGATCTCCTCCAACGGTCCTTTTGGTGGCCAGGCCTGCGGAGGGATGCAGCCCGCTACGCCCGGGCTTGCCCAATCTGTGCCACCTGCAAGTCGGGAAATGCCCCTCCAGCGGGTCTGCTCCAGCCCCTGCCCGTCCCTGGCAGGCCCTGGTCGCACATCGCTCTGGATTTCGTCACCGGACTCCCCATCTCCAACTCCTATGACACCATCCTGACCATCGTGGACCGCTTCTCCAAGGCCGTGCACTTCGTCCCCCTGCGAGGCCTCCCTACTGCCCTGGAGACGGCGGACCTCCTCGTCCAACACGTGGTCAGGCTGCATGGGATTCCGGTGGACGTGGTCTCGGACCGGGGCCCCCAGTTTTCATCTGAGGTTTGGAGGTCTTTCTGCAACGCCATCGGAGCCAAGGTGAGCCTCTCCTCTGGCCATCACCCCCAATCCAACGGGCAGTGTGAGAGGACCAACCAGGAGCTGGAGGCTGCGCTCCGCTGTGTGTCCAGATCCAAACCCGCGTCCTGGAGCAACCATCTTGCCTGGGTTGAATATGCCCACAACACCGCTCGCTCTTCTGCTACAGGGATGTCCCCCTTCAAAGTGTCCCTGGGTTACGACCCCCCGCTGTTTCCGGAGCAGGAGAGTGAGGTGACTGTCCCGTCAGTTAGGGCCCATCTCAGGCAGTTCCGCTCCACCTGGGCTGCCGCGCGCCATGCGCTATTGCGCACAGCGGAGCGCAACAGGACTGTGGCGGACCGGCGTAGGAGACCTGCCCCGGCGTACAGAGTTGGGCAGCTTGTTTACATTTCCACCCAGGACGTCACTCTAAAAGGCGAGAGGAGAAAGCTGGCACAGCGCTTCATGGGTCCCTACCCCATCACCCGGATCATCAACCCGGTGGCTGTGCGCGTGGCTATTCCCCCCTCCCTCCGCATTCATCCTACTTTCCACGTGTCGAAGGTGAAACTGGCGGTTACTGACCCCCTTTGCCCTCCTCCTGCAGCGCAACCCGCGCCCCGGATGATTGGTGGCCATCCGGCCTGGTCCGCCTCCTCCATCCTGGACTCCCGGCGCCGGCGTCGTGGGTTGCAATACTTGGTGGACTGGGAGGGCTATGGGCCCGAGCATCGACAGTGGGTGCCCCCGTCGTTTGTGTTGGACCCATCGCTCATCGCGGACTTCCACCGAGCGCACCCGGATAAGCCATCGCCAGGAGGCGCTGCTAGAGGGGGGAGTACTGTCACGCCGCGCCATTCATCAGCGGCGCCACCTGCTCACGCACCTGCTACTCGTCAGCGGCGAAGGATAAAAGCCGCCTCGCCCTGAGCGTCGGCCTGAAGCCGTAGACTTCATTTCCTTTGTATGGACTTCTACCACATTCTCTTCAGCATCCTCATCTCCGGTAAGAAGTTCACTTACCTCATCTCTCCAGTCTGCTCCCCTGTGCACAGGTGGATTCCTCGGCGGCGGACAATCCCGTCCCTCGTCTCTCCTCGCTGCTGCACCGAGCCCTGCAGGTGGCTGTCTTCCGGGCTTCCATCCTTGAAGCGCCAGTCATCTGCCCAAACAAGTAAGCTTCTCTCCCTCGCCTATTCTCCTCCCGTGTTGGTGTGTGCTCATCACCCTGTGTCTGATTTCTCCCATAGGGTTGCCGGCTGAACGGTCTCCTGCCTCTGGGTCCGGAGCAGACGCCACCACCAACACATTAACATTCCGCAGACACGCACCCAAACATCCCTGTTGTTAATAAACAGTTTGAACTACTCTGAGCCTGTGTGTGTGCGTCTCCTGAGCCGAACGTTATGTCACAGACGAAGGCTCGATGCGCTGGAAGACGAATCCACGGAGCAACAAGTGGTGGCGTTCCTGCAGTCCAAAGGAATCCAGCTGGACTGTGACACCATTGAGGCCTGCCACCCTCTGCCCAGGAAAAACAGCGATAAACCGGCTGTCATCATGAGGTTTGTCAATAGAAAACACAAGACTGCGCTGCTAAAACAAGGGAGGAAACTGAAAGGAACGAACATCTATATAAACGAGCACCTTACAAAAGAAAACGCAGAAATAGCCAGAAAAGCAAGATACATGAGAAAGCAGAAAAAGATTCAAAACACCTGGACATCAAACTGTAAAATATACATCAAATTAAATGGATCACCTGAAGAAGCCAAGTTCATTGACATCCGTAATATTATGGAACTGGACAAATATCAATGAAAATTATGAACTGGAGTCGACAGCAACAAGAGACAACTGAAGGACACTGAAGGGTTATACTCATCTGCATCACGACATTTAATTACATGAAACAAAAGATCAACAAACAGGAACAACAGGAACTGAAAGTTTTTGAATATACAGATCACAACCCACAGGACGTAGAATATAACATAGACCCTGATAATAATTTATTTAGCTCCATCAATAATAACTGTAGTTACTACACGGATGAACAGTTTAACACAATGGTCACATCTAATTTCAATATTTCTATGATCCACTTCAACAGCAGAAGTCTCTATGCCAACTTTAATAACATTAAAGATTATTTACATCAGTTTAAAGAGCCATTCAATATTGTGGCAATATCAGAGACGTGGCTCAGTGAAGAGAAAAGAGTGGATTTTACCATGGATGGCTATGAATTAAATTATATAAACAGAAAAGTGAAAAAAGGAGGAGTTGCAATTTATGTTGACAAGAGCTTGCAATACAAGGTTGTTGAAAATTTGTCAGTAACTGTGGATGATTTATCTGAATGTATTACAATAGAAATCTGTCTGGACAATGTGAAGAATATGGTCGTGAGCTGTGTATATAGAACACCTGGATCAAACATTGACTTATTTAAGGACTGGATGGAAAAAATGTATGCAAAACTAACTCATAAAGTTATGTTCATCTGTGGGGATTTCAATATCGATCTTATGAATTCAAAACAACATAGTTTGACAGAAGAATTTATCAACACAATGTACAGTATGGGCTTACATCCAACAATTACCAGACCCAGCAGAATCACGTCACACAGTGCCACACTGATAGATAACATATTTACAAACATTATGGAAAATAATATCATGAGTGGGCTTTTATTGAATGATATCAGTGACCACCTGCCGATTTTTGTTGTCTAGCAATGTGATTATAGGAAGAAAAAGTATACCAAAAATATTAAATATAAAAGAATAAGAACTGAAGAATCTATGTATTTACTGGCAAAGGAATTATTAATACAAGATTGGAAGATAGTTTGTGATGAAAATGATATAAATAAAGCATATGATAAATTTTTACAAATATTTCAATCATTGTACAATAAAAACTGTCCTATAAAACAATACAGTGACAGAAAACAAAACAAAAATATTCCTTGGGTCACCAAGGGGTTAATAAATGCATGTAAAAAGAAGAATACATTATATAAACAATTCATTAAGTGTAGAACAGAAGAGGCTGAGATCAAATATAAAAGATATAAAAACAAGCTTACTAATATAATGAGGACTTGTAAGAAAGAATACTACAACAGAATATTAGAGGATAATAAAAAATAACTTAAGAGGAACATGGCAAGTACTCAATGGGATTATTAGTAACCGACCTAAGAATGCTAATTATCCAGAATATTTTATTGAAAATGGCAATTTGATAAATAATATGAAGGATGTGGTCAGTGGTTTCAATAAATTTTTTGTAAACGTTGGTCCTGAATTAACAAAATCAATAGTGATGCCAGAAACAAACAACAGTGGTTCTGTAAATGAAATAGAAGATAGAAATCCAAACACAATCTTTTTGGGTGCAGTTACTGAAAAGGAAATTATCGAGCCTGTGAGTAAATTTAAGAACAAAAATTCAAGGGATTGGAATGAAATTGACATGACAATAGTGAAAAAAGTAATTGAAGGAATTGTTAAACCACTCACCCACATCTGTAACCTGTCATTTCAAACTGGTACATTTCCAAACAAAATGAAAATAGCAAAAGTAATACCACTATACAAAACAGGAGACAGTCATTATTTCACAAATTACAGGCTGGTCTCTTTACTCTCACAATTCTCCAAAATACTTGAAAAAAATCTTCACTAAGACTGGATGATTTCATTGAAAAACACAACCTCCTTACAGACAGACAGACAGCAGATAAATCTACACTTTTGGCACTGATCAATCTTATAGAAGAAATTACTAGTTGTATAGATAAAAAAAAGTTTGCTGTAGGAGTATTTATAGATTTAAAGAAAGCTTTTGACACCACTGATCACAGAATTCTACTAAGGAAACTGGAAAGGTATGGGATAAGAGGGGTCGGACTGAGTTGGGTGGAAAGTTATTTAAGTAACAGACAACAATTTGTACAAATTGGTGAGCACAAATCACCCCTCATGGACATCACTTGTGGTGTGCCCCAGGGGTCAGTTTTGGGACCCAAACTCTTTATCTTGTACATAAATGACATATGCCAAGTATCAAAAATTCTGAAATTTATTTTGTTTGTGGATGACACAAATATCCTTTGCACTGGTGAGAATTTGCAGCAGGTTTTAGAGGTGGTCACAACTGAAATGAAAAGGTTAACGCAGTGGTTCAACAAAAATAAATTATCTCTAAATCTGAAAAAAAACAAAGATTATGTTGTTTGGAAATTATAAAATAAATCATGAAATAATGGTAACGATAGATGATACCAGAATAGAAACAGTACAGCAAAATAAATTTCTGGGGGTGACGCTAGACAATAAAATCTGCTGGAAACCTCACATCAGTCACATCTGGGCCAAGTTGGCAAAATGTATAGGGATACTGGGGAAGACAAGACACATCTTGGACTATAAATCATTGTTCTTACTGTACAATTCACTGTTTCTACCATATCTTAACTACTGTGTAGAGGTCTGGGGAAACATCTACAGGACCAACCTACAGCCAATATGCACATTACCAGAAAAAAGCTATAAAGATAATAAATAATGTTGGATATAGAGACCATACCAACTCGTTGTTTTTAAAGTCACATGTCATAAAGTTCATGGATTTAGTTAAATTTAAGACAGCACAAGTCATGTACAGGGCAATTAATAATCAACTCCCAACTAATGTACAAAAAAATATTCAAAAAAAGAGACAATGATTATAATTTGAGAGGAGACTTAAACTTTACAAAACCTAAGATACGAACAACTAAGAAAAGTATGTGCATATCTGTCTGTGGGGTGGATTTGTGGAACAGTCTGGAGCTGGAACTGAAACTATGTACAAACAGAAATCAATTCAAAAATAGGTATAAACATTATTTGCTGAAAGAATATATGTTAGAAGGGTAGTATTTATATGTACGATTCACTATGCTCACTCTGGGACACTATGGAATGGTAGGTGGGACAGTACTGTGTATATCTGTGTTGTTTGGGGCTGGTTTTGATGTATGGACTGTATGTACTGTATGTTGGGATGGATGGGTGTTAATGTTGATATGTACAAAATATAGTTAATTGTTTACTTGGGGTCTTAAATGTGGTAATTTGTATATATTTCACATGGGTTGTATTTATGGAAAAGAGGAGATGGAGTTAGTAAGTGTTCACTTCTTCCTTCTCCCTTTTGAGCACTGTATACTGTCACTTTATCGCACTTGTCATTTGTTTTGTTTTGTTTTTTACTTTTTTGTTTGAAATAAAGTATCTATCTATCTATCTATCTATCTATCTATTTGTTTGCTTTATATAAAGTAATAATTTAGAATGGAAAATTGCTGCTACTCCTCCCCCACGGCCAGTGTCTCTAGGATTTAACAACTGACATAACTAGAGGGATTCGACTGATTAAACCAACATGCCTCTTGCCCTAACCACATGTCTGTAAGGGACAGTAAATCAATCTGATAATCAATTAACAGATCATGGACTAATACAGGCTTGGAAGTTAGAGATCTAATATTTAACAAACCACATGTAATGTTATGTTTAGATTATGAGGAGGAACAGAGGCATTAGATTTACAGCCTGCAGGTTTATTAACTTTTATTAACTTTTTGTATACTCACTTTAGAATGCTTGTACATTATATTTTTATTTAATTTGGGGGGGGGGAGATAGTGATGCTGCTGTAATTGCAGAGGGAAAGAATAAGATTGTTCAGCATATTCAGTCAACACATCATGCACCTCTACTGTGTAATGGCTAAAACTATTACTGCTGTGATTGTGGAGAAGAATGGTCAGACTGATTAAATCATATGTGGCCACACAGTGCATACACTGGGGGAACACAATCACAGCTTACATTTTCCATAGCCTGAATGTGAATTCACACCGCTAGACAGCCGAGGATAGAGTCCCCGCTGTTCATGCAGCTATGCTGTATAATTGATCTGTTCCTCTCCGCTATCATTAAACAATAACAGCTGCGAAGTTGGTTCCATGCACTCCACCTTATATTTATTTTATGCATGTTTGTATGATTTCACTGTATTTAAACATATTTTCTTTGCTGCACTGCATTGCAGTCAAAACTGCCAAATGATAATGTTATGAACAAAACAACTAAAGAAAGACGGTTCCTACACCCACAATGGAGACACAGCAGGGAAGTGAGTTGTATACATATAGTAAAGACCCTTACCAAAGCTCATGTCCCCTAAAATTTGGTTCCTGGTTCCTGTAGTAGAAAAGGGGCTAGTACTACTATTAACAAGGAGCAGTAAATAACCAACGTGACATGCCAGCAGGGGATGCAAGTAATATGTGCATACGCTCACTGTAGAGTATAACCTGCACATGCATGTCTCTTCAGAGTATAGACGGCTAGATGCAGCGAAAAAGATGATGCTTTCCCAGTGCTACTATCCTTGTTTTCAAGCAACCCCCTCCCTCCAAAAAAGCATGGGAATACATTAACACTAGGGGTGTTATAGCCCCATCTTCTCTGTGGTCTTTCTCTTTTTCTCCTGCCTGGCAGCTCCATCTTCAACATCCTTTGTCCAGTATATTCACTATCCCTCCTCTGCACATGCCCAAACCATCTCAGCCTTGTCTCTCTTACTTTGTCTCCAAACCACTCAACCTGAGCTGTCCCTACTCATTTCAGTCCTGTCCCTCCTCCAATGCGTATCTTAGCATCTACAACTCTGTCACCTCCAGCCCGCCTCCTGTCTTTTTTGTCACTGCCACTATCTCCAAACCATACATCATAGTAGGTCTCACTACTGTCTTGTAAATCTTCCCTTTAGCTCTAGCTGCTATCCTTCTGTTGCTGACACTCGTCTCCACCCACTCCACCCTGCCTGTGCTCTCTTATTCACCTCTTTTGTGCATTTTCCATTGCTTTGGAAGGTTGACCACAGGTATTTAAACTCATCTATCTTCACTACCTCTCCTTCTTGCATCTTCACTGTAACACCTGCCTCACACTCATTTACACACAGGTATTCTGCTTTGCTTCTATTGCTTCTACTGACTTTCAGTTCTCTTCTCTCCAATGCATACATCTACCTCTCCAGGTTCTCTTCCACCTGCTCCCTACTCTCACTACAGATCACAATGTCGTCTGCAAACATCATAGTCCACGGACACTCCTGTGTGACCTCATCTGTCAGCCTGTCCATTAGTGGTGGGAATCTTTTGGCACCTCACAATTTGAGCCAATTACGATTCAGGGGGCTCTGATTCGAGCCAGTTACGATTCTCAATGCATCTTCTCTTTCTTTTCTATTCTGGATTTTTTTCCCTCCCACTATCGAGGGTCAGCAATGACTAAATTAAACAAATAAATACACTATTAATGTCACAAGCTGAGCACTGCAAGTTTCCGCTATGCTCAGTCTCGTGATTTTTCTCTGTATTTATTTATTTGTTGTATTTTGTGCTTTTGAGTTTCGGTATTCTCTCGTACTGTTTTCTATTTTTCTGTTCATGTCTCAGTTTTGTTATGCTCATGTTTTGTATCAATTTGTAATTATTTATCCATCTGCATTTATTGATATTCTATTCCTTGTATTTCGGACTGTTGTGTTCTTTTTTTGGGTTGACAGCTGTCAAGCGGCGTTTCCGGATTGTGCTCCATGTGGGCGTCACCCTGTCAGCTGTCAGCTCTCTCCGCTCTCGTCTCACTACTTCGCAGCTGATCCTAATCATCTATCATTGCTACTTTTTGGCTGCTCATGTAACCCCACACCTGTCATCACTTGAGTTATTTGTTTTGACCTATTTAAGAACTGCATTTTCATTTCATTCTTGTGGCAGACTGCAAGTTAATTTCTCCTCGTCACCAGAACCCCATCCCCGTTCTGGTGAGGTTATCCTCTTCTAAACTGTTAAGTTTACCTTATTATCTGTGTTTGGATTTTTTGCTTGCTGCACTTTTGGAACTTTATGTTTGTTTTCAATAAATGCCACAAACTGCAGTTGGCGCATGGGTCTGTCTCTCTCTCTGCCCTGAAGGGCAAATCATGACAGTAGACTGCCGCCAGTAAAAAGACCCAGCCGCTGCAGTCTGTGGATTTTTGCCCTTTTTGTGTGTGTTTTACTCATCTGTTCCCTGGAGCGCATCATGTTGGACTCTGCAGGGGGACGCAGTTACCCGATGAACCTGGGGTGGGAGTGCTGCAAAGCTCTAATGGAGCTCGATGGGCTAATCTCCATAGTGCCCAGCAGTTTTGCCCCGAAAGATGCTTTATGGTACTTGGGCCTCATGGAGGCAGATGTTTGCTGGTGCCCACAGCTTCAAGAGCATGCTGAAGGGGTGGAGAGGATTTCTCTGGTGGTGGCGCTGCAACGAGAGAACAATAAGATGATGAGAAATTCCCTGAGCAAACCTGGGCCTGCGCCAAAGGGGAGGCATTCCCGGGCCTCTGAAGTATCGGTGCTTCACCAGTCTCTGACACCTGTTCCCGCTTCCGCTCCACCTGCTCCAGAATGCCGCCATCCAGGGAAACCTCGCTGGAGGAACGCCTCCACCTCTCAGGCAGTAGCTTCTCATTTGCAGAGGCAGAAGACTCCCGCAGCAGTGCGCCCTCTGCGCCTTTTTTCTCCAGCTGAATCATCAGCTTCCTCCCTCTGCGCAGCTGCTGTTCCCTGCTTCCCCTCGGTGATTCCTTCCACCGCTGAGAGGCCTGCTGTGTCCTTCCAGGCTCTTTTTTTTTTGTTACTTATTTGTACCCGTAGGTAGATTTGTTTCGCAGTCCGGTGACAAGCCACCAGCTGCCGGTCGCTGCGTGCGCGAGCGCCCCGTATCCCTAACCTGCATGTTTTTGGCATGTGGGAGGAAACTGGAGAAATCCCGGAGTAAACCCACGCAACACGGGGAGAACATGCAAACTCCACACAGATCACTGTTGGTCGGGGGCTGGGATCGAACTCACGATCTCACGATCCCCGCGATCTCCCGGCCGAGGGTAAACTGTGCTGCCACAGTGCTAACCACTGCGCCACCGTGCAGGGGTGGCTCCTCCACGATCCACTGAGGGGCCCATGTCCACCATAGCCATGGAGAGGGGCGACTTCAGACCATCTGCAGCAGGAAACATTGCGTGTTGGGTAAACAGGCAATTGTCTTGTCATTTTTCAACACTTTATGATAATGTGCCTTGCCTGATTTGCAATGGAGAGGCTCAGTGTGTGCAGCCCCCTGAGCCCTCACCGCCTGCTGCAGCCATCAATTTTTCACCTGCCCTCTCCGTGTCTCCTCCTTCTCTCCCTGAGTGTCCACTGGCCCCAGGATCGTGTTGTCAGACGTTGGAGGAGCCTGAGACTGAGCTGACACCTGTGCCGACGAAGGAGCATCCCTGGGCCTCAGCTGAACCGAATTCAGCACCAGCAAGAAATCGACCTCCTGAATCCACGCCGGATGAGCCACCGGTGTGGGCCGCCTCACTGGGGGGTTCCAGGACTGCTTTGGCTATCATGCCTGCTGCAGGCACCACCGCAGCAGAGCTGGAGCTGCACCTCCAGAGGGCTGGGCCCGAAGAACCATCGCTTGGATCGATGGAGTCCTGGACGGCAGTGGAGCTCGAGCTCAGGCAAGTGCTCTCCTTTGTTTTCATTGCATCTGTTTTGGAGAGATCTTGTCTGGCTCTTGGTGAGGAGAGCCGGGTGCAGCTGTCAGCTGCACCAGAGCTAATCTCACCAGGCTCCACTGCTGCCGGTGACCCTGACCCTGTCTCTCTACCTATCCTGTCTGACCTCTCCCCCAGGGTCACCGAAGAGGTTCCAGCTTTGCCAGATGTTTCCGTGGGTCCAGGCTCGCCATGGGTCCAGCTCCCCCTACTGAGGTCGTCGCGGGTGCTCCGTCCCAGCCCGGGACCTCCGTGGGTGCTGCTCCCCTTCCTGCTGAGGTCGTTGCGGGTGGTCCGTCCCAGCCCAGGACCTCCGTGGGTGCAGCTCCTCCTCAGTCCGGGTCTCCGTGGGTGCTGTGTCCCAGTCGGGGACCATTGTGGGTGCTGTGCCCCAGCCTAAAACCAACTTGGGTGCTGCGCTCCAGTGTGGATGGGCATTCCGTCCTAGCCCAGGGGCCACTGTGGGTGTAGCTTTGGCCCAGTTCAGGCCCACCGTGGGTGCAGCTTTGGCCCAGTCCAGGCCCACTGAGGGTGCAGCTTTGGCCCAGTTCAGGTCCACCGCGGGTGCAGCTTTGCTCCAGCCCGGAGTCACCGTGGGTGCAGCTTTGCTCCAGCCCAGAGCCACCACTGGTGCAGCTTTGCTCCACCCCGGAGCCACCACGGGTGCTGCTTTGCTCCAGTCCAGAGCCTCCGTGGGTGCAACCTTGTCCCAATCCGGGACCACCGAGAGTGCTGCTGGTCCAAGGGCGTTGTGGTTCCCTCTCCTCTGCCAGGCTCCGTCGTGGTTCCCCCTCCTGTGCCAGGCGCCGTCGTGGTTCCCTTTCCTCTGCCTGAGGTCGTCGTGGTTCTCACTCCTCCACCCGATGTTGTCGTGGTTCTCACTCCTCCACCCGAGGTCGTCATTGTTTTCCCAACTCCCCTATCATCCGTCACCACTCGCTCTTCCTGTTGGGCAGCCACCTCCTGGACCACCTCTTCTGTTCAGGTGGTTGAAAAACTCTGGCAGACCACCCAATGGACTGTGCCACGGAGTTGGGCGGCCCACGTTCTCTGGGAGGCCACCTGACTCGTTTCATCTTGCCATCTGGCAGGTCTGGGACTCTGGTCGTCCGCCTGAACTGTCCAGCTCCTCGGTCCAGGGGCTTAGGGTGGTTGAGGTTTTGCCTGGTGTGGGTCCTGAGCGGGGTTTTGTTTTGTTCCCTCCTAGCCTGTTCCCCCACCACCCACCCTGGGTGGGTTATTGCTGTGCTCCTGTTGGGGGTGGGGGTGGGGGGTGGGGTTCTTTCTTTTTCTTTTAATGTTACCCTGGGATGTCTGGGATCCACCCCTTCCATCTTGATGCATCTTCTCTTTCTTTTCTATTCTGGATTTTTTTTCCTCCCACTATCGAGGGTCAGCAATGACTAAATGAAATAAATAAATACACTATTAATGTCACGAGCTAAGCACTGGAAGTTTCCGCCATGCTCAGTCTCGTGGATTTTTCTCTGTATTTATTTATTTGTTGTATTTTGTGCCTTTTTCGTTTCGGTATTCTCATACTGTTTTCTATTTTTCTGTTTATGTCTCAGTTTTGTTATGCTCATATTTTGTGTCAATTTGTAATTATTTATCCATCTGAATTTATTGATATCTTATTCCTTGTATTTTGGACTGTTATGTTCTTTCTTTGGGTTGACAGCTGTCAAGCGGCATTTCCAGATTGTGCTCCATGTGGGCATTGCCCGGTCAGCTGCCAGCTCTCTCCGCTCTCCTCTCACTACTACACAGCTGATCCTAATCATCTATCACTGTTATCTTTTGCCCGCTCATGTGACCCCACACCTGTCATCACTTGAGTTATTTGTTTTGACCTATTTAAGGACTGCATTTTCATTTCATTCTTGCGGCAGTCTGAACGTTAATTTCTCCTCGTCATCAGAACCCCATTCCCGTTCTGGTGAGTTTATCCACTTCTAATCTGTAAGTTTACCTTATTATCTGTGTTTGGATTTTTTGCTTGTTGCACTTTTGGAACTTTGTTTGTTTTCAATAAATGCTACAAACTGCAGTTGGCGCATGAGTCTGTATCTCTCTGCCCTGAGGGGCAAATCATGACAATTAATTACACAAATGTGTGATGAATTATTTATAATTGGAAATTAAAAGATCGTTCATTAAACAAGTGTCAATTATTTTAAATTGGAAGTAAATATCTAATTTATTAAATACGTATATAAGTATTATGTGTTGGAATCTTTAGGCACCTCATGATTCAAGCCAATTAAGATTAATTTTTTTCCTTCCCTAACATGTAAATATTAGAAAAAAGGACTTTCTGCACTTCATTCCAAAGAAACTGTAGCTGTTGTAGGTGGTGGTCAGCTTAAGGACATCAAAATCACAGAGGAAAAGAGTCTGGAGCACATGGTCAGATTCACAGCCTTTATTGGTGCTAAGACTAATATACATACATCCTCTTCAGTCTTATTTATGCCGGACTGTTGCCAGAGTTTGTTTATGATATCCTTTTTAACGGTTCTTATTCACATGTGGCAGTGAGTGGAAGATGTCAATAACATTTATCAACTGCATCGTGTAGAATAATAATAATAATAATGATGCTCCAAACACTTTGTGTCTTCTTCAGAGTCAGACACAGAAGTATTGTGTTAGTCTTAACATCAATAAAGGTTGTGAATTTAACAGTGTGCTCTGACTCTTTTCCTCTGTGAATGAAATATTATGCACATTTCAGATTTCAGTCTTTCCATGTTTTGATCTAGACGCGGCTGTGCAAGTCAGATGACCCACTCGTCACAGCTGCATTTCACATGTGCACTCATTGTAATCTACAGTCCATATATTCATGGGATGACAGTGACACTCCAGCAAACTGATCTGAACACCCATAATTAAATAAAATGAGGAGTTTTGTGCCGGTGTTGAGTCCTGCAACCACAGATATAAACATATTTATATGCCGTGACAAATACTGTCCGGGTGCCAACTTCTGCGTTTAAGAGTCTGCTTTTTTCATTCCATTAACATTAATTATGTTATTAATCTGCAGCCCGTATATACAGACAGCAGTGTTTCCCCTAGGTTTAGAGCCTTGAGAGGGTGGGGGGCAGCGTGAAGATTGACAACAACAAACTCTTAAAGGAATTGTGGTGTTCTGGCACTATATAGAAAAATAAATATAGAAAAATAACAGAATACCTAATTATTGAAAACGAATGGGACATCCAGTATTAATAACTGTTTCAGAACCCTTGTTTATTTGTTTGTCAGATCACTTATTTGTGTGATCTTTTACGACTTATATTCATAATAGTGTATCTTGCACTTTGGGGAATGGATCCTTGCATTTTTAGCATTTTTCCTTATGAGGACCACGCCAAATGTCCTCACAAGGAAAAATGTCCTCACTAAAAAGATGGTTTGTCAAGGGGTGGTTCACACAAGAACAGAAAGACAGGAGTACGCGCGCGCGAGCGCGCACACACACACACACACACACACACACACACACACACACACGCACGCACACACACACATACTTGTTTTCATCTTTGAAGGGGACCAATTTTCTGATCATCACTGATCAAGGGGTCTACCCTTTCTACACAGACAGAGATTCCTTACATTTAGATACTGTAGACAGAAGATTAACTTGACATTCTATGGGGATGCGGGGGTCAGTTGGGGGAGTGCCCCCCCCCCCCAATATAATGGTAGGGTTAAAACTGGACAGCATGAAAGCGACACTCCAGCAATCCAACCCAAATCAAATAGTCTCTCTTCAGTGTTATGTGTCAAGCGAAAGACCGTCCGGGCAGGTGGCAACTTCCGCGTTTAAGGTTCTGCCGTTTTTTTGTTCCGCCCACATAGAATTACGTTATAAATACACATATAAGAATCGGAATTTTGCCATTTATGCATCAATTCAGAATCGTTTACGTCTGCATCGAGATGCACTGGAAAACTGATTATGGTACATGGCATTTACTTATATAGCCCTTTTTACTCATTTCTGGATGACCAAAGCACTTTACAGATCCTGCTATTCACCCATTCATACACACAGTCACACACTGATGGCGGCGAGCAACTGGGGGTTCAGTGTCCTATTCAATTCAATTCAACTTTATTTATATAGCACCATTTCACAACAACAGTCATCTCATAGCACTTTCAACTGTAGGGGAACCCCCACAAATGCTGAAAGTCCTACTCAAGGACACCTCGACATACAGACTGCAGAGAGAGTGGAAACTGAACCACTGACCCTTTGATTAGTAGTTGGCCACACTACACCTGTGCCACAGCTGCCCCACCCCTTCTGTCCATCACCATAGCAAACAAGAAGGGGTTCAGAGCTGATCCTTGATGTAACCCCACCCCCACCTTGAATCCATCTGTCACTCCTACAGCACACCTCACCACCGTCTTGCTGTCCTTATACATGTCCTGCACCACCCTCACAAACTTCTTGGCCACTCCTGACTTTCTCATACAGTACCACACTACCTCTCTTGGAACCCTATCATATGCTTTCTCTACATCCACAAAGACACAGTGCAATTCCTTCTGATCTTATTTATACTTCTCCATCAACACTATTAAAGCAAACATTGCATCTGTAGTACTCTTTCTTGACATGAAACCGTACTGCTGCTCACTGATTGTCACCTATCCTCTTAACCTGGCTTAAGCAACTCTTTCCCATATCTTTATAGTGTGGGTAATCAACTTTATGCCTCTGTAGTTACTACAGCTCTGAGCATTGTTACGACCCACTTACTGGGCCAAGGCCAGAATTTCCTATTTCTGTTTCAACCCACTTTCTGGGCAAAGGCCAGAATTGCCAATTCAGCCTGGGATCTCCAAGTCCATTTCAACCCTTGCGCCAAGATGGACTGACCTATTCATTTTTGCCCTTAGGCAAGGTAGATATACACCTATATCCCAGGCTGGGATTTGAACCCATGACACCGTGATCTAATTCCCCTACTAGCACTGAGCTAGTAGTGGAAGTATACCTTAAGGTGTCAGGGACTGCACCACAGACTAATTCCCTGTGGAGGGGGATTCGTAACAAGCATCACCCTTGTTTCTGAAAATTGGTACCAAAACACTTCTTCTTCACTCCTCAGGCATCCTCTCACTCTCCAAGACTGTAGAGGTTTTGGGATCGTCACTTCCTTGTGGTAACGTATCGTCACTTCCTGTAACGTATCGTCACTTCCTGTTTTGCTGTCTGCCTGTGTGGTTTGCCTGTGTGGGTGCTCTCCAGCCATTAGCTATGGCTACTAGCTCTCCTTCCTCTCCTCCTCTGGTGTGCTCTCTCTGTCAGATGTTTAGCTACACCTCTGCCTCTTTTAGTGATAACGGTAAATGTAATAAATGTTGTCTTTTTGAGGCGCTCGAGGCGAGGTTGTCTGATTTGGAATCCCGGCTCCGCTGCATTGAAACACCGTCTGCGCCAGTTAATCTTGACAGACGCCCATTAGCTGCAGCGGAGCTAGCTAGCTTAGGTCCCCCTGTCAGCGGTCCCTCGGCTCTCCTCAGCAGCGAGGAGACTGGGTGGGTGACGGTGAGAAGGAAGCCTAGTCGCAAAGCCCCGGTTCACCACCAACCTGTTCACGTTTCTAATCGTTTTTCCCCGCTCAGCAACACACCCGCTGAGGAAAAAACTCTGATCATTGGCGACTCTGTAGTCAGAAACGTGAACCTAGAGACTCCAGCGGCCATAGTCCAATGCATTCCTGGGGCCAGAGCAGGCGACATCGAGTCAAATTTGAAAATGCTGGCTAAAAGTAACTGTAAATATTCCACAATTGTTATTCACGCCGGCATTAATGGCATCCGTCTCCGGCAGTCGGAAGTCACGAAACTTAATATAGAATCGGTGTGTGAGTTTGCAAAAACGATGTCTGCCACTGTAGTATTCTCTGAGCCCCTCCCCAATCTGACCAGTGATGACATGTTTAGTCGCTCGTCATCCTTGAACCGCTGGCTGTCTGTGTGGTGTCCTAAAAATGACGTGGGCTACATTGACAATTGGAGCTCTTTTTGGGGAAAACCTGGTCTTATGAGACGAGACAGCATTCATCCCACTTTGGATGGTGCTTCTCATTTATCTAACAATCTGACATCTTTTTTATCCAAATTTCCAAAACCATGACTACTCAGAGTTGGGACCAGGAAGCAGAGTCGCAGTCTTACACGCCTCTCTGCAGCTCCTCTTCATCCGTCACCCCTCAACTTAGCCCCTGTCTTCCCCATCAGAGAATCGTTGTCTGCTCCCTCCAAAGTAAATAAAAATATAATGTATAAGCATCCCAAAGTGATAAAGCAAAATATTGGTAAAACTCAAATTAAACATAAAGCCTCTAAATTGAATGATTTGGCCTCTGTTCCTCCTCATAATCTAAAAATTAAATGTGGTTTATTAAATATTAGGTCTCTAACTCCCAAGTCTCTGTTAGTCCATGATTTGTTAATTGATCATCAGATTGATTTAATATCCCTTACAGAGACTTGGTTAGGACAAGAGGATTATGTTGGTTTAAATGAATCAACTCCCTCTGGTTATTTAAACTGTCAAAATCCCAGAAGTTCTGGTCGTGGAGGAGGAGTAGCAACAATTTACCATTCCAAATTACTAGTTAATGTAAAGCAAAAAACATGTTATAATTCCTTTGAGGGCCTGGTCCTCAGTATTGGGCACTTTAGCAATTTTAAGTTAAACCCAATTTTATTTGCCATAGTTTATCGTCCCCCATCAACCTACTCAGAATTTTTATCCGAATTTGCTGATTTCTTAGCTGATTTAGTGCTGAAATCTGATAGAATAATTATAGTAGGGGACTTTAATATACATGTGGATGTAGATAGTGACTGCCTTAATGTGGCTTTTAATTCAATATTAGACTCGATTGGGTTTTCTCAGAAAGTAGGAAATTCTACTCATTACCTCCACCATACATTGGACCTTGTTCTGACATATGGCATAGAAATAGAAAATCTTGTAGTGTCTCCTCATAACCCTGTACTGTCAGACCATTGTCTGTTAACCTTTGATTTTACTATTTCTGACTATTTGGCTCCTAAAGAAAAATATTATTACAGTAGATGCCTCTCAGATGATGCTGTTTCCAAATTTATGCAGATTGTTTCCTCTATGCCATGTGTCAACACAACGGAAATAAGCTATAGACAGCTTGCTCCTTCTGTAATTGATAACATGGTGGATAGTGTTTCAGCTTCTCTGCATCAGGCTCTAGACTTGGTGGCCCCCTTAAAAAAGAAAAAGTCTAATCAGAGATTTCTAACTCCTTGGTTCAACACAGAAACTCGTAGCTTAAAACAGAAGACTCGTCAATTAGAAAGAAAATGGCGCTCTACTAATTTAGATGAAATCTATTTAGCTTGGAGAAATCATCTTTTAATTTATAAAAAATCTCTTAGAAAAGCTAGAACAAGTTATTACTCTGCATTAATAGAAGAGAACAAGAATAATCCCAGGTTTCTTTTCAGTACTGTAGCCAGGTTGACAAAGAGTCAGGACTCTGTTAATCCTAGCATTCCCTTAGAGCTTACTAGTCAGGACTTTATGAACTTTTTCAACAATAAAATTTCATCCATCAGAGATAAAATCAATCAGATTCTTCCCACAGTTAACTTAAATACTGTAACTACTACAACTCCTTCTTTTGATGTCTGTCTTGATGAGTTTACTCCAATCGACCTTTGTGAGTTAGACAAAATAGTTTCCTCATCCAAACCTTCAACTTGTCTTTTAGACCCTATTCCTACCAGGTTATTTAAAGAAGTCTTCCCACTTATTGGTAGCTTTATTCTTCATATAATCAATTCTTCATTAACTTTAGGCCATGTACCGCAGGCTTTTAAAACGGCTGTAATTAAACCCTTACTCAAAAAGCCAACGCTAGATCCAGGAGCTTTAGCTAACTATAGACCAATCTCTAATCTCCCTTTCATTTCAAAAATCTTAGAAAGAGTTGTTGCTACGCAATTATTTGACCACCTGCAGGGAAATGGTTTACTTGAAGAGTTTCAATCTGGGTTTAGAATCCATCATAGTACTGAAACAGCCTTAGCGAAGGTCACTAACGACCTCCTCATTGCATCTGATAATGGACTAGTTTCTGTACTTGTCCTTTTAGACCTTAGTGCAGCTTTTGATACTATCGATCATAATATTCTACTTGATAGATTAGAACACTATGTTGGACTTAATGGAACTTCGTTGCAGTGGTTTAGATCTTATTTATCTGATAGGTTCCAGTTTGTTCATGTAAATAATGAGTTTTCTTTCAATTCAAAGCTTAGTCATGGAGTTCCACAGGGATCTGTGCTAGGCCCTACTCTTTTTAGTTTATATATGCTTCCGTTAGGCAACATTATTAGAAAGCACTGTATACATTTTCATTGTTATGCAGATGACACACAATTATACCTGTCAAGAGTAGCAAGAGTGAGAATAGCAAGAGTTTTAACAGGTACTAGAAAGAGAGATCATATCTCTCCGGTTCTGGCCTCCCTTCATTGGCTTCCCATAGAGTTTAGAATTAAGTTTAAAATCCTTCTTCTTACTTACAAAGCTCTAAACAATCAGGCTCCTTTTTATTTAAAAGATCTGATACTACCGTATTATCCTAACAGAGCACTACGCTCCCAAAATGCAGGATTACTTGTAATACCTAGAATCTCCAAAAGTACAATGGGAGGCAGAGCCTTCAGTTATCAAGCTCCTCTCCTGTGGAATCAGCTGCCAATCTGGATTCGGGAGTCAGACTCGATCTCTGTTTTTAAGAATAGGGCTAAAACCTACCTTTTTGATATAGCCTACAATTAGGGAGGGATCATGTGTTTCTGAACCCTCCCTTAGTTATGCTGCTAATAGGTTTAGTCAGCCGGGGGACCTCCAGTAATGCACTGGGCCTCACTCCTTTCCTCACTCTCTATGAAATATTTCTTTTGCTGGTCATTAACATTTGTTTGTTCTCTCCCATAGATTGAGTCCCCATCGTGCTGTTTGCTCTCTACATGTCTGTTCTTTTCTTCTTCTCTATCCCCTCACCCCCCAGCCAGTCGCAGCAGATGACTGCCCCTCCCTGAGCCTGGTTCTGCTGGAGGTTTCTTCCTGTTAAAAGGGAGTTTTTCCTCTCCACCGTCGCCAAGTGCTTGCTCACAGGGGATTGCCTGATTGCTGGGGTCTTTCTGCAACTTTCTGCAACTGTGGGGGTTCCCCCCTACAGTTGATAGTGCTATGAGATGACTGTTGCTGTGAAATGGCGCTATATAAATAAAGTTGAATTGAATTGAATTAATAAACAATCTAGTTAAAAAGTCCACAGCCATCTCTCCTAAACATCTCCACACCTCCACAGGTATGACATCTGGACCAACTGCCTTTCCATTCTTCATCCTCTTCAAAGCTGCCCTCACTTCTGCCTTAGTAATCCTCAGGACTTCCTGGTTCACCATCTTTCCTTTATCCACCCTCTTCTCTCTCATTTTCTTCATTCATCAGCTCCTCAAAGTACTCCTTCCACCTTCTCAACACACTCTTGTCACTTGTTAGTACATTACCATTTCTGCTCTTAATCAACCTAACTTGCTGCCTTTCCAGCTCAATCTCTCTGTCTAACTAACCGATATAAGTCCTTTTTTCCTTCCTTAGGCTCCAGCCTCTCATACAACCCACTATATGCCTTTTCCTTTGCCTTTGTCACCTCTCTCTTTGCCATGTGCCTCTCTGTCAACCTCTTCCTTTGAATACTTTCTTGTACCTCCTCATTCCACCCCAAGTCTCCTTGTCTTCCTTCCTCTGTCCAGAGGATACACCATATACCTTTCTACCCGTTACCCTCAATACTTTTGCTGTACTTTCCCAGTCATCTGGTAATTCTTCCTTACTACCCAGAGCCTGTATCAACTCCTTCCTGAACTCTGTGCAACCTTCTTCCTTCTGTAACTTACCCCACTTAATCTTTGGCTCTGCTTTCACTCTCTTCCTTTTCTTTCTTTCCAAAGTCACCCTACAGATTACCATCCGATGCTGCATGGCTACATTCTCCCCTGCCACCACCTTTTTCTTATTTTTTTTTTTTTACCACAATCTAATGTTTTAAATAGATAGTTTATCTGAAGAATCAGACATGTTTTTATTGTAAGAAATTTACTGTGTGAATTATTGTCTTTCTTTTTAAACTATACTGCTATAATGTCACAATGCAGAAAAAAAGCATACATCAGTCTCACAGATGTACATGGATCCTGCTAGCACTTAATCCAAAATGTCTAACTGGTCCAAAATTAGCCAGAGTTGAACATCTGATTTTTTTGTCCACACTGTAGCTGTGATACATTCACAAAAATAGTATCAAATTCCAAATAATACTAAATACTAAAGATACAAAAAGAATGTCAAGAAAACAGCTTTTCCCTATGTCTTATCAACTTGACATTTGTTTCTACTTGTAAAATGCATTAAAGCTTTTTAATCTCAAAACTAAACCTTTGACAAAAAAGGAATGTAGTGATTCAATAAGTTGTAGTGATTCAATAAGTTATTTGTAAACTCTCCTTGGGCCTAAGTCTGAAGATGCCTTTCTCTTCTTTGTCTTCCCTCTTTCTGTCCACTCAGTGTGTTACTTCATGGCCTTGACGCTCTGTCAGGATGTCCATCAGACTATTCCTAATGAAACCTGAACTCTCCCCCCCACACACACTTCTCTGCCATCAGTTGCTGTCTCTTCCAACTTCCCTCTTACTTCTACATCCCAACACACATCCTCCCTCCTGCATGGCAAAGTCACAGTCAAAGTCAGCAGTGAGAACAGTGGAAGTGGATTTTACATTTACAGTGCGAGAGGAGGGCAGCTTTATGGTACTGGGTAATAACACAACACAAACACTGCTTGGCTTGAAACTGTGTGGTGAATATTTGTTGTGGGCTCTGTTAAGTAAAATCTTTAGTGGCCTCATTAGCCCAAATATCGACTGGAAAAAGAGACAAACTAAAATACACAGAAACCTTTATACTACAATTGAAAGTCATGCTTCCTCTGCTTTTAGTAAGATCAATAATTAGTCACCCTCATAATCCTGAAAAAGATTTAGTTTTTTGGGGCTAAATGTCAGATACTCAAATACAAATGCATCTCAGAAAATTAGGATATTGTGAACATTTTCTCTTATTTTTCATAATTCCAACTAACTTGTCATATATGGTTTAAATATTCCTTCACAGTAAAGGGAAATATGTCAAATTTTTTTTGTTTTAATCCTCCAGATTTTTTTGCTTATCAAAATCAGAAATGTAATATCTCAAATTATTACAATACACCCCAAGATCAATCCAAAATAACAATTTACAATACAGAAATGCCCGACTTCTGAAAAGTGTTCATTTATACATCCAATACTAAATTATTCCATCAGTAAAGTACGACATGAACGTGATCAGCTTGTGGCACAGCTGAGGTGTCACTGAAGCTCAAGTTGTTTTGATAGCAGCTTTCAGCTTTTACTGGAGTGGTGGCCTAGATGATAGAGCATCTGCCCCACAACTGGGATGTTGGGGGTTCAAGTCCTGGCCGGGTCATACCAAAGACCATATAAAAATGGTACTTCCCGCCTTCTTGGTGCTCATCGTAACAGAATGGGGGAAGGAGAAGTTGTTGTGGTTGTGCCTTGAATGGCAGCAACCCCTCTGATTCTGCATGAGATTAACATTGTAGATAGGAGAAATGGAATTTCGTTCTGCTATATGGACTGAATGACAAGAGATGACTTCTTCTTCTTCTTTCAGTTCATCTATATTGTTGGTCGAGTGCTTCTCATCTTTCTCTTGACTATACTCCATGGGCAATCCATGGGGTTCAGGTCAGGCCAGCTGGTGGGCCAGTAAAGCACAGTGACAGTCAGCAAACCAATTCATAGTAGTTTTGGTGTTGTGGGCTGGAAAAGTTGTCGTGCCCAAAAGGAAATCTCTATAAAACTTTTCAGCAGATAGAAGCATGAAATGGTCTAAATTATCCTGGTAGACACCAGTCTTGACTTTAGATTTGATAAAGAACAGTGGACCAACATCAGCAGATGACATGATACCCCAATCCCTGATCCCTTCAGTACTGTTTAACAATAACCACAGATGTTGTTCTCCTTGAGAGTTGTTGTTCTCCATGATGTTGTTCTCCTTGAGAGTTTGACAGAAGCTGCCCAGGACCAACTGAACGACCTCTTTGCCTGTGCCGCTGAAGCTGGCATGAAGATAAGTGCTCCCCCCAAAAAGGCAATTGAGTATACAGACGACTTCACCTACCTTGGAACTCAAATAACATCTATGATAAATGACATCAAGGAGAGGAAAGGCAAGGCTTGGGCTGCCTTCTGGAAACTTAACCGAATATGGAGATCTTCATTTAAAGATATTAAAGAAACAGCAGTTCTCAGTTCTGTTGTATGGAATAGAGACTTCAGCATTAATAGAGAAAGCAAACCAGATGCTGAACACATTTCACACCTCGTGCTTGTGTATTATCCTGGGGGTCCGAAGATCAAACCATATAACAAACAAGGAAATCTACCAACATACCAAGCAGAGACCACTCGTCAAATATGTCTGTGAGTGGCAACTGTGTTGGCTTGGCCATCAACTCCACAGCACCCAAAGTGATATCATCTAACAGTTTGCTCTTTATTCCCCCAATCATGGTCATCAAAATTATGAGGGCCAGAAGACCCTCTACATGGAACATATTGCAAAAATTCTCACAAAAGCAGCAGGAATCTGCCTGGAGCCACCTGAAATCTGGCAGGTGGCCAGAGACAGGGAAAATTGGAGGAAACTGGTTATGGTTGCCTGCTGGAGCTATTCATTAAACTGCAGTCCACAAGAGAAAGACTCATCACAGAATGCTGACACTTCACACTGGACTTGAAACACCTTGAATTCTGTGCTTCGCCACTCTTCCTCCAAACTGCAGGACCTTGATTTCCAAATGAAATGTATTTTTTTCACCCGAAAAACAGACTTTGGACCACCGAGAAACCAGTTCTTCTCTCTTTAGCACAGTTAAAACACTTCTGACATTGTCTCTGGTTCAGAAATGGCTCAGTATTAGAAACACAACAGTGGTTGTCTCTTTCCTGAAGTAAGTCTGTGCTCTTGATGCACTGTCACCAGACTCAGTCCATGCTCTCACAGGATCTTGAATAAAATTTTCTTGACAATTTCCTCACAGCCATGGTTATTCCTGTTGCTCGTGAATATTTTTCTAGAAACTTTTTTCTTCCAGTTAGCTTTCCATTAACATGCTTTGTTACAACACTCTGTGAACAACCAATCTTTTCAGCAATGACCTTCTGTGATTGTCTTCTGGAGAATTTCCATATTGATATGACATATTCATACTGTTCAAATAGCAGTATACAAATCTAAATATTCTGAATGAATGAATGAATGAATCTTTATTTCGGATAGATTAAAAGTACAGGTTAAAAGAAACTGAACAATATAACAAAGGGGGAAAGAAAATCCAACAAGGTCAAATTAGACAATAACTCCTCTTATTATACAGTTCAACATAAGTTATTCGAAATGGGTGATGGCTGAAGCCGCAGCTTATATTGCCCACCCATATTCCATCCAAGAATTCAAAAGAAAAACAAAACAAGAGCGATTACAATTCAGAACAAAGCTAAAACAAAATGTAACAAAAAACTAAGCTACAATACAACGCAGGCTGGATATGACAATCCTTATGTGATTTTACATGTCATCTTGTATATATGTTTGGAGTATTTCTTCCTTTAGTTTTTGTTTAAATTGTCCAAGCGTTGTACATGATTTTAATTCAGGTCCAAAATTGTTCCATAATCTGACTCCTTGCACTGAAACACAGTGTTGCTTGGTGGTAGTTCTCACTGAAGGTTTTTGAAATATACATGTTCCTCTGAAATGATATTGTTTCTCCCTTATTTGGAACAACTTTTGGATATTTGCGGGCAGTGATAGATTCTTCACTTTAAACATTATTACTGCAGTTTTAAAGTCAACCAGATCTTTTAACTTGAGAGCTTTTAATTTAAGAAAAAGTGGGTTTGTTGGTTCCCTGTAAGCAGCTTTGTTTATTATTCTAATAGCTCTCTTCTGAAGCATAAAGACTGGATATATGTTTGTTTTATATGTATTTCCCCATACTTCAGTACAATTTTTTTTTTTTTTTGTTACTTATTTGTACCCGTAGGTAGATTTGGTTTGCAGTCTGGTGACAAGCCACCGGCTGCTGGTCGCTGCGTGCGCGAGCGCCCTAAACCTACATGTTTTTGGTATGCGGGAGGAAACCGGAGAAATCCCGGAGTAAACCCACGCAACACGGGGAGAACATGCAAACTCCACACAGCTCACTGTTGGTCGGGGGCTGGGATCGAACCCACGATCTCATGATCCCCGCGATTCCCCGGCCGAGGGTAAAACTGTGCTGCCACAGTGCTAAACCACTGCGCCACCGTGCAGCCAATATGTCATGTATAGGAGTATTAATGAATGATACAAGGTATATAGTGTGGGTTGATTCAGCAAATATTTCACTCTGTGTAGTATTGCAATTGATTTGGATATTTTACCTTTAATATAATTAATATGTGACTTCCAACACAGTTTATTATCAATTATTACTCCAAGAAATTTAGATTCGGATACCCTTTCAATCTCTACACCATTTACACTGAGTTTAGATACTAAGTTGTTGTGATGGTTGTTAAAGACTATAAATTTTGTCTTACTTAAATTGAGTGTTAATTTGTTTGAATCAAACCACAGTTTAAGCTTTCCTAATTCCTTTCCGAGTGTATCCAAAAGTTGTTCCAAATTGCTTCCACTGCATAATAGATTAGTGTCATCGGCAAACAATATTAAGTCCATTTTTTCTGATACTTTACATATATCATTTATATACATATTGAATAACAATGGCCCCAAAACTGAACCCTGTGGGACTCCACAAGTAACGTTCAGTAACTGTGAGTTTTTGTTACCAACACATACATACTGATATCTATTCTTTAAGTCAGTGATTTTCAACCTATGTGCCGCGGCACACTAGTGTGCCGTGAGAGATCGTTAGGTGTGCCGTGGGAAATTATCCAATTTAACTTAATTACTCAAGTGAGTGGCTATGTTTACATGGACACAAGTAACTGGATAAAAAGCCTGATCGGAATAAAAATGCTTCATGTAAACACGGCAATCTGAATATTCTAACCCGATCACGCTCATTCGGATCAAAATTTCATTCCGATTGAGAGGGGTGGGTTATGCCGATTGTTAATCCGAATGGTGAGCATGAAAACACTTACTGCGAACACAGGGCAGAAAATATGTTTACTGCGCATGTCTGTACACCAGCCGCACGTTGACGTGACGTATTTCCGCCTTAGCAGCAGCTAGCGGAAAACAGCGGGAGTAAAACAAAACTGGTCTGTATCGTCCTGCTGTCTCCCTCTTTTCGTCATATGCAGAAGTCTGTACTTGTAGCTTCATTACGGAGACTAGCAAAAGCAAAAGTACAGTCTGAATAACACGATACAGGTCAATTTCGACACAAAGCGGGGCTTGCTAACACCGGAAGTTGCTTCTTCTTCTACTATTTTTTGAATGTCGAAATGTCGACCTGCGCATGTCAAAATGATTTATTCCGTTTAAACCTGTGACACATGAAAACGCACGTCCTAATCAGATCAGCTTTTTCAGGAGCCATGTAAACAGTAAAATTCTGATCTGAATTGTAATCAGATTGAAGAAATTTTGCCCATGTAACTGAAGCCAGTGTCAGAGTAATACTCTTTTATGTCACTGGATGGCAGCAGAGGGCTAATTGCCTGTAAAAAGACAATAGAATTAGAGCTGCACGTGACAGGTCACAGTGACAGTGATGGAGAAGTTTTTGACAAGGGGAAAGGCTAAGTCCGAACAAGGCTCTGGACAAAATTCTGACCAAGAAGAAGGCCCTAGCATGAGTGGTACACGATATATCTGTGTGAGCTGAGCTTTTCAAGCTTGACTGTGATAAAAACTAAAAACAGAGAGAGACTGAGAGCTGTTGAGGAAGAGCTCCGTGTGTGTCTTTCTTCCATTCCTGCCAGGATATCAGCTTTGTGTTCATCTAAACAGGCCCAGGGTTCACACTGAGTGAGCATAAATACATTTAGAAACTGTATTGCTAACTATATTTTATTATTTTTACTGTGTTAGGCTATAGAGTGTCTTTTTGTGTCATTCTGGTTGGTGGTGTGCCCCAGGATTTTGTCAATGTAAAAAATGTGCCGTGGCTTAAAAAAGGTTGAAAAACACTGCTTTAAGTAACTACATAACCAGGACAGTGCTACCCCTCTAATACCACAATTTTGTAGTTTCTTTAATAATAAATTATGATCCACTGTATCAAATGCTTTTTTAAGATCCAGGAATACCCCAACTGAATACTCTTTATTTTCAATGGCAGTTGATATTTTTTCTATAAATTCCATTAGAGCAAATGCAGTTGTCCTCTTGTGTCTGAACCCATATTGCTGCTCACACAATAAATTATTCTTCAGTATGAAGTTGTCAATTCTCTCATAGAATATTTTTTCAAGTATCTTGGAAAATTGCGGCAATAGTGAAATTGGTCTATAGTTTGAGAATTTCCCTCTGTCACCCGTCTTGTATATCGGAATTACTTTAGCTATTTTCATTGCATTGGAAAATATACCTGTTTGGAGAGACAGGTTATAGATATACGTCAGTGGTTTCACTAAGCATTCAATAATAGTTTTGACTAAGAGCATGTCAATACCATCACAGTGCGTGGATGTTTTACTTTTAAACGATTTAACAATTTCAATGACCTCAAGATACCAGACCTTCAAGATACCAGATTTCTGATTTAAGAGAGTATAAAACATAATAATAGTTTTTTTCATGATATTCAAATTTTTTGAGATGCACCAGTATTTCCTCCAGTGTGTTTATATAAGCAACAGCTGGAGCACAAACACAGAACTTATAGCTAAGCATTTCTCACTCGACCTGGAGCTCCTTGTTCAATGCAGACATTCCCCTGCCATGGGAATAGAGGGTATGTGACATGATGTCACAGAACGGAACTCAGGGCAGTTACAGAACACTGAGTGGCAAAAATGAGAGGCAGCATTTGCCTCTGCATTGTATGCAGTAAAACCCCCAAATTGCACACAGTATTCAGTTACAGCAGTACACAGAGTGCCTGCTTGAATTGCGGATTTATCATTCCACCTTGTATTAATCAACAAAACATAGAAAAAAACTGGAAAAGCACTCATAGAGCGCATACCTCCACCAAGGCTCCTTCTGTTTCTCATGGATCACCTCCAAAATGTAATGGGTTTGCGTGTAGGCTTATAGTCACTTGTGATGAAAATTGCATCAAAGTCTGTCCATCAGTTTTGGAGTATTGTTGTTAACACACTGTGAGAAGATAAGAGCCTTGGCTGAGGTATGCATTCTCAGATCATCACCAAAATATAATGGGTTCCTCCCTAGCCCAAGAAGCACCTCTGGTGAAAATGTCATCCAAATCCATCCAGTAGTTTTTGTGTAATCCTGCTGCACAAATACAAACGAAGCCCTTGGTGTAGGTATGCACTCTCAGATCACCAAAATCTAATCATCTGTTCCCCGTGCCATTACACACCTTTCCTGAAAATTTCATCAAAATCCATTCATAAGTTTTTGAGGTATGTTGGTAACAGACAAACAGACAGACAAACCCCGGTAAAAACATTACCTCCTTGGCGGAGGTAAAAATATTTAAATGCTCAAAACCAGTTCTTTACTTATGTGTGCTCTTATCCACAAATCACTACAGTCAAGTAAACAGTGTGCAATTAAAGCAAAAGAGGTACTCTGTGTGTCACGGGGTGACCTGTGCTCTGTAAAATGTTTTTGGGTTAGCCAACAGCACACTGTAGAGCCTTAATTTTCTTTGTACATCAAGCTGGCCAATTGGGGGTTTAAGCGTTTATTTGTTGAGCTAATTGCTTTAAGATATTGATGTAACACTTCTTCAGTGCAACAATGAGAAATATATGGAAATCATGAAGTAGTAGTTACCTTTTTTTTGGTTGTGGTGTGTGGGTTCCTCCATTTTGGTTTCCTTGTGGGTGTCTGGGGTCCAATCCCGAAATGGGCAGTCCGGTTTCTTCTGACTGGTTTCATAACAAAGTAGGTTTCTCTTGGGTGGGTTGTTAGTCCTCCACAGGATAGTCGGATGACGGGGCTGCCATCTAACGGTGTGCCGACATGCCATGGGTCAACCATTTGGCTGGCCCACCAAGGGTGACCCTACCAGGAGCAAGCTCCAGACGGTAACACTCTTCGGATCATCGGAATACACAAGCTCCCTCGCCATGACAAGGCCAGACCCAGGAGAGAATGGAAAAGGAGTCCGGCTGGTTTCCCATCAACAGTGGGGTCCGACAGGGTTGTGTGGCCACTCCTGATCTTTTCAGCTGTGCCATAGACTATCTGATAACCAAGGTCTGCGACCGGGTCCCTGGCATGTGGTTTGGTAACTACCATCTGGGTGACCTTGAATATGCTGATGATACCATCCTGTTCAGCTCATCCTATAGTCAACTGAGAGATACTCTAGTTATCTACTACAAAGAGGCAGCGAAGCTGGGCCTTCAGGTGAGCTGGACGAAGACTAAGCTAATGCATGTCAGCGACGGATCGGACCCACCCCTGTTACAGCTCGGGAATTATGCCGTTGAGTTTGTCAATTCCTTTGTGTATCTGGGCTCCACAGTGACCAACAACGGGGACATGAAACCAGAGCTCAACCGCAGACGTGGCCTTGCTGCATCAGCCCTGCAGGCACTATGGAAACTTCTATGGTGCCATTGTTCAATTTCCCGAAAGCTGAAGTGCCGCATATACAGTACAATGCGTCAGTCCTCTCCATTCTATTCTATGGGTCACAGACATGGCTACTGAATAAGACTCTGGCCTCGAGAGTGGATAGGTTTGATAGTCGGGCCCTCAGAACCATCGAAAACATCAGGTGGCCCCAATGCACTTCTAATGACGCACTCTGAGCCCACACACATCAGCCTGCAGCATCCCATTTTATTACACAGCGACATATCTGCTGGTTTGGCCATGTCCTCTGCCTCCCACCAGAACACCCGACAAAACCCATCCTCATGTTCGATCCCAGGGCCTCGGGGTGGAAAAGACCCCGGGGCAAGCTACGCACCAGATGGCTTGATGTGGTGGAGAGAGACCTCGGATAACTTGGAGTCGCTGTTGACGACGCAGAGGAGCTGGCCCAAAACCGGCAATGTTGGCATGCACTGGTTAACCTGATTGGCTCTACGCATGGTGATGGCCACCAGCTCTCACCCCGCCAGAGTAGTAAGTAAGTAAGTAAGTGTGGGTGTCTGGGCTGACAAACAGGAAGAGGAGGATTCCAATTCCTTTTATAGCAGGAGCTAATCGGAAGAAACTATGTTGTGGAGAAATAGAGGAGAGCATTCTTGTTTTTCCCCCTTAAAGGTGAACTGAACTCACCTTTTTGCCAAAAAAGTAGAATAGCAGATTAATTCCTTATTACCTATTGTATTTTTCAACACATAAAAGAAGTTTTTAGGCCGTGCGATGGCCAAGCTATAAGCCGATAAACTTTTGCCTCTGGCTGGCAGTGCCAAACAAACCGGAAGTAGTGCAGACGACGCTGCGTGACGTCACGAGTGTGATCCTTATCAAAACAACAATGGCAGATGATAGCAGTTCCAGCAGTCAAGAACACCAGAGTTTTCAGAGTGAAGAGGCATTCAGGATCGGTGACAAGACAGAGGAGGATGCAGGAGTGTCAAGTGAACAGGAAGAGAGCGAGGGAGGCATCGAACCGTACAGATTAGAGCCAGAATTTTCGGGGGATTCCAGCACCGACTCAGACCGCAGCAGTGATGGGGAGGAGAGTCGCTTATTGAATACAGAATGGTGAGTCTTTACTTTGGCATGTTTGGGGTGTCAGGATAAGGAAAATTAACAATAAAAAAGAAAGGGAAAAAAAAACATCAGCATTTTTCCAACTTATTACAGTTATCCCTCACTTATCGCGTTTAATGCGGTCTTCCTTCGCTGGGTATAGGCGCTCGGCAGGGAGCGAAGCTGGGTAAAACGTCTCCGCCAATCAGCTTGCGAGATAAAACGTCTCGGCCAATCAGCTTGCGAGGTAAAACATCTCGGCCAATCAGCTTGCGAGATTCCCGAGCGGGCTGGGGAGCCGGGGAGAGCGGGCTCTCCGTGTTGATACCTGATGTTCTAATGTAGTCTCCCTGCCTTCTCATTAGAACATCAGGTATCAACACGGAGAGCCCGCACAGCTCAAAATCTACCTCTCTGACCACCGCTCCACTCCTCTCCGCCCACCTCTTCACCGCTCGGGAATCTCGCAAGCTGATTGGCCGAGACGTTTCACCTCGCAAGCTGATTGGCCGAGACATTTTACCCAGCTTCTCTCCCTGCAGAGCGCCTTCTTTATCGCTCGTGTTGCTTAGTGGCACTTTTTGCTGTTCTCTTGTGCCTTTTTGTGCAAAATAGTGCTTGTGACGCCCTTGGGGGGGGGGGGGTGACGCTACTTCGCGGTTTTTCACTTTTCGCGGTCGGTTCTGGTCCCCATTAAACGCGATAAGTGAGAGATCACTGTATATCTAGAAACGCATCGCTTCCCGGTCGCTTTTCCTCCCCCTTTCTTTTCTTTCGTCGCCATAACAGCTTTTCTTGGCCACTGAACAGATCTTCCCAGGTGTTGGAAGTGTTTTGTAGTCTACTATCACGACAAAATGCACCAAAAACAACCAGTGTCGACGTGCTCTCAATGGTAAACATGAGGACTGGGTCACACTCGTGACGTCACGCGGAACTCCGGCTGCGCTTAGGCGGATTTGTCTGATTTTTCAGGGCGGGAAATTCTAAATCGCCATTTTCTCCCAAGATTCCGGGATTTGTGGAGGGGGTGCCAATGATAAATTATCTTTATAATTGTATGTACTATCACCCAGTGCCGTTCAATGCCATTGAGTTCAGTTCACCTTTAAGCACTATTTTAAACAGGATAAATGAATTAAATTTACTTTGTATGTTTCTTATGAGTTGAGTAGTAGCAATTGGAATTTATTGATGTTGTTTTGGGGTTAAAGTATCATTTGGTTAAGTTAATTGACAATCTTTATGTGTGGTTTATTCTGGAGGGAGGGGATAAAGGTATATAAGGGTGAGTAAAGATAACCTTTTCATTTGTACATTTATGGTTGTTAGAGTGATGTCTGAATAGAGTGATGTCTGAAGATAGAGTAGGTGGCGGTAATGCACCTTTGAGCTGGTTGCCAATCGAGAATCAAATCTAAGAGAAGAAGAAGAAAAAAGAAGCCCTCTGGAAGAGAGAGAGTTGGACAGGCTGTCACAGCTTTGGAAAATAGCCAACTATTTTCCAAATTGAAAATTTTGGTGGACATTGGACAAGTTTTGCTCGAGTTAAAGCTGTTTGATGTTGTAAGGGGAGGAGTCAAACTTCGCCATTGTCCCCTGGCCACACCTTTTGAGACTGTGACTTACATTTAATAATGTTTATTGGCCAATACCTATAGATGCCGCCATGTGAAAATGAGTTCAATTGGAGCAGGCCCCTAGGAGGAGTTCTATGACCGACTGCATCACAGAATACATCAGATTCTGTGAAGACACAACTATGCCAGCTCAGACTGTACACTGCCTCTCCAACAATAGACTATGGGTCACCAGTGACCTGAAAGCACTTCTGAACAAAAAGAAGAGAGCTTTTAGGTCCGGAGACAAGAAGAAGCTGAGAGAAGTGCAGCATGAGCTGAGAGAGATGCTGAGGGGCCGCAAGGACAATTATAGGAGGAAGTTGGAGAATAAACTCAGGCAAAACAACCCTAAAGATGTGTGTGTGTGGGGGGGGGGGGGAATGAAACAAATAACTGGGTGCAAGGGGAGAGTGAATTCAATTCCAATTCAATTCAATTTTATTTATATAGCGCCAAATCACAACACAGGTCGTCTCAAGGCACTTTACAGACAAGAGTGGGTTTAGGCCACACTTTCAGTTTATAGAACCCAGCAGAGACCCCTAAGAGCAAGCACTGCGGCAACATAGGTGAGGAAAAACTTCACCTTTAACGGGCAGAAACCTCAGGCGGAACCACAGCAAAGCAGACATCTGGGAGCCAGGAGAGAGCTGATGAACTGAATCTGTTTTTTTAACAGGTTCAACTCACAGTCTGTCACCCCGACAACACAGCCAGACCCCCACACACCCCTCCCCCACCCTCCTGTGCAGCACCTCTCTCCATCTCCCTCCTCACCCCCTCCTCATACTCAAGGGACACCAGGCCCCTCCCTCACATCACTGTGACTACAGACAAGGTTAAGAAATAGCTGGAGAGACTCAGTCAGTGGAAGCTGGTGGGCCCTGATGGCATCACCGCCAGGATCCTGAGGACCTGTGCCAACCAGCTAGCTCCGGTACTGAAACACCTGTACAACCTGAGCCTGAGTCTGGAGAGAGTACCGGTGCTGTGGAAGACATCCTGCCTGGTTCCTGTCCCCAAGAAGTCATCTCCATCGGACCTGAATGACCAGTTGCCCTCACATCTCATGCGATGAAGGTCCTGGAGAGACTGGTCTTAGCCCACCTGAGGTCGCAGGTGAAGATGTGGCTGGACTCTCCGCAGTTTGCATATCAGCCCCATTTAGGAGTTGAAGATGCTGTCATCTATCTGCTGCAACAAGCCCATCTGCACCTGGATGGCGGAGGAGACACCGTGAGAATCACATTTTTTGATTTCTCCAGTGCCTTTAACACCATCCAGTCACTGCTGCTGGGTGAGAAGCTGTGAGTGATGGGGGTCGACAGCTCTGTGATCTCCTAGATTACTGACTACCTGACAGGCAGACCATAGTTCGTCCTGCTGGGCAGTGTCTTGTCTGGAGTGGTGGTTAGTGATATGGGAGCTCCACAGGGGACTGTGCTCTCTCCTTTTCTCTTCACCTTATACACCACTGACTTTCAGCATAACACTGAGTCATGCCACCTGCAGAAATTCTCTGATGACTCAGCTGCTGTGGGGTGTATAGGAGGGGGAGAGGAGGGGGAGTACAGGGCACTGGTAGACAGATTTGTGGAGTGCAGATCAGAATCACCTGAGGCTGAATGTCAGCAAGACCAGAGAGATGGTGATTGACTTCAGGAAGAAGAGGACCCCTTCTCAGCCATTGCAGATTAGGGGGGAGGATGTGGGGGTGGTTGAGGACTACAAATATCTGGGTGTCAGGATCAGCAACAGACTGGACTGGAGATCCAACACCGATGCTGAGCACAAGAAGGGGATGAGCAGACTCTACTTCCTGAGGAAACTGAGATCCTTCAACGTGTGCAGCAGGATGCTGGAGCTTTTCTACCAGACCACTGTCGCCAGCACCATCTTCTTTGTTGTTCTCTGTTCGGGTAGCAGTATCAAGGCCAGCAACACCAACAGACTTGACAACATTATCAAGAGGGCTGGCTCTGTAATTGGTCTCAGGCCGGAGACCTTTGAGACAATTGTGGAGAGAAGGACACTAAATAAACTGCGATCCATCATGGACAATCCTGATCACCCCCTCCACCACACACTGGACAGACAGCGGAGCACTTTCTCCAGTAGGCTACTTCAGCTTCGCTGTCGAATGGCCAGGTACAGGAAGTCTTTCCTGCTGCATGCCATTTCACTGTACAGTAACTCACTATGATGTTGTATTCTGGTCATAACTATGCTGCCATACTGCACCTTACAGTCTAACTGGTACCTCACATTCCACTTTGCTCCTGATAGTCCTGCACTGTGCAGCGGGTATGATTCATGTGTTTATACGGGTCACCATATATTCAGCTATGATGTATATAGGTTTTTATAGTAGTGTTAGTTTTACTTTCCATGGGCAATCCCTTTGTCTGTCATGCGTGCGTTTCTGTTGTTTGGTTCTCTACTGTCATGCTGCTGTTACATTATAATTTCCCAGTTTGGGATCAATAAAGTACATACATACATACATCTGTCTGTCTGTGTCCCAAGACAAGCAGGTCCTAGGTGAAGTGCCAGACTGAGTGGTCAAAAGGATTCCCATGATAAAGAAAAATATCAAGGATTCAGTGTATCTAGAGCAGTATGGGGTGGAGGGTAAAACTGGGCATTCTGGCAGAACTAAAAACAATATCTGTCACAGGTCTGTGGTGGACCACTCCCAGTTACATGGGGTGAGACTGGAAATCCTGGCAGATAAGCACATCTGTTGCAAGGTCTGTGATGGACTTTTGCCAGTCGGTGCATCATGACACGCACTACACAAAGAGCAGAGATAGACAAACCTATCATCTGGTCAGTCACTGCAACAGATACTGGAGTCAATTTGTCTTGGCCTGTCCTTGCCACTGATAATACCTCTATCTGCCATGAATGTCAGAAAGCAACTCATACTGGCTCGGACGTCGCCCGTTTAGTCCTTGAAACAGGGACTGGGCAACAGTTATGAGAGGATTTCCCAGCTGACTATACTGTAGTCTTTCTGGCTGGGAGGTTGTCCTCTCGGAGTGTCTCACAGTCTTTGGGATTTCTTTTTCAGATTCGTTTTCTTCCACAGGTTCATCACAGGTACTTTTATCAGATAAGTTGGTTTCACTTTCAGTTCCATTCTCATTGTGTGATTGGTCCACATTTGTTTCAGTTTCCTCCAGGTTTCCATCATTCGGTAAGGTGTCACATCCAGGTGAATTGTCATTTCCAGGTAAGTTGTCACATCCAGGTGAATTGTCATTTTCTATTTGGTTGTCATTCTCAGGTAAGTGAGTTTTAGCAGGAATGTCTTCTTTAAAGAATGTCTTTGGATGGGGAATTTCATAAACTTGAGTGAGCTCTATGGGCGTTTGAATTGGTTCTTCTCTGTACCAATAGACATCCTCATTTTCTGGTTCTGAGTTCTCACATTCCTCACTTTGTTCAGTGATTTGTCTTGTCTTAGGTTTGCGGACACGTTTTGGTTGGACAGGTTCTTCTTCAACAGGGGCAAGAAAACCACAGGGAAGCAAGAGGTCGCGGTGAACGGTGCGAACAGGACCATCTTTTGTCTCAGGTTTTATAGTGTAAACAGGCAAGTCACCTGTTTGGTTTACCACAATGTGGATTTCAGCTTCCCACCTGTCTGCTAGTTTGTGCTTTCCTCTGCGGCGGACTGCACGAACCAAAACTCTGTCGCCTGGTTCTAGTTTTGAGGGTTTCACTCGCATATCAAATCTTGTTTTGTTTCTTTCAGCTATCTTGTTAGCATTTTCTGTTGCTAGTTTGTAGCTTTCTTGTAGAGTTGTCTTCAGTTTTTCAATGTACTGGGAATGTGACTTGAAACTTTTTGTTGTGAAACAGGAGTCCAAATGCAAGATCGATTGGCAATCTCGGCTGACGACCAAACATTAACTCATACGGACCAAAACCAGTAGTGTCATTTTTTGTACAACTGTACGCATGTACAAGTGGTTTTACATAGTTGTGCCAATGAGATTTGTTCTTTTCCTCCAGAGTACCCAGCATGCTCAATAACGTTCTATTGAAACGTTCTACCGGGTTACCTCTGGGGTGATAGGGTGTCGTCCGGATTTTGCGAATGCCCATGATTTTGCAAAGTTCTTTTATAATATGGGACTCGAAATCGGGACCCTGATCACTGTGTAACCGTTCGGGTATCCCGTAGTGGACTATAAAGTTGTCCCAAAGTGCCTTTGCAACGGTCTGAGCTTTCTGATTGCTGGTAGGGATGGCTATATCGTATTTCATGAAATGATCAGTTAGCACGAGCACATCCTTAGTGTTACTTTGATCGGGCTCAATGGACAGGAAATCCATACAGACAAGTTCGAGCGGTCGGGTGGACTTGATACTGACAAGCGGAGCAGCCCGCTCTAGAGCAGTTTTACGTCTTATGCAGCGATTACATGTCTTGATCTTCTTTTCAATATCTGCCGCCATGCGAGGCCAATAGAACCTTATTCTAGCGAGATCCAAAGTACGCTCTGTGCCTAAATGGCCCATGTCACAGTGGAGGCTTTGAAAGACTGAACCGCGGAGCTGTTCAGGTAAGACGAGCTGGTAAGTAACATTTCCTCTGTCTTGACGAGTGCGGTAGAGGATGCTAGTGCACATTTCAAGTCGACTGAGCTCTCGGAGTAACAAGCTGATGTCAGGAAGTTCAGTTCGTACAGTTGGTGGAACTTTTAGCCCAGTTTCAATTTATGCAATCACTTCTCTTAAACAGGGGTCAGTTCTTTGTTCGTTTTTGATCTGTTCAGGAGTCACGTGGGGTACAACTGGAAGACCACCACAGTCATCTTCATCGGCATAGCCATCTGGAATAGCAGCTACAGAGATGGCTAATGAGTGAACCAAAAGGGAAGGGAAGGTGTTGTCTGGAGAGCTACAGACATGGTGTTTTTCCACATATAGCAGACACTACCTCGGAACTTAAACTGCTTTCAGGAAGAGACAAGTGAGTTTGAGTAAACTGCTGTATGCGGTCAAGCTCCTTTTGGGACACTGCGTCATTGAGTAGCTCGCCATGGGGCCGTCTAGAGAGGCCATCTGCATCTGAATTAAGCTTGCCTGCTCTGTATTGGAGCTTAAAGTTAAACGTCGACAGAGCAGCTAGCCACCTATAACTCATGGCATCCATCTTAGCAGTAGTCAAAATGTACGTCAGGGGGTTACTGTCTGTCACGACAGTAAACTGATTGCCATATAAATAATCTGTGAATTTTGGTCTAAGAGGGCTTTGGAAGAGTGCTTGAGTGGTTTTAGGGGTGCGAGGCACTTCAACTCGGAGTGGAGGAGAGACTCCACTTTGTTGGGTTCTACAGTAGGGAAAGCAGGACATCATCAACATCAACAGAGACCGTTTTAGCTGTCTCAGCAGCTTCAATAGACTTCCCTATTGTGGACATAACCTCCCGCAACACCTCTTCAAAACCTTTTCCACTTAACTTAGCTAAACCCCTCAAGTTGCTAAGATAAGCCTCAGTAACACTGCCCCCTACAGTTTTAGTGTACACATCAGTTAAGGCTTGAATGCAGTACTTAACATCAGGATTGTCAGTGGATGGAAAGAAGTACGGCAACACAGGTGCTAATGTTTCAACAGCTAATCCAGACTCGAACTCCACAAGGTGACTTTTGTCACATTCAGACGAGTTATCATCAATGCTAAGTACCCTGCGAATAGTGCCATGTTGCTCTAGGAACTTAAAAACGTCTTTGTCTTTTTCTTTGTCGACCACACCATTGACAATGACTGCATTTGGAACTCTGACACCATATTTTGCAACAAAATCCATTTTGACAGCATATGAACTGTTTGGTCAGGGGTCAAAACAGAATTCACATCTGCTGTCGCAACGCACCAGGCTCCTGGCTGCGCTCGCCAGATTTTTGTAACACCACTTTGTAGCACTTACTGTGTGTGTAACACTACTTTAGGTGTTGTCTTGTACCCTTTTGGTAGTACTGGGTATGGCAGTGTAGTTACCTTTAACCTTACCACCTGGACAGAAGGGACAATTGGGCCAGGTCAGATAGACTCTGGGTTCGTAGGAGCCTGGGAGGTGCAACAACAGATGACACATACACCATAGTATGGGAACTTTCACGTATGTGTATATTTTTTTAACAGTTGTGTACACTTAAACAAACACAGCGCTTGTAACAATAATAATAAAAAAAAATAAAATAAATAAAATACCCCAAAATATATGTACAATACTTTCAGTCCTTTTGTATCAGTTCCAGGTGACCAGTTGAATCACCTCTAGCAGTTAATAGGGTTCGGGCTTCGGCTCGCCATCCAGAGCTGGAGATCCACGCTCTTCTGAATCCAGGTTATAAAAAAACCTGACCTACAGAATAGGTCAGAACACAACAAATAAGCTATGCTCTATAGCTTATCACATAGGTTTCACATAGTTCTAAATTATACAACAATAATATTTTTTAAACACCTTTAAACCATAGATGTAACATTCACTCTTAAGTAGCAGTCAGTAGTAGTGAAATGAAACCTTTTGCTAACCATTACAGCTCTGAAAAGCGCCCTTTTCTGATGGAAAACCTAGCCGGAATTAGCATTGGCGGTTAGCATGTTAAGCTAGTGATTAGCATTCCACATACACACTGAATGGCACTCACCAAGCTAAGCAACACGTGCTTTACAGGATTCCAGCACTCACGTGAGTTCACAGCCTTTGGGTTCAAATCTTAAAATTTAACGAAAGAGGTATTAGAATTTGGCAATACAGCAAGACCTCGTTTCTCATGTTGGTTTTGGCTTACCAATCTCAAGAGTTTATCCGGGCAAAGGCTGCTACTAGCACGTTAGCTCATCGTCTCAGTAAGGGATCGCGTTCTCTCGGTCGTGTCTCTGCTGTGACTGAAAACATTCTGCAGGCCACACTAAGACCGAGCAAGGGAGTGCGTGACCCCATTGGCTGGTATGACCCCATTGGTTGCTCAATATACCAGAGAAAAACATTAGGAACTTCATCAGAGCCCCTTAAAAATGTTTTTAACTATCTATGAATACACTCTATGGATATATTTTTTGAACTTATATCCATCTATATATTTATCCTCAAAATATTTATTCCCATTGTGAAATGAGTTGTTAAAGCGGTATCGATATTTATAATTTTATTTACGTTTTTTAATGCTGGGTTACACCTGGGTTTAACAAGGTCAGGAGTTCCTGGCAGCGGAAGGTGAAGCACAGAGCTGCATGGAGGAATCTGATCAGATCTAAATGAAACAATCATTGTCGCCCACGACAGACTGCTATGATGATGATGAGGGGGTTGCTGGGGCCGCCATCCTGGAGCCAGGCCTGGGTGAGGAGCTAAGTGCCTGGTTGCTGATGGGACCCGGCTGCACTCAGCCCAAATGAGTCACATGGGTTTGCCCTCCAGTGGGCTCACCACCGGCCGGAGGGAGGATGGGGATCAGGAGCTCTATGGATTGGGTGGCAGTCAAAGACAAAGACCTTGGCGATCTGATCCTCACCTTCCTAAGCTGGTTCTTGGAAGGTGAATCATCACCTCTCTGGCTGGGAATGAGCTTAAGCTTGTGCACGAGGTTGAGAGATAATGACCAGATATAGTGTGGCTCACCTCGATGCATAGCTCAGGTTCTGGAAACTGGTTTCATGGAAAGTTGCTGGACCTTGGCCTTTTCTGGAGTTGTCCTGGGAGAAAGGCGGCGAGCAGGGGAGGGTATTCTTGTATCCTCCCATCTTGCTCCCTCTATGTTGGGGTTTTCCCTGGTGGATGAAAGGGATGTTTTCCTGCACCTTCAGGTTGGGAAATGAGTCCTGGCTGTCATTAGTGCCTATATACTAAATGATGATTCAGAGTGCCCCTTTTTTGAGCCTCTGACTGGTGTGCTGGAAAATACACCTCTTGCAGACTCCACTGTCCTGTTTTGGGACTTCAACGTGAACGTGAGCAACAACAGTGAAACCTGGAGGGCTGTGATTAGGAGGAACAGTCTGCCCAATCTGAAGCCGGGTGTTGTTCAGTTATTGGGCTTCTGTGCTAACCAATAGTATGTCCATAACAAATATCATGTTCAAACATATAACTCAAGCTACGCAGCAAACTGAAGTAAACTGAAAGAAATGACTGATTTTTATCACAGACTTAAGTGAAGTGTTACAATATCAGCTTCTGGCCTATAGATAGCATGAAAGTGAGTAACAAACATGATGTGTTTGGTTAAGGACAGTAAATTGCTCTCACCCTTTGGATAATATGGATATTTTTAATACAAACAGTCCTACCCTGATATTCGATGCTCACTGTATTATTATAATGTTGAGCCAAAGAAAACCAGATAGCGATGTTACAGTGATATCTACCAAAAATGGAAAAATATATCACACTATTTACAATACAATTTAGTTTTATGCTTTGTTAAAATAAATACTATTTTCTCTGCCACTTCTGGCTGTAGTTTAAGACATCAACTAACAGTTTTTAAGTTATTTCTCCCTCCCTCTGCTTTGCTGTTTTGTTCTTGTCTTGGTCCTCCTGAGTGACTCCAGTGTCTGATTGGACTGATCACCCTGCCCACTTATGAATGGAGTAGCACCTGCAATCAGACACCTGCTATAAATAATCAAGGCGGCCGTTGTTTAATGTGGGCAGTTTGCTCCATATCTCTGCGCCTGTTATTTCTGGTTATGCTCACTAATCTTAATCTAATTCAACTATTCCCTCTGATCCCTTGACTCTGTTCCATTAAGAGTGTTCACTCAAGTTATCAAAAGCTGAGATTTATCTCATGCTTGTAACATGTTCTGTTTGCTTTTACAATACTGGTATGATAATGCTTTCTGTGTTGGAAGACTAGGTTGGAAGACTAGGTCATCAGGGAATTTGACTTCCGCATAAACAGTTTTGTATTTTTATTCATAAGTATTTAAGATAAGATAAGATAAGATAAGCCTTTATTAGTCCCACAAAGGGGAAATTCCAGGATTGCAACAGCACAGGGATAGCAACACTCAGAGCAATAATATACATATGTACATATTACTATAAAATATATATATACACACACACACACACAGACACACAGTGCAGAGCATTGTAGCTGGATGGAATAAATATATGAATATATGAACACACAGTGCAGAGCATTGTAGCTAGATGGAATAAATATGTAAATATATAAACACCCACAGTATGGAGCATTGCAGCTAGGTGGAATAAATATGCAAGTATATAAACACACACAGTGCGGAGCAATGTAGCTAGATGGAATAATATGTAGATATATAAAAACACAGTGCGGAGCATTGTAGCTAGATGGAATAAATATATAGATATATAAATATAAACACACCCAGTGCAGAGCATTGTAGCTAGATGGAATAAATATGTAAATATATAAACACACACAGTGCAGAGCATTGTTGCTAGGTGGGATGAAACAGCATAACCGTCTATTTAGTTATCCTACATGGTATGATTATGTGCCCATACATATTCTCACCCTCCATAGCGACCGGTATGTTCCTAGTTGTATGCCGGAGAGGACCATTGTGTAAGTCTATTGCATCTTTTGCATTCAAAAAAAAAAAAAAAAAAAAAAAAAAAAAAAAAAAAAACTTATTTAAAAAAAAAATTTAGGTTTAGGGTTGGCATTCGCAGTTGTACTTTTGGCTTGGCTGAGCAACAGTTAGTAAGTTAGTGTAGTTTTGTTTTAATTTAAGCATGAAAAAGCTGCAAAACTCTCCGCTGTGTTTATTTCCAGTAGCATCCACTGGCCTTCATTTCTATTCTTTGCAGCTTGTTGGGCTATTTGTGGAAAAAAGGCCTTCTGTTAATCATGCTAACTTCTCTAACCTTGGAGGCATCTGGGATGGCTCATCACACAGTGGAACAATGGAAACATGTACTGTGGCCAAATGAGTCATTATTTCAGAACTTCATGTGGAAAAATGGACATTGTGTGATCGAGAACAAAGATGAAAAGAACCATCTAAATTGTTATAAGCAAAAAGTCCAAAGTCTGTCATAGTATGGGGTTGTATCAGTGCCCTTGGTAAAGGTCATTTACACTTCTGTGATGGCAACATTAATGCAGAAAATATTAAAGCAACACAGCACAAGATTTTCACATTAAAATGACTAGTGCATACCCGTGCATACCTGTAGAAACCCGTGCATGCCCGTAGAGGGAATGCATTGGAACAGAATTCTTGCCAGTTACACGACAGTTGGTATAGCAACACAGCACTAAGTGGCAATCACATGTGACGGCTTTTGTATGCAGCAAAACATAAAAATCACACAAAATATGTCCTACCATCTGGGGCTGTTTGCCCTTGCTTGTTACTTCTTCTCCTGCCTGTCACTGTTCTGTGTTATGTTGCTTACCTGTGTCTATATATATGTCTTGTAGGGAGTCATATGCTCTGTCTATGTGCCGTCATATAGACATCATCTGCTGAGTCTTCTTCGTTCAGATCACTGAAGGTTCTCGTCCGTCTCGGCTGTGTTGTTCACAGTCATGCCTGAGGCGTACTGGTGGAATCTGAGGTGTTTCATGTTCATGGCATCCTTTCTGACGTGCAGCAGTTCTCCTCATTCTATTGCTCTCCATCTGGTGGGTCTTCTTCTTCTTTGTTCAGACCACTGGTTGAGGGATAGGTGCATCGTAATTCCAGTTCATGAGCACAATCCTGAAAAAGTGGCTTTCGACCCTGTTCAGGAAGGCCTGTGCATGCCCGTAAAAACCAAGAAACCGGAGCACCCGGAGAAAATCAGCACTTTGCTTGGCATTTTACATATTTGTAGTGTAGACTGGCATTCGTCGAGGTTACACATTTGCCGTCATGTAGGCATGGCGAGTCGTCCTATGATGTTACACATTTGCCGTCATGTAGGCATGGCGAGTTGTCCTATGATGCCTGAGTTCATAGGACGCGCTATGATGATGAGGCAGAGATCATAGGTCGTCCTATGATGTTCTAGAAACGTGTTTTAAAGTCTGTCGTACCCTATGCTGGTGAAGGGTGTCCTCCTGTCTCAGACGGGTGCAATGTACTGCTGGAACCTCAGGTGTTTCATCTTCATGGCATCTTTTCTGACGTGCAGCAGTTGTCATCATTCTATTGCTCTCCATCTGGTGGGTCTTCTTCTTCTTCTTCTTCTTCGTTGAGACCACTCGTTGAGGGATAGATGCGTCATAATTCCAGTTCATGGACAGGATCATGAAAATCATAAAGACACATGGTATAGGATGTCCTATGATGTTCAGACAGTGATCATATGACATCATAACGACACATTTGTCTATGTGTCATAGGACGTCCTATGATCTTTGTGGTCTATGGGACATCATAAAGACACATTTGTCTATGTGTCATAGGACGTCCTATGATCTCTGTGCTCTATGGGACATCATAAAGACACATTTGTCTATGTGTCATAGGACGTCCTATGATCTCTGTGCTCTATGTGATATCATAACAACACATTTGTCTATGTGTCATAGGACGTCCTATGATCTCTGTGGTCTATGTGACATCATAAAGACACATTTGTCGACACATAGACAAATCTGTGTGACATCATAAAGACACATTTGTCGACACAGACAAATCTATGTGTGACATAAAGACAAATCGTCCTATGATCTCTGTTGTCTATGTGACATCATAAATCAGCGGGGTCTGGAGAAACCTCAAAACCATCTCTGGGCTCCAGAATACCTCCCCCCAGGCCACGGGGGGCAGGGAGTGGGCGAACAACCTGGATCTGTTTTTCAATAGGTTTGACCAACCGCCCTCCCCCCTGACTGCACAACAACCACTGCTGCCTCTAAAGAAATCAAGTCCTGCTGCCCACTCCCCACTCCACCAACACCCCCCCACTCCCAACACACAGCCCCCCATCCTGACCCTGACCAGGACCCAGGTGAGGACGGAGCTGAGGAAGATCAAGGCGAGGAAGGCATCGAGACCGGACGGCATCAGCGCAAAGCTCCTCAAGTCCTGTGCAGACCAGCTGTGTGGGATTGTGACATACATCTTCAACCTGAGCCTGAAGCTGGGGAGGGTACCACAGCTGTGGAAAACATCTTGTGTGGTACCTGTACCAAAAACTTCCCACCCCAAAGACCTGAACAGCTACAGACCGGTGGCCTTGACGTCCCACTTGATGAAGACCCTGGAGAGACTGCTCCTTGCTCACCTCCGCCCCCTGGTGGAACCAGCGATGGATCCACTCCAGTTCGCCTACCAGCATGGCATTGGGGTGGAGGATGCGGTGATCTTCCTCCTTCACCGTTCTCTGTCCCACCTGGAGAAGCCCGGGAATATGGTGAGGATCATGTTCTTTGACTTCTCCAGTGCTTTCAACACCATCCAACCGAGGATCCTGAAGGACAAGCTGCTGCGCGCAGGGGTGGACCAGCACCTGTCATCATGGATCCTGGACTACCTCACGAACCGGCCTCAGTTTGTGAGAACCCGGGACTGTGTGTCCGACACGATCATCGGTAGCACGGGGGCCCCCCAGGGAACGGTGCTGGCTCCCTTCCTGTTCACTCTTTATACTGCGGACTTCTCACACAACACAACACACTGCCATCTACAGAAGTTCTCTGATGACTGTGCGATCGTTGGCCTCATCTCCAATGGAGATGAAGCTGAGTACAGAGGGCTTATCCAGGACTTTGTGGACTGGTGCCATCGGAACTGCCTCCAGATCAACGCGAAGAAAACTAAGGAGCTGGTGGTGGACTGCCGCAGGCATGGGCAGCCCCTCACAGCACCAGTAAATATACAGGGAACAGACATCGAGATGGTGACATCCTATAAGTACCTGGGTGTTCATCTGAACAATAAACTAGACTGGTCACACAATACTGACGCACTCTACAAGAAGGGACAGCGCAGGCTGTTCCTGCTGAGGAGACTCAGGTCTTTTGGTGTACAAGGAGCGCTGCTGAAGACATTCTATGACACGGTGGTGGCATCAGCCATCACTTTTGGAGTGGTCTGCTGGGGCAGTGGCATTACTGCAGCCGATAGGAAGAGACTGAACAAACTGATCAAGAAAGCTAGCTCTGTCCTGGGGCAGCGCCTTGATCCGGTGGAGGAGATAGGAGAGAGAAGGACGGTGGCTAAACTGTCATCTCTGCTGGAGTCCGAGTTCCACCCTATGCAGGACATACTGAATGCACTGAGGAGCTCATTTAGCAGCAGACTACATCATCCCAGGTGCACAACCGAGAGGTTTCGTAGGTCCTTCCTACCAACGGCTGTCAGACTGTACAACCTAAGCAGGGCTGCTCGCAGAGATAGCAAAAAGACATAACAAACTAATAGTTTTTTGAATGCAAAAGATGCAATAGACTTACACAATGGTCCCCTCCGGCATACAACTAGGAAAATACCGGTCACTATGGAGGGTGAGAATATGTATGGGCACATAATCATACCATGTAGGATAACTAAGTAGACGGTTATGCTGTTTCATCCCATCTAGCAACAATGCTCTGCACTGTGTGTGTTTAGATATTTACATATTTATTCCATCTAGCTACAATGCTCCGCACTGGGTATGTTTATATTTATATATCTATATATTTATTCCATCTAGCTACAATGCTCCGCACTGTGTGTTTATACTGTATATCTACATATTATTCCATCTAGCTACATTGCTCCGCACTGTGTGTGTTTATATATTTACATATTTATTCCACCTAGCTGCAATGCTCCGTACTGTGGGTGTTTATATATCTACATATTTATTCCATCTAGCTACAATGCTCCGCACTGTGTGTTTATATATTCATATATTTATTCCATCCAGCTACAATGCTCTGCACTGTGTGTCTGTGTGTGTGTATATATACTGTATATTTTATAGTAATATGTACATATGTATATTAGCTGCTCTTGCTTGCTTGTTTTTTTTCTTGCCTTCTGATTGTTGCTCTGAGTGTTGCTATCCCTGTGCTGTTGCAATCCTGGAATTTCCCCGTTGTGGGACTAATAAAGGCTTATCTTATCTTAAATACACATTTGTCGTCCTATGATGCCTGAGTTCATAGGATGTCTTATGATGTTCAGGCAGCGATCATAGGCTGTCTTATGATGTCCTATGAAGCGTGACACACACACAGAGAGACACGCAAGAAATCGGACTTCCTATGATGTTCAGGCAGAGATGTCCAATGAAGCGTGACACACACACAGACAGAGACACACAGAGATTTCTTGCTTTTATAGTGAAGTGATAGAGTGATGATGAAGTGATGCTTAATTATTTTGATTTTACATTAACCTTTGACCAGGTGAATGTCACTTGCCTCATAGCCTGAGTGGGCTATTACCTGCATCAGCTCTGCTCTTGGTAGGAACACTGAAATGACTACAATTATAGCTCTACTACTATGACTTCAGTCCCAACATCCAGTCACAGAGCAGAACTGTTACCACCAACAACTAAACACCCTGTTGGGACTGAGGCCATAGTTGCCATAATTGTAGTCTTTTCAGTGTACCTACCCAGCAAAAGAAAGTTACACAATGCTGCTTTCAGATTTTAAGACACCTTTTCCAGGGATATTAATGTATTTGTAAAAGTGAACAAAAGTCAGGGCCCTGATAATATATGTGGGCGCTTGGTAAAGTCCTGTGCACATGAACTGAGTCCTATATTTCATTACATTTTCAATAAGTCCTTACAGACACAACATGTGCCTAAGATCTGGAAAGAAGCCGTGGTTGTTCCCGTTCCAAAATCCAGCTGTCCTAAAACGGTAAACGACTTTAGACCAGTTGCTTTGACTTCAATTTTAATGAAAATTTTTGAAAAACTGGTCAGATGTGAGGTCCTAAAGCAGACTGAGCATGCATTGGATCCTCTGCAGTTTGCCTAAAGGCCTCATAGAGGAGTGGAGGATGCCACTGTCACTCTGTTTAACATGCTTTTTAAACATCTGGATTTTAATGGGACACACGCCAGGCTTTTATTTGTGGACTTTTCCTCCGCCTTTAATACAATCCAACCTCATATCTTAGTTGAAAGGCTCCTGCAACAATTTGATTTGAGCAATAATCTGGTGGGTTGGATTCTGGATTTCTTAACCAACAGGACGCATAGAGTAAGGGTTAATGGTACATTGTCTGACCTAAAGTGCTCTTCTACTGGCTCTCCTCAGGGGTGTGTGTTGTCACCACTACTCTTCATCCTGTACACAAACATGTGTCGGAGCAGACATGACAACAGACACATTATAAAGTATGCTGATGATTCAGTTATTGTCAGTCTCCTCCAGGAAGGTGAGAGTGGCCACGGCCCAGTAGTTGATGATTTTGTTCACTAGTGTGAGGATTCCCACCTGCAGCTGAATACGACAAAAACTAAAGACATGATTATTGACTTTAGAAGGAAAACTCCCAGACCACAAAGTCACCGTACTAAAAGGCCAGACCACCGAATGTGTACAATCCTACAAATATCTTGGGACGATTATTGATAGTAATTTAAACTTTGAAGAGAACTGTGAAAGGGTGTGCAAAAAGGGTCAGCAACATTTGCATTGCTTGAGAAAACTTGCACGCTTCCAACTTGACTGAACCATAATGACAATGTTTTATCGGGCTTTTATTGAATCTGTTTTATCCTTTTCTTTAGTGTCATGGTTTGGTCAGATAAAACTGAAACAGAGAAAATCCTTGGATCAGGTAGTTAGATGGTCCAGTCGTTTGCTTGGTGAGTCACAGCTGAGCCTGACATCCCTGTACACCAGACAAGTACAGAGGATGGCTACCTCCATTTTAAATGACTGTCCCACCCTTTGCACTGCAACTTTCAGCTTCTTCCCTCAAGACGGAGGTTTGCTGTCCCAAAAAGTAAAACCCAGCGCTACAAAAACAGCTTTGTTCCTGCTGCTGTCAAAGAGTTGAACAAGCTGTAACAATATATTGCACATAATTTAGGTACCTATTTATTAACTCCATTTTATATTTACTTATTTTTGTAGGATGTTACTTGGGTTCTAAATATTTTATTGGGTTTTAGACCTTTGAGTTTTTAACCTCTTTGACTAGTTTTTAACTTTTAATATGACTCTTCTCTCTTACCTCTGGTTTTTCTCCCATCTCTTTGTCTTTTTATACCCTGATTGATGGAGCCTTGAGTATTTTTATCATGCTTATAGTCAATTTCATGTGTGCCTGTGTTTGTGTCTATGTTGAATGTAATTTGTGGCTTGTAAATATGGATGTCACCAGACTGCAAAACAAATCTACCTACGGGTACAAATAAAGTAACCTGAACCTGAACCTGTATTTTTCAACAAGACAAAAAGAAAATTCACATTCTTTACAAATTAGAAAGGCATGGGTGTAGATAGAGAGTAAGGGTACTGGACTGGTCTGACAGCAGTCTTGACCTATCCTGAATCGAGAAAGTATGGAGAATTTTGAAACAAAAAGTTCGACACATAACCCGTACAGTGGCACACCTTAAGACAATTTTGCATCAATGGGCGTACAGTAACAAATGAAATTAAGTTAAACAGAAAAGGAATGAAATATCTTGGGTTCATACTGTCTGTAATAAAAGTCAAAGTAAATAAAAAAATAACTGCATTTATGTTGTTTTTGGAGGAAACAGGCTGATACTGGCTGAACTGCTGAAGGCTGAGCATATGTCTGTTCAGCCCAAATTTGCATCTGGTTCTTTTTTTAATGATTACAAAACCTTTGAGAGTTTGACTCAGGCAATTCTACATTGGACCAGATAATTAGCAGGCTAATGCCAAATTAGCCAACTTGGGAATTTGTGAATCACATTTTTTTAAAAAATCAAATTTTTGGGGTATAGTTTGCCACTGTATACTTTCAGCATATACCAGTGATCTAAAAATGAACAATACTTCTGCATCTCCTCTGGCTTTCTGTTTATATGAGCAGGAAAATCAGTAATAACACATACCAGCAGGTGGTGCAAATGCAGCCAGTGTTGCTTGCTAAACATTTACAAAAGCAAAGACGTAAAAGAAGGAAGAATTTAAAACATGTGACTTATATGATAGACATATAGGAACATGTGTTCCCACTGGCTGCGCTACCCATAAATCTTGATATTTTCTGAATTCATTTAGGGTGATTTCCGAGTCTTAAATTTAAATGGGCAGCCCTCTTATGTGTGTAACTGACACAATAGCAATATTTCACAATGCAATATTTCTATGATTTATTTAATAGATCAATTTGTTTTTCAATGGGTCACAGATTCCTACTGCTCCCTGGGTCCCATTTTAAGAACCACAGTAACTTCTCTGCAGCACATCAACATTCACCCATCATAGATTAGTAAATTAATTGTCAGTGTAATGTCTTAGAACCGATGAGACATTTTTTATGTAAAAGTTCACTTTTAGAACTGAGAGGGCTATTTTACAACCAATGGACCAGTGGGATGATAATAAATAGCTTTCTGCAAAGCCATTCAAACCCAGATGAAGAGGAATATACAGAGCTTAGGAGAAAAAGTTCACATTTTCACACCAAAACACAGGACATACAGTATGTATGTCAGCATCAGAATTATTTCTGTCCTTTCAAACCCAGAGTAACATATAGAGCCAGTAGAATTGCCCACAGCTGATTGTGTTGGCAGTCAGCTGAAAATTTAAAGTGACACTTGGGCAAAAATCAAGTTTTTTCTGTTGTTAACATAAGATAAGATAAGATAAGATAAGCCTTTATTAGTCCCACAACGGGGAAATTCCAGGATTGCAACAGCACAGGGATAGCAACACTCAGAGCAACAATCAGAAGGCAAGAAAAAAAAAAAAAACAAGCAAGCAAGAGCAGCTAATATACATATGTACATATTACTATAAAATACATATATACACACACACACACACAGACACACAGTGCAGAGCATTGTAGCTGGATGGAATAAATATATGAATATATGAACACACAGTGCAGAGCATTGTAGCTAGATGGAATAAATATGTAAATATATAAACACCCACAGTACGGAGCATTGCAGCTAGGTGGAATAAATATGCAAGTATATAAACACACACAGTGCGGAGCAATGTAGCTAGATGGAATAAATATATAGATATATAAATATAAACACACCCAGTGCTGAGCATTGTAGCTAGATGGAATAAATATGTAAATATATAAACACACACAGTGCAGAGCATTGTTGCTAGGTGGGATGAAACAGCATAACCGTCTATTTAGTTATCCTACATGGTATGACTATGTGCCCATACATATTCTCACCCTCCATAGCGACCGGTATGTTCCTAGTTGTATGCCGGAGAGGACCATTGTGTAAGTCTATTGCATCTTTTGCATTCAAAAAAAACTATTAGTTTGTTACGTCTTTTTGCTATCTCTGCAAGCAGCCCTGCTTAGGTTGTACAGTCTGACAGCCGTTGGTAGGAAGGACCTACGAAACCTCTCGGTTGTGCACCTGGGATGATGTAGTCTGCTGCTAAATGAGCTCCTCAGTGCATCCAGTATGTCCTGCATAGGGTGGAACTCGGACTCCAGCAGAGATGACAGTTTAGCCACCGTCCTTCTCTCTCCTATCTCCTCCATCGGATCAAGGCGTTGCCCCAGGACAGAGCTAGCTTTCTTAATCAGTTTGTTCAGTCTCTTCCTATCGGCTGCAGTGATGCCACTGCCCCAGCAGACCACTCCAAAAGTGATGGCTGATGCCACCACCGTGTCATAGAATGACTTCAGCAGCGCCCCTTGTACACCAAAAGACCTGAGTCTCCTCAGCAGGAACAGCCTGCGCTGTCCCTTCTTGTAGAGTGCGTCAGTATTGTGTGACCAGTCTAGTTTATTGTTCAGATGAATACCCAGGTACTTGTAGGATGTCACCATCTCGATGTCTGTTCCCTGTATATTTACTGGTGCTGTGAGGGGCTGCCCATGCCTGCGGCAGTCCACCACCAGCTCCTTAGTTTTCCTCGCGTTGATCTGGAGGCAGTTCCGATGGCACCAGTCCACAAAGTCCTGGATAAGCCCTCTGTACTCAGCTTCATCTCCGCTGGAGATGAGACCAACGATCGCAGAGTCATCAGAGAACTTCTGTAGATGGCAATGTGTTGTGTTGTGTGAGAAGTCCGCAGTATAAAGAGTGAACAGGAAGGGAGCCAGCACCGTTCCCTGGGGGGCCCCCGTGCTACTGATGATCGTGTCGGAAACACAGTCCCGGGTTCTCACAAACTGAGGCCGGTTCGTGAGGTAGTCCAGGATCCATGATGACAGGTGCTGGTCCACCTGTCAGTAACATGATTTTTATGACTTACAAGACACATCCAGAGCGAAATCTGACCTCAGTCCCAAGTCTGTGTTTTTCTGCTGTGAATTTCCAGTTAGAGAATGCCCCCCACAAACGGGCGAGTTTGGACAGACCATTAGCAATCTAGCTAAGCAAGCATTCCTGCTTAGCTAGATTGCTTATAACATTAACCAATCAGGCTAAGCACTGAGACCCCTACTTGATTCTCTCAGGGAAAGAGGGAGGAGCCGAGGAACAGGCAGAGAGAGCGGATGAGAGGCAGAGAGGAGGGAGTGGGGGGGGGGGGGGGGGCTTGAATGGAGCCAGTAAGATAATGCTCCAGCTCAAACTGTACCTACCACTGACCACGCTGACAGTCAGCGTCCCTTCCCAGAGACGTCGCGAACAGACTGCGGAAGTCGTTTTCCACCGCTGGGGCTGTCGTATTCCGGAGCCCCACAGTGCATGCGGGGCAGGTTCAGCGCGGAGACCGGATTCCACTGGCTGCCGGAGGAGCCCACAGAGGAATGGGAGACACACGGTCGGAAGGCCGAACCAGAGAGAGAAGTCTGCTCTCAGGGGATGAAGATGCCAAGACTGCCACACGTCCGATTTGCATTCATTTGACTCAGTTCAGTGAAGGGGTTTTCAGGAGGGACACAAAACTTCCCGGGCGCTCCATTCAGCCCCTGCAAGCCCCCCCCCCCCACCCACCCACCCACCCACCACCCCCAGCTGCCTCCAGAGGAGGGAGGCGAGCTGGCCATTGTTTAGTCAAGTAGTCGGTATTCTCCCCTCTCAGAGGAGAGGGGAGGGCTGGCCTTGCAGCATACATTACTGGTGGGGTATGGATAGAGCTAATAATAATAATAATAATAATAATGGACTCCATTTATATAGCATCTTTCAAGATACCCAAAGCACTTTACAGTGAGTCCATTATTCATTCACTCCACAGACAGACAATGGTAGTGGTAAGCTACTGCTGCAGCCACAGCTGCCCTGGGCAAACTGATGGAAACGAGGCCAACGGCCTCTCCGATGACTACCGAATATTTACAGTCATGTGAAAAAATTAGGACACCCTGTATAAGCCTGTTTTTTAACATATTTGGACATATGGATATTTAATATCAATGTTAAAAATACTGGGAGATTCATGTAATACAAATAAACAATTAAAAATAAATTAAAGACTTTTTTCAAATTTTCTGTAAAATGTAATTCTAAACAAATAGTGAGGAATAAATTAGGACACCCCCCATCTTTTTTAGGACACCTCCACATTTATTCCCACTTAAAGTGGCTAAAACAAATGTTAAAAAAATGCAAATAAAAACAAAAACAAGGTTAGAAATAGACATGTAAACATTTCTTAATAAGGAACTGAATATTTAATAGTGTGTCCTAATTTTTTCACATGACTGTATACACATTCATACCCAGTGTTATGGACACTGGGTGTTAGAATATTCATAGATCCGTACATACTTAAATAGGTGCAAGTGTAAAAGCTCTTTACAAGCAATTCTAAGGCAATGAAAGTTCTTTTTGTGGGTAAAAAGCCACAATATACTATTTTGGGAAATACACACTTGTTTTTGAGGTGGTTTTAGAGCTGCCAGAGCAGGGGTCACCAACCTTTTTGAAACCAAGAGCTACTTCATGGGTATCGAGTCATGTGAAGGGCACCAGCTTGACACACTCCTCTAAAATAACAAATTATATATATATATATATATATATATATATATATATATATATATATATATATATATATATATATATATATAAATAAATAATTATCACTAACTTAGAGTGGGTAACAGACAAGATTAATATTCAACACTTTATTTTTATTAATCTCAGCAATTGTTCAGATGCTCACTTCTACATTTCATTAAAAAAATGTCCAGTTTTCACCAGTCCCTTTTAACCATAAAAAACTAAACCCTTTTAATTCATGAACTATGTTGAACCATGTTTGAAAAAGTTATGCAACATTTAAGAAAAATCAACTTTCATATTAAATAAATCTTATCACATTTTTAACTGAACAAATCTGCTGCAATTCTGCTCAAAATCTGTTACATTTAATAAACACACTTTTGTGTGTTCTTCTTCACTGGAATTATATCCATACAGTTCTTGCCAAGAATCATGCTGGAGTAATAACCAGCACTGTCCTTTCATGAGGAGAAGCTAAACAGCACTGAGAGTGCTTATATGCACGGTGGCGCAGTGGTTAGCACCGCGGCAGCAGTTTATCCTCGGCCGGGGGATCGTGGGTTCGATCCAATGACGCAGATAGAGCTAGACCGCTCATTGCCCGCTGAGAGGCGGCAAATAGGAGCTGACTTCAGGTAGTGGCAAGACGTGGTGTCAGATTCGAACGTCAACACGGAATGTGGCTTTGTGTTTCGTGATTTACCAAGGTTACAGTAAACTTCTGTGGTGGAATCAAGTCACAATGCTTGAGATACGTTGAGAACACCACCAGGCCAGGAGGCCTTAGACCAGCACTGGCATTTTGAAGCCTTTGGACGCACTGAAAATTAGTAATTTGTTCACTTTGTGAAAATTATGTAGAAAAGTACACTTTTGGTGAGATTTTTAAAAAGCAATGCGTTTCATATCGTCAAAATGCTTTTCTTAAACAATTTTGGCACGCTATTTCTGGGAAAATAGGCTACTTCATAAGTTTCAAACATTTTGTTTTTGCCCTAAAGCTGGCATTTTATAGCAAATTGTTCATGAAATATATATTTCCTACAGTACTCCTGTACTGTAGTACTGCTGGCAACAGTACCGAATTAATTAGACACCCAGAGTCCCAGACCTGGCATGCCAGTTGGGAAGATGGCTGTGCGGGGAATCGAACCCGGGTCGCTGGCGTAGCAGCCCAGCATGCAAACCACAGCCGAAACACCAAGTCCCTGTACTACACCACCAAGTCCCTTGAGGTGAATTTTCTATCCCTCTTTACACTAAAACATAATTTGGAATTTTTGATTATTGCATATGCTGCTTTTTAAGTCCAACTGAACAATTTGAATTGGAGAAAAATTGTTTAAAAAACAAAATTTCTTATTTGGCATTGGTTCGAATATTTTCTAGAGCCCATGAAACAAGGTAAGTGAAGCACTAATGTTGCAGAAAGTATGAAATGTTTTTATTGACACAATCACTGCATCAGCATTCAGCAATCATTATGCATGTGTCATTGTGTGGTGGTCTCTGTTTGTTGTAGCCTCATGTAGGCAGAACGTGTGAAGAGGCTAAATATGAAGGATATTGGAGGCTCTGTGTTTGCTATTATATGAGTGTGATTGTCGTAGAAAGATGCCTTGTGCTTTGTTTTTATCTTTTTCAATCAGTTGGTGTGATGAAACAACACAAAGCGTGTCATCAAACACTGTTTGGAGACTTTGAAGTTAATGTGTTTTGAAAGGATCAAATAGCGCGCCACAGCTTCTTGCCACTACCGGAAGTCAGCGCCGATTTGCCATGGCGACGCTGTTGTCCGCCAAACAGTGAGCGGTCTAGCTCTATCTACGTCATTGGTTCGATCCCTGCCCCCGGCCAACAGTGATCTGTGTGGAGTTTGCATGTTCTGGTTTTTCATGCAAAAACAAGCAGGTTAGGGAGTTAAGGGGCGCTTGCGCACGCAGCGGCTGGTGGCTTGTCACCGGACTGCAGAACAAATCCACCTACGGGTACAAGATAAGTCCAAAAAAAAAAAAAAAAGAGTGGGTAGTGAAGTATCGCTCCACATAGTGGCGTTTCGCCGTCGCCCCGCAAATGAAACACACGCAGCTTCCTTTCACGGTAGTAAAAAAGAACTCTTCCTCCCGCTCACTTTGAAAATGACAAATCTTTTTTTTGCCATGTTTTTGGGCTAGGAAACTGCACTGCGCTCACCATCTTCACTGCCCGCTAGCTTACGCTCCACAAGCGCGAAGGTTTTGTCATGCGCACAATATTGACCTTTGAACTAGGTCAGAGTTCACCTTAACTTTACGTATAATAAACATATTTTCATTTTATTTTTAATTTTTAAGACATTGTCATTTTAAAATCTATATAAATGCAAGTGTGATTTTAAAAAATAGCGGCAGAAAAAATTACATCTTAGACGCAGCTCACTTGCGAGTTGTGCTATTTTTAGAACAGGCCTGTGGGCGACTCATGTGGTCCCTGCGGGCGACATGGTGCCCGCGGGCACCGCGTTGGTGACCCCTGTGCCAGAGTGCATCTTTAAAGTGATGCTCCACCAAAAACTGAGTTTTTTTTTTCTTGTTAGCATATCTGTAATATGTTTTTATGACTTACAGGACATATCAAAGAGAGAAATCACCCAAATGTGTCATGCCTGTGATTTTTTTGCTGTGAAATTTCAGTTAAGCTCCGCCCTTGAAAAAAAGGCGAGTTCAGATGAAGCATTTTTTGTGTCCATATCAGGTCCGGAGTGTTGAGCCAGTCAGGTCTAAGAACTGTCTCTGGCCTAACTGAAGCTGGCCTCCAGGGCCAGTTAGCATTTTTGGACAGCTGCTTTGAAAACTTGACCCAAATTAAGATGGGTCTTACCATTAAACTGCTTTTAAGGACTGATGCACTTTCAGTCATTATCCTGGGCCACTGTGCATAGAACTGGGCATGTCCTTCAACCAGTTAAGTCTTTTTATCACAGGATTTACTCTGTTTAATGTCGCGCTAGCCGCCAGTAGCCTTGTGGGATGTGGGTGGGCCTATTCACAGATCTTGGTGTTTGAAAGAAGAGGAAAGGTGAAAAGATTATGACAGGGAACTGTAAGAAAATGAAAGATTTTTGTTCAACCTTTATTTATACAGGGAAGGGCCACTGAGATGGAACCTTTCTTTTTCAAGGACACCCTGTTCACACTTACACCTGGAAACTGCCCAGTCCAACCACAGACTGACCTGTGGCTACTGAACATTTCCACTGGAGCAGTTGGGGTTAAGGGCCTCGTCCAAGGGCACCACAGCGGGGTTAAGGAGGGTAGGACAAACACTGCTATACTATTGGTCCCACCCAGATCTGATCCTGCCGGTCCAGGGATTGAAGCGGCAACCCTCCGGTGACCAGTCCATATCCCTAACCATTAGGTCACCACTGCCCCTTTGTAGAAAAAAGGGCATAAGACGCCATTTTAGACAATGAAGATTTGTTTTTATAGGGGATTTACCTATATCCACTGGAGTCTGGCTTTAAAAGTTGATGGAGAGGAGTGACCAGGGAGTTCACCAGTGTCAGTGAGGTTGGTTGTGGGTGACAGCTGTGTCAGTGGTATTTGTCCTTCTTTAGGAGGCGTGTACGACACGGTGTTGTTGAATAACACCTTTTCTTTCTCTTAATCACCATCTGCGATAACTATCCTTTTTTGGCTATTGTTTTCTCAAAGTAGTGGCATAACTGTCTTTTTCATTTCAGTTTAACAGCGAATAACACAGCAGTGTGTCTGTGTTTTAAAGTTCATATTCACTGATAAATACAAAATCTGCCTTCTTTGACCTTTTTTTAGCTGTTACATTCTCATTCCTATAGACCTTCTGGGGAACACAGCACTAACAGAAAGAAACCACACTGGAGCCTGACCTTTCCACCTGCAGATGCTCCTTGGTCCACAGAGAAGCTGCACAGATAAGAAAAAGAAGAAAGGAAAAATGAATCACAGAGAGAATTGCATTTTCATTTGTATGCCTGTAAACAAATTCTCCCTGTCCTCATTTGGCAACCTCTACAATGAAAAGAGCCATTTTCAGCACATTTCAGGCCAAAAAAATAAAATCTGCATGAAGCCACAGAATGAAGTGTATTTGGGTGTTAAACGGAAGGTGTATCAGCCAAGCTACAGGATAAACTGGCCTGTCCAAAATTACAGCAGGTGGTTCTTTCCTCTTCACGAAGCAAAGTTTCACCCATAAAATTTTAACATTTTTTTAATTGAACCCTTTTTTATATAAATTTGGAAATTTCTTGCACATTTTTGCCTTTTTTTTGGTGAAATTGTGACTTATTCTGAATTCATGACTTTTTTATAAAAAGCAGGAGATTTATGTCCTAAACATGCAAGTTCTTACTTTTGACTTTCCTGTAAATTTGTAACTTTTTTTCTTATAATCTGATACTTTCTTTCTTGGAAATTTGTGACTCTTGTCGACTTTGGTCAAAGACACGAGGAGCCGATGCTGTGGGTAGAACAGCTGAATGTGACTCCAAGAGCAACAGGTTACACAGGCCTTGTACAGACAATAGAATCTATGTCATTATGAACTGCTTGTCTTGATTAACAGAGGTAGGAAATAAGTTGCATTTAATCAAGTAACTTTTTGCAGAATTGTACTTTTTTTGTCCAGCTTTATTGCAGGATACTTTTTACCCTTTCCTGAGTCAATTTTGAAGAAAAACCATACTTTTTCTCAAGTACATTTGATGGTACTCTTTGACTAACTTTTAAATTCACTGATGTAGAAACTGTGTTTGTTTATACTGTAATAACCAAAAAGGTGAATTTTTATTTACAGTATATATTGATTTGGGCTATATTAGGGAGTCTGAGACTGTGTACAGTGCACAAATTTTCAAGTCTCTGTATAAGCGCACCACAGCGGAGAAACCTGGCTGTGTGAGAGAATTATTTGATAAGATTATTGAGCAGTGCAATGTTTCAGATGATATGTTTGACTTCTGTTATATTTAGATGAGAGCTTTAATGCTTAATGAGGCTGCTTTTACCAATTACAAATGTTCTTTGCACTTTTATGTCATTGTGGCAAACAAAACAGATTTAAGCTGAAAAAAAATAGTTATTTGATGGAATGGAGAAAACTGAATTAACCTTTCAGCTTCTGAGATATTTTTATGGTTGTGATTGAGCTCAGGGTTTTTCAAGGAGTTGTTTTATTATTTATTTTTATGCATAGGCTATATTAATATCTGTACATTGTAGGGTGAGTAGCTACTATGTTAATGTTTTAAAAAGTATTTATTTGATTAAGATACAGTGGTGTGAAAAAGTGTTTGCCCCCTCCCTGATTTGTCATTTTGTTGTACAGTATGTTTGTCACACTTAAATGTTTCAGATCATCAAACAAATTTAAATATTAGACAAAGATAACACAAGTAAACACAAAATGCAGTTTATAAATGAAGGTGTTCATTATTAAGGGTAAAAAAAAAAATCCAAACCTACATGGCTTTGTGTGAAAAAGTGATTGCCCCCTGTTAAAACGTCAATTAACTGTGGTTTATCACATCTTTGGAAAGCTGAGTTCAATTTCTCTAGCCACACCCAGGCCTGATTACTGCCACACCTGTTCTCAATCAAGAAATCACTTCAATAGGACCTGCCTGACAAAGTGAAGTACACCAAAAGATCCTCAAAAGCCAGACATCGTGCTGTGATCCAAAGAAATTCAGGAACAAATGAGAAACAAAGTAATTGCGATCTATCAGTCTGGAAAAGGTTATAAAGCCATTTCTAAAGCTTTGGGACTCCACTGAACCGCAATGAGAGCCATTACCCACAAATGGCGAAAACATGGAACAGTGGTGAACCTTCCCAGGAGTGGCTGGTCAACCAAAATTACCCCAAGAGCGCAGCGACAACTCATCCAAGAGGTCACAAAAAAACCTACAACAACATCCAAAGAACTGCAGGCCTCACTTGCCTCAGTTAAAGTCAGTAGTTCACACCACTGTATGTGTTATGTAGTATTTGATAATTAATTGCTTTTTGTTCTTATTAAAGACAGTATTTGATAATGGTTATCCCTCACAGAATTTTTGTTAACTCCACTGGTTAAAGTGCAACAGAGCTGAAGACCACAGAAAGTCTGTGATGCGCTACAAAATGTGGGGAAATTATTTTATTTCCCCCGTGCATTTTTGCACAATAATGCCAGGTGCCTCCAGAGTTGTGTCTGTGGCTGAGTGTAGAGCACACAACTGTCCTAGAGAGATGCAAGACTTCTGCACTTCTATAATGTAAGTAATAAACTCTTATGCTTGACAAATATGCTTTAAAATGACCAAGTGAACTACATTTAGTCAAAAACTTTATTCATTTATTCCCATTTTTGTCTGTAACAGATGAAGGCAGACTCACTCCTCTGCATTAAGTCCGACCACATTTTTTCCTCAATATGAAGAATTATTACATTGGCAACATAACCTAAATACACAAATAAATCCTGTTTGTTCAAATTTAAATTAAAACCCTCAGCCGAAGATCAGATAGTCAAACCATCTGATTGGGCTGCACGGTGGCGCAGTGGTTTAGCACTGTGGCAGCACAGTTTTACCCTTGGCCGGGGGATCGCGGGGATCATGAGGTCGTGGGTTCGATCCCAGCCCCCGACCAACAGTGAGCTGTGTGGAGTTTGCATGTTCTCCCCGTGTTGCGTGGGTTTACTCCGGGATTTCTCCGGTTTCCTCCCGCATACCAAAAACATGTAGGTTTAGGGCGCTCGCGCACGCAGCGACCAGCAGCCGGTGGCTTGTCACCAGACTGCAAACCAAGTCTACCTACGGGTACAAATAAGTAACAAAAAAAAAACAACAAAAAAACAAAAACAAAAAACCAATGGTGTTGCAGCCTCGATCTCCACTTAAACGGATTCTTTAGTATTGAATGAGACTTTTGACACTACCACACAACACCAATTTATTTATTTCCCTTTCTCTTATGATGATGTTAATTTCTTTGACGGAGAAGTTTCTTATTTGTTGTTTTTCATTCCACTGTGTCATAACTTCTGGGGCCAAGACGTGAGTGTGGAGTTCAAATGACGCCTGGATAAATACGTGAAATTTATCAATGAGTGACCCATCGTACGATGCGACTGACCAGATGCACACGGGTTCATAAATACCATGCAGACCTTTTTGTATGATCAGATTTACATCCAAATATGCACCAATTTCTATGCACTTTTGATAAATGAGGGTCAAAGTGACTGACTGTACATCACAAGCCTTCATATACAGTATGCAGTTTTCTTGAAAACTTTTGTATGTATCTTTTAAGTTATTTTCATCTTTGCTCATCTTTTATGAATAAAACCTCATTTAAAGCCACAGATATCTGGTCTCTTACACATTCGCTCAGTAATAAGAGGCATCACTAGCAATAAGTGTTTTCGCTTGAAATAAACAATAATCAATCTATACAGACAGACAGATGTTCATGTGAGGCAAACATGTAAGATTATATACTTGAAGGTCAAGGAAAAAATTGGGCACAACTAAACAGGCTACAGTTGTACCCTCATCTTTTACACAAACACATTTTGGAGTTTTGATGAAAAGGAGAATTTGAGAGATTTCAACTGACAGTTTGCTTATCTTTCCAAATACATTTCTCATTTAACACAGGCTGATAAATGCACACTGCAGCAGATTTGAAGTCTTTGTCATGACTTTTTGTGAGAGACGAGCAACGGAGTGCTGCTCGGAGACATTTTAACACAAAATGCGATGTGTGCATGTTCTTCACTTGGGCTTTCTAATAAACTGGAAGTGCACACACATACAGAGGCACATATGTCATAAAAAGGCACACAGCCCTCTCTGTGTACATGAAAGGAGGGGTTTTGAAATGGTGTCTTTTCTCCCTTGTGCCATATTCCTTCTTAAGAGAAACGACTTAACTACATGTCTTTACATACTCAAGGTGCCGCTTTGTAAAAACCTCTAAATGCACTGACAACCCGGGACTGCCTCTGGGACCAGAAATGAAAACTACAAACTCAAACAAGAATCAGAGAGATTATGCAGTACTCTTTGTAAAGACAGAGAGAAAATGACTTAAATTCTAACAGCCCAGGTCACTTTTGAGATAAACTATCAATGTGTAAGTATGTTGGGGGTGTTTGTGATACTACATGGAGAATGTGCTATGTGGGTCTGATGTTTAATGGAAAGGGTGTCTTGGATTGTCTGATGGTCCTGCGCAACTGAAGTTCCTAACGGATAAATAAAGTTATCTGAACTGAATTTGAACTCAGCTGTTTGTCATCTCGTTTTGACTGATTTTGAAAATCATTTTTGCTTTCTTTGACTCGCAACAGCCCCTCCATGGATTGCCACCCTATCATGGTGAAGGGGTCCCAAATGATCCCAGGAGCAACTTGTGCCTGGTAGGGTCTCCCAAAACAAACTGGCTCTGGATGAAGCTCCAGGCCAAGAGCGGTCCAGTGGATCCCTATGAAAAAAGGTACAACAGGGGCCCAGTGTACCTAAAGGGGGCACATGGGTCCACCCTCCAGTGTGGTCACCCCCTGCAGGAGGGATCATGGGGATCATGGTGCTATATGAAGTGATCAACAGTCTGGGCTGCTCTGCTTGGACCGTTGCCCCATGACCTGGACACTTGGATAAGTGGTAGAAGGTGAATGGATGGATGGATGGACATAGAGCTGCAATCAAAATCATTCAACCCCCACTACAAATTAGGTGTATTGGTAAAATGTACAAATGAGCAGCTGTTTGCAATAAGCAAATAAGAACAATTTAAATAGCTCAACAAAACTAATATTACAAGTGGTTTCTCTAAAGCCAACACAAAATGCGACTTTTATTGACTACTGGCTCCGCTGCATTGAAACACCGTCTGCGCCAGTTACTCTTGACGGACGCCCCTTAGCTGCAGCGGAGCTAGCTAGCTTAGGCCCCCTTGTCAGCGGTCCCCCAGCTCTCCTCAGCAGCGAGGAGACTGGGTGGGTGACGGTGAGAAGGAAGCCTAGTCGCAAAGCCCCGGTACACCACCAACCTGTTCACGTTTCCAATCGTTTTTCCCCGCTCAGCGACACACCCGCTGAGGAAAAAACTCTGATCATTGGCGACTCTGTAGTCAGAAACGTGAACCTAGAGACTCCAGCGGCCATAGTCAAATGCATTCCTGGGGCCAGAGCAGGCGACATCGAGTCAAATTTGAAAATGCTGGCTAAAAGTAACTGTAAATATTCCACAATTGTTATTCACGCCGGCATTAATGACATCCGTCTCCGGCAGTCATAAGCCACGAAACTTAATGTAGAATCGGTGTGTGACTTTGCAAAAACGATGTCTGCCACTGTAGTATTCTCTGGGCCCCTCCCCAATCTGACCAGTGATGACATGTTTAGCCGCTCGTCATCCTTGAACCGCTGGCTGTCTGTGTGGTGTCCTGCAAACAATGTGGGCTACATTGACAATTGGAGCTCATTTTGGGGAAAACCTGGTCTTATGAGACGAGACAGCATTCATCCCACTTTGGATGGTGCTTCTCTTTTATCTAACAGTCTGGCATCTTTTTTATCCAAATTTCCAAAACCCTGACTACTCAGAGTTGGGACCAGGAAGCAGAGTCGCAGTCTTACACGCCTCTCTGCAGCTCCTCTTCATCCGCCACCCCTCAGCTTAGCCCCTGTCTTCCCCATCAGAGAATCGTTGTCTGCTCCCTCCAAAGTAAATAAAAATATAATGTATAAGCATCCCAAAGTGATAAAGCAAAATATAATGTATAAGCATCCCAAAGTAATAAAGCAAAATATTGGTAAAACTCAAATTAAACATAAAGCCTCTAAATTGAATGATTTGGCCTCTGTTCCTCCTCATAATTTAAAAATTAAATGTGGTTTATTAAATATTAGGTCTCTATCTCCCAAGTCTCTGTTAGTCCATGATCTGTTAATTGATCATCAGATTGATTTAATTTCCCTTACAGAGAAGAGGATTATGTTGGATTAAATGAATCAACTCTCTGGTTATTTAAACTGTCAAAATCCCAGAAGTTCTGGTCATGGAGGAGGAGTAGCAACAATTTACCATTCCAAATTACTAGTTAATGTAAAGCAAAAAACATGTTATAATTCCTTTGAGGGCCTGGTCCTCAGTATTGGGCACTTTAGCAATTTTAGGTTAAACCCAATTTTATTTGCCATAGTTTATCGTCCCCCATCAACCTCCTCAGAATTTTTATCTGTATTTGCTGATTTCTTAGCTGATTTAGTGCTGAAATCTGATAGAATAATTATAGAAGGGGACTTTAATATACATGTGGATGTAGATAGTGACTGCCTTAATGTGGCATTTAATTCAATATTAGACTCGATTGGGTTTTCTCAGAAAGTAGGAAATTCTACTCATTACCGCCACCATACATTGGACCTTGTTCTGACATATGGCATAGAAATAGAAAATCTTGTAGTGTCTCCTCATAACCCTGTACTGTCAGACCATTGTCTGTTAACCTTTGATTTTACTATTTCTGACTATTTGGCTCCTAAAGAAAAATATTATTACAGTAGATGCCTCTCAGATGATGCTGTTACCAAATTTATGCAGATTGTTTCCTCTATGCCATGTGTCAACACAACGGAAATAAGCTATAGACAGCTTGCTCCTTCTGTAATTGATAACATGGTGGATAGTGTTACAGCTTCTCTGCATCAGACTCTAGACTTGGTGGCCCCCTTAAAAAAGAAAAAGTCTAATCAGAGATTTCTAACTCCTTGGTTCAACACCGAAACTCATAGCTTAAAACAGAAGACTCGTCAATTAGAAAGAAAATGGCGCTCCACTAATTTAGATGAAATCTATTTAGCTTGGAGAAATCATCTTTTTTTTTTCTCCACAATATCTTTATTGAACCTTTTTTTTTTTAACAAACATGATACAAACAATCAAACACTAACACTAAAGTACTACAAAAAAAAAAAATGCACTAAAAACACCAACAACCACCAACAAAATCAAATCTTCAACAATGCTCCTTTGTTTAGTCTAGACAATCCAATACATAAGTATACATATTATGTTCACCAGTTTGGAATTTACAAGGTCCACACACATCATTCACCTTCTTCTTCAAGAGTTATGTTTAAATTTTTTACATAATCAATAAAAGGTCTCCATATATTCTCAAACACAATTTCCTTTGATTTCAGTATATATGTTATTCTTTCTAATGGAAGGTTTGTTAACATCTGTCTTAACCACTGAGTCACATCTGGTCTATGAGTCTTTTTCCATAATAGTGCAATACATTTTTTGGCATTAAGCAAACTGAGGTCTATGAATGTTCTTTCACTTTTATTAAAATTATGCTTTTCTGGGTACAGACCCAACAAAAACAGTTTAGGATTCAGTATGATTTGTTTTGAGATTATTTTTTCAATTGTTACCCTCACCTCTTCCCAAAACATTCTTATTAATCTACATTCCCATAAACAATGAAATAGGGTTCCTTTACTTTCCATGCATTTTGTGCATGTATCTGGTATATTTTTGTTATATCTATTTAACTCCTCCGGTGTAACATACATCCGCATTAACCATTTGAAATGTATCAATTTAAGGCGTGCATTTATTGATTTGGTTTGAGCTTCTGTACAAGCCAATTCCCATTGTTCCTCTGAAATTTCAGTTTGCAGATCTTCTTTCCAGTAGTTTAATCTTTTCAGTGAATTTTCACTTGAAGATAGTGTCAATGAGTTATAAAACTCTGAAATAATACCCTTTCTTTTACTATCTTTCATCATCATTTTTTCCAAGGATGAATAAATAGGTCGAGTGAGAGCTTTATTTTGATTTGATCGAATAAAGTTTCTAAGTTGAAGATATTTAAAAAAATGTGTTCTATTGAGATTAAATTTGATCCTCAGCTCTTCAAAAGACATTATGTTGTCTGCACATGGCAAATATAAATCCTGAATCTTTTGTATCCCTTTTAAATTCCATACTTTAAATACAGCGTCCGCTCTCCCTGGTTTAAAATATTGATTACCCCATATTGGGCTAAATTGTGACAATAACTGTGGTTCTTTTAAATAGTTTTTAGCTTCACACCATATTTTGATCATATGCTTTACAAATGGATTTTTAACTTGTTTTTGTAATTTTTTTGCCGAATCTGAGTATATGAATATGGGAAGAGGTAAAGGTAAATTGTATGATTCCATTTCAGTCCAGTGAGGGAGATCATTTGATGAAAAATAATATGTCATAGACCTCAGTTGTGCCGACCAATAATACAACATAAAATTTGGACATTTCAGACCTCCACGATCAAATGGTAAATATAATAAAGACAGACGTAATCTAGCCCTCCTGTTGTTCCATATAAATTCCACTAACTTTTTTTTTATTCTTGAGAATAGATCTAAAGGTGGTGATAAGGGAATGTATTGAAATAAATAAAGTATTTTAGGTAAAATATTACTTTTAAGTATATTGATTCTCCCGATCATCGACATTGGTAGTGACATCCATCTCTGAGTTAACTCATTGATATCTGACATTAAGGCTTCATAGTTGACGCTGGCGACTGATTCTAGCTTAGGCATAATTTGGATTCCTAAATATTTAAACTGATTTACAACATTGAATTGATTTGCCTCAGGGGCTGGGTAATTTCTCTGGGTCTCATTTAGCATTAATATTGAAGATTTAGTTTTATTTATTTTATATCCTGATATTTCCCCAAAATTCTTTATTAAATTCAACAAGGTTGGAATTGATTTTTTTAGATTCGACATAAACAAAATTATATCATCGGCGTACAGGGAGATTTTATGTTCTGTTGGTCCAACTTTAATTCCATATATTTGTGAATGTAAACGTATCGCTATCGCTAAAGGTTCAATTGCCATAGTAAACAGTAAAGGTGAAAGTGGACAGCCTTGTCGACATCCTCTATTGATTTTTATTGGTTTTGAAATATTGTTATTTGTTAGGATTTCTGTTGTAGCATTATTGTATATTATTTGAACCCATTTTATGAAATTATTTCCAAGTCCAAACCTTTGTAGGACTTCAAAAAGAAAGGGCCATTCAACTCTATCAAAGGCCTTTTCGGCGTCCAATGATAGGAGAGCTGTATCCGGTGCTTCTTTATTAAAATAAATAATATTAAATAGTCTTCTTACATTATGGAAGCCTTGTCTACCCTTTATAAAGCCATTCTGATCTCGATTAATAATATTTGGTAAAATTTCTTGTATTCGTCTTGCTAAAATTTTACAGATTATCTTAAGGTCGGCGTTTAATAGGCTTATTGGTCTCATATTTTCACATTTATTAGAGGGCTTACCTGGTTTTGGCAGCAGTATAATTAAGGCATTATTTATGTATGATGGTAAATTATTATTTTGAAATGCTTCTAAAACCATTTCCAAAAAAGGTTTTATTAATTTATTCTTAAATAAAGGTCAACTGGAAGACCATCTGGTCCTGCACTTTTCCTGATTTCATATTATCAATGGCTAGCCCAACTTCTTCTTGACTAATTTTAGACTCCAATATCTCCCTGTTTTCATTTGGTATACACGGTATAGATAGTTCGTTCAAAAACCCATTTAGTTTTGTTAAATCAGGTTCATTTTTGGTATCATATAATTTTTCATAGTAATCTCTAAAGGCTCTATTAATTTCTAAAGGATCTATAACTACCTGTCCGTTACTTATAATACTGGTAATTGGTGTTTTAATTTCCAATTGTTTAATCTGCCATGCTAATAATTTTCCTGATTTTTCACCTTGTTCATAAAAAGATTGTTTCAATCTTAGAAGACTCGAGGCAGCTCTATTTGCTGATTTTTTGTCGTATTCAGCTCTCAAAATCAGTAATTCATTCTCCAACCTTGGGTCACTTCCTGCATACACTTTTTCCTGAAGACTTTTTATTTTATGTTCCAATTTAGCTCTCTCCTCTTGAGTCTTCTTAGATTTTGATCCTGTATAACTAATAATATGTCCCCTAATAAAAGCTTTGAAAGCCTCCCACTTTACACATGCTGATGTTTGTGTAGTATTGATGTCAAAGAACTCGTCTATCTGTTTTTCTATATCTTGACAAATTCCTCATCCTGAAGCCATTTATGCTGAAATTGCCATCTACCTGATTCCTTTGTCAATTTTTTATCTACATATATTAGACAACAGGGTGCATGATCAGAGATCACGATGTTATCATAAAAGCAGTTTTGAATCTTGGACCTTAATTCTGTGGAAATCAAAAAATAATCAATACGTGAGAATGTCTTGTAGGTACTGGAATAACAAGAATAGGCTTTAACTTGTGGTTTCATTTCTCTCCATATATCTAACAATCTCAATTCTTTCATAAAATGATTAATAGTCATCCTACATCCAATGTGCGTACAATCCAGTCCTGTTGATCTATCCACACCTGGATTCAATGTACAATTAAAATCCCCTGCTATTATATGTTGCCCTGTAAGTGATGATAAGATGAGAAATAAATTAGCAAAGAACTTCTGATCATCTATATTGGGACCATATAAGTTCACAAGATTTATATTTTCTAATAGCAAAGAACCTTGAATGATGACATATCTTCCAAATTTGTCTCCAATTACATTTTTCACTTGAAAAGGAACTGATTTATGTATGAGAGTCATAACTCCCCTGGCTCGGGATGAAAATGAAGAGGTGAATACACTTCCCTGCCATCTACTCCTAATTCTTTTAACATCCTCCTCTATCAGATGAGTTTCTTGTAAAAACACAATTCTTGAACCCATGTCCTTTATTTTATTCATAACTTGTTTAAGTTTTTTTAAATTTTGTAGACCTCTGCAATTCCATGAAGTTAAATTAAGATTAACACTTTGGTCCATGATCAATAGAGAGTTTGGGATTACCTTGCAGTGTAAACATGCTCATACAGAGAAGCAAAAACATGAGTGGTTGAACATTCATCCTACAAACTACACACAAACAAATTTCCCCTTCCCACACTTGTGGCAAACCCCCCAAAATCAAAAGAAAAATTCTGTCTCCCGATATAGCCATCGACCGTTCCACACCCACGGGGAACAGCCTAAGCCACTCCTTCTTCATCCTCCCAATCACCCTAACTCTACTGCTTTTAATGACGTAACATTAACTCTCCTCTGTAGTTTTCCAACTTAACTCCAAAATTTTTAACAACTTTGTACATCATAGTTTTGTTTTTTTTTTGTTTTGTTTTTGTTTTGTTTTTTTAATATATAATACAGAGAAATCATCTTTTAATTTATAAAAAATCTCTTAGAAAAGCTAGAACGAGTTATTACTCTGCATTAATAGAAGAGAACAAGAATAATCCCAGGTTTCTTTTCAGTACTGTAGCCAGGTTGACAAAGAGTCAGGACTCTGTCAATCCTAGCATTCCCTTAGAGCTTACTAGTCAGGACTTTATGAACTTTTTCAATAATAAAATTTCATCCATCAGAGATAAAATCAATCAGATTCTTCCCACAGTTAACTTAAATACTGTAACTACTACAACTCCTTCTATTGATGTCTGTCTTGATGAGTTTACTCCAATCGACCTTTGTGAGTTAGACAAAATAGTTTCCTCATCCAAACCTTCAACTTGTCTTTTAGACCCTATTCCTACCAGGTTATTTAAAGAAGTCTTCCCACTTATTGGTAGCTTTATTCTTCATATAATCAATTATTCATTAACTTTAGGCCATGTACTGCAGGCTTTTAAAATGGCTGTAATTAAACCCTTACTCAAAAAGCCAACGCTAGATCCAGGAGCTTTAGCTAACTATAGACCAATCTCTAATCTCCCTTTCATTTCAAAAATCTTAGAAAGAGTTGTTGCTACGCAATTATTTGACCACCTGCAGGGAAATGGTTTACTTGAAGAGTTTCAATCTGGGTTTAGAATCCATCATAGCACTGAAACAGCCTTAGCAAAGGTCACTAACGACCTCCTCATTGCATCTGATAATGGACTAGTTTCTGTACTTGTCCTTTTAGACCTTAGTGCAGCTTTTGATACTATCGATCATAATATTCTACTTGATAGATTAGAACACTATGTTGGACTTAATGGAACTTCGTTGCAGTGGTTTAGATCTTATTTATCTGATAGGTTCCAGTTTGTTCATGTAAATAATGAGTTTTCTTTCAACTCAAAGCTTAGTCATGGAGTTCCACAGGGATCTGTGCTAGGCCCTACTCTTTTTAGTTTATATATGCTTCCGTTAGGCAACATTATTAGAAAGCACTGTATACATTTTCATTGTTATGCAGATGACACACAATTATACCTGTCAATGAAGCCAGATGATAGTAATCAATTAGCCAAGTTAGAAGCCTGTCTTAAGGAAATCAAAGCTTGGATGACTTGTAATTTCCTGCTATTAAATTCAGATAAGACTGAAGTCATTCTTATTGGTCCAAAAATCCTTAGAAATTCCTTTCCAAATCAAACTTTCAGTTTGGATGCGGTTACTCTTTCTCTTAATAGCTCTGTGAGGAACTTTGGAATTATTTTTGATCAGGATCTGTCCTTCAATTCACATATTAAATTTGTTTCTAAGACTGCCTTCTATCATTTGCGTAATATTGCCAAGATTAGGAGCATCTTGTCTCAGAGTGATGCTGAGAAACTGATCCACACTTTTGTTAGCTCGAGATTAGATTATTGTAATTCTTTATTATCAGGCTGTCCTAAAACATCTTTAAAAAGTCTTCAGCTGATCCAAAATGCTGCAGCAAGAGTTTTAACAGGTACTAGAAAGAGAGAGCATATCTCTCTGGTTCTGGCCTCCCTTCATTGGCTTCCCATAGAGTTTAGAATTAAGTTTAAAATCCTTCTTCTTACTTACAAACCTCTAAACAATCAGGCTCCTTTTTATTTAAAAGATCTGATACTACCGTAATATCCTAACAGAGCACTACGCTCCCAAAATGCAGGATTACTTGTAATACCTAGAATCTCCAAAAGTACAATGGGAGGCAGAGCCTTCAGTTATCAAGCTCCTCTCCTGTGGAACCAGCTGCCAATCTGGATTCGGGAGTCAGACTCGATCTCTGTTTTTAAGAATAGGGCTAAAACCTACCTTTTTGATATAGCCTACAATTAGGGAGGGATCATGTGTTTCTGAACCCTCCCTTAGTTATGCTGCTAATAGGTTTAGTCAGCCGGGGGACCTCCAGTAATGCACTGGGCCTCACTCCTTTCCTCACTCTCAATGAAATATTTTTTTGCTGGTCATTAACATTTGTTTGTTCTCTTCCATAGATTGAGTCCCCATCGTGCTGTTTGCTCTCTACATGTCTGTTCTTTTCTTCTTCTCTATCCCCTCACCCCCCAGCCAGTCGCAGCAGATGACTGCCCCTCCCTGAGCCTGGTTCTGCTGGAGGTTTCTTCCTGTTAAAAGGGAGTTTTTCCTCTCCACCGTCGCCAAGTGCTTGCTCACAGGGGATCGCCTGATTGCTGGGGTCTTTCTGCAACTGTGGGGGTTCCCCCTCCAGTTGATAGTGCTATGAGATGACTCTTGTTGTGAAATGGCGCTATATAAATAAAGTCAAATTGAATTGAATTGAATTACTGCAGTTTCAAAATTATTCAACCCCTTCATAACAAGCATCTTTAGTACCTTTTAATTGTTATGACCTGCTGCAAACATGATGCATAGACAGACACCAGCTTCTGGCAGCATTGTGAGGAGCCCATTCCTCATGGGCAAAAACCTCCAGTCCTCTAATTTCTTGGGTTTGTATGCTGCGATAGCCTTTTTCAATCCCACAGAGATTTTCAATGGGGTTAAAGTCAGGCAACTGTGATGGCCACAGGACTTCTTCTGAAACCAAACCTTGGTGTATTCTGAGGTATGCTTGGGGTCAAACAGGATGTCCTAATACTTGACTGAGTCCATCTTACCCTCCAGACGCTGCAGGTTTCTAGTGCCAGAGAAAACAAAGCAGCCCCTGAGCATCACTAAGCCACCACCATGCTTCACTTCAGGCACAGTGTTCTTCACAGCACCTAAAGTTCTTCATCCTCCAGACGTACTGCTGATCCATCCATCCATCTTCTACCGCTTTTCCGGAGGTCCGGGTCGCGGAGGCAGCAGTTCAAGCAGAGAAGCCCAGATTTCCCTCTCCCCAGCCACCTGCTCCAGCTCTTCAGAGGGGATACCAAGGCGTTCCCAGACCAGCTGGGAGACATAGTCTCTCCACCGAGTCCTGGGTCTGCCCCGGGGTCTCCTCCCAGTGGGACATGCCTGAAACACCTCAAGTGGGAGGCGTCCAGGAGGCATCCTAATCAGATGCCCATACCACCTCAACTGACTCCTTTCAATGTGGAGGAGCAGCGGTTCTACTCTGAGCCTCTCCCGGATGACTGAGCTCCTCACCCTATCTCTGAGGGTGAGTCCAGCAATCCTACGGAGAAAGCTCATTTCAGCCGCTTGTATCCGCGATCTCGTTCTTTCGGTCATTACCTAAAGCTCGTGACCATAGGTGAGAGTAGGAACGTAGATTGACTGATAAATCGACAGCTTTGCCTTAGAACTAAGCTCCCTCTTCACCACAACAGACCGGTACAACGTCCGCATCACTGCAGATGCTGCTCCAATCCGTCTGTCGATCTCTCGCTCCATTCTCCCCTCACTCGTGAACAAGACCCCAAGATACTTAAACTCCTCCACTTGGGGCAGGAGCCTGTCCCCAACCCAGAGAGGACAATCCACCTTTTTCCGGCTGAGGACCATGGACTCGGACTTGGAGGTGCTGATTCTCATCCCAGCCGCTTCACACTCAGTGGCAAACTGTCCCAGCAAGAGCTGTTGGTCATTGCTGGATGAAGCCAACAGGACAACATCATCTGCAAACAACAGAGATGAGATCCTGTGGTCACCAAGCATGACACCCTCCATTCCCTGGCTGCGCCTAGAAATCCTGTCCATAAAAATTATGAACAGGATCGGTGACAAAGGGCAGCCCTGGCGGAGTCCAACTCTCACTGGGAATGACTCCGACCGAGTGTTGGCAATACGAACCAAACTCTCACAACGGTCGTACAGAGACCGAATAGCTTGTAACAACAAGCCCGATACCCCATACTCCCGAAGCACCCCCCACAAAAATCCACGAGGGACGCGGTCAAATGCCTTCTCCAAGTCCACAAAACACATGTAAACTGGTTGGGCAAACTCCCACGAACCCTCGAGAATTCTCGAGAGGGTAAAGAGCTGGTCCGATGTGCCACGGCCAGGACGAAAACCACATTGCTCCTCCTGAATCCGAGGTTCGACCAATGGCCGGACTCTCCTCTCCAGTACCTTGGCATAGACCTTCCCAGGGAGGCTGAGAAGTGTGATCCCTCTAAAGTTGGAGCACACCCTCCGGTCCCCTTTTTTAAAGAGAGGAACCACCACCCCGGTTTGCCATGCCAAAGGCACTGCCCCCGACCTCCACGCAATGTTGCAGAGGCGTGTCAGCCATGACAACCCAACAACATCCAGGGCCTTGAGGTACTTGGGGCGAATCTCGTCCACCCCTGGGGCCTGGCCACCAAGGAGATTTTTAACCACCTTGGCGACCTCAGCCCCTGTGATAGGCGAGTCATCCCCCTTGTCCCCAAACCCTGCTTCCTCTGTGGAAGGCGTATCAGTGGGATTGGGGAGATCCTCGAAGTATTCCTTCCACCGCCCGACGATGTCTCCAGTCGAAGTCAACAGTGTCCCATCCGCACCATACACAGTGTGGACGGGGAGCTGCTTTCCCCTCCTGAGCCGCCGGACAGTTTGTCAGAATCTCTTTGAGGCCGACTGAAAGTCTTGTTCCATGGCCTCACCGAACTCCTCCCATACCCGGGTTTTTGCTTCAGCAACCACCCGAACTGCACTCCGCTTGGCCTGCCGGTACACCTCAGCTGCTTCGGGAGTCCCACAAGCCAACCAAGCTTGATAGGACTCCTTCTTCAGCTTAATGGCCCCCCTCACCACTGGTGTCCACCACTTGGTTCGGGGGTTGTCACCACGAGATGCACCGACCACCTTGCGGCTGCAGCTCTGGGCAGCCGCTTCAACAACAGAGGTGGAGAACATGGCCCATTCAGACTCCATGTCTCCAGACTCCCTCGGAATGTGGTTGAAGTTCTTCCGGAGGTGGGAGTTGAAGACCTCCCGGACAGGGGCCTCAGCCAGACGCTCCCAGCACACCCTCACTATACGTTTGGGTCTACCAGGTCTGAATGGCTTCCTCCCCTGCCATCGGATCCAACTCACCACCAGGTGGTGATCAGTTGACAGCTCTGCACCTCTCTTTACTCGGGTGTCCAAGACATACGGTCGCAGGTCTGATGACACGATAACAAAATTGATCATCGACCTGCGACCTAGGGTGTCCTGGTGCCAGGTGCACATATGGACACCCTTATGCTTGAACATGGTGTTCGTTATGGACAGACTGTGGTTAGCACAGAAGTCCAATAACTGAACACCACTCGGGTTCTCATCGGGCAGGCCGTTCCTCCCAATCACCCCCCTCCAGGTTTCACTGTCGTTGCCCACGTGTGCATTGAAGTCCCCCAGTAGGACAATGGAGTCTCCAAGAGGAGCACCCTCCAGCACCCCAGTCACAGACTCCAAAAAGGGTGGGTACTCTGAAACATCATTTGGTGCATAGGCACAAATGATGGTCAGGACCCGTTTCCCAACCCGAAGGCGCAGGGAAGCAACCCTTTCGTCCACCGGGGAAAACTCCAATATAGAGGCAGCAAGGTGGGGCGATACAAGAATACCCACCCCTGCTCGTCGCCTCTCGCCCGGGGCAACTCCAGAAAAGGCCAAGCTCCAGCCCCTCTCCAGGAGACTGGTTCCGGAACCGGAGCTGTGTGTTGAGTTGAGGCCGACTATATCTAGCCGGTATCTCTCAACCTCGTACACCAGCTCAGGCAACTTCCCCACCAGAGAGGTGACATTCCACGTACCAAAAGCCAGTTTAGAAAGCTTGGGATCAGTCCGCCAAGGTCTCCGCCTTTGACCGCCACCTGATCCACATAGCACCGGACCCCCATGATCCCTCCTGCAGGTGGTGAGCCCACTGGAGGGCGGACCCATGTAACTCCTTCGGGCTGAGCCTGGCCAGATCCCATGGGTGGAAACCCGGCCACTAGACGCTAGCCTTCGAGCCCCTCCCCCAGGCCTGGCTCCAGGGTGGGGCCCCGGTAACCCCATACCGGGCGGGGTACACTGAATCCTTGATATACAATTCATGAGAGTCTGTTGGATCGTTCTTAGTCTGGCCCTTCACCCAGGACCAGTTTGTCTTGGGAGACCCTATCAGAGGCAAATTGCCCCGGACAACATAGCTCCTGGGATCACTGGGGCACGCAAACCCCCCCACCACGATAAGGTGCTGATCCATAGGCCTGAAAAGATGGCTCCCACTTGCTCAAAACTGTATAAATAAGCAAAAGAGGTTTTGGGATTCTGTTTTGTGGAGCGATGAAACAAAACGAGAACTTTTCGGGCCAATGAATCAGCAGTATGTCTGGAGGAGGAAGAATGAAACATATGCTGAAAAGAACACCCTGCCTAAAGTGAAGCATGGTGGTGGTTCAGCGGTGCTCTGAGGCTGCTTCACTTAAGGTGCGTTCAGACCAAACACAAACGGGCGAATTTTCTACATGGTGTGATTACATTATAACTCAGTGTAAACACGTGAATAGATGTGAATTCACAGTCTCAGTGAGATGCAGACAGACGAAGTGGCCTTTATAACTTCTGCAGCAGTGTTCAACCTACTGTGGAAATCCCCAAAATAATGTCATGCTTTAGGTTTACATTATCCGATGGGGAGCCCACCTGAAAAAGTTGTCCCTGTCTCCAAAACTTTACAAGATGATGAGTATTTCCATTGCTAGCTTGCTAGCCTTGTTAGCACGTCCATGGCAGGAATCCATTAGTAAATAACTCCAACATCCCGATTTAGCTGAAAAGCTTCCGGTCCTCCTGTTTCCAGGTGAGCGGCAGTCTCATTTTCAAACTAGTTTACTCTGCAATGGTAATACTTTTATTTCGGTGATGGCAGAATCTCACAGCTAGAATATTACCTCGGACGTGAATGTGCAAATGCGCAGTTTCGTGTATACTCGCCTCTTTCCATTCACTTTGTATGGATTTGCGCCGCCCGTTTGGTCTGAACGCACCTCTACTCTGGCACTGGACACCTGCAGCATGTGGAGAGCAAGATAGATTTAATCAAAAATCAGGAAATCCTGCTAGAAAATGTCATGTTGTCTGTGAGGAAGCTGAAGCTTGGGCGTCATTGGACCTTCCAACAGGACAATGATCTCAAGCATACCTCAAAGTCCAACAAGGTTTCAGAAGAAGTTGTAGAAGATACTAGAGTAGCCATCACAGTCGCCTGACTTGAACCCTATTGAAAATTTCTGGTGGGATTTTTAAAAAAAGCCAGTTGCAGCACGCAAACCCAAGAATATTAGTGAACTGGAGGTCTTTGCCAGAAGCTGGTGTCCATCTAAGAATCACATCTGCAGCAGATCATCACACCAAATGGGTGCTCTACTAAGCACTAAAGATGCTTGTTATGAAGGGGTTGAATAATTTTGAAACTGCAGTAGTCATTAAAAATGGCATTTTGTGTTGAATTTGGAGAAACCGCTTGTAATATTAGTTGTGTTGTGCCATTTAAATTGTTCTTGTTTCACTTGTTTATTGCAGACAACTGCTAGTTTGTACATTTTGCCAATAAACCTAATTTGCAGTGGGGGGGTGAATAATTTTGACTGCAACTGTAATAATCAGGGCTTCAGGGAGTTGCTTCAGACGAACGCGGCACCCAGCCTCCATTTTTTATTTAAAAAAAATTAGACATACAAGTTTAATTTCCCTTTGGTCAAAATATTAGGGTCAGAAAAAAATCAATCAACTTCCTTGCAATGAGTCAAGTTTAAGAGCCACCACAGACTGTGTGTAATCATTCAGTCTCACTGATTTCAAATATGTAAAATTTGGTCATGACAATCCCAGCCCCCGACCAACAGTGATCTGTGTGGAGTTTGCATGTTCTCCCCGTGTCTGTGTGGGTTTACTCCGGGATTTCTCCGCTTTCCTCCCACATGCCAAAAACATGCAAGTTAGGTTAATTGGCATCAAAACTGGGGATTCTAAATTGTCCTTAGGTATGACTGTGAGAGTGAATGGTTGTCTGTCTCTCTGTGTTGGCCCTGTGATGGACTGGCGATCTCTCCAGGGTGTACCCTGCCTCTCGCCCAAAGATGCTGGGATAGGCTCCAGCCCCCCCGCGACCCGAAAAGGATTAAGCGGAAGAAGATGGATGGATGGATGGATGGTCATGATGAGAGCAGAAGATCTATTTCTTTCTTTAAAAAAATAAATCCTGAAGCTAAGGTTTCACCTATCATAACGACGCTTAATGTCACTGGTTGCTGGTGCGATTATTGCCACTTCAAAGTGGGCAAGTATGTGTAACAGTATTAGTCACAAATAGAAAACATGCATTTAATAAGGGTCTTTAATGCATCAAAAGTGTCTCATTTTTAATCCGCCTTCTCACACGCATTGCCTGTTCATAAAAATTTATGAAAAGTAAAACGTAACTTCAACAATTATACAAATATACTTATGGAAATTAATGGAAATGTCTGCATCCAATATGCTAAGGAGACGAGTGAAAAAGGGAAGAAAGTTTTCATTATTTTAAGCACCCATCAGTTATTTCCTCTTGCATATTCCAGTTTTCCCTTTTTACATTATTAAAAAAATTCAATTAAAATCCTTGTTGAAATTATGTAAATTTATTACACTCATTTAAATGTTTCAGAAAGTATTAAACTCAAACTATACAGTGATGTATATTTTCTGCTAAGTCCAAAGAGTCTCATTGGGAGATACCAGATTAAATCAGAAATAAATACACATATAAAATCCAGTCAGTCTCTACATCTAACCCCACCACAATAAGACACAGTATTCAGGTATAAGCAAATATCTGTGGTTCAAACCTCATTCAACCTTGCAAGTGTTATTCAGCTCCCATTACATTTTATGTTTATTGGCAAAATGTACAATTTTTCAGGTGTTTGCAATAAACAAATTACACATGGATGGTTTAAATAGTTACAAAACTAATATTACAAGGATTTTACCCAAATTCAACACTAAATCCTTCGTTCAATGACTACTGCAGTGTCAAAATTTTTCAACCCCCTGAATAGAATTCCTCATAAGAGCACACATTTGAAAATCAGGTGTGGTCTCAAGCACACCTGATGCCACCAATCAATGGTTTCATTAGTTGCATCAGGTGTGCTTGAGATAGAACATCTCAAATACCTGGACTGTGTTCGGAATGTTCACTCACTCACTCACTCCCTACTCGCTATAGGGAGTAGCGAGTAGGGAGGACTCCTTGGCGGACTGATCCTTTTCCTTGTTTGTGCAAGAGATCTTGCACAAACAAGGAAAAGGATGCAAAAGACAGTGAAGGTGTCACGAATGGCTCTTGCGAGCCATTAATAAGAGCCAAGGGCCAACCAGTGAGTTTGTGTAGTTTATTAATAAAGGAAAGGAACAAAGGAAAAGAGCCTCATGGGGCAAAACACAAATAATACAAGAAGTACACTTACGGATCACGATGAGGGAAAAGAGGAGGACTGGAGCTGAACGTAGGGACTCCAGCCTAATCCACACCGAGAGGTGAGTGTGGATAGTGTGAGGTCGCAGCCCTGAGCAAACAGGGCAGCTCCCTTATATAGGGGTTGACAGCTCATCAGCTGATGAGTGGGTAATTGGCCTCCAGCCGTCCCGTGGTGCTTGGTTTCTGACAGCCGGAAGCACCGCCGAGACGCTGTCAAAACAAAGGCCTGGCTGAGATGATGTATGGCTTGAGCGCGGACAACATCGGCGCTCAGACCATGACAGTACCTCCCCCTCGAGGCCGGGCTCAGAATGGCCAATAACACCCAAGCCCCCCCACCACCACCACCACTACGGTGTGCAGATGGGGCGCAGGCCAGGAGGGAGCGAGTTAGAAAAGGAGAAAAAAAAACCATGACGATGACAGGGAACAAACGAAGCAATTACAGAGTACGGTGGGGAAGAAAAAAAAACCCCAATACTCCATAAAGTGTGGATGATACAAAGACAGGACCAAAAACAAGATGCGACTCTCTATAAAGTGCGGATGATACATAGACAAGACCCCCTCCCCCCAAAAAAAGGATGCAACAACAGAAGGAGGCCTATAACTAAAACACACAGGCCCCTAAGGCGTAATGTGGCAGGTACAAATCATCCCTCAGACAGGAGAGGGGAAGAAAAAAAAAAAAACACTAAACAGCAGTAAAGATCAAAATAAGGCACATGACAACACAACAAAAGAGACCTTGATATCAAGAAGAAAAACAAAACATGTGAGGATGACAGCAGGCAGAGTCCAATAATACACACACAGTTCTGGAGGTCTCCCTGCGTTCAATGACCACATGGCTGATAGGGGAAACAAGGAGCGTTCGGGCGGCCTGCCCCGGTCCCAGGCTCGGAAATACAGAGTTTCTGGCGGCCGGGCCCGATTGCCAAAGAGGCGGAAAAGTCCATTGGGTGGCCGCCCCAGAACACCGCAGTTGTGATACAGCTCGCCAGGCGGTCGACCCGCATCAAACAGCCACCAGGACCGTAGGGGGTAAATAGAGGACTGCCCCCCTGGAGAGGGGAAAGATGAGCGAGAGCCGGGCAGAGAATTCGGAACCCCAACGGCCCCAGGTGGAGACGAGCTGTGACAGTCAGCAGGATGATGAAGGTGACGATTAGGATAAGGAAGAAGATGAGCCAGTCCAGTGTCCGGTGGCAGGGGATCTGCAGCTCCCTCACCGAACTTGGATCCTGCTGGTGCTGCACCCTTGTCAGACCCCAATTGGATCACGGTTGCACCCGCGATGGACCCCGATTGGGTCACGGTTGCACCCGCGTCGGACCCCGACTGGGTCACGGTTGCACCCGCGTCGGACCCCGACTGGGTCAGCGACGCACCAGAACCGACCTCCAACCCCAAACCCGGAACCTCTGGCACAGCGGGCGAAATCAGCTCCTCACCGGCCACCCTGGGAGAAGGCTCGGGAGAGAGAAAAGAACTGGGATCAAGATCACCGGCAGCGCTAGAACCCGGCAAGACAAGCTTGGACGCAGCGGGCTGCTGCACCCGGCTCGTCTCACCAAGAGACAGGCAAAAATGCTCTAGAATGGAGAGGAGAAAGACAACACAGAGCACTTGCCTGATCTCAGGTTCTGACGCTGTCCAGAACTCCGATGATCCGGGCTCAGACGGCAAGAGGTCGTCATCAGGCTCCCACTCAGCTATGTCGGGCTCTGCGGCTGGCATGATGGTGTCCGCAGCCTCAGGATCCTCTGGCACCGATGTCCACGCTGACGGCCCACACGGCGTGGTGGCAGGGGACCCTCGACCCGCTGGACCGGACCACTCGTTCGTGGAGACCCGGGGACGCTTCCTCGTCGGTGCAGGTTCCACGCTGCAGTCCACTCTCCTCCTCCGCCCACAACGTGGCTGCAGGACCGGAACCAGGCTCTTCAGAACCGCAGGCCCCCTCCTCATCCGGCGACGTTGGCCTGGCGTCGAGGACCGCTCAGTGGAGGGAGACACAGAGGATGCGGGATTAACAATTAAAGCTACAGCAGGTGGTGAGAGCCCGGGGGACTGCGAACCCCGGACTCCACCCCCAGGAGTCTGACAAGGCAAATCACAGTAATGAGAATATAAATGAATTTGGACTTGCCTGTCTCCTGGAGGCTGGATGGTGCCTGCTGCAGCGGACGTTGCTCCTCCCTTTCCCCGCCGGGTGGTGACTGAGGGCCCCCTGGGAGGATGAGGGGGAGCCGCTTGAGAAGGTTCCGGGACGGGGCTCGCCGAAACAGGACTCCAGGTACACACAGCAGCCGGGATAGGCGTCGAGGAGGAGGGGGCGACAGCCGAGATGAGCCGGGCACGGAGCGCTGACGGGACAGCAGGAGAAGATGGCCCGGGGGGAGAGGCTGCAGGGATTCCCCTCTGACGAGACGCAGGAGTGACAGCTGTGTGGGAGATTGAGCCCTTGCGGTGACCCGGAACTGGATCCGGATGGGATTCAAGCTGAGGTTGATTGTGGAGGTGATGACGGTTTCTGGCAGAGGGCGAGGCGAAGGTGAGGTCCGGGAATCGCCGCTCCTGTGCGGAGACAGAGGCGAGGAGGTCGGCGAACTCAGGAAAGTCACTTAACCCGGGATTCCTCTCCACCAGTCTGACTGTCGCCGTCATATGCTTAATGATTTCAGTTGGATGAACAGCGGAGCGAGCAGCAGCCACTCGGTCCCAGATGTTAATTGCTGTCAGCTGCAACTTCTCTGGGGGAATCTCAACTGACGTCATGCTCAATGGGGGAAGACCCCTGGATGGTGCGAACTCCCGGGCCGGAACGGAGGCAGGAGTGGGATCCCGAAGCAAGGGGCGACAATTCCTCCTCTTCGGCTTCCTGCCGGGATTTCCCTCCAGCCCACGGAGTATCTCGCGCTGTGCGGCGATGTCATATCTCCTTGCGCTGACTTCAGGGTGGTTAGCGAAGCGGGGGAGATGATTGAGAACATCCTCAGCTTGGTCCAGGTACCGGTGCACGTCACTGTGGAAGTCGAGGAGGGAGGCGGTGATGAGGATTTCACCGATGCACTCGAGGGCGTCTGCCAGATCGTCACTCTGACTCTGAGTGCAGGCCCTCTGCGAGGGCATGCTTCCAGCACGGTACCCAGACAGGTAGGAGCAGTCCAACTGCAAACTCACGGTGGCTGGCAACTCACTGGTTGCGACCTACTGTCACGTATTAATAAGAGCCAAGGGCCAACCAGTGAGTTTGCGTAGTTTATTTTTTTTTCCACAATATCTTTATTGAACCTTTTTTTTTTTTAAACAAACATGATACAAACAATCAAACACTAACACTAAAGTACTACAAAAAAAAAAAAAAATGCACTAAAAAACACCAACAACCACCAACAAAATCAAATCTTCAACAATGCTCCTCTGTTTAGTCTAGACAATCCAACACATAAGTATACATATTATGTTCACCAGTTTGGAATTTACAAGGTCCACACATATCATTCACCTTCTTCTTCAAGAGTTATGTTTAAATTTTTTACATAATCAATAAAAGGTCTCCATATATTCTCAAACACAATTTCCTTTGATTTCAGTATATATGTTATTCTTTCTAATGGAGGGTTTGTTAACATCTGTCTTAACCACTGAGTCACATCTGGTCTATGAGTCTTTTTCCATAATAGTGCAATACATTTTTTGGCATTAAGCAAACTGAGGTCTATGAATGTTCTTTCACTTTTATTAAAATTATGCTTTTCTGGGTACAGACCCAACAAAAACAGTTTAGGATTCAATATGATTTGTTTTGAGATTATTTTTTCAATTGTTACCCTCACCTCTTCCCAAAACATTCTTATTAATCTACATTCCCATACACAATGAAATAGAGTTCCTTTACTTTCCATACATTTTGTGCACGTATCTGGTATATTTTTGTTATATCTATTTAACTCCTCCGGTGTAACATACATCCGCATTAACCATTTGAAATGTATCAATTTAAGGCGTACATTTATTGATTTGGTTTGAGCTTCTGTACAAGCCAATTCCCATTGTTCCTCTGAAATTTCAGTTTGCAGATCTTCTTTCCAGTAGTTTAATCTTTTCAGTGAATTTTCACTTGAAAATAGTGTCAATGAGTTATAAAACTCTGAAATAATACCCTTTCTTTTACTATCTTTCATCAACATTTTTTCCAAGGATGAATAGATAGGTCGAGTGAGAGCTTTATTTTGATTTGATCGAATAAAGTTTCTAAGTTGAAGATATTTTAAAAAATGTGTTCTATTGAGATTAAATTTGATCCTCAACTCTTCAAAAGACATTATGTTTTCTGCACATGGCAGATATAAATCCTGAATCTTTTGTATCCCTTTTAAATTCCATACTTTAAATACAGCGTCCGCTCTCCCTGGTTTAAAATATTGATTACCCCATATTGGACTAAATTGTGACAATAACTGTGGTTCTTTTAAATAGTTTTTAGCTTCACACCATATTTTGATCATGTCATATCCGGCTCTAGGGAGCCGGGCAATCAGAGCCAGGGACAAGCCAGTGAGTCGTGATATTTTATTCAGGGTAAAGGGGAAGGGATGAGGAGAGCACAGATACTCATGCAGAGGTACACTCACAGGTTGCACAGCGCAGAGGTAAGCAGCTCGTACCGGACGTGGGGGTAACAAGACGTACATCCTCACAGCGGGATACAAACACAGGAATGCTGCAAGAGGAGTATAAGCTGACACCAGACGAAGGGGCTTCAGCTTAGCAATGTGTTTATGTCGCAGCCCCGAGTCATCGAGGCTGCTCCTATTTATCCTCATTGGCAGCGCCCCAGCTGATGAAGACTAATTGGCCCCAGCCGTCCATAATGCTGCCAGCTGGGGGCCAGCTGAGACGCTGCTCAATGGGAAGCAGGGATGAGGGAAAACATGGGCTGAGTGCCGAGACGGCATCTCAACCCATGGTGACAGAGCCCCTCCCTCAAGGTCGGGCTCCTGAACGACCAGGAACATCCCAGCCCCCCCCCCCCCACCTAGGGTGGGAGGAAGGGAGGCGGACCGGAGGGGAAGAAGCCAAGGGAAGGACAACACCAATGGGGCAATGTAGGGTAGCGGGAAAGAAAAACCCAAATACAATACTGACAAAACAGAATAATTAACCCAGGTACAGATGGGGAGAAGAACTGGGTCAGCACGCCGGTTACATACTACCCAGAGAGTACCAACCATGCGTGACCCAGAGCAAGGAAAAAAAGAACCACCAAAAAGGTACAGGGCAAAAAATGCTGAGTACGGTTAAATAAAGGGGAACCTATACACAGCGCTAATTTAAGTACATACACACACAGTCATCAAGAAAAGTGAGGGTGACTGGAACAAATGACAATTATAGAGCATGGTGTTACGGAAAACAAGGCACATGACTCTATAATGAACCAACAGGACAAAAAAGAAATACTGAGTGCAGGCAAAGAAAAACCCACACACACGAATATATAAATACCCAGTCACCTAAAGAAATGAAAGTGACTGGAATAAATGGATAACTGCAGAGCATGGTGTTACGGAAAACAAAACATAACTCTACAATACAAAAAACGAGGCTAAAAACATAGTACAACAAGTAAAAATGCTGAGCATGAGCGATGGAAAACACAGCACTATAAAAATGAATCCACCAACAGGACAAAACATTACACCCGAGTGACCTTAATAACAAAAGAAAAAGTGACACCTGAGGTGAATGGCAGGCAGAGTCCAAAAATAGCCGAGATGGCTCCGGAGATCTCCCCGCCCATTGTCCAGCTGGCGAATCAGGGGAAGAGAAGTGTTCGGACGGCGAACTCTGGACCCAGATCCCAGGAATCCAGTCCACCGGCAGCCGAACCAGGCTGCCCAGAGGGAAACACAGACCAGTGGGGGGAACCAGATCACCGAACCGAAAGTTCTGTGGGTCGGGTCGTCGACCCGCATCACTCAACCACCAGGACCGTTGAGACGGGCGAAGGATCAGAGCGGATCCCGGTGGAAGAGGCTCAGGGGAGAGCCGATGACGAGGGCGGCGGGCGTCAGGCCGCAGGAAAACGGCCACCTCCTCACCGGACCTGGACAATACTGGGGCAGCACCCACGTCGGACCCCGATCGGGCCTCAGACGAACCCACGTTGGACCCCGACTGGGTCTCGGGCGAACCCACGTTGAATACTGCACCAGAACCGACCTCCAACGTTGAACCCGGACCCTCCAGCACCACGAGGAACAGCAACTCCTCGCCGGTGACCCTGGAAGAAGGCTCAAAAGAGAAAACAGAACCGGGATCAGGATCACCGGCAGCGCCAGAACCCGGCGAGACGAGCTCAGACGCAGCGGGCGGCTGCACCCTGCTCGTCTCCCCTGGAGATAGGCTAAAGTGCTCAAAGATAAAAAGAGAGAAAAGAAAGGAGAGCACTCGCCTGATCTCGGGTTCTGACGCCGTCCAGGACTGCGAAGATCCAGGATCCGTCGTCAGGTCGTTGTCAGGCTCCCATCTAGCCGCGTCGGGCCCCGCAGCCAGCACGATGGTCAGCGCAGCTTGAGATTCCTCCGGCTCCGGTGACCCCGCCGACGATCCACTTGGCGTGAAGCCAGAAGAATCTCGTCCCGCTGGACCGAACCGCTCCTCCGTGGAGACCCGGGGACGCTCAATCGTCGGCGTAGACTCCACGCAGCAGTCAGTCCCCCTCCTCCGTCCGCAATGTAGCTGCGGAACCACAGGCCCTCTCCATATCCCACCACGTTGACCCGGAGCCGGGGACCGCTCGGCGGAGAGAGACACAGAGGATGCGGGATTAGGAATACAGGTTACAGCAGGTGGGGAGAGTTCAGGGAGCTGCGAACCCTGAACTTCTCCTCCAGGGATGTGACAGAGCAAATCATTAAGCAGGTGTGAAAAAACAATGACTTGCCTGCCCCCTGGAGGTTGAGTATCGCCTGCTGTAGTGGATTCTGCTTCTTCCTCTCCCCGCCCGGCGATAACGGAGGACCCCCCGGGAGTTCGTCTGAGGATCGCTCGCGTTGTCTCTAGCAGAGAGCTCACCAGACCGGAATTCCAGGCACACACAGCAGTCAGAAAGCGCGTCGAGGAGGAGGGGAAAACAGCCGGGGTGAGCCAGCCCAAATGTCCAAGAATGACAGCGGGGAAATGAGGCTCAGGGAACGGGGCTGTAGAATCTCCACACAGACGAGGCGAAGAGGTGACAGCTGCGTGGGAGGAACTGTCCTGACGATGGCCCAGAACTGGATCCGGACGAGGTTCGTGCAGAGGTGACTCGGCGATGTGATGGCGGCTATTCCCGGGGAACGAAGCGAGGGGGAAACCCAGGATTCGCCGCTCCAGATTGGAGATCGAGGCGAGGAAGGCGCCGAGCACGGGAAAGCTTCGTAGCCCTGAAGTCCTCTCCATCAACCTCACTGCCGCCGCCACATGCCTGAAGGTGGTGACAGGAAACACAGTGGAGCTCGCGACAGCCACTCGACCCCAGACATAACTGCTGTCAGCTGCGGCTCCTTGAAGGGAATCCCGAGTGACGTGGCGCAGGTCGGGGGAAGTCCTCTGGTTGGCGCGAACTCCCGGACTGGAATGGCGGCAGGAACGGGACTCCGAAGCGGGGAAAGACGTCGCCCACTTCGACTCCCTGCCGGGATTTCCATCCACCCCGTGGAGCTTCTCTCGCTGTGTACCTGCAGCGTCTATCCTGGCACTGTCCTCCAGATGGTACAGAGAGTGAGGGTGACAGTCCAGGAGTTCCTCAGCACGGCCCGGATGCCAGCGTCTCGCGTTGGAGGCGTCGTGCAGGGTGAAGAATGTCCCGTCGACAGCCTCCGAGATGGACCTCAGCTCGTCGCCCTGGCGCCGGAAGTGACTCCTGGGAAACGGCATGCTAGCAGCGTTGACACCCGGACAGAAAGGTACATTTCCACAGCGACTCACGGCCGCCGGCAACTCTTCTGGCTGCGACATACTGTCATATCCGGCTCTAGGGAGCCGGGCAATCAGAGCCAGGGACAAGCCAGTGAGTCGTGATATTTTATTCAGGGTAAAGGGGAAGGGATGAGGAGAGCACAGATACTCATGCAGAGGTACACTCACAGGTTGCACAGCGCAGAGGTAAGCAGCTCGTACCGGACGTGGGGGTAACAAGACGTACATCCTCACAGCGGGATACAAACACAGGAATGCTGCAAGAGGAGTATAAGCTGACACCAGACGAAGGGGCTTCAGCTTAGCAATGTGTTTATGTCGCAGCCCCGAGTCATCGAGGCTGCTCCTATTTATCCTCATTGGCAGCGCCCCAGCTGATGAAGACTAATTGGCCCCAGCCGTCCATAATGCTGCCAGCTGGGGGCCAGCTGAGACGCTGCTCAATGGGAAGCAGGGATGAGGGAAAACATGGGCTGAGTGCCGAGACGGCATCTCAACCCATGGTGACAGATCATATGCTTTACAAATGGATTTTTAACTTGTTTTTGTAATTTTTTTGCCGAATCTGAGTATATGAATATGGGAAGAGGTAAAGGTAAATTGTATGATTCCATTTCAGTCCAGTGAGGGAGATCATTTGATGAAAAATAATATGTCATAGACCTCAGTTGTGCCGACCAATAATACAACATAAAATTTGGACATTTCAGACCTCCACGATCAAATGGTAAATATAATAAAGACAGACGTAATCTAGCCCTCCTGTTGTTCCATATAAATTCCACTAACTTTTTTTTAATTCTTGAGAATAAATCTAAAGGTGGTGGTAAGGGAATGTATTGAAATAAATAAAGTATTTTAGGTAAGATATTACTTTTAAGTATATTAATTCTCCCGATCATCGACATTGGTAGTGACATCCATCTCTGAAGTAACTCATCAATATCTGTCATTAAGGCTTCATAATTGACACTGGCGACTGATTCTAGCTTAGGCACAATTTGGATTCCTAAATATTTGAACTGATTTACAACATTGAATTGATTTACCTCAGGGGCTGGGTAATTTCTCTGGGTCTCATTTAGCATTAATATTGAAGATTTAGTTTTATTTATTTTATATCCTGATATTTCCCCGAAATTCTTTATTAAATTCAACAAGGTCGGAATTGATTTTTTAAGATTCGACATAAACAAAATTATGTCATCGGCATACAGGGAGATTTTATGTTCTGTTGGTCCAACTTTAATTCCATATATTTGTGACTGTAGACGTATCGCCATCGCTAAAGGTTCAATTGCCATAGTAAACAGTAAAGGTGAAAGTGGACAGCCTTGTCGACATCCTCTATTGATTTTTATTGATTTTGAAATATTGTTATTTGTTAGAATTTCTGCAGTAGCATTATTATATATTATCTGAACCCATTTTATGAAATTATTTCCAAGTCCAAACCTTTGTAAGACTTCAAAAAGAAAAGGCCATTCAACTCTATCAAAGACTTTTTCGGCATCCAGTGATAAGAGAGCTGTATCCGGTGCTTCTTTATTAGAATAAATAATATTAAATAGTCTTCTTACATTATGGAAGCCTTGTCTTCCCTTTATAAAGCCATTCTGATCTCGATTAATAATATTTGGTAAAATTTCTTGTATTCGTCTTGCTAAAATTTTACAAATTATCTTAAGGTCGGCATTTAATAGGCTTATTGGTCTCATATTTTCACATTTATTAGAGGGCTTACCTGGTTTTGGCAACAGTATAATTAAGGCATTATTCATATATGATGGTAAATTACTATTTTGAAATGCTTCTAAAACCATTTCCAAAAAAGGTTTTGTTAATTTATTCTTAAATTTTTTATAAAGGTCAACTGGAAGACCATCTGGTCCTGCACTTTTTCCTGATTTCATATTATCAATGGCTAGTCCAACTTCTTCTTGACTAATTTTAGACTCCAGTATCTCCCTATTTTCATTTGGAATACACGGTATAAATAGTTCATTCAAAAACCCATGTAGTTTTGTTAAGTCAGATTCATTTTTGGTATCATATAATTTTTCATAGTAATCTCTAAAGGCTCTATTAATTTCTGAAGGATCTATAACTACCTGTCCGTTACTTATAATACTGGTAATTGGTGTTTTAGATTCTAATTGTTTAATCTGCCATGCCAATAACTTTCCTGATTTTTCACCTTGTTCATAAAAAGATTGTTTCAATCTTAGAAGACTCGAGGCAGCTCTATTCGCTGATTTTTTGTCATATTCAGCTCTCAAAATCAGTAATTCGTTCTCCAACCTTGGATCTCTTCCTGCATATACTCTTTCTTGAAGAATTTTTATTTTATGTTCCAATTGGACTCTCTCCTCTCGAGTCTTCTTAGATTTTGAACCTGTATAACTAATAATATGTCCCCTAATAAAAGCTTTGAAAGCCTCCCACTTTACACATGCTGATGTTTGTGTAGTATTGATATCAAAGAACTCATCTATCTGTTTTTCTATATACTTGACAAATTCCTCATCCTGAAGCCATTTATGCTGAAATTGCCATCTACCTGATTCCTTTGTCAATTTCTTATCTACATACATTAGACAGCAGGGTGCATGATCAGAGATCACGATGTTATCATAAAAACAGTTTTGAATCTTGGACCTTAATTCTGTGGAGATCAAAAAATAATCTATACGTGAGAATGTCTTGTAGGTATTGGAATAACAAGAGTATGCTTTAACTTGTGGTTTCATTTCTCTCCATATATCTATCAATTTCAATTCTTTCATAAAATGATTAATGGTCATCCTACATCCATTGTGCGTACAGTCCAGTCCTGTTGATCTATCTATACTGGGATTCAATGTACAATTAAAATCCCCTGCTATTATATGTTGCCCTGTAAGTGATGATAAGATAAGAAATAAATTGGCAAAGAACTTTTGATCATCTAAATTGGGACCATATAAGTTCACCAAATTTATGTTTTCTAATAGCAAAGATCCTTGAATGATTACATATCTTCCAAATTTGTCTCCAATTACATTTTTCACTTGAAATGGGACTGATTTATGTATGAGAGTCATAACTCCCCTGGCTCGGGATGAAAATGATGAGGTGAAAACATTTCCTTGCCATCTACTCCTAATTCTTTTTACATCTTGCTCTATTAGATGAGTTTCTTGTAAAAACACAATTTTTGAACCCATGTCTTTTATTTTATTCATAACTTGTTTAAGTTTTTTTAAATTGTGTAGACCTCTGCAATTCCATGAAGTTAAATTAAGATTAACGCTTTGATTTATAATCAATAGGGAGTTTGGGATTACCTTGCAGTGTAAACATGCTCAAACAGAAAAGCAAAAAAATGAGTGGTTGAACATTCACCCTACAAACTACACACAAACAAATTCCCCCTTCCCACATTTGTGGCAATCCCCCCAAAAGCAAAAGAAAAATTCCGTCTCCCGATATAGCCATCGACCGTTCCACACCCACGAGGAACAGCCAAAGCCACTCCTTCTTCATCCTCCCAATCACCCTAACTCTACTGCTTTTAATAACGTAACATTAACTCTCTTCTGTAATTTTCCAATTTAACTCCAAAATTTTTTTTAGCAATTTTGTACTTTTTTTTTTAATATGTAATACATTCTATATTTTGTAATCTTGTTATATGCTTCTAATCAGTTAAATGCTCAAATATTCTACCCTATATTCTGTTCATGCTTAGCTCCCACCAGTCTCTTCCTGGATCTTCTTGATGAGCTCCTGCGCCTCCTCGGGGGTCTTGAAGATGCGTGTTCTGCCCTCATATGTGACCAGAAGTCTTGCAGGGTGAATCACTCCATGACGAATCTCAAGGTTGCGCAGTTCTTTGCGGATGGGGTCAAACTGCTTCCTTAATTGTTGGATTCCTGAGGCCAGATCTGGGTAGAACCGCACCTGCTGATCTTGGTATTTAATTTCTCCTTTGGCCCGCACCGCGTTGGAGATCGTCATCCTGTCTCTGTAGCTGAGAAACTTCATAATTAGCGTCCTCGGTGTTGCCTTGTTACCTCTCGGTGGGCCAATTCGGTGGGAGCTTTCCAAGACGACTGATGATTTTAGCTCCGCGTTGTTTAGCGCCTCCGGGATCCACCCCTCCAAAAAGGAGCATGAATCACGACCTTCGGCTCCCTCCGGTAAACCCACCAGCCTCAGGTTGTTCCTTCTGGACCGAGATTCCAAGTCCAGAACGCTATTTTCCAGATCTTTATTTTTTTTTTCCAAAGTGCGCACCTTTATTTGAAGTCCGCTGATTTCATCCTCCGCACTTGAAACACGAAGCTCCGCCTGCGTCACTCGCTCCACGCAGTCACCCAACTCCTTTCTCATTGCATCCAACGCTGCCATAATCCCATCAAGTTTAGCGGAAAAGTCTGCTCTCATTGAGCTAATGGCAGCCAGCACTGCACCTGTGCCGCCACCGTCAGCAGCAGCAGTTACCGCACCACCGCTAGTTTCATCCGCCATATCCGCAGCTTTTTCTACTGCGCCACAAACTTTAAAGTCCGTTAATTTGGACTGCTTCGGCGATTCAATTTTTCCCCCTCCTGATTTCCCAGCCTTAGTCTTCACCGGCATATCCTCACCCAAACGCTGGGAAAAGTTCTGTTCCAAATGAGAGAGTTATTTGCCGAATTTTTATTTCCAGGGGCAGAGCAGAGTGATACGTGTCCTTCTAGGCGGCCGCCATAACCGGAAGTCCGAGTTTGCGTAGTTTATTAATAAAGGAAAGGAACAAAGGAAAAGAGCCTCGTGGGGCGAAACACAAATAATACAAGAAGTACACTTACGGATGACGATGAGGGAAAAGAGGAGGACTGGAGCTGAACGTAGGGACTCCAGCCTAATCCACACCGAGAGGTGAGTGTGGTTAGCGTGAGGTCGCAGCCCTGAGCAAACAGGGCAGCTCCCTTATATAGGGGTTGACAGCTCATCAGCTGATGAGTGGGTAACTGGCCTCCAGCCGTCCCGTGGTGTTTGGTTTCTGACAGCCGGAAGCACCGCCAAGACGCTGTCAAAACAAAGGCCTGGCTGAGATGATGTATGGCCTGAGCGCGGACGACATTGGCACTCAGACCATGACAGAAGGCACTGAATATTCCTAGAGATACAGTTAAAAGCATTGTTCATAAGTTTAAAGTTAAAGCAACAGTGGCTACAATACCTGGATATGGCAAAAAGAGGAAGCTGTTGTTTGTGGCAGCGCCTTGCATGGCAGCGACCCCTCTGATTATACATATGATTGACATTGTAGATAGGAGAAACGTAATTTCGTTCTACTGTATATGATTGGCTGTATGGACTGAATGACAACAGAAGTGGCTTCTTCTTCTTCTTCTTCTTCTGCTACTATCAACAGCTACCACCAGAGTCCTGAGGAGGTGGGTGGTCAAAAACCCTCGACTGACTGCAAAAGACCTGCAGCAAGACTTGATGGCAGCACGCACTGAGGTTTCAGTTTTCACAGTAAGGCACATACTAAATGCTGGAGGACTCCATGCCTGACCTCCAAGACATACACTACCGTTCAAAAGTTTGGGGTCACTTAGAAATTTCCTTATTTTTGAAAGAAAAGCACTTTTTTCAATGAAGATAACTTTAAACTAATCAGAAATACACTCTATACATTGCTAATGTGGTAAATGACTATTATAGCTGCAAATGTCTGGTTTTTGGTGCAATATCTACATAGGTGTATAGAGGCCCATTTCCAGCAACTATCACTCCAGTGTTCTAATGGTACAGTGTGTTTGCTCATTGTGTCAGAAGGCTAATGGATGATTAGAAAACCCTTGTGCAATCATGTTAGGTCTGCAATGCTGTAATTGCTGCAAATGGAGGATTCTTTGACGAAAGCAAAGTTTGAAGGAAAAAATTATTATTTCAAATACAAATCATTATTTCTAACATTGTCAATGTCTTGACTATATTTTCTATTCATTTTACAACTCATGGTGGTAAATAAGTGTGACTTTTCATGGAAAACACAAAATAATTGGGTGACCCCAAACTTTTGAACGGTAGTGTATGTAACCCAGTGTTAAAAACGCGAATGGAAATATGAATACTGATGCCGCTTTTGAAGAGAAAAACACCCATTTCACAATGGGAGTAAATAATTTAAAGATGAATATTTAAATAAATAAATATTCATAAAACAGTAGGGAACATTTTCTGGGGAGTTTTGATAAAGTTCCAAATGTTTTATTTGGTATTTTGAGCAACCTATGGCTGCGTCTTTTGTTAGGCAGCAACAGCCAATGGATTCATGCCAGCCAATGGGGTCACGCGCTCCCTCGCTCGGTCTGTGTGTAACCTGTAGAACGTTTTGAGACGCCGAAAGACATCGACCGAGAGAGCACGTTTCCCTTACGGAGACGGTGAGCTAACGTGCTAATAGCAGTCTTTGTCTTGGATAAAACTTGAGATTGATTTGGATCCAAAGGCTGTTAACGCCCTCGAGCGCAGGAACCCCATGACGCACGCGTCGATTAGCCTGGTTTTTTTTCTTTGGACTGGTTTGACCAGCACGTGGATTCTTCAGATCTGGATGGCGAGCCGAAGCCCAAACCCGATTGACTGGTAAAAGTGACCCAACTGGTCACCTGGACTGATACCAAAAACTGCACATATTGTAACTACATTTTGGAGTACTTTATTGTTATTTTTTTTATTATTATTGTTGTAAGCGTCATGGTTTTATTTATGTGTACATATCTGTAAAAATATATATAGTTGCAAGTTCCATACACCGTGTGTATGAGTCATCTGTTGTTACGCCCTCCAGGCTCCTACGAACCTAGGGTCTACCTGACCTGGCCCAGTTGTCCCTTCCATCCAGGTAGTAGAGTTAAAGGTAACTACACTGCCATAACCCAATACTACCACAAGGGTACAAGATTGTACACCTAAAGTAATATTACACACCTAAAGTGCTACAAAGAGGTGTTACACACAGGTGGGTGTTACACATACACCACTACTGACCAAAAAGCACAAGAAAAGTTGGCTCCAACTTGTTCAAAAGTATATAAGTAAGTCAAAGAGGTTTTGGGATTCTGTTCTGTGGAATGATGACTTTTTGGGCCGATGGATCAGCGGTATGTCTGGAGGAGGAAGAATGAAGTGTACTCTGAAAAGAACACCTTGCCTACAGTGAAGCATGGCGGTAATTCAGTGATGCTCTGGGGCTGCATCGCTTCCTCTGGCACTGAAAACCTGCAGTGTGTGAAGGCCAAGATGGATTCAATCAAGTATCAGGAAATCATGGGAGAAAATGTCAAGACGTCTGTAAGGGAGCTGCAGCTTGGGCATTATTGGACCTTCCAACAGAAGAATGATCCCAAGCATACCTCAAAGTCCATCGAGGCTTGTTTTCAGAAGAAGTTCTGGAAGATACTAGTGGGGCCATCACAGTTGCCTGACATGAACCCCATTAAAAATCTCTGGAGGGATTTGAGAAAGGCGGTAGCAGCATGCAAACCCAAGAATATTAGTGAACTGGATTCCTCAGGAATGCTGCCAGAAGCTGGTGTCTGGCTATGCATCACATTTGCAGCAGGTTATAACAGATAAAAGGGTGCTTTTCTAAGAACTAAAGATGCTTGTCATGAAGGGGTTGAATAATCCTGAGACTGTGGTAGTTGTTAAAAGTGGCATTTTGTGTTGTGTTTGGAGACAACCACTTGTAATATCAGTTGTGCTGAGCTATTAAAAATGTTCTTGTTTGATCTGTTTATTGCAAACAGCTGCTAGTTTGTACATTTTGCCAATAAACCTTATTTGCAGATAGTTAAGTTAATTCCTTCCACAGCATGTGGGACACCATGTGGTGTATGGGGCGGCACCTATCTCTGTTTCACTGACCCTAGGCTACACAGCCACTGTAAGTAGTGAAAACTACAGTGGGGTGGGGGTCAGTCCTCTGGTAGCTCTGTGCGTTAACTTTCCTTTCGACCTCCCGGTTGTGGGGCAAATGCTCTACCAACTAAGCCACCACTCCGGTGGTCTAATTTGCAGTGGGGGTTGATCATTTTGATTGCAATTGTAACATAAGAGTGATTTTTAAAAAACAGAGAAGAAGCACTCAATTCAAAAAATGCTTTATGAAAAAATGACCTAACAAAATCCTATCTTGTTTCAGGGGCATTGTTGTCTCAAAGGAACTATGTGTATGAAGAATTATGAAAAAAATAACCACTAGAGATTAATTAAACATCTAAAAAAAAACATATTATGCTCTTTTCAACATGTTGACACAGCTCTCAGAGGTGTTAATGAAATGTCTGGTCAAAATACCTCAGGGTTTAATTACTGGAGCACCTCTTTACACATGGGGAATAATTTACTCAAAAGTGGCTGTTTTTAAGGCATATTGTTTTAAATGCTAATGAGCTACAACTCACCCCATCCTTCCTTCAAAATTTCTCTCAAAACTTTGTTATTAGAAAATATAAATCTGGTCAACTTATACGGCCCCAATATTGATGATCAAAACTTCTTTGTCAATTTATTTCTTACTTTATCATCACTTACAGGGCAACATATAATAGCAGGGGATTTTAATTGTACATTGAATCCCAGTATAGATAGGTCAACAGGACTGGTTGTACGCACAATGGATGCAGGATGACCATTAATCATTTTATGAAAGAATTGAGATTGCTAGATATATGGAGAGAAATGAAACCACAAGTCAAAGCCTATTCTTGTTATTCTAATACCTATAAGACATTCTCCCGTATTGACAACTTTTTGATCTCTGCAGAATTAAGGTCCAAGATTCAAAACTGTTTCTATGATAACATTGTGATCTCTGATCATGCACCCTGCTGTCTAATATATGTAGATAAGAAATTGACAAAGGATCCAGGTAGGTGGCATTTTCAGCATAAATGGCTTCAGGATGAGGAATTTGTTAAGTACATAGAAAAACAGATGAGTTCTTTGATATTAATACTACACAAACAACGGCATGTATAAAGTGGGAGGTTTTCAAAGCTTTTATTGACATAACGCAAGGCTCAGGAGACGCACACACACAGGCTTAGAGCAGTTCAAAGAGTTTATTAACAGCAGGAGTGAATGAGTGCGTGTCTGCGGGGTGTAAATGTGTTGGTGATGGCGTCTGCTTCAGGCACAGAGGCAGGTGACCGTTCAGCCGAGCAACCCTATGGAGAGAGCACAGGGAGAGGGTGACGGGCATACACCAACACAGGAGGGATTTATGGCGAGAGAAGGACTTACTTGGATTGTCAGGATAGCTGGCACAACAAGGGGGCGAAGCCCGGAAGACAGCCACCTGGAGAGCTCCGTACAGCAGCGAGGAATGGGCGATGGAGTGGAGATGTCCGCCGCCGGGGAATCCACCTGTGCACAGGGGAGCAGACTGGGAAAGAGAGGTAAGGATTCTTACCCAAATAATGTTGCTGAAGAGAAGTAGCTCACAACGGTGAGGGACGAAGTCTGACGGCTTCAGGCCGAGCCTCTGGGCGAGACGGCCTTTATCCCTCGCCGCTGATGATTGTCAGGTGCGTGAGCAGGTGGCGCCGCTGATGAATGGCGCGGTGTGACAGTACTCCCCCCTCTAGCAGCGCCTCCTGGCGATGGCTTATCCGGGTGCGCTCGGTGGAAGTCCGCGATGAGCGATGGGTCCAACACAAACGACGGGGGCACCCATTGTCGATGCTCGGGCCCATAGCCCTCCCAGTCCACCAAGTATTGCAACCCACGACCTCGGCGCCGGGAGTCCAGGATGGAGGAGACGGACCAGGCCGGATGGCCACCAATCATCCGGGGCGTGGGTTGCGCTGCAGGAGGAGGGCAAAGGGGGTCGGTGACTGCCAGTTTCACCTTCGACACGTGGAAAGTGGGATGGATGCGGAGGGAGGGGGGAATAGCCACGCGCACAGCCACCGGGTTGATGATCCGGGTGATGGGAAAGGGACCCATGAACCGCTGTGCCAGCTTCCTCCTCTCGCCTTTTAATGTGACGTCCTGGGTAGACACATACACGAGTTGCCCAACTCTGTACGCCGGGGCAGGTCGTCTGTGCCGGTCCGCCACGGTCCTGTTGCGCTCCGCCGTGCGTAAAAGCGCATGACGCGCGGCAGCCCAGGTGGAGCTGAACTGCCTAAGGTGCGCCCTAACAGAGGGGACAGTTACCTCGCTCTCCTGCGCTGGAAACAGCGGGGGGTCGTAACCCAGGGACGCCTTGAAGGGGGACATCCCCGTTGCAGAAGAGCGGGCGGTGTTGTGGGCATACTCCACCCAGGCGAGATGGTTGCTCCAGGACGTCGGCTTGGATCTGGTAACACAGCGGAGCGCAGCCTCCAGCTCCTGATTGGTCCTCTCACACTGCCCGTTAGACTGGGGGTGATGGCCGGAGGAGAGGCTCACCTTGGCTCCGATGGCGTTACAAAAGGATTTCCAAACCTCGGATGAAAATTGGGGGCCCCGGGTCCGAGACCACGTCCACCGGAATCCCGTGCAGCCTGACCACGTGTTGGACGAGGAGGCCCGCCGTCTCCAGGGCGGTAGGGAGACCTCGCAGGGGGACGAAGTGTGCCGCCTTGGAGAAACGGTCCACGATGGTCAGGACGGTGTCAAAGGAGTTGGAAACGGGGAGTGCGGTGACGAAATCCAGTGCGATGTGCGACCAGGGCCTGCCGGGGACGGGCAGAGGCTGGAGCAGACCCGCTGGAGGGGCATTTCCCGACTTGCTGGTGGCACAGATTGGGCAAGCCCGGGCGTAGCGGGCTGCATCCCTCCGCAGGCCTGGCCACCAAAAGGACCGTTGGTGGAGGCTGATCATCCGAGAGGTGCCGGGATGACAGGTGAGCCGGGAGGTGTGGAGCCAGTGGATGACCTTTCCTCGGACCGCAGATGGGACGAACAGTCTTCCCTCTGGTCCGCCGCCAGGATCAGGTTCCACCTCCTGCGCCTTCCGGATCTTGTCTTCAATGTCCCAAGAGATGGCTCCCACGACGCACGACCTGGGCAGGATAGTGTGGGGCGTCTCCTCAGCCTCCACGGGGGTGAACTGCCTAGAGAGGGCGTCAGGCAGGCCGTTCTTGGAGCCCGGCCTGAAGGTGATTGAGAAGCGGAACCTAGCGAAGAACAAAGACCAGCGCGCCTGGCGGGCATTCAGGCGCTTGGCAGATCGTAAGTATTCCAAGTTCTTGTGGTCCGTCAGGACCACAAACGGCAGGTCCGCCCCCTCTAGCCAGTGGCGCCACTCCTGTAAGGCGAGTTTAATGGCCAGGAGCTCTCTGTCCCCCACATCGTAGTTCCTCTCCGCCGGGGACAGGCGCCAGGAGAAGAAGGCGCACGGTCGTTTGGCGCCATCGTCAGATGACCGCTGGGATAATACTGCTCCCACTCCCGTGTCCGATGCGTCCACCTCCACAATGCACTGCAGCGCGGGGTCGACCTGGCGAAGGACCCGGGAGGAGGAGAACTCCGCCTTCAGCGCCTTAAAGGCAGCAGCGACCTCTTCGGTCCAGCGGAACGGGACCTTCGGGGACGTGAGGCGGGTCAGCGGTCCGACGATCGAGCTGAAATTCGGGACAAAGCAGCAGTAAAAATTGGCGAAGCCAACAAATTGTTGCACCTGCTTCCGGGATGCGGGAGTAGGCCACTCCACCACTGCCTTCACCTTCTCTGGGTCTGGGAGCACCTGGTCTTGAGCGATGATGAATCCCAGGAAGGATGTGGTCCTAGCGTAGAATTCGCATTTCTCAGCCTTCACGTACAGACGATTCTCCAGCAGTCTTTGGAGGACCCGCCTCACATGGACCTGGTGCTCGTCCCTGGACCTGGAGAAGATAAGAATGTCGTCCAGGTAGACGAACACGAAGAGGCCGATGAAATCCCAGAGGACGTCATTAATGAGGCGCTGAAAGACGGCAGGAGCATTGGTCAGCCCGAACGGCATGACTAGATACTCAAAGTGGCCGTTCGGGGTACGGAAGGCTGTTTTCCATTCATCTCCCTCCCGGATCCGGACGAGGTGGTAAGCGCTGCATAGATCCAGCTTGGTAAACCAGGTCGCCCCCTGGAGGGAGTGAAAGGCGGTGTCCATGAGGGGCAGGGTGTAACGGTCCCTCTCAGTGATGTCATTTAGCGCTCGGTAGTCTATGCAGGGGCGGAGGGATCCGTCCTTTTTCCCGACAAAGAAAAACCCTGCCCCCACGGGTGACGACGATGGGCGAATAATCCCAGCGCTCAGTGATTCCTTCAGGTAAGTATTCATGGTCTCCTTCTCCGGCGCCGACAGGCTGTAGAGCCGACCAGAAGGCAGGGGAGCCCCCTGGCGGAGGTTGATAGCACAGTCATAGGGTCGATGCGGGGGAAGAGACATAGCTTTCGATTTACTAAATACCATACCCAGGTCGTGAAATTCTGGAGGCACCAGCGACAGGTCCGGGGGTGCTGTATCCGCCACAGGGGGAGCCGCGGACGGGGAGCAGGCAGCGGACTGAAGGCAGGTGCCCATACAGAAGGTACTCCACGCCGATACCCCAGCTGACCTCCAGTCCAGGACAGGGTTGTGGAGGCGTAGCCAGGGATACCCCAGGATGACGGGCGACACAGAGTTGGGCAGGACGTAAAATACCATCTCCTCCCGGTGGTTCCCTGAGATGATGACTGGGACAGGCATGGTTTGGTGAGAAACTCTCCCAAGGGAGGCACGGGAGAGATGGACCAGGGAGATGGGGTGTTTTAATGCCTGACAGCGGATGCCCAATCGGGTTGCCAGGCCTTGTGAAATGAAGCTGCCCTCTGCGCCCGAATCCACCAGTGCGTGGGTGAGGTGCCCAGTGGGATTGTGGCAGAAACGGATGGGCAGCTTTAATTGGGTGAGGGTGTCTAACCGGTTGAGATCCGCGAGGCTCCCTACAGCGATTCGCGGACCCTGCCGACTGGCTTTCCGCGGGCAACGCTCCACAGTGAGTTGGTCACCTCCGCAATACATGCAGAGGCCCAACTCACGGCGGCGTTGTCTCTCCGCAGGGGAAAGCTTGGTCCAGCCCGTCACCATCGGCTCCGACTCCTCGGGGCACGATGCTGGCGGCGCCGCCAGGGGGCGAGCTTGGAACAGGTGCGGCAAGACTCCACGAGGGCGAGAAGAAGAAGACTTCCGCCCCGAGGAGCGCTCGCGCAGCCTGTTATCCAAACTTACCGCTAAGGATGTCAGCTCCGCTAGCGTCCCAGGGATATCCCGTCCAGCCAGTTCATCCCTCAGATCATTATTGAGGCTGCGGAGGAACAGGCCACAGAGGGAGCGTTCCTCCCAGCCGAATTCCTCTGCCGCTACCCGGAAGTCGACCGAGTAGTCCGCTGCCGACCGGCCTCCCTGCTGGAGAGCGAGAAGCCGATCGACCTGGACCGTCTCGGTTTGAGAATGGTCAAAGACCTCCAGAAAGCGCCTCACGAACTGGTCATAGGTGAGGGTGGCATAACTGGGCCTCGCCATTACGGCGTAGGTCCAAGTTAACGCACGCCCCTCCAGGAGATTCCCTATGTAACCAATCCGGCTGTGATCCGAGGGAAAATCTCCGGGCACACGGTGGAACACGGACTCACACTGCATAATGAACCCCTGCGCTCCGCCGAGCTTACCGCTAAAGCGGGCGGGGGTCGGAATCGGTGTGAGCCGAACCGGTGCCACTGGAGCTGGCTGGACGGCCGCTGGAACAGCAGGAGCCGCGCCACCCTGACGAGCCGGGGGGAACGGCTGTTGAGGATCCAAGCGGCCCAACCGGTTAGTTAAGTTTAATAATTGATTTAGGATAACCTGCTGTTGATAAGCAATTTGATCCACTCTAGCCTCGAGAGTGGTAAACCGGTGTGCGAGCCCGCCGTCCGCCGAGCCGCTCTGCTGAAGCCGTACTGACATAACGCACGGCTCAGGAGACGCACACACACAGGCTTAGAGCAGTTCAAAGAGTTTATTAACAGCAGGAGTGAATGAGTGCGTGTCTGCGGGGTGTAAATGTGTTGGTGATGGCGTCTGCTTCAGGCACAGAGGCAGGTGACCGTTCAGCCGAGCAACCCTATGGAGAGAGCACAGGGAGAGGGTGACGGGCATACACCAACACAGGAGGGATTTATGGCGAGAGAAGGACTTACTTGGATTGTCAGGATAGCTGGCACAACAAGGGGGCGAAGCCCGGAAGACAGCCACCTGGAGAGCTCCGTACAGCAGCGAGGAATGGGCGATGGAGTGGAGATGTCCGCCGCCGGGGAATCCACCTGTGCACAGGGGAGCAGACTGGGAAAGAGAGGTAAGGATTCTTACCCAAATAATGTTGCTGAAGAGAAGTAGCTCACAACGGTGAGGGACGAAGTCTGACGGCTTCAGGCCGAGCCTCCGGGCGAGACGGCCTTTATCCCTCGCCGCTGATGATTGTCAGGTGCGTGAGCAGGTGGCGCCGCTGATGAATGGCGCGGCGTGACATTTATTAGGGGGCATATTATTAGTTATACAGGTTCAAAATCTAAGAAGACTCGAGAGGAAAGAGTTCAATTGGAACGTAAAATAAAAATTCTTCAAGAAAAGGTGTATGCAGGAAGTAACCCACAGTTAGAGAACGAATTACTGATTCTGAGAGCTGAATATGATAAAAAAAATCAGCGAATAGAGCTGCCTCGAGTCTTCTAAGATTGAAGCAAACTTTTTATGAACAAGGTGAAAAATCAGGAAAATTATTGGCATGGCAGATTAAACAATTAGAATCTAAAACACCAATTACCAGTATTATAAGTAACGGACAGGTAGTTATAGATCCTTTAGAAATTAATAGTGCCTTTAGAGATTACTATGAAAAACTATATGATACAAAAAATGAAACTGACTTAACAAAACTAAATGGGTTTTTGGGAGGATTATCTATACCGTGTATTCCAAATGAAAACAGGGAGATACTGGAGTCTAAAATTAGTCAAGAAGAAGTTGGGCAAGCCATTGATAATATGAAATCAGGAAAAAGAGCAGGACCAGATGGTCTTCCAGTTGACCTCTATGAAAAATTTAAGAATAAATTAATAAAACCACTTTTGGAAATGGTTTTAGAAGCATTTCAAAATGGTAATTTACCACCATACATGAATAATGCCTTAATTATACTGTTGCCAAAACCAGGTAAACCCCCTAATAAATGTGAAAACATGAGACCAATAAGCCTATTAAATGCTGATCTTAAGATAATCTGTAAAATTTTAGCAAAACGACTACAAGAAATATTACCAAATATTATTAACCGAGATCAGAATGGCTTTATAATGGGAAGACAAGGCTTTCATAATGTAAGAAGACTATTTAATATTATTTATTCCAATAAAGAAGCACCGGATACAGCTCTCCTATCATTGGACGCTGAAAAAGCCTTTCATAGGGTCGAATGGCCCTATCTTTTTGAAGTCCTACAAAGGTTTGGACTTGAAAATAATTTCATAAAATGGGTTCAGATAATATACAATAATGCTAGAGCAGAAATCCTAACAAACAGCAATATCTCAAAATCAATAAAAATCAACAGAGGATGTAGACAAGGCTGTCCACTTTCACCTTTATTGTTTACTATGGCAATTGAACCTTTAGCGATGACAGTACGTTTACATCCACAAATATATGGAATTAAAGTAGGATCAACAGAACATAAAATCTCCCTGTATGCCGATGACATAATTTTGTTTTTTAAAAAATCAATTCCGACCTTGTTAAATTTAACCCTCAAGCGACCAAGCTATTTTACGGACTGAAATGACCAAGTGGGGTCATTTATGACCCCATTGTGCTCTGTACAGGGATCCTTATTATAAATGGCTGGTTGGAGGTTTATTATACCAAAACTACTCCCTGTATTTAAGACAGGTATTTTATAATGATCTAATGTAAAATGTGTTTGCTAATAACACTTTTATTGCAAGAAATAACCAAAACGCAGACTGTAAGAACAACATTACATTTATTTAGACAGTCCTTGTCAGTTCACTCTTGGAACATCATCATCATCATCATAGTTATTATCATCATAGTTACAATAATAGGTATCATCATCATCATCATCATCATAGTCATCATATCATCATCACGATGATGATGATACCTATTATTGTAGTTACGATGATGATCATGATACCTATTATGGCATTTTTCATAATGGCGGTTTTCTTGTGGACAGTGATCCGGATCACCACCAAAATCTAATCATCTGTAGGATACCCCATTTCTGACAATCTGTGAAAATTTCATGAAAATCCATCCATAACTTTCTGAGTTATCTTGCTAACAAACAGACAAACAAACAGACAAACAAACAAATCCAGACAAACAGACAAATGTAAATCTTGCTATCCTAGGTCTGTTAGCCATGGTTCACTGCAATACAATATAAAGTACTGATTAGAAGTGGAAACCGGAGTGGTGGCTCAGTTGGTAGAGCATCCGCCCCACACCCGGGAGGCAGGGGCTCAAATCCCAGCCGGGTCATACCAAAGACCATATAAAAATGGTGCTTTCTGCCTTCTAGCATGGTGCTCCGCATAATGGAATGGGGAAAGTAAAGTTACACACAGAGCTACCAGAGGACTGACCCCCCGCTGTAGCTTTCACTACTTACAGTAGCTGTGTGGCCTAGGGTCAGAGAAACGGAGATAGGCGCCGCCCATATATGTAATGATCAGTGTTTACCACTAGGCGTCGCTGCTACCTTGTTACCGCTTGTTGGAATGATGCACTCAGTAGAATAAGAAACGGCCAACATGGGAGCCGATGTGAAAGTGTCTGTGTGAGCTGTCGCTAAAAAATAAAGTTACGTTGGTTCAACTGCAAGTCTCTTCTCTCCTCAACGAACACGAACACAACATGGTACCAGGAGTAAACTGCATGAACTGAGCGACCACGTGAGAAGTCGTCATGGAGTTGAAGCCGCCGGAAAACCTGAAATTGGCAGGTAACGTGGATGAAAAATGGCGGGCATTCAAGCAGCAGTTCAACTTGTATGTCACGGCCATGGGACTGGACACGAAGCCGGACTTGAGAAAGGTAGCACTTTTGCTGAACTTAGCGGGGCCACAGGCCATTGAAGTGTACAACACGTTCGTGTTCGGAACGGGTGAAGACCCAAATAAGCTGGATGTCGTGCTCGCTAAGTTTGATGCTCACTGCACTCCTAAGAAAAACGAGACATATGAAAGATACATGTTTAGATCTCGTATGCAGCAACAGAGTGAGCCCTTTGACAGTTTTTTGACAGCTCTCCGTTTGAAAGCACAATCCTGCAATTTTGGGACATTGAAGGACTCAATGATCAGAGATCAAATTGTTTTTGGTGTTGAGGACAAAAAGTTAAGAGAGAGACTGCTTCGTGAGACGGAGTTGACGCTGGAGATGGCTGTTAAACTCTGCCAGGCAAGCGAACTGTCCCAGAAGCACATGAAAACGTTCTGCGGCATGCCAGGCGCCACACCTCCGAGTGAAGGAGCAGCGGTCGGCGCCGTGTCATCTCAGAGCGGGAGGCGTCACTCACGGGCCGGGACTGCACAGCGGACCGAGGATCCCGCGTTCTTCTGCAAGCGTTGCGGATTACAGCACAAGCCAAAGCAATGCCCGGCGTTTGGTAAAGTATGCTCCAACTGCCATGGAAAAAATCATTTTGCAAAGCAATGCTTCACCAAAAGAAAGGGAGGAAAGAAAGGCAAAAATGTGAATGTAGTCGAAGACACAGACTTAAGTGACACTTTCTTTGTGGGCATCGTTAACTGTGAAAATGAAGAAGAAAAAGTCAACAGCATTACCAATGAGGACAAGTGGATCACTCCTCTGCTGGTTAACGGGACTATCGTCACTATGAGACTGGACACTGGTGCAAAAGCTAACCTCATTAGCATGTCTGACGTAAAGGAAATGCAGGTTAAGCCACACATATACAGAAAGAAATCAGGGTTGAAAGATTACAATGGGCAACCCATACAGTGTTTTGGTACCTGTAAACTGAATGTTGTTGTTAAAGGTAAAGTGCACAATGTAAACTTTTCTGTTGTGAATGAGAAATGTGAATCACTGTTGGGTGATAAAAGCTGTGAAGAGCTAGGGTTAGTGAAAAGAGTGTACTGCATTGAATCAGATTCCAAGTGTGACACTAACGCTATTGTGCAAAACTTTTCTGATGTGTTCAAAGGTTTTGGCACACTGCCCTTTACATATAAAATCCAGCTAAAAGAAGGCGCCCAACCAGTTGTGCACGCACCACGTAGGGTCCCAGCTCCACTGCGTGAAGCCCTCAAACAAGAACTGGACAGGATGACCAACATGGGCGTGATCAAAAAGGTGCAGGAGCCCACAGACTGGGTCAACTCGATTGTCGTCACAAAGAAAAAGAATGGTGAGTTGAGAATGTGCATGGACCCAAAAGATCTAAATGAGAACATTAAGCGCGAGTACTACCAAATCCCCACACGTGAGGAAATAGTCAGTGAGATGGCAGGAGCTAACTACTTCACAAAGCTCGACGCTTCTCAGGGTTTCTGGCAGTTAAAACTGGATGAGAGCAGCACTAAGTACTGTACTTTTAACACACCTTTCGGTAGATACTGTTTTCTTAGGCTGCCATTTGGAATAAAATCTGCACCAGAAATATTCCACAGAGCGATGGAACAGATCATTGAAGGCCTAGAGGGAGTCAGAGTTTACATAGATGACATTATTGTATGGGGCTCGACTCTCCAAGAGCACAACCAGAGACTTAACAAAGTGATGGAGCGCATTCAGAAGTACGGGCTGAAACTCAATAGAGCCAAGTGTGAGTTTGCAGTACAAGAGATTCTCTTCCTCGGAGACGAACTCACAGCTCAAGGCATACAACCAGATGGCGATAAAGTGAAAGCAATACTGAACATGCCAAGACCAACAGACAAAACGGGCGTGTTACGCATCATGGGAATGGTAAATTTCATAGGCAAATTTATTCCCAACCTCACAGCAAAGACGTCATGCATCCGAGAGCTCTTACACAATGACTGTGACTTTAAATGGGCCGAAAAACATGAGCAAGAGTGGCAAAGACTTAAGCAAACTCTTACCAGAGCACCAGCATTAGCCTACTATGACCACCGGAAAAAGCTCAAAGTGTCAACTGACGCGTCCAAAGATGGCATCGGAGCAGTGCTCCTACAGGCAGAGGGAGAGTACTGGAAACCAGTAGCCTATGCGTCAAGGGCTATGACAAAGTCTGAATGCAAATATGCCCAGATTGAAAAGGAGTGTTTAGGCGTTTCCTACGGGCTGGAGCGGTTTCACAGTTATGTCTATGGACTGCCGTCTTTTACTGTGGAAACTGACCACCGCCCACTCGTCTCCATTATCAAGAAGAATCTTAACGAAATGTCCCCACGGATCCAACGCCTAATGATGAAAATGCAAAGGTACGATTTTGAACTGGTTTACACACCGGGAAAGCACCTGATACTCGCAGATGCCTTGTCCAGAGCACCTGCTGAAAAGTGTCTGAGTTCCACAGATGAGGATATTGAAAATCACATCAACATGGTGTCGTGTGCTCTGCCAGTATCTGACACAAAGTTGAAACAAATAGCTGAGGTGACATCACAGGACACCGAGTTACAGCGTGTCATTCAGAACATGGACGAGGGATGGCCTGCAGGATCTTGCCCTCGCTATTACCATGTCAGAGGAGATCTCAGTTTTGTTGATGGACTATTACTGAAGAAAGGAAGAATAGTCATCCCTGTGGCTCTAAGACCAGATTTGTTAAACAGGATACATGAAGGACACCTTGGGATTGAAAAATGTAAAAGGAGAGCAAGGGAGTCAGTGTACTGGCCTGGACTAAACAAAGACATCGAGACGCTTGTGAGTAGTTGCGAAACGTGCCAGAAACACCGAAGTAAACAAAGCAAAGAGCCAATGGTGATATCTGAAAGTCCTGCATCCCCTTGGCACAAAGTAGGGATAGACCTGTTTCACCTTAAAGGCAAAGACTACTTAGTAGTCATGGACTACTTTTCCAACTTTCCAGAAATGGCACTACTCTCAAGCACTACATCAGCCTGTGTGATCACTCATACCAAATCCACATTTGCTCGGCATGGCATCCCACACCTTGTGGTGACAGATAATGGACCATGTTTCAGTAGCAGGGAATGGCAGCAGTTTGCAGAACAGTATGAATTTCGGCATGTGACGTCAAGCCCACACTATGCACAATCAAATGGACAAGCAGAAAAAGGCGTCCACATTCTGAAGCAACTGCTTAAGAAAGCTGCAGACAGCAACTCAGATCCATACTTGGCTCTACTCAGTTACCGCGCCTCTCCACTTCAGTGCGGACTGTCACCTGCTGAGCTACTAATGAACAGAAAGCTGCGTACAACGCTTCCCAGCTACCCAAATGCTACTTCACAAAGGAAAGATACAAAACTCAGAAACAAGCTTGAGAAGCAGAAACTGAAACAAAAGACATTCTATGACATTTCAGCCAAACCACTCTCTCCACTGGCCAACAACGACCCAGTTAGGATCGAGGATGCATCTGGCTGGAACACTAAAGGAGTTGTATTACAGGAAGTTGCTCCAAGATCATTCACAGTGAGAACTGAGGATGGACAGGTGCTCCAATCGCCGCAGTCTCCTCAAGACTCCACAAGCACCTGGTGGGCCCAATAATGCTCACCCAGAATCTCCCACAACCACACCTCTTATGAACTGTGAAGCAAATGTTCCACCTGACAAAGATGAACCGAGAAGATCAAAACGAGAAATAAAGAAACCAGATAGGTTGGGCTTATAAGAATTTAAGTAAAGTGTTAAAAAAAAAAAAAGCAAAAAGCAAAGAATAAGAAAAATGTAACAGATGTTAATTTCTTTGGGCATGTTGATTCAGGGAGACCTGAAATTTGTGTTTTGTATTAGTCCATTCATACTGAATACATATACACTGTTTTGCATCAATGTTTATTAATGTTGATTCACCTCAAAGAAAGGGGGATGTAATGATCAGTGTTTACCACTAGGCGTCGCTGCTACCTTGTTACCGCTTGTTGGAATGATGCACTCAGTAGAATAAGAAACGGCCAACATGGGAGCCGATGTGAAAGTGTCTGTGTGAGCTGTCGCTAAAAAATAAAGTTACGTTGGTTCAACTGCAAGTCTCTTCTCTCCTCAACGAACACGAACACAACAATATACACCTTCAGGTGTGAAGGGATTAACTAACTAACTATTAGAAGTGGAACATTTGAATAAAATTTATAAAACCAATGTTTAAAAACCAGTGCTTCTCTTTGGAGTCATAAATGACCCCACAAGAGTTTGCAATGTCTACGCCACACCAATTGGTTGATCCCTGCAAAAAACTATGAAAGTGTGTAGGATTAGTAGACTGACAAATTCATGCTAGGAAAGAAAATTTGGATAAAAAATAAAGAGACGGCACATTAAATTATATGGCTGGGGTCGTAAATGACCCCACTCTGTCGCTTGAGGGTTAATAAAGAACTTTGGGGAAATATCAGGATATAAAATAAATAAAACAAAATCTTCAATATTAATGCTAAATGAGACCCAGAGAAATCACCCAGCTCCTGAGGTAAATCAATTCAATGTTGTAAATCAGTTTAAATATTTAGGAATTCAAATTTTGCCTAAGCTAGAATCAGTCGCCAGTGCCAACTATGAAGCCTTAATGACAGGTATTAATGAGTTACTTCAGAGATGGATGTCACTACCAATGTCGATCATCGGGAGAATTAATATACTTAAAAGTAATATCTTAACAAAAATACTTTATTTATTTCAAAACATTCCTTTACCACCACCTTCAGATCTATTCTCAAGAATTAAAAAAAAGTTAGTGGAATTTATATGGAACAATAGCAAGGCTAGATTACATTTGTCCTTACTATATTTACCATTTGATCGTGGAGGTCTGAAATGTCCAAACTTTATGTTGTATTGCTGGTCAGCACAACTGAGGTCTATGACATATTGTTTTTCATCAAATGATCCTCCTCACTGGACTGAAATGGAATCATATAATTTACCTTTACCTCTTCCCTTATTCATATATTCAGACTCGGCTAAAAAATTACAGAAACAAGTTAAAAATCCAATTGTAAAGCACATGATCAAAATATGGTGTGAAACCAAAAAATATTTAAAAGAACCACACTCACTGTCACAATTTAGCCCAGTATGGGGTAATCAATATTTTACACCAGGGAGAGTGGATGCTGTATTTAAAGTATGGAATTTAAAAGGGATTCAAAAGATTCAAGATTTATATTTGTCACGTTCAGATAACATAATGTCCTTTGAAGAACTGAGGATTAAATTCAATCTTAATAGAACACATTTTTTAAAATATTTTCAGCTTAGAAATTTTATTCGATCAAATCAAAATAATGCTCTCACTCGACCTACTTATTCATCCTTGGAAAAATTTTTGACTAAAGATAGTAAGAGAAAGGGTATTATTTCAGAGTTTTATAACTCATTGACACTATTCTCAAGTGAAAACTCACAGAAAAGACTGAATTATTGGAAAGAAGACCTGCAAATTGAAATTTCAGAGGAACAATGGGAAATGGCTTGTGCAGAAGCTCAAACCAAATCAATAAATGTACGTCTTAAACTGATACATTTTAAATGGTTAATGCAGATGTATGTTACACCAGTGGAGTTAAATAGATATAACAAAAACATACCAGATACATGCACAAAATGTATGGAAAGTAAAGGAACCCTATTTCACTGTTTATGGGAATGTAGAAAAATCAGAATGTTTTGGGAAGAGGTGAGGGTAACAATTGAAAAAATAATTTCAAAACAATTCACATTGAACCCTAAACTGTTTTTGTTGGGTCTGTATCCAGAAAAACATAACTTTAATAAGAGTGAAAGAGCATTCACAGACCTCGGTTTGCTTAATGCCAAAAAATGTATTGCACTACTGTGGAAAAAGACTCATAGTGTCATATCCGGCTCTAGGGAGCCGGGCAATCAGAGCCAGGGGCAAGCCAGTGAGTCGTGATATTTTATTCAGGGTAAAGGGGAAGGGATGAGGAGAGCACAGATACTCATGCAGACGTACACTCACAGGTTGCACAGCGCAGAGGTAAGCAGCTCGTACCGGACGTGGGGGTAGCAAGACGTACATACTCACAGCGGGATACAAACACAGGAATGCTGCAAGAGGAGTATAAGCTGACACCAGACGAAGGGGCTTCAGCTTAGCAATATGTTTATGTCGCAGCCCCGAGTCATCGAGGCTGCTCCTATTTATCCTCATTGGCAGCGCCCCAGCTGATGAAGACTAATTGGCCCCAGCCGTCCATAATGCTGCCAGCTGGGGGCCAGCTGAGACGCTGCTCAATGGGAAGCAGGGATGAGGGAAAACATGGGCTGAGTGCCGAGACGGCATCTCAACCCATGGTGACAGAGTCCCTCCCTCAAGGTCGGGCTCCTGAACAACCAGGAACATCCCAGCCCCCCCCCCCCCCCACCTAGGGTGGGAGGAAGGGAGGCGGACCGGAGGGGAAGAAGCCAAGGGGAGGACAACACCAATGGGGCAATGTAGGGTAGCGGGAAAGAAAAACCCAAATACAATACTGACAAAACAGAATAATTAACCCAGGTACAGATGGGGAGAAGAACTGGGTCAGCACGCCGGTTACATACTATCCAGAGAGTACCAACCATGCGTGACCCAGAGCAAGGAAAAAAGAACCACCAAAAAGGTACAGGGCAAAAAATGCTGAGTACGGTTAAATAAAGGGGAACCTATACACAGCGCTAATTTAAGTACATACACACAGTCACCAAGAAAAGTGAGGGTGACTGGAACAAATGACAATTATAGAGCATGGTGTTACGGAAAACAAGGCACATGACTCTATAATGAACCAGCAGGACAAAAAAGAAATACTGAGTGCAGGCAAAGAAAAACCCACACACACGAATATATAAATACCCAGTCACCTAAAGAAATGAAAGTGACTGGAATAAATGGATAACTGCAGAGCATGGTGTTACGGAAAACAAAACATAACTCTACAATACAAAAAACGAGGCTAAAAACATGGCACAAAAAGTAAAATGCTGAGCATGAGCGATGGAAAACAGCACTATAAAAACGAATCCACCAACAGGACAAAACATTACACCCGAGTGACCTTAATAACAAAAGAAAAAGTGACACCCGAGGTGAATGGCAGGCAGAGTCCAAAAATGGCCGAGATGGCTCCGGAGATCTCCCCGCCCATTGTCCAGCTGGCGAATCAGGGAAAGAGAAGTGTTCGGACGGCGAACTCTGGACCCAGATCCCAGGAATCCAGTCCACCGGCAGCCGAACCAGGCTGCCCAGAGGGAAACACAGACCAGTGGGGGGAACCAGATCACCGAACCGAAAGTTCTGTGGGTCGGGTCGTCGACCCGCATCACTCAACCACCAGGACCGTTGAGACGGGCGAAGGATCAGAGCGGATCCCGGTGGAAGAGGCTCAGGGGAGAGCCGATGACGAGGGCGGCGGGCGTCAGGCCGCAGGAAAACGGCCACCTCCTCACCGGACCTAGACAATACTGGGGCAGCACCCACGTCGGACCCCGATCGGGCCTCAGGCGAACCCACGTTGGACCCCGACTGGGTCTCGGGCGAACCCACGTTGAATACTGCACCAAAACCGACCTCCAACGTTGAACCCGGACCCTCCAGCACCACGAGGAACAGCAACTCCTTGCCGGTGACCCTGGAAGAAGGCTCAGAAGAGAAAACAGAACCGGGATCAGGATCACCGGCAGCGCCAGAACCCGGCGAGACGAGCTCAGACGCAGCGGACGGCTGCACCCGGCTCGTCTCCCCTGGAGATAGGCTGAAGTGCTCGGGGATAAAAAGAGAGAAAAGAAAGGAGAGCACTCGCCTGATCTCGGGTTCTGACGCCGTCCAGGACTGCGAAGATCCAGGATCCGTCGTCAGGAGGTCGTTGTCAGGCTCCCATCTAGCCGCGTTGGGCCCGGCAGCCAGCACGATGGTCAGCGCAGCTTGAGATCCCTCCAGCTCAGGTAACCCCGCCGACGATCCACTCGGCGTGAAGCCAGAAGAATCTCGTCCCGCCGGACCGAACCGCTCCTCCGTGGAGACCCGGGGACGCTCAGTCGTCGGCGTAGACTCCACGCAGCAGTCAATCCCCCTCCTCCGTCCGCAATGTAGCTGCGGAACCACAGGCCCTCTCCATATCCCACCACGTTGACCCGGAGCCGGGGACCGCTCAGCGGAGAGAGACACAGAGGATGCGGGATTAGGCATACAGGTTACAGCAGGTGGGGAGAGTTCAGGGAGCTGCGAACCCTGAACTTCTCCTCCAGGGATGTGACAGAGCAAATCATTAAGCAGGTGTGAAAAAACAATGACTTGCCTGCCCCCTGGAGGTTGAGTATCGCCTGCTGTAGTGGAATCTGCTTCTTCCTCTCCCCGCCCGGCGATAACGGAGGACCCCCCGGGAATTCGTCTGAGGGTCGCTCGCGTTGTCTCCAGCAGAGAACTCACCAGGCCGGGATTCCAGGCACACACAGCGGTCAGGAAGCGCGTCGAGGAGGAGGGGGAAACAGCCGGGGTGAGCCAGCCCGAATGTCCAGGAATGACAGCGGGGGAACGAGGCTCAGGGGACGAGGCTGTAAAATCTCCACACTGACGAGGCGAAGGGATGACAGCTGCGTGGGAGGAACGGTCCTGACGATGACCCAGAACTGGATCCGGACGAGGTTCGTGCAGAGGTGACTCGGCGATGTGATGACGACTACTCCCAGGGGACGAAGCGAGGGGGAAACCCAGGATTCGCCGCTCCAGATCGGAGATCGAGACGAGGAAGGCGTCGAGCACGGGAAAGCTTCGTAGCCCTGAAGTCCTCACCATCAATCTCAGTGCCGCCGCCACATGCCTGAAGGTGGTGACAGGAAACACAGTAGAGCTCGCGACAGCCACTCGACCCCGGACATAACTGCTGTCAGCTGCGGCTCCTTGAAGGGAATCCCGAGTGACGTAGCGCAGGTCGGGGGAAGTCCTCTGGTTGGCGCGAACTCCCGGACTGGAATGGCGGCAGGAACGGGACTCCGAAGCGGGGAAAGACGTCGCCCACTTCGACTCCCTGCCGGGATTTCCATCCACCCCGTGGAGCTTCTCTCGCTGTGTACCTGCAGCGTCTATCCTGGCACTGTCCTCCAGATGGTACAGAGAGTGAGGGTGACAGTCCAGGAGTTCCTCAGCACGGCCCGGATGCCAGCGTCTCGCGTTGGAGGCGTCGTGCAGGGTGAAGAACGTCCTGTCGACAGCCTCCGAGATGGACCTCAGCTCGTCGCCCTGGCGCCGGAAGTGACTCCTGGGAAACGGCATGCTAGCAGCGCTGACACCTGGACAGAAAGGTACATTTCCACGGCGACTCACGGCCGCCGGCAACTCTTCTGGCTGCGACATACTGTCATATCCGGCTCTAGGGAGCCGGGCAATCAGAGCCAGGGGCAAGCCAGTGAGTCGTGATATTTTATTCAGGGTAAAGGGGAAGGGATGAGGAGAGCACAGATACTCATGCAGACGTACACTCACAGGTTGCACAGCGCAGAGGTAAGCAGCTCGTACCGGACGTGGGGGTAGCAAGACGTACATACTCACAGCGGGATACAAACACAGGAATGCTGCAAGAGGAGTATAAGCTGACACCAGACGAAGGGGCTTCAGCTTAGCAATATGTTTATGTCGCAGCCCCGAGTCATCGAGGCTGCTCCTATTTATCCTCATTGGCAGCGCCCCAGCTGATGAAGACTAATTGGCCCCAGCCGTCCATAATGCTGCCAGCTGGGGGCCAGCTGAGACGCTGCTCAATGGGAAGCAGGGATGAGGGAAAACATGGGCTGAGTGCCGAGACGGCATCTCAACCCATGGTGACACATAGACCAGATGTGACTCAGTGGTTAAGACAGATGTTAACAAACCTTCCACTAGAAAAAATAACATACATACTGAAATCAAAGGAAAATGTGTTTGAGAATATATGGAGACCTTTCATTGATTATGTAAAGAAATTAAACATAACTTCTGAAGAAGAAGGTGAATGATATGTGTGGACCTTGCAAATTCCAAACTGGTGAATGTATATTATGTATACTTATGTAATAGATTACCTAGACTAAACAGAGGAGCATTGTTGTTGATTTGCTTTTGTTAATGGTTGTTGTTTTTAGTATTTTTTTGTTGTTGTTGTTGCTAGTGTTTTTTGTTTTGTTTTTTTAATTTTTAAATTACTTTAGTGTTAGTGTTTGACTGTGCCATGTGTGTATAAAAAAAGGTTCAATAAAAAATATTGTGGAAAAAAAACTGTGATTTGTAAATTAAGCTGAAACTTCTGCTATACAGAAAAACTCTTGTGTAACAGCAAATACAGACTTTAACACAATATCCATTACAACAGTTAAATTGCATTGAATGCATGATAAAGAGTATTGATTTCAGAACCCTTCATTTGAAAATTACCTAACCACAGCAGTCCCCACTCGGTTGGGGACAGCTTTTTCACAGAGGAAAAAAGAAATAATTTATTCTGTTGCTCTGTATTGTCTATCGAAGTCTGTGCTTTTCTGAAAAAAATTACAAATAATATTCTCTCGCTTTCCATGCCTGACTCCTACCTGTCTGTCTATCTACTGCGTGTCTTGACACACACCTGTCTCATCAGATACTGATCTTTCATTTACCAGGAGTCCTGGGGATGGGGGGCGTTGGTCTGTGTCCAGACCGGAGATTAGCAGTTTTATAGCTTATTGACAAGATGTAGTAACGATTTTATCTCTCAAGATGCATAAAATGTTCAAACACTGGCTATAGTATTAGAGTTGCTCGTTTGTTTGTGGTTTTACAGTGTCTTTCCTTACACGTGCTTCTGCGACAGGGTGGTTTTCAGGCAAGCAGATGTTTTTCAACACAAACCCAGCACTTCGTATACGCAGTCAGGATGGAGAGGTGGCGAGACATCCACCGGTAGGCCGGGGGAGACGGAGAAAGGGACGTATGGGAAACCTCGCAGGTGGATGTTTTTTTTTTTTTTAAATCATACACTCTTTTTGCTGATATGTTCCTTTAATACTCTCTGTAAACACGAAGTGAGCGTGGTGCAGCGACGCATTTGATTGGTTAGACTGAGTGTTTGAGCGCTACTCAGGGACAAATTTGATTGGTGAAATTGGTGGAAGTTGATGAGGATTGGCCAAAATTGCGGGAAAGTTGCAAAATTGCGCAATAGTCACACTGATTGACTGATTTTTCTCATGAATTGACATGATCACAACGTCCCAAAATCCTGGAAGGACTGAACATCATAATATAATAAGATACATATAACAAAAATGGCAGTGGTGGCCTAATGGTTAGGGATGTCGATATGCTGGTACAATCCCTGGCCCAGCAGGATCAGATGTGGGTGGGACAGATGACATTGCAGTGTTTGCCCCACCCTCATTAACCCCACTGTGGTGCCCTTGAGCAAGGCCCTTAACTCCAATTGTTTTAGTGGAGCTGCTCAGTGGCCACAGGTCAGTCTGTGGTTGTACTGGGCTGCTTCCAGGTTTGAACGTGAACAGGATGTCCTTGAAAAAGAGAGGTGGCCTCTCAGTGGACCTCCAATGAATAAATAAAGGTTAAAAAAGAAGCTAAACAAACATGTATTAATGAAATATTTCGTCAAGGACTGGTAAATAATATAAATAGGAGAAGAGGTGTTGAGTGGGAATGGACAGACTATACAGGATGTTTATGTAGGACAGGGGTGTCCACTATGTGCCATGGAGGGCCAAGATCCTGCAGGTTTTCTCTTCTTCCCAGTCTCTTCAGCAGGTGTTTTCACTGATCAGCAATCGGTGGGAAGAATTTCAGTGAAATCTGCTGTTGAAGACACCGGTTGGAGGTAAAGCCTGCAGGATCTTGGCCCTCCAGGGCACATGATTGGACACCCCTGATGTAGGATGTACAGTATCTGTACATGTCAGATCAACCACAAAGTCAGTCAGAAATCCCAGCTGTAACAACTCAGACTAACTAATGTTAGCAGTGCCAAAATATAATAAATAGGCCAGAATAGTATAACATAATGGACTGTGGCTGAAAAAAAATATCTGGCCTAATACTGTCATGTTTTGGTTCTTGGACTTTCTTTTGTTTATGTTTACTTTCCTTGATCTGTTTTTAGTGTTTCTGTATATGGCATTATACTTTTTTCTCTGGGTTTTACTTATAACTCGGGATTAACTTCATAATATAACCTGTTATGAGTATTATTCTATTTGCTTTTATTCCAGTATTTAAGTATGTTTTTCCTTGGGTTTATTTATCCCATTTTATTGGATGATGTTCTTGTCTTTCTTTTATATCTGTAGCCTTGTATTCTGACTTCTGGTTTTGAGTTCTGTGTGTCTCTGTAGTCTGCCATTGTTAGTGTGATCTTCCCCATCTGTGTTCTCCCTCCTGGATGTCTCCACTCATGTAAAATCTTGCATAATAAGCCTTGTTCTGGTTGCGGCTTCATCAAGGACACTCTACTGTAAGTCTGTGTCAATTCTCAGCTCTACGCTTCAGGTTTGTGTTTCCTTTAGTTATTGGTTTTCTGTCCCTGTGCAGCGGTTGTTTTTTTTGTTGTTGTTTGTTTTAAGTCTTTTGTGTGTTAGTTGTTCTCTGGCTTCCTTGCCTTGGTTTTTATTTTGCAAAATAAATCTTTAGTTTAAATCTACATTTGGGTCCTGTCTCCTTCGATACATGACATACCATAACTACATTTTACAAAAAAGAGCCATAAAATCCCTGGTTGCATTGATTTACGTCACAAAGCCACCCAATGCTAACGGCCACATTGGGAAAAAAAATAACAAAATACATCAGGATAATATGAGATATATTGTTGACTGTGGATTAATGAATGAGTTGAGACTACTGATGTCTAGTGGGGTGACTAGAATTTACTGAGAAAAGCTCTAAAAATCATGGTTGGGCAACTTGCTAATCTAGCTGCATTATCGCTAGTGCTGCAATGATTAGTCGACTAATCGACTAGTCAATCATTAGAAAATTAATCGACAACTAATTTGATAGTCAGCTAATCGCCTGTGGACCCTTTTCCAGGAAAAATTCTAAAAAAAAAAAAAAAATTGTGTTCTAAAACATGAAAAATGGCCAGTTTTCTTGTTTGAGCATTATGAGTTAAATATATTATGGTTTTGTAATGTCTGACAATTGTGTTGCTCAAGCTTCAAACTCCTGTTTGATGGGTCATTATTTTATTTAGCTATAGGGACCTTTTATAAAATGTTAAAGAATGAGAACAAGGTGATTTTCTCAGGTGTGCAGACTTAAACAGGTGAGGTAAAACGTGCACTGAAGCCCTGAACAGGAGCCATGCCAACAGGAAGCAGAGATAGTGGACATGACAGAAATAATCGTGATTAGTTGACTAATCGAAAAAATAGTCGTTAGATTGGTTGACTACCAAAATAATTGTTAGTTGCAGCCCTAATTATGGCTATGTGAGCTACGAATTTCAGTGGGAAACTTCCACTTCTCTTCTGAGAAGGGGGTGTGCCAGACAGAGATGGCTGGTATCAATAGGTAGAGGGGTTAAGCCCCCTTGCTTGAGGAAAAAAAAAAAAGAAAAAAATTACTGTAAGTTATAAACATTTTACTATTTTGATTTATTTTGTGGGACTTTGAGGCCATAAGGGTCCCCAAAACTCTCAAGAAAACACTGGATATGTATAAATGGGCTGTATTTTTGCAGCCCAAACACTATCACACAGCAATCCAATTATATTTGTCTATTTGTAAGTGAAAGGTGCAAGACCTGCCCCCTCACCCCCGATTTGCTTCATATGTGTGCTATAATAAACTAGCCCATAGGCTACTGACTGGTGATCAATTACAGCAGAGATTATGTACAGTACAGTGGGAAACAGGAGAAAGGACCTAAAAGTGAAGGAAAGATTTTACTACGGCAAGCCCCGGCTGGAACCAAGTGGATTATTTAATTTCGCAACCCTTTTCTTTTATGTTTTTGGAGGGAAAAATTGTAAGTAAAGAGATAGATGCTTGGTAAAGTGAATGTTGCTTGTCAGTTGGACAAGGACCACTGTTTCACTGAGACACGAGAAGATGAAAAATGACAATGGGAGAGTCGTAGAGGTGTTTCAGTACAATTAAATGGATAAAATCCTTTCTCCAAAGTACCATGGAACAGGAGGGACTGAAGGCTCTGGTTATGATGTTCATCGAAAGGGACTTTAATGCATAAAACTCACAGTCCCTCACAATCCTGAACAGCATCGTGTCCAATGTGGACACCTTGATCTCCTGTGACCTGAAGTGGTCTTTCTACATAAACACTATTCAGAAAAAAATGCCCAGGAAATGTTGTACTTCCTCAAACAGCTCACAGGGTTCAAACAACTCTCCCAACTTATCCAAATTCCATGTGAAAATATTGTCATTTAGAGCACTTATTTACAGAAAATGACAACTGGCCAAAACAACAAAAAGATGTTGCTGTTAGATGTGCTTTTAGATCAAATAATGCAAACAAAACAAGTTCATGATCATTCTTAAACACTGCAAAACTTAAGTTTTAACTTAGCAACTCAGAAATCTGGATTTGTGGAATAACTTGTGGATTTTTATTAATCACAGCTTTTATGTACCTTACCATGCTCAGATGATCATCTAATCAGTACCTCCTTAAGTACAACCCCAGCTCTGGCGAAATTGGATTGTTGTGTAAAACGTAAATAATAACAAAATACAATGATTTAAAACTCCTTTTCAACCTATATTCAATTGAATACACCACAAAGACAAGGAGCCCTATTTTGATGGTCAACAGTGAACCACTGCATCACACTTTGCATTTTACAACTCTGTCAAAATTGTGGACAAAGAGAAAGACTGCCATCATCTCTGAATTGTAGCTGACAGCTCTCTATTATGATCATGTCTCCCAGTACAAGGAAGGCTTTTGACATAAAAAGCTCCTTTAACGCTCCTTGCTGTTAAACACATTTGAGACACTGAGATTTTGGCTTGTCCTTGGGGGTGCAGTGGGTAGAAAAAGTATACAAGCAATTGGTATTTTACACCTCTTCTGCCCCACAGCCATGACCATCAACAGCTGTCACTGGTGCCAGACTAGCCACAGGGCAGGGCTGTATCAGGTCTGTTAAGTAATGACACAATAACCTCACAGAAGAGAACAACAAAAGAGAAGTTTCAGGCTGAGTTGTAGTCCTATGTTTCTGTGGGAAAGAACTCCTGCACAGGTGGACTTTGGGCTGTTTGACTTTGCATAATGTCACAAAAATCTGATATAACTCACCAAAAAATGGGAAACCACAAAAGCACAGTAGGGGTTCTTTAATAATAATAATAAAAACTGGCTTCTCCAACAACAACATTACAGTCTGGCTACTGCCAATTGAAAAGTGCACAGTTTGTGTTGGAAAGGTTTGTTTTGTAGTGGCTAGACTACTTCCTTCAACCAGTCAATCCTGTTTTAATCTTCTGCATTGCCAGATGAGAGGTGGGCAAAATTCTGTGGGAGAAAAGATGTGCTGCAGTGACACAGACAAGCAAGGTAACATGACAAGAAATAATTTCTAAATGATGTAAAGGAGAACAATCTAGGAGTTATCGTTGAGAGTATGTGCTATAACGCCCATCTGTCCTCCTCAGACCTCAAACATTTCGGAGATATCATGTAGGCCTCACTCCCAGTGCCTTGAGTGTGTCTCAATGACAAAATGTCATCACTTCAGTGGGTCACTGTAGGCAGTAAAGATGTATATTCCATGTTTAACAGACAGGTGTATCATGCCTTAGCATTGTGAGCCTTTTAAGACATCACTGGCTTCATCAACCCATTGAAGTACCAGCATCCTGTCATGGATATGTATGTTGTGTGTAGAATATGTGTGTGTGACCCGTGGGGCTTGCTGTACCCGCCCTGTGTGGTGACGTCAGGTGGGCTACGGCCAGACTGTATATAGTTCTGTGTTTCTCATAATAAAAGGAGTTCGCTGCATGGCATAAGACAGACTCCAGACTCTGATTACCAACATAATGTAAATACATGAATTTTTGCTACACATCATTCACACATAACAGCAACAAGGATCACCTTTTAACTCTGCTAAATCTGCTTTAGCAGTAGATCCCAGAAATAAAAAAATTGCAAAAGCGCATTATATCCTATAGTCCTGTGCTTTGCAGAACTGAGGAAGCAGAGTTGTTGGGTGGATGTGCCTTTACTTGATGAGAAAATCAGTCTGACATTTACATCAGCCTTTAATTTGGTTGCCCGAGAGCACATTTCTTCCAGGTCATGAGCTGCAGAGGAGTTGTTGAGGTGCCGCATTTTGGGCCAGGCTGTATATTTAAGCAATATTACACAAGAGGGAGTATGATATCAATGAATATAGTAACTGTGGGTGTGATACGTCTAATGTCCTCTGTTAGACAGATCACAACCGTAGTTAGTATATTCATGATACCGTAATGACCTTGAGTGTAATATTGCTTTTATACAACAGTTCTGCAACCACAATTTATTAAATGACAGCAATACTGGACAAAATATAATGATTTCTTTGTTTAACCAGTTATTTTGTGCAGCTGAGAAAAAAAATAGTCCCTTCTAAATGCAGCCAGTAACTGTTGCTAAACATCTCAATCAGCATGAAGACGTCTAAAACATATACCTGCTGAGTCGGTACTGTAAAAGACCTGAGATCCAATGCCGGTAGCTAGCTGGTGGTTAGCAGTTAGCATGCTTGCAATTTAGCACACTTCACTTACATGGGACATTCAACCGGGTTACCAGACTCTCTGAAATAAAATTCTGCTCTGCTCCCAAATCTATTAGGGCAGTATCTGTGTGGTCAGAGGTGGCCAGCAGGATATGAATGGGAAGTAATAGTTTGGAAACTACACCAGCCTGTCCCCCTACTATTATAGGTGGGCGATGTCTCCTGGTTTTAACCATGCATTCGCCCTCCCTGTGGCCACCTCCCTCAGCCGAATGTCAATGGCAATCTGCTAAAGGAGGCTGAGGACAACCCGGTTGCATGGGTTCACACAAAATGAGCGAAGAAACGGTTAGCTGGGGAGAAGGTGATGATGAAGAAGCAGAACAGTGCGCATGACTTCTGCATTGCCGCTCCCAAGCATGTTCGCGCAGGCGATTGTCCAGCTTAGTGACCAAAGAAATTAAAGCATCTAGAGATGCCGGTTCATCACGGCTGGCTAGCCTGTCCCGCAGATTGGAGTTGAGGTTGTCGATGAAAGATGAGTGAAGCGCGGCATCATCCCAACCTGCTTTGGTTGCGAGCACCCAGAAATCTACAGAGAACTCAGCAACTGATTTGGGCCCCTGACACAAATTATGGAAGCGGGAGGAGGCGTTGCCCTCACTGTCAGAGCGATCAAAGATCTTAATGAATTCCCCCGAAAAATGAGCAAACGTATAGGAAGAAAACTCAGTACCTGTAACAATAGCACGTGCTCAGGTGAGCGCGCCACCCCCGAGCAGATTGACCATGTAGCATAGCTTGCTATGTTCAGTGGGAAACTCCTTTGGGAGATGCTGAAAAACCAAGCTGCACTGCAGGAGAAACCCCCCTCCCTCCCCTAAGCTCCCGTTATAACAAGCCGGTGTAGGAATAGTTAAGGAGTGACCAAGACGGGAGACAATCAGGGCTAGAGCGGAGGGAGAGTTTAGTGGCTGGCTAAGATGGTAAATGATCTGTTAACCTTTGAAGTTGAGTTAACGTCGCTTGCATTTGCTGTGTCAAATGATCTACCTGCTGCTTGAGACCATCTAAACGAGCGACCATGGTTCCCTAAGCTGCGACTGCTGGGTCTTGCACTGGAGCTCATACTGACATGGTAAGTAGTAATAGACCCAAAAGCAGAGAGCATGGGAGACCAAGGTTGCAATACAGTAATGATTGTTTATTGAGGTTTTTGTCATGTGTCTGAGCTCAGACCCTCACTTTATTCCAAGTATTGTTTGTTTGATTAGTTTGATTGTGTTAGATTCTTGTATGTATTATTGGGTTTGTTTTCACTTGGGCCTCCCCTTTTCCCAGACACTACCTCTACTGCTCTCAGTCAGCGTAGCTGGGAGTAGTTAATCATCAGGTGCCTGCTGGCTCAATGACTCACACCTGCAGCTCATCTTTCTGTGTGTATTTAAGCACTGCCTGTCCACTATGTCTTTGCTGCACTGTTGAATGAATCCTCTGAAGTCTATTCGTCTACAATTCTCTCTGATCTACTCCCGCGTCCGCTGGGCGATGTTGGCCCAGGGACGCCTGCTGTAAGTTTTTACTTGTTTATATTTTTGCCTGTTTGCACAGTTTTTTGGGACTTTATGTTTCTTTGCTAATAAATGAGCCAACTCAATCCAGCGTGAGGGTCTGTTGCTCCTGCCCCGTAGGGGCATCTATGACAGTTTTAATGCTGGGTTGTGTGCACAGAAAGTCTGGCAACCCTACAAAGGGAGAGAGGAGTGGAAGGGTGAGCTGCAGCAATTACAGGCTGTTATCAATTGTAAATAATGTTCTCTTTTGCTTGCAGGTTGGACCAGGGAACCCAGCATTGGCAGGTCTCCCTTGACAACTCTTTGGCATGATGGACTGAGCCCAGCAAGGTGAATGGAATCACTGAGTAAGGGGTTGTGCTTGGGGAAGAGAAGTGAGGGCATAAATTTGGTGCATGCTGGTTAGTCGACTTACTTGGGGGGTGGAGAGTGGAGAAGGGGAATCCGGATCCACGGTTCCGCCAAGGACAGAATCCACTCTGCCAAGGTAGTCCTGGAGATAATATTGAAATAATAGTTAGGTGAGGATTGGTTGGTTGCTTACAGCTGCGTGGTAGGAAGGCGTCCAAGCTTGGAGGCTGTACACTGGGTGTCTGATCCCAAGGCGGCAGGTAGCAAGTCTGACAAGCTCCAGCAATTTGCAGAGTGTGAGTCCAATTTAAGGAGTGGGGCTGATTACCGGCAGGTGCAGAGCTCAGCTGTGGAGAATGAAGCAGGGGAGAACAGTGTGCAGCCTGGATCACTACAAACAGTCTTTAATGATGTTGACAGCCTTGTTAGCACAGCATTTGCTTTAAATCTCCTCCAAGGGGGGGAACCAATGACCTTACTGGTTGTCCTTACAACCCTGTTCAGCTGGTGCTTCTCCAAAGCTGTGCAATTCCCAAACCAGGTAGTCAGACCATATAAGAGGACAGATTCCAGGGTGCCTCTGTAAAAGATGGTGAGGAGCTGAGTGGGAAAACCTGCCTTTTTTAGCCGCCGGAGAGAGTACAGTCGCTGATGGCCCTTTTTAACAATGGCTGTGGAGTTGGTGCTGAAGGTCATGTCATCTGCCAGGTGAATCCCCAGAAACTTAACACTGTTCACCCTCTCCACAGAAGTGCCCCAATAAACAGTGGTGTGTGATGGTGCTTGCTCACCCTCCTGCAGTTGATCACCATCTTCTTAGTCTTCTTCACATTAAGGTGAAGGTTATGTAATCTACACCATGTTGTTAGCTGGTCTACCTCCTTTGTGTATGCAGACTGTTATTTTCATTGATCAGACTGACTACTGTCATATCATCAGCAAACTTAATGATGTGATTGGTGCTGAATGTAGCAGTGTAGTCGTGAATGAGCAGGCTAAACAGCAGGGGGCTCAAGACACAGCCCTGAGGAGACCCTGTACTCACAGTTTTGATGTTTGAGATAGAACTGTCCATTTTGACTCACTGCTGCCTCTGCGTTAGGAAGTTGAGAGTCCAGTCACATATGTTAGGGTCCACCCCCGGCAGCTGTAGTTTTTCCACCAACTGCCCTGGAATGATGGCATTAAATGCAGAGGAGAAATCAATGAAGAGGAGCCTAACATAGGTATTCCTCTCCTCCAGATGTGATAAGGTGAGGTGAAGTATAGAGGAGATGGCGTCTTCGAGCGATTGGCTCTATATGCAAACTGCAGGGGGTCCAACTCTGGAGGCAGCTAGGCCTTAATGTGCTGCAGAACAAGCAGTTCAAAACATTTCATCACTATTGGTGTTAATGCCACAGAGCAAAAATCATAAAGACAATCAGGGTTTGGTTTCTCTGGCACAGGGATTATGATGGAACTCATCAGGCAGGTGGGCACAGCACCCTGAGAGAGGGAGATGCTAAAGATGTTTGCAAAGACATTTTTCAGCTGTTCAGCACACTCCCTTACCACACACCCAGAAATGTTGTCAGGTCATGCTGCTTTGCATGAATTAATACTGGCGAAGATTCTTCTAACCTGGGTGGCTGTCACCTGGAGTGCCTGCTCAGTGTATGGTAATGATAGGGGTGTCTGTACCTCATTATTATTGCTGCCATTTTTTATTTCGAAACGTGCATAAAAGTCATTGAGCCTGTCTGGGAGTGTAACATCCTTGTGACTGGCCTGTGGGGGAGGGGGCTTGTTTTCAGGGATTGTATTAAAACATTGCCACAGCCGCCGTGAATCTTTATTGTCCATAAAGTGGCTGTTTAGCATCTGCCCATACAGTCTCTTGGCCTCCTGGATGCCCCAAGACAGATTTTGTCTTGCCAGCCTGTATGCAGCAGTGTCTCCTGATCTAAAAGCTGAATTCCGCACCCTAAGCAAGGGGCCCACTTCTCCATTCAGCCGAGCCTTCTGATTTGCTTGTTTCTTGATGCTTTTGATAGCAGTTACATCATCTATGCATTTATTTATGTAACCCATGACAGACTCTGCATATTCCTGCAGATCAATGACCTCGTCCTTTGTTGCAGCTTCTCTAACGATCTCCCACTGTGTGTTCTCAAAGCAGTCTTGTAATGTTGAAATAGACTCCTGAGGCCACAATCTCACTTCTCTGAAAACAGGTTTATTTTGTTTCACCATTGGCTTGTATGCAGGTACAAGCATAACAGCAAGGTAATCAGAATTTCCAATGTGGGTTAGAGCGGCTGCTCCGTAGCAGTTCCTGATGTTTGTGTATATGTGATCTAGTGTATTATTGTCCCAAGTAGCACAGTTCACATGTTGATGGAATTTAGGTAAGACAGACTTGAGGCTCGCCTAGTTAAAATCACCCGCAATGATGAAGAAGGAATCTGGGTGGGCTGTCTGCAGCGAACTGATGTTATGATACAAGTCACTCATAGCTTCTCTCACATTAGTGCTTGGAGCAACATAGACTGCTACAATCAAGACAGCCGCCAGCTCCCATGGCAGGTAAAATGGTCACAGTCATGTAACTCAATGTTAGATGTACACTGACCAGCAATCACCTTGGCATCCTGGCACCACAGATCGTTAATGTAAACAGCCAGCCCCCCGCCTCTTCATGTCCCCGATGCAGCTGTCCTGTCCGCTCTGTGGAGTGTTAACCCTTCCAGCTGAATCACAGCGTCCAAAATGTTATGACTCAGCCACATCTCCGTAAAACCCAGCACACAGCAGTTCCTCACCCAACACTGAGAAGCTCTCCACAGTCTGATGTAATCCATTTTACAATCCAGGGAGCATTCATTAGCCAGTATGATGGTAGGAACTGCTGGCTTGTATGGATTAGCTGTTATCCTGGTACGTACTCCTCCACGTTTACCCCAGTTCGTTGTTCTCTCATACTGCTTGCGTCTCCTTCTCACCGGTGTGTGGGGCAAGGCCGCCAACCCTGGAATTGTCCAACGCAACAGTCCCAGCTCGCTCAGCACACCCAGCCAGTGCTTCAAATTCTCACAAAGAAAGTGTTTGTATCGTGCATTCAAGAGAGTCTAATGATCATAAACATATTTCCCCTTCTTGTCACTTGATAACGTAGACAAAGATAGAGACTCAGACAAGGATGTTGTGTTAACACTGGAAGAGGCTGCTGCAAGCAGCCGCTACGCAGCTGTGTATTACTTCTGAAATATTCCAAAAATGGAACTTCCTGCTGTCCAGCTTGGTGCTCAGCAAAAATGGAACGGAGAAGGCAAATGTGGGCGGCAGTGGCTCAGGAGGTAGAGCGGGTTGTCCAATAACCACAGGGTTATTGTACCACAGGATACCACAGGGTATCTGGGCTCCCTCTGTTGTCTGTTAATTCAGTGGTAACTTGAGAGTTTTTGCACTCGTGTAGTTTCTTCCTTGCTCTGGTCCATTTCTCCGCCCTGCTGATGTGAAGCAGGCGGGTGGATCTTCAAACTTGCATCTCATTGGAACTTCTTGTGGCTCTCCGACGTAACACGGAAGGGTGAGGTTTTTTTTGCTCTGCACAGTGCATGCACTCTGGGGGGCAGCAGTGGGTGACCGCGTGTGGCCCCGCCTGGATGGGGACGCCACTACATTTCATAGAATAAGCTCCCATTGAAAACAAAAAACTACTAAATTACACAAACAGAGAGTAGAAAACACAATTTATAGAATAAAACACCCCCAAATGAAGAGGGTCGAAAACAAACTGGAAAAAATACAGGAAAGTTTTGAATTATTTTATAAAGATTTGTATTCCCAACCTCAAACTTCTAACGAGACACAGATAGAAGATTTTTTAAAAGCATTGAACTTACCAACAATGACAAAAACACAAAATGAAAAATTAGTCCAACCAATAACAACCAAAGAACTAAATCTGTCCATTTCCAAATTAAAAGTGGGGATGTCCCCAGGCTCTGATGGTTACACTACAGAGTGGTATAAATGTTTTAAAGAAGAATTGTCCCCTATACTATTAAAAACCTTTAATTGGATTTTACAAAATGGTGAAATCCCTCCATCTTGGAAAGATGCAGTTATTTCTGTCATACCCAAGGAGGGTAAGGACAGACAGGATTGCAGTAGCTACCATCCCGTTAGTGTCCTTAACCTGGATTATAAATTATTCACAGCAATAGTGGCTCAAAGACTTGAAAAATTCGTACCTGAACTGATACATTTAGACCAGTGTGGATTTACTCAGCAAAGACAGACCTTAGATAATATAAGATGCTCCTTACAGGTGATAGGACAAATAAATAAGGAAAAGACTAAGGCCATCATTGTAGGATTAGAGGCCGAAAAGGCGTTTGATTCAGTCAGATGGTTATTCCTCTATAAAGTACTGGCAAAATTTGGCTTTAATGAAAATTTTATCACATTAATACAATCCCTTTATGATAAGCCAAGGGCTCGTGTAAAGATCAATGGAGATCTTTCTGACTCCTTCCTCCTGGAGCGAGGAACTTTTTTTTTTTTTTTTTTTTTTTTTGGTTACTTATTTTTACCCGTAGGTAGATTTGTTTTGCAGTCTGGTGACAAGCCACCAGCTGCTGGTCGCTGCGTGCGCAAGCGCCCCGTATCCCTAACCTGCATGTTTTTGGCATGTGGGAGGAAACTGGAGAAATCCCGGAGTAAACCCACGCAACACGGGGAGAACATGCAAACTCCACACAGATCACTGTTGGTCGGGGGCTGGGATCGAACCCACGATCCCCGCGATCCCCCGGCCGAGGGTAAACTGTGCTGCCACAGTGCTAACTACTGTGCCACCGTGCAGCCCAGACCAGGGATGCCCGATTTCACCCCTACTTTTTGCCCTTTATATTGAGCCCCTTGGCCAATTGATAAGACAGACTGGGGAGATTAACGGGATTACAGTAGCTGGGAATGAACAAAAAGTTTTAATGTTTGCAGATGATGTACAGTATTTGTTTTTTTGGAGGAGCCTGAAGAATCTTTTATGAAGTTGATGTCTGTATTAAACAGCTTCGGGAAGTTATCTGGTTACAAATTAAATATATCTAAAACTCAGGTGATGACCCTGAATTATAAAGTTTCAAAATCTCTTAAAGAAAAATATAATCTTGACTGGGATGCTGTCTCCCTAAAATATTTAGGTATAATTCTCACTAAAGACATCTCTAGACTGTCTCAAGCAAAGTATGACCCACTATCATTAGCAATAAAATCAGACATATATAGATGGAATCTTGTACCCTTTCTCAATTTAAACTCAAGGATTATTGCAGTGAAAATGAATATAGTTCCCCGATTGCTGTATTTGTTCAGAACATTACCTATTGAAGTGAGTGACAATCAATTCAAGGAATGGGACAAATGGATTTCACGCTTTATATGGCAGGAGAAGAAACCAAGAATAAGCTATACTGTTTTACAATTAAGGAAAGAAAAGGGTGGAGCAATGCCTCCTTGTTTGAAATACTATTATTATGCTTCTCAAGTTATTCCTCTATTATATTGGTGTAATCCAGACTTCCAAGCCAATTGGAAGATAATAGAATCCAACATATCACCTATATTCCCCTTACAAGCTGCAATTTCAGATAAAAGATTAGCTGACCAATTAAAGGGTCTAGACCCTTGGATTGAACACACACTTAAGGTATGGCATAAAGTAGTGAAAACCTGTGAAATAGGAAACATGCTAAGAAATTTCAGATGGTGTGCCTATGACACAGATTTTCAACCCAACAAAAGTGATAAAAGATTTCAAACTTGGACAAAAAAAGGGCTAACAACGTACCTCACCTTTACAAGCAAAGGAACACTACAGAATTTCCTGTCCCTACAAACCAAATCTGGTCTTGAGCAAGTAGACTTCTTCAGGTACCTCCAAATACATGATTATTTTAACAAGCATAGCAAATCTCTAAACCTATCTTCAACAGAGTCACACTTTTTTAAAATTTTAAAGTCAGCTTATGACACTTCGATGAAAAAGGCAATTTCTAAGTTATATAATGGGATGTTAAATGCAAGGAACGATGATACGCTACACATTAAGAATAAGTGGGAACATGAAGTGGGAATGGGCATTTCTGATGAGAATTGGGAAAAAAATTTGTATCTTTCAATGGTCCTCCACAAACTCATTGGTATGGAGAGAACACTGTTGGAAAAATGTGATAAGATTTTTTAAGACTCCTCACCAAAGTAAATATACATAGAAACATAAATAATGAGTGTTGAAGAAGGTGTGGATCTGCTGAAGCAAATCATTTTCATATATTCTGGGAATGTCCGGTTTTGCATTAATATTGGTCGGAAATTCATAAAGCTTTAAATGATATCTTCAAGGTAAACATTGCAAATGACTTTTTAAATTTATATATGGGTCTTGTTCTAACTCTGGACAGAAGAGGGGACATAAAATTGCTGCAGGCGCTCTTAGCAGCCAGTAAGAAATCAATTACTAGAAAATGGTTAAACCCAGTCCCACCCACACTCAATGATTGGTTTGGAATAATTTTGGAAATCTTCAAAATGGAAAAATTGACATATTTGTTAAGAATTCAAAGGGAAAAATTTTATTCAATTTGGAACAAATGGATTCATTTTATATCCCCTATTGGGAATGACTTTGTATGACTCCAGATGTAAACATCCTTGTTGAATCACCTTACTAAGACTGAAATTTTGTTTATCTATTCTTCCAAATGGGAAGAAGGAATGACTGTAAGCCCCCAGTTCAGTTTGTTTGTTTTTCATTTTTTTAAATTTTTTTTGGTTTTTTAATTTTTTGTTCCTATAAAACAAATAAGCGAGGGACTATGATACAAATGTCTGAATGCTATATTTGCAAAGATGGCATCCTTTTCTAATAAAAACATAAACGAAAACAAAAGAAAAAAAACTACTGAGTTATCAATCAATTGACAACTAATTTAATTTAGTCGACTAAATTCTTATCGACAATTAAACGAAAGTCAATTAATCATTAAATTCCCTAATATAAACTGTGCTTTCAACTGTTTTTATAGCTGCTGTATTTGCTCAAAAATATGATGTGTGTATTACTTCTGAAATGTAATTTAGTTGAAATGCTTTCTAATGTACCAGCGTTACAGCAGTTTAATGTTAGGAAAGCAGAAACACTGCATGTGTATGTGGTCACAACTGTGACAGGGGTTGAATGAGCTGAATGAGCGAGATTGAATGAGTGAGGAGAGACCGAGTGAGGCTGAAGTAAGTGGAGTCATTTCAATATAAAAAAGGCTGGTTTGGTGGACTTCTTGGTAGTCTTTCCCCAATGGGGTGTGGGACAAAAGTCCCCCAGAGACACCGGGAAGGAAAACGGAAGATGAGGAAGAAGTGAGACTGAAAACAAAGTCTTCTATGCTGCTTACTCCCTGGAAGGAGATTTGAGGACTGTGGAGCTTATCAGCACTGCAAGTACACAACAACGGAGAGGCAGAAATACTGGTGAAGTTAAAAAAAATGCACCGAGCAGAAAGACAACTCATGTTCTCATGTTCTTGACGCTCTGTTGTCTCAGATGTGAGGATAAAGCAGAAGTGAACTAAACAATTTAAAATTCAGCAAGTGGTAGCTTGGATGGCTGCAAAAGCCATCCTGTCCACCTGAAGACTATCAGTAACTATGTGACAGCTTTCAGCTGCTATACCATTTTCGGATGAGTCTATTCATGTAATTACTACTTTTATTTAACACTAGACAAAAATAATTATATTTTAGTTATTTTTTATGACTCATTCTTGCAACTGGGACAGTGAAGCAGGGAAACTATGACTGTCTTCTACCTTTTAATTGACAAGCCACTAGCCCGGGAGTGTCCCTTACCCTCACTTCTCACCCACCAATGGTTATGTCCAAGTTTCCAACTACCAAGACAACAAATGTTTCATATTGGAATCTTATAAATCAAACCATGGTAGCTATGTCCATTTCTTATACACAGTCTATGGGTGTGGTGGTGTTCTGGGACGTCCCTGCAACTACCATGCATTATCTATCAGTCCATAAGACTGCTAAACAAAGAGCACAGCAGTCCTCAGTGTACTCTAATGTAAATCACTAAAGTTGCTGAACAAACAACATGAAAAGCAGTAACTACAGGAACTTTAAAAAGTGGGTCTTAAAGAAGAATTTCAGGTTGGAGGCATACGTAGATACGGCTGAGCCACTGGGTGATGTCAGGTGGGACTGAGATCATCTGATGTCAGTTAGGGTGCACTCATACTGTCCCATCTATGATAAAGCATATTTAACCCTCAAAGTCCAAACCGTCTGACTAGGGTGAAATGTTCTGCACTCAAGCATAGAACACTTCTTCTGCTCTGGTGTGGTTGGGTGAGTAGTTCTTGGGCATGGGACAGCTGTTCATGCTAAACCCTTTTTGTCTACAAGGATTTAACAACAACAGCAGCACAACCATTCTTTTTTGCCCAGTGCAGAGGGTGAGTGTTGTATTAGTTTGTATTAGTGTTGTAGTAGTTGTATATACAGAGCCAGTTGGATAAAATCCCTAAGAAAGGGGATACTTGGAAAAATTCAGTATTGCACGTTGGTTGAAACTATCATGAAAATCCAGGTTTTTACATTTGATATCAACACCAGCAAGTTGCAGCTCACCTTGCCATGCTGCTGTTGGCTGAACTCTCTGCAATCTGAGAGCTGGGGATCCACTTCGTCTCTCCCACCACCGTCCTTGCGTGCGGCAAGCGGCCTACATCTTTCACTGTCATCATCAGGTGGCGCGAGGACTTCAGGACTTTGACAGCTTCGTCGTGTGGGATACTCAGAAAGCTGCGGCCATTCACCTCTAATATCTGGTCGCCAACCTGCGAGGGAGGACGGGGACAGACAGGCATGGCGGAGGGGACTGAGCAAGGTGGCGAGGTTGGAGCAGGCAGAGACTGCCACATGCATAGGTTCATAGGTCAAAGGTCAGAGAGGTAACATTATGGATAGAAGTGGTGGAGGTGTGTAAGGTGTGTGGTGGAGTAGAGTGAGATAATTAGATTGTGGATTTGTGGTCAAAAGTTGTAGCTGTAATAGAAACAATTAGACTGAGATTAAAGTGGCTTCTGATCACTGACAGGTTCAAGACCAGATCTGTCTAATATGTAACTGGAAAATCCTTCACACTGAATTTCGCTTTCTATCAAAGGGTTGATAGCCTGAAGGCAGCAGCAGGAGGTGAAAAATGATGTCCATACTAAACACCACCTTGGACCTTTCCTTCTGTCTCCTGTAAGGAGGTGATATATTGTAGTATAACCCTCTGAGGTGCATCATCAACACTCATCTGTTCTGAGTATGTAGCAGAGGCAACACCTCCACCACAGATCATTCCCTGATTTGTACACCTACCTTACTTCTCATCACTGCAAATCATGACATGTCATGTACTACAAATTACGTGTCTGGCAGGAAGAACACCTGCAGGAATCTGTCTACAAACATGGAGGACTAGAAGACTTGGAGTACACAATGCACTATAAAGGAAAACTCACAAGGGATCATATGATGATAAATATCATTAAAAACAAATCAGAAGTATGTGACAACAACAACAACAACTTAAGTCTTTATTTCAAATGACATCAAGGCTTGAAGCAGTGCTTGGTAATGGGAGGCAACATTTGTGATTCTGAGCACTTTATATTTTTAATTCAGTTGAAAACTTGATACCTTAGTATAGGAAATAATTAACCTTTCAGGTGCAATTTAAAAACATTGCCACAAGAGAGGGTTCATTTCTTTTGTCATTATCAGAATTACCAGAGGACTGTGCAAGTACAGCTACAGTATTGAGGAAAATGGGTTGAAAGGTATGTGGTCCTCTGGACAGAGGAAAGAAGACAAGGACACTTTGTGGTGGAATAAGGGAGTACAGGAAGGTATTTAAAGGAAGAGGCTGGCAAAGAAAACGTGGGACAGTTAGGGACATGAAGAAAGTAGAAAACTGTAGTAACTACAGAGGCATAAAGTTGATCAGCCACAATATGAAGATATGTATGGGGAAGAGTTGTTGAAGCCAGGTTAAGAAGAGAGGTGACAATCAGTGAGCAGCAGTACAGCTTCATTCCAAGAAAGAGTACTACAGATGCAATGCTTGCTTTAAAGAGTGTTGATGGAGTATGGAGAAGGTCAGAAGTAGTTGCACTGTGTCTTTGTGGATCTAGAGAAAGCATATGATAGGGTGCAAAGAGAGGAAGTGTGGTAGTGTATGAGGAAGTCAGGATTGACAGAGAGGAATGTGAGGGTGGTGCAGGACATATACAAGAATAGCGAGACGGTGGTGAGGTGTGCTGTAGGAGTGACAAATGTATTCAAGAAGGGGGTGGGATTACATCAGGGATTGGTTCTTAGCTCCTTCTTGTTTGCCATGGTGACATGGGACAGGCTGATAGACAAGGTCAGGCAGGAATCTACATTGACAAAGGCGACATTGTGATCTTGTGAGCGTAGGGAGCAGGTGGAGGAGAACCTTGAGAGGTAGTGGTATGCACTGGAGAGAAGCGGAATGAGAGCCAGTTGAAGCAAAACAGAATACCTGTGTTTAAATGAGAGTGAAGCAGGTGTAACAGTGAAGATACAAGGAGCAGAGGTAGTGAAGATAGATGAGTTAAAATACCTAGGGGCAACCACGCAAAGCAATGGAAAATGCAGAAGAAAGGTGAAGAAGAGAATGCAAGCAGGATGGAGCAGGTGGAGATGAGAGCTGGGTGATATGCGACAGAAGGATAGCAGCTAGAGTAAAAGAGAAGATTTACAAGATGGTAGTGAGACCTGCTATGATGTATGTTTTGGTGATAGTGGCACTGACAAAAAGACAGGAGGCAGAGCTGGAGCTGGCAGAGTTACAAGATGCAAAGATTCTCATTGGAAGTGACTAGGAGGGACAGGATAAGAAATCAGTACATCAGCGGGACAGCTCAGGTTGAGCAGTTTGCAAACAAAGTAAGCGAGGAAAGGCTGAGATGGTTTGGACATGTGCAGAGGAGGGACAGTGGCTATATTGGATAAAGGATGTTGAAGATGGAGCTGCCAGGCAGGGGGAAAAGAGAAAGCTCACACAGAAGATTCATGGATGGAGTTGAAGGAGGACATGGAGAGGGTTGGTGTTCCAGAGGAAGATGCAAGGGATATGGTGAGATGGAGGCAGATGATCCATTGTGGCAACTCCTAAAGGGAGCAGCTGAAAGAAGAAGAGAATTCTTTTCCAAAAGTTATGACTGAAAACTCCTCATCTAATCAAACCAGGTGTCAGTAAGTCAGATTTTTAATTGCTCACAATTACACAGGCCATTTACTTAGTTTTCACTCATTCTTTCAATTTACTATCAGGTTCAGGTTCAGGTTCAGGTTACTTTATTTGTACCCGTAGGTAGATTTGTTTTGCAGTCAGGTGACATCCTTTTAGACACATATTTACAAACCACAATTACATTCAGTATGAACACAAACACAGGCACACATGAAGCTGACTATAAACACGATGAAAGTACTCAAGGCTCCACCAATCAGGACATAAGACAAAGAGATAAGAGAAAAAAACAAAGAGAGAAGAGAGAAGGGTCATATTAAAAAAGTTAAAAACTAAGTCAAAGAGATTAAAAATTCAATAAAAGTCTAAAACCCAATAAAAGATTTAAAACCCCAATAAAAAACCTACAAAAATAAATAAATATAAAATAAAAATTAATAAATAGGTAACTAAATTATGTGCAATATATTGCTACATCTTGTTCAACTCTTTGACAGCAGCAGGAACAAAGCTGTTTTTGTAGCGCTGGGTTTTACATTTTGGGACAACAAACCTCCGTCTTGAGGGGAGAAGCTGAAAGTTGCAGTGCAAAGGGTGGGAGTCATCATTTAAAATGGAGGTAACAATCCTCTGTACTTGTCTGGTGTACAGGGATGTCAGGCTCAGCTGTGACTCACCAAGCAAACGACTGGACCATCTAACTACCTGATCCAAGGATTTCCTCTGTTTCAGTTTTATCTGACCAAACCATGACACTAAAGAAAAGGATAAAACAGGTTCAATAAAAGCCCGATAAAACATTGTCATTATGATCCGGTCAATTTGGAAGTGTGCGAGTTTCCTTAAACAATGCAAATGTTGCTGTCCCTTTTTGCACACCCTTTCACAGTTCTCTTCAAAGTTTAAATTACTATCAATAATCGTCCCAAGATATTTGTAGGATTGCACACATTCAATGGTCTGGCCTTTTAGTACAATGACTTCGTGCCTGAGAGTTTTCCTCCTAAAGTCAATAATCCTATCTTTAGTTTTTGTCGCGTTCAGCTGCAGGTAGGAATCCTCACACCAGTGAACAAAATCATCAACTACTGGGCCGTGGCCACTCTCACTATCCTGAAGGAGACATGTAATATTTCTTAAATATATATATATATATATATTTATATATACTATATATATATATACTCTTAACTTTCTGCACTGCTGCATATATTTGCATATATTTGCTTAAATTGCACATACTGTTAATTACCGTATATACTGCACTGCTGTCCTTTGCACTTCTGATTGGATGCTAAACTGTGTTTCGTTACCTTGTATTCATACATGTGTAATGACAATAAAGTTGAATCTAATCTAATCTAATCTAATATATCTCAGGGGGAATCTGGTGTTTATACAAGGGGGATGAAAAGTTCATAGTGGTCAAATTTGACCACATGTGGTTTATTTTTCAACATAGTCTCCCCTTCCGTCCACACACGTCTTCCATCGGTGTTGCAGTGCTTGGATCCATGCAGTTGAAAAATAAACGATATTTAGTCATATTTGACCACTATGAGCTTTTCAGCCTATAAACATTTCAGCCCCCCACCCCCCTCGTAGTTGTAGCCTTATAATCCAAAGTCCCTCTGAGTAAAACTTCTACTGGTGTACAACAGCAATTTTCACACCTTCGGTGTATCCGTGTGCACACCTAGTTGCTCTTTGTGTGCACCAAGCCTTAGTCTGGGGGGCTGATAAGGTTCCCATGCACCTCCCACAGTAAAGCAACACCTACTTTTCTCAAGCCTCGGGATGTCCATTATGTGAAATGAGCAAGTAACATTGCACAAACTCATCTGCACTGTACTTTTTCAGTCCATTTTAACAATACCTTCAAATATGCATTTTTTTGCACTGATTTTAGGTACAAATAGTTCACTTTTTTGGTTTCTTCAGTTTTTCAAATTATTTCCACTCAATTCATAGGGTGGTTGTGGCTCACGAAGTACAGCCAGTTGTCCAAAAACAGGAAGGGTGGCAGTTCGAATCCCACTCCACCCACCCTGTCATTGTGTCCTTGAGCAAGACACTTTACCCACCTTGCCTCCAGTGTGTTCATGACACTGGTGCGTGAATAAATGTTTGGTGGTGGTTGGAGAGGCCGTTGGCAGCCACATGAAAAGTGCTATATAAATGTAGTCTATTATTAAACATAAATTTGATATTGTTGAAAATTATCACACAATCACCCACATCCCACATCTTTTCACTCGCAGGCGATGTGTTGTTTTTTTAACAAAGGGATGGTACATAGAGAGTGGGGCGTTCACTAATAGTAATTTAGCTAACTAACTAACTAACTAACCTGCACTTATATAGCGCTTTTCTAGTCACAAAGACCACTCAAAGCGCTTTCATTAATACTAACCCTCTATTCTAAGGGCCTATAGGAAACAGATATCTAGGGACAATTTAGAACAGCCAATTAACCTAACATGCATGTTTTTGGCATGTGGGAGGAAACCGGAGAAATCCCGGAGTAAACCCACGCAACACGGGGAGAACATGCAAACTCCACACAGATCACTGTTGGTCGGGGGCTGGGATCGAACCCACGATCCCACGATCCCCACAATCCCCCGGCCAAGGGTAAACTGTGCTGCCGCAGTGCTAACCACTGCGCCACCGTGCACCGTGATTATTTAGCATAATCAAATGTGAATCAAGTATAAATTTTGCAAGAATAAAGGTGCAAAAAAAGATAAAGGATGCAAATTTACAATTTAAAAACTCATATAAGTAAAAAAAAAAAAAAAGTTGCCACTGTTGGTCAAAAATTTGTTGCCTTTTTCCCCAAACAAATTTTGCAATTTTTTTTTTTCTATTAGAGACTTTTTTCCCTAAATTTCCCAAATTTTTCTGGGAAAGTTGCAACTGTACATTCTCCTCTTGCAAGTGTTTGTCTGGGGAAAAGTTGAACACAGAAGTCGTGAAATTACAATTTTTGAAAAACTACTTAAGTACATGTAGTACAATGTAACTCCTTGCTACCTAACTAATTATCCATGATTCCCTGGCATCTTTGATTCCTCAGTGACTATGATACAGAGGACAACTGAGTGTGCTACATAGGATGTAGTTTAGAAAATATTTTAGAATGATGGTGGCTTGTGTAGATGCTAAATGGGTGTGTGTATGGAATTTGCGTAGTGGGCTGAGTGAATGTTTTTTTAATACTATTTATTTATTAGTTTGCTGAGATCATTCTCATTTTGTGCAATATAACCTCGTTGTACTGTTTTTACAATGACAATTAAAGGTATCTATCTATCTATCTATGAAACAGGCTTGGTTGGGCAGTGGTTAGAACTGTGGCAGCATGGCAAGAAGGTTGTGGGTTTGATCCCACACTCTGGCTACTGGGAACCTTTCTGTGTGGAGCTTGGATGTTCTCCCTGTATCTGTGTGGGTTTTCTGCAGCTTCCCACAGGTGAAAGACATGCACATTGGGTTATTTGGCATTAACTGGGGATAAATTGTCCTTAGGTATGAATGTGAGAGTGAATGGTCGTCTGTCTCTCTGTGTTGGCCTTGCAATGGACTGCCGATCTGTCCAGGGTGTACCCTGCCTCTCGCCCAAAGATGCTGGGATAGGCAGCCCCCCACAACCTGAACAGGATTAAACAATTGAAGATGAATGATTGAATGAAAACTAACAGAGGGGAGGATGCTGAGATATTCAGCTGTATAAAAACTCCTTGCAGTAATATTGAGGATGGGGATGGGGGGATGGCAGGTTTACAAGGTGGATGCTTTGGGATTATTTTGCCCACAATGGCAATGGCATCCCTCAAATCACCTACTGCTTTTCACTCATCAAAATGGAGTGCCGTTCTGAAACTTAAATCCATCTAGCAAATGGCTAATCCTCTGGTTCAGCTCCATTATGCCACTGTATATGTGGCTATTATCATAATGACTACCTCAAAATAAATGTTTTTAATGAATACTCAGTCAAAATATAGAAATACTGCGATCAATTTGTCTATATATGTATGGAACAGATCAGGGCATCAGACTAAAGTTACGGTCACAAAGATTCTTAGAAATGATGGGTTCGTAAGAATCTCCCAGTTCCTACAAATTCTGGAGTTCGCAGACATTTGTGGAGGGAGGCATAGTTTCTTACCGCTGCCATTCAATTCACAAGAGCAACCTGAGGCATTCTTGTGGTGATGTGCTTTTCTGTCGTACGATGACCCAAGACTTCTTACGTTCTTCATAAGGGTGCCTTGGGATCTTCCTACGGCATACTTACTATCATCATCATCTTATGAAAATTTCTGTGTAACTCACCGCTCTCTCAACTCATTGGTAGGAAGAGCTTACAACTTTTGGCACAAATATCGCACGAAAGACGTACCTTCGCCTTTTGAGTGCCTCACTACCGCCTTACGCACGCTGTACAAATCTCCATTTGAACAGGATTTGTACAGCGTCTCCTATGACAGCTATAAGGGGCCCTTACAAACAACTTAAAGTGTTCTTGAGGTATATTTACGGCCAACATGCATAGTTCTTATGTTGTTCCTATGGCATTCATATGGCCGTCCTACAATGAGGGGTTTTCGTGGGGTGTTCATACTGTAGAAATCTTGAATAAGACCATCGACCTGACCACAAACATATGGTCTATGAGTGCTGGATTTTCCTACAGTCGCACTAAGAAAGCCATACAAAATGGTCCAAAAATCGTTCGTATGGTGTTCGCAGCCATTTGTAAATGTATTTGTGACCATAGCTTAAATTTGACTGAAACAGACTAAAGCTAAACTATCATATGATATTTTCCATTCTTTTGTAATCTGAACAGGAAACACAGTCACACAGCCTCCACTGCTGGCTGTTAGACTGACTGTGTAGGGTTTGAATTTTTTAACAGTCTTTTAAAAGTGGCAGGCCATAAAAACTCAACTCTATTGTTCCATAAAAGTCAAAGAACACTATAAACCTGAATGTATTCTGATCATCTTGTGGCTTATGCTAGCTTCAATAACAACTATAATCACCACTGTATAACGAATTACTCCTAATTCTCCATTCATGAAATTGCAAAGCTGCTGGTCCTTTAAAATACTTTTTTGGTGCCTATTTCTAATGTGATGCACTGTCATTATCAGCCTTTTTCGTTTAAGCCATCTAACACCACATTCATTTCAGCAGTCCCCAAGGGCAGCAGCCTATGCAAACAACAGATTAAAGACATTCCAGATTCTTGGGTGTTTTCCAACAGCTTGAGGTCAAACAGCCCCACATCTGTCACCACAGAACCTCCGCAGCACATCTCAGGACTTTTTTCCTCAAATAAACCTTCACCTCTCGGGATCCACGGTGCACTGGGTGGTAATACTCAGTGGGGCTGTAGAGTTTGCAAAAGTGACATACACATAATCCAAAATGTATTTAGAAAAGCAATCAATCAGCAGCTCTAACAAGCACCACCGTGGCAAGAACATACACACTGGATGCCACAACCAACTTCTTAGTCGAGCTGTCAGGCTGTAGCCGAAGCCTCAGGGAGAAGAGACAGATTTTAACACAGATTACAAGCTGTTTGTTCCAGCTGTTTGCGTTACAAAAAAACACTCAAAGGAGTCAGCCATCTACTTCTTATGGAGTTCTTGCAGTGTCTGATGAGTTTACTGAGACTCAGCTGGCTTTATCAAAGTCTTACAAAAATCTGTTACAGTTTGTGAGCACACATCATTAAACATTAAAAAATGGAGCAGACACACAAACAGGGTTTCTCCCCTTTTGATATTATGCTTGTTAGGCCTAAAAACTTAATTATGGCTTCTCTGCATACATGATTAGAGGGATCTGTGTATTCTTTGTTCTTTCAATATTTTGCCCCGAAACTGTCTTTTCAATTCAAAATCAGAATAGAGAGCTTTAGTCACGCCCCCTCTGCCTTCACATATGGGACCTTATATCAGGAAAAAAATCTCCATTGAAATGAATGGCAAGAGTGAAATTATCTTTTGATCCCTATCGAATTTTGCCACAAGTTACATATGATGTTTGTCAATTTAAAAGACTTTCACATAATTAAAGTTGTTGTCATATAATAAAAGAGTAAGATTTAGTTTTTCTGAAAATGCTGAGTGAACTACATACAGTATGCTACTGTCTCGGACGATACACAAAAAGGAAAATTACCTTTTAAATTGACAAACATTGTATGTGTAACTTGTGGCAAAATTTTATCGGGATCAAAAGATAATTTCACTCTTGCCATTCATGTCCATGGAGGATTTTTCTGATTTAAGGTCCCATATGCGGAAGTAAAGGGGGTGTGACTTCAGCTCTGTTGTGAGCAAAGTTGGGCAGCGCAGCCAGAAATTGTACTCAAATGATATCACATTATATTATGATAGTGGTAACACAAAATACTCTAGTAAGAATAAGAAAAGTGTGTAGCGGGTAACATCTTCACTCTTACTAATTTGTGAAGTTCTTCTCTGAAGTTTGTGGCTATTCTCAAAAAAAATAATTTCCTCTTTTTTTTTTTGCAATTTTTAAAATGTAAATTTAAAACTTTTTTGAATATGTTTTTGCACATTTGAGACTCTATTCTCTCAAATTTGTGTGGTTTTTGTCATAAATTTGAGACATTATTCTTCTAAATTTACAACTTTTTTTTGCAACTTTTCAACTTTTTTCCTTGCAGATTGGCAACTTTACTGTCTCAAATTGGGGAGCATTTTTTTTTTCTCTTAAATCATTTTGGATAACCAAATGCACTTACTGGGGTGCATCTCATAGAAGGCAGAAAACCAAACTTCCCATGAAGTAAAATTAAAAAAAAAAAATTGTGATATTTAACTTTATGTACTAATTACTTGCTGTAATTGATGGAACTGTGGCCGACACACATTGTGGGCTCACGCTGCCACAGAGACAGGACTGAATGTGTATTGTGGGGTGTCATGTCTGCAAGGACTTTAATCTACAGGAGGTAACAAGGAAGTGTGAGATTTGTCTCTTTGTCCCACAGAAGACGCCCCGGAGGGTATTCCGGTTCATCTGGAAATGAGAGACATTGGTGAAGCTTCAAAGGGATGCTTTGTAACTGTATGTTGACTGAAGACACCATGTGACTTGAATTCTGATGCTGGAAATGTATAAAAGGGTGTTGAGATATGATTCTGTCTCTTTCCTGCTTTGAGAATGCTAGAAGCTGTGTTCTGTCAAATAAAGCTGGTTTTATGACTGAAACTCAGCCTCGTTATTTGAGCATGCTTCTACACTGGTGACCTACGACGGAAAATGAGCAGACAGAATTCTCCCGAGCGGGGCTCGGTGGAAGCCAGCCTGATGGCCGCCTCCACGATCCGGCTGCCCGATTTTTGGCAGCACAGCCCGCGCTCATGGTTTAGCGCAATCGAGGCGCAATTCAACCTCCGGAGAATCTTCAACAACGACACAAGATTCTACCACGTGGTAGCGAAGCTGGACAGCGACACGGTCCAGAGAGTGGAGGATCTGGTTAATCATCCACCAGACAGCGACAAGTACAGCGCATTGAAGGACGCGCTGATCAGCCATTTCACCCCCTCAGTCCAACAACGAGCAGAGGGGCTCCTGGCACTGACGGAGGCAGAAAACGATAAACCTGCAGACCTGATGGTGAAGATGCTGCAGCTCAAAGCCTCTGAGGATGGCGAATTCATTTTCGCCCACCTTTTCCTTCGAACCCTACCACCAGCAGTGAGAGTGGCCCTGGCAGAGTCACCCCGATTGGCCAAGCGGGACTACCATGGGTTGAGCAAGGAGGCGCAGAAGTTGGTTGACGCCCACAAGCGGAACGCGGTTTCGGCCGCGGCGGCCAGTCCGGGAACGGCATCCGGAGACAGCGCAGGTCCAGCGGCCGCGGCGCCAGACGCACCAACAACGGCGGCGACAGGAGCCAGACGACGCGGAGCGGAGAACGGCTTGTGCTCCTACCACCGCCGTTTTGCAGAGAGAGCGCACAGGTGCGTCCCACCGTGCAATTTTAAGTGCCAGGGAAACGCCAAGACCGAGGGCCGGTAGCAGCCGCGACCCTCGGCAACGAGAACAGGCTGCTTTACCTGACGGATGCACGCTCGGGGAAACAGTTCCTCGTGGACACGGGCTCTCAGCTGAGCTTCGTCACACCCACCTACGCGGAACGGCTGTCGCCTTCTAAAGCCCCCTGGGTGTCAGTGTCAGCAGCGAACGGCTCCACGATTAAAACGTTTGGTGAGAGGACCATGCTTCTGTCCTTACAGGGCCGTTCATTTGAGTGGACATTTATTGTAGCAGCAGTCAGTTTCAACATGTTAGGGGCTGATTTTTGTGCTCACATGGTTTATTGGTTGACCTTGCTAATAGACGTCTGATTAATGCACTGTCCTTTCATTCTATTCCCTGCACAGCTCGGGTGGCCCCGCCAACTGCACATGCCAGCGTCTCAGCCGCGGGTGGTAAGTTTCACACTCTGCTTGCTCAGTTTCCAGCACTCACAGTCCCCACGTTTTCAGCAACGGTGGCCAAACATGGGGTAGAACATTTCATAACAACCACAGGCCCTCCCGTTTTTGCAAAAGCTCGGCGCTTGGACCCAGCTAAACTGGCCATCGCGCGCGAGGAGTTCACTAATCTGGAAAAACTAGGCATTGTTAGACGCTCCAGGAGCGCTTGGGCTTCGCCGTTACACATGGTCCCAAAGGCTGACGGCTCGTGGCGACCTTGCGGCGATTTCCGCAGGTTGAACAACGTTTCAGCTCATGACCGCTACCCGATTCCGCACATTCAGGATTTTTCTGTTCATTTGGCGGGGGCGAGCATTTTTTCTAAAATAGACTTGGTGCGTGGCTATCACCAGGTTCCAGTGCGCGCGCAGGATGTACCCAAAACAGCGGTCATAACGCCTTTCGGCCTTTTTGAGTTCTTGCGCATGCCTTTTGGCCTCAAGGGGGCCGCACAGACTTTCCAACGCATGATGGATGCAGTTTTACGCGACTTGCCTTTCGTGTTCGTTTATTTGGACGATATTTTGGTAGCCAGCACGTCCGAAGGCGAACATGAAAAACACCTCACAGCAGTTTTCCAGAGGTTGGCAGAGCATGGGTTAATAGTTAACCCAGCGAAGTGCCAGTTTGGGGTGGCGCAGATTGATTTTTTGGGACATCGCGTTTCGGCAGAGGGAGCAGTTCCCCTTCCAAATAAAGTGCGTGCCATAACGGATTTTCCGCAACCTCAAACGGTCAAGGCGCTTCAGGAGTTTCTAGGGATGGTTAATTTTTACAACCGATTCCTCCCAAGCGCAGCACGACTCATGCAGCCATTGTACACCGCGTTAAAAAAACAAAAGCCCGCAAATAAAGTTGAATGGTCTCAGGAGCGGGAGCGCGCTTTTGCCCAGGTCAAATCAGCCCTGGCAAACGCAGTTTTGTTAGCGCACCCAGTTCCAACGGCCCGCATGGCACTCACCACTGACGCTTCCGATGTAGCGGTGGGGGCGGTAGTTGAACAGTTTGTGGCAGGTACCTGGCAACCCCTCGCGTTTTTCAGCAGGACTTTGCGCGATAGTGAACGGAAATACAGCGCGTTTGACAGGGAGCTTTTGGCCCTACACTTGGCCATTCGTCATTTTCAGTTCTGGTTAGAGGGGCGACGTTTCACCGCTTTTGTGGATCATAAACCGCTAACGTTTGCGATGGCCAAAATTTCAGAACCCTGGTCAGGCCGGCAACAAAGGCAACTAGCCGCAATATCGGAGTTCACTACTGATATTCAGCATGTCGCGGGTAAACACAATGTGGTGGCAGACTGCCTCTCGCGTGCGGTAGCACCGCCAAGCCCCATAGGGGCAGACTCTGTAGCCATGGCCGCGGGCCCGGGCAGCGATGCGGGAGCGCGTGCAGCCCCGGTCTGTGTTGGGTTAGATTATGCAGCCATGGCTGCGGAGCAAGTTAACGACGCAGAGGTGCGCGCGCTCCAGTCTGGACCAACAGGGTTAAGGCTGGAGCACAGGGTGCAACAAAACGGTATGCCCCCGCTAATCTGCGATGTCTCCACGGGACGGCCCCGCCCTGTGGTGCCAACCGCGTGGCGTCGCCGTGTTTTTGACTTGGTCCATTCTCTCGCGCACCCCCGATCAAATTGGTGGGGGAGAAATTTGTTTGGCCCGGGTTGCGCAAACAGGTCAAAGAATGGGCAGCAGCCTGCGTAGCGTGTCAGCGAGCCAAAATACACAGACACACTAAGGCCCCGTTAGAACCTTTCCACATCCCCGCTAAGCGTTTTGATCATGTGCATATTGACCTGGTCGGCCTGCTTCCGTTATCACACGGGCACACACATCTTTTGACGATGGTAGACCGCACCACGCGCTGGCCAGAGGCGATTCCTCTGACATCAACCACAGCGGAAGAAGTTGCGCAAGCATTTTTAGCAGCATGGGTTGCGCGTTTTGGTGTACCGTCGGACATAACGTCCGACAGGGGTCCCCAATTTATTTCCGAGCTATGGTCATCGATGGCCCGCAGCTTGGGGGTGAAGATTCATCGCACCACCGCGTATAACCCCCAGGCTAATGGTTTATGCGAACGCTTTCACAGGTCATTGAAAGCAGCCCTCAGAGCGTCGCTAACGGATACAAATTGGGTAGACAAACTTCCATGGGTTTTATTAGGGTTGCGTTCTGCACCTAAGGAAGATTTGCACGCTTCCCCGGCTGAATTAGTTTTCGCTCAACCGCTCCGTTTGCCCGGGGAATTTCTTCCTGATAATCCCGCACCTAATGGCCCCCACGCTCAGCCGTGGCAGAGCGGCTCAGGAGCAAACACGCTTCCTGGCCCAGTCCATCACAGTTTCCCACACGTTTTTGTGCCCAAGGCTTTAAAAAATGCAGAGTTTGTTTTTGTTAAACATGACGCCCAGCGTCCAAGTTTGCGGCCGTTTTACGACGGAAGGTTTCGAGTGCTGGAGACCGGGCAGAAGCATTTTCTGCTAGATTTAGGGGGCAGAAGGGAGCTGATTTGCATTAACAGACTCAAACCCGCTTTTGTTCTGGCTGACGAGGAGGTGCAGCTCGCGAGGCCCCCCCGCCGGGGCAGGCCGCCGAGGAGACATTCTCCAAAGTCTTCACAGAGAGGTGCTAACAGCTTTAATCCACAGGTGCAGAGAGACGTTGCAGGTGCAGCCAAGCCAGGTTGCAGCAGATTCGGCAGAAGATTAAAACCTAGGCAGTTGGTGGATTGATTAGCGATGTATGGAGTGCTTTGTGTTTCTCTTTTTGTTATGCCATGCAGATTTTGCCTTACTAGACGTTTGGGGGGGGGGGGTAGTGTGGCCGACACACATTGTGGGCTCACGCTGCCACAGAGACAGGACTGAATGTGTATTGTGGGGTGTCATGTCTGCAAGGACTGAGGACTCGAATCTACAGGAGGTAACAAGGAAGTGTGAGATTTGTCTCTTTGTCCCACAGAAGACGCCCCGGAGGGTATTCCGGTTCATCTGGAAATGAGAGACAATGGTGAAGCTTCAAAGGGATGCTTTGTAACTGTATGTTGACTGAAGACACCATGTGACTTGAATTCTGATGCTGGAAATGTATAAAAGGGTGTTGAGATATGATTCTGTCTCTTTCCTGCTTTGAGAATGCTAGAAGCTGTGTTCTGTCAAATAAAGCTGGTTTTATGACTGAAACTCAGCCTCGTTATTTGAGCATGCTTCTACAGAACCATGAATTCTGCTCTTTACCAGAAAATTCTGAAGGAGAATGTTCGGCCATCAGTTTGTGACCTCAAGCTCAAGCTCTCCAATGTGGCTGAATTAAAACAATTCTGCAAAGAAAAGTGGGCCAAAATTCCTCAACAGCGACTCACTGCCAGTTATCGAAAACGCTTGATTGCAGTTGTTGCTGCCAAGGGTGGCACAACCAGTTATTAGGTTTAGGGGGCAATTACTTTTTCACATAGAGCCGGGTAGGTTTTGAGCTTTTTTCCCCTTAATAAATGAAATCACCATTTAAAAACTGCATTTTGTATTTACTCAGATTACCTTTGTCTAATATTAGAATTTCTTTGATGATATATTTTTTTTTTTTTATTTATGGGTGACAAATATGCAAAAATATAAGAAATCAGGAAGGGGGCAAATAGCTTTTCACAGCAAAAATTCCAACTCACAGGAGGGGGGGTGTCCTGGAACATCAGACTGCAGACTCTGCAATACGCACGCCTGGTAATTTAATTCTAATCAGCACAATTTCTGCTTAAAAAGAGCCAAATTATTCAAATGTCAAACTGAGACTATAAATCATTAAGTGTGTACCAATATATTAGCAGAATGCAGACACTATTAAAGCAGTGTTTCTCATCCTGGGTTCTCTAGAATCATCAGGTTTCTGTGGGAAATTTTCTCATTTCACTTCTTAATTGGTCCAAAAAAATTGAAAATAATTTGATATTGTTGTGTTTGATTGCAATAGTGCTACAGAAAGTGTTCTGTGGAGGAGACACTTCAGGTCCCATTTACGCCTGTCAGTACAATGTATTGTTCATGATCAGATAGCACTTGGATAGAGCTTAAACACAAACATTTACAACTGCTGTTAACATGGGCCAACCCCCCCTTCCCCCAGCACACCCACGAACCTCGTGTTCTCCATGCTGAATTATCCATTAGACCTACGCAATCACAGCAACTTCATGGTATAATTTTTTAAGCATTAAATCTTAAGTATTATTGTTTTCTAGTCAAATTTGTCGTTTTTCGCTTCCTTGGTTTACTCACGGAGCACTGTGGTTACTGATGCCTGTAAGCACTTATAAAATCTTTGTTTGCGAAGCGCTGTGGTGACTGACAGGTTGCGATGACGCGTATTATCCAATCAGCATGGTCATGATGCTGTGTGTTATCCAATCAGCATGGCCGTGATGCCGCGTATTATGCAATTAGCATGGAGTCTATCCGAAACCCCGCCCACACTTCCTGAAGCCAGGGCATAAAGAGACAAAATGGTGACAGAGCGGTGGCTAAACTTATTGATAAAAATTACATATTTTGACTGAGCAACTCCATACTCAGGGATGCACACCCTCCTAACCGCAACAAAGCGCTTATAAAATCTGAGGTCAGTCTGAGCAACGATTCAAGAGATATGCATGGAACAGACAGACAGACAGACACACACACACAAACACACACACAGACGGAGACTTTATACATTTATAGATAGATAGAATAGTCTTCCTTTTGAAACACCATACACTCCTTTGATACTTTGTGAAAATAAATATTAAAAGTCTGTGAATACATACCTGCCAACTTTTCAAACCTGAAAAGCCTAGTAGCTAGCCGGGGTCCAGGGGCCGATGCTAATGCTAATAATAATAATGCTAATATTTGCCAAACAAATATTAGCATTAAATCTAGTTAAATGTAGCTAACAACCTCATATTTCTTCAACTTTCAAACCTGAAAAGCCTAGTAGCTAGCCGGGGTCCAGGGGCCACAGTGTCAAACAAATATTAGCATTTGACATAGAAGTCACATATTAATTATATTAAAGGTAAAATATCTAAATCAATTGCAATACTACACAGAGCAAAATATTTGCTGAATCAACCCACATTATATACTTTGTATCATTCATTAATACTCCCATACATGACATATTGTACTGAAGTAAGGGGAAACACATATAAAACAAACATATATCCAGTCTTTATGCTTCAGAAGAGAGCTATTAGAATAATAAACAAAGCTGCTTACAGGCAACCAACAAACCCACTTTTTCTTAAATTAAAAGCTCTCAAGTTGAAAGATCTGGTTGACTTTAAAACTGCAGTAATAATGTTTAAAGCTAAGAATCTGTCACTGCCCGCAAATATCCAAAAGTTGTTCCAAATAAGGGAGAAACAATATCATTTCAGAGGAACATGTATATTTCAAAAACCTTCAGTGAGAACTACCACCAAGCAACACTGTGTTTCAGTGCAAGGAGATTATGGAACGATTTTGGACCTGAATTAAAATCATGTACAACACTTGGACAATTTAAACAAAAACTAAAGGAAGAAATACTCCAAACATATGTACAAGATGACATGTAAAATCATATAAGGATTGTCATATCCAGTCTGTGTTGTGTTGTAGCGTAGTTTTTTTTGTCACGTTTTGTCTTAGCTTTGTTCTGAATTGTAATCGCTCTTGTTTTGTTTTTTCTTTTGAATTCTTGGATGGAATATGGGTGGGCAATATAAGCTGCGGCTTCAGCCATCACCCATTTCAGATAACTTATGTTGAACTGTACAATCAGAGGAGTTCTTGTTTAATTTGACCTTGTTGGATTTTTTCGCCTTTGTTATATTATTCTGTTTCTTTTTAATCTTTACTTTTAATCTATCCAAAATAAAGATTCATTCATTCATTAAATTTGCATTCAAAAGACTATCTTAACACTGCATAGAACTTTGAATAGGCCAGATGTGATGTATTATGAATACTATAAAAGCACTCAGAGAGCGCAGACCTCCGCCAAGCGCCACAGTTCCCCCCATACAGTGTTTAACATCATAAATAAAATATTGAAAATGGCCCTATCTTGCAATGTTAAATTAAAAAAAAAAGAAAAAAGAATCCTTTAAAAAATTCCTGGATCCAGACGGTGATCCGGATCACCACCAAAATCTAATCGTCTGTAGGATACCCCATTTCTGACAATCTGTGAAAACTTCATGAAAATCCGTCCATAACTTTTTGAGTTATCTTGCTAACAAAGAAACAGACAAACCAACGCTGATGATCACATAACCTCCTTGGCGGAGGTAACTAGAAGACTAGAAATATCAGCAGGGTATACTAGCACTGTATAACACACGTGTGTAAATGACGGCAAAATCGCTCTGATATTTTATGTGTTTACATGATACACCAAGCATGACAAGGCTTGCAATTACACAGCACATGTTCTTCAAGTTTGCCGCTAGCGTCATTGGCACTGGCCTTGCGTTTTTTCGTTCTTACATGGTCTTTCACATCACTGATTCCGCCATGTCCAATCAAAAAGTCTTGTCTACACAAAGTGCAATTTGCATAATTTTCACCCCTTCTTGAGCGAATAATAACTCCCGGAAATGCTTTGCTGTATTCCTCACGAAAAGACTGTAATTTTTGTTTGTGTTTCACGCTCGTTAGTGATTTTTCTCCGGCAGACTCCATGATGAAAACATATAATTCTTACGTGATTGCCTCGCGATTGCACATGGAAAATTGGCTCAGACCTCTCACACATGCGCAATACACCTACATGAAGCAGTGCCGATTGCCTTTGTTCTAAATTTAGATACGATTCCGAGCGACAGCGTGTTTGGAATTGCTTTCGTGTTTTCCGTGTTTTTTTTACGATTTAAAATTTTTGACTGGATTTTTTAGTGAAAAACCGTAATTTTGAATAATAAAACCGGAACCCGGAACGGGGTCTTAAAAAACGGAACCATTACTGCAAAACTGGAGTAGTTGGCAGGTATGTGAATATCAATGTGAGAAGAAAATACAATTTTGAAAAATTTTGTGAAAATGGATACTGTACATAATATACAGTGCAACTAGTTACTACCAACGTCTTATTAAAAGTGGATATAAGCATAGTTGCGTGGGGGTGTTATTTGTGACAGGATTAAAGCAGCAGGTTATTAAAACACTGTTGTAAGTCAGCAGCTGTTAATCAACTCAGACTGTCTGCACCTGTTGTATATGACAAATGAACACAATCCTTGGTTATGACTCTAATTACACACTAATTGAGTTTTATGACCCACTGAGTTTTATTCAAAACCACGTCATTAGTTACTAAAAAACAAATTAGCGCATGTCAGTATAAAGAAACACTCTTCCTATGAATCATGAATTCATTATTCTAATAGCTTTGACTGAACCAATCAATATTTCATATTAACACCCTCAGGTTAGTTTTTTGCTACTGTGGTAATTTTAGAGACTAAACCCAAGATATGGACACATGCAGGAGGATTCACGTGGCTAAATCTGAGTCACTTGCTGCTGCCATCATTAACTTCCTGCTGATCCTTTTTTCCCTCTCCTCTTGCTCCTCATTATTCTGCTTGTCAATGCTTCCCCTCCTCTGACTCATTATACTTCTATTCAGGAGTGGATGGGCCCGGTCCTGTGTTACAAGCACTTCTTTTTTTTGTGATCAGTCTAATGCGTCACACTGGAGGATCAGCTGCAATGCTGCATTCTGGGCAATTAAGCAACAACAAGCAGCAATAACAGCTAGCGATTGTGGATTTAATCAATGCTACTGTTTAATAAAAACAGAGTGCGCAATGAGAGGGAAATAGGCTTAGGTGGGAGAGTGCAGCTGAACCAACTGCATCAGAAATACTAACACAGTCTAACTGAAACTTTTCTATTACAAACTCTGAACACGTGTCTGGTGATTGTGGAGAAAAGAAAGAGAGAGAGGGATCTCTGGTGACAATAAAGCTTTGTGGCCTTACAAAGGGAGGCCAGTAACAAGTAAACAACCTGTTATGGCTGTGTTGTGAGACATGTATATGTTGGACACTGCATATGTGATTTAACCACGATGAAGGAGAGCCAGCCCCCTGCGGTGCGGAGCCACAGAGCCTGGACCCCCTGCGGAGGACAGGGGACAGAAGACTTCCTGACCACTGAGGCTCGAGAAGAGAGAAGGGGGAGTTATATAAATAAAAGGCTAATGAATGTGAATAAAGAGATTTTGAGAGAGATGTGTGATTTCCCCCGCGAGGGAAATGGTTTGATGTCAGAATGTTTAAATGAGAGAACTTTGGTGTGTTCACTCTCTTTGTTCGCTGCTCAGGAATGAGAGCAGACAGTGGAATGATTACTTGAATAAACTGGAATGAAAGACAATTCGGTTTCGTTATTCAAGTCTCCCCACATTGGTGACTGACGACGTTGAGAATGAACGAAGAAATTCTCAGGGTCCCGGACTCACAGCGCTCAGAGCTGGCGAGCGCAGTGGCCGTTAAGCTGCCTGATTTCTGGCAGGATAACCCACGGTCGTGGTTTCTGCAAGCAGAGTCGCAGTTCGCGCTCGCAGGAGTAACGGTGGATGACACTAAGTTCCACCATGTCATCGCTAAACTGGACAACAGCACAGCTCGGTGCGTGCAAAGCTTGGTGGAGCAGCCACCCGCGACCGACAGGTACGGCAAGCTGAAATCCACCCTCATCAAGTTTTTCACCCCCTCGGCTGAAGTGAGGGCGAGGAGGATCCTGTCTTTGCTAGACCAAGGTGGACACAGGCCGAGCGCCCTGATGGAGAAGATGATACAGCTGAGAGGGTTGGACAACGATGATTTCATTTTTCAGTTCATCTTCCTCTCCAACCTCCCGGCGCATGCGAGAAGCACGCTGGCCGGCAAAAAGTGTCACACCCTGGAGGAGTTCCGGGAGCTGGCCCAGGAGGCAGATGGGATCCTGGACGCCTGCGGCGGGCAAGCAACCACAGCAGCGACCCGAGACAGCGGGGAGCCAGAGGCGGCAGAACCAGACTGGCCGACGACGGCGGCAACACGGCCGCAACGAGGGGGAGCCAATAGCCCGGCGGCAGAGGCGCGGGCACGACACAGCGGAGGAGAAGATCTCTGCTTTTACCATCGGAGGTTCGCAGAGAAGGCACGCAGGTGTGTGCCGCCCTGCATCTTCAGGAGTTCGGGAAACGGCAAGACCGGGGGTCGCTAGCAGCTTCGACCCTCGGAGAACGCAACAAGCTGCTCTACATCACGGATGCGCGCTCCGGACGAGAGTTCCTCATCGACACCGGAGCACAAGTGAGCTTCATCACCCCAACATACGCGGACCGGGTGGCTGGACCCCACGGTAGCGAAGCTATAGCGGCAAATGGCTCGAACATCAACACCTACGGGAGAAGGACCTTGCCTTTATGCTTACATGGCCGCACATATGAATGGACTTTTGTGATAGCGGCGGTGAGTTTCAACATGTTGGGCGCGGATTTTTTGTGTTCACACAATCTGTTAGTTGATCTTGCTAATAGACGGCTGGTAAATGCACTCTCTTTTTACTCTCTCCCCTGTTCAGCTCGAGTGTCCCCGCCACCAGTACAGACCCACGTCGCTACAGCAGGTGGTAAGTTTCACACACTCCTCACCCAATTTCCAGCGCTCACTGTGCCCACTTTTTCAGCGACGGTCGCGAAGCACGGGGTGAAACACTTTATTCCCACTTCTGGTCCTCCCGTGTTTGCAAAAGCTCGGCGCTTGGATGCAGTTAAGCTCGCCATTGCGCGCGAGGAGTTCGCCAGCCTGGAGAGGCTGGGCATCGTTCGTAGGTCGAAGAGCCCGTGGGCTTCGCCGCTGCACATGGTACCGAAAGCCGATGGCTCCTGGAGACCGTGCGGGGATTACCGCAGGCTAAACAACGCTACGGCGCACGATCGTTATCCCATCCCGCACATTCAGGATTTTTCGGCGCACCTGGCGGGGGCGCGCATTTTTTCAAAGATTGATCTAGTTCGCGGCTATCACCAAGTCCCGGTCCAACCGGAGGACATTCCTAAAACAGCGGTAATAACCCCGTTCGGACTTTTCGAATTTTTACGCATGCCGTTTGGTCTCAAAGGGGCGGCGCAAACATTTCAGCGGATGATGGATGCCGTGTTACGCGATCTCCCTTTCGTGTTTGTGTACCTCGACGACATTTTGGTCGCGAGTACTTCAGAGGACGAACACGAAACGCACCTCACAGCAGTTTTTAGGAGGCTGGGAGAGCACGGCTTAATAGTTAACCCAGCCAAGTGCCAGTTCGGCGTCGAGCGGATCGATTTTTTGGGTCACCGCGTCTCCCCGGAGGGAGCGGTTCCGTTACCAGAGAAAGTACGCGCGGTAGCGGATTTTCCCCGTCCACAAACGGTCAAATCACTACAGGAATTCTTGGGGATGGTGAATTTTTATAACCGATTCCTGCCCCACGCAGCTCAAATCATGCAACCGTTATATGCCGCGCTCAAAAAACAAAAACCGACCCAGGCGGTCGAATGGTCCCCGGAGCGGGAGCGCGCGTTCACAGAGGTTAAAAAAGCCTTGGCTGACGCTGCGCTCCTGGCCCACCCAGACCCTGCAGCACGTATCGCGCTGACGACAGACGCTTCAGATTTAGCCATAGGGGCCGTTATTGAGCAACAGGTAGCCGGAGTTTGGCAGCCTTTGGCTTTCTTTAGCAAATCTTTAAGCGCGGCTGAACGAAAATACAGTGCGTTTGACAGAGAACTGTTGGCGCTGCATTTGGCTATTCGTCATTTCCAGTTCTGGCTGGAAGGACGGTGCTTCACCGCTTATGTGGACCACAAGCCGCTCACATACGCCATGGCCAAAATTTCAGACCCGTGGTCCGGCAGGCAGCAGAGGCAGCTGGCCGCAATCTCGGAATTTACCACTGACATTAGGCACGTCGCAGGCAAATTCAATGTAGTAGCGGATTGTCTCTCACGCGCGTTCACGACCCCAACACGCGCAGAGGCAGAACGGGCCACCGTGACCGCGCCGCAGGAGAGCGGCACGGTGGCGCGCGCAGCCCCGGTGCACGTGGGTATAGATTACGCAGCCATGGCAGCGGACCAGGGGGCGGACGCAGACGTGCGCGCGCTCCAGTCTGGACCAACAGGGTTGAGGCTGGAGAGCAAGTGTTTACAAACCGGTATGCCCCCCCTGATCTGCGACATGTCGACGGGGCGCCCGCGTCCGGTGGTTCCGGCCACATGGCGCCGCCGTGTTTTTGACTCGGTCCACTCACTGGCGCACCCGGGGGTGCGCGCGTCGGTGAAACTAGTGGCGGAAAAGTTTGTTTGGCCGTGCCTGCGCAAGCACGTGAAGGAATGGGCAAAAACCTGCATTTCCTGTCAACGGGCCAAAATTCACAGGCACACAAGAGCCCCGTTAGAACCGTTCCGCATTCCGGCCAGAAGGTTCGACCATGTGCACGTCGACCTTGTGGGCCCCCTACCGGCATCACAGGGGTTCACGTATCTTTTGACAATGGTGGACCGCACCACACGTTGGCCGGAAGTGGTCCCACTTGCGACGACCACGGCCGCGGAGGTGGCTCGCGTTTTTTTAACGGCTTGGGTGGCGCGCTTCGGGGTTCCGTCGGACATTACGTCCGATAGAGGACCGCAATTCATCTCTGAGCTGTGGTCAGCGATGGCCAACGGCTTAGGAGCCAAAATTCACCGCACTACGGCTTACCACCCTCAGGCCAATGGTTTATACAAGCGTTTTCATAGGTCTTTGAAGGCAGCACTCAGAGCGTCGCTCACGGATGCAGATTGGGTGAATAAACTTCCATGGGTTTTATTAGGGTTGCATTCTGCGCCTAAAGAGGACTTAGACGCCTCCCCAGCGGAGCTGGTATTCGCACAAACTCTGAGGCTGCCGGGCGAGTTTTTACCAGAGCACCCAGAGCCCCCACCTCTCTTGGCTCCGGGACCGTTAGTCGGCACGGGGGCAGACACGCTCCCGGGTCCGGTTCATCACGCTTTTCCACGAGTTTTCGTCCCCAAGGCTTTGAAAAATGCCGATTTCGTTTTTGTCAGGCGCGAAGCCCTAAAAGCAACGCTCAAACCACCTTACGAAGGGCCATTTCGAGTGCTGGAGGCAGGTGATAAGCAATTTGTGCTAGATTTTGGAGACAGAAAAGAGACAGTCAGTATTGACAGACTAAAACCTGCTTTTGTCATGAAGGACGTGTCTGTACCGGTCGCAGTGGCGCCTCGACGAGGCAGGCCCCCGCAGGGGGCAATTAATCACTCTCTCCCTCAGTCAACAGACCCGAAGCAGAAACGCACCGCAGGCAAGGCGGGGCCAACGCACAGCAGATTCGGCAGACGGCTGAAGCCCAAGCGGCGCACAGACTGAATGTTGGTGTTGATTATTCAGTAGTGAGTAAGGTGCTATTTAATTTTAGAAATTAGTCTGTTCTTCATCGTTTGGGGGGGGTTATATGGCTGTGTTGTGAGACATGTATATGTTGGACACTGCATATGTGATTTAACCACGATGAAGGAGAGCCAGCCCCCTGCGGTGCGGAGCCACAGAGCCTGGACCCCCTGCGGAGGACAGGGGACAGAAGACTTCCTGACCACTGAGGCTCGAGAAGAGAGAAGGGGGAGTTATGTAAATAAAAGGCTAATGAATGTGAATAAAGAGATTTTGAGAGAGATGTGTGATTTCCCCCGCGAGGGAAATGGTTTGATGTCAGAATGTTTAAATGAGAGAACTTTGGTGTGTTCACTCTCTTTGTTCGCTGCTCAGGAATGAGAGCAGACAGTGGAATGATTACTTGAATAAACTGGAATGAAAGACAATTCGGTTTCGTTATTCAAGTCTCCCCACACTGTCACTGATGCAGTGGTATCTCATCTGACATGAAAATCACTTTAACGCAGAACGCAGGATTTATATCCACCACTGGATCTCAAACCAAAGCAACACTGTAGCCTGGTCATACCAACACTGGCCGTCATCGCCTCCTCTTCCCTCTTTCATGCTAACGACTAACCACAACCCTGTCAGCGGTACTCTTCTGTTGCCTTTTGCTGATCGAGGGGTGTCCTATCCCAGCCAGTGAATCCCCCATGATCCTTAGTGTTCCCCATTGAGTGGAGGGGAATGGGCACTCAGAGGAGCCACCAAGAGCATGCTCGCTGTGACGCAGAGGGCGCTTTCACCGTCCAATCGCCTTCCACCCCCAGGGGAACGTGTGTTACAGATGCTGGAAGTTGACCTGGAAAAAACCTGAGTTCTGAAAACAGGAGACTGCAGAGGCCCTCAAGAAGAAAGTTAGTTTGCTAATGGCAAAACTGGCAGCTTGCTCTCATAAACCTTTGGGGTATGATAGCACTTGATGTCACATTGCTAATACCCCCTTTACACAGGGGTGGAGATCACTGGGAGCTCGATGAGCGATCTGGCTAATTTTTTGATCTATCAATGATCTTCAGTGATCTCCACAGCCGCCATGGTCTCCTTAGAGTTTTGACCTAGTCCAAAACACACAAGGATCTCCCAAACGATCCAAAAGATCAAAAATTGGCCCAATCTCTCAACAATCTCCATGGTGTGTGAAGCGGCCCTTAGCAACAGAGGTGTACCAAAGTTTTTAAGGGTAGGGTACTAGAAAAGTGGGCAGCCGGGCTGACAGTGTAAACAAGAGTCTTAAAATCAATAGAAAGATAGCCAGAGGGGGTCATGTTCACAGCAGTGACTGACAGGGTTTTCCCTTTTTCCTCCTCACTGAAATGCCAGGACCTACAGGTGCATCTGAATATATTAGAATGTCATCAAAAAGTTGATTTATTTCTGTATTTCAATTCAAAAAATGAAACTCCTGTATTATATAGATTCATTACACACAGAGGAAAATATTTCAAGTGTTTATTTCTGTTAATTGTGATGGTTATGGCTTATAGCTCATGAAAAGGCCAAATTCAGTTTCTCAAAAAATTTGAATATTACATAAATTAATTTTAAAAATGGATTTTTAATAGAAATGTCAACCAACTGAAAAGTATGTCAAATTACACAATACAGTCAGGGCTCCTTTTGCATGCATTACTGCATCAATGCAGCGTGGCATGGAGGCAATCAGCCTGTAGTACTGCTGAGGTGTTATGGAAGCCCAGGTTGCTTTGATAGCGGCCTTCAACTTGTCTGCATTGTTGGGTCTGGTGTCTCTCATCTTCCTCTTGATACTACTCCAGAGATTCTCTATGGGGTTTAGGTCAGGAGAGTTTGCTGGCCAATCAAGCACAGTAATATCATGGTCATTAAACCAGGTTTTGATAATTTTGGAAGTGTGGGCAGGTGCCAAGTCCTGCTGGAAAATGAAATCAGCATCTCCATAAAGCTTGTCAGCAAAGGGAAGCATGAAGTGCTCTAAAATTTCTGGGTAGATGGCTGTGTTGACTTTGAACTTGATAACACACAGTGGACAAACACCAGCAGATGAGCTCTTTTAAGATGAAAGTAAAATTTACATTTCATTTGGTAATCAAGGTCCCAGAGTCTGGAGAAGAAGTGGAGAGGCACAGAATCCAAGTTGCTTGAGGTCCAGTGTGAAGTTTCCAGTCAGTGATGATTTGGGAAGCCATGCCATCTGCTGGTGTTGGTCCACTCACCCTACCACACTACATCTGCGGCTGTGGCACAGGTGTAGTGCGGTGTTTATAAGGTTTTCCATTAGTACCACCAGGTACTTTTTTGGGACCTATTTCAGTGAGGTTCCAACCCTGCTGAGTCGAGCTGAAAACATGACATCAATGGAACTGATTGGCCAAGGCGTAACGTCAGTGGATGAGAGCAACGTCTTCACAAGATTCAAAACTACCAATTGTAAATTCCGCTGATAATCAACAAAATAAATGGCTACACACAAATCAACACCGCCACAAAACACTCACCATCTTCCCTGTGAGCAGCCAGCTCAGAGACCTCCTGGTATTTCATTTCAGAAAGCTCCGCCAGTGCTATGGCTGAAAAGTTCATATAGTGGTCAAATTTGATCAAATCCGGTGCGCACAGTTCTTCCATTGGTGTTACAGCGCTTGGATCACTGCACTTGAAAAATAAACTACATTTGGTCAAATTTGACAACTATGAACTTTTCAGCCCCATCTGCCCTGCTGCAGCGGAGCGAGTCAAAATGAAATAGTATACCAGGAGGTCTCTGAGCTGATGGCTGCTCACGGGGAAGATGGTAAGTGTTTTATGATTTTAAGCTTCTTTTACGTTATCTATCAGTGAAAACATCAGCATGTAAAGAACATAATGGGATAATGGGCCGCCTTCCTGTTATGAAACAAACCCCACCCACTTGAGGTAGTACTCAGTTGAAATGGAAAACCAACCACACTATGTCGAGCCGAGTAGAGTCGAGTAGAGTTGAGGTGCGTCGAGCTGAGTAGGTACTAGTGGAAAAGGGGCTTTATTGGCTAGACATTTATGGTTGTGTGGTAGCCATAGTAACATGCAATGTTTCCCCCCAGAGTGGCGGACAGTTTTGGGGAGGTCCTGTGACTGCTAAACCTCATTAAAGAGAGAGAGAGAGAGAGAGAGAGAGAGAGAGAGAGAAGGCAACAAAAGACAAATGGAACAAGAACCAAGCTGCAAGAAAACTGATGCCCCAAAATGAAAACCCAGTTTTTCAAAGGTTATTATTCTGTATGCAAAATTTTACTGGTCAACTTAAGGCACTTTTATGCTCTACAGTAAATAGGCATTATCAAATATGTACAATGGCAATCATTGAAAGTAATATAAAAAAAACAGTAAGTTATTTAAAAAGATTTACTAAATTCATATGAAAAAACTTGTAATTTGTTGAGAAAAGGGGGTCACAGTTTTACAAGAGAAAAGTGGCAAAAATACAAGAAAAAAGTTTCACATTTTTTCAAGGAAAAAAGTGGATAGAAAAACATGGGACAAAAAAAGCCTCAAATTTTCATCAATTTTCAAAATGTGTGAAAAAGTCTCTAATTTTTAATAAAAAATAAGAAAGAAGAAAAATAGATCAATTCAATTCAATTTTATTTATATAGCACCATTTCACAACAACAGTTATCTCATAGCACTTTCAATTGTAGGGGGAACCCCCACAGTTGCAGAAAGACCCCAGCAATCAGGCGATCCCCTGTGAGCAAGCACTTGGTGATGGTGGAGAGGAAAAACTCCCTTTTAACAGGAAAAAGCCTCCAGCAGAGCCAGGCTCAGGGAGGGGCAGTCCTCTGCTGCGACTAGCTGGGGGGTGAAGGGATAGAGAAGATATAAATGATAAGAAAAAGGTAGCAAATTTATGAGAACTTCCCAAATTCGCATCAAAAAAATCCACATTTTCAAGGAAAATTTACTAGTATAAAGTCACATATTTATGAGGAAAAAAGTTGAATTTTCTCCTAAATTTATAACAGTTTTCCCAGAAATAGCCATTTTTCCCTCTGAATTTGAAAGTTTGTTTTTTGTTTTTTTGTTTTTTTCACTTAAATCCGCAACTTTTTTCTCATAACTTGTGTTTTCCCCCTTGTGGACTAGAGGAGTATTTGAGACTTCTCATAAGCCATTTGAGACTTCTCATAAATTTGTGTCTCAAAATTTTCAGACATTTTCCTGCAAATTTATTACTTTTTTTTCTCATAGATTTGTGATTTTTTTCTTTAACTCTTGAACATATGTCCATTTTAGACCAGAGTGGTGGACTAGTGGTAGAGCATCTGCCCCAACAACTGGGAGGTCATACGGTGCATCTGGAAAGTATTCACAGCACTTCACTTTTTCCACATTTTATGTTACATCCTTATTCCAAAATGGATTAAATTCATTTTTTTCCCTCAAAATTCTACATGCAATACCCCATAATGACAATGTGAAAAAAGTTTTTTTGAGATTTTTGCAAATTTATGAAAAATAAGAAACTAAGAAATCGCATGTACATAAGTATTCACAGCCTTTGCTCAATACTTTGTTGATGCACCTTTGGCAGCAATTGCAGCCTCAAGACTTTTTAAATATGATGCCACAAGCTTGGCACACCTATCTTTGGGCAGTTTGGCCCATTCCTCTTTGCAGCACCTCTCAAGCTCCATCAAGTTGGATGGGAAGCGTCGGTGCACAGCCATGTTCAGATCTCTCCACAGATGTTCAATTGGATTCAAGTCTGGGCTCTGGCTGGACCACTCAAGGACATTCACAGAGTTGTCCTGAAGCCACTCCTTTGATATCTTGGCTGTGTGCTTAGGGTCGCTGTCCTGCTGAAAGATGAACCGTCACCCCAGTCTGAGGTCAAGAGTGCTCTGGAGCAGGTTTTCATCCAGGACGTCTCTGTACATTGCTGCATTCATCTTTCCCTCTATCCTGACTAGTTTCCCAGTTCCTGCCGCTGAAAAACATCCCCACAGCATGATGCTGCCACCACCATTGGCATGGTTATGAACGGTCCCTGGTTTCCTCCAAATATGACGTCTGGCATTCATGCCAAAGAGTTCAATCTTTGTCTCACCAGACCAGAGAATTTTGTTTTTCATGGTCTAAGAGTCCTTTAGGTGCCTTTTGGCAAACTCCAGGTGGGCTGTCATGTGCCTTTTAATATGGAGTGGCTTCCATCTGGCCACTCTACCATACAGGCCTGATTGGTGGATTGCTGCATAGATGGTTGTCCTTCTGGAAGGTTCTCCTCTCTCCACAGAGGAATGCTGGAGCTCTGACAGAGTGACCATCGGGTTCTTGGTCACCTCCCTGACTAAGGCCCTTCTCCTCTGATCCCTCAGTTTAGATGGCCGGCCAGCTCTAGGAAGAGTCATGGTGGTTCCAAACTTCTTCCATTTACAGGTGATGGAGCCCACTGTGCTCACTGGGACCTTCAAAGCAGCAGAAATTTTTTCTGTACCCTTCCCCAGATTTGTGCCTCAAGACAATCCTGTCTCGGAGGTCTACAGAGAATTCCTTTGAGTGCATGCTTGGTTTGTGCTCTGACATGCACTGTCAACTGTGGGACCTTATATAGACAGGTGTGTGCCTTTCCAAATCAAGTACAATCAACTGAATTTACCACAGGTGGACTCCAATTAAGCTGCAGAAACATCTCAAGGATGATCAGTGGAAATAGGATGCACCTGAGCTCAATTTTGAGCTTCATGGCAAAGGCTGTGAATACTTACGTATATGTGATTTCTTCGTTTTTTTATTTTTAATAAATTTGCAAAAATCTCAAAAATAATTTTTTTTCACATTGTCATTAAAGGGTATTGTGTGTAGAATTTTGAGGGAAAAAATGAATTTAACCCCTTTTGGAATAAGGCTGTAACATAACAAAATGTGGAAAACGTGAAGTGCTGTGAATACTTCGCGGATGCACTGTAGGTTCAAGCCCCAGCCAGGTCATACCAAATGCCATATAAAAATGGTACTTCTTGCTTTCTAGCTTGGTGATCTAATAGAAGGAAAGCTGATGTTACCCAGCCACAGGGGGAAGCATAAGCCAGTGCACTCCCTGTGCTGGTCCTAAGCCCGGATAGATGGAGAGGGTTGTGTTAGGAAGGGCATCTGGTATAAAATCCCTTCCAAATCAACATGTAGAGCATCATGGTGTCAGGTAATTACTCACATACGTTCATTTTATCTTCTTTTCCAATAATTAATTATTTCTTTTTTTATCAGACAAAAAGGTAGATTTTTTTTTTACTTTGACATGTTTCGATTGACACCTGCAGTTATCTTCAGAAGCGTCAGCTGATCGCTGTGATTTGTCGTTTATCAGCTGTTTTTCTTAGGTGTGGCCAGCCTGATAAACCTGACAGATCCACCACGCCAGCCACACCTCCCATCGCCAGGTGGTCTCTGGAGGATGGAATCCCAGGTGTGGGAGAGCATGAATGCTCCCTCATCTCGGTTCATGGTGTCCTTTTCACGTTTTCTGATTTCTATGGCTTCCTTAATCCAGTATTTGGGTTTATTACCCTCCTATCTAATGATCTTTGTATTGTCCCAGTCAATGATGTGATTGTTTCTTTCCCATATTCCTGATTTCAGGGTTTCTTGTTTTGCCTTTTCTTTTGTTATCTTGTAAGTCGTCCTAATGTTTCCTTTTCACATATCTTCTGGTGTTCTTTCTTTCTTGTGTTGAGTGTTCTTCCCATTTCCCCGATGTATGTCTTGTCTCATGATCTGCATGGAATTTCGTATATTTTATTGCAATTTTTGTCCTGTTCTATTTTATCTTTGGGGTGTACCAATAGCTGTCTTATTTTTATGTGTGGTTTCACTGCTGTGCTGATTTTGTGTTTTCTCATGATCCTTTGCATTAGTTCTGCTATCCCTCGGATGTATGGTATGGTTATCATGTCCTTGTTTTTCATTTCAGCTTTTGGTGTTTCTTTTGTTTTCCGTTTATTTTCTTTGTTTTTGACTTCCTTTTTTCCTTTGTTTATGGCCCATATTGGATATTGACAATGTGTGAGTGCATGTCATATGTGTTCCTCTTCTTCCCGTCTGTCTTCTTCATCTCTGATGTAACTGGCCCGTTTGTAAAGAGTTCTGACAACTGATAATTTGTGTACTGTGGGATGTTCAGATAACAAGAATAGGTATTGATCTGTGTGAGTTGGTTTTCTGTATACTGTAATTTTTATGCCACCGTCTTCTTTGTGGTGATTTTGATGTCCAGAAAGGCTATGGTCCTGTTTGTTTCCTCTCCATGTGTGAATTTTATATTTGCTGTGCTGTTCACAGTGTTCAGGTGGTCTGTGAGGTCTTGTGTATGTCCTGTCTTTATTTTCTCCAGGATGTCATCCCCATATCTCCTCCAGAGGGTGGGTGTGCAATGTGTGGGGGCTGTATTCATGGCTCTTGTTTCCAGGTCCTCTGTGAAAAAAAATGCTCATAATGGCTGAAAACGGGTCTCCCATTGCAAAACCTTCCTTCTGTCTGTAAATAGTTCCTTTATATTGAAAATCGATGGATTTGGTGATGAAATATAGCAGATCAGATATGTTTTCAACTGTGAGGTTTGTGCGTTGCTTTAGTGTCTTGTCCTTCCTAAGGTGTTCTTGCACGATGTGCAGGGTGATGTCGACAGGTTTTTTGTGAATAGTGATATGACATCATGTGAAATAAGGATCTCATCTGTTTCTATTGTTATGTTGTTTAGTTTTTGTACTAGTTGTTTTGAGTTTTTGCAGTGATGTTCTGTTAATGCAAGGAGGGGTTTGATGATTTCAACCAGGCCTTTTGATAAGTTATAGGTGACTGATCCAATGCTGTCTATTATAGGTTGTAGGGGAACGTCCTTTTTGTGTATTTTTGGTGTTCCATATATCCGAGGAGTAATGCTTGCTGTAGGTATTAGGTGGTCATATGTGTTTTGTGCTATTTTTTTCTATTTTCTCTATTTTCTTTCTAATAAGGGTTTTAGAAGGGCTTTTAATGTTTTTTTTTCTTTGTTTCTGTGGGGTCTTTCTTTAAATGCAAGTTAGGCTAATTGGTATCAAACTGGGGATTCTAAAAATTGTTCTTAGGTATGACTGTGAGAGTGAATGGTTGTCTGTCTCTCTGTGTTGGCCCTGCGATGGACTGGCGATCTGTCCAGGGTGTACCCTGTCTTTTGCCAAAAGATGTTGGGATAGGCTCCAGCCCCCCCGCGACCCGAAACGGATTAAGCGGAAGAAGATGGATGAATGAATGAATGAATGAATGTACCGCTGTCTCGTAACATGTTTTCCATCTGTGATTCATATTTTTTTTTATCCATGACTACTGTGGTTCTGTCTTTATCTGCCAGTAAAATGTGATTGTTTTGTCTTTTTTCAGTGAGTCAGTTGCTTTTTTCTCATCCTTCTTAATAGTACTTTGTGGTAGTTTTGCCAATTTAAGAATACCTGCTACTGTGTTACATAGTTCTGCTTTCTGTCCTTGATCCTGGACTTTTTGACATGCCAATTCTGCTGCTAAGATGTAGTCTTCATGTGGTATTCTTCTTGGAGTTATGGCGAAATTTAGACCTCTGGTTATTTTTTTCTCTGTCTCTGTGAGTGTGCGCTGGGAAAGGTTTTGGACCTACTTCTTGTTTATTTCCACATGTCTGACGATGGGAGGAGTGGCGAACGTGGCGGATCTGTCAGGTCCATCAGCTGATAAATGACACGTCACAGCGATCAGTTGACACTTCTGAAGAAGACTGCAGGTGTCAGTCAAAACATTTCAAGGTAACAAAACAAACATCTTGTATCTTTTTGTCTGATAAAAAAAGAAACAGTAAATTAGGTATCAGATAATGATATGCTGTGGTGATCCTGAAAGGGAGGAGTCAAAAGAAGTATTAGATATAAATTCATTATAAAATAGACATATTTGAAATAGCTTGTGGTAAAATTGTGACTTTTCCGTATTTGAAAGTTTGGGAATAAAACAATGATTTCACCTTTGATTTAAAAGAGATAAATTAGCAAAACTTTGGTTAATGAAATATAAGTCATAAAAAGATCAAAGATGTAGTGATTGCTGTTATAATGTTGTATTATAATATATCTATGCTTTTTCTAGACCCCAGTCCCCTCGTGAAAACCTCCTGTAAACCGAAACCTTAAATATTAGCAGGTATGCATCATCTTTTCTCACAGAATAAACTCAGACAGAACCAAAAATTATGAATAACTTTGTGGAATAATCATAAAAGTTGAGGCTGGCATCATACAACATTATGAGATTTGAATGCGTGGGTTAACTGTAGCCGAGCTGTTGGGGCCTGACCCCTCACACTCCCGTCTCCCCACTATAGGGAAGGGAGGGGTGATGTAATCTGACACTGCACACATTCTATTTCACACATTAAAAATATAACAAAAATTGGATTTTACAATCTTAGGAATATAGCCAGAATCTGCCCTTTTCTCTCTCTTGCCAGCACGGAGGTCTTGATGCATGATTTTATTACCAGTCGTATAGACTATTGTAATGTCCTGCTCTCTGGTCTTCCCCAAAAAAGGATATCACATCTCCAACTGCTTCAAAATTCAGCTGCACAGGTGTTGACGAGGACCAAGGGGCGGGTGCATAAAACACCAGTTTTAAAATCACTGCATTGGCTCCCCGTGCGTTTTAGGAATGATTTTAAGGTTCTCTTAATAGTTTTTAAATGCCTCAATGATCTTGGGCCTTCTTATCTATCTGAGCTGCTTTTATCTTATGAGCCCTTGTGGACCCTGAGGTCCTCTGGTACTGGCCTTTTAATGGTTCCCAAAGTAAAGACCAAGACCTATGGTGAAGCTTCATTTCACTATTACGGTCTTCGTCTGTGGAACAGCCTGCCAGAAAGCCTGCCAGAAAGCCTCAGGGCTGCAGAGTTGATAGATGTTTTAAAGAACAGGCTAAAGACCCACCTTTTTAATTTGGCTTTTAACAAACCTGTTTAACTATTACTGAAGTAGTCATTTATGTTTCATTGTTTAATGTTCTTCTTGGCACCATTTGTTTTTAGATTTTCACACCTTTTCTTATTGATGTGTTTTTAGTTCAGTTTTTAAGTATGGGTTTTTAGTTCCCTTTGTTTTATGAGTTCTTAGTTTTATCTTGTAATTTATGTGTTTTAGCTCCAGTGTTTCCTCAGTGGAGACCCTCATGCTGGATGCTGCTTGGCCCATCTGCAGGGGTGTTGGTGTCGTGGGTCGCTCTAGCTTGGGTGGGTGGGTGGGGGGGTTTATGCCACTGCCTAAAGCTGTGGTGTGGGCCCCGGCCTGTCCTGGTTGGGGTGGCCTCTGTGGCACACCCTGCGGTTATGGGCTGTGTGATATCCCGGCGTGGGGGAGCTCGACAGGATGGCTGCTCCTTCACATGGTGCCTCGGTACCAAGCAATGTCTCTTATTTTATATGTGTGTAAGAGAAGTAGGGGGTGATGTACTGTATGTGACTCTGTGTGTGTGTGTGTGTGTGTTTTGTGGATATGTTTACGGGAGGGTTGGAAGGGGTGGGGATGTACAGTGGTGGAAAAAGTGTTTGCCCCCTTCCTGATTTCTCATTTTTTTGTATGTTTGTCACACTTAAATGTTTCAGATCATCAAACAAATTTAAATATTAGACAAAGATAACACAAGTAAATGCAAAATGCAGTTTTTAATTGAAGGTGTTTATTATTAAGGGTAAAAAAAATCCAAACCTACATGGCCCTGTGTGAAAAAGTGATTGCCCCCCTGTTAAAACATAAATTAACGATGGTTTATCACATCTTTGGAAAGCTGAGTTCAATTTTCTAGCCATTTCTAAAGCTTTGGGACTCCAGCAAATCACAGTGAAAGCCATTATCCACAAATGGCAAAAACATGGAACAATGGTGAAACTTCCCAGGAGTGGCCGGCTGACCAAAATTACCCCAAGAGCACAGCGACAACTCATCCAAGAGGTCACAAAAGACCCTACAACAACAACCAAAGAAATGCAGGCCTCACTTGCCTCAGTTAAGGTCAGTGTTCATGATTCCACCATAAGAAAGAGACTGGGCAAAAATGGCCTGCATGGCAGAGTTCCACGACGAAAACCACTGCTGAGCAAAAAACATAAAGGCTCTGTGAAAGTGAAATGAGGTTCTCTCCACTTCCAGATTATGTCCCCAACAGTGCTCATTAGAACATTCAGTAGTTTATATATCCTTCTGTAACCAATACCATCAGTATCCATCCATCCATCCATCCATCTTCTACCGCTTTTCAAGAGGTCCGGGTTGCAAAGGCGGCAGTTCAAGAAGAGAAGCCCAGACTTCCCTCTCCCCAGCCACCTGCTTCAGCTCTTCAGAGAGGATACCAAGGCGTTCCCAGACCAGCTGGGAGACATACTCTCTGCAGCGAGTCCTGGGTCTGCCCCGGGGTCTCCTCCTAGAGGGATGTGCCCGACACACCTCAAGTGGGAGGCATCCAGGAGGCATCCTGATCAGATGCCCATACCACCTCAACTGGCTCCTTTCAATGTGGAGGAGCAGCGGTTCTACTCTGAGCCTCTCCCAGATGACTGACCTCATCACCCTATCTCTAAGGGTGAGTCCAGTAATCCTACAAAGAAAGTTCATTTCAGCTGCTTGTATCCACGATCTTGTTCTTTCGGTCATTACCCAAAAGCTCATGACCATACGTGAGGGTAGGAACGTAGACTGACTGGTAAATTGACAGCTTTGCCTTAAAGCTTAGCTCCCTCTTCACCACAACAGACCGGTACAACGTCCGCATCACTGCAGATGCTGCTCCGATCTGTCTGTCAATCTCTCACTCCATTCTCCCCTCACTTGTGAATAAGACCCCCAAGATACTTAAACTCCTCTACTTGGGGCAGGAGCCTGTCCCCAACCCGGACTGGACAAGCCACCTTTTTCCGGCTGAGGACCATAGACTCGGACTTGGAGGTACTGATTCTCATCCTAGCCGCTTCACACTCAGCGGCAAACCATCCCAGTAAGACCTGTAGGTCATTGCTGGATGAAGTTAGCAGGACAACATCATCTGCAAAAAACAGAGATGAGATCCTGTGGTCACCAAGCATGACACCCTCCATTCCCTGGCTGCGCCTAGAAATCCTGTCCATAAAAATTATGAACAGGATCGGTGACAAAGGGCAGCCCTGGCGGAGTCCAACTCTCACTGGGAATGTGTCCGATCAAGTGCTGGCAATACGAACCAAACTCTCACAATGGTCGTACAGAGACTGAACAGCTCGTAACAACAAGCCCGATACCCCGTACTCCCGAAGCCCCCCCCCCACAAAAAAACACTAGGGACGCGGTCAAATGCCTTCTCCAAGTCCACAAAACACATGTAAACTGGTTGGGCAATTCCCACAAACCCTCAAGAGGGTTCTCCTGAATCCGAGGTTTGACCAACGGCCGGACTCTCCTCTCCAGTACCTTGGCATAGACCTTCCCAGGGAGTGTGATTAGTGTGATCCCTCTAAAGTTGGAGTAAACCCTCCGGTCCCCTTTTTTGAAGAGAGGAACCACCGCCCCGGTTTGCCATGCCAAAGACACTGCCCTCGACCTCCACACAATGTTGCAGAGGGGTGTCAACCATGACAGCCCTACAACATCCAGGGCCTTGAGGTACTCAGGGCGAATCTCGGCCACCCCCGGGGCCCGGCCAATAAAGAGATTTTTAACCACCTTGGTGACCTCAGTCACTGTGATAGGTGAGTCGTCCCCCTCGTCCACAAGCCCTGCTTCCTCTGTGGAAGGCGTATCAGTGGGATTGAGGAGATCCTCAAAGTACTCCTTCCACCGCTCGATGATATCCCCAGTCGAAGTCAACAGCGCCCCATCCGCACCATACACAGTGTGGACAGGGAGCTGCTTCCCCCTCCTTAGCTGCCGGACAGTTTCCCATAATCTCTTCGAGGCCGACCGAAAGTCTTGTTCCATGGCCTCACCAAACTCCTCCCATACCCGAATTTTTGTTTCAGCAACCACCTGGGCTGCACTCCGCTTGGCCTGCCGGTACACCTCAGCTACTACGGGAGTCCCACAAGCCAACCAAGCCTGATAGGACTCCTTCTTCAGCTTAATGGCCCCCCTTATCACTGGTGTCCACCACTTGGTTCGGGGGTTGCCACCACGAGATGCCCCGATGACCTTGTGGCCGCAGCTCTGGGCTGCTGCTTCAACAATGGAGGTGGAGAACATGGGCTAGTCAGACTCCATGTCTCCACACTCCCTTGGAATGTGGTTGAAGTTCTTCTGGAGGTGGGAGTTGAAGACCTCCCGGACAGGGGCCTCAGCCAGACGTTCCCAGCACACCCTCACTATACGTTTGGGTCCACCAGGTCTGAACGGCATCCTCCCCTGCCATCGGATCCAACTCACCACTCACTTTTGCCAGAAAACATCTTGATGATCCCCAAGACTTTGGGGAAAATACTCTGTGGACTGACAAGACAAAAGTTCAACTTTTTGGAAGGTGTGTGTCCCATTACATCCGGTGTAAAAGTAACACAGCATTTCAGAAAAGGAACATCATACCATCAGTAAAATATGGTGGTGGTCGTGTGATGGTCTGAGGCTGTTTTGCTGCTTCAGGATCTGGAAGACTTGCTGTGGTAAATGGAACCATGAATTCTGCTGTCTACCAAAAAATCCTGAAGGAGAATGTCCAGGCATCTGTTTGTGGCCTCAAGCTGAAGCGCACTTGTGTTCTGCAGCAGGACAATGATCCAAAACACACCAGCAAGTCCACCTCTGAATGGCTTAAGAAAAATAAAATGAAGACTTTGGAGTGGCCTAGTCAAAGTCTTGACCTGAATCTGATTGAAATGCTGTGGCATGACCTTAAAAAGACGGTTCATGCTCGAAAACCCTCCAATGTTGCTGAATTACAACATTTCTGCAAAGATGAGTGTTCCAAAACTCCTCCACAACGCTGTAAAAGACTCATTGCCAGTTATCGCAAATGCTTCATTGCAGTTGTTGCTGCTAAGGGTGGCCCAACCAGTTATTAGGTTTAGAGGGCAATCACTTTTTCACACAGGGCCATGTAGGTTTGGATTTTTTTTAATAAATATCTTCATTTAAAAACAGCATTTTGTGTTTACTTGTGTTATCTTTGTCTAATATTTAAATTTATTTGATGATCTGAAACATTTAAGTGTGACAAACGTACAAAAAAATGAGAAATCAAGAAGAGGGCAAACACTTTTTCACCCCACTGTATCGTGTAAATATAAGTAACTAAATGGGTCTACTGTTTTTATCTATGTAAAGCACTTTGTGCAGCATCTAATGTTTGAAAAGTGCTATACAAATAAAGTTTGACTGAAAATCTTACACTGAGAAATCTGATTTGCTATCGAAACTATAAATTAATTAACTAGTAAACCAAAGTTTGATACTAAAGGCTTAGTATGGAGCTCTTGATGAGCACAATAACACATACAGTATAGGGTGACACGGCTACTATAATAATGTAACATGGCAATACAGTTCTTTTTTTCTTCAGAAGGGCAGCTCAGCCAAACAAAGCAATTAGGCTGTTGCCTGAGCAACAAAAGCCCTAATGTCTGCACATCCATGAACTGAGCAGTATCATCGGAAATCATAGAGGGCAGTTTCAGGCTGCATTCAGACCAGGATAGTCCAGGGGTCTCGGTTCGACTGGGTGTGGAATGCTGAGAGTTTTCACACCTTTGTTTAATTTGGTTTGCATTCACACTGCAGCGGTCCAAACTGCCTGGACATCGTCACGCAGTTACAACAATTGCTAGTTTGGGGCGCTGTAGCTGAAACCATGACTGACCAGGAAGAAAAAAATCTCGGCGAAGAAGAAAAATGTGGCTCATCGATTGGCCAAGACCAAAAACGGAAATCCGTTCCCTTCTGCCGGGTTGTTTGTCCGTCACAAATGATACATTTTTTAACTTTTCCCCTTGACTTTCACCGGAAAAAGGATTTGTCAGATTCGTGCAGTTGTCTTTATTGTTATTTTCTACCCAAAATGTACTAAAACAAACATCACTAAACATCACTTCCTCTTCTCAGACTACGTGTTGCTATGGTTACACAAATGCCAAGGGGTACTTCTGCCCTTTGGTCTGCTGGATACTCCATCTGGATTCACACTGCAAGTGGAGTGCACCAGACTTTATTTGCAAGAGAACCGAGACCCCCGTTTTCAGGGGGTCGAGATTTCGTTTGTTTGGAGCACACTAGAGTTCCAATGCGCATTCAGATTGCACCAAATGAACTGAATTATCTGCGGAAGCCAACAGTGGCTGTCTGAATGCATCAATTAGCATAGAAATACCACAGAGCTTTGTTCTGAACTAAATGCACTAACAACAAATAAATTGGCAAATATACTGGCTTCCTAATGGACACAAGAAAATAATGTTATGTTCTTTTATAAACCAATATAAGTAAATAACAGTTACCCTCTCAGACCTCCAACCCTTCTTCTTTTAAAGCTTGGCCCCTGCTATAAGCAACCATCATTTGTCAGAGAAGATGGCTACTGAAAACAGCTACTTCAGTGATCTGCCTAAAATGTCAGTGAACCTGTACTATGCTCCAAGATCCGTGCAGCATAATCTGCAGTAATAAAGAGTAAACTCATAAATGCTGCGACATCAGGTACCAAATGACTAACAAAATGTAATAGAAGACAAATCGTCAAACAAATTATTGCAGGAATATGCAACAATTATTCTCTCTGGCTAATAAATAATCCTCAATAATCCTGGACAGATTTAAATGCAAATTAAAGAGGTTTGCTTGGGAAATGGCAAGTGATGAATCATCTCCTTGTCTTCTTCTGCTCACATCAATTGGCATATATATATATATATATACAGTATATATATATATATATATATACAGTATATATATATATATATATATACGTATTCTGGCTCCATCCTCAGATCTTGTGTCATTCTTCTTATTCGGGGTGACTCAAATAAGCAGGGAAGGGACGCAGTGAAGGAGCTTTTCTTCAAACGTTAATCTACTTTATAGACTATATGTCATGAGCTGGTGAAAATCTCCTCATAACACAGTGCATCCGGAAATCATTCACAGCACTTCATTTTTTTCACATTTTATGTTACAGCCTTATTCCACAAGTGATTGAATTAATTTTTTTCCTCAAAATTTCTACACACAATACTCCATAATGACAATATGAAAAAAGTTTTGAGATTTTTGCAAATGTATTAAAAATAAAAAACTAAGAAATCACATGCACATAAGTATTCACAGCCTTTGCCATGAAGCTCAAAATTGAGCTCAGGTGCATCCTGTTCCCACTGATCATCCTTGAGATGTTTCTGCAGCTTAATTGGAGTCCACCTGTGGTAAATTCAGTTGATTGGATATGATTTGGAAAGGCATACACCTGTCTATATAAGGTCCCACAGTTGACAGTGCATGTCGGAGCACAAACCAAGCATGAAGTCAAAGGAATTCTCTGTAGACCTCCAAGACAGGGTTGTCTCAAGGCACAAATCTGGGGAAAGGTACAGAAAAATTTCTCCTGCTATAAAGGTTCCAATGAGCACAGTGGCTTCAATCATCCATAAATGAAGAAGTTCGGAACCACCAGGACTCTTCCTAGAACTGGCCGGTCATGTAAACTAAGCAATCGGGGGAGAAGGGCCTTAGTCAAGGAGGTGACCAAGAACCCGATGGTTACTCTGTCAGAGCACCAGTGTTCCTGTGTGGAGAGAGGAGAACCTTCCAGAAGGACAACCATCTCTGCAGCAATCCATCAATCAGGCCTGTATGGTAGAGTGGCCAGACAGAAGCCACTCCCTAGTAAAAGGCACATGGCAGCCTACCTGGAGTTTGCCAAAAGGCACCTGAAGGACTCTTAGACCATGAGAAACAAAATTCTCTGATCTGATGAGACAAAGATTGAACTCTTTGGCGTGAATGCCAGGTGTCATATTTGGAGGAAACCAGGCACTGCTCATCACCAGGCCAATACCATCCCTACAGTGAAGCATGGTGGTGGCAGCATCATGCTGTGGAGATGTATTTCAGCAGCAGGAACAGGGAGACTAGTCAGGATAGAGGGAAAGATGAATGCAGCAATGTACACAGACATCCTGGATGAAAACCTGCTCCAGAGTGCTCTTGACCTCAAACTGGGGCGACAGTTCAACGGTTCATCTTTCAGCAGGACAACAACCCTAAGCACATAGCTAAGATATCAAAGGAGTGGCTTCAGAACAACATTGTGAATATCCTTGAGTGCCCCAGCCAGAGCCCAGACTTGAATCCAATTGAACATCTCTGGAGAGATCTGAAAATGACAGACGCTTCTCATCCAACCTGATGGCGCTTGAGAGGTGCTGCAAAGAGGAATGGACCAAACTGCTCAAAGATAGGTGTGCCAAGCTTGTGGCATCATATTCAAAAAGATTTGAGGCTGTAATTGCTGCCAAAGGTGCATCAACAAAGTACTGAGCAAAGGCTGTGAATACTTATGCACATGTGATTTCTTAGTTTTTGATTTTTAATAAATTTGCAAAAATCTCAAAAAACTTTTTTCACATTGTCATTGTGGGGTATTGTGTGTAGAATTTTGAGGAAAAAATGAATTTAATCCATTTTGGAATAAGGCTGTAACGTAACAAAATGTAGAAAAAGTGAAGTGCTGTGAATACTTTCCGCATGTACTGTAATTCATAATACCATGAGAATTATCACTTAGAGTTATTGGCTGGTGACTTCTCCAACACTTCACACTTTCTGTGACTCTTTCAGCTCTGGACTCATACACAGCTATGGACTCCAGGATGCATCTAACAGAGAAAACTGATGCTGACACCTTCACAGCAGAGAAAGGCGATAAAAGGTATCACAGCTGTGCTCACTTACAATTTCCACTGACATGACTGCATTAACAAATAGCAGCTGAAACAAACTATGCAAGTCAACTAAAAAGCTCCAAGACAGGCCCATGCTTAACCATACAGTGCTGATGCACAAACAAACCTGACACCTTCAGCTTTTTGTAGATGATTGTTGAGATGCAGATAAACTAATTTCTTTGACTATCATCACTGTAGATGTTTGGAGAAAGTGAGAACTTTTTCACTTTTGTAAGATGGCAAAACATTCTGTGTTCTGAGACATCAGCCAAGAGTACTAAAAGAAGTTAGTGTAGCGGTTTGATTAAACCCCCCACAACACACAAACAGAACACAGAGACAGTCAGCTCGCACTCCTGGGGTTTGTTCCGCTGCATGCTGAGTTTACAGCCTTGAAGTTAAAGTGTTCATGCATTTTGCCCTTACTGTGACCTAGAGACTCAGATCAATATGTAGATGTGCTTGTTAGCCTCTTTGTCTGACACTTGGAGCGAGGTCTAGCTAATCTGCCCATTGTGTTGTATGTCTTACAAATGCAAATACCTCCTGCCTGTTCGGTTATTGCTTTGATCATTCTAACTGTGGGGTATGTCCCTTTGATGTATTGTTATGGTCAAGTATTTAAGGTGCAACTCTGTAACGCAATCTCTCTCTCTCACTCACACTTCACCCTCTGCTGCAGGACACAGACTTTGTGTCCCTCCTTCTCTGAGAGCCAGAGGATCCCGCTCCAGCCTGCACACACTTGGGCTGGAGAGGGGATCCCGTGACGGTGGTATGATAATAAAACTCTACTTAAAACCTCCAACAACGCCACTTTATTTCATGCCGCCGCACTGGTGACCCGACGCTGCAAAGAACACGCTGCCAGCGAACGCAACACCCGGCGGTGATTCTCCGATGACCAGCGAACGCAGCAGCCTGACTGATCTGCCCTCCCTCCTGCTTCAGGGAGACCTCAACGCGGAGTTTCCAGGTGAAACTCCACGGAGAACACCCACGACCGGGAATGCTGAGCAGCGTTTCATGGTGAGATCTGCACATCCACGCTGGACCAGTCGCGCTCGCAGCTCCTCCACATCGAGAGCGCATGTACCTCGTCCTTTCTCCACGACGGCGATCCCCATGGCCGACGGAGCACACGTGGACCTGAACGCACCATGACCGCACGAGCGACAACGATCGTCTCCTCCCTCTCACCGCTCCAACGCAGCTGCACGAGCCCGGGGCACAAAGATCGTCTATTGCCTCGCACCGCTCCAACGTGTCTCCACGAGCCCGAGGGACGGAGATCGTCTACTTCCTCACACCGCTCCAACGCAGCTGCATGAGCCTGAGGAACAAAAGATCGTCTATTCCCTCCCGCCACTCCAACGCATCTGCACGGGCCTGAGGGACTAAAGATCGTCTATTTCCTCTCACCGCTCCAACGCACCATGGCCAATCTACAGCCACAGCTCAACCTGGATTTTATCGGCGCCGTCTGCGCTGATCTCCGCCAAGTTTCTGCACCCTGACTCACCACTCCAGCGGCCCACCCACGCACTGAACCCCCGCGCACGCATCGGGGAGTTACAAGGACGGCGCATCACGCACGGGACAAGTAACGGCTCCACAGACTGCCTTCCTCCTTCGCCGCTGCCTTTCAGGGCTGCTCGCTCACCTGAGGCACGCATGCAGCATGATCGAAGGATTTGTTAACAGTCTCAGCCACGCCAGAGACCGCCATCGTCCTCCGCCGCTGCTCACAGGACCTTCAGGGCTGCTCGTTCACCTGAAGCAAGCACGCAGCTCGCCACTGGATTTTTTTAACGGTCTCAACAACGGCACAAAGGGATTTCAGCCGTCAGCTATTCCCGGGAGCTTTGGGGTTGCTTCAGCACCCAAAGCCAACAGTCCCCCTGCTTTGTTTACTTTTTTTTCTTACAGCCGCTCCTGCTTTTCTTCATGGCCACGAGAGGAGTCAGAGACTAATTTTTCTTCTTCTGATCTCTGCATGTTCAGACGGGACATCGCGGAGCAGCAAACACTTTTGGCGCGACTACCCCCCTCCCCTCCTCCTGCACAGAGCTTTTCCCTGCTCACTGCCCAGACTGCAACATCGAGGTCACGGTCCCCTACCGTTTCCCTCTGGGGGGGAGCAGTGTAGCGGTTTGATTAAACCCCCCACAACACACAAACAGAACACAGAGACAGTCAGCTCGCACTCCTGGGGTTTGTTCCGCTGCATGCTGAGTTTACAGCCTTGAAGTTAAAGTGTTCATGCATTTTGCCCTTACTGTGACCTAGAGACTCAGATCAATATGTAGATGTGCTTGTTAGCCTCTTTGTCTGACACTTGGAGGTCTCGTCTTGGAGGTCTAGCTAATCTGCCCATTGTGATGTATGTCTTACAAATGCAAATACCTCCTGCCTGTTCGGTTATTGCTTTGATCATTCTAACTGTGGGGTATGTCCCTTTGATGTATTGTTATGGTCAAGTATTTAAGGTGCAACTCTGTAACGCAATCTCTCTCTCTCACTCACACTTCACCCTCTGCTGCAGGACACAGACTTTGTGTCCCTCCTTCTCTGAGAGCCAGAGGATCCCGCTCCAGCCTGCACACACTTGGGCTGGAGAGGGGATCCCGTGACGGTGGTATGATAATAAAACTCTACTTAAAACCTCCAACAACGCCGCTTTATTTCATGCCGCCGCATTAGCTTTTATAATAAGACAATAATTTAAAAAGGGGCCTGTACCTAAAAATTCACTTAATTCTACTTAATGCCTGATGGCATCTCCACCAGGATCCTGAGGACCTGTGCCAACCAGTTAGCTTCGGTAACTGAAACACCTGTACAACCTGAGTCTGGAGAGAGTCCTGGTGAGGTGGAAGACGTCCTGCCTGGTTCCTGTCCCCAAGAAATCATCTCCATCGGACCTGAATGACTATCGACCAGTTGCCCTCACATCTCATGTGATGAAGGCAGTGTTTCCTCTGGCTTAAAGATCTTGGCACGGTAGCAACATATTTTTCGGGGGGGGGGGGGGTGGCGGCAGAAAACACATGACACGATTGTAACCAGAATATGTTAATTTTACACTATTTATTTTTATTTTTTAAAATTTTGCACAGTAATTATGCATAATGGAACTTACCATCTGAAGTACTGTACAACCGAGGCTTGAATACTGGAATATTGGGCCAGTTGGGATCCCACCCAGATGTCCTGTGTTTAGACTTTTTTTTGTGGTGTTATCCTTCTCTCCGTCCTCTGCTCTCACCTGTCCTGGACCCTCTGCCTGAACACGTTCCTCTCCTTGGCTCCTCTCTTCTATCTCATCTTGCCCTCTCTGAGCTCTGTCTGATTCAGGTTCTCTCTCTGTCTATGGTGGTATACAAACAGGTTAGAAAATACCAAGTGTCATGTTTTGTCCTGCAGGATTTTTTTTCATGGTTTACATAAATAACCAAAATGTGTATTTTTTGTATCTTTATTCTAGTGTTTCTTTTTTTTCCATTAACGAAGAGTAGGAAAGGGAAGGGAAAAAAAACATTCATAACAGTAATTTACTCATGCATACTTAAATTATATGATCAGAGGTGGGTGTAGTAGCCAGAAATTCTACTCATGTAAAAGAAGTACTATGAAATTAATAATTAAAAGTAGACAACCAAAAATTTCTAGTTAAGGGTACAAAGAGCACCCACTTAAAAACTTGAGTAATGCCTTCAGTCTTGAAGGTTTGAGGTTCTTCTCCAAAATTTGTAACAATTTTCTTATAGTTTTCTACTTTTCTCTGTAAATTTATTTAAATTTGCAACACTTTTCCTCAAATTTGTAATTTTCTCTTGTAAAATTATGACTTTTCTTGTACATTTGAGACAATTATAAATGTAGATTATTTTTTGGCAAATTTTCATCTTTTTTAATCCATTCCAGCTTTAAAAATGACAGTTGACACAAAGTGCTGTACATCAACAATAAATAAAATATAAAAATCAATAAAATACAGCTAAAGTACAAAACAACGCAAACAAAATAATCGTCATACAACAGAGACAATAAGAACAAATAAAATCAATGTCTCAAACTGGGTCAAAAGCCAAAGAATAAAAATGGGTTTTACGAGGAGTTTTAAAACTGGACAGTGAAGAGGCCTGTCTGATGGACAAAGGCAGATTATTATAAAATTACTGTTTTTCTAATAAATTTGAAACAGAATGTGACATATTTTTTACTTTTTTCCTCATACAATTTAAACTTTTGACCATAATTTTGGAAAGTCAGAACAGAACAATAACTTTAACTCTTAATTCAAAGAAATATAATTATTAAAATTATATTTAAAGAAATAAATTAACTTAAATGACTAAGGATGCCGTTATTTCTGTTATAATATTTCTATATATTTATAGTTTTTTGTTTTTGTTTTTTTAGAAAACTCACCACCACCCAGACAGCAGGAAAAACCTCCCTTATTTTGAAATCCAAATGTTGGCACGTTCAGTTTGTCTGAAGGCTGCTGACGGATTAAAGTCATTGACCTCGTGAATTTTGGTCATCTTAACTTTCCAGGTACATAATAAGGAACATAATATTGTAGAGGCTGGTGAAATATATCTTCAACAATTCATCACCCCCCCTTGCCTTTCCCTTCATGTGAAGCCGGCTGCAATATGAATTCTAACCACATCTCTTAGCTAAGCGACTCTTCCATTATTGCTCCCATTTCCAGCGGGTTAAAACCATGATAAATGCCACCAGTGCTTACATACCTCTTCTGATTTTTTTTCTGCATTTAAAATAAATGTTACATATGAGAATTGTACTTTGGGGTTTGCCGTAGCTCAGCTGGGGTTGGGGTGAGTGACGTCAGGCGGGCTAGGAGCTAGGAGTATATATTGAGCTGCAGAGCTAAATAAAGTATATTCTATGAACAGCACAAGAAGCTCTCCATTCTCCATTATTCAGACATCACAATAAACTCAAGTTTCTCTCGAAGTCACGCTAGCGAGAGACTCTGCCTGACTGGAAAGCTCGCATGGGCGGGCGCTTCTAAACTCCGCGCGGATGATGGCCATGCGCGTTGTTCGTGTGAGCACTTGCACAAAGTCATTGCTTCATATATTTTTCTTAAATTCATATCTTCTCATTAGCGCAGCTGTAATTTTTCTGGTGAGGTGGGCTGCCACCCAGAAATGTTACCAGAGGAAACCCTGGAAGGTCCTGGAGAGACTGGTCATAGCCCACCTGAGGCTGCAGGTGAAGACGTGGCTGGACCCTCTGCAGTTTGCATATCAGCCTCATTTAGGAGTTCAAGACGCTGTCATCTACCTGCTGCAATGAGCCCATCTGCACCTGGGTGGTGGAGGAGACACTGTGAGAATCACATTTTTTGATTTCTCCAGTGCCTTTAACACCATCCAGCCACTGCTGCTGGGTGAGAAGCTGTGAGTGATGGGGGTCAACAGCTCTGTGATCTCCTGGATTACTGACTACCTGACAGGCAGGCTACAATTCGTCCGGCTGGGCAGTGTCTTGTCTGGCGTGGTGGTTAGTGATATGGGAGCTCCACAGGGGACTGTGCGCTCTCCTTTTCTCTTCACCTTATACACCACTGACTTTCAGTACAACACTGAGTCATGCCACCTGCAGAAATTCTCTGACAACTCAGCTATTGTTGGGTGTATAACAGGGGGAGAGGAGGGGGAGTACAGGGCACTGGTAGACAGATTTGTGGAGTGGACAGAGCAGAATCACCTGAGGCTGAATGTCAGCAAGACCAGAGAGATGGTTATTGACTTTAGGAAGAAGAGAACGCCTTCTCAGCCATTGCAGATTGGGGGAGAGGATATGGAGATGGTTGAGGACTATAAATACCTGGGTGTCAGGATCAGCAATGGGCTGGACTGGAGATCCAACACTGATGCTGAGCATAAGAAGGGGATGAGCAGACTCTACTTCCTCAGGAAGCTGACATCCTTCAACGTGTGCAGTAGGATGCAGGCGCTTTTCTACTAGACCATTGTTGCCAGTGCCATCTTCTTTGCTGCTGTCTGTTGGGGTAGCAGTATCAGGGCCAGCGACACCAACAGACTTGACAAGATTATCAAGAGGACTGGCTCTGTAATTGGTCTCAGGCCAGAGACCTTTAAGACAGTTGTGAAGAGGAGGACACTAAATAAACTGTGATCCATCATGGACAATCCTGATCACCCCCTTCACCACACACTGGACAGACAGTGGAGCACTTTCTCCAGTAGGCTACTTCAGCTTCGCTGTCGAATGGCCAGGTACAGGAAGTCTTTCCTGCCGCATGCCATTTCACTGTACAGTAACTCACTACGATGTTGTATTCTGGTCATAACTATGCTGCCATACTGCACCTTACAGTCTAATTGGTACCTTACATCTCACTCTGCACCTAATAAGATAAGATAAGATCAGATCAGATAAGATAAGATAAGATAAGCCTTTATTAGTCCCACAATGGGGAAATTCCAGGATTGCAACAGCACAGGGATAGCAACACTCAGAGCAACAATCAGAAGGCAAGAAAAAAAAACAAGAGCAGGGAGTATTCATATGTACATATAAACATAAATATATAGACACACGATGCGGAGCATTGTAGCTAGATGGAACAAACATGTAAATATATAAACACACACACAGTGCGGAGCATTGTAGCTAGATGGAATAAATATATAGATATATAAACACACAGTGCGGAGCATTGTAGCTAGATGGAACAAACATGCAAATATATAAACACACAGTGCGGAGCATTGTAGCTAGATGGAACAAACATGTAAATATATAAACACACACACAGTGCGGAGCATTGTAGCTAGATGGAACAAATATGCAAACACATAAACACACAGTGCGGAGCACCGTAGCTAGATGGAATAAATATGTAAATATATAAACACAGTGTGGAGCATTGTCGCTAGATGGAATAAATATATAAATATACAAACACACACAGTGCGGAGCATTGCAGCTAGATGGAATGAAACAGCATAACCGTCTACTTAGTTATTCTACATGGTATGATTATGTACCCATACATATTGTCACCCTCCTCTGATAGTCCTGCATTGTGCAGCGGGTATGATTCATGTGTCTATACGGGTCACCATCTATTCATCTATGATGTAGATTTGGTGTTTTTTAGTAGTTTTTACTTTTCATGGGTAATCCCTTTGTCTGTTATCTGTGTGGGTTTCTGTTGTTTGGTTGTCTACTGTCATGCTGCTGTTACATTGCAGTTTCCCAGTTTGGGATCAATGAAGTACATCTATCTATCTATCTATCTATCTATGTATCTATCTATCTATCTATGTATCTATCTATCTATCTATCTATCGTAATAGAGGCATAGGGCATGCTGACTCCACTGTAACATTACTTACAATACTGACACAGTTCAGTGTCCAGCTTTACTACATATGAATATAGCTACAATATATCCAATGGATAAAATACTGTAAGTATTGAACACATGACCATTTTTCTCAGTAAATATATTTCTAAAGATGCTACTGACATGAAATTTTCACCAGATGCTGGTAACAACCCACCTAATCCAAACTTTAAAAAAAATAGATGTCCATAAATTATGTGTGATAATAGGAAATGACACGGAAAAAATATTGAACATGCTTACTTCAATTTATTAATTTTTTTTCTTCTTCTTACCTTTCAATGATCCACATGTCAATTTAGAAGGAATTTTACACCGGATGCCCTGCCTGATGTGGAGTACACTGGCTGATGCGCCCCCCTGTGGCTGGGCAATACCAACTTTCCTTCCCCCATTCTACTGTATTACAGCTGCAATCAAAATTATTCAACCCACACTGAAAATTAGGTTTACTGGCAAAATGTAAAAAATTAGCCACTGTTTGCAATAAACAAATCATACAAGAACAATTTAAATAGCTTAACACAACTAATATTACAAGTGGTTTCTCCAAATTCACAACAAAATTCCACTTTTAATGACTACTATAGTTTCAAATTTATTCAGCCACTTCATGAGAAGCATCTTTAGTGCTAAGTAGAGCACCCTTTCGCTGTAGTGACCTGCTTCAAATATGATGCATAGCCAGACACCAACTTCTGGCAGTGTTCCTTAGTCCATCCCTCATGGGCCAAGGCCTCCAGTTCACTAATATTCTTGGGTTTGTGTTCTGCAACAGCCTTTTTCAAATCCCACCAGAGATTTTCAATGGGGTTCAAGTCAGGTGACTGTGATGGCCAAAAAAGTAGAATTTTTGTGTTGAATTTGGAGAAACCACTAGTAATATTAATTGGGTTGGCCTTTTTAAATTGTGCTTGTAATATTTGTTTATTGCAAACATCTGCTGGTTTGTACATTTTGCCAATAAGCCTAATTTCTACTGGGGGTTGAATAATTTAGATTGCAACTGTATGCTGAGCAGCAAGCTAGGAGGAAGGAAGTACCATTTTTATATGGTCTCTGGTATGACCTGGCTTGGGCTTGAATCCACAACTGGGCAGATGCTCAACCTCTAGGCCACCACTCCAGTAGGATGTTATTTAATACTTTGTACAAAAGCCTTTGTTGGAAATGACAGCTTCAAGACGCCTCCTGTATGGAGAAACTAGCCCCATGCATTGCTTAGGTGTGATTTTGGCCCACTGTTCAGAACAGTCTTCAAATCTGGGCCTCTTGTATGAATTCTGATCTTCAGTTCTTTCCACAGATTTTCAATTGGATTAAAGTCAGGTGACTGAATCTGTGTACTCTTCGTTCTTTAAATATTTGAATGAATGAATGAATGAATGAATGAATGAGTTTATTTCGGATAGTACAGTACAGGTTAAAAGAAACTGTATAATATAACAACAAGGTCAAATTAGACAAAGACTCCTCCTACTATACAATTCCACGTGAGTTATCCGAAATGGGTGATGGCTGAAGCCGCAGCTTATATTGCCCACCCATATTCCATCCAAGAATTCAAAAGAGAAAAAAGAGAAAACAAGACAAGAGCGATTACAATTTAAAACAAAGCTAAGACAAAATGTGACTGAGAGAAAAAAGAAAACAAAGCTAGGCTAAGTTAAGCGGTTACTATTCAAAAACAAATCTAAGACAAAATGTCACAGAGAAAAAAAAATAAAAAAAATAAAAAAAAATAAGCTACAACACGACACAGGCTGGATATGTCAATCCTTATGTGAGTTTACATGTCGTCTTGTAAATATGTTTGGAGTATTTCTTCCTTTAGTTTTTGTTTAGATTGTCCAAGCGTTGTACATGATTTTAATTCAGGTCCAAAATCGTTCCATAATCTGACTCCTTGCACTGAAATACAGTGTTGCTTGGTGGTTGTTCTCACTGTAGGCTTTTGAAATATACATGTTCCTCTGAAGTGATATCGTTTCTCCCTTGTTTGGAACAACTTTTGGATATTTGCGGGCAGTGATAAATTCTTCACTTTGAACATTATTATTGCGGTTTTAAAGTCAACCAGATCTTTCAACTTGAGAGTTTTTTGTTTAAGAAAAAGTGGGTTTGTTGGTTCCCTGTAAGCTGCTTTGTTTATTATTCTAATAGCTCTCTTTTGAAGCATAAAGAGTGGATATATGTTTGTTTTATATGTATTTCCCCATACTTCATTACAATATGTCATGTATGGGAGTATTAATGAATGATACAAGGTGTATAGTGTGGGTTGATTCAGCAAATATTTCACTCTGTGTAATATTGCAATTGATTTGGATACTTTACCTTTAATATAATTAATATGTGACTTCCAACACAGTTTGTTATCAATTATTACTCCAAGAAATTTAGTTTCAGATACCCTTTCAATCTCTACACCATTTACACTGAGTTTGGGTACTGGGTTGTTGTGATGGTTGTTAAAGACTATAAATTTTGTCTTACTTAAATTGAGCGTTAATTTGTTTGAATCAAACCACAGTTTAAGCTTTCCTAATTCCTTTCCGAGTGTATCCAGAAGTTGTTCCAAATTGTTTCCACTGCATAGCAGACTAGTGTCATCGGCAAACAATATTAAGTCCATTTTTTCTGAAACTTTACATATATCGTTTATATACATATTGAATAATAATGGTCCCAAAACTGAACCCTGTGGGACTCCACAGGTGACCTTCAGTAACTCTGAGTTTTTGTTACTAACACATACATACTGATATCTATTCTTTAAGTAACTACTTAACGAAAGCGGAACAACCGTTATATCGTTCTCGCCTTGTCAAAATAAAATCGAAATTGAGCAGAAATGACATAACGGATCTGATTCCGTTTGGTGTTGTTTTCCTTTTGTCGGTCACAGCTGGAAGTGGTGATGGCAGCAGCAGAGCGCCACCATTTTCAAACAAGCCTGAAGACTAGCTGTTAAATCTCACTTTAAACTCGGGAAAATGCCCAAAGTTGCAGCATAGACTCATGCAGACATCACCATCTGATGAAAGATGAGAAAGACTGCCAAAAATATACGTTTACAGAGTTCCCATCAGCCAGCAAAGATGACGAAAGGAGGATGTTGTGGCCTTTTTTTTTAATTCAAAGTGCTTTATTAACAAATGTTGTGGACAAATGGATACCGAAGGCCTGAGAAAAATAAAAGGTTGACATGACCAGCCTCTGTTTTGACCACTTCACAACAGGTAAGGTCTACTTATAAATTATGCTTCTGTTACTTTTTTCTCTTTTCGGATTAGTTTGGGGTCCACATGTCGGCTCAGTGATTACTGAGATGATGCAGGTTTCCAGCAGTTTTAATACGACTGGAGTCTCTTTGATTTTATGCGATATTTTTTTTTTTTTTTCTCTCGGCGCCACACGAGTCGGCTGCCTTTTGCAACAGCGGCTCGATTCCGAGTCTTTTTTCCCTTCCTCTCTCTTTTGATCCGTCTTTTTTTTTCACCCCACTTATATCACGGACACACAGATCGTCCTAAATGTCTCCTGAGCCGGTGGACGGAGCCACTGTCTATAGCAGGATACGATACAGCAGAGAACAGCTGCTAGCATTCAACCGCCACCCGGTCCCATTGGAAAAACTCGACATACCGAGTGAACTGAGGCGAAAACGCCGCGGCTGCCGGGCTGGAGTAAGGCGGAGGACAAAAAATATAAGGTACAGACCCTCCCTTCCATCTGTTGTCATGGGAAATGTACGGTCGATACTGGGAAAGTTAGATGAGCTAGCGGCTATCTCCCGTTATGATAGCACATACCGGGAGTGCTCTCTCCTTTTGTTTACTGAGACGTGGCTAACTGAACTAGCAGCAGATGCTAACATTGAGCTGGAGGGTTTTCACATGATACGAGCTGACCGAACACCAGAGAGTGGCAAAACTAGGGGCGGTGGAGTGATCATGTATGTTAACAACAACTGGTGCAGACCGGGACATATCACTGTTAAACAACGACACTGCAGCAAAGACATTGAGTTGCTAGCTGTTAGCATGAGGCCTACATATCTCCCGAGAGAACACTCACACGTGATCTGCATTGTTGTTTATGCAAATCCGACGGCGAACGCTGGGACAGCACGTGACGTCATCCATTCAGTAACCAGCAGGCTGCAGACAGAACACCCAGATGCTCTTCTCCTCATCTCAGGCGATTTCAACCATGTTTCACTGTCTCCCATTCTACCCACGTTCACCCAGTATGTCACATGCCACACTAGAGACAATAAAACACTGGATTTATTCTACGCAAACACTAAGGAGGCGTACACCTCATCACAACTACCCCCACTCGGGAGATCGGATCACAACTTGGTTCATCTCCGGCCGGTGTACAAACCCCTAGTGCACAGACAACCTCCGGCCATGCACACTGTGGAGTTATGGTCTGAGGAGACAATGGACACCCTAAAGGGCTGTTTTGAAGCCACCGCCTGGAAGCAGCTCTGCGATCCACATGGTGAGGACATCGATGGCCTCATTCACACCTTCACGGGCTACCTCAGCTTCTGTGTGGACAAATCCGTTCCCACCAAGACCATACGGCGTCACTCAAACAACAAACCCTGGATCAACCCTGAGATAAAAACACTTCTGAGAGAGAAGAAGAGGATCTTCAGGTCAGGGAACAGGGAGATGCTGAAGTCCGTACAGAGGGAGCTGAGGAGAAAGATCAGAGAAGGCAAGGACAGCTTCAGGAAGAAGATGGAGGACAAGCTGCAACAGAGCGACATCAGCGGGGTCTGGAGAAACCTCAAAACCATCTCGGGGCTCCAGAATACCTCCCCCCAGGCCACAGGGGGCAGGGAGTGGGCGAACAACCTGAATCTGTTTTTCAATAGATTTGACCAACCGCCCTCCCCCCTGACTGCACAACAACCACTGCTGCCTCTAAAGAAATCAAGTCCTGCTGCCCACTCCCCACTCTACCAACACCCCCCCACTCCCAACACACAGCCCCCCATCCTGACCCTGACCAGGACCCAGGTGAGGACGGAGCTGAGGAAGATCAAGGCGAGGAAGGCGCCGGGACCGGACGGCATCAGCGCAAAGCTCCTCAAGTCCTGTGCAGACCAGCTGTGTGGGATTGTGACGTATATCTTCAACATGAGCCTGAAACTGGGGAGGGTACCACAGCTGTGGAAAACATCTTGTGTGGTACCTGTACCAAAAACTTCCCACCCCAAAGACCTGAACAGCTACAGACCGGTGGCCTTGACGTCCCACTTGATGAAGACCCTGGAGAGACTGCTCCTTGCTCACCTCCGCCCCCTGGTGGAACCAGCGATGGATCCACTCCAGTTCGCCTACCAGCATGGCATTGGGGTGGAGGATGCGGTGATCTTCCTCCTTCACCGTTCTCTGTCCCACCTGGAGAAGCCCGGGAATATGGTGAGGTTCATGTTCTTTGACTTCTCCAGTGCTTTCAACACCATCCAACCGATGATCCTGAAGGACAAGCTGCTGCGCGCAGGGGTGGACCAGCACCTGTCATCATGGATCCTGGACTACCTCACGAACCGGCCTCAGTTTGTGAGAACCCGGGACTGTGTGTCCGACACGATCATCAGTAGCACGGGGGCCCCCCAGGGAACGGTGCTGGCTCCCTTCCTGTTCACTCTTTATACTGCGGACTTCTCACACAACACAACACACTGCCATCTACAGAAGTTCTCTGATGACTCTGCGATCGTTGGCCTCATCTCCAATGGAGATGAAGCTGAGTACAGAGGGCTTATCCAGGACTTCGTGGACTGGTGCCATCGGAACTGCCTCCAGATCAACGCGAGGAAAACTAAGGAGCTGGTGGTGGACTGCCGCAGGCATGGGCAGCCCCTCACAGTACCAGTAAATATACAGGGAACAGACATCGAGATGGTGACATCCTATAAGTACCTGGGTATTCATCTGAACAATAAACTAGACTGGTCACACAATACTGATGCACTCTACAAGAAGGGACAGCGCAGGCTGTTCCTGCTGAGGAGACTCAGGTCTTTTGGTGTACAAGGGGCGCTGCTGAAGTCATTCTATGACACGGTGGTGGCATCAGCCATCACTTTTGGAGTGGTCTGCTGGGGCAGTGGCATTACTGCAGCCGATAGGAAGAGACTGAACAAACTGATTAAGAAAGCTAGCTCTGTCCTGGGGCAGCGCCTTGATCCGATGGAGGAGATAGGAGAGAGAAGGACGGTGGCTAAACTGTCATCTCTGCTGGAGTCCGAGTTCCACCCTATGCAGGACATACTGAATGCACTGAGGAGCTCATTTAGCAGCAGACTACATCATCACAGGTGCACAACCGAGAGGTTTCGTAGGTCCTTCCTACCAACGGCTGTCAGACTGTACAACCTAAGCAGGGCTGCTCGCAGAGATAGCAAAAAGACGTAACAAACTAATAGTTTTTTGAATGCAAAAGATGCAATAGACTTACACAATGGTCCTCTCCGGCATACAACTAGGAACATACCGGTCGCTATGGAGGGTGAGAATATGTATGGGCACATAATCATACCATGTAGGATAACTAAGTAGACGGTTATGCTGTTTCATTCCATCTAGCAACAATGCTCTGCACTGTGTGTGTTTATATATTTGCATATTTATTCCATCTAGCTACAATGCTCCGTACTGTGGGTGTTTATATATTTATATATCTACATATTATTCCATCTAGCTACATTGCTCCGCACTGTGTGTGTTTATATACTTGCATATTTATTCCACCTAGCTGCAATGCTCCGTACTGTGGGTGTTTATATATTTACATATTTATTCCATCTAGCTACAATGCTCTGCACTGTGTGTTCATATATTCATATATTTATTCCATCCAGCTACAATGCTCTGCACTGTGTGTCTGTGTGTGTGTGTATATATATATATTTTATAGTAATACGTACATATGTTTATTAGCTGCTCTTGCTTGCTTGTTTTTTTTTTCTCTTGCCTTCTGATTGTTGCTCTGAGTGTTGCTATCCCTGTGCTGTTGCAATCCTGGAATTTCCCCGTTGTGGGACTAATAAAGGCTTATCTTATCTTATCTTATCTTATATTTAGTGTTGATATTTGCATTCTGGGTGATTCTAAGGTATTTGTATTTGATTGTCTTTTGTATTTTAATATGTCCCACTTTAGAAAGTGATGTTTTTGTCTTATGACTTTAGCTTGCAACCCACCAATATGCTTTTGTCCTTAACCGTGACAAAGGAAAAAATAATCTGTTTCCACAAAAACAAAGTAGCTTCATCTTTTCCCAGCAGGAGCAAGCTCCATTTGTGGCTGCTGGCTGCAGCACTGAACGGGTTCTTTGCAACAGGTTATGTTGACTGACGGCTGTGTTAGCTACTTAGGGTCAGTTTGTATTTATTTGCGCTAAAAATATCTATCCATATTAACAAAACAAGTAATGCGAGTAATGCATCTGACCAAATTTCAGTAACTGTAACGCATGACTGAATTTTTAAACAGTAATTTTGTTACACAGCATGTTACTGCAAAAATAGTGGCGTTACTGTAACGCGTTACTCCCAACACTGGTCTCGAAACATTTATACATTCATCCTTCCTTCAATTATATAAAGTTTGCCAGTACTGTGTTGTGAAAAACAGACCCACACCATGATTTCCCACCTCGCCTGGTAAGGTGTTGTTGGGGTGATGTGCAATGGCATTTCTCCTCCAAGCATGTTGTTGTTTATGGTATCCAAAGAGTTCAATTTTGGTCTCATCTGACTAGATGATATTCTCTCAGCACTTTTGTCCAAATATTGTGCAGCAAGCTTTAAATGAGGTTCAACATGTTTTTTATTCAGCAGTGGACTCTTGTGTGATGAGAATGCATACATGCCAGAGTGGTTGAATGCCTTACTGATAGTTTTCTTTGAAACAGTTGTACCAGGTCTTTCTGAAGCTCTCTACAAGTGGTCCTTGGCTGTTGGACAGCTATTTGAATTATTATTTTGACTCCTTTGTCAGAAGTCTTGTGAGGCACACCTAGTCGTGACTGGTTTATTGTGAAATGAGGTTCTTTCCACTTACAGATTATGGTCCCAACAGTGCTCATGAGAACATTCAGTAGTTTATATATCCTTCTGTAACCAATGCCATCAGTATCCATCCATCCATCTTCTACCGCTTTTCTGGAGGTCCGGATCGTGGAGGCAGCAGTTCAAGCAGAGAAGCCCAGACTTCCCTCTCCCCAGCTACTTGCTCCAGCTCTTCAGAGAGGATACCAAGGCGTTCCCAGACCAGCTGGGAGACATAGTCTCTCCAGAGAGTCCTTGGTCTACCCCGGGGTCTCCTCCCAGAGGAACGTGCCCAAAATACCTCAAGTGGGAGGCGTCCAGGAGGCATCCTGATCAGATGCCCATACCACCTCAACTGGCTCCTTTCAATGTGGAGGAGCAGCGGTTCTACTCTGAGCCTTTCCCGGATGACTGAGCTCCTCACCCTATTTCTGAGGGTGAGTCCAGCAATCCTATGACGGAAGCTCATTTCAGCCATTTGTATCCGTGATCTTGTCCTTTCGGTCATTACCTAAAGCTCATGTCCATAGGTGAGGGTACAAACGTAGATTGACTGGGAAATCGACAGCTTTGCCTTAGAGCTTAGCTCCCTCTTCACCACAACAGACCGGTACAACATCCGCATCACTGCAGATGCTGCTCCGATCCGTCTGTCAATCTCTTGCTCCAGTCTCCCCTCCCTTGTGAATAAGACCTCAAGATACTTAAACTCCTCCACTTGGGGCGGGAGCTTGTCCCCAACCCGGAGGGGACAATCCACCCTTTTCTGGCTGAGGACCATGGACTCAGACTTAGAGGCGCTGATTCTCATCCCAGCCACTTCACACTCAGTGGCAAACTGTCCCAGTAAGACCTGTAGATCATTGCTAGATGAAGTTAACAGGACAACATCATCTGCAAACAACAGAGATGAGATCTTGTGGTCACCGAGCATGACACCCTCCATTCCCCGGCTGCGCCTAGAAATCCTGTTCATAAAAATTATGAACAGGCTCAGTGACAAAGGGCAGCCCTGGCGGAGTCCAACTCTCACTGGGAATGAATCCAACCGAGTGCTGGCAATATGAACCAAACTCTCACAATGGTTGTATAGAGACCGGATAGCTCATAACAAGCCTGATACCCCATACTCCCGAAGCACCCCCCACAAAAAAACACAAGGGACATGGTCAAATGCCTTCTCCAAGTCCACAAAACACATGTAAACTGTTTGGGCAAACTCCCACGAACCCTCGAGGATTCTCGAGAGGGTAAAGAGTTGGTCCGGTGTGCCACGGCCAGGACGAAAGCCACACTGCTCCTCCTGAATCCGAGGTTTGACCAACGGCCGGACTCTCCTCTTCAGTGCATTGGCATAGACCTTCCCAGGGAGGCTGATTAGTGTGATCCCTCTAAAGTTGGAGCACACTCTCTGGTCCCCCTTTTTAAAGAGGGGAACCACCACCCTGGTTTGCCATGCCGACGCATTGTTGCAGAGGCGTGTCAACCATGACAGCCCTACAACATCCAGGGCCTTGAGGTACTCAGGACAAATCTCGTCCACCCCCGGGGCCCGGCCACCAAAGAGATTTTTAACCAGCTTGGTGACCTCAGCCACTGTGATGGACGAGTCGACCCCCTCGTCCACAAGCCCTGCTTCCTCTGTGGAAGGCATGTCAGTGGGATTGAGGAGATCCTCGAAATATTCCTTCCACCGCTCGACGATATCCCCAGTCGAAATCAGCAGCGCCCCATCCGCACCATACACAGTGTGGACAGGGAGCTGCTTCCCCCTCCTGAGCTGCCGGACAGTTTGCCAGAATCTCTTTGAGGCCAACCAAAAGTCTTGCTCCATGAGCTCACCGATCTCCTCCCACACCCGAGTTTTTGCTTCAGCAACCACCCGAGCCGCACTCCGCTTGGCCTGCCGGTACACCTCAGCTGCTTCAGGAGTCTCACAAGCCAACCAAGCTTCATAGGACTCCTTCTTCAGCTTAATGCCCCACCACCACCACCACTGGTGTCCACCACTTGGTTCGGGGGTTGCTACCACGAGATACACCAACGACCTTGCGGCCGCAGCTCTGGGCAGCCGCTTCAATAGTGGAGGTGGAGAACATGGCCCATTCAGACTCCATGTCTCCAGACTCCCTCGGAATGTGGTTGAAGTTCTTCCGTAGGTGGGAGTTGAAAACCTCCCGGACAGGGGCCTCAGCCAGACATTCCCAGCACACCCTCACTATACGTTTGGGTCTGCCAGGTCTGAATGGCGTCCTCCCCTGCCATCGGATCCAACTCACCACCAGGTGGTGATCAGTTGACAGCTCTGCACCTCTCTTTACCCGAGTGTCCAAGACATAGAGTCGCAGGTCTGATGACATGATAACAAAATCGATCATTGACCTGCGACCTAGGGTGTCCTGGTTCCAGGTGCACATGTGGACACCCTTGTGCTTGAACATGGTGTTCATTATGGACAAACTGTGGTTAGCATAGAAACCGAATAACTGAACACCACTCGGGTTCAGATTGGGCAGGCCGTTCCTCCCAATCAGCCCCCTCCAGGTTTCACTGTTGTTTCCCACGTGTGCATTGAAGTCCCCCAGTAGGACAATGGCGTCTCCAAGAGGAGCACTCTCCAGCACCCCAGTCAGAGACTCCAAAAAGGGTGGGCCCACCTTTCGTCCACTGGGGAAAACTCCAATATAGAGGCCGCAAGGTGGGGGGGGGGGGGTACAAGAATACCCACCCCTGCTCGCCACCTCTCGCCCGGGGCAACTCCAGAGTAGGCCAACCTCCAGCCCCTCTCCAGGAGACTGGTTCTGGAACCGGAGCTGTGTGTTGAGGTGAGGCTGACTATATCTAGCAGGTATCTCTGAACCTCATGAGGCCATCAGTATGTTGTGCAAAAATAAAGATGGAAAGATCTTGATAGATCTCTTTGCTTCTATCCATCATGAGATGTTTCTTGTGTAGCACCTTGGGAAAGAGATGCCTTTTTAAAGGCCATCAATTTGGACCGAACCAGCTGACAGTGATTTGCACTCACAAGGGGCAAAATTGCTTTCAAATTACTAACAAATTTATGCTGGTGTCTTGGCTTTCCATGCTGTTTTTTTTTAACCTCCCTTTCTTCATGGTTTCAATACTTTTTTCTTGCATCACTTTACATTATTACATATAACTTTATTTGTGAATATCTATAGTTTGATTTCTTTGGATGTGTGGATTGAATGGGTTGTTGCTAACATTTGATGAAAATTTTATTACATTAGTCCCATTATAAACATATTTACTGAGAAAAATGGTGATGCATTAAATACTTATTTTACCTGCAGTAAGGACTGTTCCCATTACTTCTTTGCATTGAGCCAGTTGCCCAAACAGACAAGCTTGTTTACATTTTCAGGTGACAGAGCAGCTCAATTCTTCAATAACAGAATTAAATAATATGCAATAATAATGCAAAGACACTCTCTTTACCAAACTCTTAGGGAATACACCTTGTTCTTACCAGTGTGCCACTCATATTCTTGTCTAGACTTTTTCTTAGCTAGTAACTCTATTGTGAGGGGTATCACAGACACTGAAATTTGCTCTAATCAAGTTATTAGCGATCACCATCCAGTATCTCTTACACTGGTGAATAAAAAAGCTACAAGGAAAACTAGGAAGTGAAAATTTAATACATCACTACTCAAAGACAAAGACTTTATTAACTATTTTAATAAGGAGTGGGAACCATATCTGGAAAACAATGACGTGCCAGGAATATCGCCGTGTGATCTCTGGGAAGCAGCAAAAGCGGTCATGCGAGGTAAAATAATCTCTTACCGTTCATATAAGAATAAAAAGAAAAAGCACTGGTACTGGAATTAAAACAGAAAAGTAAATCACTGGAGATGACCTGTGCTGTTTCTCCACAGGAACAGGCACTCAACAATCTGAGAAAATTAAAGCTGGAACTAAAAGAAATTCCGAACAAAATATACATCTGGAGAAGACTGAACACAGTAATAAATCCTGAAGATACCTTTCTAATCAGCTTAAATTGTATAAAGAAAAAACAACCATCCACTCTATTGAGGATACGACTGGAAATATCACCCATGATCCTGAAGAAATAAATAACTCCTTCAGAAAGTTTTATAAAAACCTCTATTCATCTCAGATTAATCCGCCTGACTGAGAGATAAATGAATTTCTGGACAATATTAATTTACCACGATTAAATAATAAACAGGTTGCAGCTCTGGACTCACCTCTTCTAATGTCTGAACTCCAGGAGGCACTTAAGCACATCCCAAATAATAAAGCTCCAGAACCAGATAGTTTTCCTGTAGAATTCTATAAGGAATTCTGGCCTGTGCTGGCACCTACTTTCTTTAAAATGGTGAAACAAATTAAAAAAGATCATGTAATCCCTCCAAATATGAATTTAGCTAGCATTATCTTGCTCCTTAAACCCAAAAAAGAACCTACACTTCCATCCAGCTACCACCCCATCTCACTTATGAATGTTGATCTAAAAATGATTTGCACAACTCTCGCCAGAAGACTGGAAAGGATAACTCTGTTTATTATACACTCGGATCAAACAGGTTTCAATCAAGGGAAGGCACTCAGCCAATAATACACACAGGCTATTTAATTTAGTAGACTGTTGTAAGATTAATAACTTAGAAACCACAATTTTATCTCTAGATGCAGAGAAAGCCTTTGACCATATTAATTGGAAATTCCTTTTTATGGTGTCGAATAAGTTTGGGTTTGGTTCATCTTTTATAAACTGGATTAAAACACTATATTGCTGTCCAGCTGCATCTGTCAGAACAAATGATCAAACTTCTTGAAGTTTTAATCTTCAGAGAGGCACCAGGCAGGGTTGTCCACTCTCTCCCTCCCTTTTTGCCATCTTTGTTGAACCATTAGCAGCAGCCACATGACAAAATGTTGATATTAGAGGTATCCAAACAGGAGAAAAAGAACACAAGATAAGTCTTTATGCTGATGATGTATTAATTTTCCTTGAGAACTCACAAAGATCTTTTCTTCAGACAGCTCACTGATAAATTTTCATCAATATCAGATTCCTCTTTTAACTGGGGTAAATCAACAGTCTTAGCTGTAAACTGTAATTTTTAAAAATACATTACTCACAAAAGGTTAGGAATATTCGGCTTTCAGGTGAAATTTCTGGATGCACCTAAAATATACTATTGTGGGCCTCAGGTTATTTCACACCTTAGACAGAGACAATGAATACACATGGGAGAACAGTGACAGTGGGAGTGGGGGTTGAATGAAGTGTGGTGTAGATGTCCTGCTCTTATGAGGAAGTGCCTTGAATCTTGTGAAGTGTAACTTGATGTAGAGAGAAGGATGTTTAATGTGACTAGTCAGTCTGTTCTGTGCTCGTGAAGCGATGAGTCATTCTGTTCTGTGCTCTTGAGATGTGAGTATGCAATAAATCATTGGAAATGAATCTGCCGGTGATTTCACACACTCCACACTATAACCTTTACAGGTGAACTTAATTTGATCTCCTCTAACCTTTTGAATGTACATGTCCAACTATTCAATGTTTCAGTACTTTTTGCATAACTTGCTGCTCTCTAACAAGGTGCTTAATGGCAAAATTCACAACAGGTGTTTGATCCATGAATCAAACAATAAATTTTCTGGTTCAATTAGAATTAATAATAATGCATCGGTTTTATATAGCGCTTTATCATATATACTCAAAGACGCTTTACAAATAGGTACAATGGCTGCACGGTGGCGCAGTGGTCTAGCACTGTGGCAGCACAGTTTTACCCTCGGCCGGGGGATCGCGGGGATCATGAGATCGTGGGTTCGATCCCAGCCCCCGACCAACAGTAAGCTGTGTGGAGTTTGCATGTTCTCCCCGTGTTGCGTGGGTTTACTCCGGGATTTCTCCGGTTTCCTCCCGCATACCAAAAACATGTAGGTTTAGGGCGCTCGCGCACGCAGCGACCGGCAGCCGGTGGCTTGTCACCAGACTGCAAACCAAATCTACCTACGGGTACAAATAAGTAACAAAAAAAAAAATAAAAAAATAATTCATTCACTCCAGACAGACAATGGTAGTGGCAAGCTACTTCTGCAGCCACAGCTGCCCTGGGGCAGGCTGACGGAAACGTGGCAGCCAATCTGCGCCAACGGCCTTTCCGGCCACCACCGAACATTTTTAAACATTTATACACATTCATACCCAGTGTTATGGACACTGGAGGCAATGCGGGTGAAGTGTCTTGCCCATGGACACAACGGCAGGATATCCGGGGAGAGCGGGATTCAAACCGCCAACCATCGGGTTATTAGACGACCTGCTCTACCTCCTGAGCCACTGCCGCCCCTAATAGAATTAGAATTGGTATTTAAACAGTCCTCTTCATCATGCTGTTCACATTTTGACATCATGAGACCAAGACATGTTTTGGCATGTGGGAGGAAACCGGAGAAATCCCGGAGTAAACCCACGCATCAACTGGGAATTCTCAATTGTCCTTAGGTATGACTGTGAGAGTGAATGGTTGTCTGTCTCTCTGTGTTGGCCCTGCGATGGACTGGCGATCTGTCCAGGGTGTACCTTGCTTCTCGTCCAAAGATGCTGGGATAGGCTCCAGCCCCCCAGTGACCCAAAAAGGATTAAGTGGAAGAAGATGGATGGATGGATGGAGACCAAGACAACATCTCACAATTGATCAACAGTACCTCACCATTGCGAGGCTTCAAAGAGGATGTTCTCAGAGGAAAGTGGCCACTGAGCTTACATTTTCACAGAGTGTCATCAGCAGATTGAAACAGCAATACAGAGAGATGGAAGAGTCACAGAAAGGCATAGAAGTGGACGTCCTTTGGCCACATCCCACGCTGATGACCGCTTCATTGTGAACAGTGCCCTGTAGAACCGCATGATGAATGCCACTCAACTCCAGGCACATTTAAGGGAGGTGAGAGACACCCAAGTGTTACGTCAGACCATTTGAAACGGTTCACATCTGTGTGGTCTGCGTACTAGATGACCTGCAAGGGTACCTGACCACACCATCAGGGACAGGCGTCATTGTTTGCATGGGTGAGGGAGTATTTACACTGGACAAGGGGCCAGTGGGCCTCAGTGCTGTTCTCTGATGAAAGTCAATTCACGTTGAGCAGAAATTATGGCAGCCAACGATGTTGAAGACGTCAAGGAGAGTGTGATGCATCAGTCACTGTTGTCACCATGTTACAGTCTGGGCAGGTGTGTCTAGTTAATACAGAACTGCCCTACACCTTGTGAATGGTACAGTGACAAGCCAATACTACTTGAATAACATCATAAATCCAGTCATTGTGCTCCTGCATGAACCACACAGGCCTAATTTCATCTTCATGGCCGACAATACTCCAGCTCATTGAGGTCGCATCATTAGGGAATGGCTGCTGGAGGCTGGGGGACCTCAAATGGAGTGGCTTGCACTTTCTCCAGACCTGAATCCCATAGAAAATCTATGGGATCAGCTGAGCTGCCATGTGTACCGGTGCTGTGGAAGACATCCTGCCTGGTTCCTGTCCCCAAGAAGTCATCTCCATCAGATTTGAATGACTACTGACCAGTTGCCCATGTGATGAAGGTCCTGGAGAGACTGGTCTTAGCCCACCTGAGGCCGCGGGTGAAGACGTGGCTGGACCCTCTGCAGTTTGCATATCAGCCCCATTTAGGAGTTGAAGATGCTGTCATTTACCTGCTGCAACGAGCCCATCTGCACCTGGATGGTGGAGGAGATACTGTGAGAATCACTTTTTTTGATTTCTCCAGTGCCTTTAACACCATCCAGCCACTGCTGCTGGGTGAGAAGCTGCAGGTGATGGGGGTTGACAGCTCTGTGATCTCCTGGATTACTGACTACCTGAAAGGCAAACCACAGTTTGTCTGGCTGGGCAATGTCTTGTCCGGAGTGGTGGCTAGTGATACGAGAGCTCCACAGGGGACTGTGCTCTCTCCTTTTCTTTTTACCTTATACACCACTGATTTTCAGTACAACACTAAGTCATGCCACCTGCAGAAATTCTCTGATGACTCAGCTGTTGTGGGGTGTATATTTATATATTGATGTGTATGTATGTATATATTGTATATTGTACATATAGATGACACACACACACACACACACACACACACATATATGTGTATATATATGTATATATTGATGTGTATGTATGTATATCCACTGCTCTTATTTATATCTTCCGTATCTTCTTAATTATTGCTCTGAGTGTTGCTATCCCTGTGCTTTTGCAATCCTGGAATTTCCCTATTGTGGGACTAATAAAGGCTTATCTTATAAGAGGAGGAGAGGAAGGGGAGTACAGGGCACTGGTAGACAGATTTGTGGAGTGGACGGAGCAGAATCCCCTGAGGTTGAATGTCAGCAAGACCAGAGAGATGGTGATTGACTTCAGGAAGAGGAAGACGCCTTCTCAGCCACTGCAGATTAGGGGGAAGGATGTGGGAGTGGTTGAGGACTACAAATATCTGGGTGTCAGGATCAGCAGCGGGTTGGACTGGAGATCCAACACCGATGCTGCGCACAAGAAGAGGATGAGCAGACTCTACTTCCCAAGGAAGCTGACATCCTTCAACGTGTGCAGCAGGATGCTGGAGCTTTTCTACCAGACCGTTGTCACCAGCGCCATCTTCTTTGCTGCTGTCTGTTGGGGTAGCAGTATCAGGGCCAGAGATACCAACAGACTTGACAAGATTATCAAGAGGGCTGGCTCTGTAATTGGTCTCAGACTGGAGACCTTTGAGACAGTGGTGGAGAGGAGAACACTAAATAAACTGCGATCCATCATGGACAATCCCGATCACCCCCTCCACCACACACTAGATAGACAGCGAAGCACCTTCTCCAGTAGACTACTACAGCTTCGTTGTCAAACGGCCAGGTACAGGAAATCTTTCCTGCCACATGCAGTTTCACTGTACAATAACTCACTATGATGTTGTATTCTGGTCATAGCTATGCTGCCACACTGCACCTTACAGACTAACTGGTACCTCACATTTTCACTCTGCTCCTGATAGTCCTTCTTTGTGCAATGGGATGATTCATGTGTTTATACGGGTCATCATATGTTAAGCTATGATGTATATAGGTTTTATAGTCGTGTTAGTTTTACTTTCCATGGGTAATCCCTTTGTCTGTCATGTGTGTGTTTCTGTTGTTTGGTTGTCTACTGTCATGCTGCTGTTACACTGTAATTTCCCAATTTGGGATCAATAAAGTACATCTGTCTATCTATCTATCTATCTAGATGCTCGTAACCCTGCACCCCACAACCTCAATGACCTGAGGGCTGCCCTTCAAGTAGAGTGGAATGCCATGCCTCAGCAGACAATAAATCAACTTGTGAACAGCATGAGACGTCGATGTCAAGCTGTAATTGATGCTCAAGGGCACATAAGTTACTGAGACAATGACATTTTTTGTTGTGGTATACCCACCACTGTTGTTGGCTTTTCTTTCAATAAATTGTTTGAGATAAGGAAATCACCATTGCATGCTTCTACTTAAATGCCCTACTTTCATAATATTATACCACTGTAGCGTGAACTTTTTACATTTTCCATAAATTTCACCCAAAAACCAAATATCCATAACTTTTTGTGAGTAGTGTATAAATCCACTATTCCAATACAATCAGGTAATATTAAATATTTAGAAATAAGTATTTCTTCCAGACTCTCAGAGTTACTACGACTAAATTACACTCCTCTTCTAAAAACAATACAAGATGACC